>OY979452.1:9968235-11314854 GCA_963855545.1 Ethmia dodecea
TAAATCGCAAAAAGCTATAGGTAGCCTTGGGACAGAGCCTACTCCACGTATGACGAATCTAGCCGCGCAATGTTATATTCACCCATTCAAAATGGATCCACCAATTATTTATTTTTTTAAAGCCATAGCCCCAAATGTATAATCAAAATGAATGATAGTTGTGAACTCGGCGACCTCAGGGAAAGGCTTTAATAAGCTTTAAAAAACAATTTTATTTATATAGTATGGTACAATACCGGTACTCACAATAATTCAGAAAACAAAATCAAAAGCAAAGATCCAAAGATAAGCCAAAACCACGTCAAACTAATTTTGAATTTAAAACATTAAAACTATTTACAATACCGGCCAGCATCAGCCACTATTGTGATAGCACTCATAGAATCTGAAACACGCGCGGGAATTGCTGTGAAACACGTGAGTGACAGCCCTATGGCGCCGTGTCACGGGACATCAATCATGCAGAGATGGCGCCCGCTCACTGCTGTGGACTTGACTCTGACACACAAACATGCATATCTCATGTAAATAGACTTTTACGCTCATGAAGGTTATTATATGCTCACGCCTTTGTACCGGGGGTCGGCAGTGGTATTCCATTCCTGGAAATACCCACTTTAAATCAGTATATTGTTGGAGCCCTAAACGTGACAGTGACCATCGACCAGGCTGCTGGTAAACATGCCTCCGAAGAAATTTTGGGACTGACGGGTTTCCCCACAATGTTTTCATTCACAATACAATACAATTCAATACAATAATTTAACTCTTTATTGGACACCAAAAACAACACAATATGTATACCAACATTAACTAAAGTACAATGGGCGGTCTTATAATTCACATTCGAGTTTCGAGATTACGATAAATAAATACGTTTTTGAAAAATTCATTCAGTACATTTAACCCACTACTGAGCTTAGGGTCTTTCTTCACACAAGAGGAATTGAATTACAATAAAAGCTATTTAATGTACATTAGTATATTATAAATTAATGGTCGGGAGTTACGAAATTATTTTTACTTTCAGTCAAGGTTTGATTATTCACAATACAAGTACCTACCTGACTTTCTCATAAGAACAGATTTTGACTGAAAAGGCCTCTCAATTAATATAATAGGCTAGCTTTTTGTTTTATATCTACAAGCAGACGAAATTATGTTTTATATTTTAATAAACATTTTCCTTACAAGGAGTAAAATGAAGAAATCATGTTCATTGAGTTCATAAATCGAGTTTCTCTCCCCAGCGATAGAAAAACATCTTGCATTTTTCGTCGGGAATCAAGTTTATACTTAAATTGCTAACTTATAACCTTCGTTAGCGGTGATTGTTAAGTTTGTTTCGCATTTTCTTATACTTGTTAATAAATCATGGTATGTTCACTCGGAGAATTTTTATAAAGCCTTTTTTACGATACGTGTAGCCCAGTTAGAAGTGAGATGATCTCTTACAGCTGACGCCCGTGTTCTATCAAGGCAAATACCTAAAAATGAGTGTTTCAAAAACTTGCGTAGGTACATATTTATTACTAGCTTATAACGCGAGGCTGCAGAACTAGATTTTAGCGCGCCGGTCTTTTAAGATGAGTATTTTCAGGAATAGAAAAATTTTACCGACTCCTTCGGGGAATTCTGAAGATTGCAGGTGATTTTACAGTAACTTCGGAACTCAATTCGGAAGCCTGTGGGTTTCCTCATTATAATTATGTTCCTTCACCGTCGAGCTAGTGATAAATTTATATCTATTGTACTATTCTAAACACAATCACCAGATTTTCACTTTGTCCTGATAGTGTATATTCGATGCTTCTCCCGTTACCTCTGATCAGCTGAAAATCTGTGTTTTCCTCTTTGAGCAAAGCTACACACTGAGCTGTGTCCTTTGCACCACCACGCACACACATTGCTTAAGTTGAGCTGGTAAGTAGGTATTTTGTAATTTAATGTTGTTCTGTCGACTTTTTTTTCTTATGTTAATGTGTGTGTGTGTGTAGTGTGTTGCAAATAAAACGATTTATCTATCTATATATCTATTATTACTTTAAAGAGCCTCTATACCAGCCTCTTGTGTCTAGGAGTATAACTCCTTTACTCCTTTAAAGGTAATTTATGTTGTAAATAAAATTAAAAAAATTTAAAAAACTCTGATCATATGCTGTCAACATTTGACGTATTCTAAGCTTATTCTAAGTGATAAAAAACAAAACATTTTAAATATTCCATTCTTAAACCAAATTAGCCATATAATTGTGCACAATGGCAACATTGACAAGGGACGATTTCTACTACCGAAAAGCGGCTTACGTCAGACCCAGTCAGACCCTATTTATCGGCCGAGCAATTCTTCTTGGCCTCAATACTTTATAGATTACAATGATCAAAGAGATATTAGATAGATATTATTCTTTACAAAAACTCTTAAAAATCTATTTCTATTTATCACAAAACTTCAAATTAAATATAATGTATTTCCCAAAAGGCCTACAAAATGGTCGTACTTTATTGGCGTTTTGTGTAAGTACGGCTCAGGTGAAGATGGTGCTAAGTTTTCGAGAGAATTTTATGTCTGCCAACACTCTGTGATATACCTACCGGTGTTTATTTTATACATCCTAGAGTTTATTATCATTACTCTGTTACAAGTTTGCAAAGGAAGAATCAACATATTTAAATAAATACATTTGCAATTTTGTGGCCGTATTTTAGAGATGTAAGAAAAATCAAGGATAATTAAAGCTTTTTCCCATTCATATTTGCATCATAATAGAATAAAAAAAATAGAAGTAAAAAATAATTTTGAAACAAGCTTTTATTTTAATGCGCTGAAAAGAATAAAATAAACTTAAATTCAATCGGTTATAGTTATTTAATTTACTTAATTATCTAAATAGGGTTAACCTCGCGATTATAACTGATTACATTCAATTTTTTAGAATTCTGGTATAGTAGAATAAAATGAATCCTAGTATGACTCTAAAGAATATAAAGACAAATATATGAATAACCTCGCATTTCAAAATCCCTCAAACCCCATGTCATAATTAAATGTACCCAAATACACACGGAAAACATTACCCACCTTCTAGTGCAGTCGGATAAAAATAAGTTCCTAGAGCTTACACAGCATTTTACCGAAAAAGTGCTCATATACTTAGTTGGCTGGAGGAAATGAACTAGAAGGCGTGTAATTACATAGAACAAAGCTAACAGAATTCCCGGCGCTGAAGTGGCAGCCCGGTGTGGAACTAGAGTTTGCTTTAGAAATTTACAGGTAGTCGTTGGAAGTTCGTAGATTGTAATAGCAGCTGAACAAGTGTTCTGATAGCTTATTAGGTATATTAGGGTAGTAATATAGTAGGCACTTAGGGGGCACGACAGATATCTTTTGCAAATACAGCCAGAATTTTAATACCTAGGTAGGTACTATTTATTGAATGAAAAAAATAATATTTGTTGTGGTCTTCTATCTGTTTCAATACCATTCATCGGATTACTATGAAACTTTATACATCAACAAACATAAGGGAACGTTTTAACCACAGAGATTTAAATATAATAGGGCATAGAGGGGGCATTGGGAATATTTTCATACAAAACTTTGAAGCCTAAGCGTCATGTCCTTATCATGTCAGTTAGTATGAACGCGAGCTGTCATTCGGTCGAAATTGTACTAGACTTATTCCACTTGGAATAACTTTTGACTTCAAATTTTCCTCGCTTTGTCCCCTCTATGCCTTATTATATTTTAATCTCTTTGGTTTTAACAAACATTGAAATTCCCGCGGGAAAGGGATCTGCGCGGCAACGCTGCTAACGAATCTGATAGTAAATATAAAATACCTAGTATACATTTCATTGTACCTACTCTTTTTCTCATTGTCATTTGTCCCATACCTACTTATTATTGGTGTAGTAACAATGAAGATTCTTTACGTTCTTACTTTTCCTTTCTGGTATATTGTAATTAAAGTACACTATCATCTACTAATAACAAGATCAATACTGATAAATGTAAAATTCCACACCTGTGGCGTCTTATTGGCGTGGACTATTCAGGACATACAACGCGTAACAGAAAAAGCGCAATTCCTCATACACCCCAATTAGTATATTCATGTAAAAAAAATATGATGCATTCGAACTTTAGTTGTGTCTAACCAATTTTCTTAAATATCGATTAATAATATCACGATTTCCATAGAAAGCACTAAATTCAGCTACACTAATTCATTTTTGGGAAAAAATTAACACATATTAAAAATAGCTGAAATCGAATAAGTAGTCGATACTGAACAAACTAATTTCAGGAATTGCGCTTATTCTGTTACATGTTGTATAAACCGGCATTGATGTCTTAGCACAGGGGGCCAATTCTACTAAATGACAGCGGTGATAGTTGTATGACAATTACATGATTGTGGTCACTCAATGGTGATATTAAGTCAAATTTTGACACTTTTCGTATTCTGTTAGCTGTCAGTTTTCACAATTGTTGACCACTTTTGGTATTCTACTATTTCTACCATGGAATGGCGCTGTCCAGTGATTGCTTTTTTCCCCTTATTTTAAGGCATTGGCAATTTAGCCATCAGCCCTAAACACGACACGAAATTCAGATTTTAGCTCTGCTTCAGAGTCTATGCACAAAAATACACAAGTTTCTTCAAAACTTATCAAAATGTCACATGTACCATAAATAAAATCAATCATCTAAAGATTTTAGTGCCAAAAACCCGAAATAAAACTAATGACACGCATTGTAGTAATAGTTATATATAGTAGGCAACACCTAACCACATGAGTAAAGAAACGGAACAGAGACAAAGCTTCTAAGGAGCGTGCAAAATTCTTACCTATTTTAGTAGGGTTGGCAAAGGAGAATAAAATAAACAAAACGTTTATTAGACTTTTATTTGTACATTAGATTATTTACAAATTACCTACTCTAAATATTTTTTTATAACTTTTTATTTTTAATAAATTATTAAATCTTTTAATCTAATGATGAATTCTAAATCTAATGGATATAAAGTTTTTTCAAATAATCATTAAGGACGCTTCCACATGGCATAATATTTTTACAATCTTACACTCGATTCAGAATATCATTAGGTACCAATATTTACAATGTTTACGTCGAGTTCTTTGTAATGAGTAATTAAAGAATCTTTGCCCATATTTATAGGTTGTTCAGGTCTATTAACAAACAATTTTATTTCGTCACATATGTGATTTTCAAGACATTCATGCAAACTGTACAGTAGGTAACCATTTTACACCTCCGAATCTAATTATTTACACTTTCTTGACTTTTTAGTTTAATACTTTATTCTACCATAAACAATTTAAAATAACCATTTCTCACTAAGCAGGAGCGCGAAACAAATACGGCAACCATTGCGCGGCCCTCGGCATTTCTACTGACCGAGCCGGTTTTATCCAGTTGCGGCGCGTATGTGACGCAGCGCTAGTAGAAACGCACACAAGCATTGCATGCTTGTAGTAGTGTACCTACGACAGCGCGGTTGTATGAAGCTTTGTCTCTGTTCCGTTTCTTTACTCATGTGACCTAACGTAGTCCATAGTCATTCCATTGTAATGCCACTATGATTTTAGTGGAATACAAATTAGATGTCATAGTTGCCAGTTGCAGCATAATGGAATGATAGTTCGATGACAATGGCTGACATTTAGTGGAATTGGCCCCCAGGAATTGACTTGACATGGTTACATGATTACAGTATATCACGAGACAGAGAGCATCGGCAATCGGAGAATTGGGTATCCCAAACTACAATTATCATCGACAATTGCTTCAATTCAATTCAATTTCTAGAGTCAATGGCTTCCATTGACTACTTGATGATTCCACCAATGTCATAATAGTTATTCTTTTTTGATTGAACACATAGTGCCTCGTCGTCAAATATCGACCTTCTACAAAGACAATGAAAACTAGTTGCCCCTTTATTTATAGTCCCGGGACAATAGAAAAGTACAGCCCTACAAATTTAACTTGAATTGAATTACTCGTAGAAAATCAGGCTAAAATTAAATAAAGGCTTGACGTGATGCCGTAATTATAGCAATCATGGTAACCTGAACATTACATACATATATATATATATATTCCCGTCGGGGTAGGCAGAGACGATAGATCGCCGCTTGCTACTTACCATGCAGATCACTCATTTTTCATCCATATTCATGAAATTGCTCATGCATCTACGACGGTTTAGGCTACTTTTCACCGACCATTGTGAGATACAAAACTTTGTTTCGAAATTTGTAAAAAAGTTTTAGGATGTGATTTGAAAATAATCAGTAAACTGATCAGATTGCTTTAGTAACAATAAAGTTGGAAAGGGATACATAAAGAAGGTACTTTGTTAATATTTGAGCGCGCTCCAGTCAGAATACGGCGCCAGCGTCATTAATCCTCCGACCGCCGAGCGAAACGGACATCTTACGACTCTTGTTAATAAATGTTTTGTTTCGAAATGCAGGCAAGATTGTGGTTGCGGAAGATTATCTAAGTAACTATCAATAAATACCCCGTAAAATTATGTCTAAGCTCAATCAATTAACCAAGATATAATATTATTAATGGGGTTTTAAACGCCAAACTATGGTAATAATGTTAGGAGGATCGAATTGTTCGCTAATTATGCCTTATCTGCGAAAATTATTATGGCAGGCTGGTACTAGTAGCAGTACATCGAAATGTTGTCAGCTTATTCTCATTGTGATGGATAGCCATTATGATTGATGCATGCTGTAATTAGGTTGAGAGGAAGGTGGTAATTACTTTATCACAGTTGGCCGCATCTCACAGGCGGGAGATAACACGGAAGTGCTAATTTGACCGATTATGGCTGTCTATTTGTTGACCAGCAACATCATATAGGTATGTTTTAGCTAACAAATGGTAGTTGGTACAGTACGTTCCATAATGATGGCCTATATAAACTTTTTCGTTGGGGTTACGCACACTGGAACGTTAATTGCCATGTCAGATACCTTTGGGAGGATTGGAAAATTCTGACTAGAGGTGATTACTAGCATACAATCTACCAAAAAGCGGTGGCTTTGCGTGGGGGATTATGGCCCATAGTTCCTCATGTGTGTCAACAGTAGGCTGCTACGTGATGATGATGATATAAACATTGTATCGGCACTATATAATTTTATAGAACTTACTATAATAAACTTCTCTTGTCATACGCGGATAGTAATTCTTAAAAGGAAATAATTCAACAGTAAACTTTACTGAACCATTAAACAAAGGAAAGGTATAACAAGCTTAAGCTATCCCCTCAGGCAAGTAACCTTAACGCACCAGCTCCCGCCAAAATAAACACTCCAGAATTCATACACTTACAAAGCACAAGTTAGTTCTGGCTCACTAAAACCCGGGCACGGCTGTTTCCGTACCAAAGGACCGGCAAAGGTTCAAGACCGGTGGAAAATTCGACGATTCACAGTTGAAATCTTTGGCCGTGGCTGCGATGCAGAAAATTGGAACGGATTTTGTACGGACGAATATTGGGAGTTCGGAAGATTTGAGTTGTAGATGGAAAGCTTTCGCATATTAGGGATCCTGCTAATATTGTTATGTTTAGATGTTTGTTCCTCAATTACTTACCTACTCAAAAACGGCTAAACGGATTTAGATGAAGTTGGGCACACAGATCGTTTGTAACCTGTGTGCCAGCCAAACTTCATATTAACACATAGGTTACTTTTTAGCACGGAAAACCAGTTTGTAGAATGCGATATTCTAAAGTTCTCACAGACGGAGTCGTGACAGTTGGTCAATAAGTTTTTCCTGCCATTGATTTTGAAATTTGATGTTCTTAAATTAGCTGAAACTCTTTGTTGGGGATACAAAGACTTTAAAGCAGCTCATTATTGCTAAATCTCAGTAGCTTTGTCATGATAAATTTCTAATACTATTATTCCGCCATTAGAAATAATAATAGTCAAAGGTAGGTAGTTAAAATAGATAAGTTTCTATTATTCAGGACTGTATTTCTAAAAATATATATATTTCTATAAAGCAGTTATTAAACAAACATGGAACAAACGGTCAAAGTCGTCCACCTAAAACTGTAGCACAACTTATCGAAAACATAATAAACACTCTGAAAGCTACATAAGTATATTGTACACCAATGTGTCCATAAAATTGACAATAGTCGGTAAGAGGACTCGTCACAGGCACTGACCCAAATGTGTCATATTACTGAGCTATAAATATATCGCGACCAGCTAAAGCAGACCTCTCATCCCCTCGCAATACTACAAACCTATTTAAAAAGCAGAACAAACTGGGGTCAACGTGAATGGTTGAGTATAAGCGTGGTCCGCCATTACCTCGATTTAGTGGAGCTATGTGATGGCAGGCATAGTCACGTGCAACGCCTAGTGTTGTCATATACCTAGACACTTACCGTTGTCGAATTTTGGATAGTTTGATTATACATGCACATTGTCCGTGACATTCGCTGACGGAGCTTATGATAGGTACAACGCGTAACAGAAAAAGCGCAATTCTCCATACACCCCAATTAGTATATTAATATAAAAAAAACCGGCCAAGTGCGAGTCGGACTCGCGCACCGAGGGTTCCGTACAACCTTGCAAATTTATGGTTTTCGTAATTTTTCCTTTATCTATGCTATAAGACGTTGCTTCGTACCAAATTTCAAGATTCTGAGTTCACGGGAAGCACCCTGTAGGTTTTGATTCCCTTGCAAGTGTCGAAAATTTGCGGCATAAACGGCTGTATCTTTTGATTGCGTTGGCTTAGAAGTTTGATTTTTTCACAGCTTCAAGGGACAGTAGACCTGAGTAATTGATATAAATTTCAGCTTCATACCTCCACGCGTTCCTGAGAAAAAGGGTCTTGACAGACGGACGGACGGACGGACAACAAAGTGATCCTATAAGGGTTCCGTTTTTTCCTTTTGAGGTACGGAACCCTAAAAAATGATGCAATCGAACTTTAGTTGTGTCTAACCAATTTTCTTAAATATCGATTAATAATAGCACGGTTTCCATAGAAAGCACTAAATTCAGCTACGATAATTCTTTTTTTTTTTAATTTAACACATTAAAAATAGCTGAAATCGAATAAGTAGTCGATACTGAACAAACTAATTTCAGTGTTGTATATATTTTAAACATCTCTACTTCTACACCTTCAAAATGACAGACCGAATGATTACAATCCCGCCTCCTAAAATATAATCCGACTAATTAAAATTGTTAGTTTTATATTACCCGTATACAATTTTTTGTTGATTGGATTTGGTTAACTCATCACTGTCGCTACGTAACTCGGTAGAAATTAATTGACGGGGGACTTTAGATGTCGTAACAATAGAACCACAGAGTACCTAATATAGGTACTACGATTGTTTTCACGTAGACAGGCAGCTCGTATCCCCCAACCTGTCTGAAAGTAACCTCGTAAATTCATCACGAACTTCGATAAACTTCCAGATGCAAGCGAATGCAATCACAACATGTTACTGCTTAGTTGAACTTTTGAATCTGCACAATACTGTGAAATACAAGTGTAGGTGCAAGTTGGCAGTGAGCGACACGAAGCCGCAGCAGACGTCGTGTCAAAAACTTGAGGACAATGGAATGGATTGTCCTCAAGTTTTTTTTGTATGCAGTCTTAGTGGATTGTCTTAGTGGATTGCCTCGTTATTGCCGTTCATGTCGCTAACTACGGAGGGAATTTCATAGAAATACCTACATAGAAACCAGTTGTGTCGCTGCGACACATCGTCTGCTGCGGCTTCGTGTCATCCGCTTCCAACTTGCACCTTTACTATCATTTTTTTTTAAATCACTACATAGTATCACAGTTTAACATATGATTGTTAAACTGTGATAGTATAAAACAAAATCGCTTCCCGCTGTCTGTCTGTCCCTATGTATGCTTAGATCTTTAAAAATTCGCAACGGATTTAGATGCGGTTTTTTTTATAAATAGAGTGATTCAAGAGGATAATATGATTATATTATATAATACGATCAGCATTACACCCGTGCGAAGCCAGGCGGGTCGCTAGTAAGTTATAAACTATCGGGAGACTATTTGTATTTATTCTGTACCTTTATGTCGTCTATGTGTGAGCAAAGATAGCATCAACACTGGACTATTACGGGTTAGCTTTGTGATTTTTACTATTAGGCTGAACAATTAGGAGTTATTTTAACAGAGTAAAATTACATTCACAACAACTTAGGCATTTTTATTTCATCTAATAATATTCCGTACTTCCCGCATATACTCTTAGATTTGCTTTCAAACAAGATTTGAGCAAATAAAATTACCCTTTGAGCTAAAAGCTTCAAGTACTGATTTATTGCATTGCATATTCGCATCCCTTTGACGATGCACTCGCTTTTTGAATAAATATACAAACAAATGTTCGTGTTGCACATGTCAAACTGCATTTCTGACGGATTTTTGTTGATAAAGGTTATTCAAAGAAACGTAAAAGGAAATTTTAAAAGAGAATAGGTACGCCCCATGCAGATATCTGACTTCATTCCTAACTTTCAACTTTAGAACATTTGTGTGTAAGTATCTTAGTAAATAAAGAAGCCTGAAGCTCTACATTGTTTGTGCAATTATTAATACATAAGTAACATGTTAACACGAGAATCTAACACACAGCATCGGTGTGTCAACGCCAAGATTCACGTTTTAAAGTTCGCCATACACGGGAACGATCGGTCTGTACGATCCGTCGCAACAGATAGATCGTAACGACGGATCGTCCGTGTATGTGAAGATCGTTAACGATTTACTTCATCGCAAGCGATATCGCAGATCGCAACAAATCGACTGTGTGTGGGCACTCGACGATCAACGATTCGATTTTTTCGTGTTGCCAGACTGTGGGCAATTTTACCACCTTTTATTTAATTTGCAATGTATGTATATAACTATGTAAGTTCGGGTGGAAACTTGCAACTCAATTTTGAAGAAGATATTTTAAACTGATGTATGTAAGTCCGGTTACAATGCAATATTATGGTACCACCAAGCTAGGAGGTGGATATCGCAACTTCTTAATGACTAGACAAAGATAACCAATTGAGCTGTTTTTTTTTGGTTTGGATGTCAATGCGTGGTTAGCCATGTGATGTCATTTTAAATCCAACACGGGGGAACATCCAAGGTGACGAGTTATTTTTAATACACTCTTACAAAATGGGTAATAAATGAAAGGGCCGAACTAAACTACACGTGACATGGAATTTCTGTTTCTTATTTTTTTTTGTAGATAGAGGTATATAAGAGGGATTATTAACCAAAATATCAAGGCGCGGAGCGCAATAATTTCCGAGATATAAATTTTTGAAATTACAATAAACTAACCTCAAAACTGTACAACTTAAACGCGTTAAAAAGAAACTACAATGCACCCATCACTACATTACTAGATTACTTTTCATTCCTTATAATTACACACAACACACTTAAAAATACACTAACACACTTACAAACAGATATACTCTTACACATAATTACTTACACACAATCATTCACTAAAATAATATTAAAGAAAAAAAATGTCAAACTGATACATAGGTACATTAATATTATATTTATCCTATTTTAATTTAATATAATCTACCCATTAGCATACCTACTTTCATTGTTATTAATATGTGGTTATTGAGATTGACTATACAATTACCTATCACCTATCCATGCTTAGCCCTAGTATAATAATTTATTGTGTAACTGTTTTTTAACCCAAATAAAAGAAAATAAAAATAAAATAAGACATATTATGTCAAACGTCAATGCGTTTCGTTTAGTCTATTGTAAATGTAAAATTAGAGTGCAGTCTGATAAAGTATTATCGATGTAATTTTATTGTACTAGATAAATTAAATTTAGTTTCTTCATTTATTTCACTTAACGCCCATATTTTAGCGATTCAAAGACCTTTCCGCCCTTCTTTAAAAAAAACTAAAATTGCCCATGGCTTGGGTAATTGCCCACGGTCTGGCAACACGACAGATCGCTTGCGACCGATCGTACAGACGGATCTCACAGACGGATCGTTCCGTGTATGGGCGTCAATTTTGTTGCGACGGATCGTACAGACGGATCTCACAGACGGATCGTTCCGTGTATGTGGCCCTTAACATGTGATGAGTTTATATTTATAAATATACCTACTGACATATATAAACTCATTTTTTTAAAAGATACGCCAGGATAACCACTCTATTTGTACTGCAATACATCGCTATGTCGCACACAAATAAACCTTTCAAATACAATCTAACTCCTGTCTTAACACACGTTATATCACGGCTATAACATTTGCAAGTAGCAGCCACCCTTTCGCGAACCGATTCACCCCCTCTCCCTGCCTCGACTCAAACCACACGAATACTCTCTTACATAACAATAATACCTTTTCTACAGCCTCCCTGATAAATAGCACCATATCTACAAGTAGACATAGCTGCAAACCACGTGGTTCAATAAAATATGCGCAGCTGTCAGCGCCATCTGTTGGGTGGTGGCAGAACTTCGTCGTCTACGACTTCACTATATTTGGGTGCGAAAGCTCTATTCATCAGTTGCAGCAGTTTTACTGTATTGTTGTTTTTCCCTCGTTCCAAGATGGCGCCATGGGTAACATTTGAAAGTGTATTTGGGAGCGCTACATAGATAAACGTTAGCTTTAGAAGGCAAAATTGTCCTTGTATTTATGTTATATTTTTCTTTGTTCCAGCTCTCGGAGCTCGAGCAGCGAGTGCTGGAGGCCGAGGGCAGAGCGGAGGAAGCGGAGGATAAGGTAACGTGTATTTTTAATTAAATTTTTATAACGTACATATTTAGGATAAATACAATAACAACAATAAAATACAATAACTCTTTATTGTACACCATAAACAACACAATATAAATAGTTGCCGTAGTAAATTTTCCGTAACAATACATTTTAAGGGGTTCATTGGTAAGAATAAGAACTTTCTAGCATTTTAATTACAATTTGTAACGTTTAACTTTACATAGTATAACTATAAATTTGTTGACCTGAATTAACGACATTAAAACATCAAAAGAAAATATGTAGGTAACCTCTATCTGTTTGTTTGTCTGTCAGTCCGTTCAAGATTTCCACAGAGAATTTTCCAATATGTGTGAGTGAAACAATGTAGGTAATACCAGAGACCGTAATACTTACGTATAGTGAGGAACGAAACTAGGTACCCTTATTTTATTTTTCAATCACGGTGCAGAAAAAAGGTTATCTCTCGAGCAAATAGAAGTGGAAATGCAAGTCAGGAGGGTCAGCAAAAACGTTCCATTAATCCAGCGCCAGGCGAGGCTTTGTCTGACGTAGACCTTCGTCAGGGACGAGTCCATTAATTAAGGTACATTACATACCTAGTCTACTTATATCATACTCTTTATACAATACTGTGTGTATTATTGCTCTTTGTAGACATCATCATCACCTTGAAATACAATGTGTAGTTCACATTATTCCTCTTTGTTGATATAAAAGGAATTTATACTAATAAAAGGACTTTTACGTACATTTTCTATAAAAACACTATGAATAAATAAGTAGGTAGAGCTAAAACAATATTCAAATAATGTAGTTCTATAATTAAAGTAATAAATCGATTTCATAACGGTATTTAAGCTAATTAGAAGCTAATAAAACTGTCAATGCTAATTAATGGTCGAGGGTGTACCGCGATGAAATAATTAACTTTAAGGATTTCGGCCTCATTAAAGCAAAAAGGAGGAAGACAAATTTCAAGAATAAAAGAAATTTAAATTTTTGTTCAAAAGAAATTCTATTTTTGTCTTACGAATGACTGAACGAATTCAGCCATTGGCCAAAATCTGGTTTCGTTCGAAGAAGAGGACCGGCGTTTGTGGAACCTAATTCGCAAACAAAATTATAGAATGTTTAGGATTTATCCTTGAAATAAGACTTCCTATCAAATGGCCCTTTAAGATTTTTTTTCTGTCCGTATGTCTTAAAACTGCACCTAAAGGCTCAACAGATTTCAATAAAAATGATAACGATTAAAAAATTAATGATTTATTTCGATATCTTGCCGAGTTCAAAATATAGGTACCTATACTTTATTTTGATAGACGGATAATTTTCAAATATAATAGAATATGGCACGATTCTCATTTCAACATTAAAAGCCAACATCAATTTGTTGTTAAAGTATTGAAACATAATATCGTGTTGAGACGACAGACACGTCATAAAACCCCCTCGTGGTGGGGAAGTTCGTGGCAATACGCGTTGACAACTGAGAAATGGGGGATACAATTTGGGGATTACGTCGGAGGGGTAGGTGTACTAATGACAGAACAGAGTAATTTATTTTAATTAATTATTTGCTCTTATAAGTGGTCTTATGTCTGTTTATAATGAAAATCGGTATCGCCATTATTTGACATTTATTACAGCCATCTCTTATTGGTACAAGCACATCCGAAGCAATGTACCTACGTCAAAATAAAGCCGATTACAATTAATTGATTACGATTAATGTTGTAAAAAGGAAGCTTATTGGGTACTTTGATAGTCTTGCGGATGCGAATGGATCATTTTCATCGAGATATCGTAAACATGTAGAGTCTGTAGTAGGTATAATATCTCTATTTTCATTGTCTCATCGAATTGGAAAAAAAGAAAAAATAAAAACTAGCCTTTGCCCACGACTTCGCAGCATAGGTATGTGTTATTCTGATGCATAAACTGTGAAGTTTAATCGAAGTCTGTTTAGTAGTTTTTGAGTAAAAGTAAAAACCTCCATCCATCCTCACAAACTTTAGTGTTTATAATATTAGTAAGAAGCAGGATTGTAAAATTTGGCACCTTTTACAAACTTTTACAAAAAGAAACTTACCTGTCACCATCACTTAATGTTGGTGAACACACAAGTTAACGTGAACGGAGTAGAATGTCATAATGCAAGTCAACGTTTTTCCACCATAAATTGTACTCGATGTTTTGCTGACGGTACAGCACAAATAGACCGCTGTGCACACAAGTGCAGGCTGATCCGCCAGTTATTGATTTTCGGAATTGCTGGATTATGACTCACTTTGAAGCTTCAGTTTTTTTTCAATTGCCTATCCCTACTGATATTGTGTTTACATATTACTATGCACACAAAACTTTTTTTTTTGCTGGCCTTATGTTACGAACTTTAAATGTACTCTTTTAAAAAAAAGTAAAATCTAAAGGTACTTATATGAAAGAAGAAACTGTCTGTCTGATAAGATGACTGATCGACCACCGCACAGCCGAAACCGCTGAGCCTATATAGAAACATGAATTTTTTTACAAAGGTTCCTTCTATGGCATAAAAGGGCACTAAGTAGATTTTTGGAAATTCCCACGAGAACCGAATATAATAAAAAAATGACTTATGCCTTAATTGCAGGGTTCCCCAGAGCTATTCAATTCCGGGAAATACACACTTTAGGTATATGTACATACATACAACGCGTAACATAATAAGCGCAAATACACCCCAATTGTGGTGAGCCCATCGGCATCGCCGGACCACATGCCTCAGAATCAATTGTTGGACCTGCTAGTTCCCTCGACTATAGTCTATTTCACACCAAATGGGTTCGGTGACAGTTCACTGTTGACAATTGAAGTGATGTGTCCCAATGAAATCCAATCGATTTTTCTAAAATTTCGAGTAAGTTTGTAAAGGAAATGGAATCGATTTTCTACTTTATTGATAGAATGATTTTTCAAGTTTACTTTTTATTGAATATGTTTAAATTTCATAGGTTATATATGGGAAAAACATGGTAAAATAAAATAAAATGTCATCGACTTTTTGATGCAATACGAAAATAATCATACATTATCGAATCTACAAATCACGGTACACTTTCACAGACCCCTGCCACATAATACACTATTACTATTTGAAACCCAAAAGATACAACAAAATGAAAATTTTACAAAAACATTGCATCTTTTTTCGGATTCCCGCCAAAACGCTTCGATTCATCGATTTAATGTAGATTAAGTTGTGTCAATCCCTATGAGTAAAAGTTCCGTTCCACGCAATACGTATTTTTAGGATATCTTATTTATCTATTGTTTTTTATATTTTTCTTGATTTTGATTGTCTGAGATTTTAATTTAGAATTTTAGAGGCGACAATTATTGTATCTTAGCAATGACATAATAATAAATTATTCATTATTTTTGGAACCATCTATTTTTCTTACTAGAAAGTTGTATGCGTAAAAAGGAAAAATGTGAACTGTCACCGAACCCATTTGGTGCGAAATAGACTATAGTGATAATTATATACCTACCTACTTAAAAATATGACAGCAATGAAAATTGCTAATACCCCATTTATTGTACAGTACATAAGTTTACAGTAGGTAACATGTCGTATACTTTTAAACATTTTACTGAATATTTTACTGAAATGTGAGGAAACCCGCAGGCCCCAGAATTAATTCTAGGACATGTGTTGGTAAAAGACCCGGTCCGGCGATGGGCTCACCACTTATCACGTTTAGGGGTCCAAAGAATATCTCATGAAAAGTGGGTCTATCCAGAAATGGAATAGCTCTGCCTACCCCTTCGGGAATAAAAAGACGTGAGTTTTTTTTTTGTTTTATTTTACTGAACCTTTACCTAGGTATCTAATTGACAATATACCTAATACATTATGTGGTTTCGTTACCTCATTCAAATCTTATTGTAGCCATACTAAATCGCGATGGTAATAACAACAATAACAAGATTTTTACCCACTTTTTGCCCCTTGCGGTGAGCACCCTAAATGGGTGATTGAGTTGCAAGCGGTTATGCACTTTAAGTCGTTGCATTAATGTATAGATAGGTACGTATTATCTTTGCGTGAAGGATATTTTTTATATCAAGAGTCTGGCAACAATAGAAAAGTCGCCCTTCGCGGCCACCCTTATTTTCTACGCATGCGCGCTCGTCCTAAGCAACTTCAACCCGGTGTAGCCAAGCCACCGTACGCGACAACTTCGCGCAGAATCTGTATATACAAATACATAACAAATCCCTATTATTTAACTGTAAATTAAAACAAAAAGAATCATCCTACAAATCCGTCTTTCACCCTAAAGTGACTTCGTATTATTAATTTCGGTCCCAACCGTTGGGACCTCATTCACATTGAGAGTGAATACCGAATCGTTCCCTAACGATACGAATACTTTTGATCAATAGAAGCTCTTTATTAATTATTTGTGTTGTAGCTAACGCGTTGCTTTTTGGTGTTAAATAGTAAAAAGTGTGATAAAGATAACATATTTAGGCCTATATTACAACGAATAAGTGTATAGCTTTACGTGTTCTGCTTAAAGCGAAACAGTATAGTGTTTATTTTCGTAAGCGAATCGTCAATTTTCGATTAATCGTGTAATTTTCGAGTTAGTGATAGTATTTATTATGTCGAAACCGAATACGTTGAAGGCACATAGACTGAGCGCAGAGTTCGCGGAGAAGAGAGGACAAGCTATGAAGAAAACTGATCCGTCTAATCCATAGCAACCAGCGGTAAGTAGAACAATATGTTTAGTACCTACTCAGTATTATTCGTAGAATAAGTTGTTTGGGTCCCTCTGAACCTGCGAAGGGTTAATGTTCAATATACGTAAAATTTGCACAATTTTTAATTACGTGTAGTACCTAGTTTATAACGTATCGAAGCATTATAAGGTTTAACTGTTTAAGAAAATGTATTAAGTACATTAAAACTATCGGGAATATCTCTTCATTCCATCTTCATTCAAAAAATAAGAGATAGGTAGGTATGTTGTGTAAGGAAAGTCTATTAGTCATGGCGATTTTATTTCTTATTGCTTTTCACAAGATATATTCTAAAATATTTTATAAGATATTAATTAATATTCTGTAAATGTGCTGTTGGTTTTCCTATGAAAATAAAATAAGCAATGCCTCCAAGTTCTATTCGCACAACGGATTTTTGAGTCCGTCTTGTTAAAATATATCTTGAACGCTATGAACCTATTTACAAAAGTAACAAAAAAGAAGTAAGGGAAGAAATAATTTAAACCTAAGCCTTTCAAGAAATAAAAAATAAAATCTCATGCAAAGAAAAAGGCTGAAGCACATGATCGCTACGGCCTATCCAACATGGCGGCGACAGCTGTTCTGTATCGTACGCATGCGCGGTACGTTTCCCGCCATCTTTTCAGCGTGCACTACGGCCGTGAATGCAATTTCTAGTCACTGCATTCACCCCCTCATTCCTCTTCTTGCGTTGGAAATCTAACGATCAAGTATGTATATTAGTTTGTATACGACTTAAAACTCGATATAATAAATAAATTTAACTTTATAGATAGCTCAAAAACTGCTAGTACCCAGTGACTACCTACTGTTATTTTTTTTAGCCTATTGCACAGAATAATTAATAGTACAAACGTACCTATTGTGAAATTTACATAGCCTATTGTGAAATTTTGTATTCAAATACACTTTAGAATTAAAAAAAAATGTTCGTCTTCGACCAAGTTAAAGCTAAGCTTGTGTATATCAGCCATATGACAGAGTAATATCTGTTTTATTAACCTTTACTATAGGTAAATTAAAGAAATATATATACATGATCACACCTTATAAAATATAGCAGTTCTGCGCGGTTTCACTCGCGTAGTTCCCGTTCCCGTAGATAGCCTATTTTACTCAGGGATATTCTAGCTGTCCATCAGTGAAAGAATTTTTAAAATCGGTTAAGTAGTTTTTGAGTTTATTCGCAACAAACATTTCCTCTTTATGATCTTAGGTGTGCATCTGGATTGAGGGCCCACTTTTTAAATTATTGCAAAACGAAATGATACTTACAGGGCATTTACTTAAAATTTTGTAAAACCTAAAGCAAAGATTCTTAAATTTCTTAAACGTGAATCAAAAGAGTTATGGTCAAATAGCTTGGGCCCTCAATCCTGACGCCTGCATAAAACGGCATAGTCGAATCTCAGAAAGTACTATCCCTGGGATAATAATTTTTATTCGAGTATTTAGTTAGGAATTTGTTAAATACATTAAGAAATTGTCAAGTCTTAAGAATGCGACAATACAGATTTATGGCGGTTTAGCTTGGGCCCTCAATTCAGCAATTTTGATATTGTAGAATCAGCAAAAAATATGAGTTTTTCTAAGGAAAGATATTAATACGACTATAATATATTTGAGTTCCATATCTCGGAAAATTTGTTAAAAAGAAATAACGACACAAAAGTTAATTGTTAAAAAGTTATTGAAATTCGTATTTTTTCAAAACGTCTGAACTGAGGGCCCAAGGTTTTTGTCAGTATTGACTAGGCTAAGCCTTCTACACTACCGCACTTTAGGCTAAGTATTTTAACAAATTTTTAACTAAAAGGCTACAAAGCGTCCATTCTTCTAAATGCCGTACTTTAGGAGAAAATTGATTTTCGATGTTTTATATGAGAAAATTCAGTAGGGTGTATATGATTTTGTTACTTTTTTGAGACAAATCAGCATGTATCCTCATATAAGATATTTCATAAGCGAATAGTTGTTGTCGGAAGCGATTACGTTTTGTGTGATCCAATAATTATTATAGGGTGTTATTTAAATGGTTATCATAGTATTCGTATTTTTGACGCCTGACGTACGCGCGTTCCCGTCATGTTTTTTGTTTAATTTTCATTTTGCTGTGTATTTCGGGTTTTGACTCATATTAGTGATAGTATAATATAATTATATACATACAATTTCATATGTTTTGGCAGATTATAATGTAAAATAATAAAGATTTTGGCAGGGTTTCATATTATTTTTATTTTCTTGTTAAAAACAAATTAAGGTGAGTACCCTTATTTGTAAGCTAAATATGTAAAAATGTTATCTATACATAAAACAAAACTCTAACGGGGCCGTGGCTGTATATGAAATGTTTTTGAAAATTTTAACGAGTCTATTTTATCTAGTCTATATAATTATCGATATAGATACCAAAACAACATCTTTTTAAATTTGTGTCTGTCTGTCTGTCCGTCTGTCTATATATGTCTGTCTGTCTGTCTGGTTGTGCACGAATCACGCAAAAACTGCTAGACGGATTTTGATGAAATTTGGTATGGATATAACTGAGTACCCGGGTCAACATCTAGGGTACTCTTTATTCCAGAAAAATATCTCATTCCCACGGGAAAATATAAAAACAGGTGAAAAAAGAAATCGATAACACCTAGAAACTTGAAATATAGGTGTCTTGTATATCTTAGCCAACCGCTATGAAGAGATTTTTGGAAATTTCCACGGGAACGGGAATAAACCGGATCCGCGCAGGAAACGCCGATGGGCACCCGCAATTTCTAATATGTTATGTAGGCGTCTTATATAGGCAACCGCTATGAAGGGATTTTTTGATATTCTCACGGGAACTGGAATATATTGGATTGAGGAATTTTTTGATTTTTTGTATTGAAAAGGCTCCAATACTACCGGTTTTACCGATTTAAAAAAAATGATTTGCCAGTGGAAAGCGTACTTTTCTGGGAGTAACATGTGCTATAATTTTCCCACGGGAACAGGCCTAAACCACGTTACCGATTTAAAAAGTTCTTTTACCAATGGAAAGATACATTACCAGGGAGTAACAAAGGCTATATTTTATTCCCGTATTTTCACGGGAACGGGAACTACGCGGATGAAACCGCAAGGCACTGCTAGTTGTTAATATACAGGGTTATAATTTTAATACGTCCAATACATAATTTCATTGATTATTGGCACTTTCTTATTTTATTTTTCCACGCATACGTAGGTGAGGGCACAGCACAGCTAGGCGTATATAATTATATCGAGCTTTATATATTATATACAATATGTAACAGAATAAGCGCAATTCCTGAAATTAGTTTGTTCAGTATCGACTACTTATTCGATTTCATCTATTTTTAATGTGTTAAATTTTTCCGAAAAATTAATTAGCATAGCTGAATTTAGTGCTGTCTATGGAAATCGTGCTATTATTGATCGATATTTAAGAAAATTGGTTAGACACAACTAAAGTTCGATTGCATCTTTTTTTTAGTATATTAATTTACTAACCGGGGTGTATGAGGAATTGCGCTTTTTCTGTTACGCGTTGTATAATTATATATATTGTATCTGCGCTTTACAAAATACTACTTACATGATCACGACGAATACTTGTTTATACTTACGATAAACATTATGGTCACCCTACTGAATTTTCTCATATAAAACATCGAAAATCAATTTTCTCCTAAAGTACGGCATTTAGAAGAATGGACGCTTTGTAGCCTTTTAGTTAAAAATTTGTTAAAATACTTAGCCTAAAGTGCGGTAGTGTAGAAGGCTTAGCCTAGTCAATACTGACAAAAACCTTGGGCCCTCAGTTCAGACGTTTTGAAAAAATACGAATTTCAATAACTTTTTAACAATTAACTTTTGTGTCGTTATTTCTTTTTAACAAATTTTCCGAGATATGGAACTCAAATATATTATAGTCGTATTAATATCTTTCCTTAGAAAAACTCATATTTTTTGCTGATTCTACAATATCAAAATTGCTGAATTGAGGGCCCAAGCTAAACCGCCATAAATCTGTATTGTCGCATTCTTAAGACTTGACAATTTCTTAATGTATTTAACAAATTCCTAACTAAATACTCGAATAAAAATTATTATCCCAGGGATAGTACTTTCTGAGATTCGACTATGCCGTTTTATGCAGGCGTCAGGATTGAGGGCCCAAGCTATTTGACCATAACTCTTTTGATTCACGTTTAAGAAATTTAAGAATCTTTGCTTTAGGTTTTACAAAATTTTAAGTAAATGCCCTGTAAGTATCATTTCGTTTCGCAATAATTTAAAAAGTGGGCCCTCAATCCAGATGCACACTGATCTTAGTATATATAAAATTAAAGTATGTGTTATTCTGTTGTGTAAGCTATATGATTGTAAAGTTTTCAAATCAATTCAGTCGTTTTTGCGTGTTAAGCTTGGGTCCCACGGTCCGTAAAATCGCGGATGCACGCAGACCAGCTCGCACGACGCACCGTGGGACCGGCCTCGTCCGTGATAGCACAGAACGTCTGTGGCGGTGCGCCCGTATCCATCGTGAGTCGGTAACTTCAAAGGTGCGCTCTTCTCTCTCTTTCTTTCGCTTTGCATTATGACAACATAAAAACATCTACACACACCGACACGCACCGTTGGACCGGCCCTGCCTGTGGTGCGTCGCCGTCCGTGCTCGTCGGCTGAGTGTAGCTGATCCGTAGAATAGCGGACCGTGGGACCCCAGCTAAAGACTAACAAACATGCATTTACAAACCCCTTTCATTCGCATTCATAATATTAATAGAATAGTTCGTATTTTTGCCATTACATTATTAAGCTTAAGATACCCCACAAATCCCACAGTACGTCGATTCAGTAAGATAGCTATCTTAAACAAGATTGATGACATTTTACCCTATCAATCCGATAGTACAACCAGTCAAAACATTATTATTTTCCTAGGCAGTCACTATGTAAACGCAGCTCTTTGTGGAATGGTTAGGAATTATGCTTTAATCCAATTCAACAAGGCCTCTACATTGTAGTAATTTCTTAATTTACACAGGTCAGTTTAGCGGGTGGTGGAAATTTATCATTTGTTTCAGTGCCAGCGTTTCGCCTGATATGTTAATTATGCAGGAAAACACGCTATGTTTTCGTCACGCTCGTCTCGTTGTTTCTTTCGCTACGTTGGTTCTCCGCCACAAGGATGTTTTAATAAAATATGTTTAAAAGCCCCTGAAATAGGTTTTGTTCTAATACATACCCACATATAAAGACGTAGACATGTCTTATTTCCGAAAGAGTTGGCAGAGTACTTAATTATATTTCAAATATTTAGGTTCAACAGGAAGGACGTAAAAAAAGAACAACTAACTTCAAAAAGAAATACCTAAGTATGTTTTCTTATTCGCTGACTTAGGACACCCTCAAAGACATAATAGGTTTTACAAGTCGGTCAAAGTAATAAATGAATAATCTCACTCCTTTTATCCCCGAGGGCGTAGGCAGAGGTGTTCCATTTCTGGAAATACCCACATTTCACCTTGGTCAAAGTACTTCGAGAGTAATGCTTACATAATTAGAACACAGAATAACTTTTCAAATAAATTCAAAGTATCAACGCCTGTCCAACATAATTTAATCCAAACTAACTTGTACTAATTGTACTTAAGTTAAAGTTCATAACTTAATCCGTACTTAGCTCAGAATCGATGTGTGTCGTGAGTCATAGTGCGTTAACCCCTCCCGACTAGACTGATGGGTTTGAGGATCGGTCGGCGGATTAGTCTGTTTCACTCGTTTCTCTTCGATACACTGGGTTCACTGAATGTTCTGTGCTAGATAACTGAAATAGGCAGTCCGTAGTCCTAGAATTAAGTTGGCTTTATTCTCCTGTAAGTCTGTGACCTAATTTCGTAATAGTATGTTCCCTTTTAATTGTATTTTGGGATTAACATTATATCAGAAAATATATTTAATTACATTCCGATCCATTTAAGGTTATAGGTATAGGTTATAGGTTATTAGGCACACATATCAAACGAACGGCTCATCACCGCCTCGCCTGTCTTGGTTGAGCTTGCGAGGCGAGGCGATACCGTTACGATGCTGACTACTAGCTGACTAGTATCCGTGTAGTTAGGGAATTTCATAAGAATACTAAACGACTATGTCTGAAATAAAGTATTTTTAATTTTTATTTAATTTTTATTTTATTTTTTAAAAGCCTCGAATTGAGGTGGCGGATATTAGTGTGCGGTGTAGTTGGGAATTTCATACAAAGAATACTAAATAGCTCTAATTGAGGCGCCGTCGGAGTAGAGTTGATATGCGTGCGACAAGCTTTAATCTAAAACAAAATTACAAAGAGTTTATTTTTGTCAGAAATATTAAATTCGTGAAATTCGTAGCAACTTTGCTATAACAAACCCCTTTAATACGAACTTCGGAGCAGTTGTAACACGTATTGTTGTTTTGTTAGACGTGTCACTACTAGCTGGAAACTTTGACAGTTACCAAACTATCTAACTGTGCACCGGTCGTAATAGAATGAGAATAGGACCCAAGTTTGCCTGTTAAACTTTGCCGAGGCTTTCATTGTCTTGTGAAGGATAATTCATACCTGACAGAGCGCTGCTGTGGAGGAAAGCAATGTACACTACAATAAACCTTAAATGTGACACTAGTAACTTTAATATCCTCTCAGTTAAAGTCATATATTGTGCATGTGATCCTTACTGCTGGATGCACTATTATCAAGTTTGATTTATTCCAAACCTAGCGACCTGCCCTCGCTTTGCTACGGTTTATCTATATATAGAAAGAGAGAAGTCCTTGATGGAGAGAAGTCGTTGATGAGTCAGTGAGTCCACTGACTCATCAACGCCCAGCCTAAACCCTTAGACCTAGAAAGCTAATTTTTTTCACGACTATTGTTTTTAAGACGTAAAGTAGGAATAACAAAGGATTTTTAGAAATTCAACCCATAAGGGGGTGAAAAAGGGGTTGAACGATTGTATGGAAAACCTTCATTTTTGGGTCTATCAATTGGAAACTTTGTAAAAATACTCTTCAAAACAAACAACAAGACACGTGATCTTATATTTTCCAAAAAATCTCCCCTAAGGGGTTGAAACAGGGGGATGGAGTTTGTATGGAGACGTATTGTTTTTTACGTCTATCAAGTTGAAACTAGAAACAGATACTCTTAGAAATAAATGATGAGGTACGTGTTTTTTGATTTTTCTAAAATCGTCCCCTAAAAGCGTGAAAGTAGGGGTTGAGTTTGGTATGTATGGAAAACCTTAATTTTTGGGTGTATCAATTCTAAACTTTGTAGGAATACTTCTCATAACAAACAACAATATACGTATTTTAATATACGTATTTCTGGATTTTTCAAACAACCCCCTCTAAGGGGTTGAAACAGGGGGATGGAGTTTGTATGGAGACGTGTTGTTTTTTACGTCTATCAAGTTGAAACTGGACACATGTTACGGATACGTGTTTTTTTTATTTTTCTAAAATCGTAATCTAAAGGCGTGAAAGTAGGGGTTGAGTTTGGTATGTATGGAAAGCCTTCATTTTTGGGTGTATCAATTTGAAACTTTGTAAAAATACTCCTCAAAACAAAAAACAAGACACGTGTTTTTGGATTTTCCAAAAAAACCCTCCTAAGGGGCTGAAACAGGGGGTTGAAACTTGGAACAAATACTCTTGAAATAAATGATGAGACACGTGTTTTCGGATTTTACGCGAATCATTTGTTCAGTATCGACTACTTAATTAATTTCAGCTAATTTTAATATTATGTGTAAAGTTTTTCCAACAAATGAATTAGCATAACTGAATTTAGGGCTAACTATGGAAACCGTACTGTTGTCGCTCTTTATTTAAGAAAAAATTGGTTAGACAAAACTTAAGTACGAATGCATTACCAATCTTTTTTATTAGTATACTAATTGGGTTGTATGAGGATTTGCTCTTATTCTGTGACGCTTTGTAGGTATATTGGGTGTTTTAATAAAGGCTCGGTTTCCAATCCGGGCATGTACTTGTACAGTCAGTTTTAATAAAGATCCCTAATTCTTTTTCATCATAAATATAGCATATGTTACTCAGGGATAATGTATCATTCTAATGGTGAAAGAATTTTTGAAATCGGTCCAGTAGTTTTCGAGTTTATTCGTTATTAACATACAAAAATACAAATATTTCCTCTTTATAATATTAGTGTAGATAGATAGATAGTGTAGATTATCCTTCTTGATATATTTTCTAAACGCAAAGAAATAACAAATTCCACGCGAACGAAGTCGCGGGCATCAGCTAGTATATGATACTTATACAACGCGTAACAGACGCGCTGACGCGCAATTCCTCATACACCCCAATTAGTATATTAATATAAAAAAAATATGATGCCTTCGAACTTTAGTTGTGTAAATTCAGCTATGCTAATTATTTTTTTGGTTAAATCTAACACATATTGAAATATATCTGAAATCGATTAAGTAGTCGATACTGAACAAACTAATTTCAGGACTTGCGCTTTTTCTGTTACATATTGTATAAAAACCTTACCCGTTTGTCGCTCTTTATAGTGAAAACCATATCAAAATCCGTTGCGTATAGTTCGGTAGTTAGTTATCTGCCGCATTACAGACGCGGAATGCGACTTCATTTTATTAAGTACCTACTTAGTTAATTATTTTGGAGTTCATCCCATAAAGTTTTTATTATTGTTTAGCGTCCGGAGTACCTATTCCATTTTAGTCATATCCACTTGGCATTTGCTTTCTGTAAGGCTTCACGGTCTGTGTGTAGTTGTGTTCACAACCTTGACAAGAATATTACAGGCAAAGACGTTTAAAGAAATAGTTTCTCTCCTAGAGAATGATTTTCTTCCAACCTCTTTGGTTACAGGTTAGTTCCCTAAAATGGTAGATAGCCGCCTTTTCGCTTCTTCCCTAGCAGTAATATAAATGTTTTCGGTTTTTTGTGGAAATTGGGTAGGAAGATAGAGGTATAACAACTTTATATTGTACACCAATAAAATAAAAAATAAGAGACACATGATTTAAAAATGTACAATTGGCGGTATTTTTGCTTAAAGTGAGTTCTGCTTCTTCCAGAAAAATACAGGCAACTTTTGGTCCCGGAACTCGGACGAAGTCGCAGGCAATATCTAGTAACAAAAGAGTAAAATATAAAACTTTGTTGCTATTATTTGATTATATATTTTATATGTACTTACTACAAAAAATATATAATCAAAGTGGCAATACTTTTTGATTGATCGATCATTTCTTGAATGGGCCGCTATTTTACTTTCGAATGTTTCTTCTGCAAAAAAACTTTATAAAGTTTGTAACATCAAAGCTTTTACTTTAACTTTGATAAAGCTTGAAACACGATACCATAACACCTTTGTGTTTCACTTCAGAAGCACCTCTTGTAGGGTTGACAGCTTCTAAGTAAATATAGTCAGCCTCATCTTACTTAACTTGCTGTGTGCCGTGGTTTGTGCTACTAGAGATGGATTTCAAGAATAGCGTGTAAAACATCATATCAAATAAATTGTCATACATCACACCAGCTTCTTTTCTTCACCTAGTCTGCTAATTATGAACTCTATGCATTCACATATCATGTGCATTTCATTCCACTTTTCATTTGCATACTTATTTCATTTCCACTAGCAAGTGTGATTTTTCATCTTAATTAAACATCATTGACTATTAAGTTTAACAGGAAACATGTAAAAAAATAATGAAAATACTAATTTTCTTCAAATGATAATGATTTATAGTATCAATCATACCCTGTATGACATACATCAGCAAATGAAAAGTCTAATAAGAGAATCAAACACCCAATTCAATCAAAGATTCTCTACTAACCAGACTAAAGGTGTGTGACGATAAGGGCATATTGATGTCGAAAAAAACTTGTTATAAATATTTCGCTGTTATTTTTGTTGCGACATATTTAAAAATAATCAAAAAGGTCATCATAAAACAAAAGCAGCCCTAAAAAATCTCCATAATTCAGTAGTCTGCGCATAAGATGACGCATTGCGCATTTACATAGATTTCCGAACGCCCCCGGGCAGGCTATCGGTCGCAGCTGCCGGCGCAATACATTCTAAATTATACGTGTATTCTCTCTTTTGCTCTAAGGAGACGTAACTACATTCGCGTGAATTTTAGCTTATCGCGTCCCTGAAACTATGTAGGTATTGTTCCTGTCCTCCAAGTAGCCTAGTCCTCCCTCCCTTCCAAAGATGTAAACCATTATCCCGATGAATTTCATCAACATCGATCTACCGGTGTAGCCATCGAAAGGACAACCAGATAAAAGGCAAAAAGCAGTATTTTCTGAGTTAAATGTTTTTTGCATTGGTGATTTATAATTTAAATACCAATATATAATAATTGATTAATTGAAAAGCCAAGGATATGCAACTTTATTTCGGTTCCATAATTGATTTACTTACTAGTTAGGTAACATAATTTTCAAGCAATTTATTTTATGAAGTCTAGGTACCTATCTCACGGCTTCCGATTTTTTGACTTAAAGTGGCACAAGTTTTTCCTGTGTTTGACAAACCATGAGATACATCAAATCTTCCAACATCTCATTCTAAAAGGAAGTCACGTCCAAATTGTCACAGGAAACGTGCTTCCTTCACGTAACCTCTTCTATATTCGTTGTCTGTCCGTCACCGTCTCGGGCGCAGCGATCAAGCGCAATTACACGTAATTCCGTCCAATCATTTTGTATACCATTTTGTATTGAGCCTAAAAAGACACGCTCCTTCAATGGAATGTGTACCTAAAATTAGCGTTGTTCGAGTTTTAATAAATAGAACATAACCTATTATTGGACTGTGGTTTTGGTTTGTGAATAGAATAGGTCGAATCTTACTTTCTATCCTATCCTGCTAATAATTATCAACGTTATTGACTGATTGGCTGAGTGACTGTGATGTGAGCATGAAATTTTGCATAAAGGTTCACTAAAAAACAATGCAATTTAGCACGGAGAAGGAATTTTTAGAAATTCCCCCGGGAACGGTGATAAACAGGATCTAGTAGGAGCTAGTAACTTATAAAATAGCGATAGAAAATAACTGACGTTTTACTCACGATTAATCCACTACCAATGAAAAACTACTTGTATCATATACCATGAAAATACACGCCAACAAGTGTTACAGTCAAAAAAACTTACAGTCGAATTAAGAACCTCCTTCTTTTTTGAAGTCGGTAGAATACGAATACCAACCAAACTGAGTAAAAGCGTGACAGAAACCATCTAAAAATATTTTATCTCGTTTATCTCATTAAAAGCAAACCCTGAGCTAGCGACAACTCCTGCGCGTGTGAGTCTGTTTTTGGACAGTCGCCAGACCGTGGCACTGCACCGGCGCCCGCGCACTTTTTGCCCTTTTTCGCTTTACACGGCTACGGCCGCGGGCTGTATGTAGTGTGGCTAAATCGCGTGATTCATTCGTTATTTATGAATTGGGTGTTGTAAAGCTGGTTTCACACCGAAGAATAGACAGACCAAAATAAAAGTGTTGACTTTGTCACTAGAATATAGCTGTTCACTCGGGAATAGAGCGAATATTCAGAATCGAATCGGTAGTTTTAAATTACCTCCTAAACCATGCAAGCAACTTCCCCTCTTTCTGATAACGTAAGTTGGTATTAATACGTCACCTGTATACCATACGAGAATTGGTTGACTTCAAACCAAGTAACAATGTCACTTCCGAATACGACCAAAAATAAAATTTCAGGGTAACGGATACATATTTCGCATCTTTTCTTTCATTACTCAATCTGTTTCGTTCGCCTCTATATAGCCCAAACCAATATTCAGACCATGCGTAAGTATACCAAGACTACCTTGAAATCTAGCCGCAAGACTTCGTCGATTTCTACATTTGTCAAATTCTTGTTTTAAAATCCTCCGGACTTTACCTTATTTAAAGGTTAGTCAGTCGGTCTGGCCTACGGCTTACTCATTCCTAGTCGTGTTGTTTCCACACAAGACACACTTTATTAGTCGTAGCCGGTGATTCGTATAACCGAGCTTTTATTGGTCGTTTCACTATTTTTCAACCCGTTTGTAAGAATTAATGCAGCACTTTTTCTAGTTTTACATTCACCTGTACACAGTACATTGTATAAATGTATGAATAATTTGTTAATAAAAGAAAATTCCATACCTGCTCAACTAGGTCTAGCCTGCTACTTTGTCCGCGGTCCAGGATAAAAAGTATCCTAAATGTAATTCTGATGCATCAGCTATATTACTGTAGAGTTTCGCCAAAATTCGTTCAGTGTTTTTTGCATGATATGTAACAAACCATCAATCCATATAATCCATCTTCGCAAAATGTTTGCGTTTGTAATATTAGTAAGATATAGTATAAAAAAGCAGGAACCTGCATTAAATTAGGTACAATAACTTACCTAGGTAACTCTTTTTTATAGAAGTGCATTGAAATCAATATTGACATTTAAAACATTTTCTGTTACAAAATTTTAGTTAAGTTGAAGTTTAATGATCCTTTAACTCTTTTAATATGGCACTGTAACTCAAAATAACTAGTACTCGTATTGTAGAGAGCGCGTTAAAATTTCATCGTTACAGTTACTACGTGCTTCTGACACCGCAAAAGTTATAAAAGCATTTTGTTAGTTTGTCCAGAGCCAAGTGCTGGCTTGCGTCCAAATTGGCGCATTCTTACACCTCTGGGAATCCTTCAGGTCCTAAGTTTTGTCATTTGATAAGAAGTGCAAATAAATAATAACACACTGAGGACACTTAGCTTAAAATTAAAATATTAATTTTAAAATATTATTGTTAAAGGTGTCCGTACCCAAATGGTGCCCCTGGAACCCTGTTACTAAGCCTCCGAGCTCCGCTGTCCGTCCGTCTGTCTTTTAGCGGGGTGTATCTCGTGAACCGATTACAGAATTTTCACAGAATGTGTATTTCATACAAGTCCATACAATTGAAGTGATATACCTGACGCTACTTTTTATAGTGTCTTGTTATTAGACTATTGACTTTTCTTACCTACAGAAAAAAAATGAGTTTGAGTTTTTTTTCCGGGAGGCGGACAATAACTACTTACGCATAAAGCTTGTAGCATTTGTTTTGCGGAACAGAGAAAATTCTGCATTAGAACCCGTGTTTAAACCAGAGCTAAACACCTCAACCTAAACTTAAATCTTAGTCATGAAATGGCCGAGTATGGGTATAAACTTGGAGCCCGTTAGTTGGCCTGTTATCCCGCGATATTTATGGATCCTACGAAGAGAGTGCTTAGCGAAATATTACACTTCACACCCTGAGGCGACGAGGTTGCACTACAAACTATTAAATACATACGTATTTTTTACATTGGAGAGCCGTAGGGTTGTAGTTTTTAAAAACATACCTACATACGAGGTATACTATGACTGCTATTCTAGAAATGTCCTTGTTTATACAAAAAATCTCAGTATATTTCTACCTTTTTTCTTCAAATATTGTTGAATTCCAGGTTGACTTAGCAAATACTGAATAGGCATTAGGTATATTGCGGAGGCAAAAGTAATATATTCAAGACGATTTCGCATTCAAAAGGATTTCTCCACTTCACCAAAGCTTTGGTAAACATTCCGAGATTGTGAACTTAAAGTTTTAAGCACCTTTAATATGTGTGTCTCCAGTTTCGACTGTATTTAAAGCTAAACTCATAAAAGGTGTAAGCAGCGTCATATTATTATTCGACTTGGTTTTTAAGAAATCATTATTTTAAAAAGTATGAGATTGATAAACTCCACCACCATTTAACCAATTACCATAAGTTGGCACATAGAATCATGCAGTAGGTTGGGCTGACAAAGAGTTCGTGCCACACCCTTTCATTGAAAATGAAAATGTATTTATTTTATATGTATATATTATTTATTTATGTATGTAATTAAAAATTACACTTAAAAAGTCAGAAGTTAGATTAATAATACCTACCTACTCGATCAGTGTCCACCTATTAGGCCGAATTTACATTAAAGGTTCAAAGATAAAACTTTGACAGACGGACAGACAGCGAAGCATTAGTAAAAATGTCCCGTTGGCGTAATTTGAGTGCGGAACCCTAAAAATGGAATCCGCGCCGTCAACGCCGCTTGGCATTTACTAATAGATATTATAATATGTTGAGATATCCTTTTTTCCCATGAAATCATCCTGAAGAGGATAAAATGTCTTTGCTTTTATAGTCTTAAACTCAAACAGTATAATAACGACGACAGGATCACATACTGAGCGAAGAATCAGACCGTGTCATACCATGGACTCCGATCAATTAACGATTGTTCTGTTGAATGGGTTCCACTGGGTTGGGAATTATATCGATTATCGACCTACATGCGCATTATGTTGCTGGCATGTACTTGATTCGGGTCAACGTTCAATTTGACAAATTTAAAGAATACAAAAGTGATCTTGCGTAGTTCACCTAAAGGTCAAAATCATATAAGGGAATCGGGCAGATTGTATAGTTTACGTGGAAATCGACTGAATTTAGTAAAAAGAAAAAAAAAAGTATTTTTTTCGTCTGGATTAAATACTTATTCTGTTGGGCTGTTTTTTTAATGAATTTGTTACTTTGTATTCATTTTGTATTACATGAAAACAGTTTAAAGTTTTCTATTTTTATTTTTGTAGCAGATGATTTCTAAAACTACTGTTCAGATTCAGAAAATTGTTTCGGTGATAGAAAGCTACACTGTTTGCTGGTGACATAGGTTGCTCTACTATCGCGGGTAAAACGGCAGGTCGTAAGTTAGTTGTTAATCTTTATAATACACCTACTTATTTCCAAGGTTTTGATTTTGGTTGGAAAGAAAACACTGGCATACGAGCAAATATTCCACATCATACCTATTAAAATTTTCTAATTTAGAACCGAAGTACTTAGTAATAGATAGTCTTTTAAAATAAATACACATCTACATACTATAGTTCGTTCGCGTTAAGAATGCAGTAAATCATCAGTGCAACTGCAAGATAAAAGTGTATTCACAGTGGTGTTAAATTCAAATAAATTATATTTTAAAATATTAAAGGGTGTCCCAGAAGTAAAGAGACTTTTCTCAAAATCAAACTGGCCACGGAGAAAGATTTAAAAAGGTAAATAAATGGTTGTCATGGTAACCATAGATAACATATCTATCAAAATAGGCGGGTTTAACATTTCTTTTGCATGTTTTTCAAAATGAAGCGATCTGAACAAGAATTATTTTCAAAGAGAGTTGTTCAGTACTATTTGTGTCATGGGAAATCTGAGACAATACGTCATTTTATTCAAGAAGGAGCAAGAAGAACTAGTCTGTACAGAATAATAAAATGTTATGAAAAAACGGAAGAGACTAATTTCAAAAAGATTCCGGGAAGACCACGTACAGTATCTACATCTAGAAATATAAACAAAGTAAAAAAGATTTTTGAACAGGCGTCTTCAACATCGGTGAGAGTTGCGGCAGATAAATTGAAAATTTCTAAGTCCAGTGTATCTAGAATTAAATGTAACGATGTAGGCTTGAAAGCTTTTGTAAAATTAGCTGCCCCCAAATATGTCAAAGACCAGGAGGCGCGTGCAAAGCGAGGGTGCCGTAAAGTTTACGAAAAAACTTTGAAAAATTTTTTTATAATTGATGATGAGACATACGTACCGGTTGACCCGAGTGACGTTCCTAGGAAACAATATTTCCACGCAACCAGTCGTGACGTTGTTGATTATAGCGAAAAAATCGTACCAAAGGCTAAGTTTTTAAAAAAATACCTTGTTTGGCAAGCTATTGATGAAAACGGCAATGTTTCCGAACCCTATTATCGTACAGGGTCTATGAACTCCCAGATTTATCTTAGAGAGTGCATTATCAAACGTCTAATACCTTTTATAGACAAGCATTATCAGCGAGAAGATGTTTTGTTTTGGCCGGATTTAGCTTCATGCCATTATGAGTTTAAAGTTACTCAGTATTTACAGACTGCGGGTGTTGAGTTCATAACTCGACAAAACAATGCCCCGAACGTTCCTCAAGCTCGAGGTATCGAAATGTTTTGGGCCCTGTGTAAAAAAGAGTATAAAAAATACACAGATATACCACAAACGTTGACATCCTTCAAACACCGATGGACTAGATTGGCCAAAAGAGTAGCAGCTTCATCTGGAAAAGCGGTCATGAAGCGTGCTGCTATTAATATGAGAAAAATTGGATACAAAGGTATCGCTGGAGCAAATTTAATATAGACATTAAAAATAAATTACTTTTACTTTCATTTGCATACCAAGTTTATATGATATCGGATTATTTTTAATTAAATATTGGTAAAATGATTTTGTCTCTTTACTTCTGGGACACCCCAGTATATCATTGTGAACTTGACTTTGTAATTTGAAAAGATTTGATTGGTTAGGGGCGGGGCCAGGCCGATGGATAATGATGATTTTACTGTACGTACTATAGTAATGTGTTTCTTTTTTAAATCAACTTTTTTTTTCTTTCAAAACGTCAGTTAGTCCAATATCATTTCATCCCGTTTGCAATTATTATTTGTAGCACATCCCATGTTTGCTGCGTCGTCCCGCCGGCGCCAAGAGTGGGCGGAGACGACAGCCACGTGGGTGAAAGAACTCTTTACCATCTTCCTTGACTACATTGCTAATGCATCGGCAAACTATCATGACCTAGGATTAACAATAGCTCTCAGTTAACAATGGTTTTCAGTCTGTTTTAAAGTTGGCGAACGATACATAGTGAGTCATCACACCATAAAACAACACACATGAAACTACTTGGCTCTACCACATCAGAAGAAGCTACACCACATTTCTCATTAACCCCTCCTGCGAAAATCTTTTGTTGTAGCTTCAACATCGTCATTGCCGTGTGATATAGCGAAATCAAACTCAGCTAAAAAAAATCGTTTCCCTTGTGTGAAAATCTTTGTCTCAATGAACCAATAAAATTTAGCTGCACCAAAGACTGCTTTCACCTCTTTGTGTCAAAGCAGTGGATTCATCTAATATGGTTTTACTGAGGTGAAGCATTCCCGCATCTAGCAAGTTTAATTAAAATCCTTTGGCTACTGGTTTTAATCCTGGCTTGTTTTCTTTTAAGACCAGCGTATGTTAAGCATACATTGCTTTAATTAGAATTAATTGCATTGTTCAATTAGATTAAATGAGACTGTTGAATGGGAAAGCTTACTTATACTTCTACATAGGGCTCCTTAATCTATACTCTATTCTATACTATTAAGTAAATAGCAAAAAAGTGATTGACTGACTGACTTATCAACGCACAGCCGAAATTACTGAAGCTAGCGACTTCAAATTTGGATAGTAGGTTCCTTTTATGACTTAGGCGTCGGATTAGAAAGGGTTTTGCGAAATTCACACGGGAACGGGAAAAATCGAGACCCCCACAGATCCCGTTTCGTTTCTAGTTTCTAAACGAAATTGTTCCAAATGTTTTAAACAAAGACATTTGGTAATTGCAATAAAGATGAATAAGTACAGCGAGAACAATGCATCTTGATCAAAAGATTTACTAACAGCCAATGAAATTCCAAGTCTATTCAGCAACAGCTGTCTCACAGGACTTGTTTCCTTAATAGAATTTGTTTACTTAACCTCACCAACAATTCCTTTAAATTTTCGCACACACGACCTTTTCTTTGGAATACAAAAGTTCGGAATCATATTGAATGGGATTCCCTTCTTTCTATTATATTGCATCAACTCCATCATAACAACCCATATTCTTCCGATTCCATTATATGGCTTGGAATTTTATTATTCTCTGTAACAGGTATGTAAGTTTCTTATATATGCTTTGGTTAGTCTTTGTTTTTCTCGTTGTTGCCCTCAATAATATATATTTCATTAAGCTAATGGTCAAACTGACCGAATATAAGAATAGGTAATTTGAAGGCGAATAAAAAAGAAATTACCCAAAAAACATCGTTAACCCAACACCATAAAATCCAAATTTGCTACTTAAAGAGAACCCTTAAACCCATATGAGTCAGTGGAGCGACCATCATGGGGTGCAAAAGGCCCAACCCTATTTAGGGTTAACTTTGACTCAGTAATCAATATCTTCACCCCAATATCCAAATATAGTAATGAGATACGAAAACAAAATGGGTCGCGACCCAAAACCCAATTCTGATATGAGATTTGGAGTTATTCCAGTGATCCTTACCCTGACCGATAAGACAGGGTATTTGGGGCTAAATCAGGGTATTTCTTGGATCATGGGAAAGGATGAAATGTGAAATAGAGTATCAGTTTACTACAACATTAGATAATGGAATTATTTTTGGTATTTTTTAACCAGTATTAAATAAAAATGTATCCTGTCTAATATAATTTGACTTCTCAAGAAAAAATCTATCAGAAATAATTGAATAAATAAATTATGGGACACATTCACACACGGTTATTAAGACTTAAATTAAGAGGTTTGCCTACTTATTATGGGTACTAAACAACTCAGAAACTTACATATTTGTATCGATGATCATTCACACAAATGTGGGTCCAATCGGGAAACGAGCTCACAAGGTAGGGTCACTACCAACTCAACCAACAGACAAATAATTCTTTTAAATCTACAACTAATATCATAAAGAGGCAAAGTCCTTTGTAAGTATGAAAATTCTATCACTGTTACAATGGTATGTTATCCCCAAGTGACATAGCTGTTTGTACGGCTTTGTGGTCATATTTGAGGGGAAAACGCGCGGTGCTACTAACTAGTGCTTATAAAGTGTGAATTGCATTACAGTAGAGATAACTATAATACTTATCCAAAGGTTTAATCGTTCAATTAAACAGGCACAAACGGTAACGATTTGTGCAAACTGTTCACTGCACACCACCCCTTTTATAATTATGTTCACGGAAACCTCGCGTGATCTATTTATTCATTCATTGGTTACAAGCATGTACCTACGAGTAAAAGCGGTAATATAAAATGGGATTTGTTTAATTTTTTTACACAATATTTGTATTTCGCTTCCTAAAAGTTTTAAGGATGGATTTGTCTGTCTGTGGTATCTATTTCGTGAACCGTAAAAGTAAACAGTTGTTTCACAGAATCTCATAGATAATAAAAGATGCAATAAACGTGTTTTTTTTTATATTATATCGTGGTACGGAACCCTGTGTATGCGAGTCTGACTCACACTTGACCTATCTTTTACCAAACAATCCATCGATCTAAGCTTTAAATAGTTTTCCGGACAGTATATTGCGGATGTCTTATACGGAGAAAACTTCTACTAAAACAAATGGATCTAGGAATCAAAGTAATAAAATCTTCAGGAAGACTCTATCAAGATTACCAAAGACGTGCAACACAAGCAAACATTGCCGCATGGTGGGATCCTGGAGACTTTCCAACAAGAAATTGATACTTTATCGAGCACTATCTCTCTTTATACAAGCATTTTCTATAATGTAAAACCCTCGTGGATTCCCCCCACGTTTCAGTAAGTGCTCTGAATAACATTATTTTCCACGTAGCTATCTTTACTTGAAATCTTTTCAATGGTTATGGCGATTTGTGATATTTTCGCGAGTTCTTTCTTCCACGATTTATTGTTACATATTCAAAGAGTCTCCTCGCTACGAATCTCTGCGGTTGATAAATAAATTTTACGATCCCACCCTTCTAGAATCTAAATCTAATCTAAAGAAAGTCCAAAAAACCTATATACTTTTGTTAGATCTTTGTAGCAATAACAACAAAAAATGCCATTTCATGTTATAAACAGAAAAATAGAGATCATTCCATATTTGGCATGAGATCTGTTTTCAAATAATCCATTTTTGGCATGAATTCCGCTGTTTTCAAGGCGAGGCTATCCCTGGCGGAGCTGTCTTTGGAATTTCTGGACCGTATCCAAAATGTGTCATGGTGTTTTCAAACTACACCAACACAGTTAGCGAAGGATTTGTAGCAGTGAGTCGAGACGCTTTGCCATTAAAATCGCTTTTGGAGAAAGTTTATCATTATTGAGTTGTTTCGTTCTTGTAGTGATCCTTGATGTCATTTTTGAGAGAAAAGGTAACAATGTGTTTAAAAAGTCTGATTTATTAAATGTGTCTGGATTATTTACTCTTTATTAAACGAAAACTCACTCATGAAGCTAGCTTGAAACGGTTTAAAATTTGCTACAGTAAAATAAAAATTTAAGATTTTCTACTAAGTATAAATATTGTTAAATATTCAAGGTCTTTTTGTTCGTAGATGAACGCGTACGTAGGTAATGAGTTTCCATAAATGTGGAAGCAGCTGAAAATGCTTTCGTCTGTTGGTTCCTAACGGCTTTTATATTGTAATTTATGATATCATTAACGATAATAACGCTGGTATACTTGCTAAGTACGTAGCTAGGTACCAATGCGGGAAATACTTGGACGATATTGTTTTTTTTCTGTAAAGAAGTTTAAATTTGAGGATTTTTCGGCAACTCCTAATTGCGAAAGGCTGAGTCGTCCAATATAAAGTAAGCCTATTATCAAGATATTACCAAGAATTTATAATATGATCCTTATTGATAATTACATTTTGTTTATTTAAATAAAGTCCACCAACAACGACATTTTAAAAAGGTTTCGTTAAAATACTACTTGTCTTTCATTTCCATCATTCGATATTGATTTGTCAACTTTGAAAAAGCCTAGATATTTTAGCCAAAGTATGGTTTCAAAACCAATCATGAATACGAGTGTTAGTATATGTGATTTCATCTCGAGCATTTTTAGACAATCTCAGGCTAAGATTTGATCGTTAGTACAGTTGTAAGTAGTTTGTCAAAATCATTATACGTACACAATCAAAATCATTTCAAATCCTGGTACACAAAACTAAGTGACAAACTGTTGTTATTTCTAATTCCAATTCTATTTTGACTATCATAATTACACATTAACAGACAATTAGTTATGTAGCTATGTAAAATCTTGTCCACATTCAAATTCCGAATGTGAAATTCGCAACATCAACACGGATCCGAACAAATTAGAATTCACACTACGCGGATTACAGTTTCACACTCGGGAGTTATTGGTATGCGCAATGTACTGTCGTCGGTCTAACTCTGGAGTTCTTTGTGACTGGAATCAAGGCAGCCTTAGTTCGGAAATTTATTATATATGTTGTTTATGTTTACATATGTTTAAATAATAAATAGAGATGTGGTTACTAGTTATATAATATGCAAAGTGTATAAGTATTATTCTATGCATGTTACTAAAAATTCTTATATAGTTTTACTTTAGTTGAAACTTTAACGTTTAAGTTATTAAAGTAGTCTAACTATGTGACTTCCCGTTTCGTTTCTATATGAATCACGAAGATCTGGTGCTCAATTATTTTGTGAAAGAAGGACCAACCAAAACACACTTCCACATATAAAATATTCCTGGTCTTTTAATATAAACATTGCTCTCCCCATAAATAAAATAAACAAAAGAAACCAATTCAATCCAATTTCCGTGTCTCCTACATGTGGTTTCATGCTTATTGTTCATATAAATCACGATTAATGAAAATAAACTTGCAGCGGTGCATATCAAGAGCACCATGTAAATAATATCGATCCTCATAATATAAACTCCGCACGTCCTGTAGGATATCCTCGGTTCAGTTAGTTCGCTTCCGCGCCGCTTGCAGCGCGCACGTCGGCGGTTCCTACTAATAACAAAAATTGAGCGTTTTAAAAAATATTTACGGAAATTACGGATTTCGAATAAGTTTGGCAGTGACTTTATGTACCTATTGTCAAGTGTTTTTCGTAAAGGATTTAAAATTCGCAATTAATTACAAAGATATGATTTTCATTGTTTAGTATAAAGGGTTCTAAGTTTCACAAAATACTGTGGTAGCTACTTTTTATGCACTATTATTGTGCACTATCTATAGGTGTTTCCTGTAATTATCATAACTAAATAGTGCAATGGGTGTTAACATTAAAATAAAAGATAAAATATTTGACGAAACATTGTACAAACTCAGATTGGAGCCGTCAACCTGTAATTTTCCGAGAGATTTGGAAAGTTTCACGAGAACTTGACTTTTCTTACAAATTATACTTCGCAACAACTTTTCTGAATTTGTTAACTGCCAGAAAATTACATTCAAAAGTATTATTTCCCAATTTGTCATCATTCATTTACCAGTTATATCTACTGTATATTTTAAAGCGTTTGTAATAATTATATATTTTGTAAAACTTTACTTTATAAAAAATAATTAAAGCTCGCCTTCAGGGCTGGCAGATCTATTATACAATTTAACCTAGCTTTCATTAGAAAGCTATGGCATTAGCCATAGAGGCAATAAAGCCAGCTTTCTGGACACTATTCCATATAGTTCTTAATAGACGCATTTTTTTATTTCTTTACACTATACACCTATGAATAAATAAATTTTGGAACACAATTTACATCCAATTATTTGGTCACAAACTAGGCAGAGCCTGTGCTATGTGTACTACATTACAGATAAATATGTACATATTAAATTAATTACTTAAGTAAGTATTGTTGTATCGTAGTAATTTTCTTAAGGGAAGCATAAGTAACACCTTTTTATTTTTCTAAAACAATCATACTGATAATATCTTATATATACCCGCCCCGACTTCGCACGGACGCAATGCTTTTACTAAAACCTTCCTCTTCAATCACTCTATCTATTAAAAAAAACCGCATCAAAATCCGTTGCGTAGTTTTAAAGATTTAAGCATACATAGGGACATAGGGATATAGCGACAGAGAAAGCGACTTTGTTTTATACTATGTAGTGATAGTGATTTAAATTAAACTGCCGGGCATCATCATTAACCAGTGACAGTCTACAACTGGGCCCTGAGCAAGTATGGGCCATGATCTTGAGGCCACCGTAAATTGGTAGTTGATTTTAGGGTAGTTGCCACCTGTCTTTTTTAAAGCCCCCTAAAAATGTCTGACATGGCTTAACTTCCATTGTGCGTCAACACGACGAAAACCAGAACTATACGTCAACTTACCTCGTAATGCAAACTAATTACGCCAGCCTTTGTACATCCAACTTATCTTACTTGACTATTCTCAGAGAACTTACCTGTACCTTTGGAACTCGAACCCGCACTCCGCTAATTTATCACCAATGGGAGTGCTCGACTGTGGCACTCTAAAGTTAATTAGAACTCGAGAAGTGCCAACTCGTCTCAGTTAGTTTAAAGGGGGTAACGTGAATATTATATTAGCTAGATATACCTTACTCATGCATGCAGAGTCATATACTTTGAAGAGCAAAACGGGAATGAATTCGATTCGATTTTTACAGTAAGTAGGTATTTATTAACAATTAAATAATTTACAAAAATAACATTTAACTGTAAAGAGTATATAACCGACTTCAACAAAATAGCACTAAAAATATCATCGACGTTTAATTTTGTTTTTATTATGGTTGATTTTTTTTAAAACCGCTCCTCCGATTTCATCAACATTTACATGGGACCACTTTGAAGTATAATCTACTAAACAAAAAAAGAATCATCAAAGTCGATTTATAATTAGCGGAATAATCGCGTAACATACATACAACAGCAGTGATAGCCTTACGGTTAAAAAGCCTGCTTCACATGATGACAATCAGTGAGGCTTGGGTTCGAATCCTGGCAATGAGTTTTTCAAACTTATGTCCATATTCATCACTAGCTCGACGGTGAAGGAAAACATCGTGAGGAAATCCGCAGGTCCCAGAATTGATTCTGAGACATGTGTAAAAGACCCGGTCCTGCGATTGGCTCACCACTTAACACGTTTAGGGGTCAAAAGAATATCTCGTGATAAGTGGGTATATCCAGAAATGGAATACCTCTGCCTACCCCCCTTGGAGACAAAAGGCGTGAGTTTTTTTTAAAACATACCTACAAATAATAAAAATAACAACATACAATGGAATTAAGAAACTTTTTTGAAGTCTGTTGAAAAATACCTATTACTACCAGAAGTCACGAAATAGTGGAATACCTACCTCCTTAGAATTACTAACAATGGCTAGATACATCAAAAAATAGAGTACATCAAACAGAAATCATATTTTTCAGTAAATATTATAAAATACGAGTGTTTCTGTCAGTTTTCTTATCTTTTCACTATTATACACAATATTTCAATCGAAACTACGCATCTTCAGTAACTTAGCGTGAGATCGTGGTAGACAAACTGAGTATTGACCAACATCTATTTAGACAAAGTTGAAATGCGCAATCGTAGCCATAGAACTGACAACCGATGCGGCAAAAAGGTTCTCGACTGGAGATTATGCACTGGCAAGTGCAGCATAGTCCAAGGTGGAAAGGCTACCAGGTAAAGCTTAGGGCGCAGATAACCGCTGGACGTCGGTCGCCTCTATTCAATCGCTCTATGGGAGACAATGAGGGAGTTCCAGCAGAGGACTGTTTTGTTAGACGAAACGTATGTTAGTCTAACTAATTCAGAAAAAGTGTATGTGAACGGAGGGAAAGAAATAGGTACCTACCCAGGGGGTCGATTTTTGAATCTTACCAAGTGACTAGCACTGACGCGATGTGAGTGATTTCCGAAAGTTCGTATTTTTGAAACTCAGCGGCGACTTACATTTGTCATACCTATGATATCGATTTATGAGTGCCCCTACCCACTCGTAATTGAAATCACCATGCCATTGTTTTTGACAGTTGACGTAGTGCCATCTGCCGAAAGTGCCAAAGTAGGTACCTATGTTTTTCGGAAGAATTAGCAGCGGGGCTCGATTGGGATATTTTGTGATTGCGACGATTTATTGATAACAGCGTGTGACTTTCAAAAATACGGCTTTTGGAAAATGGTGACATAAAAGTCATCGGTGATAATTTTAGTCACCGATGATTTTGATATCACCAGTGAGATTCAAAAATCGCACTCCTGGATTTTATTCAAAGTTAAAAAGTTATTTTAGTACCTCCCTTATCATATCATCGCCCAAGATACGTAAAAGCTAAATTAACATCGTTAAATACTCCAAAAATAGTCTTTTTAAATTAGCCCACCCATACGGTCAACCCTACTGCTGCGTCGGCAACTCGCGCTCCAAATACCGAGAAGTAAGGATGTCTCGCATCAGCCGTCCACTTCCAATCACAATTCAACTCTTAGCGACTTTGATCTATTTCTGTCTCCAAATGGAGTGCGTCGCTTATGCCTTGTAAACGTGGATTGATTGCGCTATAGAAAAGCAAAGAGAGCGCGCTAGTTTTTCGCCTTGATCGGCTACTACAGCAATGCAGTGTGATAAATGAACGGGGTTTTTACGCGAGGAAACTCTTAGATGCATTTTCAGCGTTGAGTTAGAGCGTTTCGTATTGCCTTCTTTCTCTATTTGTGAAATGAATGATGAAATACACTACTTTCTTTGTACAGAATTAAATAATGTTAGTAACTTTATTGATCAACAAATTCAAATCATTTATTTTCTATAGGTATTAAATATACACTTAGAACAACAACATGGTGGCGTTTGCAAAAAACATACTAAGCACACATTTTTCAATGATTTTCCACGACGTTGTTTATTTTTTGTATGTTATTATTATTAAAACATGTGTAATAGTACAATAATCTAAAAACTAGACTACGATGTTTTTGAGCAACATTTTTTTAAAATTATTTTTATCTTACCTTACCTATTCAATTTCTTTAAAAAATCGTAATGACAAAAGTGACAGCTACCGACGTCATACTACCGTAGAATCTGCATCTTTCGATATTAGTAAATATAGTCTGGAATGTTTTTTTTTTAAGCAAATAAAACGACAACCAATCTTCCGGTGTGATCCGGACGGTGGCAGACGCGTGCAGTCGCAGGTTATTTCGAAACGTAAATCACTTCGCGCGGTGATTAATTTTAACCATGAAATATGTTGATTAATATTTACTTTTTGGGTGCACTGCGTTTGTATTTTGCTTAAAAAATAAATTTTCTGGTTATCACCAGCCCTTCGTTTTATTTTGACCAAGTACCGACACGGGTACATTCTTCACGACTATTGTCTCGCAACTTAATTAGTAAAGTAGACACTTTAATAAATCATTTTATTTTAGTAATTACTGTTCGACCTTACAAGCTACACTTAGTTTAGCAAAACTCGCTATTCTGGTTTTCCCAGATTATTCAACCGACACATCGTTTGATGTCATTTCCTAAATACTTACTTATAGTAATTGTATAAAAAATTGTTAGGTTATTTTTTATTTTCAGACATCCCTCTCATTCCTATCACCTCTCACTTACTTTCAATTACTTTGAGCGTAGAAGCAATCAATGCATTTTAGGAGGATGCTGTAAGATAAAAACTGTTATAAAAATAAACATTTTATGAGGTGCAATAACATTAACGCTTTATTGCTTACTTCCACACACAAACATACATTACAAAATTAACGATAGGTACATAGCGAACGGGAAAGTTGTAATGGACAATACGGAGCTACGGTTTAATTAGAGTTTGTAATTTACCGAATGCCTGTGTCTTCAATTTGTAACTCTTCGGTGGAACTTCAATTATAGTATAAATAGTGTAGTTTGCAGTGTAGAAGGTCATAACATGTGGTTCCCTGTAATTAGATGTACAACGCGTATCTAGCCGAAAAAGCGCATACACACCAACTAGTAGGTGTATAATATTAAAAAAATATGATGCAATCGAACTTTAGTTGTGTCTAATCAATGTTCTTAAATATCGATTAATAATAGCACGATTTCCATAGAAAGCACTAAATTACATACATACATATAATCACGCCTCTTTCCCGTAGGGGTAGGCAGAGACCACTTCTTTCCACTTGCTACGATCCTTACATACTTCTTTCGTCCACTTTCATTATTCCTTTCATACATGCTCTTCGGTTTAGGGTACTCTTGACCTGGCCTTTTTTCAAGACGTCCCCAATTTGGTCTCGAAACATCCGCCTAGGTCTACCCCTTCCCACACTTTCATTCACACTCGCCTTATACACTTTTTTCGTCAATCGTTCGTCATTCATTCTCTCGACATGGCCAAACCATCTCAGCATACCTTTCTCAATTTTTGTCACTACATCTTCTTTCAGACCACATCGTTTCCTTATCTCACTATTTCTTATCCTGTCACTCAGTTTAACTCCTATCATACTTCTTAACGCTCTCATCTCAACTGCATTTATTCTGCTTTCATGTTTCTTCTGCCATACCCAACTTTCACTTCCATACATGAGTGTCGGAGCCAACACCCCCCTATGCACAGCCAAACGAGCCTTGTTAGACACCTTCCGGCTGCTCATAAAAGAGTGCAAAGCTCCATTCACCATGTTTCCTGCATTCACTCTTCTTTCAATATCACTCTCACACTTTCCATCTCTTGTAAACTTTGAACCCAGATACACAAACTCATTCACCTGTTCAATTTGTTCGTCTCCAATCACGATATTGCACTCTGTCACTGCCTCATCTCTTTCAAACACCATCGCTTTCGTCTTCTTTACATTCATCTTCATTCCCTTTCTAACAAAAGATCCACTCATAGCAGTTACCATCTCCTGCAACTCCTCGGCCGAAGACGCAAGTAATACTTGGTCATCAGCATAGAGAAAACATTTGACGAGTAACTCATTCATTCTCAACCCACTTTCATTCTCTTTTAAATCTGTCAAGCAATTGTTCATGAACAGATTAAACAGCCACGGTGACGCTACACATCCCTGTCTAACACCTTTTTCGATATTAAACCATTCAGTCTATGCCCCGTTTATCCTCACACAAGCACTGGAATCCCTTTAAAGAGATTGCAATGCTCGTATGAGGATACTGCTCACACCGTTCACGGACAATGCTGACCACAATTCATTCCTCACCACTCTATCATAGGCCTTTTCTAGATCCACGAACGCGCAATAGACCTTCTTGTTTTTAGCCAAAAACTTTTCGGCTATGCACCGCAAAGAAAAGACCTGATCCGTACATCCCATTCCCTTTCTAAATCCCGCTTGTGCATCCCATACTTTTTCGTCTGTTTCATTCACAACCCTTTCAATCAACACTTTCGCATACAATTTACCGACGACGCTGAGAAGGCTTATACCGCGGTAATTTATGCAGTCCTGCCGCGACCCTTTTCCCTTATATAATGGCACGATTACGGCTTTGCACCAGTCTCCCGGTACTTGCCCATTTTGCCAGCATAAATTGAAAAGGCGGTACAGCTGGCTAGCCACTATGCCCTGTCCAGCCCTCAGCATCTCGACGGTAATCCTGTCATACCCTGCAGCCTTACCTAATCTCATACTTTTCAACGCTTTCACTATTTCATCCATGCTTATCTCACTTTCATCAACATTTATACCATTTTCCATGGCAGGTGCCGGATGTTGTACCTGCACCTCCTCTCTTTCAAACAAACTTTCAAAATACTCTTTCCATCTCTTTAACACACATTCTTCTCCTTTTATAATGCTCCCATCTTGACTCCTGATTGTATTCAGCTCCGAGGTAGAAGTTTTTCCTCTGGCTGTTTTGATGGATTTCCAGAAAAACTTGATGTTTGACTGGAAATCTTCAGTGAGCCTCCTATCAAAATCATCCTTTCGTTCTTCTTTCTTTCTAGACACAACTTCTTTCACTGCTGATTTCAATCTTTTATACTTCGTCCTTGCTTCCTTTATCTCGTCATCCGTTGCCTTTTGAAATTTTTGGTTAGCTTTTGTTGCTAACCAATCCAACCACGCTTTCTTCTTTTCTTGCACAGCCCTTTGTACATCTTTATCCATCCACACATTATCGTTCTTTCTTCCTTTCCTTCTTTTAGCTACTCCGCATACCTCAATAGAAACACTTACGACCCCTTTCTTAAATGTCTCCCACAAATCTTCAATCACACCTATCTCTTCTATGCCTTTAAAACTTTCTTTCAGTTTCTCTACATACTCGTCTTTCTTTTCTTTCTCTTGTAGATTTTCCACTTTTACTCTGTCCAGAACACTCGTAGGCTCGGCCCCTCGGTGTCGCCACCGTTTAAAGAGGCCACTCATTCGGGCTATGACCAGGAAGTGGTCTGTGTCGATTCCTACTCCGCGGTATGTCCGAGTGTCTAGCACTTTCTTCCTCAGTCTTTCATCCACAATTACAAAATCAATCATACTTCTAGACTCACCCTCATCTCTTGTATACAAATGGATCTTTTTGTGGTCAAACATTGTGTTGGCCACGCAAAGATTCCATTCCAAGCATACTTCAAGCAGGCTTCTCCCATTGTCATTCACTCTCTCGTCCCCAAACGTACCCAGAACTCCTTCATACCCATCACGCTTCACTCCAACCCATCCATTAAAGTCCCCTAACATCACGAAAGACAAGCACTAAATTCAGCTACGCTAATTCATTTTTGGAAAAATTTTTATACATACGTATAAAAAATTGCTGAAATCGAATAAGTAGTCGATACTGAACAAACTAATTTCAGTAATTGCGCTTATTCAAGGCTTATTCTGTTACATGTTGTATAATAATATGTACAGTAACAGTACTTGATATAGGTGTGCTTTTTATTAGTTTTTGTTGTGCTATCTGTTGGCAGTCCAATAAAATAAATAAATATACAACAAGCCTATATTTAATTCATCATCTTCAACCCGTAACAGCCCACAGCTGAGCTAAGGTTCTTTCCTTACACATGAAGAACTATGGGCCCTACGGGAGCACACCAATAAAAAAAATTGGGAAATGGTGGTAGGCTAGTGGCCACCATTAGAATTTTTAAGCCACCCTCTTTAAGGGTATCTGACATGGGTTAAAGTCATTGTGCGTAAACACAGCTAAAACCGGCTCAATAGTTTAACGTGCCTTCTGAAACACGAGCCACGAGGCAGTCACCCATTCACTGATGACGGCCCAACTTTGTATAATAATATTCAATTATGTAATGTCAAAGAGCGTGTTGTGCTTTTGCTTTGTTATCTTTAACTGTCATTTCTGATATGACTATGATTAACAGCTACGACTAGCAACTTATTTTTCTACATCCGCGTGAAGACCGATTTAGAAAGTTCCCGATATCCCCATGACGTGAGTCAGGCAAATTGCTGTGTGATTAATGCGTGCTATTCACGGGCTATTCCTGTGAGCCGTAGCTTTCCTTTGTTCCGAAATATTGTAATGGAGTAGGCTTGCCCTTCTAGTGTATAGAGCAGAACCACAAAGTCGATTTGATGACATGTAAAGCCTCTTTTTTATATATCTAGGTAGGAGTTGTCTCAATAGCTTGACCCAGGTTGATTCATACTCAAAGCCGGTTGAACATGATCCAAGAAAAACAATTTGAAGTTCCTACAATTAACAGAAACTTGTCTACTTGTTAGTTAAGTATACTTATTCATCATACAGAAGATTGCACTGGATGAGTGTACAAATCAAAATTTTAAAAAAACTGACGATTCACTGGCTAGGTATCACATATACCCAAAGAGGTTGGAAGAAAATCATTCTCTTTCCGAAAATCTTTTTCTTTAAACGTCTTTGCATATAAGTACCTATAGATTGGAGTCCAATAAAAGTGTCATCAAATGAACATTACATTTCCGCTTACACGAAACACGACTACCTACGAGTACGTCGTGAAAAGTTTTATAAGTCGTTTGGGGTCTTTCGGGCAATCGCTGAGCTGTCGTGAATAAAATTGTATACTTACTTACTGAAATATCTCCAATTTTAGTAAGGAACTTTAGATCTAACCATATTCCTTGATTTATAACATTGATATACTTGATTCTCATTAGTTCCTCGGATCTGAAACAAACCCCATTAAGTAGGTACCTACTAAAAGTGTATCAATAAGAGTGCATGATTTACCTAAATTGTGTCAGTTTATTGTGCAAGTGGCCACTGAAAAATTTGTCACCAATGATTATTCAATCGAGCTCTACATAAAATAGACCCAGTTTCTTTATATATTTTGACTTTTAATGTTTTCCAAAATAATAACGCGTTCTTCTTTTGTATAGATACTGCTCCATTTTTCACAATATAAAATATGACACATTTTAATAGTGCACTCATATTGATATTGAAACACCCGCTATTTTATGTTTGAATTTTTGAACACTCCTCAGACTGACGAATCTGGCGGGCCAACGACCTATCAAAATTTAGTGTTGCCAGTAAAAAGCACGTGTTTTACGAGCCCGCGAGAAAGCTATTTATGTGTGCGTGTGTAATTAGGATTATGGACTGAAAACTGTCTGGTGATTCAACGGTGGCATGCTGAACGTAGCCGGAATGTGGACTTTGCCTTATGCGGACATGTGTGAGTATGCCCCATATTAGCATAACGCTAATATTACTAGCTGGTAATTCGGAACATTGAGTCTTTGTATGGTAAACGTACCTAAGGCGCGAACAAATGAGAAGAAAAACTAAATTATTAGATAGGTACTAATGATTCTTGGAACTTGCATTGGGTGATCGACGAGAAAAATTAATTTGGTAATTTACTAAACTAAATCGGCAAAAAATTGTACCTATCTAATAATTTCATTCAAAAAATAATTTAAAAAAAAAGTAGGTAGGTATTCATAGAAATAATGTGCTTTCTACCTGAAGATATTGACATAACGAGGTAGAAATAGAACTATCTAAGTTACTGTTCAGTTAATAGGTATATAGGAAGTGCTTTGACAAATGAAAGGGCATTTCTAAAAATTTAATGGAATATTTTGGAATTATTATTTGCCTATGATAACCGGACTAGGTAGGTATAATATAATTTAGGGGAATATTAAATATCTGTATATATAAGATAATATACTCGTTAAACGTTCTCTGAAAACCATTGATATTGAACCTTTGATTTTAATAGATGGAGGACCGCATAGTTTTGATAGCAACTTCATACCAACTCACATACTTTCTCGCTTGTTTGTTACTACTGTTTTCGAGGTATTTCCAACATCAAATATGTACGACATCCACATTCGGTATTAAGTAGGAAACCCTTATTGTGAATAATTCAGAGGTGTCGATAAGCCGTTCGGTGTTGGCTTACCGTCGCTATTAAGTTAATCCGCCACATTGGCTTCTGTCCCCTCTTCTAATTTCTAGAGGTGTTATTATTTTTAGTAATACATTGTACGTGATTCATAGAAATAAATTGAGATTATGCATGTACATACTTATAAACTTCGGTCAAAATACGATTAAGAAGTAAGTATAACAACATTAACTGCCGTAACAAGTATTCAAAACTCCGAATTTATACCACTCCAGAAATGCACACAAATATTTTGGCCACTGGAATCTTCTGCTCGGAAATAATCTGGGGAATGAAGGCTGGAAAATTAAAATCAAGAGGAATTTAGTGAAATACTGGCTGGCTCAATCAAATTAAATTTAAAATAGGAGTTATTTTCTTATTCTCATTAAAGATACAATAAACTAGGTAATTTCATATACGAAGTCACAACAAACTAGGTACTCGGGCCCAATTTCAAACATATCAAACCAATTCAATATTCAGAAGTAATCATAGTTAGGTATATGAAGGAGCTAGCAGGGTATTAGGTATATGGTGTGGAGGTGTGGTCAGTGTCAACTTGTCACCACACTGCAAGGTTTCAACACCGAACGAGTTTCATATCTCGCGGCCGTATGTTGCGGTACTTGTGGTTATCTTCTCACATTCTATTAGATAAATCTTAGACCTTAGTACCCGCGTCTTCTCGGCCCATCCGTTTTATCTTTCTCATAAGCTCTGTGTGGCTCTGTGACTTTACCTACTATAAGATGACTGTGCGTAGGTACCTCATAAAATGCCTAAGTTTGCGACGTTTTAAAATATCTATATCTACTGTATGTACCTACCTACCTACCTTCATTTTGTAAGTTTCTCGACTAATAAAAACCTTGATTAAGTATGGTATAGTATAGATCCAACTTTTAGACAGTGGAAAAAAAATGGATAGAAGTTTTGTGCCTACTTGTCGAATTCTAAAAAGTGGGCTATAGGTACTTACCTAGGTACTTACTTATTTTGACAGTTGATATCGGTTAAACTGCGTACTGCACTGCGGTCATAGACATATTAATAGGTATGTCTATGACTGCGACTTAATAAATGATCACCTTGTAAAGCGACTCGTACCCTACCCGTTTATATGCTTTTAACTACCTAATCAGGATTACATCTAATAATGTAAGTTTTCTTTAATTCCAGGTCCGCGCCATGGAGCAGCGGCTGTGCGAATGGCCGGCGGGCACTGATGGTGCCCCTCGTGCCATTACGCGACTAGAGGGCCAAATCGAAGAACAGGTACGTACAATTATTTCAAATACACCTGTGAGAGAACTCGCTTGCGTTTCAGAAACAAAAAAATAGCTAGCAAGGGATAGGCAGTCGTCTGTGTGTCTACATTAACCCTCGGTTTCCAAAAATCAAACCAAACTAAGATTAGCTGACAGACTGTTAAATATCACGTTAGCTGCACTGATTGGTGGAATAAAATCGTAACGCTTTTCAACAACCAATCAGAAGAGTTAAAGTTAAAGTTAACAGTCAGCTAATTTTAATTTAATTTGCTTTCGGAAACTGGAGGTTTGTGATTTTAATAGATGGCAACATTAACACATTTTTGGAGGGAGTACTTACAAAAGTAAAAGCGCACTTACAAAAATTTTGCTGCTGATCACAAACAAATAAAAGTAAAAATTAATTAGTGCTTAATATATACCATGGAAGCAAATGGCTATAGTATAATAATATCATCCATCTACAGAGTCTAAGATTTGATAGTAAGGGCTTCATGAGCGTAGAGCTCTTTGCCCTCTCTTTGCAGAGGGTTAGAATCTCTGAGTACTGAAACCAATGGAGATGCCATACCTACGAAAAAAACGTGTATACCTAAACGTACTGGGAAAAACAAATGGCACCTTTTCATAGTGTTGCCCCATAGTACATCGATATCTTAGTAGACGATATTTTGATGTGTTTTTTGACTTTCAGATTTATAATATAAGTTATGTATTGGTGGGATATTCTACATAAACCTAAAAACTCCACTCAGAATCCAAAATGTTCTCAACTACAAAAAATGACGTTGCACTGCGTTTCTTTCTATACTCTGTCACATCACAATGTAATCAGGTATGTGCCGACCTCTGGCAGCGCCATGCCAGTGTGCCAACCCTAGCGAAGTGCCACTTTTTTGTCGTCAAGTTTCGACATTAATGTTTTTTTATCAAATTTTAACTGAAATATGTTCTCCAGTTCTATAACAACAATAACATAGAATTTTTGTGTCTGTCTGTGCAGCATCACGCAAAAACGACTTTTTGGATTTTGATGAAACTTAGTGGATAACCGGGTCAACATTTAGGGTAATTTTTACTACAGGAAAATATCTTATTCCCATAGGAAAATATAAAAAAAAATGTTAAAAAGAGATACTTCGAAAGGAACACAACAAACAAAACACCTGGAAACTTGAAATATGTAGGTGTATTTATGTAGTAAGCAACCGCTATGAAGGGATTTTTGAAAATTTCCTCGGGAACGGGAATAAACTGGATCAGTGCGGGCAACGCCACTGGGCACCCACTATAAAGAATATGTTATGTGACAAAAATAATTTAAATAATTGTAACTGGCATTGCATCCGGCGCCCCTACTGCCCTGGCCCTGGCGCCTATGTGCGCCGCACACTTAGCACATAGGGGCGGCTCGGCTCTGAATGTAAAACAAAATTATTTCAATAAAACAAAGAGTATAATAGTTGGAAAAATATATTTTTTTTAAATTTTAAGCACAACTGAATTTTACAAATAAAAAATAGAAATAAAAAAATCTCACGCCTTTTATCCTCGAAGGGGTAGACAGAGGGATTCCATTTCTGGATATAACCACTTTTCACCAAATATTCTTTGGACCCCTAAACGTGATAGGGGGTGAGCCCATCGCCCGGGTCACATGTCACACATGTCTCTGAATTAATTCTGGGACATGCGGGATTCCTCACGATATTTTCCTTCACCGTCAAACTAGTGATAAATAATGTACATAAGTTTTGAAAAACTCATAGGTACATGCCAGGACTTGAACCCGAGCCTCACTGATTTTCATCATGTGAAGCAGGCTCTTTAACCGTAAGGCTATCGCTGCTCTAAATAAAATATTTAAAATATATAATATCACAAATTTAACATATACATTCTTAATTTTACAAACAATTCAATCAAATTCTCATTCATTCATTTCGAAATAAAATTATTTTATTCAAGTAATTGCGAAATGTTATTTTTTCTGTACTTTTTTTGCCAAAATATTTGAATCTTAAATTCATATAAGTCTGGATTACACTTTTAATTAACAAATATTTGTGACTTGAATCATGTTGGATATCATATGTATTAAATAAATTACGTGAATCTGTGAAATAATCCATGAAGAATTTAAATATGTACAAATAATACATTTCCGGCAGATTTTTTGTTATTAGTACACTTTTTAGCAGTGTTTCCGTTTTCTTTAAAATATCCTCTATGTCCTTTGAAGGATAATTCAGCCCGCCCCTAGTTTTTAAAGTTATTAAACTGGTTTTGTATTCATTCGGTTCCCCAAATAACATTGATACACATTGATATACATTTTATTGATCGTGACAGTTTTCTGGCCACAAATCCTCCGATATAAGTTACAACACTTTTTGCATAATTTGAGATGTTATTATTGTACAGGCAATCTATAAATTCTTCATACAAATTGCTGTCATCTTCCGGCACTTCAACAAATGACCTTCTATCTGATAAATTATTTATTGACTTAACTGGGTCAACCTTGCTGGAACAAGTCAAAATATTTATTTGTTCCAGAGGAATACAGTTGCCCACACCACCATCTCTTATTTCTGCTCTTATCAGAAGCCTTTTAAAGGCAGCTTTAAATTGGACGGCGTTAGGGTTATTATTAAATCCGCCACGTGCTCTTATGGCAGAAAAAAACAGTTCGACGTGGTCCTGGCTAACCTTGTATAAAGGTAAATATTTTAATATCTGTGTATCTTCAACCAGATGTCGATATAATTGAAGAGCACTGGTTATGTCTATTATTAGGCCTATAAAGCCAGTCTTTCTTCTAGATTCTACCACTAACTGCCCAGATGGTAGTTTTAGATTGCGAAAGTAGCCAATGGCACCCTCAAAGAGAGCTTCCACCAGTCCTATGTTTTGGGGGCATATAGCTTTCTTCCAGCCAGGTGGTCGCACTGAGCGACTGTTCAAAACGTCAAATACATCATTTAAAATTTTTATAAAATATATCGTACCTTCACAACCTTCAAAATCTTCAAGCTTTAAAACATTTTCACAAAATTCTAATGCGTCAGCCACTGAATTGCTCAGAAGCTGAGTGGCCAAGCGAACCTTCATTTTTTGTTTTAAAAACATTACATGTGCCTTTGTAAGTTTGGTGGCCATGTGCAATCCTTCAGTCTCTTGCAGTTTTAGAAGGCGCTCCAGATAAATGAAATTAATTTCTCTGCCATATATATCATGGAACAACTTTAACTCCCCAAAAGCATTCCGGATTAATTTAATGGCATGGCAGGGATCGATAAAAGCGTGGAGGGTACTTTCACTGCAGATGAAACTGGTCAACTCTTGGTTGGTTGTCAAATTACACCCCAAAGACAAAAACATGCTGAAATTTGATGCAGGTCCATCGCAAGTAATGCTAACGACTTTGGCACCCACTTCTTCACATTTCTGTATACACATTTCTATTAAAACAGATTTCTGTTCACCTGTTAAAGATACTACAAAAAAGTATCCAACCGGCAGTTTCCACGACCCATTCACACATGTCAGCAAAAGCACTAGACACTGGCTAGCAACTTCAAGGGAGTCGCTGTCGCAATCAGTCCCGAGATTTACTCGCCCACAATAAGTTCTTGTTTTTGGATCCCAACACAGAGATTTTCTGATGGACATTTCGTCAAAACTTAATGCACACACAACAGGCATACTGCTTGTCTGTACCTTCATTTTTAATGCTTCAAAGGCCTCTTGGCACAAACCAGGTTCCGCATTGATATTTTGGTACCATTTTGTCAGAGTTCGTTGATGGGGAAGACAGGTGTTATATTCACGGCGAACAAATTCGTAGGCTTTCGGAGACAAAAAGTGTAATGTTAGAGAGAATTTTCTTAATTCCTCAGAGTATTTTTTTTCTGATGGTAGCCCTTTCGATTTAGCAATTTGCCTTTTGAGGAAGTCTTTGGGCCCGGCGCATTCTTCTAATACTGCAATATGTTCCGCGTTTACCAAATGTGATTGTTTTAAATCTTTGATTATATTTACAAAATTTGCAATTTTTTTTTTCTGTTTTCTTATTTTTTCATTCAACATTTTAATTTTCTTCTTGTATTTTTTACATTTCATACGTAATTTTTTAATAGTTTTCTGTGTTGCATCTTGAACCTGTAAACCAAAATAAATACTTCAGTAAATTTATTCCCAGGGTTCAATGTACCTATAGAGAGCAAAAATAATTATGACATTTCATATACTTACTGGCAAATTTGTTGTATTCTCATGGGACTTACTGGGGATTACATCTTGACAAATATGCGCACTTACATTTTCAACCTGAAAATGAATAAGGTTTTATGCATAGTAATTGTTTCAAGTCCAGTGGAGTGTAATTTAATCCATCGTACGCTTAATAAATTTATTATTATAAATTATAATATAATAAAAAATTGTTAAGAGTACTTGGGCCAGCTAAAAAAATATATTAACTAGTAAAACTATGACTTTAAACGTGAATAGGTATAAAGTAATTGCGAGTGATAATTAAAGATAATTTACCTTATCAGACGCGTCATGTTTAGCAGTAGATAGAGTCTGATTTTGATTTATTTCAGTCAAAGTACTGGATGAACTGGATTTGGCTGACGGCTGAAACATGAATGATAATTATAATATTGAACATGATTTCAGATAAAATCAATACTTATAAAATCGTTTGTCCTGACTGACTATCAACGCTAATTCTATATGAAAGGATTTAAAGAAAGAAAGAAAGAAAGAAAAATATTTATTAGAAACACCTTTAAAAAAATCTTAAAGATATATAACACAGAACTAGAACATAATATTTGAGTGTCCTAACGGGACCCCACTCAGCACAAGCTGCGGCGGTTTGTGAAACGCCACAACGCTGGTATTATGTGGGGCCCCCACTTTTTTGCAAATATACGGAGAGATTTATGGAATTATAAATTTAATCAAATATTATTGTCCATACTTCAGAGGTAATTCACTGGACAACTTTCGCTGATAAGCTACAGGAAAGGTAAGTAAAACATGTACATACCAAAAAGATTCGTGACGGTACGGCATCGTCTCTCAATACCGTGTTATTTAAAGTCCGATTAAATGAGGAATCAGCAAAATGAAGAGAGCAAACGAAAATAGACTTCGTATGAGTATTTAAATTTTCCACTCCTATCATATCCAGCCATACTTTTCTTTTTCGATCATCTTTAGGCAACCTAAAACAAAAAATACACTTGAAAACATCGATATGAAAAATACCTTGAAGGACAACTCTACCGACAAAAGAACTGTTTTGTACTTTCATAAAATACACTATTAAAACCCACAAAAAAACGTAGTAGAAGCGGAATTCGGAATTAATTATCCATAAACTATTTATAAGAAAGCAAAAACATAAGGCATATATTGAATTGTGTGGTATTTTTGCAGAATAATAATACGTACAGGTGTAATGAAATATTTGGTCGATTTTTGCTTTTTCTGATGCCGCAGCCTACAACACTGCAATTAGGCATGTTCCTTGTTAGTTCATCCACTTTATGATGAACTATGTACACGTTTAAAGACACAAACGAACACGATTTTCGCACAAAACACTGCAAATTACAACTAGCGTTGACAGCTCATCTACCTGCTACAGCGGGAAAACGAAATGGCGAACCGGCCGTAGTTAGGCATTTTTATGACGTCACTTTTGAATGTTGCCAAAAATAGTTTAGGCCAATATATTGTTATCTCTTTTTACGTGGAGTATGGTAGGTAAGTTAAAACGAGATAGCTACTAGTTTATGAGTACAATGTCGATATAAATCATGTTTGTATAACTTAATGTTCATATAGAATAATATGTCATCTCCATTGGTTTCAGTACTCAGAGGTTAGAATAAATTAACATTATTGACAATAACATTGACAGGCTTTTTGGCGGGAATCCGAAGAGGGACGTCATGTTTTTTGTTTAATTTTCATTTTGCTGTGTATTTCGGGTTTTGACTCATAATAGTGATAGTTTATTATGTGGCAAGTGTCCGTGAAAGTGTGCAGTGAATGGGAAATTCGATAAAATGCGAGATATGGACATTTTTGGATTACCTCAAAAAGTCACAATTAAAGTCGTCAGTAAAAGTGCTATCATTTTACTGATAACCAAGTTAGGGCACGTTAAGGTTGTAGAAAGTGTTGAAGACACTGTATTTTTGTGCATGGACTCTGAAGCAGAGCCATTTACATAAGGATATCATTAACCAATGACGAGGCTGCATGGCGTAATGCCTTTGCCTACCCTGTAAAGGGTGAAACAACAAAAAAAAAAATGACATTGACAGATTTTGTTTTTGTTTGGGTTTGCTCAATGCTCATTGTTTGATTGTAGTTTTAGTAAATTTTCGAAAAATATGAATGAAAGTACAACAATTATGTATTAAACATTTGTACTATTGTATGATAAATACCAGATATAACAATTTTATGAAGAACTTTCATCACAAAGTTACGAAAAACCCCATTTGAAAAGTCGTATTGAACTGAGATAAATGCAGGTATGATTGAAATTATGGCTGAAGTTTTCTGTTCCACAATATTCTAAATAAAAAACCACCGACCACTTTTTTACTTACAAATAATATCTTGTAAAAAATTGTTATAGAAAGGCAACAAGATTTTTTCATGCCGCTGTTTTAAAAAATTCTATCAGGAAACTTTTGTGCACAGAAGCAGCTGCGACTCCAAGACGCGAAGCAGGTGGAGGCGAAGGCGGCCCGCATCAAGGAGTGGGTGACCAACAAACTCCGGGAGCTGGAACAGCAGAACCAGCTACTAAGAGAACAGAACGACCGCTGCAACCAGCAGTTGGAGTTGCTAAGGAACCACATCGCTGCTCAGGGCACCAGAAATAGTGCTGTAAGTACCTAATAATATAAGTTAATTGGGTAGTTGACAGCATCGAAATTAAATTGCGAGTAGTCATACATTTAAAAGATTATCCCAAAGCACCTCAAAATATGTATTTCGATTTTCAATTTACAATTATAGCAAATTTAAAAATAATAAAACAATCAAAAAAGTGCTGAAATTGAGTACTACAAACTATGACGTCACGGTTTGCTATTTCAGTACATTTTCCATAGTAAAATTCCGTTTTGACAGATCGTAAAAAGTAACTAATTTGACTAGGTAGGACACAACCCTATTGTATCTCCTATACAGAAATATTTGTAGAAATAAACAAGGAATTTAAAAATGGATATTATGTAAAAAAGACTAAAGTGAATATTGAAGAATAAACAGAAAAAATTCAGATAAACTTTAATAATGTGATCTAACTTTCAAAATTACTGTTTTGATGTGTTTGGTCATGAAGGAGTTTGTATGTTTATGTGTGAGTATTCATCTTTATGTAATGTAGGTACTTGTAACATTGTGATCTGATTTACTTGGTTTACTAATAACAATTACTTTTTGGATTCGGTTACTGATATTTATCTCTGCAACGAGTTGAACTCGATTAAGATGGGTGGTTAAGAGCTAAAACTAGGAGAACTTGTACTATGCCACTCCTGGCTCCACTCCTTAGATAATAACGATAAAATCTTTCGGTAAAAATATTTGGATAGAGGAGAAATTATTGGACAGTGTCATCTTAATATTAATTTAGGATAAAAAAAAAATGTTAATTGTTTCGAAATTTGTAAACCTCTATTGTATCTGATTCACACAGACAATGAAAAATCTATTGTGTCTTTTATTGAAAAGCTCCCCAGTTAAGATTTAAATAAATCTGTAAAAGGATCATTCTAGAAAAGAATAAGTTAGTTAAATCTGCATTACATAGCCTTAGAAAATTCAGATACTCAACAATGATAACATGCATCCACATTACTTACCTAAACGATCAAGGATATCTTTGTCTGTCTATTTATAATATGTTATTTCATAACTTAATAAGCAAATCTGGTCTTACCTATGACAAATACTATACAAACTTAGATAGAATAACTTTCTATTAAGCATGTAACTTCATGTGGAACATTTTATCCTGAACACTATAACAATGTGAAGGTAAAATGGTACAGTAAGACACCTTTCTCCAGTTCTTCCCCTCCCGAGCAAGCTTGTCCCTCGAAGTGAGGACCGAGGAGGGCTCAGCTCGGGCTACATCAAGCCTCTTGGCTTCCAACAGGCGGCGGTCAGAAAGCCTGGAAGGACCACAGGTAGACTGATACGGCAACTATTGGACAGAGGCTTTCTATTCATTTCCTGATGAATTAATCTGCCAGATAATGTAAATTTTTTAACAAATTTTTATGCCAGATTGTTCATCAGAATGTTCTATGTTGTATAATTTCTACTTCTCACACTCATTAATAATTTTCTGAATAGATCCTTATTTTGCTGGTCTTGTATCTTTAGTCTGCACAAATAGTTTAATTTTCTCTGATAACTCACCGCTGTACAGGACAGAGGTTATACTAATTTTATTTTCTTTCTATTATTTAGATGGTCTGTTAATATAGATTTAATTTATAATCTTCCAAGGTCTGGGTTATTTTGCTCTTGTAGGTTTAATTTGCCTGCACTAATATTGTTATTGTTCCTATCATAATTTCTTGTGCTCTGTAAATATTTATTGGGCTAGTTTTTTTATTTGTTTTAGATTGTAAATTAATATTATAGAATAATAATGTACACAAGTTCATATCTACTAGAGCTCTAAAGCTCCGGCCACACAACGGCAGGGACGATGACCAATTGCCAGTGAAATGGCAGGTATAATTCTACGGCAGTGTAGTCGTCTGACGACCAAATATAACTTTACACACCCGCCAGTCTCGACCAGTAACGTCGCTATTCCACCCACTGTATTGTCAGAGTATTAGACTTTAGATACTAATAAAATATACCGAGATATACGCTTGAAGGAGTTACTAGGGACTACGATAGAGAAAAGAATGAGGTGGTTTGGACATATGAACATTGAACAGATGGACGAAAATCGAGATAGGTACGTAAAATTTTGAGTGAGTCAGATCCTTCCTACATCGATCAGATCGGCGTTGTAAAAACCAGATAGAGAGTAGGTAGGCACCCGAAACCAACGACAGGTTTGTTCGCGGTAGCGGTCTATTATCTCTGATTACCCCATCGCGAAAACAGAGTAGGTATTTTTGTATGTGTTAAACTCAATAATGCTGTTTGAAAAATTGTATGGTGACATTAGCTCTCATTCTCCTCATCTTCCCATTTCAACCCTGTGCAAAAAATAACATAAATATCTTTTCACAGCTGCCAATAACTTCATCGGAACCCCACTATAGTACTCCAGTGCGCCACAGAAGAAACCTGTCCATCGGTACTACCAGCATAGCGAACAACGTCCCTGCTGCCAACCCGACGACTTTGACCACCATGAACCGCACCATGGACGAGAGGACGACTGCCAGTTTACTGGCTGATGATTTAGCTGTAAGTTATCTACATCTACACTGATATTGTAAAGAGGAAAGATTTGTATTTTTGGATTTTAGATGTTTGTAACGAATAAACTCAAAAACTACTTAAATAATTTCAAAAAATCTTTTTCCATTACAATGCTACAATATCCTTGAGTAACATAGGCTAAATTTTATGCCCGTTTTCCCATGGGAACGGGAACTACGCGGGTGACATCGCGCAGAACAGCTAGTTTATTATACGCAAGAAAACATAAAAATTATACTACTACTGCCTGCTAGCGTAGCGATATCCTGACGGTAATACTATCAGCCCGTTAAGTTTTGTCTGTTTCAAGTTGCAATGCAAGATTATTATCTGACATTCGTTTATGTGACGCAAATTAAATAGCAAGGAAAAAAATTGTTACATTGTAGAGCCTCCTTATAGAGGGTAACATAAATACTTTTTTATACTTGACTTGAAAATGTGACTAGATGTCGCATTTTTGTTTTCTAGACAACTGATTGATAATATATTTGCTGTGTGAACGTGAAAACCAATATTTAATTTATTTCCTCAAGTATCTTACTCCAAACCTTATAGTTAGTGGCCCAGTGCCACTACAACATGTTAATGTTCGCACTGTTCTCATTAGCCTAGTACCAAATTTTTTTGGGATACAACATTTTTCTTTTGTTTCAGGCGGCTGTGGAAAATCTGGTGGTGTTGCCAACAACGCCCAATACATCAACTGATGGTGACACCACACATGATTATGCTGAAATTTACACGCCAAGTAGAGGTAAGTCACCCACACTTGCCCCATAATATACTCTCACTATTATGAGTCAAAACCTGTCGTCACGTATGGATCGGAATGTTGGGCCCTTCGATCAACTATAGCAACAGTTGATCGAAGGTTGGGACCTTAAGAAGAAGGATGAAAGGAGACTGCATGCAGCGGAGATAAGAATGTTGAGATGGATATGTGGAGTGACAAGAATGGATAAAATTAGGAATGAGTACATAAGAGGAAGTCTGAAAGTAGCACCCGTGATGGAGAAGTTGAGAGGTAATTGTCTGTCTTGGTATGGTCATATAATCAAGAGGGATGAAAGTAATGTTGGCGAGTGCTTGATATGAATGTGGAAGGTTATAGAAAGAGGGGTAGACCAAAGAAAAGATGGATGGATTGTGTGAAGGATGATATGTGCAAGATGGAAGTGAATGTAGATATGACGTATGATAGATCTAAATGGAAGGAAAAAACATACTGCGCCGTCCCCAAATAATGGGAAAAGGGCAAGTCATTGATGAAGTCAAAACCTGAAATATACAGTAAAATGAAAATTTTACAATAAAGATAACGTCCCCTTTCGGATTCCCGCCAAAATGCCTGCGGATTCCTTCTAGCTATTTTTTTTTCTTAGAACGCACACCAGCGTGGCAAGGGACAGTGAACGTGATAGTGCAAGGCAACAGTCGCGGCGGCTCCTCCACCGGCGACAGCTCCGTCTCCGACCAGCCGAGGCCCCCTACTCCCCCCCTCCATAGGTTCCCTAGCTGGGAGGCTAAAATATACCAGGTGAGGCTAAAAGCTACGAGTATTATTGCAATCTACAGGAACATTTTTGCTTTGCAAGGAGATTTCATCATCATCATCATCAACCCGTAACAGCCCACTGCTGAGCTAAGGGTCTTTCCTCACACATGAGGAAGTATGGGCTATAATCTCCCACGCGAGCCCACCGCGGATTGGGAGATGGTGTTAAGCTAGTGGCCACTTAACAGTCAGAATTTTTCAAGGAGATTTACCTGCTAGAGATTGTGGACCTAGCTGGAGATTGTGTTGCAATAAAATGATGTATCTATCTATCTATTTACCTACAAAATTAAGCTTTTTTTTAGCTGAAATTAATACAGTCTGACATTTCTGATAGCATAATAAACATGACATGTAATTTTTATTATGAATAAACGAACTGAATTGAATTGAATAAGTTTAAGAACAAGTTGTCGCCCTATAAACAAATTTTGTGATCAGTTGATAATTTCACTTGTATATGTATTATTTATGGTTGTGTTGGAATAGCGTATGCCTTGTTGCGTTTCCAAGTACATATATCTTTTATGTTATCTTCTGCGATCAGCTCATTAGATCAACTTATTGGAAGCTATAAGAAAATTTGAAATCATAAATGGTGCCTAAGGATTTTAACACAATTTTTGGTTTTCTATGCGTAAACTTGGGACTTCTCTACTTATTATATAAGCATAATTTTGACAACTATGTCTGAACAACATTTAGCAGAAATCCTTGTCCGTTATTATTATGTTCAGAATTGGGTACAGTCAAGAGCAAGTCAAGCTTGACACTACCAGTTTAAGCTGAGCTCTGATTTATACTGCGCGCCATAGAATACAGGGCTGGGTCAAAGTCCAAAGTGTCAAGCTTAGCGTGCTCTTGACTGTACAAGCCCACGTCAACAAAAATATAATACAATAAGAATAACTTATGTCATTACTAACATTATTTTTAAGTTTTTCTGTTCTTTAAATAAGTACAATTTCAAATTTACAAATCCATAATGTGTTAATTATTGATTTCTAAATTTGAAATGAAATATTTTTATTTTAAATATTATTTATTTTTATTAGGTGGCAGACGATGGTCTCCAGCAGTCCGTGGAGGAGGAACTGAGTCCGCCGCCATGTCCTCGGCCCATGCACGAGTCCACCAGCTACCAGGATATATCCGTCCCCGTTTACGCCACTGTCAAAGGGGTAAGTTTTACCCGGTCACTACAAAGACATTCTTAAAATCTGAGCTGTTCAAAAGAGATGAATAATAGTGGTATTTTATTCCTCGTATTTTATTACCAGAACCATATATACATCATTGTAAAGCTAATTTACTGGGCTATTTGATAACATAATCAAATATTTTAAAATGCCACCCTATGTTTTAAAAATTCTGTAATATATGAGGGTTTGGGTCACTCAGAAACGATCGTCACCCTTTTGGTCTATGGACCCAAAATGATTTAAAATAATTATTTAGTCACGTTATTACAAATTATTTTGACATTTCAAATTTAAATATGTATATCATTACAACTGTTCAGTATTTTGTCGACGTTTATCTCATAATATATGTCTCGTAATCGCACGAGAAAGAGCGAGACTAAATAGTAGAGAAAATTTTGTTTTAGTTTTTTATTCGTTCATCATCAACCCGTAGCAGTCCACTGCTGAGATAAGGGTCTTTCTTCACACATGAGGAAGTATCGCCCATAATCTCTTACACGAGCCCACCGCGGATTGAGAGATGGTGTTAGGCTTGTGGCCATGTAACTGTCAGAATTTTTCAAGCCCCCCAAAGGTATCTGACATGTGTAACGATTTCCATTGTGCTTAAACACTATGAAAAAAGCTTTTAACACTTTATCGGGCCGAGGGCAAATAATTACTACCAAATATTGAACTCTATATTGTAATTGAAATAAGATTCAAAACCAATGAAAAATTAAAACTGTCTATGGGTTAAAGGGTTTATTTAATTGTGATAAGTATACCATCCTATTAACGTATACTTGTACTTTGCAGCGTGCTAGTCAAATAAGGTCAATGCCCTTCACTGGCGACTCCTCGGACGATTCGTCTGATGGCGAAGAGTCAATGGGTGTGACCGTCCACAATACTCCCCACCACAATCCTGTTTTTGGTGAGTAAAAGGCCATTACAGCAAGAGTCCATGTGTTATTTATGTGGTTTTTCAAACTAAATCTTAATAAAGATAACAGTCAAAGACGTTTAAAGAAAAAGTTATGATTTTCTTCCAACCTCTTTGATAACAGTGTTGTGTTATGCTTTGAACGTAAACTTATTTTAAGAGTCAGGATTTTTTGTATTTTTTTTTATATTGCTTTATGAGTCAATTTGAACAATAATATATCACGTTGTTGCACAATGCGAATTAGAGAGACATTATTATATTGATACATATTATGTACAAGTTAGATGTATATTGCCATACTTAATGAAAAAGACAAAAAAAAGTTCTTTTTTAAATCAATCTCAAACCGACTGGAAGTGATCCGAAATGCTATTAAAACATTGCAAATGTATTTATATGTATTGAACACATATTACACATATATCAATACAAAGGAGATACAAAAATTAAATAAAGAAAAATGGGCCCTTGGGATGGATGAAACGGAGAGATTAGAACTAGTATTTTCAAATATATATTCCCACTCTCAAAAGCTTATTCTAAAACACTAACGATCACAGGTGGGACATCAAACCAACTGCCAAACAACGTGAATCTACCAACTGTGATACCGTCAGCGATACAACAGACCTCAAACCATGGGCTAGTGCTAACTAACACAGCTAACGGGCAGTGCAGCTCTTCTGACACCAGTCTCAGTGCCAGCAGCCCCTCTAAAAGTGTCAAGACTAGCTCTAGCTTGAGTCCAGCTAAACGATCAAGTAGTGGATCGCCTAGTAAGCAGAGTAAGACTAGAGGTAAGTAATTTAACGTCATTAATTTTTATTCATGTTCGCTATAAAACAAATATTTAGAGAAAAAACAGCTCAAGATACTCTAGTTTGAGTTATTTGCTCTGTGCCTTCGTTTTCTTTATTTAGTTGTGTGTGTAAACTTTGAAATGAGGAGGATTATTACAAGTGTTTTTAATTCCATATTGTTTTATATACTTGACATCAATGTATGTAGAGTGAACTCGACCTTTTTACCAGACTTATTAAATATTAAATTAGTATATTAAATTATTACCATTAACACAAGAGCAACGGGACAAAGGGAACTTGCAAAAAAAAAAATAGTTAGGACCTTAAAATGACCTGCATTTTATACGCGAAACACGTACTTAGTCGCACACTGCACAAGCTAGGTGAAATTACAATGGGGGCGATTCTGCTTTACACCGACTAAACTTAACTCGGTTTAGTCCTGTCTTTGTCTTACCTCAAAAAAATAAAAGGGATAGAAGATAACCTACCGAATTTAGTCCTGTCAGAGGCTGTATTTTAGGCGTGACTTCTTTACTGCGCTAAACACGTTATGAAATGCTTTAGTGACAGGACTAATTTTAATTTGACAGGACTCAATATCTCTCGTCTCTTTTCTTTGCTAGGAGAAAAAAAATGACAGGAGTAAACTAAAATAAGTTTAGTCTCTGTAAAGCAGAATCAGCACCAATAATCTAACTTGAATACCTCGCAGACACATCGTTCGAGTCGGGCATGTCGGACGACTACGCGATTCCTCCTGACGCGGTGTCGTGCGACAGCATGGCGTCGCCGTCGCTGGCGTCGCTCGGTCGGGCGCCGCCCGCTACCGATTCGCCACGACGACACGACGCCTTAGAGAAGAGCGGCCATCTTGCCAAGTTAGGGGGGAAGCTTAAGACTTGGAGGAAGAGATGGTGAGTTATTTGTTGTGGCTTTTAGTAAAAATATATTCATTTATCTATTTATTTATTTGGGTAATCAACAAGACATACACTAAAACATTTAAATACACTTCGGAACTACAACAAGGTATCTAAGTTCTTGACTTAATTATAGATTACCACAACATGGGTATCATGATTATTATAGCACTAGCTTTCGCCCATCGGTGCTGCCCGCGTGAATCCTGCTTTTTAGTGTTCCCATGGCAATTTTAGTATAAGCCGTTTTAGCTGTCACTATGTCGTAACAGGTGATGCGGTTTCTGTCAAGTTTAGGGTCCGATAACACTGATGGAAAATAGGTGTCTCGAAAACGCAACTCTTATGGTGTAGCTGTATATTTATCTCAGTAACTGCTAATGCTACCAACTTGAAATTTGGAGTAATTTCAAGTAGTGCTTGCTATACTGTAGTATAGCAATGTATTGTAATCGAAAAATAGAACGATGTTTTAACAACAAAGCGCAAAGGTATAACAGTTTTATAGATTTTTTTTATATTTACAAACTAAAATTGAACTTTATTATGTGCTAATAAGTAATAACACCTTAAAAATAAGAACCAAACTTGCAGCTAGCCGGTAGTTATTTATTATTCTATTATCCTTTCCCATTTTTTTTCTTTTTTACCTTGTATTAAAAGCCTGAATAAAAAATTAATCGAAAAAAAATCCTTTCCCATGTATCACAGGTTTGTCCTGAAAAACGGGACGCTTTCTTATTGGAAGTCCCAATCTGAGGTGACCCGCAAGCCTCAAGGTCAGATCGGGCTCGGCGAGGCCTGCAAGATATCGCGCAATGAAGGCGCGGCCACTTTCGAGATCTTCACCGGGAGCCGCACTTACTACCTCACCGCTGATAGCATCGCCACTATGGAGGACTGGATTCGAGTATTACAGGTATACTTTTACTGTACTTTACAGCAGTAAACTTTACTGTGACACAATAATATGTGGGAGTTTGCAAAAAAACCGTCCAAGTGCGAGTCTACTCGCGCACGAAGGGTTCCGTACCATTATCTATAAAAACGGCAAAAAATCACATTTTTTGTATGGGAGCCCCTCAAATATTTATTTAATTCTGTTTTTTAGTATTAGTTGTTATAGAGGCAACAGAAATACATCATCTGTGAAAATTTAAACTGTCTAACTGTCACCGTTCATGAGACCAGACGGATGGACAGCGAAGTCTTAGTAATAGGGTACCGTTTTACCCTTTGGTTACGGAACCCCTTAAAATAGTGCTGGATCCTTCATAGCCGATTTTTATCATTTTTGTTTTATTTTAGTTTGTGTTGTTTTACTTGTATGAACCGATTGATGGATGGGGATGAGGCACGTGAGGTATGCCAGGATCGTAGCAGGTGGCGGGCTGTTGTCTCTGCCTACCCCTTCGGGAAAAAGGCGTGAGCATATGTATGTATGTATGTTGTTTTACTAAAACTGCACAGTTTGACACTTTAAAAATAAAAATCAACTAGAAAAGTGACAAGTCGTGACTGAAATCACTCTTAAACAAAGCTTGTGATATATATATGTCCTGTCACATGGTTGATTTCTTGTAGATTAACGTTTTGCCCGGCTTTGTATTACACACGTTTTTGCTTATAAATAAACCTTCCGGAATAAATTGTCTGAATGATAGTGAAAACCGTATCCAAAACCTTTTGCGACTAAGCATACACACAAACAGATTCGGACAGCGAGTTTGTTTTATACTATTTAGAGATTAATTTATTTCAGTAGGTAAAACAAAATTACACTCAAAAACGTCAATAGTCTATTAACAAGGGACTTTAATCTCGTCCATGAGTCCATTAGGGATACTAATGTATGTCAGCACTAAGTTTAAACCGAACATTCCAGAACGTCCAAAGGCGAAACGCTACCAAGCTTCTCCTTAGCAAAGAAGACAACAAGCCCACCATCCAAGGCTGGTTGACGAAAGTCAAGAATGGGCACGCCAAGAAGAGCTGGTGCGTGCTCATCGGGAAGATGTTCCTTTACTTCAGGTCACCGGGTGATCAGGTATTTATATGCTACTATAGTCTATTTCACGTAGCATGGGTTCGGTAACAGTTAAATTTTTTCCATTCCACGCCCACTACTTTAGCCTAATAAAAATATTTTATTAACAAATAATTAATATTTTATTATTTCATCATTGCAAAAATACAACATTTTTTGTTAGTCGAAAGAAGCATAAGTAAAAGGGAAAATGTGAACTGTCACCTAACCCATGCTACGTGAAATAGGCTATAGTTGCTGTCACTTTCGCATGTTTAATGTTAGTTAGGATTAGGATAGTCTAGGTAGACTAACTAACATTATAAATCTACACTTCTACACTAATATTATAAAAAGGAAAGATTTGTTTGTTTGTTTGAATTGAACAGACTCCGAAGCTACTGGACCAATTTTAAAAATTCTTTTACCAATAGAAAGCTACATTATCAGGATATATTTTATTCCTGTATTCCCACGGGAATGGGAACTACGCGGGTGAAACCGCGGGGTGCTGCTAGTGTACTATATTTACAGATAACAAGAGGACATTTGTTGCAAAGACGCCTATTCCTCTAATTTTGTATTTATTGTGTCAACAGAATCCAACGGGGCAAATCAACATGCGCGATGCACGAGTGGAAGACGTGGAACATGTATCGGACTCGGATTCCGAAGAAAAAAATGACGACACACGTAACCACCTCACTGTCGCCATCTACCCGCAGCACCAGGTAACTGGGGTCAGTTAAGTCAAAACAAAATAATTATGTGTGTTTAGACGTAATTAAAATAGTACGGTAGTTGGTCGAGTAAAATATTCACTTGAAAAGATTTGGTCCTATTTTCGTAATAATGAAAAGAATAATATCTGGTAGCAGTTATAATATAATTGATAATGCATGAAAAAACCTTGACAAAAGGTTTCTTATATGTTATATTTCGGGTATCTTAATATCAACAATAGTCCAGTGGCTGGTCGAGTGAGATTTTTTTTCATTTATTTGACAAGATTTAGTGCTCTTTTCGTAAAACTATAACAAGGAATATTTGTTAGCATCTAGAATTAATAATGCATGTAAAACCTAGTAAAAAAGGTTAAGATACCACCATAGAACGGTTGATAGGTATAGTTTAAATTGGGCATGTATAAAAGATGATAATTAGCATGATAATCTAGCAAACTATACAATGTCTTTCCTTCTTCCACAAAAACTTTCAAACTTTTAAAAACATATTCAAAATATATGAATTAGTTGTACACTTTTCTTTGTGACAAGCACATGTAGTAGTTGCAAAACTGCACCAAATTTTCTGTATCTACATCCCAATGATATACGTTGGCTGGATGTTTCTTAAATAATCTAACGCCGTAACATTTGATCATTTTTTTTTTAATTTTTTGGAACTACTAGCATATTATAGGGTACTTTTTATCCCAAAACGAGATGTATACACGAGCAAAGATTTTTTTTTTAAATTAAACATTTATTTTCCACTACCAAAATTTATTTAATAATTCATAATAATAAAAAAAAAAAAACATAATTTATTATTCATTAATGTAATGATATTAGGCGATGGGCTCACCTCCTATCACGTTTAGAGGTCCAATATATTTCGTGAAAAGTGGGTATATCCAGTAATGAAACACCTCTGCCTACCCCCTCGGAGATAAAAGACGTGAGATTACTATTATTATTATTAACACTGCGCGAGTCCGGTCGCGCTTGCCCACTTTTTATTCTATCCACTATAGCCTGTAAACAGGTGTCATATGAAATAGAGCTGACCCAGTGGCCTCACATTCCAGGGCCCCACATACCTGCTGTTCGAGTGCAAAGCTGACAAGGACTCCTGGCTGTACCACCTGACAGTTGTGAGTGGCGGAGGCCTGAGCCAGGGCACGCACTTCGAGCAGCTAGTCCAGAAACTCATGGAGACTGACGGGGATCCCAGTAAGTTTTAACCTCTCAGACCATGAATCACAGATACAATAGATTTTTAATTGTGTCTCGGTTCCAATTGGAACCGGCGGTTCTTAACTGATTAATTTGTTATTGGCTTTTGCCTGTCTTCGTCCCCTTGCAGACCCAGTAGTAAAACACTAAAAAAATTAGAAAAATACAGAATTTTTGACGTGATACCGTCTTATAAATCGATGAACGCCGGCTGCACGCATGAAAAAGCATGACTCATTGTCACGTTCCGCTTGAGCCGAGCGTGCAAGCGAGAGCGCGGAAGAAACGATAGAGAGGCACGATCTTTATCAATGTTTTCTTATGACGTTATCACGTAAAATTACCGTAATTAAACCGACTTTACAGATAACCAAATGTTTTTACTGGTAGTAACTCTGCTAGGAGGCGTATCAAGATGAAACATTTACCAGATTTTGAGTTAGACTTGCAACTGTGAGAAACCCATCCAATTTGTTGCAGTAGTTTTTCCAACATACGTACAAGCAGTTGGATACAAAATTTAGAAATGTTTTAGCTTGTATTGCTGTTATAAATATCTCCTATGTATAGACATCGGCAATTTACAATTTTATTAAATGTATAGATTCAGATACTGAGTGTGTTCTTCTGTACAATCCAAGACACTTGCCATATTTTTCATATTGATTTGCAGAAAACATTCCACCCTCATTCAGTCCCAAAAAAAGCATAAATTATTATGTCCCTATTGATCTCGGTTATTAAAATATTATATAGAAATAAATACATTTATGTTTATTTTTATATTAATCACAAATATAAACACAACTCGAGATGTACATATGCTTTGAATTATACATTCTTTCACAAAACATTTTTTCAATAATGTTTCCTAATTTTAAGATATATTTGACCATGTCTATTTCTGTTATTCCAGATTGTGTTCTGTGGAGGCATCCTACGCTACTATACTCCAAAGAAAACCTATCGTCTCCTCTCACCTCGCTCAACTCTGAGGCATTGCAGGCTGAAGCGTTGAAGTTATTCAAGGTTAGTGTTCCAGTTATAGTCAGCAATGTGAGCAGCACAGTTATAAGCAGAGCTTACAAAAAACATCGGTACAACAAACATAACATAAACGTTATGATATTGAAAGTATGTAAGTAAAATGATTTTTCATTAAATCTATTTCTAGTGCGCAAAATGTTTATGTGAGCGACCTGTGAAACAAGTAGCATTAAATAGGTGAAACTATAACCTGACTAGCGAAATCAAATGAGTAGTTAAGGCGCTATGGTGAAACATCTGTAAATAAGCCGGTGCGGCAAAAGCTTGTACCAAATGTAGTCTATGTCACCCAAACCGTAATAACGAATTGACATCGGTTTAGGCGCAGAACGTCCCATTCGCAAAACGTCCCACCGAAAAAAAATGTCCCATTCGCGAAAGGTCCTATTCGCAAAACGTCCCATTACGCATGATACCAGTAAACTGTAGGAGAAATAAAATTTTAGTCTTAATTATTACAAAAAGTCGTTTTTTTATCGGTTGAGTAGTTTAGCTGCTACCGTAGAACGTAACTACAAACATGCATACATACATAGCCTTGCTAAAACATAACCCTTCCTTTCACAAGAGTCGTATTTTGACACATTTGTTGAGGACAGTTGAGGACTCAATAAAATACTTCGACAGCGCGGTCCAGAACTTGTCGTAGACGCCGCTCTAGTTAGTTCTATATACAACCTCTAGATGTCGCTGCAAGATTAAAAGCAAATGCTGAGCTGTGGACCATTTTGTCTAATCGGCTTATAAAGTTTAATTTTAAGAACTGACAGCTACTTTTTTCAAAGAGTCTGCATAGCTGTCCAAAGGGGCAATGCTGCCAGTTGTATGGTTACGTTACCTCGATGTGATGCTTTAGAGGAGGTTTTTGATTTATAGTTTAAAATGTGATACTGACAAATAATTTTTAAATTTTCTAACAAATAAAACCTATTTTTTGATATTTGAATACATTTATTTTTGTAAAACCCTATGTCAAATAAACCTTTATTATTATTACTAATCCTCAATTTCCAGTGCGTCCAACTGTTCATGTCAGTGGCGGTGGAGCACGCCGGGATAGACTACCACGTGGTGCTCGCCCAGAACGCCCTCCAGCAGTGCCTGGAGGTGACGGAGCTGGAAGACGAGCTGGTCTCCTGCCTCGCGAAGCAGACAACTGCGCACACGCACTCCAAGCACGGCGTGCAGGTAACACCGCTCACAGCACGCCGCAACGCAAAGCTAAACGTTAAAGCTGCCAAGCTTAAGAATGTAAGTTGGGATTTTATTTTTACGGACTCGCCGGAGGAGGTATTGGGTTTTTTTGAATTGAAAACTCTTTGGTGAAAGTAGAAATTTATTTTAAAAAGTTACAGTTATCAAGTTGAGGTAATATTTTTTCTTAATTTATTTTCCATGTCACTCAATTTCTTCTCCTGCATATAGTCCTCGCAAATAGTTTGGAGCGCTCTTATGATTTTAGAAAGTCGTTTTTTTTAAACGGTACGTAAATGTCGTTAAATACTACTATACAACAAAAAATTATAGGAGCGCTTCGATATATTATGTTTTGTTTGCTGTTATAACGAATAACTTTTATTAAGAAAAGAAGTAAACGCTATTCGTTACTATATCTTATAAAATATGAACTAGCATGGCTTTTGGTGTAACTAAATGTTGATTATCAAGACAAAAAACATACAAAACCTCATAAATAGTGTACACTGTAGCCTATTCTGAATATAAAGCTTTAAATTTAACCAGTTTTCTTGAACCTGAATTTTTTTTATGTAAATAATAGAAACACTTGAATACTGGTTTCACTACACATGAAAACTCGCTTTATATTCGCATTAGCATAGGCTTTCGAGCTACACGCTTATGTGCTTTTCTCATATTCTCTACGTCATCGATAAATATTCTTTTATTCATAAATTTCTACACGGGTGTATTTTTTTCACTTCACGCTATAGTTCTTTTTAAAGTAGTCTTTATATGCAACCAGTTAAAAATATAACTGTGTTGCCATATAAATCTTTGAAATCTATATCAGTATTTTAGATAGCTTAGAACTTAATTTGCAGTATCTAACGATACAAATATACACTAACAAACCATTGACACAATAGTCTTTGTAAGCTTTGAGTGTTGCTATTAAAAAATTGAAATTAAATCGCTTCAGTCTCGTGGTTGATCAACTTGGAATTGTGTATGTGAAAATAACATTTTATTGGCTTATTGGAATTGATGCTGAATATTTTAAATTGGTAAGAAAAGTGTTTCAAAATTGGTTAGAAAAGTTGTATTCCAACTTGATCGTGAGGTTTTGGCAACATTTAATTGATTGAGAACTTAGTATCGGATGTAAATAAAATAGATACTTCGCTCGAGATTAATGAAATTTGATCGAAAAAAAATGTTCTTTTTCAAATTTCGTAATCGTTCCAATATGTTGCCACAACAAAATAGCTGTTTCGTTGCGATATTTCAAATGGAATGTTGGTGTAAATTTTCCCCGTTTTATTTACCTTTCCTCCGAGAATGTTTGTCTCCCCTAGATTTAGGGAATGATTTCATTTTTCGTTTATCCGTCATTCATATACTCTATCATAGCTAGTGTCTCTTGCACTGAATCTCCTTTGTATTGAAAGGTTGATATTTTATTGCAAGTTTTTAGTCCGTTTTATACTTCCCCAACCCCATATTTAAAGGATTATGTTAAGGTACCTTTATAATGTTAGTGGTAACACTAAAAAGTAAGTATTCAGGCGAAACTAAGTGTAAATTACTATATATTGGAATATACAACTGCATAATATCATAAAAAAACAACACATCACATAGTAAAATAAACACTTTCACTCGTAAGAAAAACTCTGAATTGATACTTATCTGTCCATTAATAACCCTTAGTTTTAATACTTTGTATATTTCATTTAAGTAACATATTATAATACCACCGCTATATTCATTACAATATCAAAGCCTACATCTTTGGAAAAAAGGAGTGAGTATATATACTACTAGCGACCCGCCCTGCCTTTGCACAGGTGCAATGCTAACACTAAAACCTTCCTCTTGGATTTTTCTATCCATAAAAAAAACCGCATCAAAATCCGTTACGTAGTTTTAAAGATTTAAGCATACAAAGGGACATAGGGATATAGGGACATAGGGATATAGAGACATAGGGACATAGGGATATAGGGACAGAGAAAGTGACTTTGTTTTATACTATGTAGTTAGGTATGTAAAACATAATCCTCTAAAATTGAGAGGTGAAAATTTATAAGTGGTTATTGCAAAATTTTAGTTTGTGTATTGCAGTTTTTTGTAAAGTTAATTTTTGGAATCGTACAATGGATTTTAATTTAATTATACCATTCATTGGCAATGTTTCTTGGACTCTCCAATAGCATAAATACCTTAATTAAACTTGTACGGGATTCATCAATCTTATATCTGCATGTACTATGGAATATTACAAAAACTGTGATCCTTTCATAAAAATATCATATTCTAATCTTCAAGTACATATTGGTAAAATTCATTGCTAGTTTTTAATTAAATTTTCCGAACTCCTTCGACACTCGTGGAAAACGACGGTTCTTTCTAAAAAAACTACTTGTTGGTATATAGATTTTTTTATTTACTTTTAGGAAGACTTACAGCACTTTACATCAATATAATAAATAATAAAGTTTGCCATATTATACAGTTGTATAATTTTGTATAAAATATTTAGGTGGGCAAAGGCAATCGTTTCTACCTCTACACATCGGGCCCAAAGGATAATAAGCACACACATTGGCATATTGCACTGGCACTAACAAAGCCTATTATATTTTTCTGTACTTTCTTATTCTCTATCTTTTTATGATTAATTGACAGTTAATACAATACTTGTTTCTGGTTATAGTAATTCGTGTAATAATATTTTATTGTACATTATTATTATATAAGTATTTTACGTACCCGAACCCTGGGAGGTTTTACATCTGTAAATTCTACAGACAACGCTAGAGCCGTTTTTGAGAACGCGGTTACAATTTAATATATCTACAATCTTTTAATAGTAGGTATATGATATAAACTAATTATCTTAGATCTTTACGTTTTGCCCTTGTTATCCATTTTCTTATGACCCAGATTCGACAAAAAGTCCTCTACATTTCTAGTAACCGTAAGCATATAAATAAAAAAGTTCTCATACTACTCAAATTACTTACTACATACATTTTACAAACAAGCCTAACTAATTAAAAAATATTAATATTATACTTGACCGACTAACGCTCCCTTCACTACATATTCTAGTAAAGTTAGACCCAAAGATAGGTGATACGTAGCCCTAATATCCCCGCTGACAGTCGGAACACCAACATTTCATTTGTACAGCAACTGCTACTGTGCGCGACTCAGTCGTTGTTTACGTGCGACACGGGCGCCTCGTCCGTCGGCGGCGACAACAAGAGCGACGCGCCGCCACACACGGCTGGCTCGCCGAGCTCGATACAGGTAAACGTCACGTCACGCTAGGTCACGTCATGTCATGCCAGGTCACGTCATGTCACGCTAGGTCACGTCATGTCACGCTAGGTCACGTCATGTCATGCTAGGTCACGTCATGACACGAACTTTTTACTTTGTCGCTTCAACATCATTTCACGTTGTTTCTTGTCTGTGACATAACACTGAATTGGCTAATAAATACCAGTATAGATGCCATTTTGAGTCCGTTTGACGTCATGTGCCATTTAAGGGTCACAGCACACATATCAACTCGGAAAGGGATCAGCACCGTATCGCCTTTCGCCTCGCCGTCAACCAGGCGTCAACCTAACGTATGCATGTAACCAAAGCGTAGCAGCGGCTCCTGTACGTCAACTCGGCTACGGCTAGGCGTCACCGCGCTTACGCCTCGCCGACCGCTGGCCAACCGGGTTGGCACCAAATCAGTTTGAATCCAAACGTTGAGTGTTCAATAAAACTTACGCGCAACACGAAAGGAAGTTACCTTGCGAATGGCGGGCGGCGGCACGGTCGGCAGGCAAGTCGCGGGAGGGAACACGGTCAAGGGTGGACGAAGAGCCGTGAGCTCGCGTACGGAGAGACGTAAGCGGGGGGACAGCGAGCCGTAAGCGCGGGAACTGCAAGTTGACCACTCACCGCATCGCGGTTCGGAGCCTGTTCCGAGGCGAGGCGATTACGTTACGTTTCCGATTAGTGTGCGTTGCAGTACGGAGTTTCATACAAACAATACTGAACGGCTCGAGGCGATACGGTGACGATCCCTTTCCGAGTTGATAAGTGTGCTGTGACCTTAAGACACCATTTCCATATCATGATTCGAGTTTAGGTTGTAGACGTCGTGTGCTGTTCCTTCTCTCGTCAACGTCCTATGACATTTTCTTATAATAGAATTCTTGAAGTAGCTAGCCTCAAGACTCCTTGTGCTAGTGTTTGTACTATAAAACATTTCGGTAAAGTAAAGAACTCATAGGGTAGTGTCCTTACCTAATAAATCAGTAACTTTTTATGATCTGTCAAAACGAAATTTTACCATGGAAAATGTAATGAAATAGCAAGGCGTGACGTCATAGTTTCTAGTACTCAATTGCAGCACTTCTTTTTTATAATTTATTATTTTTAAATTTGCTATAATTGTAAATTTAAAATAAAAATACATATTTTGAGGTTATTTGGGATAATCTTTTTAATGAATGACTACTCACAATTTAATTTCGATGCTGTCAACTACCCCATTGGCTACATCGTATTTCGAACGATCGTCACGTGATAACACAGTTGCGTGATTTGTGGGCGCTGCCGTGCGTTAGTCAATTATCCTGATGTGCTAACTGAAATAGTCTGCCCCTGAAGGAGTGTTGAGGCTAGTTGGTTTATTTGACACATGAGTTGTAACATGTTTACTTCATCATCCTACATCTGAGGATGATGAAGTAAATTACGAAATCAATTGAGGACAAAAAAAGTCCTAAATCTACATCTACAGATCACACATACAGATCGATTTGACAGGTTGTAAGTAGATCCTTAAGCCAATGAATATTATTTTCATATATCATCCGTTTACACTGAACTTAGTTGTTTAACAATATGTACTAATCATATTTAAATTTAATTTATTTAGTAGTTACCAAAGTTTATTGTAAACGCACTACATTCCTAAAGCAAATGAGAAAGGCAAATAAAAGCATGAATCTCGAAAGCGCCACCTAATTGGTTTTTCAGGTACTTATCCATCATAAAATAATTGTATAATATATATTATCGAAATTTTTTATACAATTATTACACAGTATTTGACTCGTTGCAGGCGCCTCTGCTCTCAGTGGACTGTAAGAGCAACCCTCCGACGTACAGTTTCGTCCAAGGCTGGCAGCTTCTGGCCCTAGCTGTTAGTTTGTTTGTGCCCAGAAATAACAGACTGCTGTGGTACTTGAAACTCCATCTCAGCAGGCACTCGGATTCCAAGTAAGTAGACGAAAACATCCTTAAACTTAACGGTCGCTTGGCAAACGTATACCAATCCTGAAAGTACCCATTTTTCACAGGTGTATTTTTTGAAGTTGTTAAGCCATGTCAGGAAACCTTGGGTGGCTTAAAAATTCTGACAGTTGTCGACTAGCCGAGCACTATCTCCTTCTACCATCCCTATTGGGATTGATCGATAGCGCTGACAGCTGTCAGACCCGGTCTATTGACAGCTACAGATGTACCCTTTTACTGTGTGCAATACATAATAGATATACTTTCTAGCGAGTCCCTTCAATTTCAGGACCGAGTGTGGCAAATACGCAGCGTACTGCTCTCGTGCCTTAGAGAGGACGATACGCAACGGAGGGCGAGAGGACAAGCCTTCCCGCATGGAGGTCCTCTCCATACTGCTGAAGAACCCTTACCACCATTGCCTTCCGCATGCCATACCAGTCCACATGCTCAATAATACTTATCAGGTTTGTAATACTACCGTTGATATGTGTTGGAAGCCATCCAATGTTTCCGAAGATATAAGAAATCTAATGTTCATCTAGGAGGCTAATGCCCATTTTCACCAACAAGCCCCTAAAGCAATTCTACGAAAGTGTTTCTTAGATTAAGGGTTCCCCTAAAACGAATACTTACATAAACTATTACAGGATTTAGGTGACACTTACACGTTGGTGAAAATGAATTCCTTATCAGGTTTTCCTTAAATATTGCTAAGGGATCCCTAAATTTAAGGGCTCAGCGGTGAAAACGGATATAAGTAGGTTTCTGAATACAGCTTTGACAATCTTCATAGGGTTTTCTCATTTCCCGCTTAACGGTAATTATATCTGATTTTTTATTTTTTTATTTGGTTTACCAACGTTAGTTTACACTGAATCATTCACTTTCATTATAATATTACAAATTCATGCTTAGCGTAACCAACACTTAAAGGTAAACACCGCTTACACTAAAAATAAATTTAAAGACACAGAGAAAAAAAAAAAGATAAAGGAATAAAGCTACTTATATATTATTAAGGTTCATAACAATAATTTTTCGGAACCTATTGAGTGAGTCAACATTGACATCTACGAGATCACTAATACCCTTTCGGACCATCAAGTTGAATTCGCGTAAAGTCGCATTCCCTAAAAGTTGATTTCCCAGAATGTTGAATCCCATAAAGTTGAATTGCCAACATGTTGAATTATCATTTCCCAAAATGTTGAATTTGCAGAATGTTGAATCCCTTAAAGTTGAATTCCCAAAATGTTGTAGGTATTTGCAGAATGTTGAACTGTTGTTGTATAGGATAGTCTATATAGTACGAAATCCTAAAAGGAACCTTTTTATTAAAACTAAACACCTGCTCTAATGTAAATCCCTGAATAATTTTGCGCCAAACAAACAATCAAACTAAAGATTAGAAAAATACATCAATATTATGATTATTATATTATATGATTAATGTTTCACACAATACATCATGATATACGATGCTTTAGCGGAAATGCAGAGAATTTCTCAGCGTCATCAGTCTTCTTCCATCTCCAACATCAGACAATCGATAGTAGTAATAACCCGTTAATCGTAAGTTAGGTAGGTATATGTAAATAAACTTCTAATATAATATGGATGAATGAATAAGTCCAAACACAAATTAGCTGCTCTAAACCCTCGATTTAGAACTACAAATGTAGGCCCAAGTTTTAACAGAATCGGTTCACAGATGAATATTTAGTAGGTGAACAATCACTCGTCTCCTATTTTTCTACCGTTAGAGGTGATTTTTTTCTCGAATATAAATGGGGTAATTAGGGTTGTTCCCAGTCCTCCGATCGGAACTCCGATTGGTAGGACGAGTGGGAATATTTTTGACCAACTTCGAAACTGAACCCTATCAAATAAAAAAAAAGAATTATCGGAATCGGAAAACTCTGTAAAAAATTATGCGTGGTCATCATTTTTTTATAGTTAAAAAAAAAATCTCACGTCTTTTATCCCCGAGGGGGTAGGCAGAGGTATTCCATTTCTGGATACACCTACCCACTTTTCACGAGATAGGTATTCTTTGGACACCTAAACGTAGGTGGTGAGCACATCGCCGGACCGGGATCAAATAAAAAAATGTTTTACAATACCGACACATCAATGTCTGAAAACTTTACATTAAACTCTGGGGAATTTAACATTTTGGGATTTCAACATTTTGGAATTTCAACTTTATGAGAATTCAACATTTTACGAAATTAAAATAATTCAACATTCTGGGAAATCCTACATTTTGGGATTTCAACTTTACGCGAATTCAACTTGATGGTCCGAAAACTATTATAAAGTTTACACAGTCTTGGTACAGGTGAGCTAGTTCCCAATACAGTGCGGCGAAAAGGGGGGCAGAGAGGTGTTAATTGTTTGCGAGGGTACTTCGATGGGGCACGAAATTTAAAACGAGCAAGAAGTTGGGCACAGTCTGTCTTATTTCTAAAAAGATTGTATAAAAACAGGAGATCTAATAATTTCCTACGGTTTTCTAATGAGCTTAGCTTGAAGTACTGTAGTCTATTGGTATATGTGAAACTTCTTCTCGCTTTTCCTATGGAATAGGCAAGGTGCCACAAAAATCTTTTTTGAATACGTTCTAGACGCAACGAATGTGTCGAATAATGTGGACGCCACACCAGACTCCCATAATCAAGAACACTACGGACCAGATTTTGATAGAGCAAAATTTTTGTATTGGGATCGTGAAAACTTTTTACATTACGGATTACGAATCCTAACATTCTTGAGGCTCTCTGTATGATCTCATTTACATGGGGAATAAATGTAAGTTTCTTATCAAACAGTATGCCCAAATCTTTAACAGTATCAGACTCTGCAACAATTTCGCTTCGAATGGTGTATGTAGATAGGATTTCATGATGTTTACGCGAGAATTTTATGTGTACGCATTTTTTTGCATTCAGATCCATCCCATTATCTTCACACCATCGAACCAAGCTGTTTAGATCTCTCTGTAACTTGGTATCTTCTGGTGTCTCGATAATTCTAGCAATTTTTAGGTCATCGGCATACATAAAGCTTTGCGAATACTCGAAACACATAGGAATGTCGTTAACAAAGAAGTTGAATAGAATGGGCCCCAAATGAGAACCCTGAGGTACTCCAGAAATTATGTTTTTTTGAAAAGATTCGTAACCGTTAACAACTACATAAAATACACGGTGACCTAGATAAGATTCGATCCAACTGAGAAGATTTCCAGTAATTCCGTAGGATGCTAATTTTTTTATTAATAATGTATAAGGAACACGGTCAAAGGCTTTACTGAAATCTGTATAAACTACGTCTATCTGTTTATGAGAATCAATAGTCTCTATTAACGTCTCTGTAAACGGTATCAAATTAGTACAAGTGGATCTTGATTTCACAAAACCATGCTGGTTAGGGCTTATATATTGTTTAAAATGCGTTTGAATCAAAGGGCAAACTAGTGATTCAAAATTTTTTGCAAAAATTGATAAAATGGAAATTGGTCTATAATTAGATACAAAGTCATTTTGACCTGATTTGTGTATAGGTACAACTTTTGCAATCTTCCATATATCGGGGAATATGCCAGTTTGAAGAGACCTATTATAGAGCAAGCAAAGCGGCTTTGCCAATTCTGAGGCACAAACTGATACAAAAATTGGAGGAATCCCGTCCGGACCTGCTCCTTTCTTTATGTCAAGAGCTTTTAATGTCTTTTTGACCGTATCAGAATCTATGATTGGGGCTGTTAAACACTCGCTATAATTTGACATGTGTTGTAAAAAAAATATTATTAAGATTAATGGCACTGCTCGTGTTATATACAGATGTAAAGTGTGAAGCAAACAGGTCACAAATTTCTTTGCCATCTGAAGTTATAGTCATGCCATCAGTCATTGTCAAAGGATAAGAGCCTGCTCCACCGCGTTTGGTTTTAACATACGTCCAAAATAACTTGGGATTGGTCTTGATAGCGTTTTCTACAAAATTAATATATTTATTATAGCATTTTTTTGTTAGCGTAGTACATCTCTTGTTCAATAGCTTTAATTCCAGTTCGTCTCTAGGATTTTTATACTTTTTGAATCTCATTCTTACATTGTTTTTTTCTCGCAGAACTCTTTTAAGATTTCGGTCAAACCAAATTGGGTATTTATTACATTTAGGTTTCACTAGGGGAACAAATTCGTTTATAGCTTTACGTAAGACATCATAAAATAAACATACCATATCATTGATATCATTAATATCACAAAGCAATTCATCCCAATTAATTTTTTGCAAATATTCACGAATTAGATCATAATTTGCTTTAAAAAAGTTCTGTCTTTTATTATTTTTATTGTAAGGCAGTTTTGGTAATTCCGCTAAGGTTACTACCATCTCAAGTGGAGGATGATAATTGTCTACGTTACAGAGAGCTGACACCGATTCATTGATACAACAATTCGGAATATCTGTAAGAACCAGATCGAGTACTTTCCCAAAATGATTTGGAGTCGTATTTCGTTGTGACAATCTGTTCAAATCCAAAAAATCAATCAAAAGTTGACAAATATTAGGTAAATTATTATGAATATAAGTTGAGTCACTCAATAAGGACCACTGAATAATTCCTAAATTAAAATCGCCAACAATGCAGGCTGGGATCTCAATTTTCTCAAAAACAGCATTACAGTTTTTAACAAAATGGTCAAGTAAAGAAATTTGTACTGGTGGAGGTAGATAAATAGCACAGAGAACTATTTGACTCACAGATTCTGTAATTGAAACATCAATAACCACCCAAAGATCTTCACATTTGCTATCCCATTCAACCATATGCTTAGAATTATATTTTTTGGATACAGCTATTAGGACACCGCCTCCATCCTTATTATAGTGGAAACCTGAGTTTTCTCTGTCGCGCCTATAAACATTATTCCTGCTGTCAAACAGCTCACTGCTCAAAATGCCACCATTTAGCCATGTTTCAGTTAGAATCAACACATCATAATTACTCCAACACAACTGACTATAAAAATAATTTGTTTTAGTTCTTAGACCACGGACATTCTGGTAATAGATATTTAAACTACTGAATTTTAAAAATAAGAAGTCCAGTACATACAAATTAAAAAGCCACTAAACAAAAAAAAAAAACTTAAATTAGGTTTTCCAAAGATTCAAAGGTTTTTATCAAAATGTATTCCGACTCTTCATTTTTACGAACAAAAATTTTTCCATTTTTGATCCACACATATTTATACCCTTTGTCTTTGGCTTTGAGCCTTGCAGCGGCTTGCAGAGCCTTATTGGCGAGCGATAGATGTTCGGTCACAAAGACAGGAGTTACGGGACCAGGAAGACCAAAATGGGTGCTGTTTAGCTTATTATTGGGGTTCAATTTATTATATTTTGTTGAGGCAGCGATCAACTCGTCACGTAGTCTTGGTGATGACAGCTGGATGACTATAGAACGTGGACGAGGGTTGTTTCTATCTTGTTTAGCTATACGGCTGCAGTGCAAGATGTTGGATTCCTCAATTTTACAGTCTATTACTTTACCCAAGTCAGTGACTACGTTTACGAGATTCTCTTGCCTATTTTCAGGTAAACACTGTATCTCAATGTTATTGGATCGCGCTTGTTGCTCTAGTTGATTGATACGCGCGTTAAGCTGGGAGATATTCGACTTCATTTTTATATTGTCCGCTTCTACCGCTTTCATTTTATCTTTTACGATCACATGTTCTTTTAGTAGATCATCGTATTTATCACTTAGAAAATTCATTGATTCGCTCATTTGTGTAATTTCTTGTTTAATAGGGTTAAGTTTCTGATCTAGATTACGCTCTAGCATGCTATTAAACTTCTGCAACATTTTTTCTAGCTCATTCCCAACCGCATTATGAACAACTTCATTAATGTCTTCCTTTGTAATTTATTTATTTATTTATTTATTTTTCGGAAAACTTACAGCTAAAATAACATTATGATTAATAATCATAAGCAACAGAGAGCCAATTAAAAGTTTTCACAATTAGAAACAATTTAAGTCAATATAGGTTTCGACAAAGGTACTGTAACAGTAAAATTTTTCAGGAAGCCACACAAATCAGAATAACTTAAAGAAATCCTCACATAGATCCTTCTTAAGTTTTTTTTCACTCAGACAATAAATCAAATGAATGTTGTTTACAATAGTTATTAAATAATTTACAAACTCGCCACAAATAAGAATTTCGTCTGTAATTTGTTGATGCATTACACAGTGTGAAGGTGGAAGTGACGCGAAGAGACCTGTTTGGTACATAAAAATTTAGTTTACCTAATTATAATTAATTTATTGTAATAATTGTAATTTAATTAATTGTAGGGGACATTTGGGGGGGAGAATTAATGGCTGGTCTCTTATTACCTCGCGTATGAGAAATATTACGCGCGGGAGTGTCGTCATCCTTACGAATTTTGGGAGCTTGATTTACACAGAGAGGGCATTCCCAAAAGGGAATTATATCATGCGAGATGGAATTTTCTGGTTGCGATATGCATATGTTGTGGTAAAGATGATTACATTTTTTGCACATTATATAATTACCAATTTCGGTACCTCCAGTACAACACCCAAAAGTGTCGGGAGAATCAGCCATTATTTCGAACTTCAGAAAACGAGTAGGTATTCCAAGTTATTTAAATTTGTTGGACTTATTATGTCTCTCAGAGAAAAATAAAAACGATTAACGCACGATGACTCTTCTGTGCTACGTTATCTATAATACAGTGCTAAGCGAAGAGTGCTGCACACGATTTGCACGGTTGCGCTATGGGCGTAACGGCGAGATTCCTCCGCACTGTGATTAGAGATGCAAATTACCGGCCACGCAACTGATCACTTCTCACTGTTCTCACTATGCAATATTGGCATTTTTCGCTAAAAACTACTAGTTTTACACACGTATTAATTATTGAAAATCCTGTAATGCACTATTGGTTATAATTATCCAGCACTTTCACAAGACTAAAAACAGTTTTTACACTAAGAAACGTAAATATACTCATCAGAACCACTCAAACAATGTTTAACCTCCAAACTCTGTGTCAAAGATTGAATCATTCAGAATTCAATTTTATTCTTAAAATTGGTATCTAATATCGACTTAATTCATGTTCGGGTTAAAAAATTGGTATCTACTTGGTTCATGCCTGGATATCGAATAATTAATCATAAGTATAATTTCATAACGGGAACCCAAGAAAAAACCCTAGTCGTCATCCTTCTGCCCTTTTCCCATTATTTGGGGTCAACGCAATATGTCATCGATACGGACGGCCCCTTGCCTGACGCCAACCCTATATAATGGAAATGCTGGTGTTCGTGATTAACCAGCCACTATTCGAAAATCAGGAAGCAAACGTCAAATGGGAATCTTAATCGACACCCACAAGTACAGTTGGGAATTGGGATGGTATACGACCTTACAAGTTACAATAATATTAAATTATGTCACTGTCAATTTGACATTAGTGACAGCTGTAGCTTAAATCACAAACGATCTATTTGTTTTAAGATGGTATAGTCTGTATTTAAAAACAATCTATTTTGTGGATCAGGTAATCAGTTTCGATGGGTCCACGACGGTTGAAGAGTTCCTGACCACGTTGAGTACTGAGCTGGGGTGCAGGGAGTCTGCGCAGTCAGGGTTCGCGCTGTTCAGCGACGATCCCATTGAAAAGGACCTGGAGCACCATATTAAGCCAGACAAAAAGGTATTTGGTATCGTAATAGTCCTACTACATATTATTTAAAACTAGCGACCCGCCCCGGCTTCGCACGGGTGCAATGCTAATACCAAAACATTCCTCTTGAATCACTCTATCTATTAAAAAAAACGCATCAAAATCCGTTGCGTAGTTTTAAAGATTTAAGCATACAAAGGGACATAGGGATATAGGGACAGAGAAAGTGACTTTGTTTTATACTATGTAGTGATAAGAGTTAAGTAAAAATTACATAAAAGGCTACTTAAAATATTTGCCCCATTCGGTTATAATTTCTATTGATTTAACTTTTTGAATAATCAACTGAACATTCTTATTTCAGCTATGCGATGTGATATCGAAATGGGAAACGGCGCTGAGAGAAAAAGGATCTGGAAAGTTCGAGAACTCGCGAGTAATCCGGCTGACTTACAGAAACAGGCTGTACTTCAAGAATTCGGTGCGAACGGAGACTGACAAAGAGAGGCTGCTACTATGCTACCAAGTGAACCAGCAAGGTAAGCCTTATTGATATTTTCTCATTCGGTTACAAAATACGGAAGTTCCTGTTTTTCTGTAGCAGCCTGTATAATTTATAAACAAACTTTTCGATAGTATTATGAAAATATTTTGTGTCCCACATAATTCAGTATCACGGTGCAGTAATTAAATACATTTTTAGGTGAACGCTTTTGTGACAACTAGGAATATCGCAAAGCCCGAACGTGGAACTTTGCTTGAACTCAGTAAGAAGGGGGCAGCTTTATGCTGCCATATGACTTCCTTTATCGGACTCCCTGCAGCGGAGTTCCATTCTTAAAGATCGTGCATCGTGATCGTGCGTCTAATAACAAGGCACTCTAAACTCGTCCATGAAGATTGGCTAAATGTAAACAGAAGCCCATCTCCACCGACGAGTTGCTAGCTCCAAATGCTGTGCCGAGAAGAACCAGCAAGAAACTCAAGGGCAGCTCTTTTTAATCGATGTTGACGGAAAACATCGTGAGGAAACCAGCAGGTCCTAGAACTGATTCTGAAGCATGTGTATCAAACACATTGCGATTTGCTCACCACGTCACTTTTAGGGTTCCATAAAAATCCGGGAATGGAATACCTCCCTCTGCCCCCCTCGGCCCTACCTCTGCCTATCCCCTCGTAGATAAAGGCGTGACGTTTTAATTTTAACTTTTCGACCTATTTCCAGTGGTAGCCGGCCGATTCCCGGTGACTCGGGAGCTGGCCGCCGAGCTGGGAGCTCTGATGGCGCAGTTAGATATGGGAGACTACTCAGCCTCCAACACGCAGCACAACCAGCCCCTCGCCCATCGGTTCTACCCATACAGATATCGGGCGGGCCTCAGCAATGACGAGCTTAGGTGAGTTCCACTGATGGCTTAAGACAGCAACCCGGAGTTTTCGGGCTATGTAGGGCTCGAACATAGGGGTTGTAGTTGTAGGTGCGTGCTGACGTAAAATGGTTGTGGAGAAGTGAATACGACCGTCACTAGCCTTTATTGCACTAAAAGATAATGTTTCACACGTAAAAATATTGATTGAGGGCCTACAGGCGCAGCGTCATCAATATAACAATAATGTACAGTCAAGAGCACGCTAAGCTTGACACTTTGGACTTTGACCCGGCCCTGTGTTCTATGGCGCGCAGTACAAATCAGAGCTCAGCTTAAACTGGTAGTGTCAAGCTTGACTTGCTCTTGACTGTACATAGTCCGTACACGGAGAATTAAATAATTTCATTAGCATAATAAATGTGGGTTTCTGGAAATGTACTGCCTCTGCTGACACTCATCATGATGATAATGCAGACACCATGATGATAATCAGTGAGGATCGGGTTCGAATCCTGGCATGTATCAACGAGTTTTTCAAAACATACGTACATATTTATCACTAGCTCGACGGTGAAGGCAAACATCATGAGGAAACCCACAGAACCCAGAATTTGCTCCGAGGCATGTGTAATGTAATCATCCGGTGATGGGCTCACCACCTGTCACGTTTAAAAAAGTATTTCCAGGAATAGAATATCTCTGCAGAACCCCTTGGGGACAAAGGCGCAAGCACATTTATTTATTTATAATTTTAATTATATAGGTAGTGGTAGGTTCACTGAAATCAGGATTTATATAATATACACTTAACGGAAAGCAGTCATTCATATAATTTAGACTTAATTAATTTGTAACTGAATGATCCCCTCTCACAATACCTATTATCAGTATTCAAAATTGTCAAAATAAACGTCTCGAGGTAATTTCGCGTTTTCATTACAATATTTCCTTTTTATTTCAACTTGTTTATTTTTCAAGGGATGTGGAAGAAAAGTTACGAGCGAAATGGATAGCTCTAAAGGGTCGCAGTACGGCGGACTGTGTGCGGATCTACCTCAATTGCACCCGAAAATGGCCATTCTTCGGGGCTACTCTCTTCCAAGCTAGGGTAAGAGACAGCGAAGGCCACTACATTGCTTTTAGTACCCACTTAGGACTGATTCCTTTCAAACCTAAATCTCTAGTCTCAGTAATCAGCGTAGGACCCATTTGAGGTATTACAATAAATAAGATCTTTTTAAATAAAAAAAAACGATTAAAATATACACTGGAAAACGGTTTGTGATATAAAGTTGCCAAGTCTAAAGTAATAGGAATAAAAAAAACTACATCAGGTGTTGCAACCGTAGCCATCGACTATGTCTACTACTACGAGCTACCTACTCTAATAATGTTATATTTGTAACGTCTACAGTAATACCTCCTATGACCACAGATAAAACAACCAGACCTGTCTATGGTGTGGCTGGCTGTATCCGAAGATGGCGTCACTGTTTTGGAACTAGCCTCGATGGCTGTCATAGGGAGGTACGCGCTCAACTCAATCGGACTGTTCGGCGGATTGCAGGTGAGCGATATAATATCTTATTTATTTATTTAGGTAGCAACAGGCCTTTTTAAATTTCGGATTTTAAATAAAAAATACCCTTTTTTTAGGACGACCTGATGATGCTGATAGACGGAGACGACGCGACTAGTCCCGTACACAAGATGTTGATAAGCCTCAACAAGCCAAAAGTACGTTTAAAAAATTTTCTTTCATTAAATCTATAAACTCTGATGACCCTATTACTATAAGCGAAAGTGTCTGTTACCTTTTCACGTCTAAATAACTAATGCTAACTAAGTCGGACTTTAGTACTTTTAAGGTTGATTGATAAAAACCAGTATTTTATAGAAAAATATGCAAAATCAATCGACAAAAAAATCTCTATTAATATACTTAGTTTATTTCACACTGTTTATGATAAAGATAATTTAGTCTGTCTGGAAACTCTGACAATAATAAAATAAATTTTTCAACTAAATAGACGCGACGCGAATGACTGCATTTTTTTTTGTGGTGTACCTGACAGATCTAACACTCACGTGTCATTACAGATGGCAGAGCTGACACATCTAATAGCGGACTACAAAAACGCAATCCTCCGCCCCGGAGGCACCGGCACTCCCCAAATGAATTCCCTCACCAGAAACGGTAGTCACCGGTCGATACGCAAACCCACTTCCACCCTCCCCCACTCCAGCCCCTCGACTTTGCCCCACACCCACCACCTCAGCCAATCCCACCACACCCACCACACGACCGGGCATAACACCCTCAACTCTCACGCTACTACCATGACCTTGGGGTCCGATCGAAATGCGACTCTAACTCTCAGCTCGCATACGTCCACTTTCAATCAACACGTAGAAGCGAGGGTACTCTCACACGGGCAACCGGACATCCTAAAGTCAACCCCAGACCATCACAGAAGTGAGAAGAAGAGAAGTCACACTCAAGACAGTGGGGTTGCGTGATTGAAGATGTAAGTCTTAATGACTTACGGTGCGTTCTTGGATTGTATTGTGAAGTGTGAAGATGACACGATTGTTTTAGAATTTTTTTTAAACGGGTCGTCTTAGTTTTAAAATAATCGTGTTGTGCTATTCCGAAAGGTCCCGAGTTTCGAATGTCATACCATTCCACCAAAAATAATTAAGCGGACGAACTAACGATCTAAATATACCTCATATTTTGTAGTGACTAACGATTCAGCCTTTTTATATTATTGGCTTAGATAGTCTGTTCTATAAGTAGATTTATCTGAGTAATTTACATAAAAATAAATAGAACTTACTAATATCGTGGAAAGTTACAATAAAATCAGCAACATTGTCATTTTACTTACACAAGTTTTTAGATGTAGCGAAATATAAAAAAAACTCATATAAACTGACTTATTGAACAAACTATAATGATAGTTTTAATATTTTTAATTATAATTTATTTTAATGGTTGCTAATTTCAGTGCTGCTTGTAATTTACATTGATGTGTGTATGGATGTTTATATGCAGTCTAATCTGAGCGCCAATTTTGTATTTAGTAGCTATTTTATACGCAAGTGCAGGGTATAGTAAATGCTATATAGGAATGATACCCTAGTGATAGTTCCACCGCCAGTACGATGTAGATAATTTAGACAAATGTGTCCGTGAGTCCCGGTATGAATACGTATAGTGTATTAATTCCTTTTTGTATTAGAATGACTGAAAAAATAGATATCGCCTTAAAAGCTTTTAAATAGAGTTCATATCATGTGAAGCATTTTACTGACATTTATTAATTCAATTTAAATTACAATAAATATTTTAAATTGACAAACTAATTTAATTTTATCCAACCAATCAGCGGGTTCCTGCGGGCGCACGATAATACAATAATCTATTATCTCGCAGAATTGTTACCAGACCGGATATCAAAGAATCTCACTCAATATTAGAAGTAAACTAATTTTACATTACGAGTTAATTATACTTAGAAATCATTTCAAATAATAAATAATCCCTCCACGAATACCTTTTCATCACAAAACATCACAAAATTAGGTCCTTTTAACATTTTAACGATTCGATATGGACTGATGATGTAATATTAAGATCTTCAACGAATCTACCAACATTCTAGGTGTAGTCGATCGGGTGATTTTTAATAATACCGACATAGGGTAAAGCTAGAACTTTGATACCAGCTTACTATACCAATTTACCAACTATTATTTTCTATTATAAGATTTATTTCAACAGCTGATTATTATTATTTTATATAGAGACGAATAAGAAGCTTTAAAGCAAAAACTTTTTCTGTCGTCAGTTTATGTCGATGACTTTATCGCAACCGAAGTAATTATGAAGTTAATTTACAGATTTGGATGGATACTGTCTACATTACAGTTTCAATCAACGCTTCTTAGCGATGTTAGTTAGTCTGGCCAAATTGTAAAGAGCTACAGATACGCAAATATACAAATAGAAGTAGTTTTCTAAGGTAGATTTTCCATAGGATTCATTTTAAATGTAATATTTTGACCAATTGCTTTTATGTACAACTTAGGGCAGACTGCCGAATGAATGCGCAACTGTATAAGCTTACATAGCTTAAACAAATCTGACTACAAAAATACAATAAAATAATCGTTATTTTAAATAAAAAAATATATATCTTTTACATTTAATTGTCCTTATTATCTTTGTTTACTATTCAGTAGTACAGCTTATCGCTTGTTGCCATTTTACCTACATTATATACATATTATAGACTTTTTTATTACTAATTAGTTTATTTAGTGCGATTTCAATAGTCAAATAACAGTCGGATACTGCATCTGTAAAATAAAATATTTCTCATTATTTGGCATTTGTTTATCTGAGTACAATAGTAAAAATAACCTTTAGTGCAATAATGTATTTCTGCAGATGATCTATTTAATATTGTAACAGTTTTCTTATCTTGTTCCTAAACGAGAAAGAGGTATTGCCAAAATCAGTTGTTTATTTAATTTACCTACAATTGCGCATTCTAAACAAGTAGTCTGACATTATTTTTAAATTAAACGATAAAGTTATGTCATTTGAATTGCACTTTTTGCATAACACTTACTGTTGATATAATTGTGTATAGATTATAATTGAAATGTATATTTTACATCAACACCGACGATTTTTTTTTACTATTTAATGTTAATTTGTATAGCGAATCCATAATTTATTTTAGGTATTTATTATTTCTGTTTTGGAATTGGTTGTTTGTATAAATTAGTTTTGAATCTTTTGTAATTTTTTTGACGAGTTTTTGTTCTTTTGTTGAGGCCTAAATGGAAGAATAACTATATGGCCTAATTTTAGGTAATTTTGAGATTAACATTTTTTTGATGATGCGAGAATAAACTTGTATTACATAAACATGTTTTATTAACAAAAACACACATATTATTAGAATAACAATAAAAAACTTAAAAACAACTTTGTCAGTATCAAGGTACTAAAAGACTATGTTAGTATTCAATTTAGAAAAAAGATTTGGTCCGCCACCAGAGTTGGTTAGATAATATATTTTTTTAAGTAATTATCATTTCTTCTAGTTTCACATCTAGCGCCTTCAGTATGGATTCAGTGTCATATGGAATATCTGAAAGAGCAAACTCATTACATAAGATTTGTTTTAAAAAAACATGGCTGGTATCACTTGTTTACAAAACTACTTTTTGTTAAATTTTGATTAAACGAAAAATTGCAAAAAAATAGCACTTTTTCGTTTTCTAGATTGATCGGGAAATTCTTATAGTCTGCCGAAGCGGAAATACTTTGAAAGGATTCTGCAGATTACAACAAGATCTTACCAATATTAATCCATTCAGTGGCGTTGTAACCAGACTCCTTTCGGGACTCCACGATACATTGGCGCAAAGCGTGAGTGATGCCGTGTGCTGTGCATATGCCCATCTCGCCAACCGCTGAAATAGAAAGTTTCAGAATGAAGAAGCTGCCGGTCAGGGGCCTTATTGTGTATTTATAATCGTAATCGTCTATAATTGACATTTGTTACGCGATCAGTGCTTGCTCTTCTTTCACTGGCTGTATTGCAAGATTAACGGAAGACCGCGTACGTCAAAATAAAGACGATTGCAATTACAATTATAAATAGACAATAAGGTTCTTGTACAGTTTGCTAAAAAATAGCTCATACATAAAATAGTTACAGTTCCGTAGTATTCACTTTTATGAAATAACTTAGTTTTTTACAGAACAAGATTTGATTAAATAACTCAGTTTTCTGGCACAAAACAAGAATTTCCACTTGGAATTACACTCGTTAACAAGATGCAGACGCTATATTGTCATTCAATTAAATTTTTTATTACAAATTATTGTTATACCATGAAATGATGTATGCATGCTAGATAATATGGTAGGCTGAAACTAGTATACCTACTTTTGTACTATGGAAATATCCTGAATGATTATCCGAATCTTTCAAAGACCGTAAGAGTCTGCTACCTTACCCATACAAATGCTAATATTATAACACCAATATGTTGGTGTTAGAGTTCGAAGTATTTCAATGCTATTATACCTTTACCTATTTGTAGTAAACATAAAAAATCGACGTTACCCACCTTTAGATCCCAAAACGCCTTTAGGATTCTTGGAGTTATATCTTAGCTTAACTCTGAAGTCAGCAGGTATATCTAGAGCCAGTGGCACGTGGTAGTTCAGCGAGCGGTTGGTCAACAGCTTGCCGGTTTGCTTGTCAAACACCATTTTCTCGGTCGTGAAGTAACCCAACCCTTGCACGTAGGCACCTTCTACCTATAATGCAAAATTTCTCTATTTTGTTCATTTTACAAGAGTGTTCTTTTTCATAAAAGGCTCTATATTCCTTGGGCACAATTGCCTGAAAGCATAACAGAAGATAGTTTTCAGGGTTTCGCGCCAAATTGTATAAAAATAAACCCATAAGATACCGCTTTCTGTCTGTCTAAATACAACGATGTATCTATCACAGTTTTGACATGATGTGAACATTATCAAATTGATTTTACTAACCTGACCAACATCCAATTCAGGATTAGCACTAAGTCCCACATCCTCCAAAACATCGGCCCTCAGTATCTCATATCTCCCCGTCAAAATATCCAACTGCGTTTCCAAAATCACCACAGCAAACGCACTGTAGCTGTCCAGATCCTCTTCTTTCTCCGTCATCATGTAAATGGCTGTCAAGTCTATTTCCTCCTCGCCTGCCTTCGTAATAACCTCCTTCCAAGTCGGGTCCGTCATAGCCTGCTTAATCGGCTCAAGCCTCTTCTTAAGCATATCACAAGCTTTAATTATCGAGTAACATACGCTTTCACTCACAATACTAGATCCCGAGAATACGTTATTAGCAGCCGTGAAAGAATAACTGGGTAGAACAGATACATCTTCATAAGGTATCCCTAATTCGTAAGCGCAGACTTGTGCTGCTTTCGTGTTGACACCTTGCCCCATTTCTATGCCACCAGTGGTAACTGTTACTGTACCATCTCCTCTATAAATACTGACCATGGCGCTGTAATTCCCGTAGAACTCTACTGGGAAACTCATGACACTAATTTTGATGGCCTTCTTCATCCAGCGGTTCGCTTGATTGAATTGATTTATTTCTGTTACACGTTTGTCGTAGTCTGCAGTTGATTTGAGATCTTCAATGAGCTTAGGTAGGTCATTGTCATCGGTCCTCATGTTCGCTAGTCTGACGTCCGTTGGGTCTTTTTGCACGGCAAAAGCTATGTGCTCCATTATGTGTTCTATGCTGGCCATACCTTCGTGAGTACCTAAATGACGTACATTGCTATTATAAGGGTGTAGCCAAGATTAAAAACAAATATGTTTGCTTATATCGAAAATGGGCTAAGTCGGTTTCAAGAAAGTAACGTAGGTACCTATTGAGAAAAGGACGGTTTACAAATGATAATATTTTGAGATAGAGAGATAAAAGATTTATTTACTTTTACAGCACATACACAGGTTTATAATAAAATCATTATGTATAGGTACCTACTTTTTCTAATTAATTTCATCTGTACACGTGCTGCTGAAGCAAAAAGGGTCCCAACTCAGCAATGATGCCTTGCCGAAAGCACAAACTTTTATGCGACCGATCCGACAACTCGACCGATACCGACCGGTCCCAAAACAATTCCTACTTTTCCTTTTTAGTACGGAGGTATTAAAAAGGTAAGGAAAAGGCTGCAGTTGTGATAGAAGAAATTTTTAATTATATTGTGTCCGGAACTCCCTCGGTCGGAGATGAATATATGATTTCATGGACTGTATCTTTACATACCCGGTGCTCGAGCAAAGGTATTGGACGGAAGGTCAGTGAGAACTGAAGCTGTTTTCAGACTGAAGTAATCAGGATTGTAGCAGTTAGGAAAGCCTCCTGCTACGTATGCGAGAACGTTCTCATTGTGAGAGCAACCGTCGTCTTCTACGATAGTTGCGTTCAGATACTGGATCTTCCCATTGTCGTCGACTCCGACCTGAAATTAAAAATGTTTGTAGGCTAGAACACATCTAAAACTGAGGCCTTAAAGTGTCTCCCACTACACCCTATAATACTATGACCGTAATAGGAACGCGTAACGTCAAGCAATACAATTACTTTGTATTAAAAAGTATGAGACTATTACCCTCACTAGATCGTCCAGTCACCGATCACTACCGTCGCGTGCCATGCACGGAGCGTCATAGTAGAGCGTATCGTGTTGCTTTCCGATCCTAATACGTTCGTAGCACGGTCATAACTCATATTATGTGATATGTAATTTCTTATTATTTACGGCCCATTCCGCCAAATTATTTCTGCTTAGCCTGATGGTTGACTGGTAGATAATGCTTTTAGGCATTAGGTCCGCCATGTGTATACATTTTCTTGGTACATGAAGTTAAATAAATAAATAAATAAAATACGCTATAGTGGGCAGACACTATGTCTATTTATAATTGTATGGCTATCGATTTTTTTTAGTCAAAAGCTAGACAAGGCCTGTAGGTAGGTAGGTACTATGGGTCTGAATAACTGATAAACATACAGAAATAAATATTAAACCAGACACGCAGCCAACAGACATGTTCATGCACACAAATGTTGGCCCCGTGCGGGGATCGAACCCACAATCTCCGACTCAGAAGGCACTACCAACAGTACCAACCAACAGAGCCAACAGACCCGTCAATACTTGCTCAGTGGTATGTACTTTACTTTATAATAATATCAAGTAGTGTCAAGTTGTACCGCCGCTTTTCTATGAAAACTGCAAGCGGTGGCTTCCCTGTGTTGACATACCTTTCACATTATTAATCAATTCATTGGACTTACCTCGTACTCGCACTGGCAAGGTAATCTCCGCCCGGCTATTGAGAGATTGGTTTGCAGTGGTAGTATGAACCGGCATGGACGGTCCATCTTCTTGGCCACCAGTGCGCATGCGGAAGACGCTTGCACGTTTCGGCTGATTTTCCCTCCAAAACCACCGCCTACACGGCGAACTTTTACAAGGACCCTGGTGGTAAGAAATGTCACATAGGTATTTTACCTCAACGTCTATTTCTAATAAATATATATTACTAGTGGCCCGGGCAGACGTCGTTCTGCCACCGTATAAACCATCCCTGGACCCACTCTAACCCACACTAAAAGTTTCATCAAAATCTGTCCAGCCGTTCTGGAGTTTTAATCAGACTAACGAACATCAATTCATTTTTATTTATATAGATTAAAAGTAATTCTACTTAGATTCATCTTTAGAAAAAATACTGGACCTAAAATGTAAAATAATAAAAAGAAATAAGTTACTAGATTTTTAAACCTTTTTCTATTCGAGAAGGAAGAAGATTATTATTATTTTAATTAAACTTACTCGCTTTCTTTTATACCCAAGCACTGGGCAATCGCTATTTGCGTCAAATCTATCCACTGCGTCGCATCATACACCTCCAGTCCTCTGTCAACTGGCACCACTACACTCGATATTGGTTCTAAATAGTAATGATACTGAGCACCTATTTCGTAAGTACCCTTTATTACTTTCTTCACATTATCTCCTTTGCCTACAGGCTCAATAGTGGCATCTCCTAAAGCGTATCTCTTACTGTCTTTCTTAGCCTGGTCTATAGTTAGCACTGGTGCAGCAGAACTAACATTTTTATAAGTCACTTTGACTTTTTTAGCTGCATTTGAAGCTAAATCTTCGGTTTCTGCAACAACTATTGCTACGGGTTGGCCGTAGAATTTAATGTCTTCACATGCGATTATTTCTTCATCCTCAGTTTGTAATTGTATTCCAGGGAGGATAAAGGAATTTCGTCCAGGTATATCGCCTGCTGTGTATACAGCTAATACGCCCTTTGTTTGCTGAAAATTATCATATGATAACTAATATTGTTCCGAACGCGGATTATCAAAATGCCGGTAGTGAGATTTTGTTGCACTTTATTATGCGCACATACAAAATAAACAAACAAACAATTTAACAGTAACTGCTTAGTACAGTCCTACCTACTTAAACAGTCCGCAGAATTGCACTCGAATGGTTTAAGAGATTCCGATCGCTGTCGCTTTAAAGAAACAAATTGGGGTCGAAGAGCTCCGCGTTTATATAGCCATGGGCAGATCGAACACGTTCCGCTAAAGAACCATAGGCTAAGATGTAAACAACTGTAAGTCGTAAACAAGTGGGAATAGTACTTGCTACAAGCAAGATTCAGCCTTAACGACCCACATATGGTCTTATGTTATCTGATTCATTCATTTTGTTTGTGAGCTGTTATTTTTTTTATAATTTTAAATGATGGGCTTACTCTTGACCCGAGACTAGCTTAGACTAGATTAAGTTTGCTTTTGTCCAGATGATTTGAAACTATTCTCCTACAATGTAGAGGTGCCTCCGATGACAGTATAGTATGTAATGTAAAAATATTACCATAAATTAATTACTAAAAAATATTACTATTAACTAAGACCTAATATTACCTATTTTAGAAGATTAATTGTTGTTAATTGTAAGATATGATAGGACTATTTTGTCTAATTTCTGTATCGGGCTAATTGTACCTACACCACTGTTTAAAAATCTTTAAAAAAAATAATTAAAACATTAATGGAGAAATATAGTTATATTTAATGAAGTGTATTGTATCTTCTGTTTCATATTTATCACTAGCTTGATGGTGAAGGAAAATATCGCGAGGAAACCCGCAGGTTTCAGAATTAATTCTGATGCATGTCATGTCTAACAGAACCTATCACGTTTAGGGGTCCAAAGAATATAGCGCTGAAGCGGAGGTAGGTATTTAGAAAAAATATAAGGGCTTACCCCAGTCTAGCCTGAAGGCAAAGACGGGGCCTACGATGGGTCGAGCTTGCCCAGAAGATGCTTGTTGCTCAAGCCTTAAAGGCTGACGGGTTATATTGAATTGAACTTGGAAATACAGACGCCAACGAATTTCCACTCTATACCTACCTCGGGGATAAAAGGTGTGAGATCATTTATTTTATTTATTTAATGTATATGGATGCCATATATGAATTTACTAATACCAAAGACGTTTAAAGAAAAATTTTCTCTCTCCTAAGAGAATGATTTTCTTCCAACCTCTTTGACTAATACCTACCTATACAAAATACATGGCTTGGCACCAAAAAATATATTCAAAGTTGAAAACACTCATAAATATTCTTTTACTGTCAGGCCCCACTAATTATTATTCTAAATATTCATTTACAAATACGTACAGATGCACATATATTATGTTTAAAGAAAAGGTATACTTACCTACCTAAATGATGTCAAAGTGTAGGTAAATACTGAAAATCTACAGAAACATCTGTAGGCGGGGTTCGACGCGTAAGTACTTACTGCCAGAAACGCAAAAGGCCATTTCGAAATTTTTTAGCGGATCGCGTGTTAAATTTCGTCAATTTGCGAATGACCATGTCAGTAAGTTACCAAAAACGGAAATGGTCAGTATGTTATTAGAAAATAATAGGTGTATTATCTACTTTCCGAATTTTCATATGTAAAAGAGTTTTATAACACATTTGCTCGTAAAAGGTGTCTTATTTCACTAATTTTAATATCGTTACCTATCTCATTACGCCCAAGTGCGATAAGTGTAAAGTAAAACGCACGGTTTATCAAGATGCTCCGTCTTAAAACGAACGGTACTTTTTAAAATCTCAGCAAAGAGTTTTTATGTCAAAGAAGTTGTCAACATTTTATGATTAAAATTAACTTTGGGAGATAAAATATATTATTAAAGAAATATTTATGTACATAATTATTTAATTTAATTAATTTTGACAGTAAATTACAACCAATCTGTAACAAAAACACAAAAATATTATTTTACTTTATTAGTAATAAGTACTGGCTGTTTTTTGTGCCTTTTCCTAAAAAAAAAATGATGATGCGCGCCGCGCGCTTTTTCTTAACGCTGTATTGTTTTTATTCGTTTACAATAGTCGGAGTTTTATTTTATTTCCTCGCAAATGTGTTATAAAACGTCGTATGACATACGTGCGCTTTGATAATTACAGCCTCTGCTTACTTGTAGCCCTCGCCTACGGCTCGGGCTAGCAATATCGCCTCGGCTGTAATTTTCAACCTACCGCACTTATATCATAATGTACTATTATTAAGTTTCATTACGAGATATCTAATTTGTCGCCACTTTATTTAATCTTTATATATTTTGATCTCTATGTTTGTGCCATTTTGGGTCCCAATTCAAAAGCATACTATACGTCAAATTGAACGAATACCATTTGACGTTGTCGGATATTCAAAGATTGGCTTAGATCAAAGATAACATCTACGTATATTACGTCTTTCTATATATATTATCTTTGGGCTTAGATATAGTGGGGTTGTTAATATGGCAGTGCATGTTTGCAAAATAAAATTGTTCTGCAAAAGTTTTATCAATATTAGTAGTTACCACGTCTGCATCAGAGTAGGTAAACATGTGTTGTGGTGATATAAAAATCTGTTTTAGGACTTTTAGGTTATAGTTTTTCTGGACAATTCATAACTGTATCCAATGACTGTATCTAAAGCCTCTGGTTCAGCAAGTCTTATCTTCATTTCATTCAGTATCAAAATAGCTGAAATAAGTAGTTACCTATACTTATGCACTTACCAAAACTTCTGTGGCATCAATCTTATCAATCTGTCCAACGTGTATCGTTGACAGCACAAATGCTCCAAATACTTCCCTTGGTAAAGGAGGAATATCATTGGCATATTGGGCCTCTCCAGCGCTTTGGATCATGGCTTCGTACTTCGGGACCGGCTGGTTGAGGGGATAAAGAGACTGGTCGCTCTGGTAGTCTTGGCTGCCATGAGATATTGGGCGCACGACCAGATCACCTCCACTGCGGAAGCGCGCAGATGTTACGCCAGTTGGAGTTATGTTGAGAATGAACTGCAAAATATCATATTCATCATTAAATTTCATTTGGGCCATAATTTCCTACCCATACTTCCTCGTGTGTGAGGGAATACCATTAGTTATAGCTCAGCAGTGGACTGTTATGGGTTAATGATGAAATTTCATAGGCGATGCAATTTTTAATCATCTATACATAACTAGCGACCCGCCCCCGCTTTGCACGGTTGCAATGCTAATACTAGAACCTTCCTCTTGAATCACTCTATCTATTAAAAAAAACCGCATCAAAATCTGTTGCGTAGTTTAAAGATTTAAGCATACACAGGGACATAGGGATATAGGGACAGAGAAAGCGACTTTGTTTTATACTATGTAGTGATAGTGATATGTAGTGATAGTCTATAGATATAATAAAACTCTAACGGGGCCGTGTCTGTACATTAAATATTTTTTGAAAATTTTAACGGTAGTGTATATAGTTATCGATATAGATACCGAAACACCAATTTTTGGAATTTTTGTCTGTCTGTCTGTCTGTCTGTCTGTCTGTCTGTCTGGTTGTGCACGCATCACTCAAAAACTACTGGACGGATTTTGATGAAATTTGGTATGGAGATAACTGAGTACCCGGGTCAACATCTAGGGTACTTTTTTTCCAGGAAAATATCTCATTCCCACGGGAAAATATAAAAACTGGTTAAAAAGAGAAATACCTACTACTCCGAAACGATAACACCTAGAAACTTGAAAAATGGTATGAAGGTGTCTGATATGTCATAGAAAATTGGTATGAAGGGATTTTTGGAAATTCCCACGGGAACGGGAATAAACTAAATCCAAGCGGGAAAACGCCGGTGGGCACCCGATATTTGAAATATGGTATGTAGGTGTTTTAAATATGTCGTAGGCAACCAATATGAAGGGATTTTCGGAAATTCCCACGGGAACGGGAATAAACGGAATCCGCGCGGGCAACGCCGCTGGGCATCCGCTAGTGATATAATAAAACTCTAACGTGGCCGTGTCTGTACATGAAATATTTTTGAAAAATTTTAACGGTAGTGTAGGTAGGTGTATACAGTTATCGATGTAGACACCAAAATACAAATTTTTGAAATTTTTGTCTGTCTGTCTGGTTGTGCACCGGTTGTGCACGCATCACGCAAAAACTACTTAACGGATTTTGATGAAATTTGGTATGAAGGTAACTGAGTACCCGGGTCAACATCTAGGGTCCTCTCTATTCCAGAAACATATTTCATACCCACAAAAAAATATAAAAACTTAAAAAGAGAAATATCTACGTAGTTATTACTCCGAAACTGAAAAAAACCTAGAAACTTGAAATATGGTTTGTAGGTCTCGAAATATGTCGTAGGAAACCGCTATGAATAGATTTAGAAAAATTCCGGGAACAGGTCTATCGGGATCATTGGGAACCTAATAAATTGGGTATTCTTATTGTCATAACATAACTCATACATAACATACTCTTTTCTGCTTTATTGCTATTTAATTTTTCATTGATGATGTATTGGTGAAGTTTTTGATATTTCTTCAATGCAATTGTCAGTTTAATTTTGTATTTATTTATTACAAAATAAAGAAGCTGAGAAAAAATATTTTCAGTAGATAATGTTGAAACTGAAATTACAAAGATAACATAATACATACCAATACAGAACAATGCAAATGTCATGCAAACAGAAGGAAGCACGTACCAAGGTCAGTCATTCTTTACACATTTTGTTACTCTAATTAAAAACTGGTTAAATACCTACTACTTAGGTACTGCGAAACGATAAAACATCAAACTTGAAAAATGGTGTGTAGGTGTCATATGTCGTAGGCATTCGCTATGAAGGGGTTTTTGAAATTCCTACGGGAACGGGATACGCTAGATCCACGTCTGCAACGCCGCTGGGCACCCGCTATCTATCTATATATATATATATATATAAAGAGAGAAGTCCTGACTCACTGACTCATCAACGCCCAGCCTAAACCCTAAGATCTAGAAAGCAGATTTTTTTCACAGCTATTGTTTATAAGACGTGGACTAGGAATAAGAACATGACAATGAATATGACAGCTCAGTGGCTAGATCCCGCTTCTCATTGGTTAGGCTCGGGTTCCAATTCCAATGTACCTACAGTCAAGTTTTAAAAAGGATCCCTATTTCCTTTTCGTCATAGCCTAGATATAGCCTATGTTACTCAGGGATGATGTGGCATTCTAATGCTAAAAGAATTTTTGAAATCGGTCCAGTCGTTGTTGAGTTTATTCGTTATTAACATACAAAAAATACAAATCTTTCCTCTTTATAATATTAGTATATATAGATAGATACTGTAGGTAGATTATCCTTCTTGATATATTTTAGAGACGCAAAAGAATAACAAATTCCACGCAGACGAAGTCGCGGGCATCAGCTAGTTAATAATAAACCTTTGTCAAATTGATTTCGAAATAATTGTAGATACTTTTTTTGTCATTGTGTTACTTATCACATATTATTATCGGTTTAGGTACTTACTTACTTATTTATAATATATAAAGCTGGACTACCACTCACTCACTCACTCACTCACTGACTGACTGATTGACATAATTGTTCTCCCAGAAGGAGTCGTTTTGGAGTCAAGTCATATATGAAAAAAGTGTTCAAGACGGCGGGGTGACCCCGGGAAAATTCCGACTTTTCAAAAAAACAAAATGGCGGCCAGGCTTGCCTATCGTATCTTTTTTGTTTTCCGGCCGATCCGGCTGAAATTTTTGGAATCTGTAGAAATGTTTAAATGATTTACGAAAATAGTTAAAAAAGTTGAAAAAACAAAATGGCGGCCGCGTAGTAGTGTTTCAAAGTTGGAGTGGTTTTAGACCCCACTTGACCCGAATTGATCTCCCAGATGCCAATATGCTAAAGGGATGTGTTTGGTGTCATCGCACAGGGCATATCCTGTAGTTTACCAGAAAATCCCGAAAATTTGAAAAACCAAGATGGCCGACCGGTGATTTGCTCCCAAAGAAAAGTATTAATTTTACCACATTTTGATTGTCGATTTTCGGCAAGATGGCAACACCTGAGCGAGTTGGTCTGTATAGCGGGGTTGGAGGTCTTGCTACGTAGTGTGGCTGTGTTGAAGAATTTTCCCGGAATTTTTCGTATTTTTTTACTTTTAACGCAAAATGTCAAAAGTCTAAATTTTACCATTTTGCAAAAACAAGTGACAGTCAGTGAAACATTTTATTCCTCCCTATGACCTTTTGTAGGTTTTTTGAATTTCACCTGGCAACACTGAAAGTTATGGCCGATTGAATTTTTAGGGTAGACCTCAAAAGACCCGAATTGATCTCCCAGATGCCGATATGCTATAGAGACGTGATTGGTTTCATTGCACAGGACATATCCTGTAGTTTACCAGAAAAATCCGAAAATCTGGAAAAACAAGATGGCCGCTCCGGTATTCTCTCTTTACTGAAAAAATTGGGTTTTTATAATTTTTATCGGTATTTTTAGGCAAGTTGGCAACACTTTGGAAAGTTGGGTTGTATGGAGCAATTGTGGGTCTTAGTAAGCAGTGTTGCCATAAAAAGAAATATTTTACAAAATTTTATTATTTTTCGATTTATACTAAAAAAAGACAAAATTCACATAGAAAATTATCAAAAATGGCTAAAACAAGATGGGCGCCCAAAATTAGACTTTATTTTTCTGTCAAAATACGACCCCACACAGACACGCGTGGCCGCTTGCGGCCTCGCGCACCGCGCGACATCTAGTTTTAATTAATAAGGATATCTGCAGTAGGTGGCTACGTAATATACTTATGATTTAAAATAATCTACATTTACGTTAATTTAATTAGAGTAAAAGGGTAGGATTTGATGAAACCTTGTAAAAGCAATTGTTACTACTTTAGATTGTACATAACTTCCAAGCCCAATAAATTATTATTATGAATTGCTGTCCTACTCTTACCTTATAAAAAAGACCAATCGCCAGTTTTTTCCGAGATTCCTTAGATGGTTTTGGAGGCATATCTTCAGGTACAACCTCTGCATTTAAAACATTTATAGCTCCCTGCAGAGTATTGTTATTGAAAACATTTTTCCCTACCAAATAGGCCTCCGTCTGCTTTGCGTGATTGAAGTCAGCAGAAATGTTACCATACACAATACTCGCTTCTTCTATAACGTTAGTTTTGCTGTTTATATTCAATCGAAATGCTGCGTTGACTATAGCAAGAGCGTTTTGGTTTCGTGGCATAATCTAAGACAGAAAAAAATGCTGACTCTTCAATTTATCATTGCCATAAAAAATACAAGGCTATTTTGATTTTTGATGATGATCATGAGCTCCAACCGATTTCTGCTTAGGTGGCTCGGGTCTATAAGTCTGTGGTCATGAACCCTGATGTGGATAATGTACTTAGCAAAGCCTTCTTAGTACGAAAGGCCCTCGAGCAATATAGACTAGTAGGATTTTAGGTAAAATCAAATGCTGCGTTTACGCACAATGAAAATTGTTAAGCCATGTAATGTCAGAAACACTTGGGTAGAACTTGAAAAATTCTGACAGTCACAAGTCATCATCGGCGGAGATTATAATTAGAGCCTGTACATCCTCATGTGTGAGGATAGACCGTCACTCAGCAGTGATTTGTTCTTATTATTACTAATGGGTTTAGTCTTGATTATGTTGATGAAATGCAGTAAAAATTAAAGGTAAATCACCTTATAACTTCTGAATATATTATGTGTACTATTTAACGGCGGCAGTTCTATGTTCAACATCAGTACCCCTTGCATATTGTATCTTAGAAAATCCATCATCGACAATGTTTTCTTTGAACCGTTCATGTGTTCTGCAATACAACAAGAATGTTGTGGATATTTATGTTTAGCCAGTATCCCGAAGGGATTTCGAAATATTATAAACTCTGTAAAAACTTTCATGGCCTATTTATTTCAAAAAAATCTGTCTTAGTCCTCATCTTTTTTACATGTGAGACTCGTATTCAAAATTTCAGCATTCTAGGTTCCTGGTTTAAGGTTTTCGCACACCTAACAAAGGGATCAGCACCGCATCAACTAGAGCCGTTTATTATTCTTTGTGAAATTCTTCTTCGGCATAAGACATATCGTCTCTCGTCTAGGAGAAGCTCGAACAAGATCGGCAAATGCTATGAACTATTGTTGTTTCAATCATTTAAGATGTAGGTATAATACTCTTGCATATAAGTCGATTTCTAGTAACTTACGAACTGTAACTGCGGCACCTACAGCTTCGAATAATAGGAACACATCTGACGGGTACGCGGGCATAGCGTTTTTGATCATTAGATTACCGGCTAGCGACCCAATCTGAAAATTATAACATAAATACAATGCCATCTCCATATAACATAAGACTTACTACTACTATACCCATCTATTCAGGGGGCCAATTCCACTAAATGTCAACGGTGACAGTTGGATGACAATGACATGTCAATGGTCAATCGATGGTATTGTTTGCTCTGAAAAGTTCAGAAATAACACCATTGACTGACCATTATGATGTCATTTTCATCCAACTATAACCATTGACATTTAGTGGAATTTTCCCCCTGATATTTCCGAAACATTACAATTTTCTTTTCTTGTTTTTCAAGTCTTTCAATAAGTTTATTACATAGTCTCAATATTTTTTAAATTAACATATAAAATAAGAAGACTACCTTTCGTACTGGAATATGAGCAATAAGATCAAAATGCTTAGCAAATTCTTCCAAATAACCAAACTCATCGTTCTTCGATTTCGCAGTCTCTTTAAAAATTGTGATACAGTCTTCCAAAGAAATATTGGCTCCAAGAACCAAGTTTTGATCAAACTGGTACTCTTTTAGAGGTTTCACATCGCTGATGTCTATCAAAATATTTGGGTAATCGAAATTTTCCACAACACCTGCAAATTACAAACTTAAGTAACCTAACTTAACCTAAGTTACCTAGTTATCATAAAAATTTACTGTTGCCTCACTATCATGATCGTAAAGCTTTTTACCTTTAGCAGTATTTCCATCTATAAACATGTGAGAATCAACTCCGTAACTATTGAGACAGTCGAAAATTTCTTCCACGGTAAAAACCTTGAAGAATTTGCTCTTTCCAAAATTTAAAACGATAGCTGTTTCATCTTTAACGCTCATAACATTACTAAAGACACTCCAGTCGCTATCAACACTTTTTACTGAACATTTTCGTTGGCAGACTGAATTGGTTTTGGAGCAAATTATGAGGTCTTCCATATCTTTAACTTTTTGACAGAGTCGGGGACTGGCGTCGACCGCGAACGACTTAACGGTGTCCAGGATAGGCCTGAAGCCAGTGCAACGGCATGTGTTGCTGCCGAAAGATCTTTCTAGCTCCGCCATTGTTAGATTTTTGTCTTGCAAGCTAAAAAGGAATTAAACTGCTGTGAGTAAACGAGCCATTCGTGCAATTTATAAAATGGGGTCTAGGATGTCTCTAAAGGAAAAATTCAAGGAAATTAATATACTGACACTGGCGTCACAGTATATTTACGAAAACGTATTGTATGTTAAAAAGAATATATCACTTTACAAAAAAAAAAATAGTGACAGACATTGTATAAACACTAGAAATAAGAATGAACTGGCTGCTTATGTTAGTCGATTATCTAAAGTTACCAAATCCTTTAAGGGTCAATGTATACGTTTTTACAATAAGATTCCCATTGAATTACAAAATTTGCCTCTTGAAAATTTAAAATAATAGTTAAGCAAAAATTACATAAAAAAGGCTACTATAAAATTACAGACTACTTAGTAGACCAACATGCATGGGATTAACCGACTCGACGCTATGTAAGGCTATTAATTATAATTATTATTGTAAACGATATTTATTAGTAAGACATGAGATTAAAAAGAGCTGCCCTTGAGTTTCTTGCTGGCTCTTCTCGGGGTACTCGGAACCAGCAGCTCGTCGGTGGATATGGGCTGCTGTTTGCATTTAGCCAATCTTCATGGACGAGTTTAGAGTGCCTTGTTATTATAAAATATTGACGTTTCTAAGTGTATATTTTAATACCAATAGAAAATAAACGATTTTGAATTTGAATTTGAATTTGGTGGGTATAATTATAAAGGGTGTCATTTAACCAATCTTACAAACCATGTGAAGTTGTAATTGTATTTCAATCTATCTAATCTAGCGTCAATCTCTTTTCTATTTATGGGTATCTCAGTGTCTCAAAAATCCCATTGTAAAAAACAATTCTGATTTTTTTTTTTAATCCTAAAAAGGACACTTAGACTCTTAATTATTACTTTTTCTTCTTCTTACTGCTGAATAACACACCATTTATTGAAGTCTTGTCTTGAGTTGTCGATAATATTTGTTCCCAGCAACTAACTACCTTAATCATGAGACTAAGAACAAGATTCCGGTGTCCTGTTCCTTACTTCTTCTCTATAGGTGCTCTGTCTATAACCTATTTATGGTTCTTCTTTGGATGGCATTGTTTCAAAATCCCGACATTACACTGTCTATTATTTCTCTCACCTGTTCAGATGCATCACCCAGCCGGGCGTGCAATACCCGCACTGAGTAGCGTTAAATGCCGAGACCCGTTTCTGAATCTCGCTGTACCCATCCAGCCGGTTGCCAATCCCCTCTATCGTCGTGATCTCCCACCCATGACAGGAGAATACCAGTACTAGACACTGGAACATGAAAAGAGGTATTTTTTGTAATCCTACGCTAACACCAACTTTGAATAATGTGGTAATTGCTCTAGGTCTTCATCTTGAATCAGGATAAACATAAGGGTACGTTGGTGATATCTTGGTATCTTTGAATTTGGAATTTGGAAAATAATGTAAATACCTATTGCTTCGATCAAACTATGTTCTTTATGGATTTAATGGAAGCTGGCTTAGTGTCATGTAACCGTGGTCATCTTTTTAGTAAGGTTTAGACGTAATTGAGAAACAATCAGATCTAAAGTGACAGGGTAGTGAGACTTTTGCATTACAAAAACATCCTGCCTCGAATCGAATGTGTTTTGAATGTGGCTCGAATGTGTTTGTTAAGCTTAAATCTAATGATAGTCAAGCCGAAAAATCTATCGTTTCGCTATGTTACCGAATGATAAACAAAATTGTATATGACATAAACTTGTAGAAGCACTGTCTCACAGAGTTGACAGAGAAGGTCTCGACGCGGCCGCTGGGCTGGCGGCGCGCGCGCACGGTCACGATGCACGCGCCGCAGCCGCCCTCGCGACACATAGCCTTCGTGCCGGGCAGCGCCAGCACATAGCGCAGGTACACATTGAGCGATGTACCAGCTGGCGTGCTCGATGATACTGCAAAGTTTCAGGTTGCATCAGCTCCAAGACGATCTTTGAGCTAGTTATGCGCCATATTGGTAGAAGAAAGCGACACAAAATTTGACAACTTTTAACACGCTACTTGATCCTCCGTGTTTAGTTTTTCCTTGTGTTTACTCACAATGGAAGTCGTTAAGCCATGTCTGATACCTTGGCTGGCTTGGGAAATTCTGTCAGTTAGGTGGCCACTAGCCTAATACCGTCTCCCAATACGCGGTGGGCTTGCGTCTATATCACAACAGTGGCGCAAAAATCAAAAGATTTTAATTCTTTTTGCATACCATATTTAGATAATCAGTTACAGAATTTTATAATAAAATTAATCTAGCAATATTAGTCGATAGAGTAGGTACATTGTAGAGCACACTAAAATTGATCTCTGATCTCGCATAATTATGTTACTTAGTAAATAAATCACAATAAGCCTACTTAGGTAAAGAACATCTAAAAAAAATTTACGACATTTAATCAGTTAAGAACCCCCGGTTCCAATTGGAACCGAGAAACAATTAAAAATCTATTGTGTCCGTGATTCATGGTCTGAGAGGTACACCTCTCCTTCTGAAGGGCAATTCAGAATCTCCAATCCGTCCAATGAACGGTCCAGGGGGCCAATTCCACTTAATGTCAACGGTTACAGTTGGATAACAATGACATGTCAATGGTCAGTCGATGGTGTTATTTGCTCTGAAAAGTGTCAAAGTAACATCATTGACTGACCATTGATATGTCATTATCATCCAACTGTAACCGTTAACATTTAGTGAAATTGCCCCCCTGGTCATAAGCTTTGTGCCGCGCCAAATCAGTATTCCGCGTGTTTGACGGTGTTTCCCAAAGAGATTAAAATATAATAACTATAATAAGGCATAGAGGGGACAAAGCGAAGAAAATTTGAAGTCAAAAGTTATTCCAAGTGGAATAAGTCTAGTACAATTTCGACCGAATGACAGCTCGCGTTCATACTAACTGACATGACAAGGACATGACGCTTAGGCTTCAAAGTTTTGTATGAAAATATTCCCAATGCTCTATGCCCTATTACATTAAAATCTCTTTGGTGTTTCCCGTAGCTACTAACAATCTGCAGCCGTACCACTGACTTTCCAACTGACTAAGGATCATTATTAGGGATATTCGATATACATCGATGCATCGAATTCACTCGATGTTTACAATACGATACATCGAATCAATCCGATGTTTTGAAAAGGTATTGATTTACTCGATGTATCGATGTATTTTCATAAAACATCGAATAATGGAAATTCGATAAAATGCGTGGAATCAAAGAGATTAAAATATAATAGGGGACAAAGCGAGGAAAATTTGAAGCTGAAAAGTTATTCCAAGTGGAATAAGTCTAGTACAATTTCGACCGAATGACAGCTCGCGTTCATACTAACTGACATGACGCTTGAGCTTCAAACATGCTTAAACGTTTTGTATGAAAATATTCCCAATGCCCCCTCTATGTCCTATTACCTATATTTTAATCTCTTTGCGTGGAATGGACATTTTTGTATTGCCTCAAGAAGTCACAATCAAGTCTTTGGTAAAAGTTACTATCATTTTACTGTCGACAACCAAGAAGATAAATAAACAGTGTATTGTATTATATGTATTGTATTTTGTTTGTACTTTTTCTAATAAAAATAAAGAATGTTCTCTCATTGCTTTATTTTTTTAATTAACAACAACTGAATCAACGCGGGTTTGCATGAAAAGTATTTTTTTTGTTAGTAACAGGTAAAAATACTCGATGTTGAAAAAACATCGATGTTTCTATCCGATATATCGGAAAACATCGATGTACAGGCTCGATGTATTGCATCGAAAAAAAACATCGATGTATTTTCTAAGTGGACACCCCTAATCATTATGGACTAGTTGGACGTTGCTTCATTTAGCAATGATAGACAAAAAAAAAAAACTGTTGATCTCCTATGCGCGGAAGGTGCCATTTCAGAACTCAATAGGTTATTTCACTGTAAAGATCGAAATAAAATTGCGACTAATAATAATTATTAATAATTATTATTATTTGCTTTCTTGTTGTACAAAAAGTTCTTCAAAAATTAATTGAAAAGCTATCCAAAACACCTCTAACAAATTTTAATTCACATTTTACAATAATAGGGTTGTGTCCTACCTAGTCAAATCAGTTACTTTTTACGATCTGTCAAAACGAAATTTTACTATGGAAAATGTACTGAAATAGCAAACTGTGACGTCATAGTTTGTAGTACTCAATTGCTGCTCTTTTTTTGATTGTTTAATTATTTTTAAATTTGCTATAATTGTAAATTGAAAATCGAAATACATATTTTGAGGTTTTTTGGGATAATCTTTTTAATTTATGACTACTCGCAATTTAATTTCGATGCTGTCAACTACCCAATAGCAGATTTTAAAAAAAACCATTAGAAAAACTCTTTCAGAGTTGTGAATTCGGACCTTTTTTTATTTGTTTCCAAAAATGCGTCGGCATAACATCTTTTTATTTAATGGGTCTTTGCTATCTTTTCCCGGTGTACAGAACACCACGACTATATCTGAAAAGTAAGATAGAGTATTTTGGTAATTCAACGCTTATTTTGCTTTGATAAAGAAATAGCCGGAAAATACGATAAGTACTTAAGTAGTTTAATGCAAATTCGGCTGAGTTAAAACTTAGAAATGCTCCCCTTTTTAAGCCTCTGTTAGTACCGGTAGCAGCTGTTACACAAGTACCTAACTCCACGTCTACGTGCATGAAATGAACAGTTCGACATTGAAATTATACTACACCAGAATTAAGTAGCGATCATTTTGTCACAAGAGCATGTTCACGTGACGGATGTACAGGCTGTAACAAGAAGTAGGTAGGTACTATAAACATTTAATACCCTTACCCTAGTATACGTTCGATACATTATTTACAAAGTAGAGAGTTGCTTATTTGCGAAATAAAAGCCTTCTCATCTCAATTAGGTCGCGGGTTCAATTCCCGCTCCGGGCCAACATTTGTGTATTTATTTGCGAAGATGTTCATCAGTTGTTTTGTGCAGTCTCTCCCTACAGGTTAAGACTAAATAATTAACTTTTTCTCTTTTGTAGCGCCTAAATAGTCGTGCGTGAATTGTGATATACAATTTTTTTATTTTTTTGTTGGTTTGCATTGAACATTAACGAAATAAAATGGCCTTAGCCTTTATGATAAGAAATATAAATATTTGTCAGGTTATAACAGTAAATGTTTAAACATTTGTGTAAAAAATAAATAATAATATAAATAATAATAATAATATAATTTCACGCCTTTCATCCCGAGGGGGTAGGCAGAGGTATTCCATTACTGGATATACCCACATTTCACGAGATACATTGGACCCCTAAACGTGATAGATGGTGAGCCCATCGCCGGACCGGGTCAATTTACACATGTCTCAGAATTAATTCTGAGACCTGCGGGTTTCCTCACGAAGTTTTCCTTTACCGTCGAGCTAGTGATAAATATGTACGTAAGTTTTTTGAAAAACTCATTGGTACATGCCAGGATTCGAACCCGAGCCTCACTGATTTTCGGCCGGCTCTTTAACCGTCAGGGCTATCACTGCTCTTGGAATGAAAAATAAATGATTTGGGTTATTTATCAGTGAAACCATGACTTACTTTTCGCAGTAGATAGGTACACTGATTTGTCACACAATAAAACCGCCGCGGCCAGACAAATATTAAAAAAAATAGAATTCAGTGCATTTTTTTTATTTATGAATCCTTATGGAAGTAAAAAACAGTTATTTCCTTCACTAATTCTGTTTAATGTTTACTGTTCCTTTTAATGCAACCTGTATAGTAATGAAAAAAATATATAACTGACCGGGCCGTAAGGACCTAATGACGGCTAATGATTATCTAATGTGTGGTGAGGAGGCATATTATTATTATTATAAAGGGGACATAAACTGAGAATAAAATAAAACATTCGAATATTACGAAATATTCGACACAATACCTATTAGGTACTATACTCAACATCCGATTTCAAATTTCAAGGTTTCAAATGTTTTTCGAACACACCATCTGACGTATACCAATAAACAAATAGTGTGTGAATAAAACAAATACGCACAAACGCACTACAATGAGAATGCCATCCGCAAAATGTATACCAATTAATGGAAATGCGTGACCGGATATTCGATATTCGCGGTCAAAAAAAAACGAATCCACTATTCGTGGCATCTCCAGTTTTTTTTAAATGGTTTATCTAAATCTTTACTTAGTAACCTGCAGGCCCTGGTTTTGGTTTCGATTGGTTCGAAGGGTAGTGTTTACATTACCTTGGCCAGTGGCCTAGAATTGAGCTCCCCGCTTATCACGGTTTGGGGTCCGAAAATCGGTGTTGAAAAAAGAGTAGGTACTTTCAGAAATGGAATACCTCTACCAACCCCCTCGGAGATAAGGAGTGAGCATATATTTATTTGTATAAAAAATATTTACAGAAACCTATTTTTACTTACCTATATATTTATTTCCGTTTACTTTAAACTCTATAGAAGACATGGTTCTATACAAACGCGCGAATCACACTGAAGACGTTATGCTGTCTGTACAGCTTTTATGGCAGATACTTACAATTGTCTGAATTAAAATGTTGACAATAGCATATTTAGGCATGGGCATGCAGTGGCGGATTTGCAGTCTTGGCCGGGGCTATTCCCCAGGCCATACCCAAGAGAATGAATTTATTTTATTGACAACTTTTATTTCTTTCTACATAAAATGTAAAAAGTGATTTTGGAAGATTATTTTTATACGATGCAGTGCAGTGCGGCCCGGGGTTTGTTCCCGGTTGTTATTCCCGGTAAATTGGTTGGTTCCGTTCCCGGGAAATTCAGGTCGAGAAAAGACGAGACATCGAGAATTCGAATTTTACTTCGTAAGCTAAAATCGTCTTATTTTATGACATTTGGAGGATCATTAGCAATTTATTACGTTATGTTAGAATTTGTTGATGCTCTTTATAGATTTTGCGTCTTAAAAACAGTGCATTATCTAGTGGTGAACGCTTATAGTTGGCAGAGTATTTACAGAGTTAATTTCTTTTAAAAAAATATTGACTGTGAAAGTTTAATGTATGAGTGATTGATTAGGTAAGTGTTTGTTTGTTTTGTACCTTTTTATTACCATGCCAAACAAATGACTATCTACTTTGGTTGCAATTTGCAATGTAATAAACTACTCCGAGCCAAACAAAACTTATTATTCTTACCCGACTGCGCCAGAAGGAGGGTTATGTTTTTTGAGAGTATGTATATATGTCATCATTTCAGCTAATTGCTGTCCACTGCTGGACAAAAGCCTCCCCCAAGGAGCGCCAACCATTCCGGTCTTGGGCAGCCCGCATCCATCCACTGCCAGCCACCTTCTTTAGGTCATCGGTCCATCGTGCCGCAGGGCGCCCTACACTTCGTTTTCCTTAGCGCGGTCTCCACTCCAATACGTGTCGACTCCAGCGGCCATCAGTCCGCCTGGAGACATGACCGGCCCACTTCCACTTCAGCGTGCTGATTCTCCGCGCGATGTCGGTGACTCTCGTTCTCTGTCGAATGACTTCATTTCGAATTCTGTCGAGCAGAGAAACCCCGAGCATCGCGCGTTCCATTGCCCGCTGAGCGACTTTGAATTTGTGGACCAGTCCAACGGTGAGTGTCCACGTTTCGGCTCCGTATGTCATTACGGGTAGGACGCACTGGTTAAAGACCCTGGTCTTAAGAGACTGTGGGATCGCTGACCCAAAGATATGACGCAGCTTCCCGAATGCTGCCCAGCCCAGACGAATTCTTCTGTTGGCCTCTCGATCGAAGTTGTGCCGGCCGAGTTGAATGGTTTGACCAAGGTACACGTATTCTTGCACAACTTCGAGAGTAATGCCATTTACGACCACGGGACATGGGGAGACAAGATTGTTGTACTTTGGTTTTCCCAAAGTTCATCCCCAGTCCCACGCGTCTTGAAGAACTGTCCAGGCTGTTAATCATTACCTCCAGATCCTGCGGAGATTCTGCCATGATGACTATGTCGTCTGCAAATCGCAATAGTGAGAGATATTTTGCCCGTTGATGTTGATGCCCCGTCCGTTCCAATCGAGCGTCTTGAAGACGTCCTCCAACGCAGTGGTAAACAGTTTCGGAGAGATGACATCTCCCTGTCTTACCCCTCTGTGCAGATGGATTGGTCTTGTGCTCTGACCTTGTATTTGGACGGTCATCGTTGCGGCATCGTAAAGGCATCTCAGCACCTGGATATATCGGCAGTCGACAAGGCATCTCTGCAAGGACTCCAGAACAGCCCAGGTCTCAACGGTGTCGAAGGCTTTCTCGTAGTCCACATACGCTAGGCATGGAGGTTGATTGTATTCCTCGGTCTTTTGGATTATTTGCCTCAGTGTATGTATGTGGTCTACAGTACTAAAGCCCTTTCGCAACCCGGCCTGCTCTACAGGCTGGAAGTCATCGAGTCTTTGGGCGAGACGATTCGTAATGACTCTCGAGAACAACTTGTATACATGGCTCAGGAGTGATATGGGGCGGTAGTTCTTCAGGTCGGTCTTGTCACCTTTCTTGAAAAATAATACTACCACGCTCCTGCTCCATGCCTCCGGTGTGGTGCCAGTATGGATGACGGAATTATAGAGCTTCGTGAGCTCAACCAGCACAGGAGTACCTCCTGCCTTCAGGAGCTCTGTCGTAATTCCGTCATCTCCCGGAGCCTTGTTGTTGTCAAGTTGTCCGAGTGCCATTCTAATCTCGCCCAGTTCGATGTCGGGTAGCTCGTGTGTGAGGTGGCGTGTCAGTCTAGCGGGTTGGTCATTCGCGATGTGGGTTGTAGGTGGTTGGGTTCGTGAGGTATACAGGTCCTCATAGAACTTTTCGACTTCAGCTTGGATCTCTGGTTTCGAGGTGACGGTGTTGCCTTGTGCTGTTCTGAGTTTGGTCAGGAGACAACAGGAGGCATGAGGTTTGGCAAAGACTTTCGAGCCCTTATTTCGAACAATCGCATCCTCGATAGCTCGAGTATTCGACTGCCGAACATCTCGTCTTACCATCCTTCTAATCCGCCTGTTAAGTTCCTGACGCTCAGATGGAGTGACGTTTGGTGTATCTCGTCTTTTCCTCATCAAGTCCAGAGTCTCGCTTGTAAGCTTCGACTTACGTTCATTGCTCATCGGTCGGAAGTGTTTTGAACCCACTTCGCGAATGACACGCGTCAAACTGTTGGCGGCGTCGTTAATGTCCTGCTCAGTTTCCAACACGGCAAAACGATTTTGAAGTTCTAGCTGGAAGCTGTCGCTACCAGCCTCGACCTGTGGCAGAGTTGGTCTGAGAGTCGACTTCATCAAGCGCGCTCGCTCTTTTTTAATAGATAGATTCAGGGTGCCTCTCACAAGCCGGTGATCACTGCCAGTATTAAACCGGTTGATCACAGAGACATCCCTGAATATATGACGCTTGTTGGTGAGGATGAAGTCGATCTCGTTCTTGGTTACGTTGTCGGGGCTACGCAAGGTCCACTTCCTTTGAGGCTTCTTCTGGAAGAATGAATTCATCAGATAGAGCCCCTGGGCCTCGAGGAAGTTTACCAGCATTTGCCCCCTGTGATTTCTGCGCCCATAGCCGAATGGTCCTACTTTAGTTTCGCCGCATTCTTGTACTCCTACTTTTGCATTGAAATCGCCCATAACAACCGTGAAGTAAGCATTGGTACGAGACCAAGCCTTTACTATGTCCTCGTACATGGCTTCGACTTCGTCGTCCGGGTGCGTGGACGTGGGAGCATACACTTGTATGACCTTCAAGGAGTACCTCTTGGTCAGTCTTATGACAAGGTATGCTACCCTCTCCGACACACTGCCCACCTCTTCCACGTTGTCTTTAAGCGATTTATGGACCATAAATCCGACGCCGCCTTGGGATGGTCGATTTCCCTGCCGAAAGTAGAGTAGGTGGCCAGAATCTAGGGAAATCGTGTCCTCTCCCTCTCTTCAGACCTCCGACAGCCCCAGTATGTGCCAGTTGATGTGACTAAGCTCTACCTCTAGCTCTGCGAGGCGATCGTCCAGCCGCAGACTGCGTCCGTTATACGTCGCCAGGTGCAGTCGGTGATACCCTGCCGTAACCCGGGGATTCTTAGCACCCCCTGCCGCACCGTTACCATGACCGGTACCGTGGCCAGGAATAGTGCGGCTGCCGGGAACTGGGGGCCGTTGACAGGGATGTCGATCCATTTGGGGGGTTTGGGTGCCATAGTCATCACGTTTGGCAGGCGGGTTGATGACCGCAGTGGCAGGAATCATTTACCTGACGACGCTGCTGCCCGTCACCAAAATCAATATTTAAAGATTCCCGCGGTTGTGTGGTTATCCCGCCACGAGTCGGTCGCCAGGGCCTCGTTCGTTGTCCAGCAGGGTGCACCGCGTGCAGGGGAGGTTGACGGTACGGGGCCGTATATATATGTACGTATGTATAATTGTTTGGCACGCTCTGCAGCCTGAACGGCTCTATGGATTTTAGCTTGAGAGGTGTCCTTAGACTCGTATAAATTTACAGTGAGAGTGACAGTGGGTATATCAAATTAAAAATAAAACAAAGTTTCGGATTTTTGGCGCCAAATTGTGAAAAAGAAAAATAAGAAAATCAAAGAAATATGATAAGTGGGGTATCATTGGACAGGTATTTGAAAATCATGTTTAGGTTTCTTTTACCATTTTCCATTTCGAATGACCATTAAGGACTTATAACGGTTTAAAGTTGGTTACTAACTAAAAAGTATGAAATAAAAAGGTAATTTAAAAAACCAAAAACTTGACCGCCTAAAAAGCTGGAAACAAGACCTATTAGTGAAGTAGGAAGTAAGACCACAATGCTGCACAATCTTACAGCAATCTCATGCAGTCGGCGGTATCTTTTCAATTCAAAATTAAAGACTTATAGCCGCCGACTGCATGAGATTGTTGTAAGATTATGCAGCACATGATCTTAACTTCCTACTTCACTAATAGGTTTTGTTTCCAGCTTTTTAGGCAGTCGGGTTTTTGGTTTTTTAAATTAACTTTTTTTTACTAAATACGTACTTATGTCTTCAGCTGCTTGTTAGATTAGTTGTGATAAGAGAAATTATTTTTGTTTTTAGCCCCCCTCGTACCGCGAACTATATCACGAGCGCCTCCGTGTTTCGGCATCTAAATTGGTCTAGGTTATGGTTGTGTTTGTAGCGCACAATGGAAGTCGTTAAGGGCGTTGTGTATCCGTGGTCAGATCGCTTAGTCAGATCAATGATAATAATAATTATAATAAATAGCCTTACATAGCGCTGAGGCGGTCAAATCTTGCATATGAATTTTAGACTGCATTTTATTATTAGAACTGTAATGGGTATGACCAAGGGTACATTATTTGTTAGGTGTCCGTGGTTATATCAAGAAAAGCTGACCAAGGATACATTATTGGTTAGGTGTCCGTGGTTATATTAACAAAAGCTAACCATGGCCACTAAAAGTGGTCCATGGTTAGATTGATCTGACTAAACGATCTGACTACGGATTCAGAACGGTTAAGGGTGGTTTGAAAAATTCTAACAGTTTTGAGGCCACTAGCCCACATGAATTTTCTTACTCTTGACTTTATGGACAGATGAGTTCAACGATGGAACGAGCTGACTTCACTACATAGTATAAAACGTATAATATATAATTGCATATTATGTACATATAATAATAACTATGTATGCTTAAATCTTTAAAACTCTTACGCAACGGATTTTGAGGCGCCTTTTTTTTATAGATAGAGTGATTCAAGAGGAAGGGTTTTAGTATAAGCATTGCACCCGTGCGAAGCGGTCGCTAGTAATAGTTAAATCTTACTTAAAATGTCTAACGGATTCGAGTACTGTATTCGGCGGTAAGTCTCACTTTGTGGCCGATTTACGTACTAATAGCCATTAATAGTCACGATTAGATAGGCGTATCTAATAAAATTTACATAACTAAAAATACCTTCCGAAAAGATAAGGTTCCATGCCAAAGGGCCAAAAAAATTGTAGTCGTGTTCCACTGAAAACTAATCTTTTAATATTTAGGCTTTTAACATAATTTTGCTATCACAAATAGTGGAGGCGCTTTTGTAAAGTATAATTCTTGGCAATGTATGAGGAACTGTACATTTTGAATTTGCTATCTAATCTTCGCCTTTGTATTTAAATACATTATGTAATCTATATCTTCCTTCGTGTGGTAAATGTACGATATCCATAATAAACCAGTAGGTAGGTAAGTAGTCGGAATCACTTAGCAATAAAAAATTGCATTTGATTTGCTCAGGATTGATAAAAACCATCAGATAAAACCCAAATAATCTTTTCTACAATTTTTTTTAATTTACTTGTCTATAGGCAAATTTTGCAAGTTAAATTTGACCCACTTCCTGGGTGTACCTCTACGCAGCGGGACCCTCGGCCCTGGAGAGATATGGTTGGTATATACCTATAGTACCCTCACCCAAACTTACCGAACGTGTATTGAAATAATTTGTACCCCGATGGTTCTAGAGTAAATTAAAAAATAAGAAAGTCTCTATCCAGCGGGGCCCTCCGTAAGTATGCATTCAATGGTTTTTTCAATTGCATTTAAGTATAGTACCCCAAGACCCGTTTTCAATATAACAATTACTTTTCATCTAAGAGATATATTTTTTACATAAAATCAAGTGGAAGTTCTAATCGATCCAGCGGGGCCCTCCCTGGATTGGCATTGAACAGCCGTTTTGTATTTTTTTTCGTTTAGTACCCTTAGTAAAAATAACTTTTAACAAATAATATGTTTAAAAATACATACTAAAAAAATAATATGAACAAAATCGAATGACGCGCCTCTCCATACTATTTTATAGATTTTTTTAACTGTCCTACCTATGCTAAAGTGATTTTGTGGTTTCTAATATATGTTATTTAGATTTAATATAAAAGCCTATACTTAGTTAGAAGCCTAACAATAAGTCTAGTTTTATTTGATTCTAAAATCATCCCTAGATTTATTTTTCTAAATCACGCTAATCGTATGGAGAGGCGCGTCATTTTATTTTGTTCATATTATTTTTTTAGTATGTATTTTTAAACATATTATTTGTTAAAAGTTATTTTTACTAAGGGTACTAAACGAAAAAAAATACAAAACGGCTGTTCAATGCCAATCCAGGGAGGGCCCCGCTGGATCGATTAGAACTTCCACTTGATTTTATGTAAAAACTATATCTCTTAGATGAAAAGTAATTGTTATATTGAAAACGGGTCTTGGGGTACTATACTTAAATGCAATTGAAAAAACCATTGAATGCATACTTACGGAGGGCCCCGCTGGATAGAGACTTTCTTATTTTTTAATTTACTCTAAAACCATCGGGGTACAAATTATTTCAATACACGTTCAGTAAGTTTGGGCGAGGGTACTATAGATATATACCAACCATATCTCTCTAGGGCCGAGGGTCCCGCTGCGTAGAGGTACACACTTCCTGGTTACCGATTGAGCTGAAATTTTGCACACATGTGTAAATCGAGTGACAATGCAATATTATGATGATATGGTGTTGATCTAATGATGGAGCTGGAAGGTGGCCATAAGAACTTCGCAATGAAACGACACACACAACCTCCATCGAGTTTGGGCTCGTTTGAATCGTCTTGACAAGTAAAAGTAGTTTACCTTTCAATGGTAACCAATATCTGATGATGGAGTTGGAAGGCGGTTATAGGAACTCTGTAATGAAACGAAGCAATCCCATCGAGACTTAAGTGCACACTTCACACTCATGGTGTTGCCATATTATTATGTAAAACTGGAAAGTTCTTACAAAAAACTTAATTTCCGTCAAAAATCCTAACTAGGTAAGTATAGTCATAATATTCACACTTTAACCTACGTGTGAATAAAATAAATATTTTAAAACAACATTTCACAAATTGAAACTCATAATTGAAACGCACACATAACAAAAAATAACTCTTTAATTTGCATCAATAATGAATACGTAATGAGTAATGAATGACACAATGGCAAAAGAGTTAGTTCCCTAAGTACAATTAATTAATTAGGTATGTAAGTAATATCAATAATAAGAGTACCTACCTACCTATATAATATCTACAGCACAGCAACATTAATTATTGATGATCTGAACAAAGCATTTATAGTCTGTACATGAATTTTTTTAGGCAATTTTTAGTATAAACGGCGTTTTTAACGGCGAGAGCCCTATTCTGGAACAACTGTTTTAATTGGTTATAATATTAATTGTGATAATACTAATTACATGGTACCTAGATAAAATGATATTATTTGTTCCAATCATCCACGATCAGATACCTACAGCTAAATATAAAATTAAACTTACGAACTAGACTAGACGTACATGTACACACAGTTAGGTTATAAGACCTGGGGCCTTATTTTCTATCTATAATTGTAATCGCAATGGTCTTTATTTGACATTTGATACGCGGTCAGTGCTAGGCTTCCTGGACTATAACCGTTTACATTTAGTGGAATTGGCCCCCCTGTGCTTATACTGGCGGCAATGACAGATGTACGAAAGAAGCAACGTACGTTAAAATGAAGACATCTGCAACTATAATGTTGTAAATGCCAGCATGTTTCAGGAACTAAATAGGTAGATTTATACCTACTGACAGTAACGTAACCAAAGTTTGAGAAATTACCAATCCGTCGGGGAAAAACTTAAAACTGCTGTAAATAAAAAAATAAAAGACGTGTGGCACTCGGGGACTGCCGCGGTAAAGCTATTGCATATCATTTTTTATCAACAAGACTGCCGAAAACAAACGACGTTAGACAATGCACGCCCTCGATAGAAGCTATGCAATATCCATCTATCCATCCGTCCGTCCGTCCATCCGTCCGTCCGTCCGTCCGTCCGACCGACCGACCGACCGACCGACCGACGGACGGTCGGTCGGTCGGTCGGTCGGTCGGTCCGTCCGTCTGTCCGTCTGTCCGTCTGTCCGTCGGTCTGTCGGTCGGTCGGTCGGTCGGTCGGTCGGTCGGTCGGTCGGTCGGTCGGTCGGTCGGTCGGTCGGTCGGTCGGTCGGTCCGTCCATCCGTCCGACCGACAGACGGACGGACGGACGGACGGACGGTTTCGGTCGGTCGGTCGGTCGGTCGGTCGGTCGGTCCGTCCGTCCGTCCGTCCGTCCATCTACTATCATAACTTGGCTTTGGATTATGCCCAATAAACAAGCCACGCCTCCGTGCCCGTCGGAGTGGGGAGCGTGAGGTTTTTTCGTTACGGAATTTCTGGATTCGGTCCCCGCGCTCAAGGCCCGCGATAGAAGCTATGCAATAGCTTAAAACAACCTTAGTCTAGAGTTGTAATACTATAAACTCTCGTATTCGAAGTTCTTGTATGTTTTCACTATTACGATGATTCGCAGGCAGAAGATAACTGAGAAAAGAAAAAAATAAAGTTAGCAAAGGAAGTGTAAGTGAACCTCTGACTTATGAACAAAGAAAGCCCAATAATGCAATCTAAACTTATTCATTTATTCTTTAACAAAAGAATAAAGTTTCTTACCCTTCACACTGACGTGATAGAATAATGCTAAGGTAAGTCCTTAATGAAAAAACCTTACCTTGATGAAAATTTTTAACATAGGTACCTACTTATAAATAACAATACCTACGTTTACATGAAGAAAACAACATGATTTAAAAAAAATCTTACACCTCGAAATGGTTTCAGAATCAAACATTGTTTATTTTTACATATTATATGTACCGATTTTAACAATATTTTATGTGAAGTTTAATAGTATTTACACAGAAAAATGCAAAAGAAATAGAATGTTTTTTCCAATGATATTATAGATCGTTGGGTTTTCCCTATACATATTTAACTGGGTTAAATATGTATATGTTTCTACAACGCGTTATAAAATTGTAGAAGTAAGTAACTAAGTAAGTATTATTCGTCTTGAAGACATAGTTTTCGTCTTACCACAAACCACAAGAGCCACGATGCAAGGCGTATAGTTCTGAACGCCGCCGTGCAGACAAGCGGTGGTGATCATGACGACAATGGTGACCCCAGCCAGCAGGGCGGGTACCACCACCGAATACATGAAGTATGCTCTAACAAACACAGCGTTTCTCTGAAGAAGACATGGATTGGAATTGTAAACATTCGAGAATAGTGCACATTCTGCATCAGACCCTATAAACGGAACCTGCGCTTTTGGACGACTTGCTCATTTCATACGAATCATAGGATCCCCGATCGCGGCTTGCTTGATTACAACCACAGGGTTTAAGGTTGCAAGAGAATAGCATACCGTCATGATTTATCCATGAAATGTTTAGACCAGAATTATGTAATGCAATATCGACGATCGATAATGACGAATTCGAAACAATGACCTATTCTCCGTGGAAATATACTGTCGCGACAATATTTTTTATGAAAGACTTTTCAGTCTTTCGATCAAATGGTCCATCGGTGAAATAGAATTTCGATTACGAATCGATCGATCGGTAGGTATCGACATAAGATGGATGTCGTCCTGATATTTTTGCAACACAGGTCGCCTTTTAGAAAACCAGGCCTTAAAATATGTATTTTTAATTTGACAATTACCTTACGTATACCAATGACAAGGAAAGAAGAAAATATGATGGAGATGGCGCTGATGAATATGATGACTGAAGGGCCGACTAGATCCAACATTGATTTGAAGACCACCTCCACAGCGTCCTTTGACACCCCAGGCATCAGAATAGGTGACACGATCTTTAAATCGCAAGCTAACGCGACTACGCCGACAATGAGCATCAAGCTAGCAGTAATCTGTAAATTAGAAAAAAGAAAATGCCTTAGTCCCCGTATTTTTCCCGTTTTTATGCGATGTTTGTAACGATCACACTGGTAAGTTAAAGTTGGGAGCCATTCATTGACTGACCGCCTAGTGACATTACATCACGAGCGGATTTTCTTGGGCTTTCCATTGAACTTGCAATGGCCATTGGCTACGGAGCATACGGAAAACAAAAGACGGTCTAAACCGACTCATCGAGGTAGACCTCTACAAAAAAACCCGCCAAGTTCCATCGAAGTCGCGCACCGAAGGTTCCGTATCGTCATAATAGTAGGTATATATTTTTCTATCGAGGGACTAAACAAAGCCATTTTAAACCAGACTAGGAGGTCAATGAAACCGAGGGTATATTATGTTGGCGTATAGTCTCGAGGTGAAAACTGTACTTTTCACTTTGAGTGCGAGGAAAATTGAGAATTTAGTTCAAATTTATTTAAAACCGAACAAATACACTCGACAAAAATTCTAAAATTTTCGAGGGCAGTTTTTCTTCTAAACCTGTCACAGATTAACAAAGAGATTTCAATCTCTTTTTCACACCACATGCTCGACAAAGCCGGATTATATATCATATAAACCCTACGAATAAGGAATAAGTATAAACCTCACCAAAAGCAAGACATTATATCCCTTGGCTTTAGCCGGGTTATAATGTTGTATAGAATTTCATTATAACCCGAAGGTCAATAACGTAATTTTCACTTTTCATAATCCTTATTGCTATGAAGATAAAGTCTAATTTCGATAAGCAAAATGTGTTGCACCCGCCTGCGGCCAGGTCGTGGCCAACTCGATTTTAGAAAACCGAAGCCGCGGCCAATTAGATTAGCACGATCTTCATTTGTTAAATCAAGTAGGCCACGCCGGCAGAAACAAGTTGCTGTATCCATTTTATAGCTTTAACATTTCAAGAAGAATATCGAAAATGTCGAGTGATGAAAGTACTTTGACTCCCGAATCTATTAAACTAGATGCCATAGGCATTGTCAATAATCTACTACCATGCAATTGCATTTTATTGTCTCGCATAAGGTGAGAAAAGTAGAGTATATACCTCGGGAATAAAACTGTTTTTGTCTTGGGCGCTTCAATCCCTCACTGCACTCAGGACTCAGTCCTCCCTCGCTGCGCTCGGGAGTAAAACTGGGAGTCCTTCGTTACGTTCAGGATTCAATGTCGCGCCCGTGACATAAAACAGTGCTTTATCCCCTTGGTGTATAATCTACTATTAAAACACATGGCGCCACCTTCTATGCGGAAACACCATAGAACTAAAACTCTCAACATTTTCGCAATGAAGATGGTCCACACTCCACAGATAAGTATTTACTTGCTGTTTGAGTTCATATTATTTAGGAGCAATAGGTAAGTAATATGACACTCTGACCCAGTGTAATTACTATCTATTTATTAATGTCTTCCCTGTCTCAAAGATGTTAATAAATATTTAAATAAGTAGTTTGTCTTTAACTTGACTGTTTATCTCAAACTATAGTACGTTCGAATGCAGTGAAGTCACCATTATCCGTCGGCCTAGTCCCGCCCCCTAACCAAACAAACATTTTCAAATTACAAAGTCAATTTTACAATGATATAATATTTTATAATATAATTTGTTTGAATTTAACACCACTGTGAATACACGTTTATCTTGCAGTTGCACTGATGACTCACTGCATTCTTAACGCGAACGAACTATATAATAGGTAACTACGTCCGGTGCTGCGTAAAACTTATTAATATTTTCACAAGTAGCAAATTAATCGTATAAACAAGCTATTATTGGAGTTGTGGAAACATCCTTGTAAAGCGATTGTTATAATGTTTACGTAGAAATTAGAAGCTTTAATTGACCTCGATTAAAAGTAATATTAGAGCTAATTATGTAGTAAGTAAGTGCCTATTAATTCCTGCACAATAATAACAGCTTTTAAGTACATATAGAATCAGAATCACTTTTATTATGTACTAAGTATGAGCGGTTTTTTAGCACCTCTTTTAGAAGAGGAATACAATATACGAAAAAAAATTATATTATTAATTTTACACGACACTTACGATGTTAACAATTCCAAAAATGAGAGCCAGAGTTTTTGCTTGCACTAGGCCCATTTTGAGTCTTATGAAATCAAGCCAAGGTGGAAATTCACTTCACTTTCGTACGCAACACAAGAGACTACTTCAAAATATCTCTACTGCAAGTGAATCTGTCGAATTCTGAATGAACTGTAAGTACAAGCGTGCTTCCCTCTGGTCAAACTTGAAGTGAGGCTATTTTCACTCACGGTGCAAAATTTGATAACACGATACCTTAAAAAAGGTGCGCGAGACTTCGACTGATGACACCACTCGAATCAATAACAACTCTATCTACCTACCTATATATCTAGTCTAGACTAACATTATAAAGTGGAAAGATATTTATCTTTGAGAAGTAATTAAATGGGCAGCAATTAAAAAATTTGGTTAGCAACAATAAAACAGCACTTAAATCATTTGGTCGGCAAAAAAATCAGGCAGCAATCCTTGTTCGGCAAATAATTTTGATAATGGTCAAAAATTAAATCAGAAATAGGCAGCTTACAATAACATGGGTTTGCATAATAAACATTCAGTCCGCAAAATAGTTACTTGGTCCGCAAAATAACTACTTGGTCAGCAAGACTTCATGATTGAACAGCAGAGAAAACATGTCGTAAAAATTATACCACTCCCACTCCCACTCCCGCTCCCAAGCTCCCACACGCTCCCACTCCCACGCTCCCACACGCTCTCACACGCCCCAGCACGCTCCCACACGCCCCAGCACGCTCCTACACGCTCCCAAACGCTCCCACACACCCCAGCACGCTCCCACACGGCCCTACACGCTCCCACACGCTCCCATAAGCTCCCACACGCTCACACACGCTCCCACACGCCCCCACACGCTCCCAAGCGCTCCCACACGCTCTCACACGCCCCAGCACGCTCCCACACGCTCCCACACGCTCCCAAACGCGGTATGAGGGTGTGGGAGTGTGTGGGAGGATGTGGGAGTGTGTGGGAGGATTTGGGGGGTTTGGGAGGGTGTGGGAGGATTTGGGGGGTTTGGGAGGGTGTAGGAGGTTGTGGGCGCGCTTGAGAGCGTGTGGGAGCGTGCTGGGGCGCGTGGGAGCGTGTGGGAGCTTATGGGAGCGTGTGGGAGCGCTTGGGAGCGTGCTGGGGCGTGTGGGAGCACTTGGGAGCGTGCTGGGGTGTGTGGGAGCGTGCTGGGGCGAGTGGGAGCGTGCTGGGGCGTGTGGGAGCCTGTGGGAGCGTGTGGAAACGCTTGGGAGCGTGTGGCGCGACCCTCCCACACCCTCATACCTCCCACACCCTCATACCCCCCACTCCTAACCCCCACTCTTACCCCCCACTCCTACCCCCCACTCTTACCCCCCACCCCTACAACCCCACCACTTCCACCCACCCCTACCCCCCTCCTACCCCCCACTCCTTACTCCCACTCCTACCCCCCACTCCTTACTCCCACTCCTACCCCCACTGCTATCCCTACTCCTACCCCCAGTCCTACCCCTACTCCTACCCCCACTCCTACCCCCACTCCTACCCACCACTCCTACCCCCACTCCTACCCCCACTCTACCACGCTCACACCACTACCACCAACACCACCACAACCACCACCACTACTTGTAAACGTAATAATATCATAATCATTAATCATAAATGTTGCATAATCCAAAGTCCTTCCTAATCTATGTAAGAAATGCGCCCATTTTGCGCATGACAAGTTTGCTGAGATTATTTTTGCTACTTTTATATGAAGCTCAAAAAATTTTTTTTGGCTTCCCCTCTGAGTGCTTACCAAAATTTTATTAAACAGTAGCAGCTCATTGCAGCTCAAAAATAATTACAGCCATCCAGAATGACATAAATTGCTGATAGGTTTTGTAATGTTTGCTGGCCATGAGTTGCTGACCAATTAGCTATTTCTGCTTACAGATTATATTTTTCTGCTTACAAAAATACGAATACTCTGCTAACCATTTAAATAACACCCTTTATCTTTGTAACGAATAAACTCAAAACTACTGGCACCTACTGGACCGATTTCAAGAATTATTTTACCAGGGACTTTTAGAAATGCCCACGGGAACTGGAATAAACTGGAACCGCTAGTGAAATATAACACAGCACAACGATGACTCCATCTACTTATCTTTATTGCTTATCAGCTTACAACATCTTTAATAATCTACTAATAAAATAAAAAAGGGAAGTCTCTTTTAGGTACAGTTGTAGTATAGCTACAGATGCGTTTTTTGTAACAGGCAGAGTGGCACTCGGGATTTTTGGAAGTTGTTGCATATAAAGCATCTATCTATACTAGGGTTTGTTCCCGACAATTTCCCGGGACGAGAATTCCCGGGAAATTGGTCGGTTCCGTTCCCGGGAAATTCAGGTCGAGAAAAGTCGAGACATCGAGAATTCGAAATTTAACTTGCGAAGCGTTTTTTTATATAATGACATTTGGAGGATCATTAGCAATTTATAGCGGTGTAGAATTTGTTGACGCTTTGTTTAGACATTTTCATCATCTTAGAGATAGATAGGCGAGATCCAAAGAGGTTGGAAGAAAATCATTCTCTTTCCTATAGAGTGCCAATGTAGGAAAGCTCGACCTAGTGAATCCTCGCCAACATTCGGTTGACAGACCGTATTTTGACGTGGCCGCTGGTTTGACAACACAGTGCCATATTGGAAGCCAGATCGAAACAAGCTCTCGGTTTTAACCCTTGGTGTACGAGGTGGGGTCTCACAGACCCCAGCCTCAGTTTTTTGAGGTTTACTTTGATGTCTTTTGGCCCAAGAAGTTCTAGTTTCAGGTAATCTCAGTATTTATAAAGCTGAATTTAATGGCATTACGGTTTTTGCATAATCTGCAGTGGAAATCAAGAAATTGTAACCTGGGGTCCATTGGACCCCACCTCGTACACGGCGTAGTCAAAAAGGTAAGTACTTTTTTGTACTTTGTAAGTACTTTTAAGGAGCCTCCTCGAGTCATGCAACTTTTATTTTATTATTTTGCATGCGGCGTCTCCTGGGCAATCGGTAGACATAGGAATACTGATTGGCAGATCTTTTTCCAGATGACTCATTTTGTTATGTAAGGATTCTTACAATAAAAAATGTGCCATCTAGGCTAAAATTTATATATATATATATATATATATATATATGTTCCCGTGGGAAAATTATAGCCCATGTTACTTCCAGAAAAGGACGATTTCCATTGTAAAAAAAAATATCGGTAAAACCGGTAGTATCCTTTTCAATACAAAAAAAAAACAAACAAAAAATCTAATCATTCCTCAATCCAGTTTATAAATTCCAGTTCCCGTGGGAATTTCCAAAAATCCCTTCATAGTGGTTGCATACGACATTATATGGCACCTCCATACTATATTTCAAGTTTCTAGGTGTTATCGTTTCGGAATAGTACGTATTTCTCTTTTTACCCAGTCTTTATATTTTCCCGTGGGAATGAGATATTTTTCTGGAATAAAAAGCACCCTAAATGTTGACCCAGGCACTCAATTATCTCCGTACCAAATTTCATAAAAATCCGTCCAATAGTTTTTGCGTGATACGTGCCTAACCAGACAGACAGACAGACAAACAGACAGACAAAAAATTTAAAAAATGGTGTATTGGTATCTATATCGATAACTATATAAACTATCATTAAAATTTTCAAAAAATATTTCATGTACAGACACGGGCCCGTTAGAGTTTTATTATATGATATGTATAGATATATATAATATGTATGTATGTGTGAGGGGGGGGGGTGCGTGTTTGTGTGTATATAATACAATTGATTTTCTTTTTCAGGTATACAAGCATAAAAAATGACAAGTGCAATTTTTTTCATATTTTCAATAATTCAAATAACTTTTCTCTGTGCTTAGGAATACCTATTTTGGTTTTAATTTTTTTTTAAGAATAAAGAAAATCGAATAATCTTATTAGTGTTTTTATTTCCTATATAGACAATATTTTATTATACAATAAAAAAAATCGTGGATATACATTATGGATTCATAGATAAACCAACATAAAGTTAGACGATCATTGGGGTCCAATGGACCCCACCTCGTACACGGCGTAACTTTTTTCACCTTGTACACGGAAGGTTAACAAAAATATGCCCGCTTGCGTCGTTGTGTGGTGCAGAAACTCCACAGTAAATTCGCAGAAAACCTATACATGCATTACCTATCAACATTTAGTATTTTCCTATTCAAACTACACCACAAAAAATATATTGAAATATTTGAATTTTTATCCATTATTATTTCCTTAGTGCTTGACAAAAAAGTATAAAATATCGATAGATCAATAATTTTATGTCGATAAAGTTTGCTATATTTTTATCAAATATAGAACTGAAATTATAAATGATTTTCAGATTTACAAGAGATCCTAACCTAAAAAAAAATTTGGTTAAATCTACAGGCAAGGCTGAAAATTTGATTCCATCAACACATTTCACAATTTGAACTAAACATTTTCAGCCTGACTTTATACTTCAATCTTCTTCTTGACGGGCCTGTTGGCTCAGTTGGTAGTGACCCTACCTTCTGAGCCGGAGGTCGTGGGTTCGATCCCCGCTCGGGGCCAACATTTGTGTGCATGAACATGTCTGTTGGCTTCTTGTCTGGTCGTTTAATATTTATTTAAGTGTGTCTATCAGTTGTTTAGTACCCATAATACAGAATAGAATAGAATAAAATTTATTGTGCAAACTGTGTACATAGGTTGGTAATATGATAAAACATAGACAGTAAGTTCAACAGCTTGGCCCGATTCGGACATACAATATAATAGGTACCTCTAAGAAATAGCTATTTTTAGACAGAAGAATAGTGACTAGGTACCTTACAATTAAACATCAAAATAAAATATAAAATAAAAATTTTACAATAGAAACAAAATTACAAAATATGGTTACTTGTATGGTATGAAAAGTTTACTCATATAAAAAATCATTGAGCTTATAAAAGCATTTCGATAAAAGCCATGTTTTTAATTTATTCCCAAATTCTCTTTCATTCACTACTTTGATATCATTGGGCAATTTATTCCAAATTTAGATGCACATGTGGTAGCAATTATTTTTATACAAACTAGTTCTGGGACAGTGGTCAAAATTAATTCTATCTGGATTTCGAACAGCTCTGTCACAAAGCATTCTTTTGGTTTTAAAAAAATTTTGTGCTGTTTTACAAATTTGCATACTTCTAAAATATACATACAGGCCCTGCTTAGCTTGGGACTAAATAACCGTGTGTGAATTGTGTGCCACAATTTATTATTTATTATTATTATTTATTATTCTTCTACTTGCAAATATACCAAACTGACAAAGTATTGTAATGTAAGGATTTTAGGCATAACGCGATGTAGACCAACTAAGAATTCGGCATATAGCGAAGTAGTTCTTAAGCGACATAGACAAAAATCTAATTTAGGCAAACAAAGAGTTTTGCTAAAAGCGAATTGAAAATGACATTTAGGCATAACGCGGATTAGTCTATTTACGAATTAGGTACACCTCGCGTAAAGGTTCCTAAGGTTGCAGCATTTATCGATATCGATTGTGTGAGATCGTCAAGTTAGAAGCCTCACCATGGAATTGAGCTGTTCTGATAATGTCAAACAACTCTTCCTAAATAGTGCCAAATAGTGCCCGAAGCATATAAATAGTGCTATCATACTTTCGGAGATATTCAGGTCGTTCAGTGAGGCTGCTATCTTGACGTCAAGATAGCAGCCACATCTCAGCACCCAAAAACCACAGCACTGTTCTTGAAGAACTATATACCAAAAAACTCTTCTTAAATAGTGCCTTGGATTTGCAAAGTTTCAGAATTAGTGCTTCAAAGGAACCGAAGATATTAGGGTACATTGATGAGGCTTCCAACTTGACGTCAAGCTGGAAGTCACATCATCAACGAGGAAGAATTTCGAATCGAGACTAATGCCAAAAATCTCTTCCTAAATAGTGCCTCCGGAATCAAAACCAAGCGGAACGATTTAACTTGTATTTTAGTCAATAAATGATGATAAACTTCCACGTACATTTTGGATTCGGTACAGATAGGAATAAACCAACTAGATCAAAATGGAGGCTCAGCTTTATAAAGAGCAACATCTCAGAATGTTTTTTTTTTGTAGATAGGGGTACAAATTGTGATGATTTATCAAGTATCAGGATGCGGACTGGTTTAGTTTTTGAGATATAATTTTTTGAAGAATTATAACTTAATCATTTATAACCTCAAATATCAAAGAAAACGCAATGTCCAATGTCAAACTTTAAAAAGGCGTTTTAAAAAAATTTTGTTCATTGATAAAAATCTATTGGTTATTTATATTAAAACCTATTTTAATTTAATACTTAATGTTTTGTTACGGAATACATTTATTAAAATATTTAAATTTTCTTTCATCGCCGTGTCCTAAACATGTTTAAACAATATTGTTTTATCTTAGGATGAATGTCAACAGTTCCATTAAAATCTTCATTTCCGTGGATTTTCATTTTTAGTTTTTCAAACAAAATCGAGTTCTATGTTCTATGTTAGGGGGTTTGGTTTCCGCACTTAGTCCTTAAAACGGACCATTGTACGTGAGCCATGGCGGCCGGTTACTCCAACCATCCTACCTCCTTCCAGAAACAGATCAAACTTCCGAGTCTACTCAGGACGTCCGCAAGGGATCCTGGTGTTCCGAGAGTTTCCTTGCGGATCTGGGCAACGCCAACGCACTCAAGGAGCACGTGCGCTACCGTCTCCTCTGCCTCCATGCACGCTCACAATCGAGTTTTTTATAATGTATTCTAGCTTAATATCTAGCAGATGATCTAGTATTTCAACAGGCTCATAAAAATCTTCATTTCCGTGGTTTTTTTTATCCTTAAGTTTTTTAAAAACATCGCTTTTATTTAAATTTTCTTTATATTGTTCGTATTCTTGATGAATATGTAGCAGAAAACTTTAAAAAGTAACGAGATATACAAGATTAAAAATTTTGTGCCACGGCGATGAAACATACGTGCACGGCAATGAAACAAGCGTTCAGGGCAATGAAAGAACTGTGCCACAGGATTGAAAGAATCAAACAACGGAAATGAAAATCCATATAAAACATAATATTTTATATACTTACCTGAGTATTATACTTACATAAAATATATACATGCCTGTCTCTGAGAGGGAACGGCATACCCAGACTGTCTCTCCATCGGATCCTTCAAATTCCTACCAGTCCACAAACAATAGCTTGGTTCTACCAAAAGTTTGTGTTTGGGAGAAAGATTTGGATATAATCTTTGAATTTTTTTATCTCGTGTCTGCTACTTCACGCCGCAGACCTTATAGTCGTAGTTTTTTTTATAATTTAATTATTTAGTGGCACGCACGAGCATCAATGTGTTATACCTTTTTATATTTATTATAAAATAGCATAAGAATTAAATTACTTAATTCTTATGCTATTTTAGCTCAGTGGCGCTTAATGCGTAAAAGTGGAGCTATACGATTGGCCATTACGGTTTTATACAAATAAATATAAAAAGGTATAACACATTGATGCTCGTGCGTGCCACTAAATAATAACTAAACACAAACTGAGCTAAAATAGCATAAGAATTACGTAATTTAATTCTTATGCTATTTTAGCTCAGTAGCACATTGTAATTAGGGCGATAGTTCCATATTTTAATTGGTAACCCTTTCACTAAGACCGGTTAAAGAAGCCATCTTGTCTTTTCAATTGCCTTAGACACGCTCGGTTCCGCGCTCGTGCATTGTATGTATTTTATACTTTAGATTTCTAATAATTAATTGCTCAAACCCCAAAAATAGAGCTTTTTTATTTCCCTTGTTCCTGTATCGAACATCTTGTACATCTCATTAGTTTTTTAAGTTATCTGCTACATATTCAGCAAGAATACAATACAATATAAAGAAAACTTAAATAAAAGCAATGTTTTAAGAAAAACTTAAGATTTTTTTTTATCAATGAACAAAATTTTTTTAAAACGCCTTTTTGAAGTTTGACATTGGACATTGCGTTTTCTTTGATATTTGAGGTTATAAATGATTAAGTTATAATTCTTCAAAAAATTATATCTCAAAAACTAAACAGTCCGCATCCTGATCACACAATCAAATAAATAAAATAAATCATCACAATTTGTACCCCTATCTACAAAAAAAAAAACATTCTGAGATGTTGCTCTTTATAAAGCTGAGCCTCCATTTTGATCTAGTTGGTTTATTCCTATCTGTACCGAATCCAAAATATACGTGGAAGTTTATCATCATTTATTGACTAAAATACAAGTTAAATCGTTCCGCTTTGTTTTGATTCCGGAGGCACTATTTAGGAAGAGATTTTTGGCATTAGTCTCGATTCGAAATTCTTCCTCGTTGATGATGTGACTTCCAGCTTGACGTCAAGTTGGAAGCCTCATCAATGTACCCTAATATCTTCGGTTCCTTTGAAGCACTAATTCTAAAACTTTGCAAATCCAAGGCACTATTTAAGAAGAGTTTTTTGGTATATAGTTCTTCAAGAACAGTGCTGTGGTTTTTGGGTGCTGAGATGAGGCTGCTATCTTGACGTCAAGATAGCAGCCTCACTGAACGACCTGAATATCTCCGAAAGTATGATAGCACTATTTATATGCTTCGGGCACTATTTAGCACTATTTAGGAAGAGTTGTTTGACATTATCAGCACAGCTCAATTCCATGGTGAGGCTTCTAACTTGACGGTCTCGATTGTGTGGTATATAATTACTTCACTAGTCCGTCACTATTGGAGCAAATTCAAAAGTAGATACAATAATACGTGAGCTTTCTGATTGGCCGAACACAAAATGTTCTTTAAATACTATTTGTAAATTGATTGACATTTAGTACGTCATCTCATACTTTGCCCCCCGCGCCCCGATTTTTGGTTGAAGTGGTTTCCATAGTGTTTTTAGAACATTAGCAGTCTATAGGAGAGAGAAAAATTTTCTTTAAACGTCTTTGGCGAGATCATTTTCGTACACGCAATCGGCCTATATCAGCCCGACGTCATGCAGTTGTGAACGAAACAAATCTTGCTTATTTTAATGAATCCCAAGTACCTATTTAAAGAATAAGTTTGATGTTTAATAGACGTAAAAAGCTATAGTTACGTGTGCAGTACCGGTTGTAATTCATCTTACATACATTTAACATTTATGTGAGATTGAAAGATGTAATTCTCTAAATATATTGATTATAGCAAATTAAAAAAACCGTGCATAAATGGATAGGTCATAAAATAGCTTTTTATTATATAAATGTTCTCAATGTATAACAAACAATTGAATTTAGCGAAATATTAAATACGGGAATTTCTCGTATTTCTAACCTTAATTTTATAGTGATTGCCTTAATATCGATAACCACATTTCGATAACGTGACTGACAAAGGTATCGACTACACAATTTAACACAAGCCCGTTTTATATCGAGAGCCCCAGTTTAGAGAGAGCACTATTTGTCTTACATACATCAAGACATGTATGCAAGACAAATAGTGCTCTAAACTTTTAGCTACTGAACGCTAGCTAAAAGATTGGTCTGAATTTTTCATATTGCCATAGCAAATTACAATAGCAATATAAGTAAAATGACAAGATCTAACAGAAACTAAAAAAGGTGAATCTCAAAAGAAACCTTACGAGCCAGTTATCATGAACTTTACGGATATATCGAATTAAAGGGTTTGACAACGTCTTTCATGAAGAATAGAACTGTTAGTACTGACGGTGACAAAGTTCAGTGTATGAAAGTAAAATGTTTCAGATATGAAAAAAAAAACGACCAAACATTGTGCTACGACTATGAATCAGATTACAAAGAAATAAACGGGGTTTAGGGGATAACGACTGGTCCTGAAAAATAAATTTATCTAAGAAGTCGAAAAAAACTACTTTAGTTACAACAAGATGATTCTATCACAAAGGTTAAAAGAGACTTAGGTAATTAAAATGTGTAAGTAGTGAGAAAATCATTCCATCGGAAATTCGGAACTGTATCCTTAGTTCAACAGTCATCCAGAAAAAGAAGGGAGAGATTATCTTCCAAGAAGAGGATCACTTCCAAGAGGATCCAGAAAACTAATAATTGTCATTCGTAATGGTGTAGTAATTATATTATTAAAAAGTAAGTAAGATAAATAATTAAAACCAAAGTATCAAGTATTTAATATTGTGCCATATAATACTTAGAAGTTTTTATTTTGTAAAAATTTGCGTTAAAACGAAACTTTTTTAATGTATCGATAAGTTTTTTTTGACAAATTACTTGACTGAGTATGTGATCTCTACTCGTGAGACTGACAAGTGTGTTAATTAATATTCTATCAAAGTATTTTTTGCAATAGATGTTTCATTTAAAAAGTCACTAACTGTTAAATTGCTACTGTTTATAACTACGAATAAGGAATTATTCGTAGGTTTATAAAACTAGATTCAAGAAGTAATTAACTTCAGTTTTTGTCGTTTGTTTAGAACCGTTTAAAAATTACTTTTAATTTTTAATCCTTTGTTCTTAAAATATTTCTTTAACTAATTTCATAAAATCAACACAATTAAAATCTACTTAAAACTATATTAATTAAAATAAAATACATTCATTTATTTAAACCAAAATTGAATTAATGTAAGTGTAAGTGTTTAATAAACTGTCCTTGTGTTGATTATTTTTATTATATAGCAACATTGTTCGTTTTCAAAAACGCCAACTCATCTGTCACTTGACACTTTTATATCTAACGTTTCGAATTCTCAACGAGTAACGATTTTTCAATTGGATTCCGAATTATACCAGCTAAAGTTTACAGTCCACTTTTATTCAAGACCTATATCCTGAAGAAACTTAAAAACAAGTTTAAGGATTTTTACATGGTCCTTTACGAACCTCCGATTTGGAAGAAGATTGGAAGATTTTAGGATTAAGCTACTCCCATCGGGTTTACGTCTACTTGTAAGCCATCCAGATCAGCGCCGGCATATCCAGCTTCGTGCAAGTCCAGAGCTGACACTCATTGCTATCATCCCACTAGTCAGGATATTTAGCGACGAGTGAACAACGCCAGCAATCACGAAGATTCATGCATTCATTCAAATAGTCAACGACGTGACCAGCAGTCAGTTACGTTAGCCGTTCAAGTGGTGATCATATTCAAGGAGTGAGCTATTCAAACGAGAATCGAGACACTAAGTTCAGAAGGAAAGAAGATTCAAATCGAAGCAGTTTGAACACGACAAAGAAGCGCAGATACTTTGGATTAGCAGGACAAAACTGTGAGACCGTTCCTATTATTCTCCTTATTATTCATTTAAGTCTTTGTTTAGTTGCTTTGCTTTCCATTAATTTCATTCATATATCCATATTTCCTTAATTCAATTCATTTACATTCATCACCTATTTAGGCATTTTATGACAGCCTAAAATTCATTCCGCATTCATTCTATATCATAAACAAGCTTATTTCATTGCAATCATTTAATCAGTAGCTAGATAATCATTCGTATTATTTGGTTTTGGTGTCATAATTCAGTTAATAATCAGCATAACCTAACTAATTACTTACCATCAATTTCACTTAACACAGTATCACAAAGTAAACAATACATTGCATAGGTTTTATTTTTCATTGCAAGTAGTCACATAATTATATTCAGATTTAAACATAATCATTTAATTATCCAGCTTAGTTTAACAACAACCACCGATTCATTGCGCAAACATCAGCAACTAAACCTGTTTTATAACTAATGTGTTATTATTCCCGCAGGTAATAAAACAGCTGAGTTTGCATGTTCTATAAATAGCATTATCAGCCGGTGCCGTTCGTTGCAATCGCTGCAAGGCTTACGACGCCTGCGCAATTTTAATAGCAAATTAACTTTACCAGCCAATTCTATCTATTGCTTTAACAGGCTCAATATACTTAGACGTAAAACTTACAACTGTTTGTTTCGACATGACGGAACCAGATTTTAAAAAGTTAAAATATAAACGCGGTGCTATTAAGGGCAAGCTTACAGCCCTTCAAACTTTTCTAGAACGCTTAGTAAAGGAGCCTCAGCTTTCCGAATTGCAAATTGCCGAACTTCAGTTACGCTATGACAAGATTGTGCCTATATTCGATGAATTTGATGCATTACAGGCTGAGATCGAGATGCTGTCAGAGACTGCCAACGGCGAAGACATCGTAGAAGAGCGCAAGCTTTTCGAAGATGCCTACTATGCCAGCATGTCATCTGCGCAAGTTTTAATAAAAAAGAATACGAGGCGTAACTCGGGTGACAATGAATCTGAGGTAAGCTCTGTATCAACAGTTGTCAAGGCACACAATTCAAATTTCGTGAATCTACCCAAGATAGATTTACCTCGCTTCGAGGGTGGTTATCATAACTGGCTGGCTTTTCGAGATACTTATCTCTCACTAATTCATAACAATGATTCAATCAACACTATAAATAAGTTCCACTACCTACGAGCTTCTCTTAAAGGTAGTGCTGCACTCGTCATACAAAGTTTGGATCTAACAAATGACAATTATCCAATCGCGTGGCAGTTACTTTCCGACAGATTTGATGATGAGAAACTGTTGGTCGCTCATCACGTCAATGCATTGTTCAATGTTGAACAAATACAAAAAGAGTCAAGTCAGGCCTTACGTAACATTTTAGATGTTACTACCAAAAACTTGCGTGCTCTTCAGTCTCTAGGTCAACCAACGGATAACTGGGACACTCTTGTTATTCATATGATGTCAAGTAAATTAGACCCTGTGACTAGTAGAGAGTGGGAGGAGCGCAGGAATTCAGAATCCACTGTCGCTTCTCTGGAAGTATTTAAATCATTTCTTTTAAAGAGAGCAGGTTTTTTGGAGAGCATTGAAAGTATTAAACATACTAAAATTAGTGGTCAGCAGTCTTCATCGTGGGCTGGTCAGTCGAAATCAAAAAGTTTTGTGATCACTAGCTCCAATGATACCCAAGGTAAAAAGTCTTATTCACATCAATGCCCATTATGCAAAAAAGATCATCGTTTGTATACTTGCTCTTTGTTTAGACAGCTTCCGGTAGAGACACGACTTCACAAGGCAAAATTATTCAAAGTTTGTCTCAACTGTCTTTGTCATGGTCATTCTGAAAATCAATGTCGTTTGTCTCATTGTAAATATTGTGATAAAAAACACAATACTCTTATTCATTCCGAGCCCACGCAGGAGAAAAAATCAAATAATGAGATCCCTCTCAATCTTGCCATGGTGGCAAAGGAGTCGGTTGACGATATTAACCCCAATCGTGTGCTGCTATCCACAGCTCTGGGGAAGGTAGCGGATACCAAGGGGAATTTGCAGACTGCGCGCCTCCTCCTGGACAACGGTAGCACTACAAATTTTATCACGCAAGATCTGTGTGGTAAACTTCGGTTGCGTACTCAAAAATAAAGCTTTAAAAACTATGCAATGAGCAAAAGTAAAGCCAGTAAAGAGCCTATATCATGTTTCCTGCCCCATCATGGGGTACTCAGAGAGTCAAGTACCACAAGCAAATTGCGTGTTGTGTTCGATGGATCGTCTACCACTACATCGGGTAAATCATTCAACGACATCCAAATGGTAGGACCCACTATTCAAGATGATTTACTCTCAATTTTATTACGTTTTCGGCAACATAATTTTGTGGTCACAGCCGACGTAGAAAAAATGTATCGCCAAATTCAAGTTGTAGAGTCACAAACGTCTCTGCAACAAATTCTATGGAGATCACATCCTTCAGATCCCATAACTCAATACACGCTCAATACTGTCACTTACGGAACAGCTTCAGCTCCGTATTTAGCCACAAGATGTCTCACTCAGTTGGGATATGATGCACAAGATGCTGACGTCAAGCAGGCAATATGTCACGATTTCTACGTTGATGATTTTTTATCGGGTAGAGATACAATAGATGAAACAATTTTACTTAGTAAAAATGTCATGAAAAGCCTACAGTCTGCCAAATTTCATCTCAGAAAGTGGCATTCAAATAATCGTGACATATTGCGTGCTATTTGCGATGACTACAGCCATTCAGACTCTGTCAAACTTAGTGTTGACGAGTCATCAAAAACATTAGGACTGAATTGGCAATGCTACACTGATACATTGACATTTTCAATTCATGTTAATACACAAAACAAAATTACCAAACGTACTATATTTTCTACAGTCGCTCAAGTTTTTGATCCACTTGGCCTTGTTTCGCCATGCATAGTAGAGGCAAAAATCATTATGCAGCAACTGTGGATATGTAAATGCTCATGGGACGAAGAAGTTTCACATTCAATCAAAGAGTCATGGCTTCATTTTGCTCATACTCTACTAAATTTAAATAATTTAGCTATACCTAGATGCAGCAAAATAAATGACTCCATTGACGTCACATTACACACATTTACAGATGCTAGTGAAAAAATGTACGGTACATGCATTTACATACGCAGTGTGGGTAGCGACGGATCGGTCAGCGTCCGCCTTTTAGCTTCTAAAAGTAAAGTTGCTCCAATCAAACCTCAAACAACCATCCCTTGCCTAGAATTGTGCGCAGCGTTACTTGGAACTAAACTTTTTGCAAAGGTTATGTCGTCACTTACCTTGGAGTTCCGCAAATGCGTATTTTGGTCGGATTCCACAATCACGCTAGGGTGGAGCGCCTCTTCACCTCTTCATCTTAAAACTTTTGTGCGTCACAGGGTCAGTGAAATACAGGAACTTACTGCAGGTCATCGCTGGTGCTACGTTCCTTCTAAGGAAAATCCAGCGGATTTAGTATCCCGTGGTCTCAGCGCAGACCAATTACTTCATTCTTCTCTCTGGTGGTCAGGCCCAGAGTTCTTAAAGTTAGATCCATCACAATGGCCCAAGAATCCTAATGAGGAATCTAACAATTGTCTGCCAGAAATGGTACAGACATTTGTAGCCACAAATAAACAAAGTGACACAAACTTGTTCACTAAACTTATTCAAAATTCATCGAGTTACACAAAACTCAACCGTGTAATGGCCTTTATATTTAGGTTCATTAACAACTGTAGGAAAGATAAAGTCAAACGTGAGGGCATTCTTTCTCATTCAGAACTAGAATACTCTAGTAATTTTCTTTTACGTAGAGCTCAGCAAGATTCATTTGAAGAAGAATTCACACTGCTTTCAACAAACAAACCATTGTCTTCAAAATCCAGTCTACTTTCCCTGTCTCCATTTATTGACAATGATTTGCTCATTCGTGTGGGGGGAAGACTGAGCAACTCTAGCTACGATTTTAACGTAAAACACCCAGTGTTGCTCAGTGCCAGACATAATTTGTGTAAGTTATTGTTTAATATGTATCACAAAACTTTTAAGCATTGCGGTCCACAGCTTCTCTTGGCTACTATTCGTCACAAATACTGGGCTACTGGTGGAAGAAACTTGGCCAAATCTACAGTTCACAAATGCGTTAAATGCTGTAGATTCAAGGGTAGAACTATACAATTAATCATGGGTAATTTACCCAAGGAACGAATCCATCTAGAATTTCCGTTCCTCAATACAGGGGTCGATTACGCCGGGCCAGTTATGATATCCAACCGAAAAGGTAGAGGCAGTACCTTAATAAAATCGTATATTTGTGCATTTGTGTGTCTAGCAACTAAAGCAGTGCACCTTGAGCTTGTTACAGATTTAACAAAGGAGGCCTACATTGCTGCTTTAACCAGGTTCATTGCTCGCCGGGGTAAACCTCAAACATTATTTTCAGATAACAGTACAACATTTCAAGGTACATTCAATGAGTTATCTAGAATCTCAAATCAATCTGCGTCATCAGAGCTTTCTGAACTAGGCATTCAATTTTCATTTATCCCTGCCTATACACCACATTTCGGTGGAATCTGGGAAAGTTTAATTAAATCAATTAAACACCATCTAAGGCGTGTTCTAGATCAAAGTCACATGACATACGAAGAGATGTCTACGCTGCTGATTCAGATTGAAGCAATCCTCAATTCGAGGCCCCTTACTCCAATTTCAGACGATCCTAATGATCTTTATCCGTTAACCCCTGCCCACTTTCTCATAGGACGGTCTATTCATTTTGTGCCTCAACCACAGATCACAACTGCCGACGTCACATCTCTTCAACGGTGGAAGCGGATTGAGTTGTTTAAGCAACAGTTTTGGCATCGGTTCTCTAATGAGTATGTTCTCTGGCTCCAGCAGAAAACCAAATGGCATACATCAACAGGAGAACTCAAGGAGGGCACTCTTGTTGTCGTCAAAGACAAGGCGCTACCACCTCTCCTGTGGCAGCTTGGTCGCATCACCCACGTCATCCCCGGAGCCGACGGCATCGCGCGCGTCGCAGACATCAAGACGAGAAAAGGCATCATCCGACGGGCATTCAACAACATCTGTCCACTCCCGATTTCTTCAATTGAAAATCTATAGATTTTAAGGGCGGCAGCATGTTTAGAACCGTTTAAAAATTACTTTTAATTTTTAATCCTTTGTTCTTAAAATATTTCTTTAACTAATTTCATAAAATCAACACAATTAAAATCTACTTAAAACTATATTAATTAAAATAAAATACATTCATTTATTTAAACTAAAATTGAATTAATGTAAGTGTAAGTGTTTAATAAACTGTCCTTGTGTTGATTATTTTTATTATATAGCAACATTGTTCGTTTTCAAAAACGCCAACTCATCTGTCACTTGACACTTTTATATCTAACGTTTCGAATTCTCAACGAGTAACGATTTTTCAATTGGATTCCGAATTATACCAGCTAAAGTTTACAGTCCACTTTTATTCAAGACCTATATCCTGAAGAAACTTAAAAACAAGTTTAAGGATTTTTACAAAAGCTTAAAAAACTATGGAAGGTTTCTGTATTTTTGTTTGATTGCATCTTTAATAAAGACATTTTAAATATTACATATTATGTTATTACTTCTTAAGGGTAAACCCATGTGTTTGAACACTACAGACAAAAACATTGTGTCAAAACTAATTATAAATGTGTTTTGTCGAGTTTCACAAAACAGTAATTAATGACCTATTGCGATAAGCCGACGATAAACTCTCGTATTCGAAGTTCTTGTATGTTCTCATTATCACGATGATTCGAAGGCAGAAGATAACTGGGACAAGAAAAAAATAAAGTTAGCACAGGAAGTGTGAGTGAACCTCTGACATAAGAACAAAGCCCAATTATGCAATCTAAACTTATTCATTTATTCTTTAGCAAAATTAGTTGCTTTTAGCTGTCCGTCAGCCCGGTAGGTAACCTTACCTTGATGGAAATTTTTAACATAGGTTGTCGTGAAGCGACAATTTTAAAAGAACAAAATAAAAAAAGAAAATATGAAGAATGAGGATATTTTTATATTTCGATAAATAATATTAAAAAAAACACTATTTACATCAGTTTTTAAAAAAAAGGGAATTTGTGAAGTGGGTGTATGGGCGTGTGATGCGTGGTAAGCGGTATGTGTCAGTGGAGTTGATGACGGATGGATGCGGAGAATAGGGGCACGACGTCAGCACGGCAGGGGTGAAGGAGCTGCGCGCTTGAAGGCCGCACAGCTCGATGTAATCAGGCCAGATGTAGTGAGGCTCGATGTAGTCACGGCAGGGGTACGCAGCAAGGCAGAGGGGCCTGCGTGCGCCTGCCAACGGCAAGGCGGAGGGGCCTGCGTGCGCCTGGCAACGGCAAGGCGGAGGGGCCTGCGTGCGCCTGGCAACGGCAAGGCGGAGGGGCCTGCGTGCGTCTGGCACTGGCAAGGCGGAGGGGCCTGCGTGCGTCTGGCACTGGCAAGGCGGAGGGGCCTGCGAGCGTCTGGCAACGGCCAGGCGGGAGGACACACGGGAACCAAGATGACTCACACAATGAGGGGCTCACACACGGTGAAGATTTTTAGAGGGAGGCACTGCAGGGTCCCGGGGTCGCTCGACCCCGGGATAAGGCCTTTAATTAGAACTTTCTTTTATGAAAGCTGGAGTAAGACTTGATTTGCTCTTCCGAATCCTCTGCCTTTTATAGAATTTTGGCAGAGGAATCGTAATTTTGAATTTAGAAGTATTTTTTTTACGAATGGCCAGCCCAAAATTCACAATTTAGCGAAAGATCACATACGAAACATCAGGCCACTAATAAAATGAGAAAGAAATTGCCATAACAACCGTTATAAACAACAATGTCAGTAGTGTCAAAATTACCTTTTTAGCAAAATAAACAGCAAACCAATTCAAAAAATCAAGAAATAATAGTGAATTGGAATAGGAAAAAGTAACGCGCATCTGTGCGCTCGAAGCCCCAAGTTCTAGGAGTATAGTGAACACGTGAAAACTGCGCTGTAAGTAATTGGAGCCAAGACCGATTTATAAAGGTTTGTAGTATTATTACTACGCACGGTTACCTTTGCTCTCCCATTTTCGTGACATTATCTCATATGTCTATCGACGCATTTCTCTTAATATCATTCCTTTTCGCTGCATTCATTTCTGTAGATCCCTGAAACCTGTTAACGTTATAAAAACACATCTTCACTGCGCTACCCAAAGAGATTTAAATATAATAGGGCATAGAGGGGGCATTGGGAATATTTTCATACAAAACTTTGAAGCCTAAGCGTCATGTCCTTGTCATGTCAGTTAGTATGAACGCGAGCTGTCATTCGGTCGAAATTGTACTAGAGTTATTCCACTTGGAATAACTTTTGACTTCAAATTTTCCTCGCTTTGTCCCCTCTATCGTTATATTTTAATCTCTTTGGCGCTACCACATCGTATCTTCACGTTACAAGCACCTTTATAAATCGGTCTTGGCTCCAATTACTTACAGCGCAGTTTTCACGTGTTCACTATACTCCTAGAACTTGGGGCTTCGAGCGCACAGATGCGCGTTACTTTTTCCTATTCCAATTCACTATTATTTCTTGATTTTTTGAATTGGTTTGCTGTTTATTTTGCTAAAAAGGTAATTTTGACACTTCTGACATTGTTGTTTATAACGGTTATTAGGGCAATTTCTTTCTTATTTTATTAGTGGCCTGATGTTTCGTATGTGATCTTTCGCTAAATTGTGAATTTTGGGCTGGCCATTCGTAAAAAAATACTTCTAAATTCAAAATTACGATTCCTCTGCCAAAATTCTATAAAAGGCAGAGGATTCGGAAGAGCAAATCAAGTCTTACTCCAGCTTTCATAAAAGAAAGTTCTAATTAAAGGCCTTATCCCGGGGTCGAGCGACCCCGGGACCCTGCAGTGCCTCCTTCTAAAAATCTTCACCGTGTGTGAGCCCCTCATTGTGTGAGTCATCTTGGTTCCCGTGTGTCCTCCCGCCTGGCCGTTGCCAGACGCTCGCAGGCCCCTCCGCCTTGCCAGTGCCAGACGCACGCAGGCCCCTCCGCCTTGCCAGTGCCAGACGCACGCAGGCCCCTCCGCCTTGCCGTTGCCAGGCGCACGCAGGCCCCTTCGCCTTGCCGTTGCCAGGCGCATGCAGTCCCCTCCGCCTTGCCGTTGGCAGGCGCACGCAGGCCCCTCTGCCTTGCTGCGTACCCCTGCCGTGACTACATCGAGCCTCACTACATCTGGCCTGATTACATCGAGCTGTGCGGCCTTCAAGCGCGCAGCTCCTTCACCCCTGCCGTGCTGACGTCGTGCCCCTATTCTCCGCATCCATCCGTCATCAACTCCACTGACACATACCGCTTACCACGCATCACACGCCCATACACCCACTTCACAAATTCCCTTTTTTTAAAAACTGATGTAAATAGTGTTTTTTATTATTTATCGAAATATAAAAATATCCTCATTCTTCATATTTTCTTTTTTTATTTTGTTCTCTTAAAATTGTCGCTTCACGACAGGTTCTTGTAATGTGAAGATACGATGTGGTAGCGCAGTGAAGATGTGTTTTTATAACGTTAACACGTTTCAGGGATCTACAGAAATGAATGCAGCGAAAAGGAATGATATTAAGAGAAATGCGTCGATAGACATATGAGATGATGTCAAGAAAATGAGAGAGCAAAGGTAACCGTGAGTAGTAAATAATACTACAAGGTACCTACTTATAAATAACAACACCTAGGTACGTTTATATGAAGAAAACAACATGATTTAAAAAAAAACTTCGACCTCGCAATGGTTTCAGAATCAAACATTGTTTATTTTTACATATCGACGGTCCCTACGTATATTAACATAACTGCAAAACCCAAATTTTACAGTAGAGCGCTTTGAAGTTTTAAAGATGTGTATTTTGAGTTCTATTAGTCGTAAAGTGATAAAATTTGGCAGGGATATTTAATATGTGCTATATTTCAATTAAAATTTATAAAATACTCAAAAACTTGAGGTTTACTGTATTATTTGCTATTTACTTACTTGTACATCGGAAACATGCTATTTACCAATAACGTAAGTGAAACTTAGTGACTTTTACGTGGCAGATATCAGACGGATAAACTCACAACTGTCATTTATGTATTTATACTTGGGATCTATTACACACTTACAGGTTTTGTATGTAAAATAAAAATCTAGATAGGTAGTTATGTAATTTTTATTGATAATAAAAAAATAAGAGCAGTGATAGCCCGGACGGTTAAAGAGCCGGCCGAAAATCAGTGAGGCTCGGGTTCGAATCCTGGCATGTACCAATGAGTTTTTCAAAAAACTTACGTACATATTTATCACTAGCTCGACGGTGAAGGAAAACATCGTGAGGAAACCCGCAGGTCTTAGAATTAATTCTGAGACATGTGTAAATAGACCCGGTCCGGCGATGGGCTCACCACCTATCACGTTTAGGGGTCCAATATATCTCGTGAAATGTGGGTATATCCAGTAATGGAATACCTCTGCCTACCCCCTCGGGGATGAAAGGCGTGAGATTATTTTTTTTTTTTTATTTTTTTTTTTTTAATAAAAAAATCACATACCTACATACATACATAATCTCACGTCTATTTCCCATTGGGGTAGGCAGAGACAACAGACCGCCACTTGCTACGAACCTGGCAGATCTGTCGTGCTTCCTCCACATCCATCAACCGACTCATGCATGCTCGTCGGTTTCGGGTACTCTTTATCTGGCTCTTCCTCAACAGGCCTAGGTTGCCTCTACCGACTCGCCCATTCACAACACCCTTGTATATTTCTCTCGTGAGACGACTTTCATTCATCCACTCAAAGTGACCAAACCACCTCAGCATTCCTCTTTCAATCCTAGTCACTATATCATCTCTCGGATCACACTATTATTCACTCTATCTATCAATCTTACTCCACTAATGCTTCTTAACGAACGCATTTCGATTGCATTTGTTCTACTTTCATACGTCTTCTGCCATACCCAACATTCACTGCCGTACATCAACGTAGTTAGGTACCACTGGGTACCACCATCATGTACAGCCAGACGTGCTTTTTTTTGTCACATTCTGGCTCTTCATAAAGGAGTGCAAAGCTCAGTTAATCATGTTCCCTGCATTCACCCTCCTTTCAATGTCACTGTCACACTTTCCGTCTCTTGTAAACTTACTTAAACTTACTTGGCACGCAATGATGAATTAGGAGTATTAATACCTGACCGTCAGCCTAGAACTCCTTGGCATGGAGTTATGTTTGGACCTCAACTTCGACACCTACATTTTTAATAAGGTTAAGTGATACTTCACACCTGGACAGCTTCTAACACTCTACAAAGCTCAAGACGTCCGATCGTGTATGGAGTATTGCAACCACCTTTGGGATAGCTCAGCTAAATACCAACTCGCCGCTTTAGACTCGGTAGAGCGCAGAGCCAGGAGAATGATTGGTGACGAGATGATGGGGACTAAGCTGCAATCTTTAGCCCTAAAAGTTGCCAGACTGTCGGTATACTACCGATTGCAGAGCTGCACGAGCTCATTCCGCTTTTACCTTTTTACAATCGGACTTCCAGATGCACGGCTGGGCTTCATCCCAACTTGGCGGATATCCCATCTATACACACGAAGCGCTTTTCAAGACCTTTTATTATGCGCACCGTCAAGGAGTACAACTATCTGCCGGCGTCTGTATTTCCGAGTTCATATAACCCACAAGCTTTTAAGGATCAAGTGAACAGGCATCTTCTGGGCAAGCTCGTCCCATCGTAGGCGCCGTCTTTGCTCTCGGGCTAGTCTGGGGTCAAGAGTAAGCCCATCATTACTATAAAAAAAATGAAAGGAACTAATATTTCCTGACTCAATGTTATTCAATATAGTTGATGTAGAAAAAGATGCTAAGGGAGTACTTGTATCTAAAGGTTGATCAGTATTAAGCGTTATGTCTATCTCTTCTATGATCACATTATTTTCCGATCGTGTGAAATTCTACTAGAACTTCTTCAGTTATTGTAGATGGAGATATATGTGGTTTCGGTATGTTGCGTACTTCTGTATTATTAAACTTCTCATATTTTTCATTTGTACCGTTATTGAAAGGTAGAACAGTAGCTAGCAAGAGACCAGTAGTCTCACCAGCATACGGCTAAATCATATTAAGTTCTGCCTGCGATGAATCTAACACTTCTATGGCACCTATGTCCAAATTATATCACCATTGGTAGGAACAGTGGCTTAATGGCAGTGTATTAAAGGCAAGGCGGTACAAGGAGGGGTAAGGTGGGGCTAGGCGGGAAAAGTAAGGGCAAGGCGAGACAAGTAGGGACAGAGTGGGGCAAGGCAGGGAAGGGAAGGGAAGGAAGGGTAAGTCGGGGCAAGGAAAAGGAAGGGAAGTGAAGTTATGGTGAAATACATAATCATTCCATAATACCCATGCAAAGCCTGGGGGAGCCGCTAGTAGTAAAATAAAATAATGTCAAATAACATAAATGACACGGACTCACAGTATCAGCATAATGTTTCCAATGTACAAAACCTTAAATGGTAGTTAGTAAAAAAATGAGTTTAGATTTTACAACGTAAATGCACATATCTACCAGACAAGTTAATTTGATTTTTCATATTTCCGAGTAAAATAACGCAAATACCAGATACAAAAATATACGGCGGAAATTGATTAATTAAGTCTGTTTTGACTTAAAACTATAAATTTTAATGTTATTGTACATGATAAACACAAAAAGTGACTATTACCTTCGTTAAAACAGTGTCACTAATCATAATAGTAAAATTTAGCTTACTTTTTAGGAATTTTGATATTTTCACACTTTCCCTTTTTAGCTTTTACTGCCTTTTTCACATTCCGAGATGGCATATTAGGTTATTTAGTAGTATATCTCCTTCGTGGCATGATTTTTAGCTAAATTTATTGATACTTTGCACAGAAAATTATAACGTGACGATCTCCTAGCTCGGCGCCTTCGCAATTGTCCCGCATGTGGCAGTTGCGGGAGAGGCGCGCGGGAGTGTGGCTAACAATCCCACGTAAAATCACGGAATAACCACTGCTGGTATTTTACGTTGGATATTTGGTAAGGTTTTGTAGTTACGGTAAATGTGGGGTGTGAAATAAAGTTCAATTTTGAATATTTTTGACCCGTTTTTTTAACCAATCGAAAGAGTAGGGTTACTGGAAGGTAACGGAACAAAAAAGTACAAATCACGTAACTAACACATACGTAACTGTACGTAGGGACCGTCGATATGATATGTAGCGATTTTAACAATATCTAATGTGAAGTTTAATAGTATTTACACTGAGAAATGCAAAGAAATATGTTTTTTTCAATGATATTATATTGTATATAGATCGTTGGGTTTTCCCTATACATATTTAACTGGGTTAATTGATTCTCTTTTCCATAGTAAAGTTTTTTTAAACTAACTATTCAATGTTCACAACTTAGGTACATACTTACAATAATTACCTAAATAAGTATTATTCGTCTTGAAGACATAGTTTTCGTCTTACCACAAACCGCAAGAGCCACGATGCAAGGCGTATAGTTCTGAACGCCGCCGTGCAGACAAGCGATGGTGCTCATGACGACAATGGTGACCCCAGCCAGCAGGGCGGGTACCACCACGGAATACACGAAGTATGCTCTGATAAACACGGCGTTTCTCTGAAGAAGACATGGATTGGAATTGTGAACATTCGAGAATCTAAATGGAACCTGCGCTTTTTGACCGATCGCGGCTTGCTTAGGGTTTAAGGTTGCAAGAGAATAGCATACCTTCATGATTTATCCATGAAATGTTTAGACCAGAATTATGTAATTCAATATCGACGATCGATAATGTGGAATTCGAAACAATGACCTACTTCTCCGTGGAAATAATAGGTCTTTACTTATGAAATTGCCGTTCTGCAGTACTGGCCATTTCAAATAAAAAAAAAATTGTTTGGCTAAGAATTCTTATTTTAAATTAATTTTATTTTAAAAACATGGAATTCTTTTTCCAAAAGTAGTCCTTTGTTTATTAATTAGTGTTATATTTTCATCGCATTTCAATCTTTTTCGTCATCATGGATACGTTAAAAATTCGAGTAATTATGGAATATGAGTAGGTACCTACTGTCGTGGCAGCAACTCGGCACAAGCGGCACGCAACATCAACGACGTATACGGAGCTAACACTACAAACCAACGCACCACCTGTTATTGGTTTGCTCGCTTCCTTTCTAGAAATTTCGACCTGAAAAATGAACCTCGCGGTCGACCGAAGACTTTGGTCGACAACGACGACAAATTAAAGGCGATTGTGGAAGCTGATGATACACCATCTACGGCTGAATTAGCATCAACTTTCGACGTTAGCGTCGAAACAATATTGTACCATTTGCGTCAATTTGGCAAGGTAAAAAAGCTTGACAAATGGGTGCCCCACGAACTCAATGATCGCCTGCGCGAAGTACGCGTCGAGACGTGCCTTGCACTGCTCAACAGACACACAAATGATGAAATTTTAAACCGCATTGTTACCTGCGATGAAAAGTGGATTCTGTTTGATAACCGCAAGCGCTCAGCAAGTTGGTTGGATCCTGGTTCAGCACCTAAACAATGCCCGAAACGAAAACTTACCCCTAGAAAAGTGATGGTCTCTGTTTGGTGGTCTAGCGCCGCCCGGTGTGATTCATCACAGCTTCTTACCAAACGGGGTGAGCATACTTGAAGTCTAATATTGAGTTCTATGAATGGATTGAAGCAAGCATAATACTACATTAGCGTTTGGAAATAAAAGTCCGAATTCATTTGCAAAATTTTGTTTTACTCGAGTAAGAGGGATAGCAACAATCAACGATTTTCGTCAGTTTGCGCGTGAACGCGACCAGTTTCGACAGTGTGAGTAAATGGGTGGCAAACTTTGCGATTTTAATGTAAGTATTTTATAGATTTCTCTGCTTTTTTCAATAAAATTATATCTTTATGATATTTCCTGTTTCTGGAAGTAAGAAACTCTTCATTATTTTGTACATTTTAGGTGTGAAAGCTTATTTAGTTCGTCAAAAATATTGCATATAACATGGTTGAGAGAGTTTTATTGTTATACCACATAACGGAATTAAGGTAGTATAATACACGTTATTGAGTTTTTTCAAGTAAATGGCTGCAGAATTATGTTTTAAATAAATGCAATTAAATATAAACGTAGCTATACGAGGCAAAGGTTCCTTTAAAGTTAAAATTCTATCAGAAATGTAACATTAATTTTATATCACGTAATTAGGTGGCCTAAATTGATCACACAATTACGTGACCTGATTGTCGACGATACTTGAGAGCATAAATACAAAAAATTAACTTTTTGTAACTGAAATCAAAAAGTATGAGGTTCCCAAGACAAACCGTCTAATTAATTACTTTTTCTTTCAGAAAACATGGAAGACTTCAAGAAAAATAGAAAATACTTATAGGCTGACCTAATTTTTGTATTTTTTTTATTAATCTTAAATACCTATCTTATTTCTGTAAATGATCTCATCTTTGTTTAAGTTTTGTACAGAAATGCATTTTAACTTGTGTAATTCCGATATATCGGAGTTACAGTCATATCTATCACGGACTTAAAGAGGTCATCACGGAATTAGGCAAGTTGACTTACTTCTGTAAAATAGCTAGTACTCTGTACGTTGTTATAATAGACTGTGATTACTCGTGCCATTGTATGCACAAAAGACTGATTAATACTTAGTTTTAGTTAAGTCTCAATAAAATTGAATAATTATTTATCAGTGTTTTTTCACTCTAATGCCTTTGTCCCGAAATTAGATGAGTTCACCCTACTGTGAAGAACTGAACACAATGATGGAGAAGCTGGCACATCTCCAGCCAGCATTGGTCAATCGCTCGTCTCCGCTGCTCCTGCACGACAACGCGCGACCTCATACTGCACAGCAATCGGTCTCCAAGTTGCAAGAACTAGGGTTGGAAGCTTTCCGTCATCCGCCCTACTCACCAGACCTTGCGCCTACAGACTACTACTTTATCCAGAATTTGGATAACTTCTTGGCGGGAAAAAACTCAATACCCGAGAGGCAGTACAAAATGCCTTTGAAGAAGTTGTTGCCTCCCGTCCAGCTGATTTATTTAAGAAGGGCATCAATAAACTGCCACTGCGTTGGCAAAGATGCATTGATTGCATGGGTCATTACTTCGATTAATACAAATAAAAAATACATGAAAAAAAATCGTTGTAATGTTTTTATACAAAACGGCAATTTCATAGGTTAAGACCTAATACGAGTATTATGTAGGTTAATTAGAGCGGAAGAAAAAATTAAATAATGTGTTTGTCGCAAACAATTAAATATTGTCGCATATTTGGTCTAGCGGTGATAGCCCGGACGGTTAAAGAGCCTGCCTAAAATCAGTGAGGCTCGGGTTCGAATCCTGGCATGTACCAATGAGTTTTTCAAAAACTTACGTACATATTTATCACTAGCTCGACGGTGAAGGAAAACATCGTGAGGAAACCCGCAGGTCTCAGAATTAATTCTGAGACATGTGTAAATAGACCCGGTCCGGCGATAGGCTCACCACCTATCACGTTTAGGGGTCCAATATATCTCGTAAAATGTGGGTATTTCCAGTAATGGAATACCTCTGCCTACCCTGTGAGATTATTATTATACTTATTATACTTATATTTGGTCTCTCAGTTGAAAAGTGTTTCGATCAAATGGTCCATCGGAGAAATGGAATTTTGATTACGCGGCGTCCATTAATTGAGTATATCGACATAAGATGGATGTCGTCCTGATATTTTTGCAACACAGGTCGCCTTTTAGAAAAACAGGCCTTAAAGTAGGTATATATTTTTAATTTGACAATTACCTTACTTATCCCATTGACAAGGAAAGAAGAAAATATGATGGAGATGGGGCAGATGAATATGATGACTGAAGGGCCGACTAGATCCAACATCGATTTGAAGAACACCTCCACAGCGTCCTTTGACACCCCGGGCATCAGAATAGGTGACACGATCTTTAAATCGCAAGCTAAGGCGATTATGCCGACAATGAGCATCAAGCTAGCAGTAATCTGTAAATTAGAATCAAAGTTTTACTCGTATTTACGTTCAAAAAAACAAAAGAAAATGCCTTAGACCTACCTAACACCGAGGCATTATTTGCGGACCCCGTATTTTTCCCGTTTTTATGCGATGTTTGTAACGATCATACTGTTGGGAGTCATTCATTGACTGACCGCCTATTGGGATTATATCACGAGCGGGTTTTCTTTGTCTTTCCATGGAACTTGCAATGGCGATTGGCCACGGAGCACACTAAGAAATAAAAGACGGTCTAAATCGACTCATCGAGGTATACTTATACTAAAAACCCTTCAAGTTCCATGTCGGAGTCGCGCATCGAAGGTTCCGTATCGTCATAATAAATATTTTTATTTTTGTGTGGTCCTATTAACCAATAAAAGAGCAGTGATAACCTTACGGTTAAGGAGCCCGCTTCTCATGATGATAATCAAGGAGGCTCGGGTTCGAATCCTGGCATGTACCAAAGAATTTAAAAAAATATATGTACATTTTCATCACTAGCTCTACGGTGAAGGAAAACATCGTGAGGAAACCCGCAGGTCCCAGAATGAATTCTGAGACATGTGTGTGTGTAACAGACCCGGTCCGGCGATAGGCTCACCACCTATCACGTTTAGGGGTCCAATATATCTCGTAAAATGTGGGTATTTCCAGTAATGGAATACCTCTGCCTACCCCCTCGGGGATATAAGATGTGAGATTGTTTATTATTATTATTAAGTGTTTACTTTCTTGGATTCTCAGCCCCAGCTCGACTCACTTTCGGCCGTTTTTAATTGATTGTTGTTTTGACTTGAGAACTAAAAGTTTAGAACAATTGGTTACCTGAACCCTAGTCGCAACATGACGACGATTTACATTGCAAAAGTATTTCTTGTAAACTAATCGGTAAGAGCAGTTTTAGGCCCGTGTTTAGTGCCCGCCTCATGCATGGGGCTAGGGTTCGAGTACTGGTGACTCATGAACCAATGACTTTGTCAAAAACTTACGTAGGTACATTTTGATATTTGTATATCTCGACGATGAAGGAAAACCATTCTGAGGCATGTCAACCAGGTCCGGCGATAGGCTCTCTACATTTCCGCGTTTACCTACTCTACCTACCTTTTGGACCCGAAAAGAAATGTCTTTTGGAGAGTGAGTGATATTTTGCTTTTATAAGGCTAGAATGACGGCTCCTACATAATATGACACTCTGACCCAGTGTAGGTAATTAATTACTAGCTATTTATTAATGTCTTCCTTGTGAGTCCCAAAGATGATAATTATAATATTTAAATAGATTGTCTTAAACTTGATTGTTTATCTCAAACTTATAGGTATGAAACTCCAGTGCTGCGTATAAGTTATTATTATTTTCACAAGTAGATAGCAAATTCATCGTATAAACAAGCTTTTATTAGAGTTGTGGAAACATCCTTGTAAAGCGAAGGTTATAATGTTTACGTAGAAATTAAAAGCTTTAATAATTGACCTCGGTAAAAAAGTAAAATCCTTCAAAGTGTTCATATTAGAGCGATTTTTTTTTTTATTATTTTTTATTAATAATCACATACAAAGTAACTACTTAACGCTAAATACATTGTCCCACAAAACTGTGTCAACAGTTTGACTGTGGGATCGGCAGTCTCTCTTAATATATCACATTACAATTTCTTGATATTATATTGACAATGATAGGTAGTGGTTTTTTAAAAGTTATACAGAAAATTTTTTTATTGCTTTCTCGTCTAAAATAATTATTCATTCTTGGAACGAATAATTTCCCTGAAGCCAGGGTTTTCGTATTATAGGCGTGATTAACACTACTATTATGAAGTTAGTAAGTACCTATTGCTTCCTGCACAATAATAACAGCTAGTAGGTACTTACATATAGAATCACATAAAGTAGGTACCTACGTCCCAATTTTTAAATAAAAATTTAATGTCCCGCGCGGGACAGGCTCAGTCCTGCTTTTCGGGTACCTATAACTCGACCGTGCGTGCAGCGCGTAACGCACAGAAAAGTGTGGACTGGGGCTTTTTGGCGGGAATTAGATCATGCTTTTTGCATAATTTTTGTTTTCCTGTATATTTCGGGTTTTGACTCATAGTATGAGCAGTGTGAGCATAACTATGAGCTGTTTTTTCGCACCTCTTTTAGAAGAGGAATACAATATACGAGAAAACATACCTAATGTTATTAATTTTATACGACACTTACGATGTTAACAATGGCAAAAATGAGAGCCAGAGTTTTTGCTTGCACTAGGCCCATTTTGAGTCTTATGAAATCAAGCCAAGGTGGAAAATCACACTTCACTTTCGTCCGCAACACAAGAGACTGTACTTCAAAATATCTCTACTGCAAGTGCAGTGCAGAAAAAAGCGGTCGAATTCTGAATGAACTGTAGGTAAGTACAAGCGTGTTTTCCTCTGGTCAAAATTGAAGTGAGGCTAATAAGTTCACGGCGCAAAATTTGATAATACGATACGTTATAAAAGGTGCGCGAGAGTTCGACTGATGACACCACTCGAATCGATAACAACTCTATCTACCTACCTATAGATACAACGCGTAACAGAAAAAGCGCAATTCCTCATACACCCCAATTGGTAAGTATATTAATATAAAAAAAATATGATGCAATCGAACTTTACCGATGTCTAACCAATTTTCTTAAATATCGATTAATACCACGATTTCCATAGAAAGCACTAAATTCAGCTACGATATATTTTTTTTTAATTTAACACATATTAAAATAGCTGAAATCGAATAAGTAGTCGATACTGAACAAACTAATTTCAGGAATTGCGCTTATTCTGTTACATGTTGTATAAGTATCTAGACTAAAATTATAAAGTCAAAACTACTGGACCGATTTCAAAAATTATTTTACCAGGGACTTTTAGAAATCCCACAGGAACTGGAATAAACTGGAACCGCTAGTGAAATATAACACATCACAACGATGAATCCATCTACTTATCTTTATTGCTTATCAGCTTACAACATCTTTAATAATCCTATGTACTAATATTATAAACGCGAAAGTTTGTATAATATAGAAGGATGTACGGATGGATGTTTGATCCTCTTTCACGCAAAAACTAATGAACAGATTTTGATGAAACTTTACAGTTATACATCAGAATAACACATAGGCTATATTTTATCCCCGTATTCCCACGGGAACGGGAACTACGCGGGTGAAACCGCGGGGCGTTTCTAGTCTACTAATAAAATAAAAAAGGGAAGTCTCTTTTAGATACAGTTGTAGCTATAACAGATGCGTTTTTTTGTAACAGGCAGAGTGGCACTCGGGATTTTTGGAAGTTTGCTGAGAGGGTAAACGGGCACTAGTTAATGATCTGTGGGCAGTAGGTAAAACTTTTAAATGGAAATTCGTTACCTCTGAAGACTTGATAAAAATGTATTGGGATAAAAACAAAAAGGTACTTACTTAAAAGTTTTTATGTCGGCATTTTTTAAGATAGATTCGTAGGGATGTAGAATCACCACCGAAACGGGAAAATCGAAAAATCACGAAGCCGCCACGTGACATGCAGTCGTAAATAACTAGGTATCTTTAGTACCTATCGTATCCTAGGAGTTTGAAAATTAGTGATAAAAAAAATTATCTGCTGGACTGTAATGAAAACTGACCACTCATTCAAGACGAAACATTTTAAATAGGTACAAAAAATCTACTAACGTTTATTTTCCATTTATTTATAATTTTATATAATATCTATATAAAAAAAAATTATACATTTGGAAATAAAAAAAAAACTGTAAAATTTTAATCTTAATTTACTTAATTTAGCTACTACTACTACTAGGTACAGTGATAAGCAATAGATATTGATTAAAATGAAACTGACAAAATATGTATATTGTCAACTAAAAACTGTGTGTAACTAAAAGTTCATAATAAATGTAGAAATACTTAATTTTCTTCGTTTACTACATTATTTGCAGTCTACAGACACTGTTCTAATATACTTAAATAGACATATCTAGGTCCATTTATTTATGTACTTTATGAGAACAAATAAATTATCGAAAGTAGGTAGTAGGTACATCTTCATCTACTGCTAGTGTAAATTATGTAGATAAGTAGGTATAGGCAGGTATAGGTAAACAAATATAATAACTTTATTTTACATGCAAAATATATGTACTTAGTCTATAATTTAAATAATTTATATATAGACTGTGTACCTACGTAGTAGAAATGTCCAATGTAAAGCATTGATAATAAAAACCATGCTTTATAACATAATGTGTTTCATGTTATAAAGCATGGTTTTTATTATAAGTATACTCGTACGAGATCATTTTATATTGTTTAAAATTAACTTACAAAGTCTCAAAATGCAATTGTGATAAAGAACAAACGGTAGGTACACAACATGTTATCTTATTATATGGACAATCCTTTAATTTTATATTAAAATATAATATGATAGGTAATATAATTATTGTGATAAAAAAAATATATAAGATATTTTAGGCATAGGTGGTTGACAAGGTGTACCTAGTGTATTGGCTATGAAAACGGTCATCTCATTATAGAGAATCACCGACAATACTAACTTACCATTTCGAATACCAGTCTCTGAACAAGTCTCATTTAATCTCTCTCATCTCTCGGTGACTCCGAAATCTTAGTAACATAGTCTTTTATTATTTTTTTCTTAAACATTAACTACAATAAAACAATCAAATTTTAAAAATAGAACTATAGAACGATCGAAGACTTTTGACGAAGAAGTTAGAAATAGTTTTTCTTCCAGCCTCTTTGACAACGATATTAAATATTTTTCTTATCTAATCCATATCAAACATAGAAAATTGATCCATAAATCATATGGGTAGGTAGGTTTCGCAAAGAGACCATTTGAGATAATATTCTCTATTTAACACTTTTCGTTATTAATGAGAGTTTTCGGTGAGTATTGGTCGATGACCGCTGTCTTTTTCGTGTATGTCATATTAATCATGGCCAGTATCAGGCTGTAGATAACTGAAACAAAACATAAAAAAATTAAAAATTATATCCTGGTACCTAATATAGTTATACCCACTTTTCAAATGAATGGAATTTTCAAAGAAATGTTCAAGAACATTACAAGAATAATCAATTACAGGGATTACATACAGCAGATGAAGCTCAAGATAAGGAAAGTAGTGCAATCTTCGAACTTAGTTAGCACGTAGTGGGCGACCACCGAGAACAGGCAGATAGTGTCCACTATCACGCCGTATACGAAGTACACCTTGATGTGTTCAGGCTGGTTCTGAAATAAAAAAACACAAATCATAAAGTCAATAAGTACTTACTTATTAACAAACGAAAATGTATGCTATTCTACCATGGAGTGGATTACAAAATAAGAGTTTGGTGTGTAGATACCTTAAACGATCCATTCACTAGGAATATAGCGAACACGAAGGCGATTAACGATAGCATCAGCAGAACCATACACCCCATGATCATGCAGACCAGCGCCAAGTCTCCAAGGCCATCGTATTGGTTGCGTGTAGGTGAATTGAACTCGATGATCATCACTATGCTGAAGTAGAGAAACCCGACGAAAGTCACCAAGGTGCATAATGCTGCCAGTGACTGGAAATAAGGCAAAACTCAGGTCAGCAAATAACAAAATAATAAGGCAAACTTCACGGAGCTTCGATATTCGATATTCGACTCGAAATCGGAAAATCTGTCGAACACTTTCGAGATGGGCTGATGTTGGTGTCGGAAACTAATGTCATAATAATATGTGACAATAAGGGTTCGGAAAATTTTTCACTCGTTCTGAATCGAACGGAAACGGTATCATATCATCTGTCGAACACTTTCGAGATGGGCTGATGTTGGTGTCGAAAACTTATGTCATATCGACGACGATGTTCGAAGACCTCCTAACTAACAAAAAGCAAATTTTACAGGAGGCGAAAAAAACGTTTTAATTGTTTTTGTACCTATTTTATGAAAATGTGTTCTAAAGCAAGTTGTTATAAAATGGGCTGCGAAATTGATGCTAGCATTGATTTTACGTACAGACAAGTGGTTTTCAAGTTAGTGTTAGTTAGGAGTTATTAGTTTCACTTATGTCCATGTCAAACTTATTTTGATGAAGTTAAGAGGTATTACTTAATAAAAGTTTTAGGAAATAATTAGGAAAATCTTTATTACATAACCAATAAATAAGTCTGTAACTCTCTACTAGTAATTGAAAACTTATTTCTATTAAGCCTCACAAAAAAATCACGTTAAATTACTTCAACGCAAAATGAAAAATGTGTCTAGTATTTTCAACTACACTGGACAGCAAAAATAACGGCTCATTTAGAAAAACCGCGATATCTCCCAAGTTATTTACATAGATCCCTCGTATAAATAATATGTTATAGGCAGATTTGTGACGCTTAATATACATATCAAAAGAGGTTGCATTTGAACAAGTTACAGCTTCAAAAAAAGAACTTCCGATTTTTGAAAAATAATAAAATCCTAATTTTGAATAGAAAATTTTCTCGCTTTTGTTTCAAACGGAGCTATCATCATAAACAGTTTTTTTGGCTGGTCACAGTATTTTGTGCATCAACCATGCATCAACATGTCGTTATCTACTGAAGAATGTACACGAATTATCACCATGGTACAAGAAGGAAGGAGTCAGCGGAGTACTGCTAGAACAGTAGGTGTATCTTTATCCACGGTCCAAAGAGTACTCCAGCGATTTTAAGAGACCGGCATGAACATCAGGAGACCAGGGAATGGCAGGCCAAGGTGTACAACTAAACGAGAAGACCGATACATCGTGAGCACTCTGTTAAGAAATCGACATCTCACGGCTGTTCAGGTCCGAAATAGCCTTCAAGAAATTCACCACAATAATGTAAGCTCTGACACGATCCGGCGGCGACTTTGGGAAGCTGATATAAAGCCTTATAGGCCAGCAAACGGCCTTAAATTGCTCAGAGAACATCGAGTTGCCAGATTGCGGTTTTCTTGACAACACGTCCGGTAGACAGATGAAGATTGGTCCAGGGTTATGTTTTCCGATGAGTCAAGATTTTGTTTATTCCCACACGATGAGAGACGAAGAGTATAATATAGGCGACCAAATGAACGTTATCGTCAAGCGTGTTTTGAGGGAAAGGTGCCATTCGGTGGAGGATCAATAATGGTTTGGGCTGGGATATCTTCAAAGGATCGTACGGAGTTAGTAATTATAGAAAACGGTTCTCTGACAGCTCCCAGATATGTAGAGGAGATTTTAAATGAGCATGATGGTCCTTCCTTGGTGAATATGGGCGCAATTTCCATTTTTATGGACGATAATGCGGGACCACATACAGCACATTTGGTCAAAGCGTATATTCAAGACGTTGGTATCACCCGCATGGAGTGGCCAGCTCGCAGCCCAGACTTAAATCCCATAGAGCATTTATGGGGCGACCTCGGGAGATGCGTTAAACAACGCTCTCCAGCTACCGCTAACTTACATGAGTTAAGAAGTGCGTTAATAGAAGAATGGTCAGACATAGACCAAAACCGTATTAGAAATTTGATTTACAGCATGCGACATCGTTTTAATGAAGCGATACGGGCTCGTGGAGGAAATACAAGAAAAATTTACAGAAAAGCTTTCATTTTGCTGATTAACTGTGTTGTATATTTTTGTTGTAAAAAGTTAGAAGTGTTTTTTTTGTATTTTTAATACCTACTTAAATAAAATTATACAGTTTACAAACGTGGTATGTATTTTCTTTATTTATTTTCTTTTATGTATAAGTCAGTCATCTATAACATACTACAGTTTCACTAGTTTGTGTTGTGTAGTTAAGAAACTATCACACTTTTTATAAGCGACCCGGAATTTTTGCGGCCCAGTGTAGTTTAATCATATACTCTCACTGGAAAAATCACATAAACTTAAATGTAAGTAGGTACTCTTATTTAAAGAATCACATGAACTTAAATGTTTATACTCCTTTTAAAATAATCACATTAGACGTGTTTGATGGTAGATAGGAGGTATTGGCAGCAAAATTAGTTCGGAAGTAACTTAGGAGATATTCGTTTTGGTAAGTTAGAATATATTAGCAGCATTTCAGGCGCTCAAAGCGTGATATTAGGAGGTATTCTTATTATGAATTTGTGGCGTTATTTATTACAAAATCACTTCGGAGTTTTTGCCAGCCGGTGCGAAATTGGACTCTAAGTACAGTGTCATAAATAACTCATTTTGGCCCAGGGTGTCAGTTAGGAGGTATTCGAACATCGTCGTCGATATGTGACATAAGGATTCGCAAAATTTTTCACTCGATCTGAATCGAACGGAAACGGTATCATATCATCTGTCGAACACTTTCGAGATGGGCTGATGTTGGTGTCGAAAACTAATGTCATATGTGACATAAGGATTCGCAAAATTTTTCACTCGATCTGAATCGAACGGAAACGGTATCAAGCCTCTGTGAATACGCCTGCAAGTAGCGGGCTACACAATGATATTAGCCAATTAAGTCAAAAGTCACGTCAAAAGCCAAGCTACATTGCTGTCACTGACTCAAATTAAGTTAAATTCACGTCAAACTCCAAGCTACATTGCTGTCACTGGCTGAAATTAAGTTATATTCACGTCAAACTGCAAGCTACATTGCTGTCACTGGCTGAAATTAAGTCAAACACCAAGCTCTGCCACTGACTGGAATTTATGTCAAATTTGTAGGCGTTAGGAATTAAACTGAAAAACGTACCTCCGCAATAATTTTCTATTTAATACCTTTTTGATCTTTAATAGTATAGGGCGTACTAAGTAAGGGTACAAGTTATTGGAAGAAGCTCAGAGGAAAATGTAACTAGCAATGGAAGTTGGTAAAGAACACAAAAAAAGATTGTGTTACACATGTACCTACCTATGCTTGTATGAGGACCTAAGACATCCTTTGGAATCATCTTTTGGAATTTCAAGCTACTCTCGTAACGTTGCAGATGTCGCACTGGGCACTATTTCGAAAACACAATGCTATTATGTCGGCTATACATACGTCTTAAAAGATGATGTTCACAATACAGAAATAATACTAAAAGTCTAGAGTTAAAACATTAAAACCGATACTTACAACATTTATCGCAGCAAATATCTTAGTTCCAGTTTCCACCCGCATGCAGGTGATCCTGCCTCGAGTTGGGAGGAGCATAATACCTGCACAGAGGTGACATTCGAAATGATGCATCTTACGATCAATAGTGCGTAAAAGTAACAGTTTACTCTTTCCTGTAAAGAATTTAAATTTCATCACGGCATAAAATAAATAAATGATCTCACGCCTTTTATCCTAGGCAGAGGTATTCCATTACTGGATATACCCACATTTTACGAGATATATTGGACCCCTAAACGTGATAAGTGGTGAGCCCATCGCCAGACCGGGTATTTACACATATCTCAGAAATATTTTGAGACCTGCGGGTTTCCTCACGATGTTTTTCTTCACCGTCGAGCTAGTGATAAATATGTACTTACGTAAGTTTTTTAAAAACTCATTGGTACATGCCAGGATTCGAACCCGAGCCTCACTGATTTTTCGGTTGGCTCTTTAACCGTAAGGCTATCACTGCTCAAATAAATACAACTAAACCTAGATTAATTATTTATTTTGAAACAATTGTTTGGGTTTGTTTCCTCCTCAAAAGATTAAATATAAGTCAATCCTTGGGGATTATTATTTTTGTTTTGTTTGATATATATTATGTAGGTTGCTCAACTTGCTCATTAGAGTCATTATTACTTCATGTTCAGGAATTGAAAATCTGGTTAGACAAAGATTCGCTTTGCGATGGCATAGTATAGGTACAAAACTCGAGTTCTACTTATATCTGTGAAGGCTGCGTCTTCGGTAAGAGCCACAGACAGAAGTTTGGAGAGAGACCAAGAGCTACCAGACCTGGAGAGCGAATTTCCACCACCAATTGCGACCATTTCCTTACTCGATCTCAAAGTGCAGATACTACGTTCTATTCAAAGACAACTACTCGAAATATCGATGGATCTATACTTTGTAAAATACAAGTCGAAAGTCCATTCACGCTTGAAGGATTTCCTTGCTGAAGTCAAAACTTCTGGACACGTTATAGGTAACGGAGTTGATGAGTGATAATGGAGGAGAATTTGAAAACGAGCAAGTACGCAACACGCTCATTCTCATCTTATAAAAAAAAGGGAACATTTAAATTTGTTCATCAGGCATTTCTCCATCAAATCTATATACATAAGTATATAAGGGTAGTTCTCATTATGAAGGAATAAAACTGGACCTTTTTGGTTCCATACTTTTTTTTACTAGATTTAGTATACAAACTAGCCAGACATCAAGGATATGACTTAAATAAGCCAAAGTATTGCGGGTCAGACAAAATATTTGCAAATTTTCTAATTATGGCCGTTTTAAGATTTTTACACGACAGGCAAGTGAGACATGGCGCAGGAAAATGAAATCAATGGTTTAAAATGTTTAGAAATGCATAATAAGTTAATAGCATAGTAATTAACATATATGTTTTATCCTTGGATTGAAAACCAATATAAAATACAACTATGACAGCATTAATTCACTACCAGGAAAATGAGGAGAACCAGGAAAGTTAAATTATCACACACAAATGTCCATATTTATTGTTTATTTAGAAACAAATAATCACAAAGAGTAAACAGTGGAGCACTAGCAATCATCAGCGTTTTAAACAATTCTTTGTATAATAAAAATTCACTCGATAGTAAAGAATCCGGTACACTTAAAGATACTTGAAAATCTTGGAAACTAATAGTACCAGCTAAATGAAATAGTTTTTGTTTAATAGACATTTAAATACTCCTTAAATGAAGGTATTAAAACATCTAAGTAATTGTGAAGTTATGTCATAGAAAATCAAATTTCAAAAAGGGATACTTTCGAAGATTTGGTACTGGCATTTGTTTTTGCTTTTGTTTCTAATCTGTGATTTAAGTGGATATATAAACCATGTTTATAGTGTTCAATATTTATTATTCAAGCTGTAATCATGTCGCTTACACCTGAATAATGCACCAGAACTGTCAAAATGCTGGAAACCGGCCGGAGGCAGCGCAATACAGCCAGGACTGTCGGTGTGCTACTATCAACAGTACAAAGAGTTCTCTGACATTTTGAGGAAACTGGCTCTAACCTACGCAGACCAGGAACAGGTAGAAACCGGTGTCCCAGAGCACGAGAAGATCGATACTTTGTGAACTCCATGCTTCGTAATCGAAGAACTGAACATAATGTCGACGCCTTGGAGGAAGTAACATATGGACAGTAAGACTACCACTTGCTGAAGGTAACTTCAGACCACTTACCCTAAACTGGATCATGGGTATCGTATTTCAAGACTAAGATATGCTTATAACCACTTAAATTCGAGTGTTGAAGATTGGTCAAAAGTTATGTTCTCCGTCGAATCAAAATGTATGTGCTACAAGCACGATGGAGGACACAGAGTGTGTAGAAGACAAGGGGAACGATTCAAGCAAGCATGCACCCAGGAAAATGGGTCTGTACTTGATTGCTTCTGAGAGTCGCACAAAACTGGTGTTTAAAGAAAATGGCTCTTTAACTAGCGAAAGATATGTGGAAGAAATCCTCAATGAACACATTGATCCATTTATGGTCAATTGGTGAGGATGCTATTTTTATGCAATACATGAAATAAAATGTAGTGACTCAGAAATTTTATTACTTTCATTTAAGGGGTAATATATTGTCTATTGAACACAATTTATTTAATTAAGCTAGCATTCTTAGTTTCCGAAATTTGATTCATTGCTCTCGAGTGTCTAAAGATTATGCAGTAGTTCTTGACTACTATTACTAGTTATTTCTTCCCGGCTCTTCTTTTTCTTAGGTGGCATTTTGGTTTCTGTGAAAAAGTCCTCAATAAGTTAATAATATTTAACCACACAAACTAGAAGACAATTGGAATCTAATATATTTGTTTCTTCCCGGTAACTAAGTTATATCTGGTAATATACAAATAAAACAATAACACCTATACGTATACGTACTTTAAATCCTTTAAAGTACCTAATTTTCATCTCTCAGGTACGTTAGTACATACAGAAACAACAAATCTGTGAATTTTTATCATATTCCTGCAGTGTTATCATTCTTCTGTCTAAGTGGATTCAGACAAGTGATATACAGGAAAGTGATAATTTTAAGGTTTTTCATGAATTCTACAAAAATGCTGTCTTTGATTGCAATTTCAAAGCTTTTTATTATATTTACACTAGTTATAGTAGTTAAAACTATTTAAAAAAAAATAAAAAATTAAATATTGATTACGTAAGTACTTACCATACGAGTGAGAACTTGTCTGACCCGAACACGTTTGCGCTAGAAGAAATCTCCGTCCCGACTGGCTGATTATCTAATCGGCTTCGTATTGAGCGGCAATGGACACATTGAGGTAGGCACTTTGCATCGAAAGTCTGGCAACTTCGCTTATCGTTTAAATTGTTGGTGTTTTATCATGTTTTTTAGCTCACAGGAATGTGATACGAAATTCTTGTCGCCTCTATTCTCTTAAGGAAAAATGGTTAAAAAGGAGGAGTTACGTATATTTTTTTTATGTATTAGCAAAGTTATATTAATTCTTACTGTAATTTGTTGCTAATCTGTTTGATTATGTACATATTTTGCTTATTATTCCGGTAGAAAGCTTGAGTTTTGGAAAATCGCCCCACAGGAAAGTGACAAATTTGATCACTTTTGGGCTTTCTTTTGCAAGAAATAAGTTTCTTACCGCTCTGAATTTCAGTGCCCAAATAGAAGACCATTAGTTAACTGTCTCAGATAAAAAATAAATCAGGAATATTTAAAACTTTAGAAGCTACGAGCTGAGCCCACCAAAATTCCTTCACTGTAAGAACTGCCCATAAAATGATAAACTGACTGGCTGATTGGTGATGTATCAACGCACAGCCTAAACCACTGGGTCTAGAGATTTGAAATTTTGCACATAGGTAGATAGCTTTTATTATTTTGAAATAAACGTGCGCGAGCGAAGCCGCGGGTAAAAGCTAGTACCTATCTTATAATTTGTAAGAGCTTTTAATTTGTGTCCTCTAATTAGGGCTGCCATCACCTAAATTGCCGACGCCGGATAAACACGGCAAAAATCCCGGACATTTGGACGAAATATGGGTTTTTCCCCGGACACCTATGAAAAATATTTTTTGCTACAAAAATAAAAACATCGTTGTGTTTTTTTTTCTATACAACTTGTTATTACAATCGAATGAAGTACGTATGTAACCGCAACAAATAATAGAAATTTTTAATAAAATGAAACACTCTTTCTGAGGTAATATTATTACCTCAGAAATTATTGTAATACTTTATAATTTAAAATTAACTACTCCAATGATATTTTCAGTCATCTAGTTAGGTAGGCGAATCCCTATAATATTTGTTGATTATTAATTAAAAGTACTTATGTAACTGCCGAAAGATTTAATTTTAACGAGATCTTTTTTTTTTACTTATTTTGGTATTTTTAGTCTTCCCGAAAGTCGGAACAACTCAGGTCCTTGAAACTATACCTGATTTTGATCAGAGAAGAAACCGTGTGTATGTTTAACGAGTTTCTTTCTTTCGTCTATTTATCTATAAAAAAATGGATTTCCCCTGACAACAAAAGTGTCCGGGTTATACCCGGACTCTTTCCAAAAATCCCTGCCGGACGGCCCCCGGACGCCCTTCAAACTAGGACAAATCCGGGGAATTCCGGACGGATGGCAGCCCTACCTCTAATCTCCGAATGATATAACTCGAAGTGTCCTTAGGTTAAATCTAGTTGAAACTGACACTATTTTAGTATCCCCTTTTCATCGTGATGAAATTGTCTTTATAATAAATGACGAATCCGATAAAAAATTGCATTCAGCCCAAAATAAATGATTAGGTAGGTACCGTATCTAGCAATCCACGCATACTTACACAAGGGCATTTTCGCCAACTTCACAGTTTTGGGAGAACGAGAAAAAAAGTTCAAAATTAGAAGTAAAAATGGTCAAAGTGCATAAAGGATCATTTGAACATCAAAAATATGTTGGATTGCACCGAATCTGTATCTTAATTTACGAGATATTTATCAATAAAGTTTTGGTAAGGACATTTTTGGACCGGTAATGACAACTTTTAAAAACTCTGAAGATGTTTTGAAGGGTTTGTATCCACGGATATTAGCCACGGATAACGACGAGTTGTATGAGTTGGGCTAGTCTGAATACATACTACATATACATTTTAAGAACATTCGAAAATAAAATTAGTAAAATTTTGGTAGCCATCAACATTCCGCATAAATTAAGGTGGTGTTTTTTTTTATACAAATGCTAAAGGTATCGGCTTTTTATTGACCCCCTTGAAGAGTTCCCTTGATTTTCCAGTCACATTGTATAGTGTTATAGAATCAGTCTTTATACTAACGATTTATGTAAATAACTAAAAACATATAAACTCTCCACAATTTATATGATTAGGTTACAATCAAATTTAAAATAACAAAGCCTTTTAAAAAACATTTAAAAAAAAACAAATAACTTTTCACCAAACTGTAAATCTGTCGTAACTTAGGTAAGCACTTTATTTTATACAACAGTCAAAAACAAATAATATAATTTGAACATTCTTATGAAATAAGAAATAACAAAAGACTTTTACTTGAATTAACTAAAACGTGTTTTCTCCAAAATGTAAAAGAAAGATACAAAACAAAAACACTCTTGCTTCAAATGCTAATAGTTTTTTATAACATTTAATGATTAAGTATATTTATGTTCTAAGTAACAAACAATAATTCTTTAGTTTTTAGTTTTAAATGATACCCTTAAAAATAAATATAAAAATAATTTTCATTTAGTACTTAAATATTCATATTATAACTTGCTATCCTTTATAGCCCAGTCATATTAGAGGTGAAAATTGGTTTTTCGCAAATATCTTTGTTCCTATTGCTTAAATGAGATTTACACTTATTATAAAAGTTGTAGAGTATTCAATTTTTTACAACTTTTGTTTAAAATTTTATACTTTACAACTTTTAAAATAGGTGCAAATCTCATTTAATCAATAAGAACCGATATATTAACGAAAAACCGATTTTTATTACCTTTGACCTTCAATATCTTAAGACGCAAACACGATAGCATTTGTGACTTTTGAGACAATATTTAGGACGACAAAACAAAGTTTTATACCAATTTACAGCTTATTTTCTTTCATTCCGAGGTTGAGGTCCCTTTTTTTACCTAATATGACTGGGCTATTAGGATAATACTTTCTATAAAAAAATTAAATGTCATTACCATCCCAAAACTGTCCTTACCGCTCTACTTAACAGGACCCGGCGAGGACAGTCGTGGTAAGGACATTCGACGGTTTTTGTGTCTTCATTCTAAAACTTTCCAATATTACACCGGTTTTTTAGACGTATTACGCACAAAAAGGCTATTTTTATAATATATATAGGACTCAGACATATATAAATAGTACTTACCTTAAATCTGGATGTGGTGCCGGTGTGGACAGATTTTAAAATTTTTAGAAGGAACGCTTGTACAGCAAAAACAAAGGCGCGCTATCTAACATTTCTACGCTCAACGGACGAATGACGAGCTTGCCTATGCACAGTGATGCGCTTGTATGTGTGCGGTGTATAGTTTACTTATGCTTTAACATTTTGTAACGAAAACCGGTAAGGACAAAAATTGCTATCAGAAGTTGTAACGTTGTAAATAACATGTTTATGAGGCACCTACAAATTTGTTTTCTATTTTTACTTAATGCTAAAACTATATTCTAATGTATAAAATCATAAGTAAGTGTAAATTTGCTAGTAATTTTTTTGTACACCGAGTCAAAGTTTTAAAAGTAGAAATGCAGCACACGTTACACCCCGATTTTTTTGTTTCAGTCCAGTATTACTTCCAATTTAAATGAGTTGTTTGAAAGACAATCTTATAAAAAGTAAGTTAATAAGGCATTAATTGGTATCGTAACAGAAATTTCACATTTAATTAAGTAATTTTTAAAAAATCAGGTTGCAACCAGTTTTTGGCCCTTTGGCGAAAAGTCCCACAAATTATATTTTATAAAAATACATTCCGAAATACTTATAAGTACCTAATGGCTTTTCGAAGTAAATCTTTTGAATTAACACAATATAATTATAATTAAAGTTAAAACTCACTTGATCAGGTAATTTATTTCTTATTTAAGTAAACTACTTGACTGGCAGAGACAGGTAATATACCTACACGGGACGCACGCAGCGGCTCGCCCAAGGCAAGTTGAAATAATACAACTACGCGCATGGCACAGCGATAATATTCTATAAATGCGCATGCCCGGAACGGTTACCTATACCTACATTACATCGTATCGCCTTAACTAGCTACTTTTATTCCAAGTTTCCAGCACTGCCTGAAACTTCATATGGAGGAGCGGAGGTGGAATACTTCTCAAATGCTGCATTACGAAAAGGGAAGATCTTCCGCCGAAGTGATCGTGCCTGGGGACCGCGGCCTAACGATTGATGTTGGACAGTTGTATTTATAGGTACAAACTCATTACAAAACTTCGATACCGCGCTATCGAAGTTTTACGACCAGTTTAAGAACTAAAAAATAGCACTTTGATGGCTTCCTAACAACAGTTTATCAACATAACGTTGCTTTTGAATCTCATACATTCATCCTCGTATTCTGCTAACACAGTCTTAGTTTACAAAAAGATAATTCAACCTATGAAACAATTAATTTATGAGTATTTAGAGTCGCGTTAATTTAAATTCACTTTAAAATAAATAAAAGTTGATGTGTTGCGGAGGGATAGGTACAGAGTGAATGCGGACGGAATCAAATTTTGAAGGAGTGGAGGTAGAATGCTCCTCCATCGTGAAAAGGGAAGATCTTCCGCCAGGCGAGGTGATCGTGTCTGGGGACCGCGGTCCAACGGTTGATGTTGGACATTTGTAATTATACAAACTCAATAGAAACCTTCGATAGCGCGGTTTAGAACTCGGCCGTCTATTGGCGCGATCTATGTAGTGTTGCTACACTTCATAATAACTCCTTTCCCCCTTTCACGTGAGAATTTTTCAAAATCTTTTCTTATAGGCTGCCTACATTGTACCTATAAGCTACTTGAAGTTAATTTCGGTTCAATCAATCAAGCTGTTCTTCAGACATCGTACATGATCCCGTTGTGCATTTTGCTGTTACTGTAGAATTTAAGCAAATCCTTCGTAGGAATCCTCAAATTCCTTTCCGAATCTATTTATCTCTTTAACCAATTTACATATTTTCCCGTGAGAGTTAAATATTTTCCTGCAGTAAAAAATACCCCATATGTTGACAGGATATTGAGTTATCATCACGCCAAATTTTATCAAAATCTTTAAAATAGTTTTTACATGATGTACAGCAAACCAAAAAAATCAATTTACCGATTTAATCTTGTAACAGTTATATTCCCTAAGTATACAATATAGGCATACTTAGATGTACATAGGCATGCTTCTTCTCCTCAACTATACATACCAAAGCGGTGGAGTCGCAGTGAGTCGCAATGACTTTCAATAAGAGGACTTATTAGCATTAAATAAAAACACATTGAATAAAAACTTTTGACTTTGACTTTGTACTTACCGGAGGATGACGTCATTCTAGCGGCGCCTCAAACTTCTCAGAGGGCTTCGAATGTACTGCACCTGCATTTGGTCGCTTTTGAAAAAAAAGTTACAAATTGGTGAGGAGTCTGTTTTAGAATCAAGAGTGTGGCGCTACTACTAGGATAAAAATATCTCTTGTAGGTAGAAACAATTCGAAATTCTGCAGGTTCGAAGCAAACCCCACAAGAAGTAGATGTAGATTCAGTGCTCGGCATGATAATATTAATTTATTCTCGAAATTCAGACTCCTATCTGTTATCGATAATGATAAACATCTTTTTATTGCTTTTGCGGTAATGTGAATTTGAGTTTAAAATTCGACTAAATTAAGATTAGATATATTTACATCTTAATTTAGTCAGGTTTCGAAAAGAGTAACATAGGTAACAAAAGATAGTCCCGAAATTGTTCTGTCAAACATAGTAATGGACGTTTTTACCTACTAAACGAATACCTATAGTCACAAACAAACAAACCAAATTCAAGATTAAATATTTATAAACAAAAAATCAACTTACATTAATTTCTCATTTATTTATAATTGTATCACACTTACAAAAGAAAATTATATTTAAAATAATAATTTCGAATTAATCTACTAACTACATTTTATATCTCACGATGCGCAATTTTAATTTGGAGTGAAACGTTTTCTTCAAACGTCTTTGATCCTACATTTTATCCTGTTACGTCATAAACAACGAACGTCTGTGTTTAATAAAATGAGACTGACAAAATATTATGTACAACTTTATGATAAATGCTACTTAACTTCTGCTTTTACTACCTATTAAAACACTTTTCTAAAATAACTAAGCAGATCCATTTATGGCATGAGAACTTAACTATCGGTATAACATATCTACATGTATCTCTTAAATAAGAATAAACGAGTACAATAATTTTATTTAAATATTAGATCTCAATGAATGTAATCTTGTTTTTGTAGGAGGAATGTCTGCAATCTAAAGCATTGTAAGTCTACCCTTTTCATTTATGGACTCGGTATGATTTTTATTCTTATACTAAGTAGGTGTGGTAGTTCCGTATTATACTTACATTGTTTAAAAAAAATGTGTCAGAATAAAATGGATAAAGGTAGAATAAAGACGATTCGGACTCCAATTATAAATAGATAATAAGGCCTCGTATCCATAGTTCAAAATACCTACTAAAAATAACTCAATAAACACAAATCGGTTTTAGGCATTCATTTTTGATGATTAGGTATGTTATAGGTAACACTATACCTACTAACTTTTTATATTAGGTAGGTATTGTAGGTATCGGTAGGTATATGTCTGGCTGTGAAAGCGCACACTCGCCAAATCCTAAAAAAAAACCATCCACAATAAGTATTGCCCTTTTGAGTACCAGTCTCTGAACAAGTCTCGTAATCTCTCTCAACCTCGGTGGTTACAAGTTACTTTTGAGGTTAATTTAAAAAACAATCAACTACCCACATTCAAGTTGTACAAATAGAACTATAGAACAATATTATATCTTCCTCCGTACAAAGAAAATAGATCCATAAATAAAGGCAGGTTATACCTAAAGAGACCATTTGAGATCATTTAACACTTTTCGCTGTTAATGAGAACTTGCGGTGAGTATTGGTTGATGACCGCTACCTTTTTCATGTAGGTCTTTTTGATCATGGCAAGTATCAGGCTGTAGATAACTGGAACAAAACATAAAAAAAATTTAAATCTATGTATACTGAAAATACCCAGTTTTTACAAGTATATTTTTCGGATCCATAAAAGTCGCCCAATCAATACATGCTTTGAAGAAAGCATACTCGTATTTAAAAGTTTTACTTTACGAAGACATATCAGATTTAAAACAAGAGGAATATCCAAAAATATTTTAAATAAAATTCCAAAAGGGAACACAAATATTAGTAGGTACGTACTGCACATGAAGATAAAGATAAAGAAATTTGCGTTGAACTCAGTTAGTCCGTAGAAGATGACCAGCGAGAACATGCAGATAGTGTCCACCACCACGCCGTATACAAAGTACGCCTTAATGTGTTCAGGCTTGTTCTGAAATAGAAAACAGCTGATCATAATCTAATTGAAAATTGATTTCACTCCAAAATGACAAGGGATTTTGTAGGTATGTCCTGTGATACCGATATGTAAAATGTAGAAATCGATCCATTTACAAGATCATGTCAAAATTTATAGTAACCTTAGAACCTTACAGGAATTAAAGTTACTATCACTTATGAAACTTCACAGCAAACTAAACCTTATTGATTAAAAATTATACAAGGAATGATAAAATAGTACATTATGATATAAGTAAGTGCGGTAGGTTGAAAATTACAGCCGAGGCGATATTGCTAGCCCGAGCCGTAGGCGAGTAATTATCAAAGCGAACGTATGTCATACGACGTTTTATAACACATTTGCGAGGAAATAAAATAAAACTTCGACTATAAACGAATAAAAACAATACAGCGCGCGGCGCGCATCAGCATTTTTTTTTTTGGCAAAGGCACAAAAAACAGCCAGTGTTACCTACTAATAAAGTAAATTAATATTTTTGTGTTTTTGTTACAGATTAATTGGTTGTAATACTTGTAATTTACTGTCAAAATTAATTAAATTAAATAATTATGTACATAAATATTTCTTTATTATATTTTATCTCCCAAAGATAATTTTAATCATAAAATGTTGACAACTTTTTTGACATAAAAACTCTTTCCTGAGATTTTAAAAAGTACCGTTCGTTTTAAGACAGAGCATCTTGATAAACCGTGCGTTTTACATTACACTTACCGCACTTGGGCGTAATGAGATACAATACGATATTGAAATTGGTGAAATAAGACACCTTTAAAGTACATTACTGTGATGGTAAGTGGAAGACACAAATGTAATTTGATATGCAGCTAAGTATGTACCTTAAACGATCCATTCACCAGGAATGCAGCGAACACGAGGGCCACCAGCGACAGCATCAGTAGAACTACACTCACAACGACCACGACGACCAGCATTATGGGTCCAAGGTCATTGATGATGGGCGAATTGTACTTGAAGATCATTATGGTGGTGAAGTAGAGAAACGCAGCTAAAGACGCCAAGGTGCATAGTGATACCAGTGACTGGAAATAAGACAAAACTCAAGTCAATATCGGGTAACATAAGGCTGTATAGTTAGCGAGTGGAATTAAGTCGACAAATGCAAGTGAAATTTCTTTTGTCTTCGCCTTAATCGGGTAAAAAGACAAACAAGACACCAAGCTACACGCTGTCATTAACTGGAATTAAGTCAATAGTCAAGTCAAACACCAAGCTGCATTGCTGTCACTGACTGGTGTTAAAGTGAAGTCAACCACCAAGCTACATTGCTGTCACTGACTAGTATTAGGTAAAAGTCAAGTCAAACACTAACCTACATTGCTATGTAACTGACTGGTACTCAAACTGGTAGTGAAACGTCAATTCAAACACCAAGCTACATTGCGGTTATGTCACTGACGGCAATTAGGTTAAAAGAAGTCCGAAGTCTTAGTCTGTCTAAATAATAAACAAAGACATAAAACTAGAAGTGGACATTGTCGCCTGCGATTTTTAAGTAGGTAGGTATCTCTATCTACCTACTTAGCTCATAGGTACATCACTACCTACATAGTAGGATAAAATAAAACAAAGTCGCTTCCCGATGTCTGTGGGTCCCTATCAGTGGCGTAACAATAGGGTGTCAGGGCTGGCAAAATGCCACGGGCCCCCGATCCAAGAGGGCCCCGGCCCAAGAGGCCGCGAGCTCAAAAATATTTTTTTACATTGTACCTAAGTACCCATAGTACCTGAGTATTTTATTTTATTTGAAAAGTATATTTTTATAAGTTCAGCTTAAAATACAAAGTGAGACAACTAAAAACCATAATACAATTTCAAGTTAATCGTTAAGCATTTCAACCTACGTAAACAAAAATATGTTGATTCATTTTTAGAGATGTACAGTCAAGAGCACATGACGCTTTACACTGGCAGTGCGAGTCTGACCTCTAAGGCGATTGGAATAAGAACGTTACAAAGTCCAATGTGTCAAGCTCTACGTGCTCTTGACTGTACACCGACCGTGTACATCACTCGTCTCGGGTAACGTATACAGTACACGTTACCAGTGACGACTAATTTTACGTAGGTACTTATGACCGTCAAAAAACTGTCAATCAAAATACCGGTAATTGCATATCTCTATTCATTTTAGAACGCATCCGTAGGTTTCTACATATTTTGTCGCGGTCTTAGTTAAAAGCAAAAGAGGAAGATACGGTACTGGCTCCTCGCGCATGGATCCCAAAAATTAGGTGCAAGTAGAGTAATTCGTTGTAGTCTCAATCGGGCCGGCATCACCTGATAGTCAACGAGAAGGAAACACACAAAATTGAATGGTTAACCGCTGTATAATGCCTCCATGTGCTTTTATAAAGTGTATCTACAAATAGCACTAGAACAAAAAATAAAGCCCACGGGATCACATTCCCATCGTAAGCACATTAAAAAGACTCAACTTGTGAATGTGAAGTCTCTAATACGCATTGGCCTAGCGTGGGGAGTACAGACCATTCCCTCTCGCCTAAGAGAGGAGGCATATGGCCATTAGTGGGACATATACAACGTGTAATTGAGTACGCTGAAAATCTCGAAGATTATTAAAATTAAACTGAGTACAACGAGACGATTTTTACTGATAGGGCCCCATCAAAAGAATTTGCCACGAGCCTCAGATGGTATAGTTACGCCACTGGTCCCTATTTATGCTTAGATTTTAAAAACTACGCAACGGATTTAGATGCAGTTTTTTAACAGATAGAGTGATTCAAGAGAAACATTTTAGTTTTAGCATTGCACCTGTGCAAAGCGGGCGCGGGTCGCTAGTAAACAAAAATAACACAGTTGTGTTTACATCCACCCAAATTCATAATGTTAAGTCATACACCTAGCGTTGGGTAGATAATTGTCTTCGGCAGAAAAATAATAAAGGCTAGGTAGCCTTTAGGTCCATAAGGTCCTATGCAAAGATGTTTAAAGAAAAAGTTTCTCTCTCCTTGGAAAGAGAATGACTTTCTTCCAACCTCTTTGGTCCTTTAGATCAAAATGACCGGAGTATCAGAATGTCCAGTTGTAATGACCTAACTCATTGGTAAGAGTTGTTAGAGTAACAACACATAAAGTAGGTATTGATTACAGAAATGCAATACCATAATGGATTCTTGCGATCGACAAAATTGCCACGGCTACATAACCATATTATGATACGTTGTTAGGCTCTTTAAATACCTACGCAGGTAGGTACATGATACCTTGGCCAAGTGTGAGTTCAGTCAGGCAAAGCTCACTGCGGCATTGTGCAAGCAAAGTTTTGTACTGACTTGGGACCGAGGCAAGGTTCAGTTTTTCATCACCCAAGTCGACTTATTGTTTAGTTTAGTCCATGATATTTTTTGAATGCAGAAAACTCTGTTATCAGGTAGTAAGGTATACCAATATACATATGTATATTATGTAGGTATACATACTTTTTGTCTAGGTAGTCCTTTGAGTATTAAACCAACAGGAGACGTCACGCGCACTAGTTTCTTTGCAAAAAAGTCTGCCAATATCTGCGCGGGGGACGAGGAAACGCACACAAATAAAGTTAAAACAAACGCATTTTTTAACAAAACAATTTAACACTAGGTTGAACTAGATGCACACAAATACATTCACCAATCCGAGCACTCCGTGAACTCAAAAACACTAGTTGTATATAACAGGTATGCGTGTTGACCGACACTTTTTTTTGGCAGAGGGGAACGCCTGTCAGTGGCGTCTCCGGTTGGTTTAATACTCAAAGAGGTAGTCCGAGTATGTAGGTACAATACAACAAACAAATAGAAAAGACTAAAATATAGTTTAAAAAATATAATTAATAAAATAAACTGGTAAAAACGTGGGTATTTCAAGAAATTGAATACCACTGCCTACCCCCTCGGGGATAAAAGGCGTGAGATTTTTTATTTATGTAACATCTTTTCTGGAAATGAATACCTAGGTACCTACCCCACGTTTCACCAGTGTACCTATTATTTGGACCCCTAAACGGTAGAACGCTACAGACTTCGCACAGAGCACCCAGATGTTAAAAAACATAAGGTCAAAGGTAAGTCAGTTTTAAAAGATGATGTTGCTATTATTGAAACCAAAGAGATTAAAATATAATAAGGCATAGAGGGGACAAAGCGAGGAAAATTTGAAGTCGAAAAAAAATTCCAAGTGGAATAAGTCTAGTACAATTTCGACCGAATGACAGCTTGCGTTCATACTAACTGACATGACAAGGACATGACGCTTAGGCTTCAAAGTTTTGTATGAAAATATTCCCAATGCCCCCTCTATGCCCTAGTATATTTAAATCTCTTTGATTGAAACAAAGCTGGAAGACAAAACATTCAAAATTATACTTACAACATTGATGACGGCAAAGATCTTAGTTCCGGTTTCCACCCGCATACAGGTGATCCTGTCTTGATTTGGGAGCAGCATATCTGCACAGAGGTGACATTCAATATGATAGTGCGATAATTTTGTAACAATTTCCTGTTATATGTATATCTCAATAATATGTACAGTAAGTAGATATTTAAAGAACATCGGCAGCGTGGGTACCCACTGAAATAGATACCTACGGGGTATCAAATTATGCTTGTTTTGTTAACTCATAACATGTCGAAATTTTCCATATTTTCGAATTTATCTAGCAGTTGGGAGTATTGAGAAAACAGAAATATCATATTAACACAAATCGATCGATTGGGAAATCTAATAATACAAAAACTTTTTTGTAAAATTGAACGCTAGTGACATCACGGCTCAAAAATAAATACAAAATCTTAGTTGATTAGGTTCTTATTTTAAACTTTCCTCATTGAGACCATAAACAAATAATTTATTTATATCGTTGGGATTTTTGTTTTCAATATTTTTTCCATATTCAATACAACTTTTGGTTTGTTTGTTGAATTTTGTGATTCATCTTCATGCGCAGGAAAAACCTGTTTTAAAACGAAAGTAGGTACCGTTACAGGAAAAGATTCGCGTTGCGTTGGCACGGCAATGCGGCATATCATCTTATAATGTAGCTGTATGATTGAGCTGTATGTATCACCAAAGATTTTAAATTCTAATAAACATAGGTACATTAGCCGCCTTTTGAGGCAGTCATTTAAAAAAATGCATCATTCCGATTTGCTCATTCGGCATTTGTCCATCAAGGATCTTAATAGACATTATTTGATTCGTGCCCTCTGATCTAATCACAATAATTATCATAAAATTCAAAAAGTGTCCTTTGATCTACTTAATTAACAACTGAAACTTCAATGAGTAAGTAGGTAGATATCCCGTTTTTACCCTGATTAAATTGTCTTTCTTAATGACAAAACCGATAAACACAACACATCACTGTGATGCATTCAGCCCAAAATAACTATTTAGTAACAGAAACTACATTTCGTTAAAAACCTCTTCATAAAAGATAGACTGGTATTGGTATATCTTTTGAATGAAGACATAATTTTATAAAGTTAAAGCTTACCTACTGGATCAGCAAATCTTTTGTTTTCGGAAATAGCAAGCACTAACGACTCGACTGGCAGAGACGCAATACACAAATAAACACACACAGGACGGACGCAGCGGTTCGACCAATGAATGAAGTTGAATTGGACGACCACGCGCATGGCACAGCGATAATATTCTCGATCTGCGCATGCCTGGCCGTGTCTGTAGTTTCCGATGCGAACGATAATAATGATGACATCATCTTAACATAAACTAAGTACATAATTTCCCCTGTGTTCAGTACTAGGAATGCAGAAGCACACAAAACTATATATTTTTTATTTATTTAACTTCATGTACCAAGAAAATGTACACATGGCGAACTTAATTCCTAAAGGCATTCATATCTACCAGTCAACCATCAGGCTAAGCAGAAATAATTTGGCGGAATTGGAATAACTATCTACCTCACATCTATTTAAGTATTCGTACTTATAGATAATTAATGTTAACAGAATCCTTTGTTAGGCACTATTTAATTGAGATTAAGTATATGGTATATGCTAAAGATTAACATTAATTAAAGTAAAGTTAATAAAGATTTATGTAAGTAAGGAACTTTCCCATTTTAGAAGTTAACAATCCAAAGATAGGTATTTATAAGTACTCCTACATAAGACCAATAAGATTCTCCGACAAAAAAAAATCCTTCTGCACTAATCACTCAGTATAAAACAAAGTCGCTTTCTCTGTCCCTATATCCCCATGTCCTTATGTCCCTATGTCCTTATGTCCCTTTGTATGCTTAAATCTTTAAAACTACGCAACGGATTTTGATGCGGTTTTTTTTAATAGATAGAGTGATTCAAGAGGAAGGTTTTAGTATAATCATTGCACCCGTGCGAAGTCGGGGCGGGTCGCTAGTAAATGATAAGACGTAATCTCTGGATATGACTTTGAAAATTCTTTAAATTAATACATACAAGTAGAAAGCTAAACCATTTCCAAATGACTCGGACGTAGGTAAGCCATGTATCAAGTAATTAATTTAGTACTAGATAAGTAGGTAGTAATATTCTATCCAACTGCATATTTTCTGCACGGAAGGAGGTTTAGAATATTATCTATTTAATAAAACATAAAAGTGCTTGTATGGCTCATTTGATTTTTTTTTTCATTTAACCAAGTACCTACCTATATAACTGTACTTGCTTTGCCTATTTTGACACGAGTTCGGCCATGAGGATCTGTTAGTCCTCGTAGCCAAATCAGTTAGGCGAAATAGTTAGGCCATGAGGAAAAAGCCATATTTAGTAGGTACCTAACTACTATAAAATATTCTGTGCTTATATTTCTCTTACGTTCTTCGTATATTTTTTTTGAAAACAATACCGTGTCATGGACAAGGCCCATGCTAACTATCACCATTCATACCAGTTCTCGCATTTGCTACCTACTTCTCGTAGGTACTTTCATTCATCAAACTAATTATTATTTCTTTTATCCGTCGTCTTTCTTACTTTTGTGCGTTGGATTCGCACCTGTTTAACTATGTAGTATGTCTAATTGTCTATCTCTACTTTCTTTTATTTTCTAGGTTTCAGCAGGCGTATTCACGGAGATTCGATACTCGATATCGGAAAATCTGTCGAATCCTTATGTCAAATATGACATCTGTGTATAGCCCATCTCGAAACCTTTCGATAGATTTTCCGATTCCGAGTCGAATATCGAGTATCGAATCTCCGTGAATACGCCCGTAGGGGAGCATATACATGACTTAAGTTTTTTCTTATGTTGTACAGTCGTCGTATTACCTACGCGTGGGTAGTGCTGTAGTGTCACTAGTGTCAGATTTCATTCAACTACCAACAACAGCATACCAAGAAGGTAAAGGAGGATCAGGGTCAAACTCTACAAACTATTTGCAGGATGGACAAAATAATGACCCCAAATAATGTAAAGGCATAGAGCTGATTTGGAAGCTCACAACACAAAACACAACACAACACATTGCAAATCTAAAAAAATATTTTTTCGTCTTTTATTGTTGACTATCGGTTCTGCACGGTTTCACCCGAGTAGGTAGTTCTTGTTCCCATGGGAATACGGGAATTAAATCCTATGTTACTCAGGGATTTTGTAGCATACATTGGTGTAAGAATTTTTAAAATCGGTCCGGTAGTTTTTGAGTTTATTCGTAACAAACATATACACAAATACAAATCATTCCCCTTTTTATTATTAGTCAAAGAGATTTAAATATAATAGGGCATAGAGGGGGCATTGGGAATATTTTCATACAAATCTTTGAAGCCTAAGCGTCATGTCCATGTCATGTCAGTTAGTACGAGCGCGAGCTGTCATTCAGTCGAAATTGTACTAGACTTATTCCACTTGGAATAACTTTTGACTTCAAATTTTTCTCGCTTTGTCCCCTCTATGCCTTATTATATTTTAATCTCTTTGAATATTAGTATAGAAGTTTAGAAGTATACATTGATGAAGGTTCACTAGAAGGGGCTTATAATAAACATGCTAAAGACTTACGTAGTAATAAATATGTACCATAAAATAACATTGTTTGTTTAATAATCTTCGATGTTATCTTTCAGACCTTTAACTTGAGCGATAGATAACAACTTTCCAAACAGCTGGCCTATTGTCTATTTACCTACAATCTTAATCGCAATCGTTTTCATTTTAACCTCTCAGACCATGAATCACAGACACAATTGATTTTTAATTGTGTCTCGGTTCCACTTGGAACCGGCGGTTCTTAACTGATTAACGCAGGTAGGTACTTCGTTTCTTTCGTAGGTACATCTGTCATTATCTCACATGGGTTAACGACTTGCATTGTGCGTAAACACGATGAAAACTTGGGCCAACGATTTCAAGTGCGTTCCGAATTCCGAAACATGGACGCGCTCGAGATATAACGCCACTAGGCGCAGTCACCCATCATGATATTCATGATTCAACGAGTGTGAGAATTAGAAACTCTTTTATGCGCATTCACAACCTGTAGTGTCGAGTCGCTTCTAGTGTGAATGCTCCCTAAAGATGTCTTGTTTTACTACGGAATGGAATACTAAAAGTAAATGCAAGACGAGTGGCCAGTGAAGCTACAAGCTCTATAGATTCCTGTTTGATCGTTTGCATGAGATATATATAGGTAGGTAGGTTTCACCCGCGTAGATCCCGTTTCCCGTGGGAATACGGTAATAAAATATAGCCTATGTTACTCAAGAATACTCTAGCTTTCCATTGGTGAAAGAATTTTTAAAATCAGTAAAGTACGAGTAACTACCTAGTTTTAAAGTTAATTCTTAACAAAGATACAAACATACAAATCTTTCCTCTTTATAATAAATACCTAAGTAAATATAGTATAAGATATAGATGGAGGCGCTCGAGATTCGGCGAATTAAAGTATGACTCATACATTTACTTTTTCCCTGTTAGATCGGTACCTACTCTGTTCCTCTGGACTGGTTTGCCTGTTGATTTGTTGTGCTTGTAACTTACAACTTTTTTTAACATGTTCTAACTTTTTTGTGGATTTTAATCCATACCTCTGCCAAAAATGTGAACCGATTTATAATACCTAGCTCCATGACCTTTGAGTAGGGCTGCCATCCGTCCGGAATTCCCCGGATTTGTCCTAGTTTGAAGGGCGTCCGGGGGCCGTCCGGCAGGGGTTTTTGGAAAGAGACACTTTTGTTGTCAGGGGAAATCCATTTTTTTATAGATAAATATAGTACAGTGAATAGAGACCAAATAAGGTGGGGATACCTTACAAACGGTCCGGTAGTTCTAAATTTTTTACATGTTGTCTAGGATGGTTGTTATGTGTTTAAAATGCAAAATGCACAATTCCCCCCCCTCCGCGCCCGCCGCCATCTTGAAAAAACCGAAATAAATCGGCACTCTTTTTAGATTTTCACTTATATCTTTGTTTCGGTGCATTTTAGCTACAAAACAGTTCTATTCAATGTTGTAGATAATGAAATTCCCTATAATATACGTGTTAAATTTTGTTTGTAGGGCAGATAGTTCACGAGATATGATATTTTAAAAAATATAAAAAAATACGCATTTTCCGGAAATTTTTCAAACTTATCAAATAAACAATATGCCGCTGTTTTCATTTTAATGCTTACTGCCCCCCCCCGTAAGGTTCGTTAAAAAAAGTATACATCCATTTTGTAGGTAATTAAATTCCCTACAATTTTTATTCTTATACTTGTTTTTCTCAAATAGGCCAAAATTGAATTACAGCGTTCTAAAGTTAGAAGTTTGAAAAATTTCCGGAAAATGCGTATTTTTTTATCTTTTTTAAAATATCATATCTCGTGAACTATCTGCCCTACAAACAAAATTTAACACGTATATTATAGGGAATTTCAATCTCTACAACATTGAATAGAACTGTTTTGTAGCTAAAATGCACCGAAACAAAGATATAAGTGAAAATCTAAAAAAAGTGCCGATTTTTTTCGGTTTTTTCAAGATGGCGGCGGGCGCGGAGGGGGGGGGAATTGTGAATTTTGCATTTTAAACACTTAACAACCATCCTAGACAACATGTAAAAAATTTAGAACTACCGGACCGTTTGTAAGGTATCAGCTCTCTATTCACTGGGTTAATAGACAAAAGAAAGAAACTCGTTAAACATACACACGGTTTCTTCTCTGATCAAAATCAGGTATAGTTTCAAGGACCTGAGTTGTTCCGACTTTCGGGAAGACTAAAAATACCAAAATAAGTAAAAAAAAAAGATCTCGTTAAAATTAAATCTTTCGGCAGTTACATAAGTACTTTTAATTAATAATCAACAAATATTATAGGGATTCGCCTACCTAACTAGATGACTGAAAATATCATTGGAGTAGTTAATTTTAAATTATAAAGTATTACAATAATTTCTGAGGTAATAATATTACCTCAGAAAGAGTGTTTCATTTTATTAAAAACCCTATCGGCCATCCGTTCTACGAGCAATGCCACTGCCACTTCAGTTTGCCAATTCTTTGTGCTATGTCGTTTACCTAGGTTCTCCTGCGAATCTCCTTATTTCGGATTTCAAACGCGCAGAGAAACTCCGAGCCTAGCTCTCTCCTTGCCTTCTGGGTGACTTTGAGGGTTCTAATCAGGACAATTCTGTAACTGTCGTATTTCGTATTTAGGACGAGAAGATATTTTGCTCCTTCAAGTTGCTACTTACGAGTAATTGGATAGTTTGTCCACAAAACACTAGGTACCTACCTAGCTATTTCAATGGGTAGGTAGGTAGGTACCTACTTATGTAATGAAACTTCTGGAGGAGCAGACCTGTAATGCTCCTCAATCGTAAATTTAAGATAGACGAAATAATCAGCTGTGGGGAACACATAGACCAACGGTTTATATGGGACAGAAAATGGTGGACAATTTATTATTAAATAGAACAAGCAATCGGTAGAATCAGGATCGGGGGTAGTTCAATACATCAACGTGATCAGTCTCTAGGTAGGTAGGTATAGGTAATAATAATGACGTGTACTGAAAATGTATTAAGTAAGTACCTATTACAATTATCAATTATGGATGAGATCGAAAATACTTACTACTTTTAAATAATAATTGATGCCTCAAGATCGAGACCAAAGATACCCCTGTCAAATTATGTGAGTCATTTCAGCAGCGCCACGGTCACAGAACACTATGCCACGGTCATCGATCGTGAAACGGATCCTTGCTTCATTTACTCCCGATTTAGTCACATTTGGTCAAAAAGTGACTAAATGCCAGGTGCTGTACTTTCGAAGATATGAGGAGAAGTTTGTGGCGCTGCGCGTAGTACTGTGCGTAGTTTTCTAGATTTTGTAAATTGCACTAAACACAGAGAGATTTAAATACTAGGGCATTTAAATACTAGGGCATAGAGGGGGCATTGGGAATATTTTCATACAAAACTTTGAAGCCTAAGCGTCAGTGCTGGTATCTAGATTTCAATAGCTGAAACAAGTATTCAAACAATTAGAAGTTGTTTCAGCTATCGACCGGTAGAGGTCACGCTGATTAAAAGGGATGTTACTATTTCATACCAAGGTATCGATAATATCAGTTTATTGACAAAGTATAGGTATATACAACAAAATCAATTTCAATTATACCTACTACACTCCCGGACACATCTATCGGGCCACCTAGTGTTTTTTAAGTTTTGATGGTCCCTAGCTAAAAACGTTGTCACACGAGATCGCGGTCTTCCTTGACAACAAACGAAGCCGCCAGTCTCTAAGTACCTTTAATAAACTCTTCGGACAGTAGTACGGCTTAAATTTAGTTGTGCACTCACATTTCTTTGGCTATGCCCGGCCTGCAGAAGTGCCACAGCTTTGGCGGCAATTTCAGGCCGAGTATCCATATTTTTTGGTCAAAACTTTTTCAAAGTTTGCAGTAGCCATATTATTGAACCAATAATCAGAAACATAAATAAAAAAATCCAACTTTCGCAAAATTAAAAAAGTTTTATCCTCCCTTGCATCATTGAAAACAATGAACAGACTCGAATTTTCTTATTTTTTTTCACAATTCTGTATTCGAAATAAAAAAAAACATACCAAAAGGTTGACCAATAAATCAGCTTCATTAATTACTGCAGGAAATCTATAACATTTTTGAACCAAAAAATATATGTTCCTATATTGATATTAAATTATTTATTAAACTGTTTGTATTCTTAAAAACAGTATGCCTATATTTTCTACCTAATAAATAAATATCGATAACAAAAGTCGATAAACAGCACCACATCACTGATTAGTAGTGAAGTAGTGGTATAAGCTACTCAACAGCAGAGGGCGTTAATTTACAAGATCAGCAGAATGTTCTAGAACGAATATAAGAAAATTATTAATTTTGTTCTTTTTTCTGAGTAAATATGAAAAATACTTACGAAAATAAACTAAAATCCCTTCCAGGCGTTTTGCTGTAGCGTGATTTGCAACCTAGCAAGGCGCATCTCGGCATATTTATTTATTTTGGCGAGATACGAACGAGAATTGTTATTCGGACGAGTTATTCCACTGTGGAATAAGTTTTGACTTCAATTTTTTCGGGCTTTGTCCCCTCTATGCCCTAGTATTTAAATCTCTTTGACTAAACATGACTATATTTAACAATTAATCTCGTGTATAACTTCGGCTCTAGATACCTTATACGATATATTTTTTTCCAGACGGTAAAAAAAATCATCCAGTATATTACAATATTATATAATAAACACAACGATGTTTTTTATTTTTGTAGCGAAAAATATTTTTCATAGGTGTCCGGGGAAAAACCCATATTTCGCCCAAATGTTCGGGATTTTTGCCGTGTTTATCCGGCGTCGGCAATTTAGGTGATGGCAGCCCTACCTTTGAGTATACTCCAAGTCCATGACCGATATAGATGGTTTTTAAATAGAACTCAAATGAGGTTTCGTGGTCAATGACAAACATATATTTTAATGATGATTCGAAAATATAGTGACTGTGTTCAGCTTTCGTTCAAGGTGAACACACCTTTTCATAGTAGATATTTTCTCCTTACCTCTGTCTATGTACCCTCCATACGTCCATGTTAATACAAGTGTTATTTTTTTTTTCAGTTACAATACAAGTTTACAGTAAACACCAAAGCACATGTATGTCAGAAATAGAACACAAATTACCTACATAAACAAAAATTACGAATGTTATACAAAAATTACAAAATAATGTCAATAAAATGTCAGATTAAAATGTCGATAAGCAGATATCAATTTAAAATTACAAAGGTCAAATCAAGCAACAATAATTCCTAAGTGTAATTGGCGAGAAACCGTTTAGCTTTAAGTGGCTTTAAGATGCAAGTCGGCTAAACGATCTGCGAATATGTCAACATCCGATCCCCGTGCTGAGTGAGCATGTCATTGAGCAGTTGGATAGCGCGCGCAGTGGGCGCATTCCTAGTTATAATGTGTAACCTTTGTGTAACATTTTACTTTCATTATTTAACACTGAAAGCGTGTCTGTACGGGCTGTTATGCCTCTGCCTTTCCTTATTATAGGAACTACAACAAAAAAGACCGAATGAATGAACAAGTATTACGAATGAAATGATTGATACTACCGATGTTGCCATTGAATCGTATTTGTTACATATTTATAAGATTCACATGTGCATTTTATAAAAATCACAATTGCAATGTTAACCTAACGTTTGCACTTGTGAATCTTATAATTATGCAACTTGTATTGTAGATGTAGACGAATTCAATAAAAATTTGGCAAAATAATGACTCGATTCTGGCTGACCAAACTGGCTAAATTCCTAATTTGAAGTTAGCTCTTTTCTTTTCCATCGTTTTGGAAAGGAAAAGGACAGAAATAAGCGATCGAATTTATTTATAATGTTACAAATGTCAAAATAACAAAATTGAACCTTATCAAAGCATTCTCATCTCATCTTATTAAAATACACGTGTTTAGCGATTTTAGTGATATGATGATGATGATGATGTGAGTGATTTAGGATAAAAGTGACAGATAAGCACGTTAATAGGGTTCCAATTAGTTTGTTTTTACATGTTTGACACTAACTCTTCAATTTATGGTTTGTAAAGAAGCATGCAGAGATCGAGCAAAATGGTGACTCATCGTTTCTGCCTACCCCTGTATTAAGTTAAAAAAAAATCTTTAACATCTACCTATTCAAAATATTACCTAACCAAAAAAAACGTATCATAACTAGCTGTTAATCTGTGGTGGGAAAATTATATGGCTCATGTCACTCTCTCAGAAAACTAATCTTTTCGTAGGTCAAAGAATTCAGTCCAGTTATTAAGAATCTATTGAATACAAACAAACAAAAAATCAAATCTTTTAATTATATTAGTGTAGATTTGAAGTGTCCTAGCAACATTGGAAAATAATAATAAAAAAAAATGGTTGTAAGGACTAGAATCCAACGCCAACAAACAAACAAAAAATGTAAATGAATGAAAGAATGATTTGATTTGTGGATTAAATTTTGACAGTAGTCGATGCGGTACAAATTTCACAGATATCTTTAACTTAGTCGGAGACAGATAGGACACTCTTCCGTTTAAGCAATAGTTCCTAAAAGTTCACCGAGCGCTAGTGTCGCATAGTGTTGTGAAAGTACCCCTTTCATTTGTAATCGATATCGATACGGCTAGTGATGTGCTTATAAAAAAGATCGATATACGGCCACTGTTAAGTTTTATTTTTCAAAAAGCAATAAAAAAACAATTCCAAGTTATTTCTTTTTGTTTCTTTATTTATATATGTAATCATTATGGGAGGCCTGTGTCCAGTAGTGGACAAATTTAGGCTGATGATGATGATGAAATTGTTTATAATTTTATACCAATTATGATTGTGCTTTCTTAATATCAATTTCATACAAAACTTATTAGTTTCTTTTTTATGAATGGTGCAGCCCAACCAGTAAATTAGTTTATTAATTTGATAATATTATTTAAAGTATGGACCAAAGAAGTTACTTCTCGGTACATCATTAAAAAGTTTTTGGTACGGATAAGCTAAGTTGCTGTGCTTTGATCTCAAAGTTTTCTATTTCATTTGTAATATTTGTATCTTCTTTTGCAATTATTGCACTTAAATTTTGGGGACATAGAAATTTACTAATGGGTCTTGATTTGGATTTCTTGGAAAAATGTACACAATATTATGCTCCTTGAACAGCAACTTTCCTATCCTTTCTATTGTCGTGATCCATCCTTCTAACGAAGGAACACGCCCATAATGTGTTTTTTTTTATAGTTTACTGGTTGAGTCTACAAATGAAACATTTTTCATAATGTCCTTTGCTTCATGCCACAAACTGAAATGCTCAGATTCGGGTTGAATAGAGCCGTGAAGCTTTCCTTGTTTTGTTGTTGTTTTTTAGCCATTGACACAGTTTATCTATAAATTCTACTGCTTCCCCTGTTGTTTCCATGGTTTTGCTGACGAGCTATCCTTCAAAAGTTTTTCTGTAAGCATACAACTTTATTATAGAAAATAAAAGATCCAGACTACTTAGTAGACCAGCATGCATGGGATTAACCAACTCGACGGTAAGGCTATTAATCATAATTATTATTGTAAACCATATTTACAAGTAAGACATGAGATTAAAAAGAGTTTGAGTTTCTTGCTGGTTCTTCTCGGGGTACTGCATTTGGAACCAGCAATCCGTTGGTGGACATGGGCTGCTGTTTACATTTAGCCAATCTTCATGGACGAGCTTAGAGTGCCTTGTTATTAGACTATTGCCCTTTCTTAGTGTACTTTTTGTATGTTTAGAAAATAAATTATATTTGACATAAAAAAATATATTTTAGAAGCAGAATATAAACAATGATACATACTTACCATCTTTTACTATTTTTACAGTGAATTCATTGACCTCCGTTTCAGATTTTAAATAGGTGTGTTCACTTGAAAAAATTCCATCTGGAAATGGAAAATATTCATATTTAATTAAAAATTAAACACTAACACAATTTGACATTACATAAAAAAGGCTACTTTAAAATTACCGACTACTTAGTAGACAAAAATGCATGGGTTTAAGCGACTCAGCGCTATGTAAGGCTATTCATTATAATTATTATTGTGAACCATATTTACTAGTTAGACATGAGACTAAAAAGAGCTGCCCTTGAGTTTCTTGCTGGCTCTTCTCGGGGTACTGCATTTGGAACCAGCAACTCATCGGTGGAGATGGACTGCTGTTTACATTTAGCCAATCTTCATGGACGAGTTTAGTGTGCCTTGTTATTGACATTTCAAAGTTTATTTTGTATACCTACTGAAATAAATTAATTTTGAGTTTGAGTTTGATCGGATTGGTCAGAAAATCTTAATATTCAAAAGCTTACCAGAAGTACTCAGTGAGGGATTTTATTTGGTCTGAGGGGATACAAAACAGCTTGATTGCGATCACCCTTCCCGTCAAATTACTATTTAGCAGTGTTTTTGACACACAGGTTTTTTCTGTAATTGGTCTTTCGGCAACCCACTTAACTCTTCATTGTGAGTATTTGTAAGGAATTAGAAAAGATAACCACAGTTCCCGTAAATCATTGTTTCTCTGAATATTATACAAGCGATGACGACACTCGCACAACACTTTACAGTTTGTTTGTCCACTTTGCATGTTTACTGATTACTTTGTAACTCAAGCTTGAAAGCGAGGAATACACAAAGTAATCAAACTACAACGAAAATTAAGTAAAACAAATGAAAATCCAAGAAACAACAGAAAAACAGCCGGCCGGCACAATGACAGACAGTATGACCAATATGACAAGTAAAACAAAAGTGTGACGTTTTGCAAGATGGTGGATACTTACTACCATACTACAAATAAAAATTTAATGCGATTGCAGCGCTTCGTGAACCAATCGGTACTAACAAGTGTCAAGAGTGTCACAGGCCTGTACAAATTTGCAAATTGTATTTTATCCAAAGTGCTAAAGTGGGAATAAATTAAGTGTAACTTGCGATATTTTATAGTGAATGAATTTAATATATAGCAAAATATAGTGTTATTGTGTACTGGGTCATAAATTCATCACCGAAAATGGATGTTGTCGGCAGTGAAATTGGGCAGAAAATGAGGGTAAAAATAGTTACATATATTTTATTGATTATTCCTATTATTACTTTTTTAAATATTACAGACTTACTACAAGCACTTCGAATTATAATTTGTGTCTGCCACGTAATTATTTACTTGTTTATTGTGTTTTTTTGTAAATTCTTCAACTGCTAGATTGGCCTATGTCATTAGTTGGTATTAACCCTTCATAGATCCCAGCCCTGAGTTGATAATAGAGTTCTTCGGATATTGATTTAATAACTTTCTTACTTTCAGTCTGCCATCAAGGCGAAACTCACAGAATTAGGATGCTATGTTGGTAAGTTTATTTGACTAAATGTTACTAGTTAGGTAGGTACTAGAGGATTCGATCCCGGGATCCCGGTCATATTTTAGTCCCGAAATTTTCGGGATCAAAATTTAATGAATGCCGGGATTTTCGGGATTGATACATTTACAGTACCTATAAACATTGATCTTTTTAGCATAATATAGTCTTTTTTAAAGTTTATCTAAAAGTCTAGAAGTAGATGTTTTGAAGTTAATTTTTAGTTTCATAAATTATTTACAGAAGTGCCTAGTTTGTTTATTTTATACGAAGAAAGTATAATTTTGTTTAACCGCCTTATTGAAGATTTAAAACTTAAATATTCTATGTCGTCACAAAGATTTCTTATTTATTTATTCCCGAGCCGGGTATATTTTTTTTCACAGAGGCGGAAAGCGGCAACTTCGTTGCGCAGTGGTCCAGAAGTTGACGCTTTTCGTACGGAGAGATCAACCATTGATTTTGATATGTTTTACTATCTTTTTATTACCACTTTTCATTACCAATACAATCCCGCGACTATCCCGGGATCCCGAGATTAACTTTAGATAGATAATCCCAAAATCCCGGGATTAGAAAACTCAACCGGGATCGAATCCTCTACTAGGTACTGTTTAATTTTGTAATTTATAGCATTTTTGTATATGAAATTGTTATTATTATTAAGTATTGATTTATTTACTTTTATATCATTCCTTTGCCGTGGTACCATTAGACAGCACCATTGATGGTACGGTTGCAATATTTTTTTTGCCATAGTACCATTGGTGGCAATATATGTGTTAATTTAAAGACTTTAAATGTAATATACCTACTTCAGGGCACTTATATTCAGAAGTTGAATTCTCTGCATTTAGAAAGTTTTGGTATAGCCCCAATAAAAAGTTTCTGTCCTCAGCTTTTAAAAGAAGCTATATGAGTTGCATAAAGTTTACCCTTGCGACGATCATTCTTCATCCCTAATGAAAGTTTGTGTTGCAGATGACGAGCTTCCCGACTATGTGATGGTGATGGTAGCTAACAAGCGCACTCGGGCACAAATGGAAGATGATCTGCAACTTTTCCTCAGTGAAAACACAGAACTGTTTGTAAACTGGCTGCATACAGTCCTCAAGAAATTGCAAGAAGTCACCGTCACTACGCCTGTTGGTATGTCGTAAGATACTATTGTAATAATGAGGTAAAATTGAGTTGGAACTATTTACTGAATTCAGTAGTTCCAGAGAAAACTTCGATTCTGATTTGTTATTGACTGTATATTTTTTATAATATTTTCCATATAACAATCTCAATGTTAGTAAATCAAATAGGATAAAAATGCTTCGATCGTTTATCATGGCGCGCAAGTCGTATAAACCGAAGCAAAGCATTGAAGGGTCACCATGTACCAAAATGAAATACAGATGCTTTTAAACTATTATTAAATTAGGTTATAGCACACTATTATCAAATTAGCTATTTGGTGCAACTATAAAATAAAACAAAAAAAAATCAGATTACATTGTACCTGAATTTTTTGTATTAGAAATCTATTAATTTTATTTTATTGAAGCCCACTTTTTATTAGAGTGTCAAAGAGTATTAGCAGGCTATAAGATTAATTACATATTTTAAAATAAATTAGGTAAATCAACTTTACTTTCAGTATCAATAGAACCAGAAAAAGGTAAAGAAAAATCATCAAAAGAAAAGAAGACAAAAGAAAAAAAAGACAAAACAAAGAAAGGTGGCTTGAAAAAAGCAAAAAAGAAAGATAAGGAGAAGTCCCACCGCAAGAAAGAAGAGAAAAAGTTGCATAAAAGCAAAAAGAAGAGTAAGCACCATGGAATGATTCGACCTAACATTCCACCTTTACTCATGAACATGGAAAAAGAATCTGAACCATCAATAACTGATGTGTTTGCTGGACAGATATTGAAGAACCATGGGATTACTATAGAATCTTTGAAAGAAGATAAAGTAATCGAGGAAAAAGTGGTAGTAAAAGACGTGAAGCGCCCTATTGTGCCTATCATTGACCCAGCAACAATCTCGAGCCAATCAGAGCCCATCACAGACAGTCAGAGCTCAACTAATGAGACAACGGCACAAACACCAGCTGGAACAATAATAGCACCTAGGGATGAGCAAATTAAAGAAATGAATGAGATTGAAGCCAAAATTATAGGTTTAAAGCAGAAATTGACTGAACAACTAGATTCAATGTCTGATGATGAGGACTTCTTGAATATCAGGACTGAGGCTGAGGAGTTGATGAACGATTTTGCAGAAGATGTGTTTCAGGTAAGGAGATATTGGATAAAATAATGTATATTTTAATAAATCAATTCATCTATCGTTCTCTTACCTTTGGTCTCAATTTCATCCATTCCTAGGTCTTATGGAAGAGATCTCTAAAACCGATAACACCGCGTGTATTTTCTTTTATGTGTGTATTGTTTTTGGTGTACAATAAATAAGTAATCGAGGCAGAGGTATTCCATTTCAGGAAGTACCCATATTTACATACATACTAGGAATACTTGTGAAAAAAATGATCAATATTAACAGTCTACACTAATATATATTTGTTTAAATGCTGGACCGATTTTAATAATTCTTTCACCTATGAAAATCTTACTTTTCTGTGAGAATATGGGCCATAATTTTTCCACACGAGTTACGCGGTTAAAATCGCGGTTTTTTTGGATACCAACTATTTACCAGTAACAGTTAATGATATAAATGTAAATTCTCTAAACACTAATTACCTAAATATTTGTTACAGGAAATATCTTCGCAGGCTCCAATAGCCACCCCTCCTACAAAACCGAAATCCCCCACTCCTACTCCCATACCCGCCCCAAAGCCCCCGGAAATACCCAAGGAACCCCCCAGACCTCCAAAGGACCTAACAGAACTACCCCAAATTGAACTCAAGCTGCCTAAGAGGCCGGTGAGAGAGAGACTCGGTGCTAGAGAGGCAGCGAAGATTCTCGAAGCAAAACAAAAGAGGACAGAGAGTCCAGAAAGGTGGTTAAATTACAAAATGATTTAAGGTATAAGGAAAAATGATTGCTTCCTTCTTTAGTTTATTTATTTATTTTAATAATTCTGTCTTCAAATATAAAAATTATTAACAAATAAGAAAATATTGCACTAGCGGACTAAGGTAGGGGCAGAAGGGGCGGTCCGCCCCGGGCCTCTGTCCCTGGGGGGCCTCCAAATTTAGCGAAAAGTTCTCTTGATCAAATCCTAAACAAGGATAAGAGGCAATTTGGTTTTGGTAGGAGACTTCATAGATACAAATACGATTAAAGCTACGCTAATTTTGCAGGCCCCCCCAGGACCAGAGGCCCGCCCTGGGCCAAAAGTTCTAAGACCGGGGGGGCCTCATTCAGTTTTTCCGCCCCGGGCCTCCGACAGGCTTAGTCCGCGACTGCAATATTGTAATGTGAACTGTCACCGAACCCATGCTACGTGAAATAGACTATAGATGTTGATTGGATTTGGTTCAACTGTCGGTACGTAAGTCCGTAGAACTTTATTGTTCACTTTTATTCCTTCTAATGACGGGGACATGTGCCAACAAAATCTGCAAAAAAAGGTTATTTCAAAGCGTAAAATAAAATTAAAAAAATTATAGTACAATTTTAAGCAATTATTTTGCTTGTGCTAGACGGCTCCGCTCTTTTATAGACGCAACTAGCGACCCGCCCCGGCTTCGCACGGGTGCAATGCTTATAAGATTTCCCGCTTTCCTGTTGAAATTTTGACTGAATTTTCTTTGCAATAAACCTCACGGAGCCCGAGACCTTTCCAACGAATGCAAAACCGTGGAAATCGGTTCGTGCGTTCTGGAGTTATAGCGTCAGGAAGGAAAACCCGACTTATTTTTATATAGTAGAAGATTAATTTATAGTATAGGGTTATGAAAATCCTAATGGTGCTACCATTTTCAGATTTACCCCAGACAGAGAGCCAGATTTCTGGGGAAAGAACAAGTCGGCCAAGAGCCGGCTGGGGGAGCACATCTCCGAGACAAAGAGGACCTCCGGGTCCGAGGACTCAGACATATCAGACAGTAGCTCTAAGAAGATCTTGTCCAAGTACGCACAATTACACATTAACAACGCATGAGAATAAAAAATATACAAAGCGTAACAGAATAATCGCAATTTCTCATACACTTCAAGTATATTAATATAAAAAAATATGATGCCTTCGTACTTTATTTGTGTCTAATCGCTACATTTGGAAGAATTGTCGCTTGAAAACTCAAGTTTTTATTGTCTTGACCCTAATTAGGGTGAAACAATCAAAAGTCAGTAACACCATCTTTTTTCCATAGATACATTCAGCGACACTAAATGGCCATAAACATGAAACAAACACTTTTATAATAGGGTTGTGTCCTACCTAGTCAAATCAGTTACTTTTTACGATCTGTCAAAACGAAATTTTACTATGGAAAATGTACTGAAAGAGCAAACCGTGACGTCATAGTTTGTAGTACTCAATTGCAGCACTTTATTTGATTGTTTTATTATTTTTAAATTTGCTATAATTGTAAATTGAAAATCGAAATACATATTTTGAGGTGTTTTGGGATAATCTTTTTAATGTATGACTACTCGCAATTTAATTTCGATGCTGTCAACTACCCAATTGTCATTGTTACTTTATGAGTGCTTTTTCGGCACGGGGTGGGAAAAAGTAGCTGCTAGCAAAAATGACACTTAAAGATGATTCATGTTACACCGGGGCGGGTCCGGACCTACCGGGGCACGGTCAAAATCTATATGTAGTATACTTTTTGTATGATGCGCTGGCCCGGACGGGGCACGGCGTCGACATGTCGAGGCGTATTGTTAGGATGATTTACCCCGGACAGGGCCCGGCCCGTTGTAACATGAACCAGCCTTAAGTCTATCAGTCAGAACTTGCTAACTACATGCTCTCACCGGAAATAGACCCAAGTTAGTGAAAAGCGAGCTCACTAACCAGAAGGCGTTCACTGCTCTATCTACACTTGTAACCTTGACCTTGTCATACTGGTACGTAGAGTATCATCACAGCAAGAGCGGCCGCGCGTGAGTTGCGCCAGCGTGGTGCGCGTGCGGCCCAGGCCTCGAGTGGCGCCCTCTTCGAGCCTGCTCATGCGCGCAATGGCCGACGCCCACAAAAGCCTATTGAACGTGAGTAATTTTACACTCACGAAAATGAAAATGTATTTATTTCTGTAGGTAATTGCTAATTACACTTAGAAAAGTCAATCGTCTAATATTATGGCACTTTGAATTTTCCATGAAGATTGGCTAAATGTTATCAGCAGCCCATCTCCACCGACGAGTTGCTGGTTCCAAATGCAGTTCCCCGAGAAGAAACTCAAGGGTAGCCCTTTTTAATCTCATGTATTACTAGTAAATACGGTTCATAATAATAATTATAAAGAATACGAAAAAGCATGACTCATTGTGGGCAAGCGAAAGCGCGGAACAAGCGATAGAGAGGCACGATCGGCTCGGATCGAATGTTTTCTTATGACGTAACATTATCACGTAAAATCGTCCGTAAACCGACTTTACAGACAACTATTTTTTTCTTAATTTGTCGAGCACCGCGCGGTTCCAATGGCACCGTAACAATTAAAAATCAATTGTGTTTTATTTTATTGGCTTAAGAGGCTAACCTACTACAAGGTGTTTCTTCGAATTATTCTTTACTAGCAGCTCCCCGCAGTTTTCGTTCTCTTTAGTACCTATAGTACAGGCTCTGCTTACTTTGGGACTCAACCGTGTGTTCACAATCTTTTTGTTATTTATTTTCAACAGGCTTCATAAAAGGATGTATGTTACGTGATCATTCCTCCAATTATGAATCGATTTTGATTATAATTTTTTTTTGTTTGGAAGATCATACTTCAGAGGTGGTCCCATTTAAATTTTATTAAAAGCGTTTCTTAAAAAAATCAACAAACTTCTAAAAATTATGTACATCCATGATATTTTTTAATAATAAGAAATTTATTTGCTTCAAACTCACTTAGCTTACTTAGTTTAGTTCGCTCAGGCGCCAGAGGTCTACTTCTCAAATAGCCCATGTCGCATTTTGACTACTTCTCTTAAGTGACTACTTCGCTATCGGCCCACTTAGCAAACAGTCTATTTCGCATTCTGTCTTATTCTCGAACTACCTATTTCGCAAACTGTCTACTTTTTTTTCTAACGTCATTTTTCGGACAGTTAATATGTTCAGCACTATTAGTTGAAGTAGTTTTTTTTACTTTTTAGAGTTCTTTGTTATTTACTCAAGTATGGCTTATTTTCCAACCCCTGTCATTTAAATCAAGCACTGTCCCCAGATACCACCGAAAGTGGACCCGGAGCCGCAGAAGGTGAAGCGCGCCATGGTCCTGCCCATGAGGCGCACTGTGGACGCGCAGAACATCGTGATCCAAGTGCCGCAGACCAGCGACGGTGAGAAGTAAGCACGATTTTCAAACCCCCTACGAAAAACAGAGGGGTGTTATTTATATTTAGTTTGATGTGTTTTTCTGTGTATCTGTCTGATTGCTCGTAGCTCCCAAACGAATGAACCAATTTTTTTTTATTGATAGGTGACTTAATCGAAAGTGTTCTTATCTATGTATTTATTTTGCCTACTTTGACATTTTGTTTTCGAGACGCTCTGATTAAGCGGCCCGTGACCTTACTATACCTATGTACTTAAAAAAAATGGTTTTGATGTTTATCTGTTCATTTCATGTGTCATTATTTATGTCAGCATTAAGAACAATGACCATTTAATTGCGTCGTTCATGATCATGGCATACATAATACAAAACGACCAATCGAGATCGCAATCACTGTCATAATGCACTGAATAGCTGGTTTTTTCGCGATTTTCGTCTATCTGGAAAAACATTGTTGTTGCCATGTCTTTTGTAAACAAAATGTTTTTATGAAAGGCAATGCTTTCTTCAGATAAATTATATTAAATAAGTTATTACATTTATAAATTTGTAAAAAATATAAACTACAGTCAATACATCTCATGAAAAGTAACTTACCTACTCATATATTGTTTTATTTAAAAAAACAACCTTATATTTTGCCTGTGTACTGTGTAATGATGTCGTTTTTATATTGTTGTCGCGGCCAGTGCATGTCAATCCCATACATGTCAATCTATACAATCATTCGCTTCGTTAGCGCTTGCATCTTGGCTAAGGGGGATGTAATACACTGGTGCTAGTCAGTGATAGACCAAGTCAATTTTCTTTAGCCCATGAGCGATAAAGGAGTAAGGCAGGGGCTAGTTGCTGGGCCAACAAGTCTGTAAATATGTTCTTTATTCGTGTCACTGCAGCCTACATTTAATAATAATAATAATAATAATATATAATCTCACGTCTTTTATCCCCGAGGGGGTAGGCAGAGGTATTCCATTACTGGATATACCCACATTTCACGAGATATATTGGACCCCTAAACGTGATAGGTGGTGAGCCCATCGCCGGACCGGGTCTGTTTACACATGTCTCAGAATGAATTCTGAGACCTGCGGGTTTCCTCACGATGTTTTCCTTCACCGTCGAGCTAGTGATAAATATGTACGTAAGTTTTTTGAAAAACTCATTGGTACATGCCAGGATTCGAACCCGAGCCTCACTGATTTTCGGCCGGCTCTTTAACCGTTCGGGCTATCACTGCTCTGCGCACATTTAAAACACAACTATAATATTCTCGAGTCATAAAAGTGCTGGTATAACATGTGTTTAAATATAGTTTCCCTGTCTCATTCTAGACTATCAAGCGAGAAAGAAAAAGACGAGTATGTACCATCGTCTATTACTAAGAAGATTATCAACACAGACTATGTGCCTTCACGTCGCGGTGACAGAACCACCACTAGGAGAGACGACACTCTTATTATTGAGACTATGTACGTGTTATATCATAAAATTTTTATTCAAATTCTGGCCTAGTCCCGACAATTAAGAACACAAAAAAACTACGTTGATCCAAACAAAATTATTATGCTTGTTGTCTAGGACCCACTTGTTACCTAAGAGCTAGTAAAAAAATCGGTTGTCTGTAAAGTCGGTTTACTGACGATAGTTGAACGTGACAACGTCATAAGAAAATACTGATGGAATGGATTGTGCCTCTTTGTCGTTCGTTGCGCGCTCTCGCTTGCACTGGAACGACGCATACGTCACACTTTTTCGGGAATGCCGCCGGCTCCATCAATTTATAAGACGTTGTCACGTCAAAATTATATATGTACGCAAGTGTATGTAGTAGTAATTGCCTCTCAGCTTCCAGAGTATTTCTCTGTTTGTATTGTTCGATTTATGGCACTATACAAAAAATATAAGAAAATCTGTTAAAATTTTTTTTGATATTGTATTTCTTTTTCCAGTAACATACATAACCCAACAGTAGATAAAGATAAAGACACGCAATTCATAGTCACGATGGACGGATTTAATCCTAACGCTTTTCTGGCTAAGAAGTTGTTGACTGAAGGTCTTCTCAATGAAGACGAAGTCGCGGACCTCCCCAAAACTCCAGCTAAGTCAGTATTAAAAACAGAAGATAAAGATGATAACAAAGAAAAGACAAAAGAAAGCAATATAGAAGATAAAATTGATATAGAAATTGAAGAATCTATTTTGGATAGTGAAGAAGTAGAGTCAAAAGTCAGTGGTGAAATGAAACGATTGAGCGGTACAAGTGAGGATAGTGATACAATAGTAATAATAAAACCAGAGAAAGTAGCAGATTCTAAACTGCAGAAGAGAAGTAATGATGAAGACAACAGATGCAATGATGGAAAAGATAAGATAAAAAACGAAGGTGCAGATAAAAGAAAAAGCGATACTGTCGAAAAAAGAACAGCTCTTACGCCAGAAAGGACAGAGAAAACAGAAGCGACTAATAAAATTGAAACGAGAAACAGTGACATAGAAAAGGAGGCAAGTAGTGATGAGTCCTCGAAAAATGAGACTGATGATTCTCCTCCTATGAAAAAAAGGAAAGCTTCACCAATAGTTTTTGATGTGGGCAAGAAAGAGAAAGAAGTGGAGAAGGAAAGAGACAGGCAGAGAACGGAGAGCGCTAGCAGCGACAACCACGTGATTGTCACCACTGTGACAAACGCCAGCAAATACGATTCGGTGCCTCCCTGTAAGTATAAATAAATATTTACCCATTAAATGTACACTATAATCATAAAGTACGTCGTAGTTGTGAAAACAATTAGAAATTATTAAACATTCACAATATTATTTGTTGAATGAATAGATTAATTTAACGTCATCACACGTTATTAATTAACTCAGTTGCGTCCTTGGGTGGGGGGGGGGGGGAAAGGGGCTAGGTGCTAATAATATTAGTAATTGAAATTACTTTGAATTAAATTAATTTTACAATCACAATCAGGCAGGTCGTTCAATTTCTTCGCTTGCTAGAAACCTTTGGCTTTGGCCGCAGCTGAAGGTATGTCCGTCGGTAGTCGAAGCTGAAAGTTTGGTCGGACACACAAATAGCTTTCAATTGGTGAAATAATTTTTTAAATCGGTCCAATAGTTTTTGAGTTTATGGTATCAAACATACAAAAATACAAATCTTTTCTCTTTATAATATTAGTATAGAAAATAACCACAAAATTAATGGTGTGGCCATCCCACCCACTGCCGAGTTGTATATTTTTCTCAAACAGTTGGATGACAATGACAGTAACATGGTCAGTCGATGGTGTTATTTTCTCTGTAAAGTGTCAAAATAACACCTTTGACTCACCATTGTCATCCAACTATGACCATTGACATTTAGTGGAATTCCTAGACAACGCTCACAATAAAAACTTTCTCGCTCACTGACTCATCTGCTTAGAAAAATAACTGTTTGTATGACATATTATGTTAATATGATTGACTTGTGTAAGAAACTTGACATAACTTGCAATAGTATAAATTAATTCTCATTAAACAGTCTAACATTTCCAATAGCATTATAAACATGACATGTAATTTTTATTATGAACTAGCGACCCGCCCCGGCTTCGCACGGGTGCAATGCTGAATTTTATTTGTTATAAACCATCCCTGGACCCACTCGAACCCACACAAAAAGTTTCATCAAAATCGGTTCGTCAGTTCTGGAGTTAAATCGTCAGGAAGGAAAACCGGACTTATTTTTATATAGTAGATAAACGAATTGAATTGAATTGAACGTATCCCCATATCGTGTGTTCAGTGTCCTCTGCTGAGCGCAAGCCCGCTTGGTGCCGGTCGTTCCCGCTGTGCCGTTACGGCGCGGCTTGCCTCTTCCTGCATCCGCGATGCAAGTTCGCTGCAGGGTGCACTCGACGCGGGTGCATCTACTCGCACGACGCGCCCTCGCCCGCACTCGGTCAGTACTCATAGCATTTGACGGGCTTGTTGGCTCAGTTGGTAGTGAACCTGCCTTCTGAGTCGGAGGTCGCGGGTTCGATCCTTGCTCGGGGCCAACATTTGTGTACGTGAACGTGTATGTTGGCTTCATGTCTGGGTGTTTAATATTTATTTAAGAATGTTACTCAGTAGTTTAGTACCCATAGTACAGGCTCTGCCTAATTTAGGACTGAAAAATGAAATGAGAGTGGGAATTGTGTCCGACAATTAATTTATTTGAGCGGTGCGAGCGCGCTCGGGCTGAGTCTGCTTGGATGACAACTTGGACAAAAAATTACGAGGGGGTAGGCAGATGTATTCCTTTCTGGAAATACCCACGTTTGATTAGTACGTAGGACCATCGCCGGACCGGGTTGTTGTTACACGAGTCTCAGGATCAATCCTAGGACCTGCGGTTTTACGATGTTTTCCTTCAACGGCGTGCTAATGGACTCATTGATACATGCCAGGATTCCAACCCGAGACTTCACGCATGCGAGACGGGCTGTTTAACCGCTAGACTATCACTGCCACTGGTCATTAACTGAGTTTGGGATTGATTCTGAGGCATATGCAATACAGTCTAGCGATGAGCTCATCTGTCAGTGAGTGGTCAGTAGAATACATTGGTGAAACTTAGACTTAAACCCAGGATTGAAGCAACTCTGTGTACCCCCTTGGGGGAAAAGGAATGAGCACTTTTATTCGAATCCTGGCAGGTACCAACGAGTTTAAAAAACTTACATACATACAGTTCACGCCTTCTTACCACAGTGGTAGGCAGACACGATGGATCGCCACTTTGCTCGATCTCTGCATACTTCTTTCGCTTCCTTCACATCCATAAGCCTTTTCATGCACGCTCTTTTATTATTCTTAAACTTACGTAAGTACATATTTATCACTAACTCGACGGCGAAGGAAAACAACGTGAGGAAACCAGCAGGTCCAGAAATTAATTCTGAGGCATGTGTAACAGTTAACGTTTAGGGGTCCGAAGAACATACAGGTAAAACGTAAGTTTTTTCCAGAAATGCAATACCTTTGCCTGCCTCTCGGGAAAAAAACGCCTGCAAGTTTAGTTTAATTCTGAAACATGTGTAAACAGACCCGGTCCGGCGATGGGCTCGCCACCTATCACGTTTAGGGGTCCAATATATCTCGTGAAATGTGGGTATATCCAGTAATGAAATATCTCTGCCTACCCCCTCAGGGATAAAAAAAGGCGTGAGAGATTATATTATATATTATTATTAAGTTTAGTAACTACAATTTTATTTGAATTGAATGTTTTCTCTTCAGCTTCCCACGTGGTACCGGCAGCGAACTTCAAAACCATAACCAATAGCGCGATGGCCGGTGTATGCAAGTTCTACCCCAATTGCGTGAACCCAGCCTGCCATTTCTACCACCCGAAGCCGTGCCGCTACGGGAAGGCATGTGTCAACAAGCTAGAGTGCAACTTCTATCACCACGACGTGCCTAAGTGGCGGTTCTCTGTTTAAGTAATATAGTCATTCAATTTCATTTTGGAGTTTTTATTTGGTTGGTCTGTTGTCTCTGTACGGAGAGGTAAGGGTTTGATTTCTTCTTGGGGTGAAGTTAAGGCAAAGTAAATTAAAAAAAAATACTGACGCCGTTTATCCCTGAGGACCCCCTCAGAGGTATTCCATTTCTTGAAATACACACATTTCAGGAGAATATTCGACCCCTTAACGCGTATAGGTGGTGAGCCCATCGCCGGACCGGGTCGGTTAGACATGCCCCAGAATTAATTCTGAAACCGGCGGCTTTTCCTTCACCGTCAAGCTAGTGATGAATATGTACGTGTTTTGAAAAACTCATTGTTAGGTGCCAGGAATTGAACCAGAGCATCGCTGATTATCATCATGAGAAGCGGGAAGTCTAGAACCGTAAGGCTATCACGGCTCTGAAAAAAAAACATATTTTATTTATAGTTGATATGTCTCGTTTTCATGTTAAAACACTCTTGGACCGAGTCACATGATTCGAGTAGGTATAGTCTATGACGCAATGTGTGAAGAATTCTCATTCCTTCGCTTGGCTTTCATAGTCGACGACTATATAGGTACGATTACCTACATGTCCCCTAAATTAAAATAGAAAAAAGTGAAATGGCTCTGCAAATATCGTATGGGAATGTCGTGTTGAAAAAATATAAAATCGGGGGCTGATTTGAGATTTATTTCTCGTTCTTTTCTGCTCGTTGGTATCCGATGTTTGATTTCTTAAGGATGACAGATTTTGATCAGGTTTTATTAGGGCAGGAGAGTTTGTAGACATACTATCATCAGATTAGAGTAATAGAACTAAAGGAATGGTAATAACGATCAAATTCGCAAGCATCATATCTCTCAGCCACAGTCTCGTATTACCGAACGCCTCTACAAATCAAGTGGCATAACAAAATAAATAGGCGATTATCTCCCATCCGCTCGCACCCTGCCATCCTGTGCCATTCGCAGTGTGAGAGCTAAACAACCGGGTTCCGTCAAGATATACCTACATAGGTCCGTTTTCAACACTAAACGAATAAAAACCACAAAGTAAATTTTTTTTAAAAGCGGTCCCAGTGAACTAACTCAACGAGTGTTAAAACAATAATCTGGTGTCCAAAATCATTACTGGTCTACACTATAAGTGCCAACTGCATGTGATGAGCAATAATATCTAATAATTTGACACCTCATCACTACATAGTATAAAACAGTCGCTTTCTCTGTCCCTATATTATACATCCCTATGTCCCTATGTATGCTTAAATCTTTAAAACTACGCAACGGATTTTGATGCGTTTTTTTAGATAGAGTGATTCAAGAGGAAGGTTTTAGCATTAGCATTGCACCCGTGCGAAGCCAGGGCGGGTCGCTAGTGAACAAATATACGCTTATAGGGATGACCAGTGGTGATGTGATATGATTTTGGGCATCTGATAATTGATTTTTCGGGTTTTAGGTAGCGGCTAAAAGTTCAGTGGTTCAATCAATTAACAAGCGCAAGGGAAACTACAAAACAACTGAATTTTCGAAGTTTTTCAGGTAAGTCTTAGCATAGATACAGCATCCAAAACAGAATCTGAAACGGAAAAGATTTTCTTGGCCGTTTTTACTCCTTTCATTTAGTCCTAAACTAGTTAAGACTTGGCATGTCTCTACGAGTATTCGGAATGAATGATTATGTACCTATATGTCCCTTAGACAGGAATCCAACGGTCTTATTCCTGCAGACTGTACTGTGCAACACAGTGTAGAACTTAAAAATAAATGTTCCTCCCAAAGCGAGAATCGAACTCGCTACATCTGACTCAGAAGACAGGGTCTCTAGCAACCAAACCAACAGGCACGTTTTAAAAGTGCTTCTATAGTAAAACTGTTTAAATTCGAAAATTCTTTCTTCATTATTTCTTATATAACATAAAACGTATAAGTACGAAACTTCACTTTAGTATAGTACGCCGTCTTACTACCAGCGGGTCTAAAAAGGCCGTTTCGGGTGAATCATAATAGAATTCTATTTCGAGTGCGTTACTCCAGCGGAAATTTGTCGAATATCGGCATTTGAGGGATACAGATAATTAGTTCTCCGGCTTCTGTAAATGTTGTGCAGATTTAAAAATTTGTATTGCTTAAAGTTTTTGAGTAATTCAAGAAAAACAGTTTCCGCTGGAGTAACGTTACCCCAGCGGCAATTTTTTTTTTCTAATGGGAATATTGAAATAATTTTTATCTACATAATCAGTTGTGATGACGGAGTAAATGTTGCGACTTAATTTGAATTTGTATCGTTAATGGTTCCGAAGATATTCAAAAATTTCAAAATGACGCATTTTTGATGTTTGCGTTTTTCGCTGAATTTCGGAAATGGTTAAGCGCACTATCATAATTTTTTGTACATGACTTCTTATGTCTTATTCCTAATTAGTTGTGAAATAAAAATTAAAAATAATTTATCGTTTAGGAGTTATGTAAGCAAATAGAAAAACCCTCTAATACGTCCTAGCACTTCGAATAAGAGGTCTAGAGACTTGTTTGAAACGTTATTTTGTAGCTTGCAACTGCCTTCAGATATTTGTGAAGTTTCATTAGTATCCTATTAGTAATTAATAAATTATAATGAAATTTAGCTCGGTTTGGGCCTCGACGCGCAGACCGTTATTTAACCCCCTATTAATGGACTTTTTTGTGGGATTTTTTAACCGAATAATACGTAAATAATTAGTTATATAGTTCAATTTTATACTTGTGAAATTTCAGCATCGTATAATCAATAATTAAGGAGATAATCAAAAAATACTCATTTTAAGTTATTTATCGTGGTAACCCGACCGCGTTTAGATGGTCACAGAAAAGCGGCCGTTTAGTACATTATGCTAACCTTTTTAAATATATAGGATAGTTTTATAAGGTTTTTTACAATTGCGTACACAAGTGTTAAAAAAACTTATTGACAGGTATTGACAGGTTTCTATAAAACCTTTTAATAAAAAATACGAAAAATAAAAAGTCATTGAACTTAGGTATATTTATTCTGCGAGCATCTTTTTATACAACATAAATATAAATCAACTTCAAAAACTAAATCAGATAATTATTACTGGACTAAATTATTGCGTTAGTATAGATAGTTATCAATTTAGGTCATTTAGGTATTATTATCAATTTTTGAAATTCTCCCGGGAACGGGAATAAACTGGATTCGCGCGGGCAACGCCGTTGGACACCCGCTATCAATAATAACATTAAATAGCATCACTATTCAGAAAAATAAAATATATAGTTTTTTAAAAACAAGCTTTTATTATGTTCTTGTTAATATAAAAAGAACTAAAAATTACAAAATAATAATTTAATATCAGGTTTAAAATACAGAAAAATCTATATATATAAAAGGAGAAGCTAAATCTAAAAATCAAGGCCCAGCCCAAACCGCTGAACATAGAAACATGAAATTTTGTGTGTAGGTTACGTTTATAGTGTAGATGCTCGCTAAGAAAGGTTTTTAGGAAATTCAACCCTTAAGGGGGTGAAAGAGGGGGTTGAAGTTTGTATGGGATAGTGTGATTTCTGCGTGTATCAACTTTAAACTTTACACAAATACTCTTCAAAACACACTATGAAATATTAGTTCTAGGATTTTTTGAAAATCATCCTCCAAAGGGGTGAAAGTAGGGGATGAAGTTTGTATGGAAAACCTTCATTTTTGAGTGTATCAATTCGAAACTTTGTAAAAATACAAACACAAGTACAAACAACAAGACACGTATTTCCGGATTTTTCAAAAACCATCCCCTAAGGGGGTGAAACAGGGGAGTGGAGTTTGTATGGAGACGTGTTGTTTTTTACGTCTATCAACTTCAAACTTTACATAAATACTCTTAGAAATAAATTATGAGACACATATTTTTGGATTTTTCGAAAATCATCCCCTAAACGGATGAAAGTAGGGGTTGAAGTTGATACAAAGAAGTTTATTTTTTGCGTGCATCAACTTGAAACTTGGTACAAATGCTTCTGAAAACAAACTATGAGATATTAGTTCTAGGATTTTTCAAAAATCTTCCTCCAAGGGGGTGAAAGTGGGGGTTGAAGTTTGTATGGAAAACCTTCATTTTTGGGTGTATCGATTCGAAACTTTGTAAAAATACTCTTCAAAACAAATAACAAGATACGTATTTCTGAATTTTTCTAAAATCACCCCTTAAGGGGGTGAAACAGGGGGTTGGAGTTTGTATGGAGACGTGTTTGGTTTTTACGTCTATCAACTTCAAACTTGGCACAAATACTCCTAAAAAATAAATCATGAGACCCGTGTTTTAGGAATTTTCGAAAATCATCCCCTAAGGGGGTGAAAGTAGCGTTTGGAGTTTGTATGGAGACGTGTTGTTTTTTACGTCTTATCAACTTGAAACTGGGCACAAATACTTTTGAAATATAGAAATAAATGATGTGACACGTGTTTTTGGATTTTTTGAAAATCATCTCTTAAAGGGGTGAAAGAGGGGGATAAAGTTTGTATGGGATAGTGTGATTTCTGCGTGTATCAACTTTAAACTTTTTACAAATATTCTTGAAAATAAACTTCATATATTAGTTCTAGGATTTATCGAAAACCATCTTCCAAGGGGTTTCATCCCCTTTGAAGTTTGCATTAATACCTTCATTTTTGGATGTATCAATTCGAAATTTTGTAAAAATACTCCTCAAAACAAACAACAAGACAAGTAGGTATATCTCGATTTTTCAAAACTCACGGGTGAAACGGGGTTGGAGATTGTGTGGAAACGTTGTGGTTTTTTTACGTCTATCAACTCGAAACTTATTACAAATACTCTGAAAAATAAATGATGAGAAACGTATTTTTGTATTATTTTAAAATCATTCCCTAAAAGGGTGAAAGTAGGGGTTGAAGTTGGTATAGAGAAGAGGGGTTTTTTGCGTCTATCAACTTGAAACTTGGCACAAATATTCTTTATAAGTCTCCATACAAAGTCTAATTTTTTTTGATAATTTACTATGGGTTGCTAGGAGAAATTTGTTTGTGCATCCCAAAATGTTGAAAAAATAAATGTCCACCCGTGCGAAGCCGGGGCGGGCCGCTAGTATCATTATAATATAATCAACACTTTTTTAATAAATAAAAGCGTGTTACATTATGATTGCAAAAAGAAACATATTGAAGGTGTAATTTTGCTTAATGTTCTTTAATGTTCCATCGCAATGAAACTTGATTTTATTTATTGGAAAAGTATTGATTATATAATTATATTTTTATGGCTTGCAAATAAAAAGCTGTTAATTGAAAAAATAAAACAAATAACACTTCAACGTGGGAATAGTAGTTTGTGTCATGAGGGAGCAAAACTATATTTTTACGGCGAGGGCGTTTTTTTAAATCACGAATATAGTGAATGATTCTAGGATAGAATCCCGAACGTAGTGAGTTTTCCGGTGTTTAACTATCACTGCAGTCACTGCTACTTGAATACATTTTAAAATATAAAATACACAAACAATTCGATGTCGGAATTGGAAAGCGCGCGCATTGCCACAGCAATTTTTCTGACAGTGTGGCACAACCATCGAACCCCATTCAGCCTTGTCAGCATATAAGTTACTCTATGCTTGTCAACCTAATGCGGCGAAAAATGGAACTAATGTTTTGATAAAGTACTTAAGCTACAGTGGCGCCAACCTTAGATGCAAACTTATTTTGTTAATCTCTTTGGTTAAGAATGTTGCGGGATATTTTTGATTCCAAATTCAAAACACTTTTATTCGCACTTATTAAGATCCTATCGGAAAAGACTTACTTTGATCCCTGTTATTGAGGACCAAAACGTCACTTTTCGAATGGATGGTATGAAAACAACGGGTTGCGCGCGCGGATCCTGTTTTTCCCGTTCCCGTGAGAATTAAAAAAAAACCCTTCATAGCGGTTGCCACTAAGACACCTACATACCATATTTCATGTTTCGAGGTGAATAGTACGTATTTGTCTTTTGTAACCAGTTTTTATATTTTCCCGTGGAAATGAGATATTTTTCAGAACTAAAAAGTAATCTAGACGTTGACCCGGGTACCTACTCAGTTATCTCCATACCAAATTTCATCAAAATCCGTTCAGAATTTCTGAGACATGTGTAAACAGACCCGGTCCGGCGATGGGCTCACCACCTATCACGTTTAGGGGTCTCTAATATATCTCGTGAAATGTGGGTATATCCAGTAATGGAATACCTCTGCCTACCCCCTCGGGGATAAAAAAAAGGCGTGAGATTAGATTATTATATTATTTTCATGATGCGAATGTATAAGTATAATATACAATTATAAACAATAATAATAATATTGTATATATATACATTATAGCCTACCTTGTTTACCAACTAATGTCCTTCTTGGTGGAACAAGTAACCCACAGAAAAAGAAGAAAAGTTAAGAAGCACTACACATTAATAATAACTGTTAATAGGTACGAAGATTTAGCTCGATTTAAGTATAGCAGACTGCTAGGATAATGGCATCACTATCACTACATAGTATAAAACAAAGTCGCTTTCTCTGTCCCTATATCCCTATGTCCCTTTGTATGCTTAAATCTTTAAAACTACGCAACGGATTTTGATGCGGTTTTTTTTAATAGATAGAGTGATTCAAGAGGAAGGTTCAAGTATTAGCATTGCACCCGTGCGAAGCCGGGGCGGGTCGCTAGTAATATATAAAATGTTCATGTGAAACTCCAAAAAAAATTTAATTAAATCAATAGGTACTCAAAAGATAATGTACGCGTCTGTACCGAACTTGAAAGACTATTATACTACGTGTTTTAGAATGTTAGCATAATGTACTAAACGGCCGCTTTTCTGTGACCATCTAAACGCGGTCGGGTTACCACGATAAATAACTTAAAATGAGTATTTTTTGATTATCTCCTTAATTATTGATTGTACGATGCTGAAATTTCACAAGTATAAAATTGAACTATATAACTAATTATTTACGTATTATTCGGTTAAAAAATCCCACAAAAAAGTCCATTAATAGGGGGTTAAATAACGGTCTGCGCGTCGAGGCCCAAACCGAGCTAAATTTCATTATAATTTATTAATTACTTATAGGATACTAATGAAACTTCACAAATATCTGAAGGCAGTTGCAAGCTACAAAATAACGTTTCAAACAAGTCTCTAGACCTCTTATTCGAAGTGCTAGGACGTATTAGAGGGTTTTTCTATTTGCTTACATAACTCCTAAACGATAAATTATTTTTAATTTTTTATTTCACAACTAATTAGGAATAAGACATAAGAAGTCATGTACAAAAAATTATGATAGTGCGCTTAACCATTTCCGAAATTCAGCGAAAAACGCAAACATCAAAAATGCGTCATTTTGAAATTTTTGAATATCTTCGGAACCATTAACGATACAAATTCAAATTAAGTCGCAACATTTACTCCGTCATCACAACTGATTATGTAGATAAAAATTATTTCAATATTCCCATTAGAAAAAAAAAATTGCCGCTGGGGTAACGTTACTCCAGCGGAAACTGTTTTTCTTGAATTACTCAAAAACTTTAAGCAATACAAATTTTTAAATCTGCACAACATTTACAGAAGCCGGAGAACTAATTATCTGTATCCCTCAAATGCCGATATTCGACAAATTTCCGCTGGAGTAACGCACTCTTCTATTTCGATTCATATTCGAAATTTTCACCAAATACGAATCTGCTAATGAATTGAATTGTCAGTGAATCACTAAAGGTTGAGCAGTGATAGCCCGAACGGTTATAGAGCCGGCCGAAAATCGGTGAGGCTCGGGTTCGAATCCTGGCATGTACCAATGAGTTTTTCAAAAACTTACGTACATATTTATCACTAGCTCGACGGTGAAGGAAAACATCGTGAGGAAACCCGCAGGTCTCAGTATTAATTCTGAGACATGTGTAAACAGACCCGGTCCGGCGATGGGCTCACCACCTATCACGCTTAGGGGTCCAATATATCTCGTGAAATGTGGGTATATCCAGTAATTTAATACCTCTGCCTACCCCCTCGGGGATAAAAGGCGTGAGATTATATATATATATATATATATATATATATATATATATATATATATATATATATATGAATCACTAAATTATGGGACCATTTTACGAAATTTAGAGGAATTGCTTAGGATTTGCTGGGAATTCAGAAAAGGAGAATTGCTCAGAGGAATTGCTCAAAGTGGCCATTTTAGACCCACAGAGCAGTTAGTGGTAACACGGGCAAAAAAAAACTCCCGTGTTACTACTGGTAGTAAGATGGGTTGTAACAAGGGTAACGAAGGCGGCCGTGTTACCTTGCGCAAATGACTCATTTGGCGGTTTTTTTAAATTTATTATTTCTTTTACAAATAGTAGGTACTTACCTAATACAATTTTAAATTACACTCGCCAAACTACTTACAATGCAGCTTGTCGGCGAAAATAATGCTCTTTTCTTTTGTTTATAATTATATGATGCGGTTTGCGCAGGCGGAGCCTATGTTGAGAGCAGCAAAATTAAAGCGGCTTAATGACATCTCTTACTAACTACTCAATTAGAGAGCTCTATTGGAGTTAGATTAATAAATATCCCCAAGGGATTCGGCTGGTGTATTCTATTCCTTTAAATACTTACTTTTCATCAGTATATTTTTGGAGCCCTAAACGTGACAAAAATGTACCATAGGAACTGTCATAAACGAGTTATGGGCAATGCTGCTAAGCGCCTGCTAGTAAGTAATTTATAAGAATATTTATATTTAACTGTTTGTGTAAGTACCAATTTGTAACTTATTAGTACCTACCAGAAAGTACCTACATAGTTAAGTGCATTATAGCGGTTGATTAATTTTTTCGTTAATCTTGTCTTTCTTGGATAGAGCAGAGATCGCCGTGTGGTTAACCTCTTCTCATACGTGGGGCTCGGGTCGGGTTCGGATCCGGGCAAAATATTGTAGGTACATATTTCCATAAATGGAATGGAGTAGGTAGTAAGTTCTGCCTACGCGCGCGGGGAAAAAACGCTTGTATACAGGTTTTTTTATTCCTTCTAATAATTCGCCTTTCATCCCCGAGGGGATAGGTAGAGGTATTACATTACTGGATATACCCACATTTCACGAGATACGAGATAGGCTCACCACCTATCACGTTTAGGGGTCCAATCCCCTAAACGTGATAGGTGGTGAGCCTGAGCCCATATCGCCGGACCGGGTCTATTTACACATGTCTCAGAATTAATTCTAAGACCTGCTGGTTTCCTCACGATGTTTTTCTTCACCGTCGAGCCAGTGATAAATATGTACGTAAGTTTTTGAAAAACTCATTGGTACATGCCAGGATTCGAACCCGAGCCTCACTGATTTTCGGCCGGCTCTTTAACCGTAAAGGCTATCACTGCTCTTTTTGTTCCTTTATTCCTTCTCCAACTGCTCTATTTGTTCTGACATCCTGTATAATACAACGCGTAACAAACAGAATAAGCGTAATCCTTGTAACTACGTATAAAGTACACCCTAATTCGTATATTAATATAAAAAATATATGATGCCTTTGTACTTTAGCATGTGTCTAACCAATTTTCTTAAATAAAGAGCAATATAGTACGATTTCCATAGGTAGCACTAAATTCAGCTATGTTAATTCATTTTTCGGAAAAAATTAGCACATGAAATCGATTAAGTACTCGATACTGAACAAACTAATTTCAGGAATTGCGCTTATTCTCTTATCTACATATTGTATGTTAAAATAAGATAAATTATCCCATGAAATTAAAAGAGGTACCTACTTTTATTATTATGTATAAAAACCGGAGTGATAAAGCAAGAATCCGTATCTGAAACTAATCGTGTACAGATCGAGTTAATTGCAAAACAAAAACAAAGCGTTTGAAGGTCGTGTAGAAATTGCCAGTAATAGCGACCACATAAACTGTGGACGTCAGAAAATACGTCAGAACGGAGTATTTTCAAGCCTGGTGGGCTACCTGGAATTATAAATAGTTGTTACCTACTAGACTAGCGTACCACTGGACTACAGAATACTAAAACACCGACAATGTATAATAGGGTTCAATGTAGGTATAAGAAAATACTTACCAGACTATAATAAACTATTGGAACGTTAAATGATAAGTATCACTACATAGTATAAAACAAAGTCGCTTTCTCTGTCCCTTATATCCCTATGTCCCTTTGTATGCTTAAATCTTTAAAACTACGCAACGGATTTTGATGCGGTTTTTTTTAATAGATAGAGTGATTTAAGAGGAAGGTTTTAGTGTTAGCATTGCACCCGTGGGAAGCCGGGGCGGGTCGCTAGTTTCAGTATAAAGCTTTTCTAGGAGTAGGTTATACCTACTTATGGGCCAGAATTTTGAGACGACAACGGGACTTAGGAAGTCGCAGCTAGTATAAAATATACATCCTACCGTAGATCCTACCCTCATGACTTCGAAATATCACAGGTGAATGATACTTCGAACGATTTATTGATTAGGTACATAACTATAAGTAGATGGGTAAGATTATTATACCTGTCTATTAAAAAACCGCATCAAAATCCGTTGCGTAGTTTTAAAGATCTAAGCATGCATAGGGAGAGACAGACAAGAAGCGACTTTGTTTTACAACTGTATCTGAAGATCAAACTTGTACTATGTACCTAATCAATGAATCGTTCGAAGTATCATGTTGGGAATGATTCAAGAGGAAGGTTTATATGTTTATAATACATGCACAATATAGTAGAGAAACACTGATAATATCATACAAACCGAAGCAAAGCCAGGGCGGGTCGCTAGTTATTCCTCGAAACGAATTTACAATGCAAAAACTAAACTTAATTAAAAAAACAATCCAAACTTTAAGTACCTAAGTATTGCTCTGCTAAATATTAGATAAAAATAGATCTCATACCTTCCACAAAATTCTAATCATCATAGAACCACTTCCTCCTTTTTTTTGTTCTAGCAACATACCTAATACATACAGATTTTTTGCAATAGGTACTTCAATTTATAATTAGTACAATTCGTACTCACTCTCGATCAATTTAATTCAAATGAGACTATTTGTTTTGATCATTATCTTGTTAATGCAACGTTGAAACAGTGGCGTATAGAATGGGGCAGGTTGGGCACGGGCCTATGGTGGCTTCGGGAAGTATGTGCCAAGTGGTGGGCCGCGAGCCGTCAACGGCGTGCCACCACTGTGGGGTGGCCGAGGACACGGCACTACACACGCGCGAGGAGTGCCCCGCTTGGGCGGTCCCTCGCGCTGCCGTCTGAGGCCATCGGCGTGCAGGCTCAGACACTGCCATGGCCGGACCTTAAGTTTAGGGGGCCCTGGGCTAATACTACTTAGGGGCCCACCTAATTACTCAGTTCAGTTCGAAGTACCAACACAACGTAGACTTGAATTAAGTGAATTGAAGGGGTTTGATTAATCGCAGAATTCGCAGAGTTGCAAACCTTACGATCAGTTTAATTTAAAAATATTATAGATTTTTTGCATTATCGTCTGTTTTTGACTTTGACTTAACCTAGCTGGGGGGGCCCTGGGATCCACGGGGCCCTGGGCTGAAGCCCGAAAGCCATATGATAGATCCGGCCCTAAACACTGCCGAACATGCCAGAGCTGTTCACTGAAAGAAAGATAGAAATAAAATAAATTTATTAGACACAACATTACAAAACAACGAAAAATTTAACGCAGCAGAGTCAGTAGGTAGTGCCTAAAGGGACCCCACTCAGCTTGTGCTGCAGCTTTTGCCACAGCGCTGGTATTCTGCGGGGCCCCGGAGAATGCCGATCATGGTCAACGCCATGATCGGCAGTGGCCGAGGACAGGGCACGACAGATGCGCGAGGACCTGGGCCTGGTCGGGCGGTCCCTCCCGCTGCCTTCTGAGGCCATCGGCATGCAGGGTCTGACACTGCCGAACATGGTTATCGCCATGATCGGTAGTGAGCAGACCTGGCAGGCGGTCGTCTCCTGTGACGAAGTCATGTAGCAGAAAGTTGAACACGGGCCTTTGGCGCCTTTCTAAGGGGCGCAATATTCACAAACCGTAGTTGCATTTTAACGGATGGAACATTAAGGTACTCGTAGCTCGATCACCAATAAAATATGCAATAAGTCACAATGATTTAAATGGGCTCAAACTCTACCATAAAACTGCATTAAAATTAATATTACCGTTATTGAGAAAAAAGTTTCAACACATTTCATCTCCTTTCCGTGATCGGTGAAAATAAATGTCGAGGTAACAATTTTAATCTTGGGAAAATTAAATAATTTCTTTTGTGTTCAATTGCCGCTGTGTAATACCTATTATACAAAAAGGGATAGGAATTCCAATTTGTGGAGTATTATTGTTATTTATTGAAATCGGTCACTATGATTTACTGATACTTTGCATGCCATTTAAAATGCAGCAAATGAAAAACTATGTAACAACTTTTCTGTTAAACTTTTTAGTGACATATTCTTTATTCGTGTATATATCTTTATTCTTTATTCGTGTTTCGGAAGGCACGTTAAATTGTTGGTCCCGGTTTTCGTTGTGTTTACGCACAATGAAAGTCGTTAAGCCATGTCAGATACCCTTGGGTGGCTTGAAAAATTCTGACTGTTAAGTGGCCACTAGCTTACACCATCTCCCAATCCGCGGTGGGCTCGCGTGGGAGATTATAGCCCATACTTCCTCATGTGTGAGGAAAGACCCTTAGCTCAGCAGTGGGCTGTTACGGGTTGTTGATGATGATTCTTTATTACGGTTGAATATAACCTAGTTTTTTGGTGCATATATGTTCCTTTAATTGGTTATTCATAAGTTGTATCGATTAAAATTAGGTTGACGTTTTAATATGAGCATTTATTGAATTTGGCCTGCTGTTTGTTTTTATCTTTCGCCGTCGACTTTCCAGTGTCGTAGGGTAATTTTTTACCCGATTGCTCCAAAGGGAAGGATGGTACCTAATCTGTTAAATCTTTTTACTGCGTGTGGAAAGGGAAGGGGGGTTAGGTAAGGTCTTCTGGACCTAACCTAAGCCTACCCGAAAACTTTGCTTGATTTATGGGGTTTTAATTTAAAATTGATTGATGATTGATTCAATTGGCACTTACAGTCTACTATGGTTAGTCACGAGCCGTAACTAGTTAGTTGCTTAGATTAGAACTAGGATAGGCGGTCCACTATGAATTAAGTAGGTACCACTATACTAGGTACCTGAGTAATGATATACAATTAACTTATTTTCAAAGTTCTACACGCATTCGGGTGTTTTGGATAGGAGCAGATCGCCTATTTTCACCTATTATCTTTTTTTTATTACCTACTGATGGGCTTACTCTTGACCCCAGACTTGTCCAAAGGCAAAAACGGGCCGCCGATGGGACGACCTTCTCCAAAATATGCCTGTTCACTCCAGCCTTAAAGGCTGCCGGGTTATGTAGGTAAACTTGGAAATACAGAAAATTAGAGAATGAAGAAATAGTAGAGAAAAAAGCGCGGTAACGGTAGACATTTAAATATGAATAATCCGAGCATTATGAAATAACATAATGCTCGGATCCTGAAAACCAGCCTGAAACTGATCCTGGGGCTGAAATTCGCCAGGTCCTCTAATTAATTGCTAGGATTTTAAATTCATTAGATTCAATAAAAGTGGGGTAACACTGCTAATGTTCTCTCATTGACATTTAAATGCTAGTTTTGGATTCAATTAGTATAATTAATTAATCACTTAAATTCATTGTACCTAAGTGAAGCATTAAATTTTAATTTGCCCTGGAAATAATCTAAATGTCAAGATTGTCAGGTGTCATGTTAATGTCCTAAATAAATTTTTTTTTTGTTGTTAGATAAAATCTATGAACGGAAGTGAGGCATTAGTATTTGTCTGAATTTCTGCAACAATCCCATCCTCTACTTATGTAAGTTCTGCTCAGTTAATGCGTAAAAATTTAATCATCACTTAGATGAGGCAACAATAACCGTATAGCAAACAGTCGTGTTTTTAAATAATTTTGATTTTATACGGCACTAGCTTTTACCCGCGGCTTCGCTCACGCACGTTTATTTAACCCCCTTAGGGGTTGATTTTTACAAAATCCTTTCTTAGCGGATGCCTACACTGTATGAGCTACCTATCTATGTGCAAAATTTCAAGTCTCTAGCCCAGTACCCAGCGGCTTAGACTGTGCGTTGATATATCACCAATCAGTCAGTTTATCATTTTATACTTATAGATAGATGTGAAAGAGATCTCTTGGTTTTGAGGTCTGGATTTTTGGAGACCTTAATAAAAGTTAATCTACTCCTTAATACAGATATGTGAGGCTATATCTTTCATATCCTTTTACTCTAGTAATATAATACATCGATATATTTTATTGGCAATAAATACTTTAATGGATTTTAAGCTAGCAATAAAAATCTAAGACATAACATAATTTGTTTTTTAAATTTCACATCAACCGGCACCTCATTGCTGAATTAGGGATCTTTCCTCACTTGAATTTTTTTATTTTTAATTAACGCATTGGCGTCGGTATGGCGGGCTGTAAGTCACACCGGAGAAGTATGGCATGACACTACCGCCTACTTGTTTTTTATGGACTATCGGAAAATACTAAAATTTTTGTGGTACAAATCGTTTGACACTCGTAATTTATCCGACGAGTTCGACTAACGCCCACGCGATTGGGCTGCCGGTACCAGCGCTATGACCATCATTTTTCTTTTTGTCATTGCGTACTGACCCCTGAAGAAACGCCATACTGTTACAAATGACCAAATAATTTGTGTCACTATCTCCCGGTCTATGTTGGCTCAGTGGTAGCCTTCTCAGTCTCAGATCGCGGGTTCGATCCCCGCTCGGGGCCAACATTTGGGTGCATGCAGGTGCATGTATATGTCCGTTGGCTTCGTGTCTGGGTGTTTAGTATTTATTTAAGTATGTTTATCAGTTGTTTAGTACCCATAGTAGGTACAGGCTCTGCCTAGTTTGGGACTGAACCATCATGTGTAAATTGTGTCCCACAATTTACTTATTATTATTGAGTACATTACAACGGATAAAATGCGTGAGATTATTATTATTAGGTATAACAACAACAAAACAGTCGTCTGCAAGTCATGTCTACAAAGTCCGGAAAACAAACCTGATAAAAACTGTGCCTACATGCAATTAATCTAGATCCAATGACATTTTTATAAGATTCAATCAGGCATATTTAAATACATGTTTATACTTTTTTAAAGTAAAACTACAAGTCAGACGTCTTGTAGACCTTCGTTAGATGAATTTATGACATCCCATTTACACGACATAATTATCATAATATGGTAGTGCGTTACGGAACATTGACTGATTACATTAATAATGAATGTTAGCTGAAGTCAGAGCCGGATCGAGGCTGGTTTTAGTTGTAGCGCCACATCTAGTTTGCATCATCAGCAGTGCATCGAAAATCTCCACAATATACGTAGAGCTTCGTTTTGGCGTTTTCAAACAACTACTGACTGGATTACACACTGTTTAGTTAAGTTGGTCACTAGATGATATGATGATGATAATTTTATAGTAATCAAGTAATGTTCATCTACTATGTAACTTAACTAAAAAGAGTGTATTCCAGTCATAAGACATATTTCATCATGTGTATCTAGGTACCTACCTACCTGTGCCATTTTAATGAGACACTAGAGAGATTAATGTACATCAAAAATGATATGAAAGATATAAAAAAATATAAAGTACAGTCAAGAGCACGCTAAGCTTTGGAATTTGAACAAAACAGCATAAACTGGTAGTGTAAAGCTTGACTTGCTCTTGACTGTACGTGAAATGGGCGGTGTTACCGCCTTAAATTATGTTTGGCACATTTATCAATACTAGTAGCTAAAGACCAAACAAAATGAAAGACGGAAATAAGTAATCGCAAAATCAACTGAACTATTTCTTTGAATGGGTGTCAGAACTATCAGACAGCGCATCTATTGTGTCGAAACTAATGTTATGGGTCTTGATTTGACTGAGTAGGTAACGCTAGTAGTAAGAAATATTATAAACTATTAGTACTTATTGTTATTTTGAGTTAAATATGGTAGGTAGTTTTATTTGTTAATTTAATGTTGTTGGATTTTTAAATTATTTTTGTAATGTGTGTATTTGAGTGTATTATGTTGCAAATTAATGAATTATCTATCTATCTACAAAGACAATATACATTAATTTACAATAACTACTTACAGATAAAAAATGTCCTCCAAAGAGGAACCATGTGGGACAGTGCCCAGAATACTGCCTGCATTCCCTCTCTGGATAGCTAGGCTGATCCTTTAACAGAGATAGCTGCCAGCCCTCTGGTCACCTGAAGCCTCGACCAAACGCACTGACAGCTCTTTGAGGAGCAGCCGCGCCTCCGGCACCCACGGTCCCATGGTCTCCATCCCAAACGGCACAAATATGTAGCCCTCATTGAGGTTGGCACATTTGCGCCAATTCAGGCGTTCCGCGGCCGCAGCCGCCGGGTCAGCGCCCACAGAGGTGGCATCGATGTGGGATACTCTGCTCTATCTATCTAATATGTTGTTATGGTATATTTTTGACACTAACTAGTAGCGCCCCCTCCAGTTTAATGGCTAGAGGGATCACTATAACAATGGAGCCGACTCTGGAAAATTTAGTCACACTTTTTTAACCTTTTCTAAAACAGATGGTTGTTTAATTTATTCATATCCTACCTAGGAAACAAATTATTTAAAGTTTAAGTAAACGACAAATACAAGGGCATTTTATGAGTGGTATAGGCCTAACCGTTAAAGTGCCCGCTTCTGATCCATGAGGCTCGGGTTCGAACCCTATCATGTACCAATGATCTTTACGTACGTACCTACCTACCTACATATTTATTACTACGAGTATCTCAACGGTTAAGGAAAACATCGAGAGGATTCCCGCAAGTCCCAGAAGTAATTCTGAGACCTGTGGGTTTCCTCACGATGTGTAAATAGACTCGGTCCGGCGATGGGCTCACGCACCTATCACGTTTAGGGGTTCAATATATCTCGTGAAATGTGGGTATATCCAGTAATGGAATACCTCTGCCTACCACCTCGGGGATAAAAGGCGTGAGATTATTTATTTTTATTATTTTAAATAAATATATGATCCCCGGATTTGTAGGATGCGACTTTCTGCGTAGGATCCGTTTATTATGTCACACGCATGTCGTGTCGCCCTGCTTATAGTATAGATTACTGATAAAACTAAAAAAAAATTTCGTGTCGCTGCGATCACTGCGTGTATTTTATTATCATTCGCTGTCATGGTAGCTGTAGTGTAGGTACCTAATATTACAGGTAGTTTTAAGTTTGGTTTCGCGGCAGTCATAGGGCAGTGAGAATATACCGTCCAGTGAGTGACTACGAGTCTTATTGCTTTTCCCCTTGTCCAGAACAAAACAGCAATAGCCAATGCTTACCGAAAGGCTCGCCTTGGTTTTCGGACAGTCGCCATTATGCAGCGCCAAGGACAATTTCAATTCACCATTCAAAGGCCTTGCGACCGGCCGGCGATGCAGAATTTATTCAAATAAGATGCATGGCGACAGATAATACACTTTAGTCAATTAATTAAACCAACTCGCCACAATGGCGTTGATAAATGTCTCCTGAGGTGCAAGATTGTATGTATCTAGGTACCGATACATGAATAAATAAAATAGACCCTTATGTAGTCCCGAACTGGGTAGAGCCCGTGCTATGAGTAGGTACCTACTAGGTAAATTATATGTATTATTTGATTGATTTTGTAATTTTGTGTTGACCTAATTTTGTAATGTACTTATTAGAGGAATAATTGTAAGCAAGCAAACAATTTCGCACTCTGTTTATGAAATAAGTAAAATATACTGGAATATCGTGTCCTATAGCCAAGTTACTATGTAAAACGTAAAGTTTAGTCATTTCATTCATAATTCAATCCACAAATGTTTCGGATTGACATTAGTGCTCGACTTGGCTTTACAGCGAGACCAAGTAAAATTGACGCAAAACTCTAAAGAAGTATGGTCACAAACACATAGTTCTTAATATCGTCAGAGACCAGTTTAAATATCGTATTACAACTTAGCGAACGCCAACTACTTAAGCGAACGAGATTTTCGTTTGTTACTTGGCTATTGGGACGACTACGCTCGATTCCATATACCTACTTACCTGAATGGAAATACAATTAATGCAATAACCCATTATTTGAAGTTTTTGTCTAATTGTCAAGAAACTAACTAACAGTTAGAATAACAAAAGAGAAATTCCCGACATTGCGACCTTGGGATAAAAACTCGACGGTACGAGTATAATGGCATATCCTGAAATTTTTGACATTTCAATGTCAAATTATACACGACCCATCGTTGATCCGGTAAGTTCAGTTAAGTTCCGATTAGGTAAGTTTTTTGTTTGTTATTCTTAATTTTAGAGCGTCCAACTGTGTAGTCAAATTGCGGCGAACGGAAGAGACGTTTTTAAAAACTAATTATTTTAAATTAGGGTAGGGAGGGGGAATTGCGTTCACCTAAGGAAAACATGGTGTATTTTTTTAATTATTTCTTATAAATCAAAATTAAGAATAGTAAAGAAGTATTTAACTATCCAGTAATCATGAATTTAACAACAAAAGCATATATCTTTGATCTACTAGTAGTAGGGAAGCTAAGCATTATTTGAAAAAACATGTTTGAGCGGCATTGCCCCTGACTTCGGGTAATGCCGCTCAGGGTATGGGCCAATGACGCTCAAAAATATTTTTAGAATATAACAAGTGAGATACATTTTAATTAAACAAATATGAATCAGATCAACCCTATGCAATGAACGTAAAGTGTACAATCACAAATTAGCATCGATCATTCCATTTGTGCAAAAGATTAGCTTTTTTCTATTTAACAAATAATAGTAAAGTATTCGATGTCAAATAAACTTGAATTATAATAATATAATATAAAATAATAGTTACTGTTATAGGTAATACAAATTAGAAACAGAGACATTTTATTTTTGGACACATAAATCACAGATGTATCCATCTGGCGAATACCATATAGCAGGAGCCCACAGTCTGCAGATGGTGCAGCGATACCACTCGTTATTTTTTCCAAATTCTTCGTAAATAATATATATTTGTTATAATTTTCATCATCCACATTCATTTCATCATCACTGTCATCATCGCAAAGGTGCTCGTCATCTTCACTTTCTTCAGGGGTAATGGCGCTCAGATGAGCGGTATAACCCCAAACGGTTGTTCTGTAATTAAAATTTAATATAAAAACAATCCTACACAATTGTTGAGAATTGATTGCATTATCACAAAATATTAGAGTTTACTTACAAGAAAAGTAAAATTAATAATTAAATAAGCATTAAAAATTTGGACTTACCGACAAAAACACCTAACCAAAAATTAGAAGAGCGCGGCCGCAAACGAAGAAACGCACTTCACGGTCACATGACGCGAGCTGACTGTCTGTTTGCATCTCTGTCTATTAGAGGCCCCCTCTCCTCGTGCTTCACGCTACGTGGCATGTTACTACGTTCAATTTTGACAGAGTTACAGAGGTGAGCGCCATTACCCAGTGAGCGCTATTCCCCCTGCTTACCCTATATATTAATCTTTATTCGACAACGATCATCATAATACTAACTTAATTCTAAATAACAAAAATGCAAGCAGCACCAGACGTTGTTCGCCGGGCGACGATGATAAGCATAGATCCGCTGATCATGCGTTTTACGAGAGTGCGCTCGGTGTTCTAGGTACAGTCAAGAGCACATGAAGCTTTACACTTGTAGTGCGAGTCTGACCTCTATAGCGATTGTAATAAGAACGTTACAAAGTCAAATGTGTCAAGCTCTACGTGCTCTACACGCATGCATGCATGCATGGCTTAGCTAGCGGGACTGACCGCGTAACTAGGTACCTACCGTTGAAATTCGTATTCGATGCAAACAAACTGTGTCTGTGACAATCTTGTAGTCGCCCAGTCGCATTACACGCACAGATCCCGTTTTCTCCCGTTCCCAAGGGAATAGCCAGGATTTGCTTTAGGGGAAGGAGTAGAATCAGGAAAGTCAACAGAAAGTACTTTTGTTAGAAACAAATATACTAGTGAGATGAGAGGTAGGTACTAGTAGTTGTCCTTATTCAAAGAGATTTAAATATATGCTGGCGAAGGCATGTACTAATGAGCTTTTTAAAAAACCTAAGGTATATACGTACACATTTTTCACTGACAACAGAAAACATCGTGAGGAAACCCGCAGCTCCAGAATTTATTCTGAGGTACGTGTACCTACCTAATCCACACGGTCCGGACCACAAAATATACCTACTCGTGAAATGTGCATATTTATTTCTACTTATTTTATTTTAATAAGTATACTAGAGCAAAGAGCGGGCAAAGCGAACAAAACCGTAATCCAGTAATCTTCTGTATACATCCTGCGATCATATCGTGAATATCGTGTCCTATAGCCAAGTTACTATGTAAAACGTAAAGTTTAGTCATTTCATTCATAATTCAATCCACAAATGTTTCGGATTGACATTAGTGCTCGACTTGGCTTTACAGCGAGACCAAGTAAAATTGACGCAAAACTCTAAAGAAGTATGGTCACAAACACATAGTTCTTAATATCGTCAGAGACCAGTTTAAATATCGTATTACAACTTAGCGAACGCCAACTACTTAAGCGAACGAGATTTTCGTTTGTTACTTGGCTATTGGGACGACTACGCTCGATTCCATATACCTACTTACCTGAATGGAAATACAATTAATGCAATAACCCATTATTTGAAGTTTTTGTCTAATTGTCAAGAAACTAACTAACAGTTAGAATAACAAAAGAGAAATTCCCGACATTGCGACCTTGGGATAAAAACTCGACGGTACGAGTATAATGGCATATCCTGAAATTTTTGACATTTCAATGTCAAATTATACACGACCCATCGTTGATCCGGGTAAGTTCAGTTAAGTTCCGATTAGGTAAGTTTTTTGTTTGTTATTCTTAATTTTAGAGCGTCCAACTGTGTAGTCAAATTGCGGCGAACGGAAGAGACGATTTTAAAAACTAATTATTTTAAATTAGGGTAGGGAGGGGGAATTGCGTTCACCTAAGGAAAACATGGTGTATTTTTTTAATTATTTCTTATAAATCAAAATTAAGAATAGTAAAGAAGTATTTAACTATCCAGTAATCATGAATTTAACAACAAAAGCATATATCTTTGATCTACTAGTAGTAGGGAAGCTAAGCATTATTTGAAAAAACATGTTTGAGCGGCATTGCCCCTGACTTCGGGTAATGCCGCTCAGGGTATGGGCCAATGACGCTCAAAAATATTTTTAGAATATAACAAGTGAGATACATTTTAATTAAACAAATATGAATCAGATCAACCCTATGCAATGAACGTAAAGTGTACAATCACAAATTAGCATCGATCATTCCATTTGTGCAAAAGATTAGCTTTTTTCTATTTAACAAATAATAGTAAAGTATTCGATGTCAAATAAACTTGAATTATAATAATATAATATAAAATAATAGTTACTGTTATAGGTAATACAAATTAGAAACAGAGACATTTTATTTTTGGACACATAAATCACAGATGTATCCATCTGGCGAATACCATATAGCAGGAGCCCACAGTCTGCAGATGGTGCAGCGATACCACTCGTTATTTTTTCCAAATTCTTCGTAAATAATATATATTTGTTATAATTTTCATCATCCACATTCATTTCATCATCACTGTCATCATCGCAAAGGTGCTCGTCATCTTCACTTTCTTCAGGGGTAATGGCGCTCAGATGAGCGGTATAACCCCAAACGGTTGTTCTGTAATTAAAATTTAATATAAAAACAATCCTACACAATTGTTGAGAATTGATTGCATTATCACAAAATATTAGAGTTTACTTACAAGAAAAGTAAAATTAATAATTAAATAAGCATTAAAAATTTGGACTTACCGACAAAAACACCTAACCAAAAATTAGAAGAGCGCGGCCGCAAACGAAGAAACGCACTTCACGGTCACATGACGCGAGCTGACTGTCTGTTTGCATCTCTGTCTATTAGAGGCCCCCTCTCCTCGTGCTTCACGCTACGTGGCATGTTGCTACGTTCAATTTTGACAGAGTTACAGAGGTGAGCGCCATTACCCAGTGAGCGCTATTCCCCCTGCTTACCCTATATATTAATCTTTATTCGACAACGATCATCATAATACTAACTTAATTCTAAATAACAAAAATGCAAGCAGCACCAGACGTTGTTCGCCGGGCGACGATGATAAGCATAGATCCGCTGATCATGCGTTTTACGAGAGTGCGCTCGGTGTTCTAGGTACAGTCAAGAGCACATGAAGCTTTACACTTGTAGTGCGAGTCTGACCTCTATAGCGATTGTAATAAGAACGTTACAAAGTCAAATGTGTCAAGCTCTACGTGCTCTACACGCATGCATGCATGCATGGCTTAGCTAGCGGGACTGACCGCGTAACTAGGTACCTACCGTTGAAATTCGTATTCGATGCAAACAAACTGTGTCTGTGACAATCTTGTAGTCGCCCAGTCGCATTACACGCACAGATCCCGTTTTCTCCCGTTCCCAAGGGAATAGCCAGGATTTGCTTTAGGGGGAGGAGTAGAATCAGGAAAGTCAACAGAAAGTACTTTTGTTAGAAACAAATATACTAGTGAGATGAGAGGTAGGTACTAGTAGTTGTCCTTATTCAAAGAGATTTAAATATATGCTGGCGAAGGCATGTACTAATGAGCTTTTTAAAAAACCTAAGGTATATACGTACACATTTTTCACTGACAACAGAAAACATCGTGAGGAAACCCGCAGCTCCAGAATTTATTCTGAGGTACGTGTACCTACCTAATCCACACGGTCCGGACCACAAAATATACCTACTCGTGAAATGTGCATATTTATTTCTACTTATTTTATTTTAATAAGTATACTAGAGCAAAGAGCGGGCAAAGCGAACAAAACCGTAATCCAGTAATCTTCTGTATACATCCTGCGATCATATCATAATAATTGATTTTGGGACACAATTCACACTAGGCTATTTAGTCCCAAACTAGGCAGAGCCTGTACTATGGGTACTAAACAACTGATAACATGTTCATGCACACAAATGTTGGCTCCCGCTCGGATCGAACTCCGACCTCCGACTCAATCTTACAGTTCACGATATGGGTCAAGGTTTATTTGATTCAGATTTCCTACGATAACGAGGCTTCCTTTATAAAGAAATTAGTTCTTGCCTTTTTCCGCATTCCGGTAAGAAAATATATTTGCTTGAGGTTCCTTTTTATTTGATCTGTCTTAAATAACTGATAATAATTCTTAAATGCTTTAAAATATAGAGGTACCTACGAACAATCGTATGTTGACCACGGACGGGAATCGAACCCGCAACCACTGGCACAGCTGGCTCACTAACAGCTTAGACAACCAGTCAACCACGCAAGTGGAGTCATGTGTTATAATCAATAGTGTGTTAAGTGTTATAATCAATAATCCCTAGGTTAGGTACTAATATTATACATTATATCATACGTACTCATGTGTGAGGAAAGACCCTTAGCTCAGCAAGTGGGCTGTTACGGGTTGATGATGATGATTATACATGCGAAAGTACTCTGTTACCTTTTCAGTTGAATCGGATCTATCTTGATGAATTTAGCAGGACTATACTACCATATACCTACCGCATTCAAAAATAAAATACATAAGCAGGTACCTCTTAGTATTATTGTGGCCTCTTAAATGTATTATTGATTGGTTGGTTAGCTTGACATTGACATTCGCAAAAAAGATGTATACTACTAGATTGTACACATGCGCTGCACTTTTTCGTGTGTAACATTATACTATAATTTTTTTATGTCGTATCTAAATACTAATAGTAATTGAATGCGGTACATCCGCGTATGGTCTACCGCATTTCAAAGTCTCCGTTTTATAAAAGACTAGCGGTTCTGAGCAGTTTCAGCTCCTTTCGGTACGTTCTGTCCGTTTCCCAAAACATCCTTTCCCAAAACACCCGTTCCAAAATATCATTTTCTTTAAATGAACGTATGCCAAAAGACCCGTTTCTCATCGCATCAGTATGTCAAAACACCCGGTTCTCATAGCATCCGTATGCCACAAGATCCCTTATGACACCCGTATTCCCAAAAGACCCGTTTCTCATCGCATCAGTATTGTTACGAACTCTTTGTTTTTTACGTCATTTTTATGATCTTTTGTTTTAATTTTTGATACGTTTTGTTTTTGAGTGATGATGATGATGATTCCATGATGAGAATCAGTGAGGCTCGGGTGCGAATCCTGGCATGTACCAATGAGTTTTTTAAAACTTACGTACATATTAATTAATTCTGAGACCCGGTCCGGCGATGGGCTCACCACCTAGGAGTCCAAAAAATATTTCGTGAAAAGTGGGTATATCCAGAAATGGAATACCTCTGACTACCCCTTCGGGGATAAAAGGCGTGAGATTATTTTTTTATTTTTAAAAAAATTGGGAAAAAAACGGATAATTTGGGAAACGGATGTTTTGGGAAAAGGTAGTGACGGGAACGGTCTTTTCGGGATTAGGTCTTTTTGGGAAACGGATATGAAGCCAAAACTTATCTTTTGGAAGAAGCACATTTTGGGAAACACTTATATCGCGAAACGGATTATTTTGGGAAAAGGTGGTGACGGGAACAGATGTTTTGGGAACGGGTGTTTTGGGAAACGGTCAGAACGTTCCGAAAGGTTTCAGCTCCATCGATTCCGTTCCCGCCTGAATACGGAAATAAAATATAGCATATTATTATATTACTCAGGGATATTCTAGCTTTCCCATGGTGAAAGAATTTAAAAAACCGGTCCAATAGTTTTTGAGTTTATTCGTAACAAACATACAAAAATACAAATCTTTAATATTTACAATATTAGTATAGAAATAAGACTTATACATTTGCTCATAAGCATTTTTTTTATCATAATAACGTGTTTGGAACACGAGTTATTCAGAAAGCGAAAGTTTTCATATTTGCTTATCTTTTTATAGTTCAGAATATCATTTTGTGGAATAAGAATAACTAAGTCTTGAGACTTACTTAGTCTTCGAAACTTTTGTGCGAATAAATAAATAATTTATTATTTACAATATTTATTAATAAAAAACCGTCCAAGCGCGAGTCGGACTCGCGCACGTAGGGTTCCGTACCATTATATAAAAACAGCAAAAAAATCATGATTGTTGTATGGTGGCGTTTTAATATTTATTTTATTCTGTTTTTTAGTAATTCGTTGTTATAGCAACAACATAAATACATCATCTGTTAAAATTTCAACTAACTATTTACGGTTCATGAGATAGGTACAGCCTGGTGACAGACGGACGGACAGCGGAATCTAGTAATAGGGTCCCGTTTTACCCTTTGGGTAGGGAACCCTAAACATTCCCTTCAGAGCTGAACCATGTGGGACAGTGCCTAGAATATTGGCCGCTAGGCCATCTACTTTGATAAGTTGGCACGCCTCCAGACCCCACGGTCCCATGTCTCCACCCCGAACATCACAAACATGTAGCCGATAGACTTCCGTGGGTTGCGACTTGCGACCGATCGCATCCGCGCGCGATCGATCGCATGCGACTGACGCGCGCGGCTGATGCGACAAGGCAACCCGCGGAAGTCTACCTTTAGGCAACAGTGCCAGCGTCTACAGAGGTGGCACAGATGTGGGATAGGGCCAATGTGTCGAGACAGTCATGTGACACAAGTGACCTGTTATTTTTCCTATGTGGATTCTATCTTCATTTACCTACGCGAGCCCACTGCAGATTGAAGATGAAGTTTGGCTAGGCTACAATGGCCACTTGAACGGAAACCGGGAACAAAGGTTTTCATGACGGAGTAATCAGATGAGACTTGAGAGTGATTATGTGATCTAATAACAGTGAGCGGTCATTCATTTATTGACTGACTGTAGGTACCTACCATAATGTACTAAGGCTTAATATAATAATAATTGCATTTTTCTCTGTGTGTCTCTGTCAATATCAGTAATAGTGTGTTATTAAGAGCAATAAAATCATAAACCTTTCAACAAACTATTTACATAGTTTAACCCTAAGGTTTCGTACAACCAAAGAGATTAAAATATAATAAGGCATAGAGGGGGCATTGGGAATATTTTCATACAAAACTTTGAAGCTCAAGCGTCATGTCAGTTATTATGAACGCGAGCTGTCATTCGGTCGAAATTGTACTAGACTTATTTCACTTAGAATAACTTTTCGGCTTCAAATTTTCCTCGCTTTGTCCCCTCTATGCCCTATTATATTTTAATCTCTTTGCCTACAACCTACAAGGCTCAAAAGGCTGCAGATATTTTAATTGTATTTACCTACCTATATAATTGCATATTGACAAGTAAAGGACGATTCTGATAACTTTGATTTATGTTCGCTAAGCTTTATAATAAGTAGCGTAGTATTAATCAAATTAATAGTTTACACATGTTCCCTATTATATTTTAATATCTTTGCTAGCCCCATATTATGTGAGGCGGAATCACATACGATGGTGTTATCACATAGACGGTTAGATACGTACGTTAATAGGTTTATGCTGTATTATTATTTATTACTCCTTATTCAAACAATCATGAAACTAATACAATCACGCGCCATGGATTTCTAGTGAGAACCATAAAAATAATTGCAAGGTATTTAGTAACAGATTATGTCTTGGGTTATATTAGAAGACAATAGGTAAATATTAAGCCACTGAAACAATAGCTTCAATTTGTTATTCTGGCACATTTTTTATGCCATTTGTCGGCACGAGCCCGATTATGTTGCAGCGAAGTAATTTTATTGATCCAACGAACTTACCAGTAAGTGAAGTTCTATCATAGTACATCGCTTTATAATAGTAAAAAAAATTCAACGCTAAAACGTAATTGAAATAGATACGTAAACGTAATTGATAGAACTCTAAAGAGTAAAAAACCGAGTTGAACTAATAATACTAAAATAAAACTTATAGGGTTTTCTTATAGATGCCATTGTCAGAACTGACGAAATTAAAATGGGACCAATCTGGAATCACCAGCTTTTAAATAAAAAAAGAATCATCCAAATCGGTTCACCCAGTCGAAAGTTCTGAGGTATAATAATAATAATAATATAATCTCACGCCTTTTTATCCCCGAGGGGGTAGGCAGAGGTATTCCATTACTGGATATACCCACATTTCACGAGATATATTGGACCCCTAAACGTGATAGGTGGTGAGCCTATCGCCGGACCGGGTCTGTTTACACATGTCTCAGAATTAATTCTGAGACCTGCGGGTTTCCTCACGATGTTTTCCTTCACCGTCGAGCTAGTGATAAATATGTACGTAAGTTTTTGAAAAACTCATTGGTACATGCCAGGTAACAAACATAAAAAAAACAACAGTCGAATTGATAACCTCCTTCTATTTTTGAAGTCGGTTAAAAATAAGTTAAAAATAGCCAACCGAGGCCGAGGGTACTACTCACCCGCTATTTTGGCGTGCTTGGTGTGACGTCTATGACAACCATAAAACAACAAACAAAATATAAAAATGCCCCAGGGATTTTGTTTCTGTAAATTTACTCAGTTGCAGTGCAGAGATAGCCTTACGGTTAAAGAGCCGGCCGGCTCATTGAGGCTCGGGTTCGAATCCTGGCATGTACCAATGAGTTTTTCAAAGTAAATTGACCCCGCAGACGTATTCAGGGAAACTCGATACCGTTTCCGTTCGATTCAGATCGAGTGAAAAATTTTTCGAAGTCGAATCTATCGACTTCGGAAACTTTATTCTAGGCGTTTCTGACAGCCACGGAATATTTTCCGTATCCTTATGTCACATAATATGACATTAATTTTTCGATACCACAGATTTTCCGACTCGACAGATTTTCCGATATCGAATATCGAAGCTCCCTGAATACGCCTGCGGGGTCCGGCGATGGGCTCACCACCTATCACTTTTAGGGGTTCAATATATCTCGTGAAATGTGGGTATATCCAGTAATAAAATACCGCGGCCTACCCCCTCGGGGATAAAAGGCGTGAGATTATTTATTTATTTTTATTTTAAATTCTCAGTTTCACCAGTACCTATATTCTTTGGATATCTAAAAGTGATATAGGTATTGAGCCCAATCGCCGAACCGGAGAAATGTCTCAGATTTAATTCTTAGCCTAGTTAGATAATTTGTATAGCCTTTAGGCATTAAGTTCGCCATGTGTAGATTTTCTTGGCACATGAAGTTACTTAAATAAATAAAATGTACGTAAGTTTTTGGAAAACTCATTGGTAATGCCCTCGCCAGGATTCGAACCCGAGCTACATAACTTAACTTCAACTTAACTATCTGCAAATGTATTGAGCCCACTAACTCATACATACGTGTTCAATAAACAAAACTTTCACTCAAATATATCTTTTGTTTTCTCTGTAAAACTTTAAATTCTCCATTTTGTACGTGGCTAAAACGCTATCCACGACAAACCAAAAAAAAAAGGATATTCGACTCGGAATCGGAAAATCTGTCGAAGATGGGCTATTCACAGATGTCGGTATCGAAACCGAATGTCATAATTTGACATAAGGATTCGGAAAATTTTTCGTGGCTGTCGGAAAACCTAGAATACAGTGAAAAATTTTCCGAGGTTAAATCTATGGACTTCGGAAAAATTTTTACTCGATCTGAATCGAACGGAAACGGTGTCGAGCCTCCGTGAATACGCCTGCTGATCTGGCAGCACCTTTTGTGGTACTACATGTAAACAAAATAGCCTGGTGGTAATCTCGAGGACGAAGGACGAAGTCTAATTATATAGTACCGTATAGTTGACTTATAAATTATAATTGTCGCCAATAATTAATCGTGGCAAATTATAGTTACCTACTTGCAGAAAGATTAAGAAATTACTTCTTAATCAGTTGAGAACCGTGCGGTTCCAAATGGAACCGTAACAATTAAAATCAATTGTGTTTCTAATTCTTGGTCTGAGAGGTTAAGGTAAAAAAGAGGAGTTCATACAGTGAACAGTTTCTAATGCAAATTACAAATACATGTTAATAATAAAATCTATATATAAGTACTTACACAAAGTTTCAAAACCGGCGAAGTCGGATTTGGACTCGCATTTCAACGTTCCGTAATCTTGTACAATAATGAATCTACACTAATGTTATCTACATTTACACTTATCTACACTAATATTAAAAGAATAAATATTTGTATTTTTGTGTGTTTTTAACGAATAAACTCAGAAGCTTCTCGTAATATGAATACGAGCAGTGATAGCCCAGTGGTTAAAGAGCTTGCTTTCCATTCGTGAGGCTCGGGTTGAATCCTGGCATATACCAATGACGGGTACTGACTGCCCTTTCGAAAAGCTTATTTTCATATTTATCACTAGCTCGATGGTGAAGGAAAACATCGTTAATAGGAAACCTGCAGGTTCGCAGAATTAATTTTGAGGTATGTGCACCACAGACTATGCTACCCAAAGAATATTCAGGTGAAACGTGAAATGGAATACGTTTGCCTATTGGATAAAATGCGTGAGGTAATCACTATCACTACATAGTATAAAACAAAGTCGCTTTCTCTGTCCCTATATCCCTATGTATGCTTCAATCTTTAAAACTACGCAACAGATTTTGATTCGGTTTTTTTAATGGATAGAGTGATTCAAGAGGAAGGTTTTATAGTGTTAGCATTGCACCCGTGCGAAGCCGGGACGGGTCGCTAGTTTATAATATTTTTTTATGAGTTAGCGGGCGCGATCCACGCGGTCCGTCGCGCTTTCTGAGGGACAGGCTGCATACAAACTCGAACTAAACACAAAATTCCTTTCCAGGCCTCTGTGTGCGTTGACCCTAATTGTAAATACTCGTAAGTCTTAATTTTGCTGATAGAACGATGCTACTAGTAGATAATTAAAAGTCCTGTCTGACAATTATTGGCGAGGACAAAATCATAAATCTCTAGAAACACCTTTACTATAGTTTTCGCCGCGACACAGATTAAACTGTCAAAACCAATTGTCTTTGTATTTTTCCCGAGATAAGCACGCGCTTCTAAACCAGCACTCGTGTGCCATTGTTGATTTTCACGCGACCGAGATGATTAAGCATTCTATTGTTAAGTATTTATACATAACTTACATTGCGATTAGTTATTGGGAGACAATTTTGTTCAAGATTGTTTACGATTGTTTAGGGCAGCGATAGCCTTTACGGTTGAAGAGCCGCCCAAAAATTAGTGAGGGTTCGAATCCTGGCATGTAACCAATGAGTTTTTCAAAAACTTACGTACATATTTATCACTAGCTCGACGGTGAAGGAAAACATCGTGAGGAAACCCGCAGGTATTTTGAGAAAGTGTACAGATTGCGAATCGATATAAGAGACTCTATAAAAGTAGAGTATTTGCTACAGAATGCAACGATTAATGTAATAGTTAATGAAATGAGAAAGTGTATAAAATGCTCACAAATCCTCAGAATTAATTCTGTGACATGTGTAAAAATAGACCCGGTCCGGCGATGGGTTCACCACTGAAATATGGGTGTATCCAGTAATGGAATACCTCTGCCTACCCCCTCGGGGATAAAATTAGTGAGATTGTTTATTTTTTTATTTTTATAAAAACATAATATATTTTGTTTGTTCGTCTTCTATGCATTTTTATATCATTCATCCCATACGAAATTAGTAGGTATCATTAAAGGGTGAGTACGTGGTAAGTACACTGTAGAGCGCAGTAAAATTTCAGAAAATAAAATGGAAATTCCCACGAGAACGGCAAACAATTAGATAGGCACGGGCAACGCCGCTGATGGGTCCTCAGTTTGTTTATAAATTAAGCAACTTATTCAATGAATCACATCTAATAGAAATACAAATACGAGTAAGTAAAAGTGAAAAGGATAAGTACAAAAATGGTTACGGTTAGCATTTAAAACACATAGACCCTGTATCATAGATGAAAAAGAGATAACTATTGAGTAGATGAGTAAATGAGTCACCAAGACTTTGCTTTAGACTTCTAAGGACTTTTTACGTAAATTAAAATAGAGACCTTGGGTCAGTGGAGCCCAGAAACAAAAGTTTTTGTAAATGAGCTCTCAAAGCGTCTCAACACAAGATCCAAGAGAGCCTGGCAGCATGGGCGTAGCTAGGGATTTTTCCTAGGGGGGGCCATGGCCCCAGTAATGAATCGGCCGTCCACGGCGCGGCAAGATGGTATGTAAGAATCAAGTATGGATTTCAGTTATCCTATCCTATTAAACTAATTCTTTTTCTTTTATCTGTCTGGTCAAAACTATGTAGTTTAAGTCGCTAATATAGCTAAGTATACACTGACAAGAGCTCACAGAACAACAAGATAAATCAATTCGACATTGAAGTAAGGAAAAAAGAAACCAAAAATATATAAATAGATCATGTGCACCTGGATTGAGGGACCATTTTTCAAATTATTGAGAACAACGAAACAGGGCATTTAGTAAAAAATTTGTAAAACATAAAGCAAAGATTGTTACATTTCTTAAACGTGAAACAAAAGAGTTATGGTCAAATAACTTGAGCCCTCAATCCTGACTCCTTCATAAAGCGGCATAGCCTAATCTCAGAAAGTACTTGATTTTGTCTATTTTAGTTAGGAATAACATGTCATGTATTAAATATTTTTCCTATGTTTATGTTGTTGCTAATTCATCATCAGGAATTTATGATTGGTTACTAAGTTTTAATTCAAGAGTGATTTATTATATTTTTATGGTCACCCTACAGAATTTCTCCTATATAAAATTCTAAATCAATTTTTTCTTAAAGTATGGCATTTAGAAAAATAGACGCTTTGCTGCATTTTAATTAAAAATTGGTTAAAATACTTAACCTACAATTTATACAATACTGCCGAAAATGTTGGGCCCTCAGTTCAGACGTTTTAAGAAAATTTGATTTTTATTTACTATTAATGTAAATATTGCCTGAAATAAAGATTTATTATTATTATTATTACTATTATTTACTTTTTAACAATTAAATTTTGTGTTGTTATTTCTTTTTTTTAACTAATCTACCAAAGATATTGAGCGATATTGAACTCAAATACTTATAGTAAAGTCGTATTAATCTCTTTCCTTATAGTCGTATTAAACTCATGTTTTACTGATTAATCAGTACAGATATTCACGAACTGAGGGCCCAAGCTAAACCGCCATAAATCTGTATTATCGCATTCTTAAGATTTGGGAATTTCTTAATGTATGAAAATCTTAACTAAATTCTAAAATAAAAATTATTATCCCAGGGAAAGTACCTACTTTCTGAGATTAGGTTATGCCGCTTTATGCAGGCGTCAGGATTGAGGGCCCAAGTTATTTGACCATAACTCTTTTGTTTCACGTTTAAGAAATTTAAGAATCTTTGCTTTAAGTTTTACCAAATTTTTACCAAATGCCTTGTAAGTGTCATTTCGTTTCGCAATATCTTGAAAAATGGGCCCTCAATCCAAATGCACATAAATATAGGTCCACTTCAGGACCTTGAAATTAGAAAAATATGTTTTCAAACTATTTTATGTTTTCTGTGTTTAGCTTTTTGAAGATGGTTTTCAATTTCGGTAGTTGAGGATGACGTTATTTTATGTACGAGGAAGGGTATTTTTCTAGGGTGGGCCCGGCCCACCCTGCCCCCTCCCTAGCTACGCCCATGCCTGGCAGCTACTTTTGTCAAAGAGTCTGCATAGCTGTACAAAAGAGGAATGCAGCCAGTTGTATGGGTCGAAGCTGGCTACCAAATCTAGCTACGAAGTGGGACGAAGGGGTACGCCCCTACTGCCTCGATGTGATCATGTGATGCTTTTGAGGAGGTCTTTGATTTATAGTTTAAACTGTAATATCACGATATTCTTTTGTATGCAATTAAAAATATTATTTATTAAAATAGAAATAAAATATAAATGTTTTTGATTAATGAATAATTTTGTTGATGTCAAAACACATACTCCTATGTGATATGTAGGTCGCCTATGTCCATCATTAGATTATTTTCATGTCATTAGACATAGGCCATTCATAAAACTCTCATAGTTACATACAAATACATTACCCTCCTGGTGAAATGGGTAAAAAGTAGTTACTAAATAAAAAAGTGGATTACACAGACCTGAATCTCTGCTATGTGGTGGAATGTTTTTTCTTCATGTCTTCAAAGGTCATGGACGTTTTTGTCTACAGTAAAGGTAACTATCTACTTTACTTTACCTACGTTATGTATAGGTACCTTGCATAGACGAGGGAAAATAAACAAACAAGTTGAGTGCTTCCACTGCACTCGACAGAGCATGTTGCTTCATAATTGCAGGCCGGAATACAAAATGCGAGCGACGTCCATGTAGGAAGTTTCCCAACATTTTATTTCTCTGATTTATATTCATCATTCAGTAATTTGTATCGTATTTTTAGTTCACCGTATTAAATTACTAAAATTAAATTGCGAATAATTATTCTGTATAATTAAATATGAAGAAAAAGAACCTATAATGCGTAAATTTCGAACATTAGATACTTAAAATTTTCCCATCTCTGTGGATAAGCCTTTAGAGTCAAAACTAATCCTGGGGATTGCAGATTTAAAAAATGTACACGACTTTCATATAAAAATATAATGATTCTCAAAAAAGGGTATTGCGACTTTGCATAATTTTCAGGCTTCAATGAAATGAAAAAAAAATTGAAAAAACCTAGAAGTGATTTTATATGTGGTTTTTGAAAGGACCGGGCTACGTCTGAATTTTGATCTGAAACTTTCATAAGAATATCCATGTTACAGTTTTTCATCAGTTTTTCGTAGCTCCTAGTTTTCCCTAGCTCGTCTGTGCTGATGAAAGGGAAGGTTACGCCCCGCCTGTTGCAAATGAAAACAGCTTCAATAGAGACACAAGGTAGCATGAGACCGTATTTATTAGGAAACTATAATGATCTTTTTGAATAAATGAAATAGATAATTGAGTGGAACAGAGATTTTCTCAACAGAGTGGTAACTGTTTACAATATCAAAAATATTTACATTAACCAACACGTTATAACTAGGTCAAAAGAGATTCAAATATAATTTTAATCTCTTTGTTTCCAACAGATCTCTTGCGGCTTTGGCCGTACCCATTGAGTTTTGTTTTACTTTTAGAATCTATTGATTGTTGTCCAAGACAGACAGCTCAGTGGTGGTTGACGATGATAAGGATCGTACTCTCTTCATAGACCATGATCGTTTTCGGTTAGACACAAACTTATACACTGTCTATAGGCATCATGAAAATGCTTACGCTTTATCCCCGAGGGGGGGTAGAATAAATTCCTGCATATCTCTTTTCACCCAAAAAAAATATGGACCTTTAAACGTGACAGGTGGTGTGGGGAGTCATCTTAGAAAACTAATTGAAATATGCCCTCACCAGCTTTTAAACCTAAGTGGTTTCACTAACAACAAAGTCATTAATTCCCCATTAATGGTAGGTGAGTTTTTTGGAAAATTCTATTATTTTACCAAAACTCACCGTTAATGAGGTATTCATGACTACTTCGACTTATACAAGTGCAATGTTTATTTTGAAATTGTAATTGTTAATTAGAACCGAGTTTCTCATACCTTTCGCAAATGCTATATCATCATCATCAGCCGAAAGACGTCCACTATTGAACAAAGGCTTCCCCCACAGAACGCCACATGAACGGCAACTTGCCGCTTGCATCCACCGGTTACCCGCGACCTTGACGATGTTGTCGGTTCACCTGATAGGAGACCTAAAAACACTGCGTCTTTCGGTTCGTGGTCACCACTCGAGAACCTTTCTTCCCCATCGGTCATCGGTTCTTCGAGCGATGTGGCCTGCCCATTGCCACTTCAACTTGGATATTCTGAGAGCTTTGTCGGTGACCTTCATTTTTCGGCGGATTTCCTCGTTCCGGATTCTATCGCTCAATGAAACTCTCTCCAATTTTCGTCTTGTCCATGTTCATTTTAAGACCCTCATGGCCCCCTAGCCAAGTGGCATTGTACAATCTAATCGAATGATGATCATTGGAATAGATTTACCGTAATGTTATGTTTCATTGTTTATTTTTACTATTTGCGTATATCAACGACGTCATTATTTCGGGTGTACTTTCCAAATGGTTATTATTACCTATATTTAATCTGTGGTCATGAATAATATCGTAGGTACTTAGTATAATTTTCCCAAAATTTCTTCTAACTATGCAAACACGATGGTCTGGTTTCCTTGATGGTTTTTATAATTTATTATACGGTCTATGTTAGGTACCTATATCTTAGGTAATAGGATTTTTGGATTCAACTATTTATTTTAAATCTGTGTTAGATGGAACAATAATTAATCCAGCCTTCAAATTATTATTTAGCGATAAACTTTGAACTTTCTAAAATTACTATAATAATGCAAAAGAGGTATTTAATATTTGGAATATGTATTGATTTTAATTTATTTATAAATCAGCTATGTAATTAAAAGCAGCTGAATTAATAATTCAGAAGCGAATATCTAAAATCTACTGTGAAATAATTTTCGCTTGAGGCTAAAAAATACAAATTCTTAAAAGAGGAGCTCAAGTATGCTCTTTGCTCAAATATTATACTTTAGATGCTCGCTAAACTAATAATTTTATTTTTAGTAAATAAGCTAGCTGGATTTACATTTGTTTAAATTAAATAAGACATAGGACTCGATTTTGCAAACCACCTAAAATTCCTAATTTTAAGTTAGCCTATCCTTCTTTATAGAATACGGAAGAAAAAGGACAGAAACAAACCATAGATTATAGAGTAATTTCAAAAATGGAAAAACCGAATAATTTGATGTCTTATCTGTCACTTTTATCCATAACCTCCTTACATCGTTGCTAAAATTGCTAAAAACGTGTCTTTGAATGCGTCCTTAAGGTTCAGTTTTGTTATTTTGACATTTGTGACGTTGTAAATAAATATGGCGCTTATTTCTGTCCCTTTCCTTTCCAAAGCGGTGGAAAAGAATAGAGCTAACTTAAAATTAGGAATTTTAGGTGGTTTGCAGAATCGAGCCCATAATAATCTTACGTTATTTATGCCCGAGGGGGTTGGCGGAGGTACTTTCCCATCTCTGGAATTGCCCACGTTTCTCCAGTGAATTCTTTCGACCTCTAAGCGTGATATGTGGTGAGCCCATCGCCAGACCGGGTTTGTTACATATGCCTCAGACTTAATTCTAGGACCTGCGAGTTTCCTCATGATGTTTTCCTTCACCTTCCAGCTAGTGATAAACCTACGTAAGCTTTCGAAAAACCCGTTGGCAGGTACTTATGATATGCCAGGATCCGAACCCAAGCCTCGCGAATGAGAACCAAGCTTCTTAACCGTAGGGGCATCACAGCTCTAAAAGAATATTACCTATTTGAATACGTAAACTAATCCCCTATAAATTAAAACCACTAAGAGAAACTATCTAATTGCAACATCTGTTACTTTTTTTAATATCAAGGAACCTATCATAAACCAGCAAATTTTTATTTAGGCTTATTTAGTATGTAAATGCACATACATTTTAATGTTACGGTAATACCATTAACTTCCAATAGGGTTGTGTCCTACCTAGTCAAATCAGTTACTTTTTACGATCTGTCAAAACGAAATTTTACTATGGAAAATGTACTGAAATAGCAAACCGTGACGTCATAGTTTGTAGTACTCAATTGCAGTACTTTTTTTGATTGTTTTATTATTTTTAAATTTGCTATAATTGTAAATTGAAAATCGAAATACATATTTTGAGGTGTTTTGGGATAATCTTTTTAATTTATGACTACTCGCAATTTAATTTCGATGCTGTCAACTACCCAATTTCGGGCACGAAACTGACATGAAGGCCTACAGGTCTATTTATTCAAGCTTGACATAAGTACGAGTACATCATTGGCAAGGTGAGAGTATGACACTTGAGTTTTGATAGTGCAACTTAATGCACTATCAAAACTTGGGGCCGTCAGCTCAGCCGCTTAGGGCTGAACTGCCGGCGGGCTATGGCGGACAGTGGTGGAGAATGGTGTACAGTGGCTTAGTTATAGTGGTAGACAGTGGTAGACAGTGGTGGTCGCGTTCATTTGTTTTTTTTACTTGTGTTAATACGCAATGTTCCACGTCATCCAGAAATAAAAGTGGCATATATACTGAGGTAAAATATACCTAACAGAGGGTCAAAACTTATTGAAATCGCCTAGGTACTTTTTTCTGGTTTTCTTGTTACTGAAACAGTGTTGTTTCTATTTAGCGAAACGTAACATTATAAGTACATAATTATAATTATATAGGTAACGAACATTTTTTTATATATATTTTTATATTGGACTATTATGTTAAAATATTTTGTTTACTTAGCGAATTCCCGATGCCTTTAGGAATCACAATCATTTGTATATGCAGTTATTATTATAATTTTAAAAGTACGATACAGATGAGATGATTGATGAGAGAATAAATGCAGATGAAGCTTTATACTTGTAGTGCTAGTCTGACCTCTAAGGCGATTGTAATAAGAACGTTACAAAGTCCAATGTGTCAAGCTCTAGCTCCATGTGCTCTTACCCTACAAGTGATGGATGACTTCCTTTTAGAATATTTTTGACAAAACATTTTTATGTCTTACATGTATAAATTTGATTGGACAGCATTTCGTGACTGAGACCACTTTAAACGACTTATTAATACCAAATATTATGTCAATTGTTCTGAGGGAAGCTGCCGAAAAAGGCGGTCAGCCTCAAAGATATTATATATAGAAAGACGTAGATATGTTACTAGAGCACGGAAAATGAGGCCGACAAATGTAGCTAATTAACCACATTTTAATTAGTCGTATTGTATTTCAAGTCGTATTTTAAGCGCATTTAAGTCGTATATTACCAGATAGCTCTCTTTTTCTTTATTATTCGTTCCGTATCATCTTTCACCGTCATTGTTGTATCCTATAAATACGCTAAAAAGTAAGTATGTACATGTTGTAGCACATTCGTAGGGGATCAATTTTCAAACGCAATCAGTAGGTATTAATATAATTCATTCTTACTTTAATATCTTTGGGTCAGCCTATTCCTATTATTTCGTGATTGCCTGTGGGTACATCACTATAGACGCTTAATTCGTGTCACGTAATCTCTCTATGGACATCGCGTTTGACGTCAAACTACCTATCCAATCTTCATACACGTACATTGATCACCAAGGGGAGGAAGTGACCGATTTATCAGCAAGGGTGCTCATACACACGAGTTTCGAATTGTATTATATTACGAGTCGTATACAATGCTATATTATACCTACTACACTTACGAGTACCTATCTATAACATAAAAATAAAAACGTTTTAATATAACTACAATAGAAGAATGTTATGTTTGTACGTCTTTCTCTGTCATCTTAGCTCAAACGGCTAAACCGGTTTTAAATGAAAAAAAATATAGGGTAGGGGGCGCCACTTCGGCACAAACTAAAGTGGCTTGTTAAAATAGTACTAGTTTCGCTCGCCCACGTTTATTTATCCCCCTTAGGGGTTAAATTTAGCAAAATCCTTTCTTAGTGGCCCTGTATAAGCTATCTACGTGCAAAATTTCAAGTCTCTAGACACAGTGGTTTAGGTTGTGCGTTGATACATCACCAATCAGTCAATCGTTTATCATTATAAAGAAGATAAATTCGACCCTGGGGCTTTCACAGTTTATCAAATCTTGAATGAGTTCAGTAATCGCCTAATGGGTATTTCACCAATTTGAAATGTTATTTAATAAAGAATACACAACAATTAGTTTACTTGTCATTCAGATGCTATTTCCTCCATTGGAAAAACCAAAAATATTATTAATAGTCTAAGTAAAAATATTTGATGACTATAACCATTAGTTGAGACTTGAGGTTCATTTGCAGAGAGTTCATAGAAATTTGAGTTCGGTATATTCCGTCGAAAGCAGGGGACTAATGATGTTGATTCACAATATGGAAAACTTTTTTTAATCACCTGTCCATTTACCTACTACAAATAGTTTTAAATAATGGTTTAAATAATGCCCTAAAATACAAAAAAATCTGCCGTGTCTAGCAAAAATGGTTTATAATGAAATTGAACAAATAAAAAAACTATTAAAAAAAATGCGCTCTTATACCTATCCACGTTTTACCCGTAGTCCCGGTGAGTTTAGAATTACCCGTGGTTCCATGGCACTAGGGATTAGCACTTGATGAAAAAAATCCTCAGATCAGCTCGATGATACTAAATTAATGTATGGTGACTATACCATGGTCATCCAAACTACTTACACACTTACACTACCCTTGTAAAGTTTCATTATTAGTGTTAGACGTAGGTCATCGTACGGTTACAAAGTGAAGCTAAAAGGTATAAAAATATCATCTTTCTATAAATATTTCTTTCAAATTACGAAATTCTCGGTGCGAAGTCCAACTCGCAGTTCATTTTTACCGCCTAATATTTAAAAGTAGTCCAATTTGATACCAATTACCTATTTAATTACTGTCGGAAGCTATCGGTGCAGGTGGCACTAGGGGAGACCTAGGGGAGTTGAAACAAATTTTACATAATGCTTCATAAAAAAAAATCTAACAGCACAAACCACGTGAATTTAGGCTCAATCGATAGTTTGTTTCTTATATTTTCAGATAATGGCCACAAAGAATAGGTAACAGTAAAATCTAGGACAAAAAAATCGATTTGAACGTAATAAGTCATTCTGTTTCAACTCTCCTTATGCCGAGGTAAGTTGAAACAGCTGTTTTTTTAATGGATTTGAGGGCCGTACATTAGAGATGATAGTATAATTTATAGGGACGTTGGCTCAGCTGTTAATGACCATACCTTCTGAGTCAAAGGTGAGCGCGTAAGATTCAGACCCGGGACCCATATTTGTCACACATGTCTGTTGACTTTGTGTCTGGGCGTTTACGCGAGAATTTATGAAAGTGCTTATATTTAAAAAAAACTCATAGTACCAGACACTAGCTTTTTAGCCTAGTCAGAGACTAGATATCTACGTGTTCTGTAAATTATGTCTGATAAAATAGTATTATTATTTATACAACAATATTTAAAACAAACGGTTAAAGAGCCGGCCGAAAATCAGTGAGGCTCGGGTTCGAATCCTGGCATGTACCAATGAGTTTTTCAAAAAAACTTACGTACATATTTATCACTAGCTCGACGGTGAAGGAAAACATCGTGAGAAAACCCGCATGTGTAAATAGACCCGGTCCGGCCATGGGCTCACCACCTATCACGTTTAGGGGTCCAATATATCTCGTGAAATGTCGGTATATCCAGTAATGGAATACCTCTGCCTACCATCTCGGGGATAAAAAAGCGTGAGATTATATTATTATTTATATTATTTTAAACAGTAGCGAGCAAGTTTTATTTATTTTTATTTTCAATCTTAAATAAATAATAATTTCTTGTAAAATAGTTTATTAATCAGAAATAAAATCAAAGTTTGCTTTACAACTTTTTTAAAATTAACCTCTTTGAATGTCCATACAGCTTCATTTCAAATGTTTTGGCGTTATATTAAGTCTTCATTTTGATGATAAAATATAATGTTTTCGTTTTGTTTATGTTTTAGTTTATGCTTATCGAAAAATTTACATTACACAAGGGAATGTATTTCTAGAAACCGCGTCACAGACTTTTATGATGCAATGTAAGTTTTCATGATACGAGTTCGTATATTTAGAGACTAGCCATACTTCTTTTTATAATTTGTAGGGATACTGGAATAAAATATACAGAAAAATATATATGTATACCACACCATTATAAGGCAAAACTGTCTTATAAAACCTACACGAGGTGAATTGAAACAGCCTGTTTCAAATCCCCTCAGGCCTAAAAATAACACCAAAGTTGACAAAATTAAATATAATAAAAAAAATACGAAGAAATTACAAGAACGTGGCTCGTAAATTCAATCTTGAGTAAATTAACTTTCCATACATATATAATTAAAATCAAAATATAATTGGGTTAAGAAAATATAGGTCCCGAAAAAAACCGTGTAAAACTTACTTTCGGCGATTTTTGCGATGGGTAAGCTACAACGACGCAACCGTGACCATTGAGTCTGGGATGTGTACTTAAGGATGATGTGTACGTAAAAGTTGGTTGATTATGGAAGTGGCCATCTCTCTAACAGTTACAAGCTCCTCGTAATCAGCGCTGTTTCAACTAACCTCTGTTTCAAAACCCCTCGGTCTCCCCTACATCGTAGATTCTGAAGTAGGCCTCGGACCGGCTCTGGATTTATTACGAATTTCAGACTGAGATCGCTCAGGCATGTAAGCCATCAAGTTCGAAAGTAGAAGGACCTAAGGGTCAGGTTGGTTTCGCGACTATGAAAGTAATGTTCAAAAAAGTCACTTGCGGATACTCGTAGATAGTTTCCCATTACATATTAGGGGCGCGCGGGCGGCACAAACTAAAGTGTCCTATACCAAAAAGAAAAAAATGCTCACTCATTTTATCCCCCTCTACCCAGAGGGGGATAAAATGAGTTCCATTCCTGGAAATAGGTACCTCTTTTTACTAGCCAAAAATATATGAATCCATCCGCTACTGCCTCGTGCGTTGCATAGGCACACCCTTTAATGTCTTTACTGCCTAAACGACCTCTAAATTAGGCCTTTTAACTACTATTTACTGATAAGGTCAGACGTTGAAATCCTTGATAATTTATAGTACGTGGGTTACATTCCTAGGAAGTACCAATGAATTCATCAATAAATTTTATAGGGTCCCCTAAACGTGACAGTTGGTGATGAGCCGCATATGCTTAGTATAGAATCAATTCTGGGGCTTGGTGCAACCTCACCATGTTTTCCTTTACTATCGAGCCAATGATAATGATTTATGTTGGTTTTTGAACACGTGGCGGTAGACGCCTGGTGTAAAACAGCAATATTTTCTTTTTCTTTTTCGTGAGAATATACAGTGACACTAGTGACAGATGAATTTAAGGCAAATTCAGATAGTAACACCTACATCATAATACCTTGATCCATCTCGCAACCGCTTTCTACAATGATCTGGAATGACTGGGTCCCACTGGGAGGTACCGGTTTTCCGGTTTAATACTATAGTTACTAGGTATTAGCTAAATACCAAATACGGTTATACGGTTTGACTGGGGGATCATGCAGTCTCATTTAGATATATATAAATTAACAAATTTAACAATGTAACATTCTTAACAACCTATTGTCTAAGAAATATATTTTTTTATTATTTTAAAATATATTTTTCTTTAGCTCTTTTGTAATATCCTGGGCAAGCTGTTACGTAGGGTACGGTATCACCGTAGTAATTGCTGACCCTAGGTACATCATAGTTGCCCGTGGAAGTTGACCTTTTATTGTGATTATGACCAAACAGCAATAGGTAACGCTCCGGATTGCCATGGTGATTAATTAGGTAATAGTAGGTATATAAGTATCTATGTTTTAAGCCTACCGGAAGAATTTAACATATTTTAAATAGTTTTTTTTAATTATCCTTGCATTTATATTTAGTTTTTAGGAACCTGATTTAGAATGAATCCAATTTATATATATTATTTTTTTTAAAAGTTAAGCCGTAGCAATCGAGAGCATACCCTATATATGATGGAGTCCACAAGCGACATAATATATAAACATTTTAAGTAATTTTAACCTGCTCTTAGGAACTTTATAACTTGGTAAAAGTTACTCAATAATACTCTTAATTTGCTCATATACAATATGTAACAGAGTAAGCGCAATTCCTGAAATTAGTTTGTTCAGTATCGACTACTTAAACGATTTCAGCTATTTTTAATTTTTTCTGAAAAAATAAATAGCGCAGATGAATTTGGTGTTGCCTATGGAAAACGTACTAGTATTGTTCTTTATTTAAAAATAATTGGTTACACACAACTTAAGTACGAAGGCATCATATTTTTTAAATTTTATTATAATAATTGGGGTGTATGATGAATTGCGCTTATTTTATAACGCGTTGTATAATCTACATCTTGTGTGGACTAAGAAAAGTTTGTCTACTTTCATACGGTCTAGATGTGACATCATTTACCTACATGTTCAATAGGTTTACAGCGACAGTTTCTTAAATTATTATGGATGCACGAAAAGCTATGCGTCAATCAATGGTGGTGACTCATTGGGATATAAATAAGGCGAATGCATAACAAGGAGCTTAGTCTTGTCGGCGTTAAGTACCTACTATGCCATTATCGTGTTACCATTTGACCACTGCGGCAACTAGTACTATTTATTATACTGTGGTGTCGACGTCCTGCTGTCTGTACAGTCAAGAGCACGAGGAGCTTGACACATTGGACTTTGCAACGTTCTTATTACAATCTCGGTTTTACAGTGTAAAGCTTCATGTGCTCTTGACTGTACCAAGCAGGTTTCGTCGAGTTCGGTACCGGCGCGCAGCGTGCACAGGTCGTTCTCGAACATGTGTGCCGAGCAGTGGCACAGCACGCCGTACAAGCTGGAGGCCAATTCTACTAAATGTCAACGGTTATAGTTGGATGACAATGACATGTCAATAGTGTTATTTGGCACTTTTCAGAGCAAATAAAACCATTAACACAACATTGTCATCCAACTAAAACTGTTGACATTGAGTGGAATTGGCCCCCTGTTCACGTGCATCAAGTACCACACAGGTCGGCAGCCAGATCTCTGCGGCACCCCGCACCGGACCCTTGTGTCTTCACTGTACGAGTCGCTCACCCTCACACGGTATTAGGGTTGCCAGGTCGCAATCTAATAGTCGGGCTAATCAGCTAGTTTGGCCGGATACAATTTGGGACCGGACACCCCACATTATTGACGATTTTGTGTCTCAGTATCAACAAATTTATTTTATGTAAAATCAAGCCTTTTTTGATTATTTCCATAAACCTTGTTAAATTCTAATTAAATACAAATAAAATCGAAGGCCAAATCAGTCTATATATATACATCTATAATAAATTCATCAGTCAAAATTAAATTGTAAAGACAAACATTTATCAACATTTTTGAATTCTTCTTAAATTCGTAACTTGCGGCACTGTAGTGCTCACCACCGACCGCCACGCAACGCGCTAACGATCGAGGAATGAGCACTCACGTTTGCGAAATGTAAAAAGCCTAAGAAAAGCCAGACAGGCCGGACACCGGTCTATTTTGGCCGGACAGGCAAATAAAAAGGTCTTACTATGTCCGGCTTTATTCGGGCGCCTGGCAATGCTACACGGTATGACCGCGAAGAGAGGTATAGTCGCAGCACCATTGGTTTAGCGGCTCCCCCACTCCGCAATCATCCATTGTATTTAATAACATTTCCGTTTATAAGGTGTAACGCCTTTTCGAAACCAAATAGTATAGGTACCTATACAACCAATTTGTTATCTGCTTAATATGAATTAAATTGGTCGGTAAACTTAATATGCTCACGCCTTTGTCCCCAAGAGGGAGAGGTAGGCAGTGGTATGTATACTATTCCTAGAAATACCCAGTTTTCACCAATAGATTTCGAACCCCTAAACGTAACAATTGGCGAGCCTATGCCTAACCGGCGGCGTCAAGTACTATTTAGTACACTGTGCCGGCATGCTGATACGATACACTGTTAAGAATGCCTCAGAATCAATTATGGCGCCTATGCGGGTTTCCTTACGACTTTGCTGGCCTTCACTATCGAGATCATTACTTATTAAAATTAAATAATAACCACTTCATATATTATATATAATAATAGGCTTTCGTAAATAAATAGATAATAAATTATAATTTTAATATAATAATAATTGACAAAAAGTATCTAAGTGTGTGCTTGTATGTTTTGCTTGCATTAGCGTAGCTAGGGATTTTTCCTGGCCCCAGACATGAATCCGCCGGCCACACAGCAAGGTGGTCTCAACTATCGGCGCGCAAGCGCAAATATGATAGGTATCAAGTATGGATTTCAGTTATCCTGTCCTATATACTATTATTTTTCTTTTATCTGTGTGCTGACCAAAACTATGTAGTTTAAGTCGCTAATATAGCTAGGTATACACCGACAAGAGCTCCACTCTTAAATTACCCACAACAAAGTAAATCAATCATCATCCGTGTATTGTAAATGCAGATTGTTCTTTTGTATCTGGTGGTTGGCGAGCGAGATAGACACAAGTGATGAGTAGGTAATTATTTTAGCTTTTTAAGACGGTTTTTGGTTTCGGTATATGAGGATGAAGTTATTTTATGTAAAAGAGAAAGGGTATTTTTTAGGGTGGGCCAACAGCTTTCTAGGGTGGGCCCGGCCCACCCTGCCCCCCCCCCTAGCTACGCCCATGTTTGCTTGGTGTACGTTTTCACTGCTAAACCAGTGGACCTTGATGTAATTTGGCAGGATGATAATTTACATATAGAGGAAAGACATGATTATGGCTACTTTGCATCCCAGAAAACGCATTATAGGGGGTCGAAAATGGAGTAAATTGCTTGGAGAAAAGGATGGTACGGCCGAGCCGCTTTTTGCTCGATTTGGTTTTGATTTGGCACTACCTTGCCCCCGTATAGTTCCTATAGGCGCTATAACCTAAAGTTTACGTGGACGGAGTGGAGGATGAAAAAAAAAACTCACGCCTTTTATCCCCGATGGGGTATGCGGATTTCAGGAAATACCCACATTTCGCCAGTATATAAGATTATCACCCCTTAACGTGATATGTGGTGAGCCAATCGCCGGACCCGGTCTGTTACACATGCCTCAGAATAATTCTGGGACCTGCGGGTTTTTTCACGATGTTTGCCTTTACCGTCGAGCTGTGATAAATATGTATGTACTCGTAAGTTTTTGAAAAACTCATTTTCACATGCCCGGATACGAACCCCACACCTCAAACCTCATTTACCTCTTTTAAATCAGTGGCTAAATAGCCTAAATCCTTCTCCAAAGTCCAATATATCTCTGTAGTAGAATTAATAATAGTAATAATATAATCTCACGCCTTTCATCCCCGAGGGGGTAGGCAGAGGTATTCCATTACTGGATATACCCACATTTCACGAGATACATTGGACCCCTAAACGTGATAGGTGGTGAGCCCATCGCCGGACCGGGTCTCACATGTCTCAGAATTAATTCTGAGACCTGCGGGTTTCCTCACGATGTTTTCCTTCACCGTCGAGCTAGTGATAAATATGTACGTAAGTTTTGAAAAACTCATTGGTACATGCCAGGATTCGAACCCGAGCCTCACTGATTTTCGGCCGGCTCTTTTAGTAGAATTATTCAAGATCGATTCACCGGTTTAGGCTATACATATAACGTAACAAACAATCAGACAATCGCACTTTTGCATTTATGATGTTAGTTAGGATAAGGATAGTTCCAGAAGAAACTATTTAGCGTTGGACTTCCTGTGGCTGAAATTATAACTTCATATACTTCATATATCATTACGCTATGTCAACTGTGGATATAACAGAAGCGTCCGAAGCGCGGCCAAGCATGGGTTATGTTATGATTAGGGTTCATGATTTCTCGAGCTTTTCAATTTCTCGGGTCTCGAGAATTCTCGAGGCTAATTTCTCGGGGCTTCTCGGGTTGTCGAGAAATTTACATTTACTTACGTTTTCTCATGTTATTTGGTTCCAATGACGTCAACAAATTCATTGGTTTTCCTCTCAAATAAAAGTATCAATTTAATTATAAAACTTTTATTGATTATATTTAAAAACATTAATCTTATGAATAAGCTAAATAAGTTTTTTTTTAAATACAGAAATACTATTATTCAGACTCATAACTATAATGACAGCACAAATTTTGGCTGGTTATTTAGAACTTATAAACAAAAGTAGCTTATATTAAAGTTAACAAAAAATCTACGTGAAAGAAAACGTTAATATCTTAACTTATAATTAAATTACAGTCACAGCTCCATTTTTGGCAGGTTGTTTAGAAAAAAATCTACTTAAAACTTGTAAACAAAAACAGCTTCTATAAAACAAAAAAAATATATGTATTAAAGTTTGACTAAAAAACAATAATAAGGACAGATAGGTACTTACTCGTACCTACCTAGTAAAATTTAAGATCATATTATAAATTATATTATTGACAAAAATAATATGAATAATAAAGCCTTGATATGTCAATAAAAGTGAAAAGACTTACCTGTTTGATTTCAATTTATCACGTAATCTGTGAAACACTCACTACGTAAACTATACTTGGCTAAAGTCGAAACACGTGTAAAAACGAAATCAGAGCGCTTGCAGCAAGATCAAACACCCAACACAACAAACGACGATTTAATTTCTATATGGGTACATGATTTCTCGAGTTCTCGACTTTTCTCGAGCTTGATTTCCCGGGAACAAAGCCCAGCGATTTCCCGGGAATTCTCGGCTCGAGAATTCCCGGGAATGAACCCTAGTTATGATGTATAACATTCTAGCAGCACCCCGCGGCACTATTCTCTAATCTGTGCCCGCGGTTTCAGCCGCGTAGTCACAGATTAGAGAATAGTTACGCGTAGTTCCCGTTCAAGTCGGAATACGGGGATAAAATATAGCCTTTGTGTTATTCTGATGTATAAGCTATATAACTGTAAAGTTTCATCAAAATCCGTTGAGTAGTTTTACGTTAAAGACTAACAAACATCCATACACACAAACTTTCGCGTTTATAATATTAGTAGGAAGGATAATGTCTGTAATAAATCATGAATACTTGTTTTTAATTCAGTAACTACTTGAATGTAGGTATGTATAGAAGACTACAGGCGATCAGCAGCGTTTGCCGCGCAGATCCAGTTTTTTCGAGTTCCCGTTTGAATTTCGAATAACTATTCCTTATTACTATAATGCATATCCCTAAAACTGAGTGGATAGGCCTAGTTGTAGTATTGGTACGAAAAAATTAAAGTGATATGTTTACTTACGTTGTATTTTTACTGTAATAATTGCCTGGACTATGTTCAAAGAGATTAAAATATATATTTAAATCTCTTTGACTAGGTATGTTATAAATTTTAAAAAAGTTGATCATTCAATTCAGTCTTTATTTCTTCTAAATAACATTCCTAGTATCTTAAATTAAAGTAGACCCTAAAAGGATATAAAAATACTTTTTAGTCATTAACCGTCTATATTTATTTTGTAGCTCCCGCGGTGTCTTATTAAGAATCTTATAAATAAAAAATGTTTCCCTTCAGTAAAATTTGCCACTACCAATAATTGGAGTCCTACCAACTTTCGGTTCAAGTCCCTTTTATTCATAATTTCTATAGATGATGTACTATCAAGAGATGCAACTGGCCCATTGCCAGTAATATCCTGAATGTATGAGACTGACGACGTATTGATAAACAGATTTATTACAAGTAGGGCACAGTCATTGCAGGCGCACACTTGCATTGTCGTTGTGAGACTGTGTTAGGTATACTTTCCGAGTACCTGTGGATACAGTGTTGAGAAATTATCGATGTTTTTTGATGCGTTATAATTTTTTTTCCCTGCGACTTCATACTGACTACTACTTGTCAAAGGAGACGTTTCACGAATGTATGGAGACTGGGCCTGCACCATTTGGATAAATATAAATAAAATAACTATATTTTTATTCATGACTTTGCTCATAGTTGTCTAGTTTCGTTGTACAATAAACATAAATTTTCATTAAACTAGCATCGCGACGACCGAAAAAAAAATTTGCGACCTCACCGTTAAAAAGACAATTGTTATTTTGATGTTTGTCGGACTAATTCACAATAACATGGAAATTGGGCTTAAGAAGTAAGAAATAGTATTATTTCAATATGATTCCATACGGATCCATTGAAGTTTAATTACTTTATGCAAGTTAAATGATGGAAATGATTTTTTTTATATTTTTCTGATTATCACTAGATTTTTCTCTATCTTTCACGCTGGTGTACAATGTGCAGGCCCAAGATGGATCGTCTCCTTTGATCAATATCGTATTAGGTATATATCCGGGAAACGGTAAGAAACAGACAGACATATTTGCTTTCGCATTTAACTTATAATAGTAGGTATAGAGAAGGGAAGTTGGAGTGGAAGTGAGTATAATCAAATTTTGTTTCCTTAATAGGATAATGCACACTGCACAGGTATATTTACAACTCTAACACACAATAAATCTTGAAAAAAATAACTAATTTCAGCTAAGAATGCACACGTACCTACTTGAAATTAATTTCAATAGCTTTTAATTAATTTTGATTTATTTCATAATGTTTAATTAAGTTCTTAGAATTAAATTATATATTTAGGTATGTAGGTAGGTAATTTAAAAAATCTAAATGAAATAAATGTATTATTTTACTTTACACTAAAAAACTAAAGATTCGACTAAAAGGGTCAATAAAATAACCTCCTCCTTTTTGAAGTCGGTTAAAAATCACAAAGGACTCAATTGAAATAAAACTTGCTTGTGTTTTTTTTTCTGCTATCGACAGATTCGAAATTCGAATCCGCAACACTAACCTCACCGGGTAGAATGAAAGGGACAGGCGCGGGGCGCCTACGATATCAACTAGAGCTATGTTAGCTTTTATATATAAAAGAAGCGCGGTTTCGCAATCATTTGAACTTGGAATCTCGGAGTGATCCCACTGAGGAGCACGTGAGAGCCGTTTCAATTTTCGCGCGAAAAGTGACAGATCTTATAGATTTTATTTTTAATTTCTAATATGGCTGTTGCAAGTGCCATGACCATTGTGAGTTTGAAGGAGAAGGGACACTTTGAACACAAAAATGAAAATGAGAGGATTAATAAATATACGGTAAGTGTATTATTAAAGATACTTTAAATAAATTAATAATATATATTTTAGTATCCACTTCCATTTGAAGTGTCATTGTGAGCCCACTGGAAATTATGTACCAATTTCCTTTTGTCCATAGGATTCATGCAATCAAAAACACAGCTAAAAAATAATAAATTGGTCAGAGTTTAATGTTATGGCTGTATAATAAAGAAAATTAATTTAGATACCTCCTGAAATAAATTAATGATCTAGTTCATCATCATACACAAAATAATAATACTGCCCTAGTAGACAAAACAGGCAGCAGCATTAAAAAAATATTCTACCTTCATTGTTATGATGGCGCGTTGAGATCGTCCACCTCCATTCGACCCACTTTATTTTGGAGCTCCTTGCTTATTTTCTTGACCAGTTGTAAGAGAATGACAAGAATTTTAGTTTTTTTGCATTAAGTAATAAAAAAATATCAAAGTTATTATGTACCTTCATTGACAATTTATATAAGATCTTACACTTATTATAAAGAGGAAAGATTTGATTTCTTGTTTGTTTGTATTGAATAGGCTCCGAAACTACTAAACCGATTCAAAACATTCTCTTACCAATGGAAACCTTGCTTTTCTTGGAGTAACATGCTTTATAATTTTCCTATAGTAACGGTACTTACGTGTGCGAAATCGTGGGAAACAGCTATAGTCTATATCTATACTAATAAGTATTATAAAGAGGAAATATTTGTATATTTGTATTCTTGTATTTTTGTATGTTTGTTACAAATAAACTCAAAAACTACTGGAGCGATTTAAAAAAATATTTCATCCATGGAAAGCTAGAGTAACATAGGCTATATTTTATTCCCGTATTCCCACGGGAACAGGAAATACGAGGGAAAACCGCGCAGAACCGCCCGTTAGGTATAAGGAAAACATTGAAAAAAAAAGGGGTTACTTTAAATTTATATGTCGGATGTGTAAGGAATTTATTTAGGTATAAAATATACAGCTACCTATAGATGCGCTGAAATTATCATCCAAGTTTTCCATAGGAATGCCATATTTGTTTATGCTTATTTGATATCCGTCTCATAATTACATATTTTTATAATATGTGTTTATCTTTTCTTTTTTTTTCTCTTATTTTAATGTATGTGTGTGTATTGTGTTGCAATAAAATGATTTATCTATCTATTTAATTATTGGTAATGATATGATAGTTCCTGGAATTACATTTTTTTTTGTAATTTAATTTTATTGAGTTAGAATAAAATATATATAATATATAATCTCACGCCTTTTATCCCCGAGGGGGTAGGCAGAGGTATTCCATTACTGGATATACCCACATTTCACGAAATATATTGGACCCCTAAACGTGATAGGTGGTGAGTCCATCGCCGGACCGGGTCTGTTTACACATGTCTCAGAATTAATTCTGAGACCTGCGGGTTTCCTCACGATGTTTTCCTTCACCGTCGAGCTAGTGATAAATATGTACGTAAGTTTTTGAAAAACTCATTGGTACATGCCAGGATTCGAACCCGAGCCTCACTGATTTTAGGCAGGCTCTTTAACCGTCCGGGCTACCGCCGCTTAGAATAAAATAATAATAATAATAAATTGTTGAACACAATTCACACACGGTTATTTAGTCATATAGTGTTATATATGTTAACAAGTAAGCCTATACAATACAATAACTCTTTATTGTACACCAAAAACAACACAATATGGATACCAACATTAACTAAAGTACAATGGGCGGTCTTATCGCTTTTAGCGATCTCTTCTAGACAACCTTTGGGTGGATGAAACTGAGAGATTAGAACTATATGTAGGTACTGTGCAATAATTTGAAATAAATAAAATAAATAAATAAATAGTCCCAAACTAGGCAAGGCCTTGTACTATGGGTACTAAACAACTGATAAACATACTTAAATAAATATTAAACGACAATGAATATCTACACCTTTATCCACCAAGGGGTCGGCAGAGGAATTCCATTTCTGGACATACGCATTTTTCATCAGAATATTTTTTGAACCGCTAAATGTGACAGACATAATATGCCTGGGTACTGTTCAGCCAAAGACGTTTAAAGAATAAATTGAGAATGATTTTCATCCAACCTCTTTGGCCTCAGCATTAATTCTGGAACTTGCGGGTTTCCGGCACCGTTCACAGTCAAGCTCACGATAATATTATCAAAAACTCATTGGTACATACGACATCATCTCGGAGAATAAAAATATGTATAATATTGTGTTATATTGTCAGCCAAACTCTGATTTATTTATTTTTGACATCTTTAATGTTTACTTAATAGATAAAAATCTTTTTACAAATTCGAGAGACTATTTGGTATGCTAAAAAAAATTCGTTGCTGGTTTAAAATTTTTTTTTCATTGATTTGCTTCCATTTAAGACACCTACTTCAAATTTTTTTTTCGATTAATGGGTATTAGCTTCGATTTTTGTAAAGATTTTATGACTGTGTAGTCAAAATTCTAAATGAGCATGCGAGACTTAGTCTGGAGCCGGCATCATTGAAGATAATCATAAAACGAACTTGCTTGTACCAATATGACGTCATTGCAATTAAGTACCTACCTAGTAGTGATTTTTGCATATTTTCTTTTTTTTTTATTTAAGAATAATATGTCAATAAGGCTTCTAATTGAAAAATCTAAAAAAGTTCTAGAATTACTACCTCTATAATAAAAGCATGGTCAATGAAGCCTAACCAAAGCATCTGTAAGAAAGGCTTCTTCGCATCGACTGTGAATGATATCCAGAGATTCCCGAGGGAACTTCACGAATACCGATACATATAATCTACAGCCTCTTCAGCGACTACAACTGTCGTTAATTTGATACAAAAAATATCGTTCTAATAGCATAAAATCATTTTAGTAATTAATTGCTATCTATTGAAGACATAAATATTTTATTAGTTACTAGTATATACTAGTTATATGTATATACATATTATTATACATATATTATCTCAATCTCTAATTACATTACATTAGCAGTAGGTACGTAATATTTACAAACAGTTATGATTTTATCTGTAGTCTATAACTGCAGAGTTATAATTATTTTTAATTACAGGTCTTCTGATAATTCCAATAAAAGACAGCCTGGTGACAGATAGACGGACGGATAGACAGCGAAGTTTTAGTAAAAGGGTCCCGTTTTTACCCTGTGGGTACGGGACCCTAAAAGGGTCAAGATAGAGAACTAAGAAAACTTAGTGATCTACTATAATATGCATTATTTACTACAGTAACCTCGTTACGCTTATCTATGTCGTGACACTTGCATGATGCATCCTTATAATTGGTCTAATATAAACTACATCTGCACACAAATATTATAAAGAGGAAAGATTTGTACTTTTGTATGTTTGTAATGAATAAACTCAAAAACGACTGGACCGATTTAAAAAAAAACCTCACCAATGGAAAGCTATAATATCCCTGAGCAGAACTATATTTTATAAGGTAACTATATTTTATCCCTGAATTCCCAATTTTTTTTATTCCCATGGGAACTGAACTACTACGCTATTAATCTATAGGTATAGGTAGGTATCTAAAACAAGAAACTGACTGGCTGACTGTATAATAGATCAGGCATCCGCTAGTTAAAGGTATTTTAAAATTATTGTTGTTTGTTAGCTATATAATCAGAAAAGAAAAATAATTCCCGCGGGAACGAGAAAAAATCTGCGCAGGAAACGCTGCTGACGAATCATAACTAAAAAAAAGTACTCCGACTGAATACACGAATGCGTAAATTAAGCTAGAATACTTAGAATGTCATACGGAATTAAGTAGGTACGCAATCGTTCGATATGATAAGTATATCCTTATTCCGGTTTGCGAAAAACTGAATCCGTGTTGAATACATGACGGAATATTATATTTGCCAGTTAAAATGTAAAAAATGCATTATAAGTGAGATTTTCTAGATGGAGACGTTTCTCTATAGAAGGAAGGGTCCTGTTTATTCCCGTTCCCCGGGAATTTCCGAAAATCTCTTGTTAGTGCTCACTAGCCTTATAAGAAACTTTGTGCAAAAGCGGTTAGAGGATACATATCATACATATTACTTATTACAAAATGATTATAATCTTTTTGGAATGTCGCATTGCGTTTTTTGCACTCTGCATTCGTGTTTTTGGGTTCAATGATATCGTAATTTTGTTATATTATTTTTCCGTATTGAAAGGCTGAGGGCATTAAGCCCAAGATTCCAAGTTTTTTTTTCCCAAACTTTATGCCTGCATTTTGTTCCTCAATAAGGGCTATGCTATATCTACAGTCTACTGAAAATCTAAGTTTGAAAAGTGCATTTATTTCGATCCATAATTCTATAATCATAGTCACTGCCCTCTTTTTACAGAAATTTATTTATATTTGCATAAATTAGATATCTACTACTATGTTTATTAAAAAAATCACTAAGAGGTACTACACTGCACTACCGCTATTATGAGTCACTTAGCTTTTCGTCCGCGAATTAATCGCTTCTGCTGACCCTGCAGTTGACTTAGCATGATGAGTAGGTATATCATTTATGTTGTAGAAGGTTTTAAAAAATGCCAAAAGTTTATCAATAAAGCTGTACTGCTCACCTCCTTCCGGTCGATATAGTGAGATGATGATAAAAATGACATCGAAATAACTCATTAGTCTATCCTTTATAATTTTTGACCCCTATTCGGACACCTTTTTGCAGGGAAAATAAAAACGTGTTTAAAATTCCTTTTACAACCAACTACCGGTCCTCGCTTCGGTTTGGTTCATAATGATAAAGTTCGGTTCGTATAAAAATCCGTTAATCAATGGTTCAGAAGAAATAAGCGGAGTTAAAGACAGACAGATAGTCACTGTGTTTTATAGAGAAGAAAACGTTGGGCACCTATTATTTTATACTATTCCAAATTTTTATTTTGACAGCATTTAGTAGTTTTTAAGTAAAGCCGCTGTTACAGACAGACAGTTTACCTACCACTTTGTAGTTTCTCTTTGGATTTCCGTCAAAACCCGCACACTACGCATACTGTTGATAGCTACAAATTAATTTATTGCACTATCGCTATCAGTACCTATCAGTGGGCCAAGGAGCCGAATTATGCCAATAACCGGTCGGTGAGCGGGCCTCGCTCACGTTCAATACCAAGGTCCCGAGTTCGATGCTCGCCTTTCGCCGACCAGTTGTATAATTGACACGAGGCATTAACTTTGTTGATTACTTTGTTGCATCTTTCTTTTTTGTTGTTTTATAATTTAAATTTATGAGTGATTCAAATTGAATCTTGGAAAATCCACAATGTTATTTTAATGCCCTAGGCTCAGGTTCAATTCTTGGTGAGGGCATGCACAAACCGATATTTATCACTATCTTGACAGTTATGGAAAACATAGTATCACAATGTATCACAGCGAAGGGTGTACCTGCTGTCATGTGGTCCGTAAAAATACTCTGACATAAAGTCTTAAAATCGGTCTAATAGTTTTTGAGTTTATTCGTTACAAATATACAAAAATACAAATCTTTATAATATTAGTTTAGATGTAGAAAAAGGTCGTTTAAAGAAAACGTAAGTACACATGATACAGTTAGGCGACAGTTACACTACTAACACCATGAGTAATAGGTTAGCACATAAACCAGTTTAGTTAAGTAAACAGGTAAAATAATAAGTAGTCGTTATGCAATGCCGAACAATGAATATAAAAAAACCTGCCAAGTGTGAGTTAAGCTCGCCCTTATAGGGTTCCATACCAGCTTACAATAAAAAACACGTTTCTTGTATTTTATTTATTTGTTGCTATATCTGCAATAGAAATATAAACTCTGTGAAAATTTCAACCGTCCAGGTACTCGTATTATGGTTCATTAGATACATTCCACTGACAGACAGACGGAGGGATAGCGGAGCATTCGTAATAGGGAGTTATTGTAAACTCGTCACAAAGTAGACTCGTCACAAAGTAGACTCGTCATATTTTTAGCGTCATACATTGAAAGTAAATACGTCATCAGTACCGTTGGGAAACTTCGAGTGCGGAACCCTGAAAACATTGTTTCTCATTTGAAATGTAAATAAACGTCTTGCGAACATTAACACGATCAGTAGAGTTTTTGGTAATCTTAAAATTCTCACATACAATATCGCGTCCCGTTTATCCGATCTTTCGGGAATTTCTGACTCTTTCGCCTACGTCCTCGGTCAATTCATCAAGACTTTACGTTACTAGGTCAGGGAAGAAAAACTGGATTCGTTATACTTATATTCCTACTAAAATAATATACGCAAACTTACTCGAAAAAAACTACTGAACTGAACTATAAATTTTCCTTCGGGAAAAAGGCGTGAGCATATGTATGTATATATAAATAGTCTCACAAAAACTAGTATGTATCTATAATATTAGAGTACACTAGCTTTTACCCACAGTTTCGCTCGCCCACGTTTATTTCAACCCCCTAGGGGCAGAATTTTGCAAAATCCTTTCTTAGAGGATGCCTACACTGTATAAGCTATCTATTCTATGTGCAAAATTTCATGTCTCTAGACCCAGTGGTTTAGGCTGTGCGTTGATACATCACCAATCAGTCAGTCAGTTTATCTACTATATAAAAATAAGTCGGGTTTTCCTTCCTGACGATTTAACTCGAGAACGGCCGGACCGATTTTGATGAAACTTTTTGTGTGGGTTCGAGTGGGTCCAGGGATGGTTTATAGCAAAGAAAATTCAGCATTGCACCCGTGCGAAGCCGGGGCGGGTCGCTAGTCATTTTATATAATTTAATAATAAAAATGGAGATATCACTATCACTACATAGTATAAAACAAAGTCGCTTTCTCTGTCCCTATATCCTTATGTCCCTATGTATGCTTAAATCTTTAAAACTACGCAACGGATTTTGATGCGTTTTTTTTAGTAGATAGAGTGATTCAAGAGGAAGGTTTTAGTATTAGCATTGCATCCGTGCGAAGCCGGGGCGCGGGTCGCTAGTTTTTTTATAAATGGCACTGCAAGTTGCGAGCTAGTCATTGGATACTTATCTAGCTAAGTTTATCACGAGTTAATTGTTTTTCAATGACGTCAAACAAACTCGTAACTAGTAGTACCAGTAATCATATAGGTATGATACAATCCTACTGCCACTAATATTATATACTTAGTAGCTAGTAGCGCGTAGTTCCCGTTCCCGTGAGAATACAGGAATAAAATACAGTTGATGATACTCCCTGATAATTTAGGTTTTCATATCTCATACTCGGAAAGTAGTGTATGTTTGATCTGAGTACCGGGTCGGAAGCGATGATTCCCACCACAGAGAGATTCAGGGCTGTGATTCACGCCCTCGGTCGGGAAAGACTCATAGTAATTGCTTCCGGCCTTAGGGCGGGAACAAATTAAAAAAAATATAGTACTACATTTGGCAATGACGTTTAAAGAAAAAGTTTCTCTAGGAAAGAGAATGACTTTCTTCCAACCTCTTTGGGTACTTAATAGGGATACGAAACTTTTTACATAAATTAGAATAAGAAAAAAAGGTGCGGCCTTGTGAGTGTAGGTATAAACAACAGAAAATAGCCCGCGCGCGGGGCGGTACGCGTTCCATATTTAAAATTAAAAAAAGAGTAATAATTTGGAAAGCTGTTCCGAAATTCAAAATCTTGTTTTTCATCGACACTAATAAGCACAGAACACTATTACTCGGCTAAAAGTACATATTATTATAAAGAGGAAGGATTTGTATATTATTTTTGTAATTTTATTTAGGTTAGGTACTCTATGATGTAGTATTCAAAGACGTTTAAAAGAAAAAGTTTCTCTTTCTTTCAACCTCTTTGGTTGTATTGTTGACAATTTTGTTTTTTTTTGTAGGTATTATTATTAGTTTTTGCATGTTTGAATTTTTGTAAAATTGTATTTTTTTTTGTTTACGTTCCTTGAATTCGAAATGAAAAGTAGAGTGTTTAACGCGGGTGGAAGTTATCAATTCCTACTCGGACTATATCTGCTCTCGCTGCGCTCGGGCGTCTAAATACCTCGTATGGGAATTGATTCCTTCCGACCCTTGTATAACAATCTACTATTCCACTGGTGAGAGAATTTTTAAAATCGGTCCCGTGATTTTTGAGTGAATACAAATCTTTCCTCTTTACAATCTTTGTGTAAATGTACTTAGTTTTAAACGCGAAAGTGGTATTAGCTTTATTACTGCAAAATTAATTCAAAATCCGTTCTGTAGTTTCCGCGTAAAAGAGAGGATGTTTATCACTTTCCCGTTTTAAAAAAAACGCCTTTTATCGACGAGGGGGTAGGCAGAAGTATTCCATTTCTGGATTTACCCACTTTTCAGGAGATATTCTTTGGACCCCTAAACGTGATAGGTAGTGAGCCCGTCGCAGGTCTCAGAATTAATTCTGGGACCTGCGGGTTTCCTCACGATGTTTTCATTCACCGTCGAGCTAGTGATAAATAGGTATGTACGTAAGTTTTGATTAATGCATTTATGGGTACCTACCTAAGTAATATTAGTAGGATGTAACATAATTGACGCAAATTCTTATAAACCCCTATCAGTTTTTCAGTTGTTTACACATAATAAATATCACGTTTAGGGGTCCAATGTATCTCGTGAAATGTGGGTATATTCAGTAATGGAATACCTCTGCCTACCCCCTCGGGGATGAAAGGCGTGAGATTATATTATTTATTATTATTATTACATAATAAATACATTTAGTTATTTTATATACTTAATATAACAGTAACAGCATACCTACTACCTAAGTTCTAGCGAAGAATCCAGTGTACCTACCCCATGATTCACTATGACCCAATCTCCCCTACCTCTGCGATCATTGTTGAAATAAAATTATATATTAATTCAGATATTTAAATTGCAATGAGTTCAGAAATGAAGCCTATAGGTAATTTAACCCCATCCTACATTTCTTTATTTTTCAATTATATTTAAGCTATATATAACCTATAATTCAGAACAAACTTATTTCATGTCTTGCGGTTATAGTTACAATACAAGTTGTTAGACAGTAGGTGTTCCAGTCAATTCTGTTAAGTGTAACTAGACCGGTTCATTCCGATTTAACAAAGCAAAATCGCTAAGAACCTAGTAATAAAATAGTTAGGTACTATTTTAATTCAGTACCTACTACTTGACATTTATTGTAGCTGGCTCTACTTCCTGGTCATATTTAATATTCCTTTATTTTTAGATCGTAACGTTTTTTGTGACATATTTCTCGTTTTGTCTAGGTATAGGTACTCATGGCCATTAACCAAGTCATCTGAGTGCTTTCGAAATTTTCCTATAGGTTTTATTTAAGTATAATGCATTGCATTGCAAGTAATGAAGAAATCTTCCAGGAAATTTGAAATACTTACATAAAAAGATTCGTTGAATTCGGTCGTCGACTAGTGACATTTGTCTGCCATCTCACCTGATGGAAAGTGATGATGCAGACGACGATGGAGCATGTTTGCCTAGATAATGCCTACTCACTCTTGCCTTGAAGAGGCCCAGGTTATAGCGTTCCGGAAACAGATCCGCAGGCAGGGAGTTCCATTCCTTAGCCGTATGCCTTATTCCTGGGTATGTGCATTCTTCGGAGTCCTAAACGTTGGGTACTGAGACTACTGAGACCGTACACGGGCTGGGGTGCTGTTAGACAATATGCTTCGACCTACAGGGTTCCTTTAGATGTTTTCTTTCACCGTTGAGCTAGAGATAAATATTATGTAGGTACCTACACCTACGTAAGTTTCTGAAAAACTTATCGGTTCGTAAGTACCGACCCTTACCAGACACACTTTTAAAATTCAGACTGCGACATTAAATTTAACCTTTTCACTTTGTCAGCCTGTTTGTTATATTTCTCTTTAAGAGCAGCTCTTTTTTATCGCATAGCACGAACGAAATCTCGGGCTAAATCTAGTTGGAAACCCGTATACCATAACATAGGTATTATATTACTATAGATTCTTCTACAGTTTTTTACCGCTGGCTGGAGTAACGCACTCCCGTTGAGGTATGATAGCTTGTCGGAAGCGATTTTAATTTTTATGCATGAAATCCGCTTTCAATTAATTACCTATATCTACCTACTATTTAAATATTAGCATACTTAGTTTACTTAAATGTAGATGGTGATAGACTGTTATATCGTAAGAAAATCCATGTAGGTACCTACCTACCTACCTCTATTTTAACTATCGAGGTAGCAAGTCATTCTGTTAAGCTGACGTATCATTAGCCTCAATGTATTATATTACTCTAACATTATTTATTTATAATATAATATGTATAACAGATTTACACCAACACATTTTTTTTTACAAAATAAACAACACAAAGGACAGGCGACATAATTAAAAGATCATACCCACACTGCAAAACAAAATATGCAGTCATTGCACTATTTGCATACCTATACTACTTGCTGCGCTATGATTTTACAATGTTTTTCAACAATAAGATAATATGTCATAATATGACACAAATTAACAAAATTAAGTTGGTAAGTGTTCGCCTTAAAAAAAACCTATGTAAACTTACTTCTCCATGCCTGTGAAGTAATATTGCCCTGAAAATGGGTACTCAAATCTTATAATGGTACACCAATCATATACCTACCTACCTTGCTTGCTTTTACAACCATTTTTTTAAAAATACGTAAAACAAAGTCATGTAAGTAAGTACTTACTAAGATTTAATTTTGTTACCATTTCATTCATATTTAAAAAAAATTTTTTTTATTCTTTTTATAAATGTATTTTCTTTTGTCATACCCTTATTTATAGTAAAGGTAACTGGCCAGTAACTGTTGATTTTATAACAAATCACGAAATAGGTTGTAATAAAATAAGACCGAGTAAACAGTTCTAAAGATAGACTACTTATGCGTAAAGATCTTATTCCAGTAATTAATGTTAATTCTATTATCCATTCATTGGACTAATGGTATGGTTTTCCACCTGACTTACGTAATGATTCATTCATAATCATAACTATTAAATAGGTTAATTTGAGCGGAAGAAAAAATAAAATAAAATAATGTCTTTGCAACATTGTGTTTTCCACATTATAGACATTATAATTTTTACAGCTCCATAATCCAGATATGGTTAGAAACGCATACTCAGATCACTTCCGATACTTTGCTCGTGTCTTTGTAGTCGTGACCTGCATTTATGCCTTGAATGTCTAAGTCCAGGAATTCAATAACTAAGATATATATCTGTCACGATCCGATGGATTGTCAAGAGCGAGCCACCGTTTGTGTATGTATAATTGAGTTCCTACATTGCATTGGTGTGTTCGGAAAGTCAAACCGTTGGTCCCGGTTTTCGTTGTGTTGATCAGACCAGTTTAAATTTAAACTGGTCTGTGCTACGCACAATGGAAATTTTAAGCCATGTCAGATACCCTTGAGTAGACTGAATGGTGGCTGAATTACAACAGTTCGGTGGCCACAAGCCTACCATCTCCCAATCCGCGGTGGTCTTGCTTAGGGCATTATGGCCCATACTTCCTCATGTGTCAGGAAATATTCTTAGCTCAGCAGTGGGGTGTTACGGCATAGACTAAAAAATAATATATATTTACCAAAATAATGACAAAAAACTCTAAAGAGTAAAAACCCGAAATCAAGGAATAGCCCTAAAAAATATCATCGATTACAACAATTTTTGACTTTTGTTAATATTTTAATAACCTCTCGACCGATTTCCGTAAAATTTTAATGGAACCACCCGATAAAATAGGTACACAAAAAAGGAATCGATTCATAATCGGCGGAATAATCGCGTAACATACATACAAAAAAAACATACGGTTGAATTGAGAACCTTATTTTTTTAGGTCGGTTTAAAAAGATTATGTATTTAAAAAAAATCGTCATATGATTGAAACATGGGATAACCTGAAATAATCTGAAACTCGTCACATTGCTTATTTTATTACATAACTAATTCTTGGTTTTTTCTGCAAATTGTAGCTGCTATATTAGTCCTATCAAGTAGGTTAATTGCATATATGCATGAATATCACGATACTGATATAACTACTACTACTGTAGGTAGGTATATCGTTTCATTGTCAATGAAAGTGAACATTTGAGCCAACGACCTTACCAAGGATGCACAAAAACCACGCAAGATGGAGACAATGGCGGAATGCGTTTCCTGACAAGAAACAAAGAGATTAAAATATAATAGGGCATAGAGGGGACCAAGCGAGGAAAATTTGAAGTCAAAAGTTATTCCAAGTGGAATAAGTCTAGTACAATTTCGACCGAATGACAGCTCGCGTTCATACTAACTGACATGACAAGGACATGACGCTTAGACTTCAAAGTTTTGTATGAAAATATTCCCAATGCCCCCTCTATGCCCTATTATATTTAAATCTCTTTGGCAAGAAACCTAGAATGACACACTGCCTTGTTCTAATAATTCTTTTTTATGCAATTACTTTGTTGTTCTTTGCGAATTAATTAATTGTGATCTGTCTGTTTGAGCATTATATTACACACTAGCGACCCGCCCCGGCTTCGCACGGGTGCAATGCTGATACTAAAACCTTCCTCTTGAATCACTCTATCTATTAAAAAAAAACCGCATCAAAATCCGTTGCGTAATTTTAAAGATTTAAGCATAGGTACATAGGGATATAGGGACAGAGAGAGCGACTTTGTTTTATACTATGTAGTGATAGCACAGTAATCTTATAGATATACTTAGTTTAGATCATGTAAAAAATCCTTATCATATAATAAATAAATAAATAATCTATACCTTAAAAATTTTTCAAAATTTCAAAAACCGGCTAAGTGCGAGTAGGACTCCGGACATGAAAGAAACTGAATATTTCATCTTCTTCTTCCATACTAATGTACAATAAAAACGAATTTCTTGTATGACCTTAACTTTATTTCGTGTTATTTTTATTATACAGGGTGTAAGGGTAACGCTTCCGAATCCAGGGAGCAAATTGAAACCGTTTCGCCTAGTTTAGGACTTAATAACCGAGTGAATTGTATCCCACAATGTTATTATGTTTGTCATTGGAATCTTGAACCGTTCATTCATTTCACAATAATGAATAAAAAACTAAAATAAAGTTTTTTTATATATTTTTTAAAAATTGTAGCAAAAATCACCATAACCGCCTGTCTTCGTTTTCAGAAGCTATTAAATATTTATTTAAGCTAACACCGCGTATGTTGTTAAAGCGGCAATACAAATAATTCATTGAAATTTCTGTGAAAAACATACACCGACAGACGGAGTAGTGTCCTGTTGGCACCCTTTGAAAACGGATCCCGAAAAAATACAGTGGATTTTATTCCATTTTATTGTTTAGCACATGTACTCTAGTGAAAAGTTGACGTTTGTTCAACAGTAAATCAATAAATACCTTGTTTGATCTAACATTTATCTGCATTAACTAAATACCTTACTTCTAGGTAATAAATAGTTATCTACTATTCGTGACCGGAACACAAACTATGATTAGTCTATAAAATCTGCCCACAATACAGTGGCATATACCTAGTAGATATAGCTTTTATAAAGAGCAGTTTGTATGAAATTAAATAATATAATGTTATTTTGTACTAGCGACCACCCCGATTTCAAACGGGTGCATTGTAAGCCTTCCTCGTTTATCGCTCTTTCTATTAGTGAAAACCGTATCCAAATCCGTTTAAGCAGAAAAGCAGACAAAGGCCGTTAGCTTTGCTTTATATGTATTTACTATTTATGGAAGATTAGTCAACTAACAATACAATATACTCGTAGACCGCACATATTACCTAGTGATTGATTAATGATTTTATTATGAATTATTGATTATTCGAATACGATTTAAAAATAGTCACGAATAAATAAATAAAGTTACAGGTTACTCTGGGCCGTTAGGTTTTGTAAAAAAAAAAATGATTTTCGAAATTTTAAACTTTCTGAAATAGTTGCAGTAAAAATTTAAGACCGATAAAATCATATCCACCATTGCAATGGTACCGAACACATAAAGAATAAGTAATTCAAATTAAAATGTTCTTTCTTTATCATTGAAACAAATTCGCAAATAACTTCGAATAACTTTGTTGCGTTTGGTTCAATCTTTATATGTACTTATCAGCTAAACTAGAAAACGTTCCTTGGTAAAGTTTGAACACAGGTCGCTTATTGCTACTTTTGAGCCATTTACATCCATCCAATGGCAACCTGTAGCCCTTCACCTAGTCATCTATCCATCTATGGACGTTTGACCTACGTTCCATCTTCCGGATCCGGAAAATAATCTGCTGGTGCAGCAACTCTATTTTTGAATCGTGACTATGACAAGAACTATGACAGCAAATTCCGTATATTTGAATTGTGATCACTCATTGCAAAACGAGAATCATGTGTATAATAAATCTTTGTAAGTATGTATATATGATAAACTGACAGCCTGATTGGTGATGTATCAACGCACAGCCTAAACCGCTGGGTCTAGAGACTTAAAATTTTGCACATAGATAGCTCATACAGTGTCGACATCCACTAAGAAAGGAGTTTGCAAAATTCCACCCATAAGGTAGTGAAATAAATGTGCGCGAGCGAAGCCGCGGGTAGTGTTCTACATTACATTGATTATATACTCTTATTTAAAAATAAACATCCCGATTAAGTTCCATGTCGTTTTCAATTACCAGTTTTAAGTTTTGTAGTTCAAATTAGATAATACTTACATTGGCAACGCTGGTGTCTAACTATTCAAAAATACCGAAAATCAACATCATGCTAAATCAACTTTCATACGAAGAATGAAGATAGGTGTCGATATCAATCAATTAATATGGAAAATCATATATTTACTAAGTCTAGAATACCTTGGAAGACAATGTGACTATTCCCTTAGGTTCTGACAAAGGTCTATGATAATTTTATAGTCTATAAAGCCAAGGCAACGAAACCGGATAGAATGCAAGGCATTTTAAAGAGCTGGTAATCATACCTTAAGCTTAGCTATGTAGACAACTAGGTACCTACTGAAAAAAAAATACAAATAGTATAGTAAAAGTAGAAAATTAAAACCGGCCAAGTGCGAGTCAGACTCGCTCACCAAGGATTCCGTACCTACCACCGGACAATATTTAACACTACTTAATAAATTACTTATTAAATAAATTTGAATGTTTTTTAAAATTAAATTTGTTGTTATACCTAGCAGCAATACACACTGAAAATTTAATTTCTCTACCTATTACCGTTTAAAAGGTGGAGCCTCGTGAGAGACGGATTGACGGACAGACAACGGAGCCATAGTAACCACGACATAGTTGCCACCCTTTGCGTATAGGTCGCAAAATTCACTAATTTAAATTACACTAGCTTTTACCAGCGGCTTCGCTCGCGCACGTTTATTTCACTAATTTAGCAAAATCTTTTCTTAGGGGTGCCTATACACTGCAATGCAACTATATCTATGTGCAAAATTTAAAGTCTCTATACCCAGCGGTTTAGGCTGTGCGTTGATAAATCACCAATCAGTCAGTCAGTTTATCATTATACATAATATATAGATAGGTTTTCTATTAATTAACATTAATATTTTCAGTTGCTTTAAAAATATGTAAATATAATTAATCTAAATATGGCCAAAGAACATAGAGACAGGGGGCCAATTCTACTAAATGACAGCGGTGATAGTTGTATGATTGTGGTCACTCAATGGTGATTTTATGTCAAATTTTGACACTTTTCGTATTCTGTTATCTGTCAGTTTTCACAATCATTCAACTATCATTGTTGACCACTTTTGGTATTCTACTATTCCTACCATGGAATGGCGCTGTCCAGTGATTGCTTTTTTTCCCTTATTTTAAGGCATTGGCAATTTAGCCATCAGCCCCAAACACGACACGAAATTCAGATTTTAGCTCTGCTTCAGAGTCTATGCACAAAAATACACAAGTTTCTTCAAAACTTATCGAAATGTCACATGTACCATAAATAAAATCAATCATCTAAAGATTTTAGTCCCGAAAACCCGAAATAAAACTAATGACACGCATGGTAGTAATAGTTATATATGGTAGGCAACACCTAACGTAGTCCATAGTCATTCCATTGTAATGCCACTATGATTTTAGTGGAATACAAATTAGATGTCATAGTTGCCAGTTGCAGCATAATGGAATGATAGTTCGATGACAATGGCTGACATTTAGTGGAATTGGCCCCCTGTTCAGAGGAGGCAAGGTTTGAAGATAACAAAACAACAAAAAACTACTTTGCGCTCTTGTCATGTCAAGGTAAGAATAAACTCAAAACCCATTTCTTGATCTGTAACGTTATTTTAGTCAATACATAATTATACAAATTTCTGTTGTCGGAGTCGTCTGTTAAAAGTCGCGTGATCTATAAACGTATTCCACGGTTCTCTTCAACTCTCCCAGTAGACCAAAGGCTGTGCAAGTCTGCGAAAAAAATGTTGTTTTGTATAACCCCCTTTTCAGTTTTGAGTTCTTAGTAGATTTGGCTCAACCTACATTTCCGAAAAGGTATTAAAATCTAGGCGCACAAACTTGCGTGTGCGACACAATCAATGAAACCATTTGTTTATAAGCCTTTCAACTGATCGACAATCATGACAGCAATTACTAGGTTGCAAATTATGCATTATTAAACTGCAACGGTTATAGTCTATAAACCTACATACCCATTAGTAACTAACATTGCAATGCAATTACTTCCTATTAATAAGAGTGCACATCTGTCAACTTGTCAGCGATTCGGAATAGCTATTTCTTATGTGTGGTGACGATTTTTAATTAAAACATTAATGGCTCATTTTGTAAGCATACAATACAATTTTTTTTTTACATTACATTAGTGTCAGTCGCGGTTAGTTGTTAGAGTTATATGTAGTTACACCATATGTGCAGGAAGAAATAAAAAATCTATTGTTTCTCCATCGCGATTGATGAAGACTGATACAACAGAGCTCTTTGAGTATTAAACCAACCGGAGACGCCACTGACAGGCGTTCCCCTCTGCCAAAAAAAGTGTCGGTCAACGCGCACACCTGTTAAATACAACTAGTTTTATGAAGTTCACGGAGTGCTTGGATTGGTGAATGTATTTGTGTGCATCTAGTTCAAGCTAGCGTTTAATTGTTTTGTCAAAAAATGCGTTTGTTTTAACATTATTTGTGTTTGTTTCCTCGTCCCCCCCGCAGAAATTGGCAGACTTTTTTGCAAAGGAACTAGTGCGCGTGACCTCTCCGGTTGGTTTAATACTCAAAGAACAGAGCTAGTATATAGAAGAGACGACATGGGAGACACAGGCGTATTCACGGAGGCTCGACACCGTTTCCGTTCGATTCAGATCCAGTGAAAAATTTTCCGAAGTGGATAGATTCGACTCGATTGTATTCTAGGCCTTTTTTGACAGCCCCGGAAAATTCTCTGAGTCCTTATGTCAAATATGACATTCGTTTTCGATACCAACATCTCTGAATAGCCCATCTTCGACAGATTTTCCGATTCCGAGTCGAATATCGAATATTGAAGCTCCGTGAATACGCCTGATCGTCGAATCGATTGATTTGCTTCTTACGTCTTATGGGCCCGGTGTTCAAATTCCCGAATCCATGAAAATGATACTGGTTGGAACTATGAAGAACTAAGCTATTAAGTCCCATACGAATTATAAGCAATTGGTACAATTTCGCAATTTGTACAAATACTCAGATGATCACAATTTTGATGATAAGATTTAACAATTTGTACATACTGTCATTATCTGTCAATTATTACGCGCAGTTAGTACAATTTCTTGGTTTTTAAAAATGCTCAATTCGTTCTTGAGGAATTCTTTGTGAGGAAACTCGCAGGTCTCAGAATTAATTCTGAGACATGTGTAAATAGACCCGGTCCGGTGATGGGCTCACCACCTATTACGTTTAGGGGTCCAATGTATCTCGTGAAATGTGGGTGTATCCAGTAATGGAATACCTCTGCCTACCCCCTCGGGGATGAAAGGCGTGAGATTATTTATTTTATTTTATTTTTATTCTTTCTTATTTCGATAATAAGATTTAACAGTTTGTACATTATATAAAACTATACTCATAAATTGACTGGCTGAAGAGGAAAAATGGATGACGTTATAGTGTTTTTATGAAATTCTCGTAACACCTGTGCAGCTGTGGTGTTACAAATGTATTGAGACTCCAGACATCCTGTCTCTTCCTTTTGATGGACCCCTTATATGTTGTTGAAGTGACATTATGTATGTGTACGGCTATTATGTGTGTGCACGTGCCTGTCGGCGCTGCAGCTGCGCTGCGCCATGCAGCAGCCCGCCTTCACCCTGCGCGCGCTCACCCCTGCCGATAAGGAAGACGTTCTCGATTTCCTCAGAAGGTAACTCTTCTATTTCATCATCATTGTCATATCCTGCAGTAATTTTAGTGATTTATATTCTAAAGGACCATCCGGATCCTTTTGTTCCTTTCCATTCCGATATCGAAAACAATTTGTGAATTCTGCCATACACTGATAGAGCCAGATTATTTTTTCACTCTGCACGAAACAGTCCTGGCATGACCCGTCCTTGATGTGACGGATGGTCCTCTGATCTCTTAAATATTCGGATTTTGTCATACTTATGTTTTGCTTATTTTATTTAAGGTTAGCCTAGAAAGGGTTGCAGGGATGTTTCAGGGGGTCTACCACCACCTCTTAAAATTAATAGATCTAGAACGTTTTGTTTCAAGCTTAAAATCAAATAAAAAATAAAATAAAATAAATAAATAAAACTACATTACTCAGATTCGTTTCACGACCTTTTATAACAATATTGATTTATTCCTGCATAGAGATGTAAAAAAACTAATGATTGTGTCATAAAATGTTTATTCCATAACGAGATGCAGCCTCATTTTCGTGATCACTTTTGCACAGTGTTTTTAAAGCAGCTTAAAAGAATGCAAGTTATTTGATTTGACACAAAAAAATATTAAAACAAGCTTACTTAAGCACGCCATGGTACAAAGATAGCAATACTAAAACAATACTGTTTTAAGCTTTGTTTAAGAGATAGTGGTACGCAAAGAGGTTGGAAGAAAATCATTCTCTTTCCTAGAGAAACTTTTTCTTTAAACGTCTTTGATGGTGCGATTCCTGTGCATAATAATAATATAATCTCACGCCTTTTTTTTATCCCCGAGGGGGTAGGCAGAGGTATTCCTGGCCTGTGCATATATGATCAATAATTAGCTTAGAGGAAGGTTCTTGCCTAGGCACTAGATTTAATATTCATCAACAAATATAGAATGCTAGGTTTCTCATCCATCTGCATGTATTAATGAAATCGTACCTTTCATAATTATAGCTTATATCGATACAAAGCGATCGGTTTGTTCATACTCATTGTATATTATCTAAGTAGTGCCTAAGAAATGACTTCGACGTTCAGTTAATAACTTGATACCCGTATTATTAAGTTATTGAACCGTGTGACCTATTTATCAGTTGAACCTTAAGCTGTACGGTTCAAAAGGTGTGACATATAACTAGACAAACTACAATTATTTGTATCTTATTCTGATCCTACGACATGTAAAATACAGGAAATTTCGAACGTTTTGTTATTTCGGAAACTAAAAACCAGAAGATACCGGAGAAGGACAATAACTTTTATATAAAGTATTTTATATAAAAGTCGTACCATCTACAAATTACAGTGAATGATTAAAATTACATGTTCACAATGGATACGAAATGTCAACTTAGGTTTTCTGATTACTGCCAAACATAACTCAGTGGTAGGCAAAACTTGAAGGAACTATGTTTTCTTGCGGTAGGTATGCATATTTGGTTTTGAAAAATTGATTGATATCTATGAAGATAGATCTGAAAGGCGATAAAAACATAAAGGTCAAATAGGACTTCATTTACTCTTATGATATTCACGACTACAAGGGGAAGATTCAAAATTGGAGTATCTTGAAATAAGTTGTAAAAACTCATAAAAAATAATGAATAAGGGTTCTATTGATGTCAAGACTGAATAGAACAATACTTTCCCAGATTCTTCTTCCGCGATGAACCGATGAATCAAGCGGTGAAGCTGCTGGAGACGCCGGACTCCCGCTGCGACGAGCTGGAGGACTACGCGGCTTCTACCCTCGAAGATGGAGTGTCCGTGGCAGCTGTTGATGACAATGGAAAATTTGTGGGAATCATCATCAATGGGCTTGTTGAGAGAAAGGTAAGGCTGCTTAATTTACCTAGGTGACATTCGAGAATATATTATCTGAGTATCAATATAGAAATACAATACATTTGTATTGTCATTAAAGGTCAACCACGGCCTGAATATTATCGGATGATACTTTATAAAAATACTACTTAGTGATCGTTACAAATACATGAGGTTGATGAATTTTTTTGGATTTCCCGACTCCTAGACATTAGCTTCTTTATTATGGAAATAGATTACCTCTTTAAAAATTTTGCAGGAAATTCTGCATGCTCTTTCCTAACCATAAAGTAACTCTCGACAACCTTGTCGTCGTAAGCCGTATTCTAGTCACCCCTTTACCTTATGTATGATTCATATAATACAAGCATTGTTCAAGTTATGGCAACTTCCGCGCAGGTGTCAGTTAAATGTCCTATCCTGCCTCAGCGTTCATAGCCTATTTATCGATCTGTAAACCGATTGCAAAACAATAGTAGGTAGGCACTGTTACGATTGGATTTGGTAGTGCATGCCTTTCAATTATTAGCGTGAACTGACGTCAATTACCATGACGAATGATTAAGATTAAAATACTTTATGCTTAAATAATTTTTAGTTGACTTTCGAAAATCAGGATCAAGTGAAGGACGGAGAAGCGTCATTTACTCACTTGCTTTACTTTCCATAGCCACGTGTAGTGGTGGCCCTTTAAATTTAGAATCTGCTTCTTATATTAAGCAATATTTTGAAAGCATTTCATTTTATTAAAATTAGAACATCTTCGTTTGAAATGAACATTACCCGACACCTTGACATTAGTTGACATCTTAGCGAGGGTAAAGACCTTTTATTCTGGTTTCAACTAAGATCTCGTTCGGTAGGTAAGAAAATATTTTTTAGGGTTCCGGACAAAATGGGTCTTATCTTAGGGGCAGGGGATATCGAATATTATAATCATAATTCTCTTGTCATTTTACCATTGTTTGGAGTCATTGCATTGTCTTCTTCTTCCATTTATCCCGATTCCCTATCAATATACCCACATTTTCTTCGTCTTCCCCTCTTTCTTTCCTACAACTCTACCTTCACCTCTTCGCATTACATTTCCATGGTGAATGGTATTTTATGAATTTTATTGCGAAACATGTAGAATTTACGGAGATACGTAATGAATAATAGTACTTCCAAGTAGATATCGAATTTCATTGACCTATTTCGTACTTTATAAATAAATTATATTTCGACAACCCTCGTAAAAGTTTTTCCCAATTTTACTTACCTTATAATCTTGTAAATTTATATCATGCTAATATCAAAATTGAGATGAAAACCTAAAATCATAGTGCAAATATTTATTCATTTCACACATCAAACCAATAAGTAAAAGGGCTCTTCAAAACCAAGAGGTTTCTTCTGTCGACAGAATAAGTGACAGCTCAAAGCCTCTCCTCAATTTTCTCCTAATGCGATTGGCAGTAAATCGATAAGTACCCATCATGTACTCGTCCAATAATACGATAAGTATACTATCGAGGTTCAAAGGAGAAATTTGCCAAAGGCAGGCGTTTTAAGATGTAAGACATTTTTAGAATTTCGTCAAAAAAAATATATGTTGCCTTCTATCAAGACAGCATTCTCGAAAAATATTATATTACTTTTTAAAATAATTGTTGGAATCGAAGGTGAGCTAATGAGATGTAGGTACCTACTAAATAAATGTATTGATAAAACTTGTATCTGTGTGCGGCGAAGAGGATTGGAAAACCACCCAATTACCCAACAAAGGAAATAATGACGAGTTTCAGACATGATACGATTCTCAATAACAACGTAAGTAATTAATATGAAAGAGATGGAAAATTATGTTATGTATTATCTTGAACTAGCGACCCGCCCCGGCTTCGCACGGGTGCAATGCTAAAACACTAAAACCTTCCTCTTGAATCACTCTATCCATTAAAAAAAACCGCATCAAAATCCGTTGCGTAGTTTTAAAGATTTAAGCATACAAAGAGACATAGGGACATAGGGATATAGGGACATAGGGATATAGGGACAGAGAAAGCGACTTTGTTTTATACTATGTAGTGAAGAAAGATGCTTCTTGTCTTAAGAAAATAAATCGGTTGTCTGTAAAATCGGTTTACTGACGTTAGTTGAACGTGACAACGTCATAAGAAAATACTGATGGAATGGATTGTGCCTCTTTGTCGCTCGTTGCGCGCTCTCGCTTGCACTGGAACGCCGCATACGTCATACTTTTTCTTGCATGCGGCCGGCTCCATCGAATTATAAGACGTTGTCACGTCAATAAATTAAAAATATATAAACCCCTGACACGAAAAAAATGCAGATTCGATGTGATACTGCAGTATCGTTGGTAACAGGATACCAAATTTCGAAACGATCAGACAATTAGAAGTAAGTTTTTTGTTTGAACAAAAAACCTCATTCAAAATTTGTTTAGCCGTTTGTGAGACACTTGTGAAACTGTGGGGGGGGGGGGTTACAAATAAAACATATTCTATAGAGGAAAATTTACAGGACTGTGCCCAGAAGGCTGAAAGCGTTATCCCTGGTTAGGTAGGCTGATCATTTGACAGAGATAAAAGCCAGCCAGTTAGGCTTACAAATCTCGGGACAGTGAAGATATTCTACACGTTTCCAGTGATATTATTCCTGTCCCTGTACGTACATGTGAAACGTCTATTTAAGAATAGTGACACAAATTCAAGGAACAAAGGGAAGGGTCCCACCTCACCACGCTTGAGTGACCGATGCGCGTCGACGCCTCTAGTCTCGATCAGCAGTGGAATAAAACAAGGAAACCTATTAGCCGTTTTTGTATTGTGGTTTAGTAAAGCCATTATCTTTGTTGTAGTAGCAACTCGATTAGTTACTCAATTAGTAGCTTAATGATTTGATGGGAGAATATTGGTGACTACAAGTTGAAATCGGAATTTACAGATCGATCTAATCGTCTATAAGGTTCGAATCACCTAAATGTTATGTATTCAAGTCTAGACGTACTTTGACGATGAAGTATATCATCTGAACTATTCACCTATAATCAGTAATGTAAAAAGAGCTGGCAAAAGAGTATTTTTCAAGATCGACTGCGAAATCGGATATAACAGACTCTCTGGTTTTCTTAGCTAAGATTTGCTTAGTCTGATCTGAGTGGCGGATTATCCCTTACGCTAACGAAGTATAGCAACTTCATAAGGCATCACGATTTATGCGTTGTGTTTTTTATTTGATGATTGGATAAATAATTACAATAATCGCTTCGGCGTTTTGTTTCCACGCTCGGAATATTGGACTGTTTTACTGTATGACCCTATTTTAATTTTTCTTGCTATGCAGGATGGGCCTGTCGATGCAGTTGTTAGTAACTTTGCTTTCTGTGTCCGAAGTAGGTAGTAGATCCGATTCTTGCCCTGGGCCAACATCTTTCCTGTGAATGACTTATTATAATACGCTCTGACAAATTTGGGACTAAATAACTGTATTTAATATTCCCATAAACGGCATAAACTTTATCATTATTTGTTTTTATTTACATCATATCAGTACTCCTGCATCTTCTCCAATTTTTTCTACAGGACGTAGACTACACAGACAAGTCATCAGAATGCCCGAATCCCAAATTCCGTCGCATCCTGAAAGTCCTGGGGCACCTGGATCGTGAAGCGAGGATCTGGGACCAGTTGCCGAACAACTGTCACACTGTGCTGGAGGTCCGCATAGCTTCCACGCATTCGGACTGGCGGGGACGGGGGCTCATGAGGGCGCTTTGTGAGGAGACTGAGTGAGTACCTACTTTGACGTGACCCTCCTGACCTTCAAGTCTGAGGAAGTATGGGCCATAAACATGAAACATTTTTCATAAAATTACTTCGTTTTCTGGTACAAAACAAGAATTTACAGTTATAAGTAAGTGGACTCACAACACATGAATTTAACATGGTGGTAAGAGTACATTCATACCATACAATGTGGTCAATTTTTGAAGTGTTATTTAGTGCTTACAGGTGGACAGTTTTTAAACTAGCTAGTCCCCCATCTACACTAATATTGTAAAGAGGAAAGATTTGTATGTTTGTATCTTTGTTACGAATAAACTCAAAACCTACAGGACCGATTTTAAAAACTCTTTCACCAATGGAAAGTTACATTATCACTGAGTAACATAGGCTTGAATGAATTATTCATTCAAGTATTCCCAACGAGAACGGGAACTACACGTGTGAAACCGCGCAGAACCTCTTATAACATATTTCTCTTTACCTCTACCCCGGTGAACCAACTCTACCCTTCATAGGTGGTACAAAACATATTGTGTGCAAGTCCGACTCGAACTTGTCCTGCCGATTGGGTGTTTTTCCCAATAGGCAGGACAAGTTTTTTTGACAAAAAAAACAGATAAACATAATGAACCAAGGCCGGGTGGGCCAGCGGAGACTGATTTTAGTGATTTTTAAAATCATCTGAGACAGAGAAAATAGTATTTAAAATTCTGAAAAAAAGATATATATAACTTATGGACATAGTCTAGTCAAAGTCGCATTCGGTTACACGATCTGATGAACTTCACTCGATAGAAAACAAACACGAAGTTACCCCGTTTTACAGCACGGCCGTTTTAACTTGACAGCGCTGAAGTTGCGCAAATGGCTGCGCAGTAACATTTTTTAGCGACCATATGGCGGTAGGAGGGGGATTTGCTCAGGCGAAGCCTATGTTCAGAGAAGCCAAGTTAAAACGGCCGTACTGTACTTTGTTTTTTCTATGTCCTGACTGAACTATTGATATTTGACATTTGTTTTTTGTACTAAGCTAAAGAAACTTAATATTTGTAAACAAATTCGCAGAGTTTGACTTGATAAAATGATTTTTACAGTCGTTGACATACCTACAAAATACACGAGCCCGGTGGCTTGGCTGGCGTGTACAGTTGCGCGCTGGCGCTTACTAAATGCCTACTGCCTACTCACTGAGCAAGCAATCTCTACGTTACAACTGCTGCGGGAATACCTGGCACTTACCTATATATTAGGTAACTGGTAGCAAGAAAACCAACGAGTCACTGTCTGTAGGTAGGGTATCGTGAGCGATTTAAAATTAGACATGAATTTTAATTAAAATAAAAACATACAAAAAGCTGTTTAATAAGAATTTTTATATATTGAGGTAATACAATGACAATAATTTCTTAGCCTTGGTAGGTTATTGGCGAAGAAAAAAATGATTGTGTAGGACCTTTTATGACCTTGAAATTGTTTCCTGAGTATATATCAGAATCTAATCTAGACGATAGTCCAATAATGGGCCATTTATACAAGGCCAATCAAAAAAAACGTCAGGACAATGGAATGGATTGTCCTCACGTTTTTTTTGTATGCAGTCTTAGTGGCTTGTCTTAGTGGATTGCCCTCGTATAAATGGCCCATAAGGGTATCCGATGAAAACCTGTTGCATTTGAAATGCAAGAGATTAGATCTGTCAGTCAGTAGGTTCTTGGTTTTTAGGGTTCCACCCAAAGGACACTAAGCCCAGCCGTCTTTAAAGTAGTTTGAAGGATTTATTTTCTAAGATGATTATTTGTTATAGAAATTGTTTTATTATGGCGGATATTTAATAATAGTACATTATGATATAAGTGCGGTAGGTTGAAAATTACAGCCGAGGCGATATTGTAATTATCAAAGCGCACGTATGTCATACGACGTTTTATAACACATTTGCGAGGAAATAAAATAAAACTCCGACTATGGTAAACGAATAAAATACAGTGTTAAGAAAAAGCGCGCGGCGCGCATCAGCATTTTTTTTAGGCAAAGGCACAAAAACAGCCAGTATCACTAATAAAGTAAATTAATATTTTTGTGTTTTTGTTACAGATTAATTGGTTGTAATTTACTGTCAAAATTAATTACAAAATACAAAATACAAATACAAAATAATTTATTTCGGTAAATTACAGGATAAAACAACTAGTTGTAGAGGCCTTCTTTTAAGTATAATAATACCTGTGTCAGAAGACCTCACTCTTCCATAGCCATCTTTATTTAGTTACCAAAATATAAAAGAATATAAAAGAACAAGGTATACTAGAACTTATTAATAATAATGTGCATGAATGTGTAAGTGTATTTGGGGGGGGGGGGGTGAGTGTAGGGTGAGATGTGCGGGTGTCGGGGTGTGGTTGAGGGTAGGTGTGTAAATGTATAAAAGTGTATGTTTTAGTGTGTGATTGTATATTTTATAAATATGGTCGTGTAGATAAGTTAGTCTTTTGGCATTATACTTATAAAAAATTCTTGGTACATTACATTAAATAATTAAATTAAATAATTATGTACATAAATATTTTTTTATAATATTTTATCTCCCAAAGTTAATTTTAATCATAAAATGTTGACAACTTTTTTGACATAAAAACTCTTTGCTGAGATTTTAAAAAGTTCCGTTCATTTTAAGACGGAGCATCTTGATAAACCGTGCGTTTTACATTACACTTACCGCACTTGGGCGTAATGAGATACAATACGATATTGAAATTGGCGAAATAAGACACCTTTTACGAGCAAATGTGTTATAAATAATAATTATGGGTAAAGGGACCCCACTCAGCCTTGGGGTATAATAATAGCTTAAATAATAGATTAGTTATTATTTTTGTACCTTTGACATATTCAGAACAAATTGAAATTGGGAACAGTCTTATTGTGTTAAACTCTAAATTATTCCTACTAATATTATAAATGCAAAAGTTTGTATGGATGTCTGGATGTCTGGATGGATGTTTGCTCCTCTTTCACGCAAAAACTACCGAACGGATGTTGATGAAACTTTACAGTTATATAGCTTATACATCAGAATAACACATATGCTATATTTTATCCCCGTATTCCCACAGGAACGGTAACTACGCGGGTGAAACCGCGGGGCGCTGCTAGTCTTATATAAATACATGGCGTGACTATATGAATATAATATACATAATTATATGCCTATAAATTAAAGAATCTGTCTGGTGTTTTGCTCGGCACTATTTTAATTTGATGCAGGTAGGTAGGTATTTGAAATTATATAAATTTAATGACTTGATGCTAATAATTTTTATAGACCATTTTGATTACCAAAGCATAAATCCGTATTATTTGAATTGGAACAATGGGTACTTGATGTATCCTTTATATTTAAATTAATATTATTTATTACCAACCAACATTTAAAATATTCGTTCCAAAACTATTAATCTTGTCAAAATTATTAGCTAGGTAGAAAAATATTAATAAAATTAATATTAATAAATCAGCCAGCTCTATCCTCAAATTCAGCATAAAAAAACTTTTAAGTAAGTGCACTTTTAGAATACCTATTCAGTTATACTTAATAAAAAATATACACTCTCGGACTCTTGAATTTGAACCTTGGGTATAACATGGTTGTGCCCTGAAGATTTAAAAAGTTCTGACGCTTAAAAAAACAAAAGTTTTAATATGTGACATACTACTAACCATCCTTTTAGTATAAAAATATTTAAATCTAAATACAGTGTTAGTTACGTTACTAAAAGTAAACGGTAAACGTAGTGTAGGACGCCCTCCGGCCAGATGGGATGACGATCTGCGAAAGGCTATAGGCATTAATTAGGCAGATGCTGGATTAGGCAGGCTGAAGACAGGGCGCTGGCAAGGCAAGGTCCAGCAGTGCACAAATATAGACTGATGATGAAGTTGATATTAAAAAAAGTTATGATAGATCAAGTCGATATCTGCTGTAACTTGATGTATTCAAACAAAATTTTAATGCGTTTTTTAAAGAATTAATTAAGTATATGGAAACATGTTTTTGTCGCCGAAAGCATTTATGACGGCGATTATACCTACGGTTTGGCATGGAAACAGCGTCGCTATGACGTGTTGAGGAATATTATATTCCAAGAAGACAGTTTTCAGGTACTGCCACTGGTAGGGTCGTGGCATACTACTTATTACATAATATGGGGGTTGTGGGGTCGGACGGCGGTCGGCGGCGATTTAGCAAGAAAGGTGGATGGCCTAGCTAGGGCGATGATAGAGGGCGTACCATCGGCCGGACACATCATCTGACGTCTCCTCCAGTCGTATAGCGGTTTTCCGTTCCACTGAATCGAGGAGGGGGTGGACGACTTGCGTTTGTGCGAACGTCGCATCTGATTGCTTCCTTCCTTCCGTGGGCTCGACTCGGACACGCAATGTTTAGCTCATCCCACAAAATCAATAGGGTCCATATTCGTGCTACTCGTGCTGGCAATCACATGACCGTACTATACATACATCATGATACATAGGTGCACATAATCCTACTTTCTTGGATTTAGCGCCTTTGTTTTTGTCATCATGTGTCCTTTATTCATGAAATAAACAGATTAAATTTTTTTTTTTTTATACTGCCTAGCGAGTAGCGATGCTTGTAAAGTAGCCTCTTGCAAAAAAAAATACGCATGACATCACGTCATCGTTCATCCCTGGGATTGTCGGCAGGTTCCATTGCTGGAACTTCGGTTTCTCTTCCGTAGCCCGATCTTTTCCGTACCTCTTATGCTTTTTACATATCAGGCTCAAAAATACAAAGTAACTCGATTCAGGTGACCGGAAGTATATAACGCACTTCCTGATGAATAAAATTTACAAATGTAGCAGTTTATGTTGATAGATAATATCATTGTTATAATTTATATTAGTTACTTGATTCAATGTTATAAACACCAAAATATTACGATACATACTTACGTCTTATGGCTTACTTTTTATGCGGAATCAGAATCAGAGATATAGAAAATACTAGCGGATGCCCAGCGGCGTTGCCCGCGCGGATTCCGTTTATTCCCGTTCCCGTGGGAATTTCCGAAAATCCCTTCATATTGGTTGCCTACGACATATTTAAAACACCTACATACCATATTTCAAATATCGGGTGCCCACCGGCGTTTTCCCGCTTGGATTTAGTTTATTCCCGTTCCCGTGGGAATTTCCAAAAATCCCTTCATACCAATTTTCTATGACATATCAGACACCTCCATACCATTTTTCAAGTTTCTAGGTGTTATCGTTTCGGAGTAGTACGTATTTCTCTTTTTAACCAGTTTTTATATTTTCCCGTGGGAATGAGATATTTTCCTGGAATAAAAAGTACCCTAGATGTTGACCCGGGTACTCAGTTATCTCCATACCAAATTTCATCAAAATCCGTCCAGTAGTTTTTGAGTGATGCGTGCACAACCAGACAGACAGACAGACAGACAGACAGACAAAAATTCCAAAAATTGGTGTTTCGGTATCTATACCGATAACTATATACACTACCGTTAAAATTTTCAAAAAATATTTAATGTACAGACACGGCCCCGTTAGAGTTTTATTATATGTATAGATTTTAACAAATGTAGTTAAATACAAAATGCAAATGCTTTTTTGGTTTAGGTACTATTTCGAATGCAAAATAGCAAATAAGTTTGTATTTTAAATACTATAGGTAAAATTATAGGTAATTTCAAAATACAAACCTTTTGTTCAATAATATTTTTAATACATCATTGCCCATTTTCCTTCTTTATTATCATGCCACGTAACGCAAAAAAACGAAACGACCGTTATGTATGTATGTTATGTTAATCGGTTTATTAAGTTAATTTGAAGATATTTTAATACATTTCTTTTTGTAAAACCTTATCGCAAATAAACTTTTATTATTATTATTATGTTAGCGATACCGCCTGGTAGCTTTTGATACCAGGCTTTACTAGTTACCGTGTTATCCATTAGCTACTGCGAATTACCAGTAAGTATATCCAATTACAGTCCGCGAATAAATTAGAGAAACAACGCAGTTGTCACTCAAACATAATATCTTCATCAACAGCTGACTTCTCAATAGAATTGTTTGTGCCATATGCCATTGCTAGTGCTCATACATATGCAATGAGTCCTTTGTCCATTTACTTTTATGGTCAAATGTGCATGATACTTATCTATACATATAATAAAACTCTAACGGGGCCGTGTCTGTACATTAAATATTTTTTGAAAATTTTAACGGTAGTGTATATAGTTATCGATATAGATACCGAAACACCAATTTTTGGAATTTTTGTCTGTCTGTCTGTCTGTCTGTCTGTCTGTCTGTCTGGTTGTGCACGCATCACTCAAAAACTACTGGACGGATTTTGATGAAATTTGGTATGGAGATAACTGAGTACCCGGGTCAACATCTAGGGTACTTTTTATTCCAGGAAAATATCTCATTCCCACGGGAAAATATAAAAACTGGTTAAAAAGAGAAATACGTCCTACTCCGAAACGATAACACCTAGAAACTTGAAAAATGGTATGAAGGTGTCTGATATGTCATAGGAAATTGGTATTAAGGGATTTTTGGTAATTCCCACGGGAACGGGAATAAACTAAATCCAAGCGTTAAAACGCCGCTGGGCACCCGCTATTTGAAATATGGTATGTAGGTGTCTTAAATATGTCGTAGGCAACCACTATGAAGGGATTTTTGGAAATTCCCACGGGAACGGGAATAAACGGAATCCGCGCGGGCAACGCCGCTGGGCGTCCGCTAGTGTATTATAAAAATCTTACGTATTTTCTATGATTAGGGACCACTTGTCAAGCGAGTTGGCAAATAAAGCTGTAGCCTGCGACTCCGTCCGCGTGTTATTCCAGTATAGATGTAGACCATGTCCTGCCACATTGGCGTAGCTAGGGATTTTTCCTAGGGGGGAGGGGCATGGCCCAAGCCATGAAACGGTTGGCCACGGCAAGGTGGTCACTGACTATCAGCGCATGCGCAAATGTAGGTACCAAGTATGGGTTTCAGTTATCCTATCCTCTTAAATACTATTCGTTTTCTTTTATCTGTGTCCTGACCAAAACTATGTGGTTTAAGTCACTAATATAGCTTGGTATACACCGACAAGGTAGCTTAGTATACCCGGCCCACCCTGCCCCCTTCCCCCCCTCCCCCCTAGCTACGCCTATGCCTGCCAAATTTCATCAAGACCGGTCCACCGTGAAAAGATTCTGCATTGTCAGTTGCAAGTTGGTCAGTGGACAGTGCCGCCAAAAAAACAAGCCCCAAAGAGTTGTCAATACAATAGCATGTTTTGTGTAGCAGTGACAGAGCAAAGAAATTAGTTGGTCTCAGGTGTGGAACCGTGTTCTATACCTACCATAATATGCAAATCAGTTTTTCAGAAAAACTTAGTACTTTGTCATTAGTTTGACGGAGAAGGAAAACATCTTGGAGAAACTCACAGGGCCAAGGTTCTGCCATGATCAACAGCATGCCGTTCACCAAGTTACCTTTGGGGTTCTGAAAATTCACTGGTGACAATTGGACATCTTCAAAACCTACCTTTCACAGTTGACATAAATTTAACATAGTTGTTAACCCGTGCGGAGACGAGGCGTGAGCATAATATAAAAACTGATAAATTTTTTTATAGATGTTCGCTGCATACTTAATATTTTTAAGATTCCGACCTAAGTGTCAGCTGAGCACTAACTGAACTAAGGCTCGGATGTCTGTCCGTTCGTCTTTCACAGGACTGAATCTTATTAACTGTGAAAAATTGACTTAAAGTTTTACTAAGACTTTTTTATAATTAGATAGACACGTCTTTTTTTAACCCCCGACGAAAAACAGAGTTTTGTTATAAGTTTGACGTGTGTTTCTGTGTGTCTGTCTGTTCGTTCATAGCTCCCGAGAGGCTGAACCGATTTGGATTAGTTTTTTTGTTTAATAGGTGACTTAATCAAGAGTGTTCTTAGTTATAGTTTAAGAAAATCTGTCTAGCCGTTTGTGTTTGTATGTATTCTTTGAGTCTGGGGTTTAATAAATTTTTAATTTTAATGGTAGCAATATGGATACATTTATTTATTTTCGGTTTGACCAAAATTGATGGCTCGCCATCAAATTATGTCCATTTGTTAAAACCTATTAATTTCAACAATGACGTGACTTGTATTCCACGAACGTGCATGCGTTATGCAAGTGCAACGTACGCAATCCAATTCACTGTGCAACGCAATGCAACGCGGTGCAAGGTCGGGGCTCACGAGATCTATTTCATAATAAGTATACTCTCACGAATATGGTATGTCTTTTGTAGAGTGATTGGCGTGGTCTTATACACTTATCTTATGGGGGGGGAATATAAATATGGTGGTGGTTTAGGGGTTCTTTCCCCCTCCCCTCTTTGTCTACGCGATAACTCAAATTTTCACTAAATATACAATCTTGCATCCGTGCAATGATAGAAGATCAATAATAGCACAGTAGCTAAAGAACCCGGTTCTCATTCGTGAGACAAATCATCTTTTTAAAAAAGCTACGACATATTTATCACTAGCTTTTAATGGAGCCATTAATGGTATACCTCTGCCTACCCCGTCGGGGACAAAAGGCGTGATATTATTTTTTTATTTGCATCCGTGCTTCATGATTATGATTTTGTAATTTCCACTCGATTGATTCTTTCATATACTTACACAAAACTAGTTTACCTTTGTTCGAAGCTGGACTCCTCCCATGTAAAACCATATTACTTATTATGTGGTAAAACTTATAGCTATGGTACCTGTATAGTGGGTAGGTAGATACATACATATATAGATAGATAAAATGTTACTTCGAGTACCTACTGTCACAAACCTGAATCTCTATATTATATAGAGAGTACTGTTAATTCTTAGGCTGCATTTACACCAGCCTAACGCATTCTTACGACTGAGCAGTGTGAACGTAAGATCAGAATGCATTTCTCGTTCACTGTGCTTACTATACACTGTTGTTTTTGTATTTACACTTAGTAGATGTATTTATCTAATGAATATTTTTATAACGACCTTTATACTTCGAATAACTTAAATAAGAATGTGCTATTATTTTCAAATACTTACTTAATATAAAATCAAGGAACTCAAAATAGGCAAGATTGCAATGTTTTCCTTTAACTAGAGTACTACGTAGAATAATTAGCAGAAAAACGCTAACAAAGCAGTTTACATACGTGATTTAAGGCTTAAATTAAAACAGACTGGTATAGTGCTCGAATTCCACTCGTTATAAGCATTTAGCATTTCCTAGTTACAATACAATGGCTAACTTACATAGTTACATATTTACAACTAGCTTGACCGTGAAGGAAATTATCGTAAGGAAACCCGCAGGTCCTAGAATTACCTAATTCTAAGGCGTGTGTAGCGGCGCACCTGCCCCGTTTATACTGGTGATTATTAGGTATTTTCAGGAATGAAATACCTAACCCGCAGGTCTCAGAATTATTTCTGAGACATGTGTAAATAGACCCAGTCCGGCGATGGGCTCACCACCTATCACATTTAGGGGTCCAATGTATCTCGTGAAATGTGCATATATCCAGTAATGGAATACCTCTGCCTACCCCCTCGGGGATGAAAGGCTTGAGTTTTTTTTATTTTTTTTTAAATACCTACTTCTGCCGATCCCCTCGGAGTACAGACTTGAATATTTGTTTTGCAAATTTTGCAAATACATGACTATAATACAATATTCGATACATGAAGCGTATACACGCTTAATAATAAAGAGTAAAAATTATGGGAAACAATTACTAATTCACTATTCACTTATGATTATTTAGTTCCAAACTAGGCAGAGCCTGTACTTATGGCTCCTAAATTCGGGAATCGTATCCGCGATCTCAGATTCAGTAGGTAAGCTAACAAAAAGACCAATCAAAACTTCTGTAACAATTTTAAATAAAAAAAATAACGACATCCCTGTTCCCACTACTTGTGATATTATAAATGAGAACGTAACTCTGTATGTCTGTCTGTTGCCCATTCACCGGTGGACCGGTTTTGAAGGTATTTGTCAGGACGATATAGTTTCCATCTTGAGGTAGGACCGTCTACTTTTCATTACGGAAAAACATAGTTTACAGGGGACGCGATGGTAATAAGAAGAATATACATTCATTTACAATAATTACAGATAAAAAATGTCCTCCAAAGAGAAACCATGTGGGACAGTGCCCAGAAGACTGGTCATATCCCCTTTTTGGACAACTAGTTTTTATGTTTTTACAAACGGAATTGAATTTTACTTGACGGCGGGCCCGTTGGCTCAGTTGGTATTAACCCTGCCTTCTGAGTCGGAGGTCACAGCTTCGATGAGAATCATCATGTTGCAACGCGGGTACCAACATTTATGTGCATCTGAACATGAACATGTCCGTAGCTTCTTGTCTGGATGTTTTTAATTTATCTAAGTATGATAATCAGTTACTTACTACCCATAAAGACTCTGATAAAGTTTGGAACGAGGTCAAAAAAACTTTACACCTCATATAAAATGAAATAAATTAGACGCTGTGTTCATGACCAGAACTATAATGACTTCCTATTACTATTTTTGGATCAAAATCAGTATTATAGTTGTTAGTGGTGTTACCCACAATTAAAAACATGTTGAGGCAACAAAAACGACTTCGCCACGGGCGATGGACTAGTTACTTTTACGGGTCCATCAAGTACCGAAATAGTACACTTCCAGGAATGATATAGGTACCTACCTACATATCTTTTCCAATCATCTCTAGGATAAGGGATGATCTTAATGGGGGGGGAAGGGCAAAACTAGGGAAAGTAAATAAAAACCAGCCAAGCGCGAGTCGGATTATTACTTACAAAAAGTTTCCGTACCACTGTACAATATTTAACACAAAATTTTTGAAATAAAGAAAAAACTCCTATCTTAAATTTTTTAGGTACTTGATTTAAATTTCCCCCCTCTCTCAGTGACCCGCTGTCATATTTAGTGATCAAAGAAAGATACTGGTGAAAAATGGGTATTTACAGGAATAGGAATACCTCTGCCAACTCCGTAGTGAAGACGGCGTGATGATATTTTCTCATATTTTTATGGTTGTTTAGCATGGATTCTAAAGGTGCTTGTCCATTACAGACGCTTTGCAAGAGAGGTGGGTGCGACTGCTTTACGCATGGACACAACATCCGCGTTCTCTGCGGCCGCAGCCGAGAGGCTCGGCTACCAGAAGGTGTACTCAACGTTTTACAAGGAGCTGCCCTACGCACCGCAGCCAGACCCGCCGCACTTGGAGGCTCGGGTTTATATCAAGGAGATTTAAGGTGGGCCAGACGCATTTTAGGATGTTTGCTCCATTGAATAACAAACTAACTGATCAGGCGGCCTGTCAGCCAAACTCTACATAGCCCTCTATAACTTCTCCCAGATTTTTAGACGAACTGCTATCAGCAGACGTATTCACAGAGACTCGATACCGTTTCCGTTCGATTCGAGTCGAATCTATCGACATCGGAAACGAATCTATCGAGATGGGCTGATGTTGGTAGGTATCGAAAACTAATGTCATATATGTGATACCAACTGTCATACCAACATCAGCCCATCTCGATAGATTCGTTTCCGATGTCGATAGATTCGACTCGAATCGAACGGAAACGGTATCGAGTCTCTGTGAATACGTCTGCTGATAGATTCTCCTCAACTTAGAGATTAGATCTTCAGATGATAGTGTATGCAGGGTATACGATTGGCTGACAGGCTTATACAACGCGTAACAATAAGCCCAATTCCTCATACACCCCACATAGAATATTAATTTTAAAAAAATATGATGCCTTCGTACTTTAGTTGTGTCTAACCAATTTTCTTAAATAAAGATCAATAATAGTAAGATTTCTATAGGTAGCAGTAAATTCAGCTATGCTATACATTTTTGGGAAAAAATTAACACATTCAAAATAGCTCAAATCGATTAAATAACTTATTTGAGGAATTGCGCTTATTCTGTTACATAGTATTGTATATGTCGATGATTATTGTACGTTGTAGTATTTATACAATAAAATAATATATAATATAATCTCACGCCTCTTTTATCCCCGAGGGGGTAGGCAGATGTATTCCATTACTGGATATACCCACATTTCACGAGATACATTGGACCCCTAGACGTGATAGGTGGTGAGCCCATCGCCGGACCGGGTCTGTTTACACATGTCTCAGAATTAATTCTGAGACCTGCGGGTTTCCTCACGATGATCCTTTTGCTTCAGCAGCACATGTACAGACGAAATTTGAAAAAAGTAGGTACCTAATGATTGTATTATGAACCTGTTTATATGTGCTGTAAAAGTAAATAAATCTTTTATCTATCTATCTATCTATCTATGTTTTCCTTCACCGTCGAGCTAGTGATAGATATGTACGTAAGTTTTTGAAAAACTCATTGGTACATGCCAGGATTCGAACCCGAGCCTCACTGATTTTCGGCCGGCTCTTTAACCGTTCGGGCTATCACTGCTCTTTATACAAAGAATACTAAACAGCTCGGGTTGATGCGGTGATGATCCGTTATGTGTACAATAACATTTATTACCTACCCAGTCAAGTTTTTCAATCAGTGATGACGACTGACTGGTGATTTGACTACTTCATCAATCCTACAGCTAACTTTTGTATATTTCCTCACAATAGACATACATACTTCCATACAAATTCTAATTAAACTATTCTTATTCTTCCACAGATTCCCGAGTGGAGCTACCTCCTTTAATCCTAAATAATAACGTTCAGTAACGCAAATATTGTGTTGTAATGACTCGTAGTTGTAGCAACAGCTTGTTGAATCAGCTGCTGTGCAGTATTTAATGAAACCTAGCTAGACAGTTCACAGAACACTGAACTTTAGTCATCTCGATTATTATGTTAATTTATATGTATGTACCTATATAATGTTGGTATCTACAGAATACGTAACAGCTTTTCTGGTAACGAAATATAAAAAATCAACACTATCTACCGTGATAAAAACATTACCTAGCCTAGCCTATGTTGCCTGGTGTAACACAATGTACATACGGCTAAGAAGTAATAGGGAATAAAGAATTAGGTATACACACTTTGCAGTCGTGTAAATAACTCGTTTCGTTATTACATAATTATAGTGGTGATAATGGGGAATAAATAATTTTATACATAAATTTTAGGCAGTCGAGTTTAACTCGTTTCACCATTTTATTTCTGATGATAACACAAGAATTGAGAAAAATACCAAATATAAGTCGTGGGGGCACGGCAGTCGAGCTACTTTTTATATGAATGAAATTTGTAAATTGAGGCTTAAACAAAATGAATGCTTTCTATTGTGTAGAGTTCCTTTTAGTTACAAATAAGAATAGGTGCGTAAATAGCATACCTAATTATATGTGATATATACATGTTGTATCTCTCGTACCTGCTTGTTCGATCTGTCAATTTTTGAAGTCAATTCGGAATTTTGAAGTCGGCTTATTTTATGTGATCTATTTGTTTTATTATTGACTATGATATTGTGATTTATTTAAATATTATTTACTATTATATTTGTAATCAATAAATGATGTAGAAATTTGTTTTGAATTTTATTTATTTCTTACTAGCTGACCCGACTGACGTTGACCTGTACAGCACCATAAAGATATTAGGAAAGTTATATGATCGTTAAGTCTTATTAAATTTTCAAATTTTCTGAGTAACTTTATATTTTTTTCTTTCATAAAAATCTTCTCCTGACAATAACAAACAAAACAACAACAAAATTAGCGAAATTGGTCCAGGTTTACGCATGATGCCGTGACCAATGGAAATAGGAATTTATTTAGGTATATGTAAGTGGTAGTCGAGCTCTACTAGCGGTTTCACCCGCGTCAGTCCCGTTCCTGTGGGAAAATTATACTCTGTTAAGAAATAGCCTTCGTCTTTCTCCGACTTTAGAGTTTAGACTATCTCTTTACCAAAATTCATTTAAATCAAACAGAGACAAACAGAGTTATTTTCGCAATTATATTAACCTCTTAGACCATGAATCACATACACAATAGATTTTTAATTGTGGGTCGGTTCCAATTGGACCTGGCGTTTCTTAACTGATTAAGTAAAGATATTTAGGTAGATTAGAGCAGTGATGGCCCGGACGGTTAAAGAGCCGGCCGAAAATCAGTGAGGCTCGGGTTCGAATCCTGGCATGTACCAATGAGTTTTTCAAAAACTTACGTACATATTTATCACTAGCTCGACGGTGAAGGAAAATATGGTGGGGAAACCCGCAGGTCTCAGAATTAATTCTGAGACATGTGTAAACAGACCCGGTCTGGCGATGGGCTCACCACCTATCACGTTTAGGGGTCCAATATATCTCGTGAAATGTGGGTATATCCAGTAATGGAATACCTCTGCCTACCCCCTCGGGGATAAAAAAAAAAGGCGTGAGATATATATATATATATATAAGATAGATATATATAAGAAAAATGCTTAATCTACCTAATATATATATATATATATATATAATATATATATATATTTCTTTCATGTAGATATGTAAGTATTATACAGGCCGAAACTATCGCTCGCTGTCTGTCTGTCTCCGTATCCAAACGTCTGGACGGTATGACTGTAGGACCTTGTCATGGCAGGTCGCTGGTGTCATGCCCCATGTGCCGGCACATTGACTCTATTCAATGCTGATATCCAAGGACGACATGGGGTTTTTAAAATCTCGGCCCTCTGCTCCATCCCACACCAGCACTGCCTGACCAAATGGCAAACGAAAGTTTTATTCGCTAAGCTGACGTTCGCTAAATTGTAACACTATTGAAAACTATGTGTCCATGACTACATTACTTCTGTGTCAATTTTATTTCAATAAATAAAAATAAATAATCTCACGTCATTTTATCACCGAGGGGGTAGGCAGAGGTATTCCATTTCTGGAAATACCTACTAACATTTCACGAGAACATTCGACTCCTAAACGAGATAGTTGGTGAGCCCATCGCCGGTCTGTTACACATGCCTGTTCTCCTGTACCGTCGAGATAATGATGAATACGATGATATTATATTATGTTACTATCTGGATGAATTGGTATGTACTTGCGTAAGTTTTGAAAAACTCATCGGTATACGGCGGTTTTGAACTCGAGCCTTACTAATTATCATCATGAGAAGCGAACTCTTTGAACGTAAGGTTATTACTGCTCTTTGTCTATGTCAATATAGGAGGAGTTTACTTGCTCCGCTAGGAGTAAAAGTGTTCTGTGTTTACTTGTGACAAAGTCAGATAAAGCCTAAAACAATATTAGGGGTACGGTCGAGTTACTGCGCGAATATACGAACCTCTATTAGGGCTACATGTTTGTACAGTTTGAGGCACAGACCATGGGACCCTGGGATCCGGAAACAACGTGAAAAGCTATCAGTGCGTTTGCTAGAGTTATCTCTGTCGAAGAAGCAGTCTGGCTATCAAAAGAAGGAATGGAAAGAAGCAGCCTGGCTATCGGAATCGGAAAGGATCAGAAAAGGAATGGAGCCAGTCGTATGAACACTATACACATGTACCACGCGGTACCTCTTCTAGGCAGGTATTAAAAATTAAAGGTGATGAAACACTCAACCAAATATATTTTTAAACAATGCAATCATAGAACGCCTACCGAAAAATTAAAGCAATGTTACACAATCGTGTCATTTGAGTAAATTTTATAACTTGTTTTATATAAACGCAGTTAAAATGAAGTTGTACCGATACGCATTATTTACTTGTTCTCTTAAGAACTTATGAGAAATAGTGCGTAAATTTGTAACCCAAATATAGGTTTATCATTCATTTTATCAATGAAGCTCGTGGTTTGCATTTGACCGCAACATTTGGCAATCGCCCTTCGGTTAAGTGGAAGATACAATACTTATGGCGCTAATAAAAACGAGCGTTCTCAACTTATATTTTTATTATTTATGTCTGTTTGTCATAATTATGTTTTTTAGTCTGTGATTAATTATCTGGTAAAAACTTTGAGTCTAAAAAGTAAATAAATTCAGCACCTAGCTATATTAAATCGATGGAGTTGCCGACAAAAGAAAACTTCATTAATTGTTTTTCGCTATATTATTCTAAAGTTTGTGACTTTAACAGAGGTATAAATAAAACTCTAACGGTTTTATAGTAATTAAGATGGTACAGCAAGTGTCTTGTAAGCAACAATTAGAATTAAAAAATGTGGTCTAAAATTAAACCTTTGATTGTTTCTGAGTAAAGAAATAATAGCAGGAAAATTCTTAGGTACCGATTACAAGGTAATTATTATTGGTTAACAACTGACAGGAGTATTATGTCTGTAATTAGCAACAATTTAGGTATATCGCTTATTGTATTTAGAAGTCACAATTCTATATTATTATTACCTACTTGGTTCTAGTAGCAGAGATGAGCTGGGTTGATATTTTTACCACGAAACAGGGGCGTAGCTACCGTCGTATCAGAAGTATAAATTATACGGGGCCCCCGGGCCACGGGGGCCCCCGAACGTGCGTAAGCAAAAATTTATCAAAACTTCCCAATTTTTTATTTATTTTAGAAATGACATTTACTTCAACGGGGAATCCCACAATAATCAATGTACATACGATGATAAACCACGGACAGCAGTGTTTACTGACGCGTTTCATATAATTGTGCATTACATTACATTGTAATATAATACAAACAATTGTTCTTCTGGTTTAGTAGTATTAGTAGGTAGCGATTTGTACAAAACAATGAGTGAAAGGAAAAAAGATTGTCCCAGTCAAGCTACGAAAACATAAAGTAAACAGAAAAGGGAGGAAGTCATAAAAAGTGCCCAATTTTTTTTTATTTTTCTCATAAACCAGCAAAAGATGTATTTTTTTTTTATTTGGAAAAGTGACTGATAGATAATTATTAATTATGATGAATAAATACCTATTGCTTTTAATTTTATGCAAACTTTTTTTTTCTTTTGTGAGAAATCTATAAGTAGTTACCCTTCATAAGGGCCACAAACAAATTTTTATACGGGGCCCCGCCAAGGCACGCTACGCCACTGCCCCGAAACCCCCTACACTGAAAAATTTTATCGAAATAAAACTGTTTTTGATAACCAGAGTCACGACTACGAATATGTGAATAATAAGGTTAGTTATATGTTTAAAAAAAAATAAAAATACAATTGCTTACCTAACTAGTTCAAAATTTTAACTTTAAATAACTAAAAACTTTAAATCTATTTACAATAACTTACATATAACTAATGTTTATTTTCATATTAAAAAAAATAAAAAATTAAAAAAAAAAACAAAAGTTATTTTTAGGGTTTCGCACTAGGTGGCAGCGCGGCATGCAGCGGGACCCCATTCCTACTAAGCCTCCGCGGTCCTGCCGTCAGACAGACTGACGCGGCGAGGAGGACGGAATCAGTTCCCTGATTCCCTGGAGGTATCTTAGGAACCGTGATTGGTAAACAGTTGAAATTTTTACATACCTAATCTGTATTTTTTTTGGGTACGGAACCCTTAAAACTAACAAATGAAGTTTTACATGGATGGTTTTAGCTTAATTTAACTTGCAAGTTTAGTCTAAAAATCATATAATAAATAATGTAAGTCTTACACTGTTACATGATTTTAGACTGTCTGTGGTGTTTGTTACCGGCTTATCAGTGAAGTGGGCTTCAATCGTCAGGTTTCTTGATAATCGTTCTGGAAAAGATAGCATTTGTTTGTTGACAACGTTAAAGAAGTGCAAATTGTTTTTTGTAGTACCAAAAACAAATCACGTCATGCTGTGATGGGATATCGATCTGAGATCGATAATTTGGAGAAAGTACTAAGTTTAAGTAGGTAAGTATATAAAATACATTATTAGGTACTTACCAAGTTATTTTTTTTTATAAATATACCTATACCTATCCCCTTTCTAGAAAAGTGGCTAATGGACAAGGCGTGCGAAACAAAGTTTATTTTGTAGACAAATAAAGAAAAGTTGCTTCATATCAGTAATAACCAAAGGACTGCTAAAATCTATTATTTTTGTTTAGTTAAAAATAGATAAAAACACGTCTATATATATTACCTATTAGGTACGTAAGTACTTATATATATAAGTACTTATAAAAGAAGAAACTGATCTGACGATTTGACGGGCCTGTTGGCTCAGTCGGTAGTGACCCTGCCTTCTGAGCCGGAGGTCGCGGGTTCGATCCCCGCTCGAGGCCAACATTTGTGTGCGTGAACATGTCTGTTGGCTTCGTGTCTGGTCGTTTATTATTTATTTAAGTATTTATATCAGTTGTTTAGTACCCATAGTACAGGCCCTGCCTAGTTTGGGACTAAATAACCGTGTGTGAATTGTGTCCCACAATTTATTTATTTATTTATTTATTTATCTTTGGATTGTATGAGGTTTACTGACTGAACGATCAACGCACAGCCGGAACCGCTATGGGTCTATAAGCATGACATTTTTGCACAAAAGTTCCTTAAATGACGTACTTAAGCACTAAGAAGGAATTTTTGAAAATTCCTTCGGGAACGGGAATAAACAGGATCCCCGCGGGCAACGCCCACTGGGCACCTGCTAGTAAGCTATAATCTCGAAGAATATTTACGGCTACTGTAGATTGTATGAACCTAATACGAACTTCGCCTTAAACATTATTTTTATCTTTTACCGTTATAATGTAAATGTGCCGTCTCTCGCGCATACGCTTTAATACTGGCCAGTGCTGCGCACGCGCACGTTTCTAGTCCAATAGCCATAATATTATTATATATATAAATTTTGTCACCAAAACATTATTAGGAATTGTTTGAATGTGAAGAGGGGCTTTTCAGGTATGTAGAGTAGAGTGTAATATGTACCTAGGTACTTTACCTTACCAACATTGACCTACCTATTTTAAGTCTATACATAGTATGTATAACTAATGATAAAAACTTCGCTCTGGCTTGTAAATATAAGAGAAACTGGCACTTATTCTACGATCGTACGGTTTATTTTAGAACAAACTATGAATATGTATTAATCTTCTACACAATCATTTACTAAACCTAATTTGGAAATTATTAATAAAGCTGAAGTGAGTAACATTTTTAATTTATACTATAAATTGTATAGGTACTTAGATTATATACTACTGTATTACAGTAATAAACTATAACAATGACAACGTGCTACGTATAATATGTAAACAAACGGCACAATTGTACCTACATACTTACATGTAACTAAATACCTACTAAATACCGAATAGCTTCTCACGGCTACGCTGTTGGATATTCAAAAATTGACTTGGCTAAAATTAAGGCTGCTGATACCGCCATCCCGTCTTTCAAAAACTTTTTCTTAGCGCATGCTTTCTAACAAAATAAGGGTGTGTACATTTTCTGAGTATGACCTGGTCGTCTAAAAAGGATCCTATTTCGATTCATATTCGAAATTTTCACCAAATACGAATCTGCTAATGAATTGAATTGTCAGTGAATCATTAAAATGAGGGACCATTTTACGAAATTTAGAGGAATTGCTTAGGATTTGCTGGGAATTCATAAAAGGAGGAATTGCTCAGAGGAATTGCTCAAAGTGGCCATTTTAGAGCCACAGGGCGCAGCAGTACGTAGGTATGTTCTACTGAATGAATGAGTTAGTGGTAAATTTATTTATTTAACTTCATGTACCAAGAAAATGTACACATGGCGTTGGTAGATGTACCTATATCACTTTCATTTTTAAACATAAGATAAACTTTGAAGTTCGATGGTAGTACTTTGATTCATTTTATGTACCTACCTAGTCACTGACGATAATTTTAAATGTATTTCCAGTAGTTTCATATTTTTGTGTCAGGCAGGAATCGAACCGGACACAATGACGCAGCAGTCATATACAATAGCGCCGGTGCAGGAGGGTGATGTGGATGCTGTCTTGACATTATTAAAGAAGTAAGTAGGTACCTAACTATTTATTTTGTTACATGTCATAGTTATATGAAATCTTCTACTATATAAAAATAAGTTTGGTTTTCCTTCCTGACGCTATAACTCCAGAACGCACGAACCGATTTCCACGGTATTGCATTCGTTGGAAAGGTCTCGGGCTCCGTGAGGTTTATAGCAATGAAAATTCAGGAAAAATTTCAATAGAAAAGCGGGAAAATCTTATAAGCATTGCACCCGTGCGAAGCCGGGGCGGGTCGCTAGTTACGTTATAAAAAAAACTTTACATAGAAAAAATATTGTGTAACTTATCTATTTAATGTTTTACGCATAAGTAACTGAATTTATAATTACCATAACACCACAAAACGCGAGCGAACTAATTATACAAATACCACTCAATTTAACTCTATTTATGAAAACGTATTGTTTTCACGATGGTCCACAACAAAAGTTATAGTAGGTACAACATTGTGTGTTCCATTCGTCACATCCTATCTCATATATTTATCTTCTATATATAAAATGATAAACTGTCTGACTGATTGGTGATGTATCAACGCACAGCCTAAACCACTGGGTGTAGAGACTTGAAATTTTGCACATAGATAGCTTACAGTGTAGGCGTCCACTAAGAAAGGATTTTGCGAAATTCAACCCCTAAGGGGGTGAAATAAACGTGGGCGAGAGAAGCCGCGGGTATAAGTTAGTTTATTTATATGATATCTACACATTTTATTTTGGAATTACTCGAGGATGGGGCTCGTCAAATCGATATCCTGCACCCGCCTCTGAGGTCAGCGTATAGTCGGACCAGCGAAGCTCGGCTATCGCTAGATAGGTTTGCTTTGCTTTATATGCACATTTATTAGTAATCGAAGATTCTGATTCTGAATTTGAATATTCTGTAGCCGGTCAGGTCACATTTAACAAAGAGATTAAATTAAAATATTATTTTTATAAATCATATTTTAATCTCTTTGCATTTAAGTGAGATAAAAGCCTACCAATTTATTGTTATCTCGCGCCGAACCCGCTGTAAGAACGGTAAAATTACCACTGCGTAGATTCGGCATATCGCACCGATTAGTAACAGAAGTATTCTAATTAGTGTTTCGATGATTCCAGAACATTCTACGTGGACGAACCACTGAACGCGGCAGTTGAACTAGTCACTGATACGGAATCTTGCCCCGAACTTGAGGAATACTGCACACATTCCCTGATGGAGGGACTTTCTTTCAAGGCAATAGACAGCTCAGGGAATGTAGCTGGGGTCATGATCAGTGGGGTGTGTCCTTTGAAAGAGGTAAGGGACTCTATGGTTAGATACAGTAAGAAACTACTCAGATGCTCCTCTTTACGTGGTGAACAAGAGAATTAATAAGCTAATTGACGGGCCTGTTGGCTCAGTTGGTAGTAAACCCTGCCTTCTGACTCGGAGGTTGCGGGTTCGATCCCCGCTCGCGGCCAACATTTGTGTGCCTGAACATGTCTGTTGGCTACGTGTCTGGTCGTTTGATATTTATTTAAGTATGTTTATCAGTTGTTTAGTAGCCATAGTAGAGGGCCTGCCTAGTTTGGGACTAAATAATTGTATGTAAATTTGAGTCCCACAATTATTATGAACTAAGCCTGTACCAAGGTGGTTATGAAATCTTAGTCTCACCACAAAATACTTACCTTATGTAAAAAAATGCCAACGCTTATCTCGTGCATTTTCCTCGTAGGTATTAGCACGAGAAAGAGCGAGGGAAAACTACCTAGGTAAACAAAATTTTGAAATGCCGCTCATGTTACCCTTACTTCCATTCCACTAAAATGTCAACGGTCATAGTTGGGTGACAATGTCAATGGTCAGTCAATGGTGTTATTTTGACACTTTTCAGAGCAAATAACAACATCGACTGACCATGTCATTGTCATTGTCATCCAACTGTAACCATTGACATTTAGTAGAATTTGCCCCTGGACTCGCGTCTGTGGGTTCCGTATGCAACCAAAGGGTGGCAATGGAACCCTATTAGGTAAGCCTGCGCTGTCCGTCCGTCGTCAGTCAGTGAGTTGTATCTCATAAACATAGATACCTAATATAGACGTCGTTTTCACAGAATGCAGTGCAGGTATTTCTGTTACCGCTATGACAAATAAATAGAAAAAAATTAAAGGGGTCCTCATATCCTACCTAAGTAACGTGTTTTATATTGTACGGTGATACGAAACCCTTTTCGTGTGAGAGTCCGCTCGATTTTATTTTTGTGTCTCATCAATGTCTAGACCTGATGAAAAGAGTGGTGTGCAGACACTGATGACTAGTGCCCAGGACCTGCAAAAGTATTTTTTAGGTTTATAGTACGATAGGTACCTACATTCTACATCATCAAACATTTATGGTTTTCAAAACCGTTTAACAATTAGTTAATATATAATAATATAAATATAATAATACCTAATATAATCTCACGCCTTTTTTATCCCCGAGGGGGTAGGCAGAGGTATTCCATTACTGGATATACCCACATTTCACGAGATATATTGGACCCCTAAACGTGATAGGTGGTGAGCCGCCGCCGGACCGGGTCTATTTACACATGTCTCAGAATTAATTCTGAGACCTGTGGGTTTCCTCACGATGTTTTCCTTCACCGTCGAGCTAGTGATAAATATGTACACCTACGTAAGTTTTTGAAAAACTCATTGGTACATGCCAGGATTCGAACCCGAGCCTCACTGATTTTCGGCCGGCTCTTGAACCGTCCGGGCTATCACTGCTTTAACAATTATTATTTTTTACTTATTTTTTTTAAGGAAGACAATGGTAACGACCTACTCAGCCAAGCGCAAAAGTGCCCAAATCCCAAGTTTAAGAAGATCCTGTACATCTTAGCGCGAAGAGAAGAAGGTGCCAGGCTCTGGGAGAGGTTTCCAGATGATCGGAAATTGGTTGAAGTAAAGGTGGCTGCCACGGATCCAGCCTGGAGACGGCGAGGCATCATGAACCACTTGTTGCAAGAGACTGAGTGAGTTCAGAATGATAAAAGACTACCTATTTATTTAATTATTTTATATTTCCTATGAATTTACAGCTGCAACCAAGTTTAAAGTTCAAAAAAATCTCACGCCTGTTATCCCCGACGGGGTAGGCAAAGTTATTCCATTTCTAGACATACCCACTTTTGACGAAATACTCTTTGGACCCCTAAACGTGATGGGCTCACCCCATCGCCGGACCGGGTTTTTTACACATGTCTCAGAATTAATTAATCTTATTTATTCAATTACCTAGTTCATGTTTAGTATCTAAAAATATGTTTAACTCCTCATCTCAGCATGAAATTTGGTATTGGTAGAGTTATAAATTACGGCTATTCAACCCCTAACAAGTATTAACAACCCACTATCGGTATTTCCTCACTCATATGGTTGCATGGGCTAGAGATAATGTTTCTCGAAAACCCATTGACGACATATTGTCGATGATGGCATGTCTCTATCGTTTCAAGCTAAGCACAAGCCGGTCTCATTTAGAATTAAGAAATAAAAAAAAAATAGGTAGGTACCTATGGCTAATCACCGATGGTGTTAGCAGAGGTATTCTATTCCTATAGTAGCACTCACTCCCACCTTGTAGTTTAGTTAGTGCCCATCGTGTCGGGCTGCTACACATGCCTCGGATTAAATTCCGGTGTCCACGGATTTCTTTTACCGTCGAGCTAGTGAGCGAGCTAAAGCTCTTTTAAAAATATTTCAGAAAAGCCACAGAGCAACGCGGCTTGAGCCTACTGCGGATGGATACGTCGAGTGCCTACTCTGCCATGTCCGCTGAGAGGCTCGGCTTCACCTGCATATACAAGGCTCTTTACACGGATATCAAGATGGACGGCAAGCCCCTCATAGTGCCAGCTCCACCGCATCTCGACGACAGAGTTTACATAAAGAGGTTAGGGCTTCGATCACAAATACAAAACTAGATACCTACCCAGTGCTGATTTAGCCACCGAGCTCCGACTCAGAAGGCAGGGTCACTACCAACTGAGAAAACAGGGCCGTTTGAATTTTATGTGTACCACTTTGACGAGCTTTATCATAAAAAAAACGGGTTACAAACCTACTTATTTGACAGTTTATTGGGTGAAAGAAAAGGAAAACTCAGTGAATATATTAAGGAACATTATCTGACATTTTCAGTATAAGGGCGTTTTTTTTTTCTCCACCCATCGACCTTACATGAAATGGTTGTAGGTATACAGTTTCATGAAATATAGTCTAACCTAACCTAATTAAATCATGAAGTGATCAATTCTATGATATGGCCACGACACATATACTCGTACCTACATTTGGTGTCTAATGTCTCCCAGTTATAGATAGGTATCTACTCAGCCCAGCTTAAAATAATTTAAATTGATTTAATAATCTTCCAGTATTTAAATGTTACAATTTTACGTTATTTATTTCATATAAAATGTCTACATAGTTTAATAGAAAAGTTTGTGAATGTTATTAAAATAAAAACCAAATAAATTATTTACAGTTTACGTTTACAAATTTTTTGTACCTTAAGTAGGTACCTGCACATAAATTACTGATTACAAAAATATCCACGAAGTTTTATAATACGTCACTTCACTGAAAAAACCATTTTGCGTCACTCATCAATTTCACCCTCGAAAATGATTGTAGTACTTTATGAATTTTCTTATGACGTCATACGTTGTGACTGTCAACATGTCTGTCTTTGCGTTGTAGTCTTCGTTTGCAACATTGGTTGGCCTTATATCTGCAGGCAGGATAGCTTCTGTGTTTTCCCTGTAGTTATAGAGATATCTGTAGTGACATCTATCAATTCTACATAAAACTTACGAATGGGTTTTTTACACGAGGCCATTCCACGAAGCCAATCCTAACTGCATACAAAAAAAATGCTTGAGGCCAATCCAATGTAATGGACTGTCTCTATTTACACGAGGCCATTAGTGGATTGGCTTACTGGAATGGCCTCGTGTAAATGGCCTATAAAGTAAATCAAGTGACCATCTTCCCTTTTCACGATGGAGGAGTATTTCTCCTCCGCTCCTCCACAAATCAAACCACTGCATTGGTTTTTAGCTTTTTGTACCAGACTAGGGCACTTCTCATGATGATACTCAGTGAGGCTCGGATTCAAATCCTGGCATTTAGCATTGAGTTTTTCTACGGCTCTAGCTCGACGGTGAAGGAAAACATCGTGAGGAAACCCACAGGTCCCAGAATTAACACGTGAACCGAAGCACCCATATTACTGTTTTTTTTTTTAGCTTAATTCGCTTTCATTGTCATGATTTTTTACCTATAAGTCCCACATACTACCATCTTGGATTAAAATAACCTTAGAGGCCAGAGCTAAAAGATTTCATAATAAAACGGGTTAACATACGAAAACGTGTTTTCTAGGGGACACACAGAGCCTGCCAGAGCCTGCTCCGGACTCGATCCGGAAATGGGCTCACAACCTATCACGTTTATGGGTCGAATATACGCGTGAAAAGTGGATATTTTCAGAAATACCTCTGCCCCCTCGGGGATAAAAGGAGTGATTTTTTATTAGTATGCTTATGGCCGCTGTACTGGGTATACTCTCGGTGGTGAGGGCAGACAGTAAGAAGGAGCATTCGTCGACAGAATATAGATAACTTTCTTTACCCTCTTTATGTGAAACGGTCGTATATAAGAACTTGGATCTTTATCGTAACTCTATATTAAATTAAATATTAATAACTCTAAATTAACTCTATATTAGGTATCAACTCGTCTATTCAAAAAAAAGCTAACAATAAAATTGTACTATTTATTCAAATTACACTACACAAGATATCAACAAAATTACATATCTTTGAGGTAGTTTAATAAAACATTACTATACAGATAAGATTCAATATTGCTCTATGTACAGGAACAATTTACAAGTCAAAACGTTAACAAAAATATACTGTAGGTATTTATTTACAATATTATAATAATTTACATTCTCAATCTATTTACAACAATGGATTATGGAATCATAGCAAGGCAGAATCTATATATATATATATATATATATATATATATATAATGATAAACTGACTGACTGATTGGTGATGTATCAACGCACAGTCTAAACCGCTGGGTCTCGAGACTTGAAATTTTGCACATAGATAGCTTATTCAGTGTAGGCATCCACTAAGAAAGGATTTAGCAAAATTCAACCCATAAGGGGGTGAAATAAACGTGCGCGAGCGAAGCCGCGGGTAAAAGCTAGTACTATTAAATGTGACTTGTAAATCGAGGGAATTCTGGGGGACAAGGGGGTGAATGAGAAGCCTTTAGTATTTATATAAAAAAACATCACCTTACTTTTCGTAATTATATTTCGTAGATCAAGTTAAATTATTCAGTTTTAGCGTATACTCGCAAAATCAGCTGCGCGAGGTCAATGACCGTCGGCGCTGCGGCTGGCGGCAGACGTGTGTGTGCAATACGCTACGTAGTATGGGTATGGCAAATCCTACTAATATTATAAATGCGAAAGTTTGTATGGATGGATGTCTGTCTGGATGTATGTTTGTTCCTCTTTCACGCAAAAACTACTGAACGGATTTTGATGAAACTTTACAGTTATATAGCTTATACATTAAAATAACACATAGGCTATATTTTATCCCCGTATTCCCACGGGAACGGGAACTACGCGGGTGAAACTGCGGGGCGCTGCTAGTTCAGAATAATCGTATAGTAGAAAATTGCGCAAAAGTAGTTTATTTTTATTAATTTAAACTTTTTAAATGTACGAGGAATGTTGAACGGTTACTCTAATACCTCCTGAGAGTATTACCTCGATTTATCAGTCATTATTTTTCAGAATGTTTTTATTACTTTTTATGTACAACATGGATTTCTGCATAAATAAATGGTTTGCGTAATAGGATTCTACCTTGTTATATAGTTCCGTAGTCGCAATTATTGTGCTATTAAACTACAAGCGACGTTCCGAAGAAAAATGTGCCACTGTGTTGTCATAAAAAATCACAACCATGACAGGCTAACTTCATAGGCCAGAAAGCCTAAGCAAGCAAAGATATGATAGGATAATAGAAATCCTATTAAATGAATAATTAAAAACGGTGAACGAGGTCGCGAGCCTCCGCTATTCCAAAGAAAGAATTTTTTTGTATGTATGTTTATAATGAAGAGGCTCCGAAATTATTGGACCGATTTAAAAAATTCTTTCAACAATGGAAAGCTTACGTTTCTGGGAGTTACATGGGCTATAATTTTCCCACGGGAACGGGACTTATGCGAGTAGAATCATAGGACTGGTAAAATATAAACACTACTAGAGTCAGGGACTCCAGGTTGCGAATTCGATCATCGACCTTTTTGACTTTTTTGGATACGGTAGAGTGGTACTTTTGGTCCGGAAACATCACATAAATAACTAAATAACTCTAAATGGTGAATCACTTTTTCTCGCTAGCGAGAGCTTGCCCGAGCGACGCGGTGGCAATGGTTGGGTTGGCTGACGTCACAATTTTTTCTAACAGTATGCGTGTCTGCATCTGTAAGTGGGGAATAAGGTATTTTCATCTCTCCGGGCGGAAAGCGTCAACTTACGGACCGCTGCGCTATACGAAGTTGCCGCATTCCGCCTCCGTCCAGCAGAAAAAAGTATACACACCTCGGGAAGTAAATAAGAAAGCCTCAGATCGCATGTCAAAAAAGTCAAAAGTCGACATTTTTTATTCAATGTAGGGGCTTATGAGTCCTCTTATTGAAAGTCATTGCGACTCCACCGCTTCGGTATGTATAGTTGAGGAGAAGAAGGTGCAAGAAACTCCTCAACACATTATTCTTTTAAACGTGTTTTAAACAATCAATACGTATACCTAATACAAAGTACAAGTTATATGGTTTTAGTGCTTTGCTGAGCTGGAGAAAATTTTTTGTAGTACATGTGATCTGAGACATTCGTTATTTTACTTCCCTAGGAATAGTATATTACATACAATATACTATTCCTTTGATTATTCATATTAATAATTCTGCCACATCATAATTTCAGAAATTAACTCAATATAAATAGATATAAATGTTTGAAAATGTAACGAAGTAAATATCGTCAATTTCTTTGGCGCAAACGGTTTGACGGATTTGGAAGTGTGTTTCTCTAGATTTGTCTGAATCTAAAAAAACGCTATCAGGATTTTTTATTTTTTAAATAATGTTCTTACAATTTCCCTATTAATATGTCCTGTAACTATTACGTCTAAAAGAGACAATATAGAGCTGACAGAAAACCTGCAATTTAGGATCGTCATCTCTTAGACCTTCAAACTTAGGTCATTGTCCTAAAATTCTAGGAAATCTGCTTGTAATTACCTCATTATCGTTTTGCCTAGCAGCAGCGCGCACTTTGTCCAATTCATCCGCCAAATATCTGCTCCTCTCAAGTGCCTGTTTCTGATGCACCACATACAACTCTCTGGAAATAAGAATACAGTGCAATTCTAAAAAGGCAATCTGAAACGAAAGTTAGGGCTAGGTATATATTTCTTTGAAATAACTTAATGTTAAATTGACTAGTCAAATTACTTCGTCCACATTGCGGGATAAATAGTATTTTGTGTCACATCCAAGGCTTCCCACTATATTCAATGTACAAAACCTGATTATTTGTCTGCTGCTGCATGAAAGTAAGACAAACACACTTTTGGATTTACGAAAGGCTTTGGCTGTTTATGTCTTATGGCAATACATTATGGCATTTATGGCACAGAATAAAATACCTTAGTATAGACATGACACAATACATCATACTTTTAAGCTATTGCATAGCTTCTATCGCGGGCCTTGAGCGCGGGGACCGAATCCAGAAATTCCGTAACGAAAAAAACCTCACGCTCCCCACTCAGAGTCAGAGTCAGAGTCAGAGTCCGAGTCCGAGTCCTAGTCCGAGTCCGAGTCCGAGTCCGAGTCCGACTCCGAGTCCGACTCCGAGTACGGTCGCAAACTTATGTTTCTTATTTCAGTTATCACAGACCTATAGTTTCAATGATAAATATTCCTGAATAACCAACAGCTACTGTAAGATAATAAAACCCACATGTATTGTAAAATAATAAAAATATTTCAAACAACATTAACTTTTTATTTATTTAATAAAAGAAAAAAAATTGTTTTCTTATCGGTCACCACGCTCAAAAAGTATAACTTGAATTAATATCAAAGAAAAAGAAATACTGCATAAATAAAATAAATAAATAATTATAATTGCATAAGTTGATACAAAATGCTATGCAATAGCTTTACCGCGGCAGTCCCCGAGTGCCACACGTCTTTTTTTTTATCATTTAGCAGCAATGGAATTTGCCACTTATAAGTGGCATTAATGTTCAGCCCCTCTCTATAGAGAGGGGCTGAACATTAATGCGAGTTGTTCATAAGCATTAATTTACATTGATTCAGTGTTACAGTGCCATGGAATGAGATTTTTATCGGCCCAATGTCAACATTCCTCTCAAATGTAGACTGGATTGGCCCAATGTAAACTCTCTTTAATCCGAGGTGGACTATTTTGGACCAATGTAAACTCTTTTTAATCCGAGATGAACTGGATTGGATTTAGGTTTTTAATACCAGGTGGACTGGATTGGACCTCTTTTCACCCCGAGGGACTCGAATAAAAAGTGCTGCTGGTTTCTAGCACTTTATCAATGTAAATCAGCTATATCACCATTTATGATACAGTTGAACTTACAAATAAGCGTTAAGCACCTTTTTTTATCTATCTGCAATATCTATCGATAAGCACCTGATAACCACCACCTGTATTATAGTCCCAAAGAACGCGACTGCGAAGCACACAATGGTAATAACATAGTTGGGCACTCTCTTCAATCCAGCTACTCCGTAATACGACGTTTCTTTCTGCGAGTTCTGATTTGTATGAGTCCTCTGGTTTTGAGTGTTGTGAGTGTAGTAATCATATGTTCGGCCACGTCTGCAATTAAAATAAAAAGTTTTTGCTGTGTTCATGAGTAACGGTAGCCATGTGAGCCATGTCAGACACCCTTTGGTGGGTTTGAAAAATTCTGACAGTTAGATATGCTCTATCAGCCATCTCCCAATCTGAGGAAGATTCCCGTGGGTTGTTGTAGTCCATAGTTTCTGATATGTGAGGAAAGACCCCTAGCTCAGCAGTGCGCTATTAGGTATAGGTTGATAATGATGAACGGGTTTTTCCAAATTTAATAAAATAACTGTAAAGTTGCTGTACTCAAACTTTGAAATGTTAAATCCTCGAAAAAGTTCTGGTTTTTACGATAAGCAGTTTTGTAATTCATCATAACTTACTTATAAGACTCATAGGACCGGTATGACCGTGGTGAGCTGGTTTCGAACTCAGTAGTGTTGTCGTATTGGGCTCGGCTGCTGGGCTTGCCAAGGACATGGTACGCCTCAACAATCTTCACGAATTGCTTCTGTGCATTCACATCTTTATTTTTGTCTGGATGGAACTGAAAATTGGAAATATTGTTTTCCTTAATATACACAAAAAATTGAAAACTAAAAACACATGAACAAAGTGTCTTACCCTTAACAAAAACTAAGAATTGTCAGTGGACTACTTTCTTAGAATAGTGATTTATTAGCAACTTAAGTTAAAGAAGAACGGTCACGCCCCATAGAAAAAAAAACCAGACCCGACAGAAGTGAGACATATCTCAGTTTTTTTGTTATTTTTTATATAGTTAAATTGTATATTTTTTTTATTCAAAATCAGTGGCTAACACCAAAATATTGCCTTATGTTTTTGTTCAGGCGATACAATAAAAAAAATAGAATATGCTTATTTATCTCAAAAATCATAAATGTATGTAACTACATATATGACGATACAATAACTATAGGATGTTCTAGGTGACCTGCAGGGCTAGCACAATCACGTTATGTCGCGGAGAGTAGCGCGACAAAGCGTTCGGTCCCTTTCACTTAGCAAATATCGGAGCGGGATAACATGCGCGGGAGAGTCGAGTGGCGCCTATCGTGAGATGTAGCTGGATTATATTATTTTTGATGTCCTAGTACGACAATCAACTTAGGATTCATTAAAATCGTGGTATTCGATGATTTATTGCAGATCAGTGATTTAGGTACCTATCATTGGAGTTCTATGATCTATAACAAAAAAAAACTAATATGTTCAAATAAAGTTTTATTACATTTCTATGTCCCTTAAAACATAATCCATACCCAGTGCGGGGTGGTCAAAGTGATCTTGATGCCTAGCCCACCCTAAATAATAGACAACACTAATGACGTGTGCGCAACTTCCTAATGCAGCAGTAATATTCGGTTATTGCGTTTATTCCATTTATATTCTCATCAAACATAATATAAGTATAATATATTTTTGTTGTAATGTGTCGCGAATGAATTCTGCACCTGATTAATGTATTATTGATTCTGCCCTCTACTGCTGCTGGATGTCTATATATTTCCATATCATATACTCCCGTGCTTTTTAAATGTTCACTACAGTAAGACCGGGCTAACCTCACGTGATAGGTGCCAATTGAGAATTTAATTAAGTCTTCAATTGTTAGTTGTGGAAAATCAACTTCCGGATCATTTCCAGTCATCCTGTGAAACGTCACTCTTTGTTTGTTTAGATTATTCTCTTCCACATACTCGGCCAGTCGATTAGGGCGTTGTATATTTCGATTAATTATTTCAATGAAATCTTCTGTGTAAGGACTGTCTTCGTACGAATCTTGAAAATAATTAATCAAAGCTGCAGCAATTCGAAAATCTTCAAATATATGCGGCACATGTTTGTTGAAAACTCTGTTTCTGAAGATCTTGAAGTCGCGCTTGAATCTGCCGTTTATAGTTTCGACGACCCATCGCACCATCGTAATAAGTCTCGATTTATTAGCTTGGTCGGTGCTTAATTGCGTGTCTTGTCTTCGTTTGCTTGGCGGCATATGAGCATCATAGCCATATGTTTCAATTAAGAGAATTGAATCCCGAAAGCCTCGGTCCAAAATAGTCTCCTTGATGAAATAAAAAACCGGCCAAGTGCGATTCGGACTCGCGCACCGAGGGTTCCGTACAACCTTGCAAATTTATGGTTTTCGTAATTTTTCCTTTATCTATGCTATAAGACGTTGCTTCGTACCAAATTTCAAGATTCTGAGTTCACGGGAAGCACCCTGTAGGTTTTGATTCCCTTGCAAGTGTCGAAAATTTGCGGCATAAACGGCTGTATCTTTTGATTGCGTTGGCTTAGAAGTTTGATTTTTTCACAGCTTCAAGGGACAGTAGACCTGAGTAATTGATATAAATTTCAGCTTCATACCTCCACGCGTTCCTGAGAAAAAGGGTCTTGACAGACGGACGGACGGACGGACAGACGGACAACAAAGTGATCCTATAAGGGTTCCGTTTTTTCCTTTTGAGGTACGGAACCCTAAAAATTGAACGGTCCGTCTTCAATCGGTGCATCATGGTTTTCTAATATCATCTTCATTATATCAGCATCGCTGGTCCGTGCAGAGTACGGACCTGTTACGTCCAAAATATATCCATCCGCACACACGATCATGAATGGTTTTATTAGATTTTTATACTTATAAAGGCTATAAGTGCGGCGTTGAAATAAAAAGTTAGAACTTTTTTCTATATAGACGTAAGTTCCATCGAATGTAATTATTGCTTTTGGTGACTCTTCGTTACCAAACAAGACATTTGGTATGACCCGGTTGCGGGCTATCACTTCGTCCCTGGTTATATGGTCTAAGCCAAGGTGCATCGGAACAAAGTCAGTAGTGAGACACTGCCTTACTGTATTTATTTTTCTCCCAACAGTTCGCTCGGATATATTAAAAAGTGAAGCGATTCTATTATGCGGCTCGCCTGATCGAATTTTACACAAGTACATAGCCAAGTCATTTCGTGGAGTATTTGAGGACTGATTAAGGCTTGGTATTTGACTCAGCAAATCGTTGAATGTGGCTCTGTTTCTTCCAGTCCAAAAGCTTAACTCCTCGTCAGAAACGTCATCGACATTGAAGTGTGACCTTTGTTCTAAGGCTTGTCTATACATGTTAATGATGTCGCCAACACTCTCCGCATTCAAGTCGGTCATTTGATTTGTAACATTTTCAGGAATCTCTTCTATCGCCATGTGTAGTAAATGCCATTGGCAAATGCGGGCAAGATTTGGTACATAAAAGTTGTGATAGCTAAGGAGTTGTACCTTCACCGAATTAGGCATTTGACGCAGGGAACCGTTGTTGCAGTTGTCAATTAAACATCTCCGGGCCGTATTAGAAGCGCGTCTAACTCCTTGCACATTTACAGCTGCAGCTGGTGGGGTAGGAGCAGGTGACGCTTGTCGCTCTTGATTAATTGAAGCATCGATTCTATGCCGACATGAGTGGCAAACCGACCGAGTTCCATCAAAAGCTATCTGTAACAAAACATAAATACATTTTAAACAAACTAAAAATATGGCTTACCTAATGCTACCATTATATTATTATGAAATCCAACTAAGACTTATTATTATTACATATAGCAATACTGTCCCTTCCTGTCACCGCTCTCAACACGCTCACAATGTATGTCGTCTACTTCTCATTATGAAAATAAAATAAATGTCTGAAGAAAGTCTTTATTAATTCAAGTCTACAACTGCGCCTAACTAAGAATATAACATGTTGTCAGAAGATGAGCAGGAGAAAGGTGAGAAAAAGTCACAAAAGGGAAAGGTCGCGGCGTCGCGCGTCACAGTCAAGACAAGAAGGCGTACACGCAATTACTAGCACTGAACCTCATTTACCTATATTTTTAAACTCACGACCCTAATCACTTACGGGGTTACCTTATTTTATTTCTATAAAGTATAAAAAATGAGGCAGCAGCAACAAAGTAAATCATAATACTTAAGACACATGATGTTGTCTATTTACGCCACCGTAATAGGTATCTTACTATAAATATTTTACAGTTCGACACGCTTTTGTATTGCGAAAGACTTTAATTACAAATAAGTACCAAAAATTAAAATAATACATACTTCACCACCAACGATGCGCAATAGTTGTTCTACGAAATCTCTTCGAGTTTCCAGTAATCGTTCATTGAGAACGTATGAACGACGACGACGTAGTGCACATTCACACAGAACACAAATATTAATATTGTCAGCCATGTCAACGAACCACTCAGAATGCAAAAATCAAGTCCGGTATGGAGAAAGCCAAAAATCAACGAAAAAATGTAACCTTTAAAACAAAAACGCACAGATCTCAACACAGGATGCGAAGGACTGCACCGCCGCCGGTCGTAGGGATATTCGATATACATCGATGCATCGAATTCACTCGATGTTTACAATACGATACATCGAATCAATCCGATGTTTTGAAAAGGTATTGATTTACTCGATGTATCGATGTATTTTCATAAAACATCGAATAAAGGAAATTCGATAAAATGCGTGGAATCTAAGAGATTAAAATATAATAGGGCATAGAGGGGACACAGCAAGGAAAATTTGAAGCCGAAAAGTTATTCCAAGTGGAATAAGTCTAGTACAATTACGACCGAATGACAGCTCGCGTTCATACTACCTGACATGACGCTTGAGCTTCAAACATGCTTAAACGTTTTGTATGAAAATATTACCAATGCCCCCTCTATGTCCTATTATATTTTAATCTCTTTGCGTGGAATGGTCATTTTTGTATTGCTTCAAGAAGTCACAATCAAGTCTTTGGTAAAAGTTACTATCATTTTACTGTCGACAACCAAGAAGATAAATAAACAGTGTATTGTATTATATGTATTGTATTTTGTTTGTAAGTACTTTTTCTAATAAAAACAAAGAATGTTCTCTCATTGCTTTATTTTTTTAATTAACAACAACTGAATCAACGCGGGTTTGCATGAAAAGTATTTTTTTTGTTAGTAACAGGTAAAAATACTCGATGTTGAAAAAACATCGATGTTTCTATCCGATATATCGGAAAACATCGATGTACAGTCTCGATGTATTGCATCGAAAAAAAACATCGATGTATTTTCTAAGTGGACACCCCTAGCCGGTCGCCGATACTACGTTGCGCCGGCACACGGCCTCCCCTCCCCGCTCCGCACCATTGTTGTTTTAATGAAAGAGTGAGATGGCATGATTGGTTTCTGTCTGCACCCGGCTACCTGAGCTATAGCATGCAGGTAGCAAGTGACCGTTTTTGTACATATAATAACTTCCGATTATGCAATAAATAATCGAATACAACGATTTTAATGAATCCTTGATTGTTGTACTAGTATTTTAAAAATTACATAGCCCAGCTGCATCTCCAGGTCACCTAGATACATCCTATAGTTATTGTATCGTCATTTGGTTACATACATTTATTATTTTTGTAGATAAATAGGCATATTCAATTTTTTTTTATTGTGTCGCCTGAAAAAAACATAAGGCAATATTTTGGTGTTAGCCACTGATTTTGAATTAAAAATATATATATTTCAACTATATAAAAAATAACAAAAAAACTGAGATATGTCTCGTTTCTGTCGGGTCTGGGTCACAGATGACCGTTCTTCTTTAAATTACTTATTAGCCTCATAGCTAGATTGTAATTATGTTAACTGAAATTAAAAATTAAATTTCTAGGAGTGTAGAGTGGCATTCAAAAAATACATATGTACTTATTATTATTTTTTTTTAAATAAGCAGTACACCTTTGAAAACATGGAAATAAGGTAACATGATTTAAAGAAACACATAAAATTCTGTTAAATTGCTGTTTAGAAGCTGAATTTTACAATTTCCTTGTAACAATTATCTATGAGAAGTAATTAAATGGGCAGCAATTAAAAAATTTGGTTAGCCACAATAAAACAGCATTTAAATCATTTGGTCGGCATACAAAGATTTTGTTCGCAAATAAAAAAATCAGGCAGCAATCCTTGTTCGGCAAATAATTTTGATAATGGTTAAAAATTAAATCAGAAATAGGCAGCTTACAATAACATGGGTTTGCATAATAAACATTCAGTCCGCAAAATAGTTACTTGGTCCGCAAAATAACTACTTGGTCAGCAAGACTTCATGATTGAACAGCAGAGAAAACATGTCGTACAAATTATACCACTCCCACTCCCGCTCCCAAGCTCCCACACGCTTCCACTCCCACGCTCCCACACTCTCCCACACGCTTTCACACGCTTCCACACGCTCCCACACGCTTCCACACGCTCACACACGCTTCCACACGCTCTCACACGCCCCAGCACGCTCCCACCCGCCCCAACACGCTCCCACACGCTCCCACACACCCCAGCACGCTCCCACACGCTCCCATAAGCTCCCACACGCTCCCACAGGCTCCCACACGCTGACACAGGCTCCCACACGCTCCCACATGCCCCAGCACGCTCCCACACACCCCAGCACGCTCCCACACGCCCCCACACGCTCCCAAGTGCTCCCACACGCTCCCATAAGCTCCCACACGCTCCCACACTCTCCCACACGCTCCCACACTCTCCCACACGCTTCCACACGCTCCCACACGCTCCCAAACGCTCCCACACACCCCAGCATGCTCCCACACGCTCCCATAAGCTCCCACACGCTCCCACAGGCTCCCACACGCTCACACACGCTCTCACACGCCCCAGCACGCTCCCACACGCCCCAGCACGCTCCCACACGCTCCCAAACGCTCCCACACACCCCAGGACGCTCCCACACGCCCCCACACGCCCCCACACGCTCCCATAAGCTCCCACACGCTCCCACACGCCCCAGCACGCTCCCACACGCCCCCACACGCTCTCACACGCCCCAGCACGCTCCCACACGCCCCAGCACGCTCCCAAGTGCTCCCACAAGCTCCCACACGCTCACACACGCTCACACGCCCCAGCACGCTCCCACACGCCCCAGCACGCTCCCAAACGCGGTATGAGGGTGTGGGAGGGTTTGGGTGTGTGTGGGAGGGTGTGGGAGTGTGTGGGAGGATTTGGGGGGGTTTGGGAGGTTGTGAGAGCGTGTGGGAGCGTGCTGGGGCGTGTGAGAGCGTGTGGGAGCGTGTGTGAGCGTGTGTGAGCGTGTGGGAGCGTGTGGGAGCGTGTGGGAGCGTGTGGGAGCTTATGGGAGCGTGTGGCGCGACCCTCCCACACCCTCATACCCCCCACTCCTACCCCCACTCCTACCCCCAGTCCTACCCCTACTCCTACCCCACTCCTACCCACCACTCCTACCCCCACTCCTACCCCCCACTCCTAACCCCACTGCTATCCCTACTCCTACCCCCACTCCTACCCACCACTCCTACCCCCCACTCCTACCCCCACTCTACCACGCTCACACCACTACCACCAACACCACCACAACCACCACCACTACTTGTAAACGTAATAATATCATAATCATTAATCATAAATGTTGCATAATCCAAAGTCCTTCCTAATCTATGTAAGAAATGCGCCCATTTTGCGCATGACAAGTTTGCTGAGATTATTTTTGCTACTTTTATATGAAGCTCAAAAAATATTTTTTGGCTTCCCCTCTGAGTGCTTACCAAAATTTTATTAAACAGTAGCAGCTCATTGCAGCTCAAAAATAATTACAGCCATCCAGAATGACATAAATTGCTGATAGGTTTTGTAATGTTTGCTGGCCATGAGTTGCTGACCAATTAGCTATTTCTGCTTACAGATTATATTTTTCTGCTTACAAAAATACGAATACTCTGCTAACCATTTAAATAACACCCATTATCTATTATGCCTTTTTTTAGCCCATATGAGTGGAATCTTCTAACAATGTTCTCCTTATTGCAAAACTAGAATAGATTTGTATAAAAGTTAAAAAAGTATAGAACCCACACTTCATGCTTGTTTTAAGTCTTCCGACTGGGCTGTCACTGCTAAATGCCTAGTGCTACCTTTGTGACAGTTGACCTAGGGCATAAATAGACTATTCTTCAAAAGTGCAAGTTATACTTTAATGACTTTACAAACAGTGATGTAGTAAAATATTACTTATGTAATAATATTTTAAATATTTTAAATTATTATTGCAAAATATACAGGTATGGTTTTTTGTTTTTCAGTGAAATTATGTCCTTCACTGGTTGACCTCCTAAATAATAACAACACACATTATGACTTTAGAATGACTATAAGCAACTTACTTGCTTACTCATCTTGATGAAAGCCTCCTTTATTTCTTTATCGGTACAATTTTTTCGCAGCTTGAGTACTTCATAATGTGATTTTCGGGCTATACTGTAAGAAATACGCAATATTATGCGAGTACAAATAGAACTAAAATACCATTACAGAAATTGTATTTTTTAACAAAACATGACACTGACCTGTAAAACCTAATTAGTGTGCTTATAGTCCTGTAGTCAGGAAAATGTTTAAAAAAATAAAACATAACGATTTTGCCGATCCGATTTCCATAAAACTGTGTTGAAAGTTGTTCATGACTATTTGGCAATTTCCATTTTTGTATCAGTAACAAACGTCAAAACATCGACACACACGTCAAACTGACGTTTTTTTTTTATTGGCCTTTGGATTTTAGTATTTTACAGCCTTAAAACTGACATTACATGTGTATGTGCTGCCATGCAAATGAAAGTTTTTTCCTTTTATTTATTTTCTTCAACTTATAACTTGCCTGTCTGTATTACGGGCCATTTACACGAGGGCAGTCCAGTAATACAATCCAGTAAGACAATCCCATAAGACTGAATACAAAAAAAACTTGAGGACAGTGGAATGGATTGTCCTCAAGTTTTTTGTATGCAATCTTACTGGATTGTCTTACTGGACTGCCCTAGTGTAAATAGCCGGAATGGCCCATTACTACATTACATTACAGTAAAAATGGTTACTCTCACAAGAGAGCACAAACTAATTAGAGAACTAATTAGAGAACTGACGTTCAGACAGGTAACTTCCATAGAAAAAAAATCGCTTTATGAAATCACCACGAAATCACTTATACATTTTGACAGATTTTTTTTTTTAATTTTTAGTGTAATATTTCTGGCTTTGCTATCAACTTTTATGCCAAGAATATTTGCAGCCATATACCTATGCCACTATATTTTTTATGTTTCGGGAAATATAAAAATAATACAACATGATATTTCTGCAGTTTTTTATTTCTAAACCTTGTTTTATATTTATTAAGAGCTTTTAATTGCATCGGCGGCAAACTTTTATTTTCTAACCGAATCACATCTGTGCCCTTAAGTATTTTATTAATAATATTACACCAATTAAACACTGTTAATCGCAGAGTCAGGTCGTAGAAAATTTCCTTTACAATACTTTTGTGCTGGTCACATGTAATAAACTCACATGAGTATTTAGAATACATGTATTCTTTTAAATATTTTGCAATACCTTTTTTTTGGGGGTTTTCTTCTAGGTATTTGTTTGCAAATGAAGTGATGTCTCCGAACAATCTCACGGCACACTCTGAAGGGTAGGTCAATTTCCTATCTTTTATAGATTTAAATTCTCTAAATGTAATCCAGCTATGTATACTATTTGTTTCTATATTTTTTTCATCTGTACTTAAATTAGCTGAGAACCTGAATTCTCAGCCAATTACATCCTGCAGGTTTTCCTCATCCCTTTCTTTTGTAATTAATCGAGCTTTTAATTTCAGTAGCTGCTCTCCTGAATCCTCTTCACAATTATAGCTCTCAGAATGAAATTTAATGAATCTTGTGATTAACAGTGATCTAAAGGTACTTACAAAAGTGTGACAGTTCGGATCATTATTTCTAAAATTATACGCCCGCACCTGTCCAAAAAAGTTCTCTATTGGATCAAAATTGAAATATCGCGGGCGCATAATTTTAAGATCTTTTGATTTAAAGAACTGCCACAATCTTTGAAAACTTTTTAAAGTTACAATCCAGTTTTTCAAGGAAGGCACGGATGTTTGTTTTCCACTACCATCAATAAATCTGATTTTGTTTAATTTCTCAATAGCCTCCTTCCAGAATTTATGATTCGGTGATTGTTGTGTCACTGCGTGGCGCAGTGGTTTTCCTTTATTTTTTTTACTATATAGAGCTGCTCCATTGACGGAGTCGAAAAGGTCGTCTAGGAAAGAGACCATTTCGGACGTATTTTTTAAGGTTGGGCTTACTTTATCACCATTCACGTATTGGGCTACAACAAAAAAGAAAATATTACTAAGTCACAGAATGTCCACATATTAATTAATAGGTTCTTCACCTGAAATAAAGGACACTTTATGTTAAATGCCAATATTTAAATGAGCACTAATAATGCCTTGGTGGAGGTTACACTTATAAGAGAGAATAGTTACTTTAGTTAAAAGTTACTATTCCACAAGAGTCTTGTATATGAAAGTATAAAAAAATATAACTGGAAATATTAAATCACAAAAAATCACAAAAAGTATTGAACTTAAAAGAAAACTTTAGCTAACTTAATCACCTTCATTTTCTTTATTTTTTCTGGAATAACATGTTCGTCATTTAATTTATGGAGCAATCTGACATGTGCATGATTGCAATCAGTTTTGTATACTTCTACAATATCGCTCCACTTTGAGACTTTCCCATTATATATGATATTTTTTGTAAGGAAGTTATTTCTCAATCCTTTTATGAGGTGGGGTGGGTCATAAATGACACTAAGTGTATGACCATTAACTGTAATGACATCATCTGAAACAAAACAAAATTGAAGTATTACAATTTAAATGTTTCTTATTTTGACAATGACATGACAATAAAATATAATTCCGTGTGTGAATCGTGTCCCGCAATTTAAAATATATATATATATATATATATATTTGTTAACGGAAAAGGGCACAGTTTCCTATGCGGACGATATTGTGGACAGAAAGCTAAAATTTAATTAATATAATGTTAGAACCATAGATTACATAAGTATTACAATGAGAGCTTACCAATTTTATGTCCTGCGATGGTTTGTTCTCTCCGTGTATCTTCTTGAAGGCTCTTCAAAGCAGATTGGAATGAGCTACCCTGATCACTAATTAGAGCTACTGGTACGAGTCCTGTATTGCAGACGGCAGTTATTATTTGTTTTAGAATCATTTTCAACTGCACCCCAGATGTTGCCCCTTTGCAAAAATAAAAGGCCAGAGGTTGCTGCCACTTGTAAATAGCTCCTCGAAGCAAGAAAACTAAAGCATGATCAGCAAAGTCTTTCGTTCTTTCCGTGAGCTCAACAAATCCTTTTATGTAATCTTTATGTTTATCATATGTCAAACCTGGTTCCAAAGCTACCTCATCAAAAAGAATAGAGCAGAATTTTTTATTTTCTTCCCATTTGGCGACCTGAAAGCAATCATGTTATGTTTTACATTAATCTCATAGGAAATTTTTTTAACGATTCCTTAGACATTATAATTCTTAAAAGTTTCAGAGAGGATTATATAATAGCGCTACATCATTTAAACTATCATCGCCCCATAATTGTTAACACACCTGTAATAGCAAGATATTAGCCCTCGCTGAGATGGCATTGGTTTTGAATTGAAGGAAAAGGGTATAAGGGTATGTGCATGTAACCAGCTTTAAACAAATGAATCTCACAACAGTTGTAAATTATTTCGAGATAAAAAGTAGCTTATGTCGTGCTATTTAAGACTACTCTATCTCTATGCTATATTTCATCCAGATTCGTTCAGCCGTTCTCGCGTCATTAAGTAACAAATTAAGATAAGTAGTCCTTAAAAACATATAAAATACCTCTTGTTTTACTGCTTGTAAGATTTGAGCATTGACACCAGCCTCAACACTCAAACCTGCAACCATCTTATTGAGAGTATATTTTGATGGCAGTATAAATATTTTATGCAGGAATCTGTAACATTTTGGGCTTTGCTTCATGATGGATAATGCAATCAGTTTCTCATCGTCAGTAAACCGTCGTCCTTTGATTTTTTTAGTGCACTGGTTTATTTGCATCCACAATATTTTCTTTGCTAAAGGATTAATATTTTTAGTAAGTGTTTCAAAACTTTTCTGTTTTGAGAACTTCATCGCTCTTTTAGCCCTTTTGCTAAATTCCAATTGTTTTCTAGACTTGACGAATTCTTGATAAAGTCTTGCACAGCGTGGAGTCAAGGTATTTTTCTTTGAAATGACACGTTTTCTTCTAAGCAATGATTTAGACGATTTCGGAGTAGACAACACATCTGTAATTTAAAAATATAAACTTATTTGATAGTCAATCAAATGATGATTAATGTAAGTAATTATAATCCTAATAATAGTAATTAGCCTACCTTTTATATTACATTTGATATTTACTGTAATGTATTAGTCTGTAAGTCTTCCAAAGATAAATAAAATAAATAAATAAATATACTAATGACCGATGACTCAAATCAATATTTTGCACTGTATTACTATGAGCTAGCTGTATTATCATGACAGTGAACGAATGAGCTTTTACGTAATACATACTACTAACAAAAAGGAAGCGACTTCAATTAATGTTATGTAATTGCATTATTTTATCTCAAAACTTTATATATAAAGTTCAATAGACATATCTGTCACTGATGAATAATATATCTTACCTTTGGCAATTGGTTTTTCTGTCAGATTGTTAATGCCAGATGTGGAAGGTAGATTGGATGGTACAACGTTTTCTACATCTTGCTGGGCTGCATGAGGTGTAGATTGCATAACATCCAATTCTGAAAGGAATGAAATGCTAAATGTCTTTTTCTTATAATGTTTGCATGTAATATTCATAATAAATTAAATTCTATTTTATTTACACTACAGAATACTTAATAGTACTACATACAGATGTTTTAATATTTAAGGCTGTATATCGCTTCATACTAAAAGTATACTTTAGATATTGACAGTTCCACAGATATGGCACGCCCGGACCTCGTTGTAACATGAATCAGCCTTTAACCCATTTATGATAATTTGCCATTTTTCAATTAATATAACTACCTAACTACCTACACTGTGTAACTACTAAAATTAGGCTATATTATGAAAAGGCCAATTACAACTTTATTGCAATTATGAGCCCCTTCACCAAACACGCTCGCACAGTACTGAACACTTGAGTTTTTGTTGAAAAATATGGTACCTATAAATAAGAAACGATTTATGTAAGTATATTTACAAAATAACGAAAATTTTTTAACCAGTAGCTAGTGTTGCTGAGTCAAAGAAAAACAATATGTTTCATGTCAGTGATCTGTAGAGATACTTACCAATTTCCTTTCTTAAGCGTTTCTCTGCTACTTCATTTTTGCAGTAAGAATGATCCTCATGCTGTCGTTTTTTGGAATAATCATGATCGGTATGAATTGCATTTACTGAAAATTATAAAATGTATTTATAGTGAACAAAGCTTGCAGGACTTTATGAGAAGTCCTAAATCAGGCTTTTGCAGTAGAATGATCATTCCTAATTTTTTTTATTTAGATCACAATTACAAATACAATACAAAATTTTAAACTACAAATTAAATACCTAATCCAAAGCATCACATCGAGGCAGGCATTCCTAAAATGACATGAACATTTGGCATCCCATTTCAAATCAAAACAGGTTGTTTGTAGTGTTTGAAGTTCACCAATGTTAATTTTGTTTGATAAGTTATAGTGTTTAAGTTACATTTTTATTTTTTGTATTTTTTGATACTTACAGTGTCTCGGTGTAAACTGTTATAATGTGTAAGAATAAATAAAAAAATAAAAACTATAGCATAATATTATTATTATATTATACAAGTGTTTGATTTGTCTTCACAAATTTACCAACGTCATAAGCATACGGCGCTTCCAAAGAATGTATTTCATAAGGAACTAATTTATTAGCACACGGTTCTAGCTTCTACTACGGTTTAGTATAAAATAAATGAAAAATCTTAAAATGTAGTAACTTACCCGTGTTGTCGTTGTTTTGAAGAGGAGCACCGCTAGCAATCTCGCTTTGTGTAAATAATGTTGGATAGGCGCCAATACGCAGACGAGATCTCACATGTCCAGAGGCAAGGAACCTCTTCTCGAAATGCTTTTGACACACAAAATGATTCCGAAGATCCTGGAAGTTCAAACTTCGCAATCTTTCGCAATTGATACACTGCAACCATTTATTGAGTCCTATCTCAGATTTTGGAAACCTATACAAATTGACGTCCTTTCGCCTACTATCACAGCTCACAACACAGCACTTATTGTACATAATTGCGAGCTCTAATTACGATTTCAAAAGTTAAGAGGATAAGTTACGGAAATAAATCAACGCACAACTTCACTCGATCAACTTTGAAAGTAACTGACAGGAGTGACAAGACAGCAACAGAATGACACTGACAAGCGCACAATCGCGGTAGGAGGCGCGGGGGACAGGGACGCTGTCATTTTCCATAAGCGAACCGCCAAAGACAATACGAGTATTTTATGTACCTATGAAGACTACCAGCCGTGCAAGAGAGGTATGCAAAACACGGAATACTAGCTTTTACGTTTATTTCACCTCCGTAGGGGTTGAATTTAGCAAAATCCTTTCTTAGTGGATGCCTACACTGTATAAGCTATCTATGTGCAAATCTCTGCTTTGATATATCACCAATCAGTGAGTTTATCATTTTATATAGGTATATAGATTTGTGCTTTTTGAAGAATCCGGATGAGGAGGAATGAGGAGTCCGAAAAATACAATGGTGAAATGTGAGTATTTTCAGGAATGGAATACTTTTGCGATCCACTTGAGCAGGCGTGATTTTTTTTACAAGCTTAGTTTAATTCAATTTAATTGTATGTTACTTTGTATTACTCTACTATTACTAGTCATACCTAGTCATCATCTTTATACAAAAAGTTGTAGGTATACTATTACTTACCCAAATCACATATTTCCTAAGGACGCAACTCGCCGCTATTTTGCCATCGTGCCAAATAGTCTAAGATCCGAATATAAGTATTTTATATAAAACCTCAACTATTTACAATTATTTAGTTAGTCCGAAATCATTTACTAAATAAATCCTACATCTAATAGCTTTTCACAACCGAGAAGGTTCTCCTGCTCCTGCTTTACTTAGGGTTACCAACTTTTTATACAAGAAATATCTACAGTAGGTATATTGAGGTCGGAGAAATGAAATTAACAGTATTTTAGAAAATTAAACAGTATTTTATTTGGAAGACGTTTTAAAAACTTATTTAGAGCTTTTAACACAATTCAACAATTTATGATCATGACTCATTCTTATTTAAAATTTTTGTGCATAAAAAACACCTCTAAAACCAACAAAACTACACGAAAATGCCGGAAACAAATGAAAATTTTACAAAAAACATGACATCCCTCTATGGGTTTCCGCGTGCGTTCAGGGGGCCAATTCTACTAAATATCAACGGTCTTAATTGGATGACTATGACATATCAATGGTCAGACAATGGTATTATTTTGACACAAAATTCAGAACAAATAACACCATTGACTGACCATGTCATTGTCATTGTCATCCAACTGTAACGGCCCCCTGATATTGTGTTCAATGTTTACTTTTTAGGTTTTATCATAGCTTTGAATACCAGCGGTCCTGAAAACAGTATTTTGGATACTTTTTTTGATAGAACTGTAAAAAGTATAAACGAGCGAAAAACAGTATAATACTGTTTTTAACAGTATGGTTGGCAACCCTAGCTCTACTATCCATACTTCAATAATTATTCTATAGAAAACCCAACTGCCGTACTTAGGTATTTTCCGGCTACTTTCTTCATAGGGGTAGGTAAGTTATAATTATGAAATGTACCAAATCTATTTATAACTTAAGCAGGTACCCAGGGGGCCAATTCCACTAAATGTCAACGGTTACAGTTGGATGCTTTTGCTTTTATCTAAGGTTGGATGACAATGACATGTCAATAGTCAGTCGATAGTGTTATTTGCTCTGAAAAGTGCCAAAATAACACCATTGACATGTCATTGTCATCCAACTATAACCCATAATAAATAAATATAATCTCACGCCTTCTTTATCCCCGAGGGGGTAGGCAAAGGTATTCATTTACTGGACCCCTAAACGTAATAGGTAGTGAGCCATACCTAAATAATAATTGCTATTAATTAGCTTTTTGCTTGGCGCCACTACCGCTTTTGATCGGCAGCTACCGCTTGTGAATAAGCTATCGAAGTACGAACTCGACGGACTTCATCGCTTGCGAGGGCGCGTTCCAGGCGCGTCCGTCAGTCAGTGCTTCACTTGCGTCAGTGTTCGCGCGGCAAACGTCGCGGTTGGACGTGCGGACATGCGAGAAGCGACTGGCAGAATGGCCGAGCTCCAGTTCGAGGCGCCGCTCGCACAAATCGAAGACGCCGACGACTGTCTCTCCACCGCAGACTACCCCCAAAAAACCATTAACGGCAATGACATCCGCCTCAACAACATAAACAATCTTAAAAGTGAAATGATCAAGATGAAAACTGATTCCAATAAAATAAACGATAACGATGAACCAAAACCGGTGAAGTGCAAACAGGACAACATGCAAAATGGTGAGGGTGACAACTTTACGGAGACTTTCTCCGGATCACTGGAGGATTTGGTGAACACCTTCGACGAGAAGATCACCAAGTGCTTCGGGAACTACGAGGAGAGCGTCGAGAAACTGGCGCCAGTTCAAGTTCGCTCACAGGAAGAAATAATGAACGAATGCCAGTGAGTATAATTTGTAAACATTAACACCTAATTAAGGTGCTAATTAGAGCATGTAATCGTGATATCATCATTGAATCAGTAGAAAACAACTATACATAGCATTGCTTATCCAATTGATGGTTCCGAAAGATAGATACCCAAATATATAATAGGAGTAGTTAGTATAACATAAATACTTAGTGACTGCAAATGTTTGTACATATTTGAAATCTGTGAATAAAAGGAAAAAGAAATAAACAAAAAGGGCGGGCTTTGCGCATGGCGTTGGCGGCAACGGAATCGATCCACGGTAGAGGGTGTGCAGGGGGTGCCTTTGGGAGGGTAGCCCCGATGACGCATTGGACCCCCGTCCTTTACCCCAAAGTTCCCAAACCCTCTTTGTTTCTAACTGTGATAGATTTATATATAAATAGGTACATTACTCGATCCTACAAATGCAACAGTTTTATGGCATATTTATGTTCTGTGTTGTAATCAAATCCAACCTCATCGCTATAGTCTACCTTATTTCGTGATAGTGCCAAGTGGTAATGTGGAAATTGACATAGTCTGTCGTTCGATATACCTATCTACTCTCTTCTGCAAAGACATCATGAATTAGGGTTGTACCTATATGTCAATACGATATGTACCTAATAGCACCTAGCCCCTTAGCGACTAATGAAAGCCATTATACGAAACCTTGACATGCGTATCTAATTATTGTACTTTATCACTGCCTATTCAATTGTTTTGGCAAATAAAGATTACTTACTTATTTTTAAATATTAAAACTGCTTTCTCTATCGATATAAACAAGCAATAATTAACTACCTATACTTAATGATAGCTGAAGTTCACTAACATTACTGTGCAGACTTGCTTGTTACACTGACGGACGTAAAACACCGTTTGAAAGCTCGTAAAACATCTTGAAAGATTTTCCAGACGCTTCACGGCCATATTTTTCCTACATTCCCAGAGCTTGTCATAAAATAATAGCAAAATTCTTCCCACATCTTTGCATTATGTTCGGAGAAAAAAAGCATCTTATAGCACCATAACCATTTAACAATCTTCTTCAAAGCCTAATGGAAACCTAGTGAAGTTAAATAAATCATCAATGTATGTATTGCTTCAGATTGTTTGTTTTTTCTTGCTGTTTATACGTTTAACTTGGTTTTGTTATTGATTTATGTTTAATAGATTCTTAGATCGGCCATTTATTGTACAATAACATCGTACGTCGATCTAAAACTTTCAGTCCTGTATTATACCTAGATCTTTGAAGTCGGTCATTTATAAACATAACTTCATTCTTTACGTGTCCAACATTCTTTTGGAGACGGTCCAGGTGACCTAGATGCCGGAATATAGGGGAAACTCAACAATTTGCAAACATTCAAAGGTTGGCCTGATTTGTAATTGAAACGTTACAAATGAGTCAGTAAACAATGAGCTATTTAAGTTGAGAGATAAGGCAACTGTTTTATCAAAGTATGCTATACTACAATAGTGAGCGCTGTTAACGTATTCAATGAAATTTAAGGAAGACATAAAATGTTTTAGAGAAAGCACCTGCTTGACGCTTGTTACCATTGACAGGTGCTGCATTGATTCCGCCGTGATTCGATCGCTTGGTGCGTGCGCGCAGATGTTGCTGCCACCTTGCTATTCGAATACACCTTGTCCAATATTCAATCGTTACTTTGTAGTGATATTTCCGCTTTTTTGGTTGGTGATATATAAGCTTTCATATACTTATTGGAAATTCTGTCATGAAACTTCAATCGATATTTAATTGATTGCGATTGAGGCATTATTATTCTACACATTGCTGTTAAGTTCCGCTGCTCACTCCCTAAACCACTAAAAGTATTACTCGTACCTACGACTTTTATTGAAATAGTCTGCATCGCCATTCACAGTGTCTTATCTTTAGTAGTACCTACCTATGCCTATTATACCGTATTTATGCCCATTGTTGTTTTTTGTCAATTGTTATTTTCTATAACATAATATAGTATTATTCAATTGTTTGCAAGTCTAGACGATATCTATCAAAACATGATGATGAGCGAATCTCATGCAGATCTTGTTCATTCCCATTTCACTTTTCAACGGCTGCTTTTCTATCTGCATTGACGTGTGTAATTGAAGTCGTTTAAAATTCTCCTTGGTGCTTGTTATTCATGGCGAATCTTGCATTATCTGCGGCACACGACGCACGTCCGTCCCGCTGCAACTCTCTTTGAATATTAAACGAAATTTGTTATCCAATATACGCAGAAAAAAGTGAGTATAGTCTTCCTATTTCAACAATTTTACTTCTCCACAAAAGAAATGCTTTTGTTTTAAACAAACGATGTTTCATCCTCTTTTGTGAAGCTGTTGTGTACCGTGACGTGAATAGAACAATTAGTTTCGATTTCTAAAAGTATTTAGTTCGGAACGTATCAACTACGTTGCATGTGTTGTATAAACTGTGACCTTACTACTAGGTATGTACTTTGCGTGATCGTAACTGGATTTCATAACCGCAGCTCGCGGTATCTGTTACCAAATATTAAATTGGCTATTTATGATTTACCTATACTTAATTAGAGGCAGTTTGCGTGATAATCTCAAATCGTAAAACAGTGGCCTTCCTGAAGGCAACTTTCAAATTCATTAATTACGATTTCATTAGAATGTCGATGAGTATCGTTAACGAAGCTTAAGCTTAAGCTTTTCTCGTTGATTGAGAGTAAAGATTATTTAATTAATAATCAAACTCGCTATTGCAAAGTAAATCTTAAAACGATTAAAACAAGAAATATCTTGTTTTAATCGTAATCTGATCTTACTGAGGAATACCTCAGTAAGATCAGAACGTATAATTAAACTACAGAATTGCTTACTTTTAAAGACATTGATCGATATAAAATCGATGCATTTGATTCATCTTTTTTCAAGTAAGTATGTTGTATTCGGTTACCTTGAAAACATTCATCCTAGGTAATTATTTTTAGGAAGGAAAAAAATGTTACAAACCAATTGACTTATTATTTTCTTTATACATATTTATAAGGAAATTTTAAATCAAGTGCAAATATTATTTTCTGGGTAGGAACAAATATGTAAGAGAAATAAAATTAACATAACGTTTGTTTTTTTTCTTGTTCTTTTCTCTAAAAAATTATTTTGTAAACATTCTTTGGATAAGCCCTCACTAAGATGGCACACTTAGTTTATAATTGTTTTTTTTTTTGCCCAATTTTTGATTAGGAAGTGTGCGTGTAATGTGTATTGTTTAAAGTAGCTTATGAAAAATAAAAATCAATGCCGGAAATAGTTTGTTGTCAGTTTTTTGGTCTACCCTTTAAATATTTTCACTTAATGACCAAGTATAACAAAAAAAAAACTGCTTCTACGTAAATGTTTACTAAAAACCATAACTCTCCGTCTTTCTGTGTTAGCTGCAAAACGATACTAATCACGAGAGTTACATTTGACTGAAGTGTCGCAATTTGCAACTTTATCAACGGCTTCTCGGCGGAAGTGCCCTAGATCCCGCGATGCGCGAATTTGCATACTGTTGACTTCAGACGTCAATTTGCATACATCAGCCGCCGTTGGCGCAGGGTAACTAATAGTTTGCCTCTACTTTCCTTCCGACCGCACTATCCGATATTTCGTTACGATCGCCATAATAAATTAAAAACGTTTTTTATAATTTCTTACTATGGATAGGCACACAGCAGTTTCTTTGATGTACGAAAAATAAATGTAATTATTTTAATGCATAAAATAAAAATTATGCAGTAAACTAGAGCTACGTCTTATAAAGTTACCAGTAATATTAAGCAACCGTAATCTATATATATTATATAAAAATGAATCCCTTTTTCCCTTGGTCACGCACGGCATCACGCGTTAATGGCTGAACTGATTTGGCTGAAAGTTGGTGGGGAGGTAGCTTAGAACCAGGAGACGGACAAAGGATACTTTTTATTCCGATATTCCCACGGGAACGGGAACTACGCGGGTGAAACCGCGGGGTACATTAAAAATCAGATCAGAGTTAAAAATTTAGCAATATGTACTTCTTCACAGACACTTATCCATAGCAAAACAAGGCCAAGTAAAACCCTTCAAATCAAGTAAGTTGACATCTACTATATAAAAATAAGTCGGGTTTTCCTTCCTGACGCTGTAACTCCAGAACGCACGAACCGATTTCCACGGTTTTGCATTCGTTGGAAAGGTCTCGGGCTCCGTGGGGTTTATAGCAAAGAAAATTCAAGAAAAATTTCAATAGAAAAGCGGGAAAATCTTATAAGCATTGCACCCGTGCGAAGCCGGGGCGGGTCGCTAGTAAGATAATATTTTCCCTCATTTCTGCTTCCGCGAAAGTTCTACTTTTACGGTTTTAAATTGTAATGACGTTTCATCTTTATTATTCGATACCAATCTTATTCTCATAAACCAGATTAAATCAAACACGTTTCCGTAATCGGAAGTCTTCATGGCACCCATCTTGCATCGCCCACGCTACTAGGGGTGAATGACCTGCGATTCGCAAACTACCCACATCATATTGAATTATGCTTTGTGTAGTCTTTACTATAACACACTTACCCCTATGCTACCACAGGTGCTTAAGCAGATTGTCTATGGAATGTATGATTGCTGAAAAATACGCTCTGCATTGCAGTAGAAGAGCATTCTTGGACATTTTATTATATTTTAATCTCTTTAGTTGGCACTATTTGTAGTCATGGACGAAACACGTCATTGTGGTTTGAAGCATTAAATGGACGTCAATTCGTTTATAACTCTGTTTGTTAACATAGTGCTTCGTTTCTTACTGTGATTATATCACTATATTGTGACATTCATAAGTGTTTTATAATAAAACAATATAACTAATTGTATAAGAGCAGTGATAGCCCGGACGGTTAAAGAGCCGGCCGAAAATCAGTGAGGCTCGGGTTCGAATCCTGGCATGTACCAATGAGTTTTTCAAAAACTTACGTACATATTTATCACTAGCTCGACGATGAAGTAAAACATCGTGAGGAAACCCGCAGGTCTCAGAATTAATTCTGAGACATGTGTAAACAGACCCGGTCCGGCGATGGGCTCACCACCTATCACGTTTAGGGGTCCAATATATCTCGTGAAATGTGGGTATATCCAGTAATGGAATACCTCTGCCTACCCCCTCGGGGATAAAAAAGGCGTGAGATTATATTTATTATATTTATATATATACATATTTATCACTAACTCGCCGGTGAAGAAAAACATCGTGAGGAAACCCGCAGGTCTCAGAATTAATTCTGAGACATGTGTAAATAGACCCGGTCCGGCGATAGGCTCACCACCTATCACGTTTAGGGGTCCAATGTATCTCGTGAAATGTGGGTATATCCAGTAATGGAATAACCTCTGCCTACCCCCTCGGGGATAAAAAGGCGTGAGATTATATATATATATATAATTGTCAGTTACAGTAAAAACAAAATTCGGTATTAAACTTAATTTAATGTCAATCTAACATGAGTGTGATGCTCTTGCTTACTCTGACCTAGAGCATCAAGGTCCCAAGAAAGCGTATCAGTAAAGTTTGTAACGTTTACGATCGTTTATCATTGATCGCCATATAGAAAAAACTTTACAAAGGCGTGGTCCACACCAATTACACGGTCGAGTAACCGAGTGCAATGACCATTAGTTACTAGAGTGATTCAAATACAATCCTGTAACCACTTGCTAATGAATAGGCAGTCATTTAGCACAATGGCAATAGTTCAACCGTAAAGTTTTCGTGTAATTGCTGTAACTTGGATTGATGGCTCTATCATCACTTATTCGAGGTCATATTTATCATTTGCTCTAAGAAATGGAGCAAATTGAACACAACTGCAAAGTCATGATACTCTGAATTAACCCAACGCTACATACAACTATTAAAAATATTGAAGCAGACACAGTAATACGACATCTTAAAGCAAAGCTACTGTGGAATTAAAGCAATTTGCTTGTGTAAATACAGATAAACACGCAATTGATTTTTCATGAGCGAAAATTTACATTACTGCATATTCATAAACATTGTTAGCAACTGGGAATAACTTAATGATAGTATTGAGTAGCCAGCCGTCAGCCATATGACGCATCTCTGGCCATATGTCGTTGTTTCCTTGAATTCGCCAACACGATACACCCAATATGCGCTCACGCAGATTGCTTTCGTTTGTTGACATTTGATATAGCGCTGATGTGGCTGCTTTAATAATATTCTGTTGTACAGTGTCACTTACTTGTCTCATTTGCTTCAGTTTGTTGTTTAACTTCTAGTCTTGGAATTGTTTATCTATACAAAATTTAAGTTACAATCTTCGACTAGGTACGAAATAGCTCTGTTTCATTGTACGAATGATTGATTTAGCGTTTCCTTTCTTTTGCTTCTTATCTTTTTTGTAGTTTCTCATTCCTAATAATACTTCCTTCACGTATGTCTATGCCAGTTTTCCTGAACGTTTTTGCTCACTTCCGGTTTCAACACGCACAGCTAGTGTTAGCTGCACTGAACATACGTTTCATTTCACGCTCTGACCTTCCATCAATTTAAAATAGATTATTCTGTCTGCCTCACGCATGTAGGCGTTTGAGGTGAGTAGTATTTGCATATTTAGTAAAGTCCCGTAGGACCGCGTGGTGTTTGGTAAAAAATGGACATCATAAAATAGTACTTAGGTACGCAATTAATTTTAGAAGCCTTAAATTACTCCAAATTTCAGTTTACCTGGTACCCAGCGGTATTAATTTTCCGCAAAGTTTCCTTAGTCAATGTATCTATCTATATAGAGATTTTATTAATGTAGTTTAATGTGTGTTTACATATTCAATAATAAAATAAATTGTTTCCCACAACGCAATAATTCACATTTACAATATTTTAGCTATTATTGTTGAATTTGTAATGCGCAAGGTTAGAAAATACCCCACAGCTCCTGGACAACAAATCGTAGACTATGAAAGATTTAGAAAGAAACCTTTGGAATAACAAAACCAGGCTGTCAACACTAAAAGGGCATGTGCAGATTGAAGACGAAATGAAGTATATTTGTCTCGGTTTTCTACTGAAACAGGCATTCTAATGAGACCAGCAACTTATTAGGCCTTAACATTAACCATCATTCAACTTCAAGGCGCGTCACTGTTTCGAATGATTGATGATGATGGCATGAGTTGCCATATGCGTTTGTTTTTGCCACTCTCTGATTCGCCATCTCAAAGACCGTTACTCGCGACAAGCGGTAACCTTATCAATGGCATAACGGTTTTGTAAACCACATTCAATGGGAAGTCCTAGATTGCTCTTTAATTCATTTGCTCGCATTACTCTGAATAGAGCGATTGTGGAATACAGAATCGATGGAGAAGTTGACTTTGTTTTCTTCAGAATTTCTTGCTTGAGAATCCAAGCCTTCTAGACAAGGGCGTAGCTATAGCTTTTACACAGTCATGAGATTAAAAAGAGCTGCCCTTGAGTTTCTTGCTGGCTCTTCTCGGGGTACTGCATTTGGAACCAGCAACTCGTCGGTGGAGATGGGCTGCTGTTTACATTTAGCCAATCTTCATGGACGAGTTTAGAGTGCCTTGTTGTTATAAACTATTGACTTTTCTAAGTGTATATTCAATAATGCAATTTGACTTTTGACTTTGACTTTTGACTACATGGAGCGAGGGGGTCCATCTTCGTACAAGGGCAAACCAGATATTGCCCGTGACTGACCGTACAAAGGAAGAACTGTAAGCGTCAATAGAATCTATCAATTAATTACAACAAGACAACAACCTAATGTCATCAAGCAGGTATGCGGAAGAGGGTAAAAAAATAATAATAATATAATCTCACGCCTTTCATCCCCGAGGGGGTAGGCAGAGGTATTCCATTAGGAAGGGAGAGGGTATTCAGCAAAAAATCGTCAAAGTCAAAACGATGGTCTATAAACATCAACATTTTTAGTTAGACTACACAACTCTTTAAACGTTATTATTAGAGTCGGTTACCTCATTGGCAAATTTTGTTTACAAATTCTGGCCGAATTGAGATTATTTTAGCAGGCTTCACGTCATCCCATCTGGAATTGTTTGCATGACTCCAAGTATGAGTAAAACTTCTTGCTAGTCTTATAAAGTGAGTAATAGTGTCGGGGAATTTAGCACTAATTATGAAGGATTGGAAGATGATTTATTTCTGATGATTCAGTGCATTTGTCAAGAAATACTTTGAGTTGAATTGCATACTTTAATCTTGTTATAAACACAGCATAAAATATAACGAATTATAGGTACCTAATCATATATTTCAAAAGGCGTTAATATTTTTTTCAGATACCATTTAGTTCTAGAATTCGGCCTCACAACATTTCAAAACACGGAGGACCTTGCAAAACAAACTGTCTCAAGGGCGGGCATAGACGCCGTCCCATCCGGGCCCTTACAAGTGGCCTCCTACCCCCACTCCCGGTACCGCTCTAATGTACGCATGCTCGTAAAGTATTCCCACTGCGTAAAAGATAGGACAGCTATACTTACACAGATATGATTTATGGGAGGAAGGTTTATGTAGTTCTGCGTACAATTGTCAGAGTCTCGGCGTTAATTTGACACGCTTCTTTTATTACTATGACATTCCCGCTCATCCTTAGTACGTAAGAGCGATCACGGGTGTCTCCCATCCTGCTCACCCGTGTAACCCTCACTATTAGAAGATACACGGTATCATAAGGGCTCTCAGACTTCAAAGAGCCTTTTGAAAAGAGCTGCGTCGCGCGTCGTTATCCCCGTTTCATTCACGCATCGGACGTCGTGTAAATCTGTGTCTTGCAAGTTACCTTATATGTAGACGTATTCATATGCACAGTTACGACTCTATATGATGAGTCCACATTTAACTAAGACCGTTGGCTTACTATAAGTGGCTTCGCTAATCCCGTCCTCACAGAAATAACTTGGAATTTCCAAGCAGGATAACCTGCCCGGTATACCAATGTCAATCTACTATTTCAAAGATCAGTCCTCCATATAGCTCATTCCGTTCGTCGGCTTAAAAAAAACAAAGAACAGTAAATCAATGCATCGTTTTCTACACCAACCCCGGAGAACTCGTTTGCGGAAACAGGTTTGCTTGAACAAGGAACTTCAGATATTTTATCCTGTAGCCAGAAAATGTTATACACCAAGATACAGAGATTTACAAAATAGAAAGGAAATAGTAACATCCGAAACGTCATAAATTCACAATATAGTAGCTGAATAGCTACACTTACGCAATCATAAACAGGTATAAATAAAATTACGAAACTCAGTTCGTGATCTTGGGAACATCACGTAACAAATCGACAGTCTGGACATCTCGTGATAATTAATAGGAATGATAGTAAAGTAAAGATACAATATAAGATGACCTAGGTACACTTTTTATATACACTCCCGGACACATCTATCGGGCCACCTAGTGTTTTAAGTTTTGACGGTCCCTAGCTAAAAATAAATGTTAAGTGGAGCAATAAGTTTGTATGCAGTTTTTAAGCTGATTTTTAGGTCAACCTTTTGGTATGTTTTTTTTTTTATTTCGAATTCAGTTGTGAAAAAAAATTGGAAAATTCGAGTCTGTTCATTGTTTTCAACGATGCAAGGGAGGAGAAAACTTTTTTAATTTGCGAAAGTTGGATTTTTTATTTATGTTTCTGATTGTTGGTTCAATAATATGGCTTCTGCAAACTTTGAGCCAGTTTTGACCAAAAAATATGGGATACTCGGCCTGAAATTTCCGCCAAAGCTGTAGCACTTCTGCAGGCCGGGCATAGCCACAGAAATGTGAGTGCACAATTGAATTTAAGCAGTACTACTGTCCGAAGAGTTTATTAAAAGGTACTACTTAGAGACTGGCGGCTTCGTTTGTTGTCAAGGAAGACCGCGATCTCGTGTGACAACGTTTTTAGCTAGGGACCGTCAAAACTTAAAACACTAGGTGGCCCGATAGATGTGTCCGGGAGTGTATTATCTATAACTTGTAGTTATAAAATCAAATGCTTCAACTGAACATAATTATAAAAGACACTTAAATCGATTTGTTGTATTATAAAAGGCCTCTCAAATCACAACACCGTACAAAATATAAGGATAAAAAACAGCGAACAAAATTCGTTTAACTAAAATGTTAGGGCAAGCCGAAGAAAGCCCAGGGAACTGGATCGAACACTCTCCGACCGGTTTGACCGGCGCGAATCCTGGCCGGTCTAACACCATACGACGCTATACCAATGCCTCTGGCTAAACACTATGGGTTATAGAAGATATTCAATCACAGGCCATAAAAAATATTGGCATAATGTGCTAGCAAACCTTAATAAATAAATGAATAAATCAAAGTATTTATATTAGATCAGGAGATTTACAAGTTTTGGTTGGAGAAAACTCTACGTATCATGATTATGTGGCACAACGAATGTTGCATAATTATAATATTATCTACAAACTAACTCAGCCTGCTTTAAATAAAAATAATAATATTTCTTGCAGAATGGTAATATATTCTGACTTCTTTGAAACTCAATTTATTCTCCCACGCTTTTATTGCCTTTTTTATGCATGTAGGTATGCAGAAAAAGAAAATAAAACCTTTGCTGGCCAGTAGGTACGTAATACTCACGTAAGCATTTTAACGTTTCTTTGTTTTTAAGTTTATGGAAATGTGATTTTATTTAGCTTGAATATGTAATAGTAGTGCTGCCCGTATTAGGTACATAATTAATTTAAGTTTTCATGCGTTAATGATTATGATGTTATGTTATCTAATTCAATATAAGTATAAAGCAATATAAGTATAGAGCAGTGATAGCCCGGACGGTTAAAGAGCCGGCCGAAAATCAGTGAGGCTCTGGTTCGAATCCTGGCATGTACCAATGAGTTTTTCAAAAACTTACGTACATATTTATCACTAGCTCGACGGTGAAGGAAAACATCGTGAGGAAACCCGCAGGTCTCAGAATTAATTCTGAGACATGTGTAAACAGACCCGGTCCGGCGATGGGCTCACCACCTATCACGTTTAGGGGTCCAATATATCTCGTGAAATGTGGGTATATCCAGTAATGGAATACCTCTGCCTACCCCCTCGGGGATATAAAAAGCGTGAGATTATAATTATTATAAGTATAAAGGTTTATTGTTGATTTTGTTTTCGACTGGATCATTAGAGAAGTTCTCTAATAAACAAACCATTCAAACCACGAGCATTATTCCCTCACGCCGTTACAATAGTAATTAATCCTTGCATTAGGTACAAGACTCACTTTGTTTAAATTTATCCTACTCGGCAAATGTATAACATTATATCCGAAACGAGCGGTATTTTGTTTTGAAGGGATTTTAAAAATTCAATATTTTTTTCATTATTGCACACAATACTTTCATAATTATATATTTTTTTATAATTATCTACATTACAAAGGAGATCTGATAAAAAGTTTGATAGGTAGGTACTTGAATCTCATTATATACTTGAATCTTATCTTACTTTTCAAGTTCGAATGGTCTGACGTCTTCTTCAATATTTACAAATAGAACGTCGTCGCATCGCTAAAAGCTACTGCATCATCACGTGCAGTGTTTAAGCCCTGCAAGTGCAGTATGTCGTCATACGCACTGATTGCAGCGAGGGCTGACTGCAGTTATTATTATTATAATATATTCCTGGTACAATAAATTTTTTTTGACATTGAGCTAAGCTCGAAATTAGAGCTTTGATGAATTAGGCACCTAATTCATCAATAAAATAAAAAGTAGGCACCACATGCCGCAATATTGTATAATATGAATAAATCTTCATATTTACTAAACTAATAGGTATAGGTAGGTACCTACATATACATATTAATAAGTAAATAACTCTGATTGTCTGTCACCTTTCACAGCTAAACCGTCGAGCCTACATTTCGAGAAAGGTACTTTTTTAAACGATCAATAATTTTACCTACTTACTTACTTTTACACAATAATGGTTAGTAAAGCTTATGCCGAACATGCAAGCGAGAGCTCGGCAAGGGATGGAGAGGCACGATCGGCCTTAGTGTTTGTGGGACGCATCTATCTCTCTTCCACTCCAGTAGGTATGCAGTTTTTCATAAATGTTTTCTTATGACATTATCACGTAAAATTATCAATTTTTTTATTCTGTTTAGGTTAGTGTTTATTTAAATTAAGGCTAACCAAACCCGATATATTTTATAAAGTACATCCGGTGTCCTGGCAGTCGCCTTCTAAAATAGACTAAGTAAAACATCCCTGGTTTTAATGGACAACCCTTGCACATACTGGGACTAACCACGCTTTTACATTTCTAGTAACCTTAATTGGATTTGTCTAGCTTCAGTTACTGATTTGCCGTTTCACTCGTTTATTGTAGTTTGTTTGTTCGACATTCGCCTTAGAATTAGTGTCGGTTTCGGTTTCGGCTGAGTTTCGGCGCCAGTATCGGTTTCGGTCTAAATTGGCCGAAACTTTAGCCAAAACCAAAACTGATTTAGTTTCTCGCGGAAACGCTTATGCGGACGCTGGCGGCCCTGTTCGGGAATTGTCGTGCGTTAATATTTTTTTATATAAATGTAATAAATAAATGATTACAACAAAATTAATATAAGGTGTTTCCATTTCATGTCCTAATTAATGCAGAATAATGGGTAAAACGCATCAAATTTCAGTATTTTAAGGATTTTTATACTTGACCACGTGACGTGAGTTTCGGTTTCGGTTTCGGCCGAAAGTTCAGTTTCGGTTTCGGTTTCAGCCGGAAAACCAGTTTCGGTCGGACACTACTTAGAATTAATAAGTTTGCTATTAATTTTTATGGCATTCTAGTAGATTCTCATAAATATAAAATGATTTGCTGTACCAGCTAAATTTCATTAGGTACGGGATATGTACTCGTACCTACCTAATATTTGACGCCGCTTTATTCATGGACAATGACAGGGAACGCTGGGCGCGCGATTCAGTCGGGTTAATATGCTGGTCCGTTGCTTTGCACGTTGTTCCGAAAATGTAAAAATAACGTTATTTAAGACATAATATTCTCAGTCATTTTACACGTGCAGCCCATGGCCCAAAACTGTGGTGTCTGTATTCTCTATGACGATGACGGACGGACGAGACAATGGGTCAAAATTCAAGTCGCAATTCAAACGTTCAATGGTGTTCAAATGCAATTTGAAGTTGACGGATGTTCAAAGTTAGATATAGGTCCGCTGAGAGAGAACATACCGTTTGTCTTCGTGGTATATTTTTCTATACGACGAGTGTAGGTAAATGTTTTATTTAAAAAAAATATGAACAATTATATTCTTGAAATTCTCGAAAGAGCATCAATGTGGAATATTTAGTGCCCAGAAGACTGGCAGCATTCCCTCTGGATATCTAGGCTGATCGTTTGACTTTGACGTTACATTTATATTTATGCCACTTTCACTGTATTTAGCGCGGTAATATCCAGGACGGTTAAAGAGCCTGCCTAAAATCAGTGAGGCTCGGGTTCGAATCCTGGCATGTACCAATGAGTTTTTCAAAAAACTTACGTAGAGGAGAAGGTGGTAATGTGGCCCCCGCAGATATTATGGCCCCCTTCGATATTTCTAGTTTAGAATCACGTCATCTAGCGAAATTTTTCTGTAACGGGGAGCTTCAATGACAACTTAAATTTAATGCACACAAAAAATAAGGGAGGGCATCACATACATTTGTTATTCGAGGCAGTTTGACCTTGCACTCGCAAAAACTTTTTATTTTGTTTCATTAAATTGCATAATTATGGAAATACCGAGTTTTCACACCTGAGATTTAGATATTGTGTTTGATTAACGTTTTCCTATTGGATTTTGACGGTACTTACGCAATCTATTTGATGTTTTATATTTTTAGAGGTTGATTTGTAGATTCCACAATACTGGTAATTTGGCCCCCTCATATTGGTTGTATTATGGTCCCGGGGGCCATATTATATATATGAGTGAATCTTTGCGCTTAGCAGACACTCGTGGACGTGGACGCGGTCGGAATGATAGAGACGTAAAATCCAGCAGTAGTAGAAAGCGACTCATCAGGATGTAATGAAAATGTCTGTCAATCTGTAGTTCCTGAAGACTCAGATACGATTTGTATATTTTGTGACAATAATTACTCCAGCGACGGACGTGGTGGGTGGTGGGAGTGGATTCAGTGCCAAAGCTGCAATTTATGGGCTCATACTGACTGCGTGGGCCCTGAATTCGAATATTATAGTTGCGATTTTTATCGTGAGGTACAATACATTTAATTTGGCCCCCTGGGTGCCATATAACCCTCACTTGATCTCAACTTGTCAAATTTCCATTATTTTTTTAAAATTTATTTTAAAATTATCTGTTGCTTTTTTATTTGTTCCACATTATGTAGTGTATTGGCAAGTAAATAAGAAAACCAATGATGTATTCATTACATACGTTTTCCTTTTATTTTTTACATGAGACCTAAAAAACAAAGTGGGGGGCCACATTACCACCTTCTCCTCTACATATTTATCACTAGCTCGACGGTAAAGGAAAACATCGTGAGGAAACCTGTAGGTCTCAGAATTAATTCTGAGACATGTGTAAATAGACCCGGTCCGGCGATAGGCTCACCATCTATCACGTTTAGGGGTCCACTATATCTCGTGAAATGTGGGTATTTCCAGTAATGGAATACCTCTGCCTACCCCCTCGGGGATAAAAAAGGCGTGAGATTATACTTATACTTATACTTTCACTGTATTTACTAATTTTCTTTCTACATAACTTCTCGTTTGATAGATTAAACAATATTATTCGTATTTGGTGATGCTTCCAGATTTAAATCAAGATAAACCTGCGTAGGTATTCAGGGAGCTTCGATATTCGATATCGGAAAATATGTCGAATCCTTAGTCATATTTTTATCTTTATTATCGAGTATCGAATCTCGGTGAATACGCCCACTGAACAGACTAATCGCTCAATCAACGCCAAGGAAATGTCAAATTTAGATTTCTATTAAATTTAAGTGTTTCTTGTTTCATCCGTTGACGCTCGAAAGATCAAAAGCTTATAGAGGTAATTACCTAATTTGTTTTCCGTGGGGTATGCAGTCTGCACCGCTTCACTGATGCATAACATGAATTCGCTTTTCGAATGCATTTGCTGTTTTAAAGAGTTAATTTGATCATTCGCTTGTGATAAATAGGTACCCACCCATGCTTATCGAGGAATACCTACATAAACATTGATAAATACTTAGTTAGGTACCTACTCATAAAAATAAATTATATTTAATTTCTTTGATCCGCAGTTACTGTCCGCAGTACTCGCGTAAACTTATGCACATATTTTAGGGATACATATACAGCTATAATTCGAGAGACTTTTGTGTTTCTACCTATATAGTATAGCCCAACAACCCAAACAGTGAGTAGCTAAAGTATAAATAAATCAAAATTGTTGTACAGCACTTAAATTTCAACTAAAATTTGCACGTCACCTAACATAACTTGCATTAAAAACAATAAAGAATACTAATACATTGCTAGGAGAAAGTCAGCTCACGCCCTACCGGCCCTTATAGAACCTATTGTATATTAATAACATAACATAGTTCTACACCAAAGATATTAAAGTAAGGATGAGTTATATTCATACAGCTTGCGTTTGAAAATTGATTCCCTACGAGTGTTCTACAACATGTACATACTTACTTCTTAGCGTATTTATAGGATATAACAATGACGGGGAAAGCTGATACGGAACGAATAATAAAGAAAAAGAGAGCTATCTGTTAAGAGTTGCGCTTAAAATACGACTTCAAATACAATGCGACTAAATAAAATGTGGTTAATTAGCTACATTTGTCGGCCTCATTTTCCATGCTCTAGTAACATATCTACGTCTTTCTATATATAATATCTTTGGTTCTACACCCAGTTTACGGTCATGAACTTTGTATGAGTACTCACGTTTCATTACACAGCTTTCCCGTCATGGCTAACGTGTAAGCAATCTCCGTGGTCATATCTAATGAGCTTGTCAATGTAATTATCTATATACGATCTAAGTGGGAAAGTGACTTCAAACTGATTGTGTAGCAAACAATGTACGATCTACGATCTCATGCAAATAATACACTCGGAATAAAAAAAGTAGTAGTAGAACTAATTAATTATCATTTCAATTTGTTACAGTCACTTTGCATTGTTCGTTTCTTCCAATTTGAGCAAATAGATGCAAATATAATAATTTTTTTTTTTGTTTCAAAATTAGAACGTTTTAAATACGACTGATATTAAAATTATTTATGGATTGACTTTATGGTCATATTTAATATACTAATGTTTTTATTTGTCGTCCTATTTTTTTTTAATTCAATAATAAGTATTAAATTTGTTTTTATGACTATTGGTTCTGTATTTATTTTTCTTCAAACAGTAGCAAAGCTATTGGTTGTACTCAGTTATGTATAATCAACATAACCATGAGGTCGATGTCCTGATATCACCTTTGGTGATAAAACCTGGAGTTTCTAATTCCGTTTCCTTTGTTCGCGAACTATTGATAAGAATGTCCTTTATGGTGTAGCACTAAAGATAGTCGCTATGGCGGTAAAATAATTAGCCTTCCAAATTACCCGGCATTGACGTCGGTCTATTTTTTGTGCCGAATAAATTTAACAGTTCATGTCACTTTGAAATTTGAATACATATTTAGATAGGTACATATTAGACTTTTTGTGTAAATGTATTATGTATCAATGTTATTTATAATGAGGTCTGTATGTTGGGGGTAGATAAACTCTGAAACTACTTACCGATTTAAAAAAAATCATAGTAAGAATCTACATTAGCCTTGCTTGACTAATACTGATTATATTTTATTATGATAAACTGAAACGGGGGCGGGTCGCTAGTCCCTATAATCCCCGCTAATGCAAAAGGAACTGTTTATTCTTTTTTTTATTTTTTACGACTAAAACTTATGTCTGAGACATTACTTACCTAGTTCCTAGGCGACGTGATAATATCCTAAAGTTCACAGCAGCTAGCAACAGCAATACCTAAACTAATAAATTGTAAAAAAAGTATGCATTAAAAGACATGCAAGGTTACAAAAGAAATCAAGTAATGTTTGCAAAAGTACCTACTTTTTTACAGTACTTGCCTAGGTAAATAAATATGTAGGTTTAATCTTAAGTCAACTAAAACCCTGAATATTTGGTTTAAGCCCGTTCTTTTCTTTAACAGTTCTTTATCCCGTACCAATACATAAAGTAAACAAATATCAAATATAGAACACCTGCTATTTAGACAAAAAATTCCAAAATATTCTTATGAATATCCAACAGAAGGCGTGCCAAGGGCGGTACTCCTACATCCAACACCGCTTGTAAGTCTTGCGCACGCGCATAACTTAACATGCGATCGATATCGATACATTCAATTGGTACGAAGCTAGAGAAACATCAATCAATGTTCTCCATTATCGTTGTTGTTCATTGTTTGTAGAAAACAAGTAAAGATAGTGTTTTATTAAAAGAAAATGTTTAATAATATCTCGCAAAGGCTGCTTTCTCTATTGACAATCACTAGGTAGAGTCAACAAATTAGTTAGCTTCTAATGCCAGTAACTTAGAATGGTTGACATTTTATAAATGTATTTTAAAGTTAAATACTGTTTAAAACAGGTGTCGCACTTAAACATTATTGTCAAGGAAGTGACAGCATGATTTCTAGACACTTTTTAACTTTAAAACCCGTTTTGTAATATGTTACTGGATTTATGATCTGAAATAAATTATTTGAATTGAATTGAATATTTTTAACTTTTTTACTTAGTGCACGTCAACAAAAGCGTCGACCATACCATACATCAATCACTAATACTCGTACCCTTTAGGCGGAGTACGTCATTTTCTTTACCAGTCACTTTCTGGTTAGGTCACGTTCTGAAGACGCCACTTTCTGACTTTGTCACGTTCTGGGTTCGTCACTTTATGAGTTTGCCACTTTCTGACTTCGCCACTTTCTGACTTTGTCACTTTCTGATTTCGTAACTTTTGTATGAAGAAAGTTTCATAACGAATTGCATGGTCAAGTTGTAATATTGATTGCAGACGTTTTTCCTTTGCTCACTTTTTACTTACTTACCTATTATATTTACGTACATACTTTTGCAAATTTATTTCATTTTTTTTTATCCTACCGCAACAGGTCAACGAAAAGTTAGCGCAAGTAGTTCATTAGCGTTATCGAATTTTGATTTGAGTTTGAATACTACTGCTAGTTCCTGAATAGTTAGTCGTATACACATATTCAATCCTGGATTTATCAATAAGCTGGTTAATTGGTCAAGGTCGTTCGCTATGAACCTAATGCTCAAACAAGTGACTTCACTTATTTCTATTTAATTTTATATCTCTTTAAAGTCTTTATATACTGAAGTTGCCTATGCTTATGAAAAGTATAAATTCAACACTGCCTACAATGGAATGGAATCTATACATAATAGAGGTTTCCAGGAAAACAATTCAATTAGCTATGTCCATAGACCATACTCTCCCACGTACTTACTAGGAATGCATAAAAAGAAAGCGTTAACAAATATATAGGTACTATCAACCGATTTTTTATAAGCGAGTACAATCATGTCGCTGACCTAGTGGATTTACGATAGTTATATTACTTTTCACACCACATGCTCGACAAAGCCGGATTATATATCATATAAACGTCACCGAAAGCAAGACATTATGTCCCTTGTCTTTAGCCGGGCTATAATGTTGTATGGAATTTCATTATAACCCTAGGTCAATAATGTAATTTTCACTTTTCATAATCCTTATTGCTATTACGATAAAGTCTAATTTCGTTAAGCAAAATGTGGTGCAGTCGTGGCCAACTCGATTTTCGAAAACCGAAGCCGCGACCAACTAGATTCGCACGATCTTCATTTGTTAAATCAAGTAGGTCACGCCGGCAGAAACAAGTTGCTGTATCCATTTTATAGCTTTAACATTTCAAAAAGAATATCGAAAATGTCGAGTGATGAAAGTACTTTGACTCCAGAGTCTATTAAACTAGATGCCATAGGCATTGTCAATAATCTACTACCATGCAATTGCATTTTATTGTCTCGCATAAGGTGAGAAAAGTAGAGTATATAACTCGGGAATAAAACTGTTTTTGTCTTGGGCGCTTTAATCCCTCACTAAACTCAGGACTCAGTCTTAATTCCCTCGCTTTGCTCGGGAATTAAATAATAACTAATTCGGGAATTAAGTAAAACTGGGAGTCCTTCGTTACGTTCAGGATTCAATGTCGCGCCCGTGACATAAAACAGTGCTTTATTCCCTTGTTGTATAATCTACTATTGCACGCCGTTAACCCCGACATACATAGGTTAGCAATAAACTTGTAGCAAACAATATGTCTACGTGGAACTTAACTTGTCCTCAGACGTTTGTACCTATTGCTGACCTGAAAATATTTGTTTTTTCTGACTTAAAAGACTTTGTTCAGTAGGAAGAAGGTACTGATGTTATGTTAAAACTGTATCTAAGTGGTGTACAATATTTTATTTTCTTACAAACTACAGCACATACAAAGTGTCATGATAAGTAACGGGATTCAAAGCTAAGCAGTGATGGATCAGTGGTTAAAGAGCCCGCTTTTCATTCGTGAGGCTCAGGTTCGAATCATGGGATTTACCTACCAATGAGTTATTCAAAAACTTACGTACATATTTATATACGATAATGATAATTTCCTGTTCATACATAGGCAGGTTGTGTTTGTGTATTATAAAAACCGTGACCAGACAAGGACAATTTCAAGACTATCAATATTTTTATTACTTACGCGAGCTTTCATAGCTATTTTTGCCACAGAAGTAGAGATATCTCGACCTTGAGGAGTATTGATTCTCCATTTAGTGATTCTACTGATCTGTTTAACGATCCATTTGCTTCGAATTATGATAATGGACAAATACAAATAGGGTAAGGTTGCGATCATTGGACCAGCTCTTTCTTTGGACCGCTTTGATTTCTCGGAACCGATAAACTTTAAAAATCAACCGTTTGCCCGAAACGCTAGCTATTTGAGCTAGCACCAACCCCCGCTCCCGCCAGTGTCGCCGTGAGCTCCGTTAAGGAAGGACGTGTGTCGTAGTGTTTCGCGCGCTCCCGATGCAATTGTCTCGTGACTCAGTTTACCAGGTAAGTACAGTTTCATAAAGGTTTTTAATGTTTTTTTTTGTGAATCGCACGCCTTATTTAGTTCTTCAAGTAGATTTGTAAACAATTTTTTGCAATAATTCACAGATGTTTATGTATTAAATTTTTTGTCTGTGTGCTATGAATTGCCATCAATGGACCAGTAAGTTTCTCTTTGATTGGACTGGTCCAATCATAGCAACTTTTAATATCGAAATTTTAATTGATTTTTTTTTATTTTAGGATAGCAAAACGATGGAAATACTATGCGTGGGACGAAGAAAACATGAAATTGGCACCGCAAGATTTACGTGAACAAGAAGTTGGACTTAATGAGGCAAGCAGGATATAATATGGTGTACCGAAAGCGACGCTAAAACGAAGGCTGGAAGACAAAATTGCATATTTTCTTAAAAAATTTGATTAAGAATATTTAGTTAGATTTTCATACACTATTGTTATGTTGCGATTGATAACATTATAAAAAATAAATTTTTAAGACTTATTAATGTTGTGTGTATGATGTGTATTTTGAATACGGGAATAAAATATAGATTACGTTACTCAGGGATATTTTAGCTTTCCATTGGTGAAAGAATTTTTAAAATCGGTCCAGTAGTTTTTGAGTTTATTTGTAACGAACATACAACAATACAAATATTTCTAGTTTATAATAGGTATTAGTAAAAAAACTAGGCCTGACTATAGAATTAAAAATTGATTGTTATATTATTGTTTTTTTTTTTTATTTGAATTCTCATGGTTTCGTCGAATGGACCACTGCAGAAAAATTTCTAAGTCCAATGATAGAAACTCACTGGTCCAATTAAAGAAACAGTGGTCCAAAGAAAGCAACCATGGCAAAAGAGTTTTTTTTTATTTTCTCTCTTTATGGTTAATGCTAAAAATCATAAATGACACATGCAAGTTCTTATGTGTAAGGCCTATTAAAATCTTGAATCACGTTTCTCCTATCTATCAAAATTCCACTATTATGTCATTTTAAAGTTAAGTGGTCCAATAGTGGCAACCTTACCCTATGTAGGTAAGTAAGTTGCATCTGCATGATATACCATTATTTTATGTCTGTACCAAATAAGTATATTTAAAAGTAATATTTATTTTATTCCCACAATTATATTTATTACATAATGTTCGGGCATGATGCGTCAATTTATGTAGAGCTTCATACTTATATGAATAATGTCTGCAGCGGCGTCGCTACGGCGACCCACTTATTACAGCAAATCAGGGCATTACGCAACATTCGTCCTTTACTATGTAGGTTTATTATATACTCGTATAGAAAATGTACATTGTACTGTCCTAAAAATATAGCAAATTTTATGGTCGTATGAGTCTACCCAAAAACAAACCTATTTATGTAGTTTATTACATTAGTTGTACCTAATTGTGAATATGTCTAATAAATTTCCATACCTACTTACTTTCTTTTGACAGATAAAAATACTAATAAAAAAAAGTAAAAAAAAAAACAATTGTATTGTCGGAAGAACGATTCTAGATTTTATTTTATGAGTTCTTACCAAATATCGGAGATCGTAGATACAAAATAATAATATCTTTGTCAAAGGATCAGCCTAGCTATCCAGAGAGGGAGTGCGGCCAGTCTTCTGGGCACTGTCCCACATGGTTTCTCTGTGGAGGACATTTTTATCTGTAATTATTGTAAATGAATGTATATTTTCTTTGTTAATAATAATCTATGAATGAATGAATACCTTTTTCCCTTGGTCACGGCATCACGCGTTAATGGCTGAACCGATTTGGCTGAAAGTTGGTGGGGAGGTAGCTTAGAACCAGGAGACGGACATAGGATACTTTTTATTCCGATATTCCCACGGGAACGGGAACTACGCGAGTAAAACCGTGGGGCGCTGCTAGTACATAATAAAAATATATTAACATATTGCTGAATTTAAAAATAACTAAGCGGCACTCGAAGCACATTAACACTATAATTTAATGATGAGGCGATATAAATTTATAGGTCTGTTTTTTTATTCTAGATAAAAGTTGTGTATCCACATCCAGAGAAATTAAAACCACAATAAAAATTTTTACTATAAAAAGATGTTCGACGAAGAGTCAAAAACCTATTTATTTTTATTATTATGGATATAAAATTCAAATATTTTTATTGCAACTACTCGGCCGTTCAAATACTCATTCTGACCTACAGTTAAGTGTAAAAATAATCGATAAGTTCAACTTAAAACTAACATAAGCCGAGGTTGCTGTGGCCTTGCGTGGGCGTCTCTACATACGAATATTTGAGGTTTTATTACGCAACATCAGGCTTATTATTTTGTAAATAAATACTAATTTCAAAATAAGAAAATAACTCTATAATGCGAGGCACATTGCAGATTTCCAAAATGTTTTGCATTTATTTAATAATAATATAATATAATCTCTCGCCTTTTTTTTTTATCCCCGAGGGGGTATAATTTATTTTATTTAACTAACTAAAAATATTCAAGATACTATAACGTGTGTTTCAGTGGTTGCCTTTATTTATAGGATTTGATTTTACTTTTATCTCAAGATTAAAAGATAAAAGTACTCCGAGATTGTTTGCAATATTAAGAGATATTTTGTTCGTTTAGAAGGATTATATTTTATTGTATGTTAATTTTATTGCGCTTCGCACATCCTAGAGACAAAAAAAACTTAATAAATAAATAGTTAGATATACAAATCTAATTTGAGACGAAATGAATATAAAATGCTTCGTAAGAATAAACCATCTTAGCAATTGAATCCAAGTTTGTACACACATCACCATTATTTCCCGCTAAATGTTGTTCTTCATAGATTACGTAAAGAGAAGATTTAATAGAGTAAAAATAATAGAGAAGCATTATAAATATTCTGCCAAAAACCTGTTGAATGAAATGTTAGATAATGCTTCGTTTCTTGCTGCTGCTTATATGATTATAGCTATTATTATTATATCAGGTTTATTTTTATATTTTACGTATTTCGTAGATGACCCATTTAGTTAAAGCCATCAGTCAAAACAGTTTATAATAAGAGAGAGAAATATTAGCAACTTTCAGTTTAAAAAATATAACATATATTTTTATATAGGTACCTACTTACAATGAACAAGTGTTTTTGTTTTCTTAAAAAATCCCTCCTTAGTGCTTACTTACGTCACTTACGGAACCTTTTAGAACCATGCTTCTAGACCTAGCGGTTTCGACTGTGCGTTGATCGATCAGTCAGTCAGTCAGTTACTCAGTCAGTTATTCAGTCAGTTAGTCAGTTTCTTCTTTTATGTGTATAAGTAGATAAATATAGTTTTGGTAGTTAGTCCTTGGAACCATATTTGGAAACCCAAAACCCTGAGTTTTAATGCATCGCCCCTTTTGCACTGTGTGTTCTATCTGTGTACCTACGTATTTGACTTAAAAGTGGCATTACTCAACACGCAGTAGGTGGCCATATTCGGCGGCGAGACTCTAAAGGCCGTACGCTAATGGAGTGATCTTGTCTTTGTAAGTGGACTTAAGCCCACGCCATGTTGAGGTGACACTTTTACTACCAGTAGCTAGTCTTAAAGGCCATTTACGCTACGACAATCCAGAAAATTGTGCCTACACACTACACATAGGTACTCCGTACTCGTATGGTCATTTATAGGTAAATACTATAGGCACTCTTTGGTCAATATTGAAGTTTAAAAATGATGCAAGCATTTTTGCTTGAGGGAGAGGTCCTATTCTGAATTGATGAGGGCTTTTCCTTTAGAAAATTCCGATATTATACTGGATGATTTTTTTTACCGTCTGGAAAAAAATATGACGTATAAGGTATCTAGAGCCGAAGTTATACAAGAGATTAATTGTTAAATATAATCATGTTTAGTGCAATTTACAAAATCTAGAAAACTACGCACAGTCTACGCGCAGCTGGCGGTTGTAGGTAGATTGCTCATAAATGGAAGCTACGAGACTGTTTCTTTTTAAAATACTATTTCAAATATCCCAGTGTGTATTATTGACTACAATTGAGTAACGTATATTAGTTTAAGAAAGAAAAAAAATTAAGAAAAAAATTTTTTTTAAGTAACATTGCCAAATGAATCTATTGCACTTACCTATCACACCACATTTTTTTCCAGACGGTAAAAAAAGTCACCTTGTATATATAATATATATATAATCCGATTTCATTTCTTTTATTAATTATCATTCAGAATTAATTCTGAGACATGTGTAAATTGACCCGGTCCGGCGATGGGCTCACCACCTATCACGTTTAGGGGTCCAATGTATCTCGTGAAATGTGGGTATATATCCAGTAATGGAATACCTCTGCCTACCCCCTCGGGGATGAAAGGCGTGAGATTATATTATATTATTATATATCATTCTTTGTATTGTTTCAGGTAAGTACTCCAGAGGAATCGCGATGTTATTTACAGTGCATTTATAATTAATTTATATAAAGTCAATCATTTATTATGTGTTCAACAAGATTGAAAGAAATCCTCACATTGAAAAGGTAAAGTAGCCAACCTCTAAAAGAAAATGATTAACGAATTTAGAAATTACTTTGAAGAGTCAGTGAACGCAAATTCTACTGCATCATCTCAATAAATAGGACGTAAAGAAAGAATTTCATTTAATGACTTCAATTGAAAGATTTAATGTATGAAGAAAGAATTTCAATCCATTAATCAGACTGCTATTATACTCGTACACCCATCTTCTCTAATAAATTTAGTATTATGTAAACAGGACAAAAAATAATAATAACGCTTCCAAGTAATAGCTTAAAATGTTATCTTTTATAGTACATTATGGTACAAGTGAGTAAAGTTGGTGATTACCGCTGAGGCGCCATTGAGACCCGAGCCGTAGGCGAGGGTCATAAGAGAGCCGAGGACGGTAATCATCAATACACACGTGTATCATACGACGTTTTTCAACACACTTGTGAATAAATAATACTAAAAAATCATTTTAAAATAATCATTCGCAATGGCGGGGAAAATTAATTGGTTTTCCAATTTTTTATTTATATAATTTGGAAAAGGCAAAAGGATCTAGGCCCATACAGCCTCGTTTTCCTATGCGCTCGCATCTTACAATGGCGATCGGCCATGGACTAAAAAAATTAGGTTTCTTTTTCTTTGGTTTGTCGTGGATAGCGTTTTAGCCACGTACAAAATGGGGTATTTAAAGTTTTTACAGAGAAAACCAAAGTTATATTTGAGTGAAAGTTTTGTTTATTAAACACGTACAAGTTGAAATGATCTATTTAAATACGAAGTTGCATGAAATGAGCAAGCCATATTTGTGTATTAATTTATTAGTACGATTGAATACGATCTTTTTTGTATCGAAACTTTTTTAAGAACAAAGCAACTCTAGCAACAAAATTGAAAAAAAAAATCTATAACTCACTAGTGAATAATAGCAAACAAAAAGTCTCAGTTTGATTATAGGTGTCATTATGTGCCTAATTGCAGTGAAATTAGAGCCACTTTATGAGCAAGTGTGTTGAAAAAAAAATTACGTTCGTGCTCGGCCCTGTCTTTAACACCTATGCATTAGGGGTCGCCTTCTGTTTTTATATTTAAAACTTTTTTTTTATTGAGGAAGTGGGCAACAGGGTTAGTCCAGCTACCTGCCAGTACTGCACCTGCTATCCACAAAAAATATACAAACTCCGTCTATTTCGAGGGCCACTACACTGGCGCGGCAAGTGAACCGTGAATTATTGCTGACGTCACGCTTATTAGCTGGGGGTTCGGAGTTCCGTACAAACAAATAAAACAACTATTAAAAGTTATCAAATATGTTTCTCGATGATTATTGCTTTAGATAATGATTCAGGAAAATTTATGAACTAACCCACATTGCTATACTTACGTAAATTCAGTTTTAAAAATAACGGATGAAAATACACTTTTACAATTTTTTTGACACCACGCAGCAAGGGAAAATATGGAAATCTAAAAGTAAAAATTACCCGTTTTTTCTTTAAATAAGAACCAACCATAACTTTACTGGGAACAATATAAAATCCTACTAATCTTATTTTATCATGTATTTAGGTACATTATTATATTTATTCTTTATTATCAAACAATCTTTTTACTAACAAATGTAGTAGGTTATGTAAATTATTGAATTTGTTTTCACAGTGCAAGTTATTTTGGCCTGTAGTATTGTAAATTTACAAAATGGCCGACACATGTAACACATTACGGCTCCAAGAAGAAAAATGTCTAAAATAATCCCAAAGCTACCCATCTCCTGGTGGCCCCATTCACGGCGTGGGTTAGTGACATCGGCGAAATAAAAAACAAAAAATAAACCGCGACTCGCCGCGACTGATATAAAACTCTTAAATTAGATCTCCCCCGCTTTCATAATAAGCACTATTATATCATTCAACGTTGATTTTGATTTCAAAAATACTTAACTTCTGTTACTAGACTTGCATTCTATGCAAGTCTTGTACCTACCATTTGTCTTGGTATTGGGGTTTCATTTAAATTAAATCTTATAAATGTAGCGTTCAATGTTCCTTCAATTGACCACTGCCAAAGTTAGGATTTGATGCGTTTTTCGAAGGTCTCTAAATATTTTCAAGAAGATTGACGAATAATATTATGGAAATAAAGTTTGTGAATATAGTTTATAAATAAAATATGTGATCGCATAGGTTTTCAGCGTCATTATCATAAATAAGCCATAAGTTACCTACCTACTAACTACTTCACTTTAATTTTTTGTTCTTTAAAAATAATTTCTTTTTCTATCTTTTAAAGAACACTAAGAAGTCACCACAAAGAAAGGCTGTCGATACTAGTTAGAAAATCTTTACCGTTGTTTTAATTAACAGCATTTTATAGATCTTTTATTTAGATTTTAAAATCGATTAAAATCTAAGTAATTGATGTTGGCAGCATCAAGATAATCCCCAGTCGGAAGATGTCCGTTATCCATTAGAACGCGCAATAACAACCAGAGTTAAACGCATTGTGTTGTAGCTTGTAGCCTTAACAACCACGGAAAATACGGTTTTAGTCTAGTTTTAAGGCCCCATTTTATTTTAGTTCATTATTTTTATATGTAGTATGTAGCTGGTGTTACATTCGCTAAACCAAATGTTTTGTGTAGTTTCTCTATCAGTGGTTATCGTCAATAACCTACATGTTATATTCTCCATTTTGCTGAATAATTCCTATCTTTCGTTATTGCTATTGTATAAAGGGCCTAATTTATAGGTCATAGATAAATTCAAATATATTTTTATACACACTAGTTAGTAAGTTTGTCATTTGTCTATAGCTCATTATTCAATCTTCCAATGCATGACCAGTGCCAATCTAGTAATAAGTTAGCGCGATAGGTGAGCGGTTGCCCTATACCTAAACCACCAATTGCCCCAGATCTAAGAAAAAAAAACTGAAAAATAACCGGCCAAAAGCGAATGGAGGACTCGCACACGTTCTCTACCACCGTGGCACCCTTTGGGTATGGAACCCTAAAAACGTATCTAGAGATGATCTACAGGTAATTTGTCTCTTAAATTATCTCTGTGATAGGTATAAATATAATTTCAAACTAGTGACCCGGTCTCGGTTCGGTTAATATGATATTATACAAAAAACTTTCCTCGTTTATCGCGATTTCTATTAGTGAAAACCGCATCAAAAGTCCGTTAAAAGACGTCGGGAAGCGACTTTGTTTTATCTCATGTACCTAAACCTAAAAAATTATCGTAGGTCAACGTATTCGATCTCCCAGATAGCGATATCAGGGATATTCTAGCTTTCCATTGGTCAAAGAATTTTGAAAATCGGTCAAGTACCTAGTTTTTGAGTTTATTCGTAACAAAAATACAAATCTTTCGTCTTTATAATATTAGTATAGATATAGATAGATAAGTATAATATTAACAATGTGAAGTTGTCCATAAGCGACAATTAGTCGGGGTTAGTAGGGTAGCCGGGTATATAAGTCGGGTATTGCGGTCGGGATCACTCGGGGTACGACCGGCAGAGAATGGATCAATACTTAACGCATCCGAGTGCGCTTTCTATTGGATCGCATTTAGTTCTGTAGAACAAGATGTACCCTTTAGTAATCAAGTACCTAAATACTCTCTGCAGTCGAAGGCATCTTCTTAATTTAATTTTTTATTTTGGCAACAGACAGTCATGTTATAACAATATTACAGATTCTTATGTAATGATGTATCCTGGAATACCAAATTTAAGCTTAATATATAATAACAAAGACATATTATGGCCTCCGACTGCATGAGATTGTTGTAAGATTTTGCAGCAGATGGTATTTAACTAATTCCTACTTTACCAATAGAACATCTTGTTTCCATTTGATTATTTGATTTTTTAAATTTTATTTTTATCTTTAAAAAATATTATTTTAACATTCAAGATACCTACCTAACATGACTTAACTTATATAATCCTACTTCCCTACTTAATACATAATTACAAATTGCGAAAAGTAATTTTGTTTGTTTCGTAGTGTTTTACGCACCTGACCTGCAGACGTAAGTATTCACAGAGACTCGATACCGTTTCCGTTCGATTCAAGTCGAATCTATCGACATCGGAAACGAATCTATCGACATCGGAAACGAATCTATCGAAAACTAATGTCACATATTATGACAGATGACATTAGTTTTAGATACCAACATCAGCCCATCTCGATAGATTCGTTTCCGATGTCGATAGATTCGTTTCCGATGTCGATAGATTCGACTCGAATAGAACGGAAACGGTATCGAGTCGCTGTGAATACGTCTGCTGAATCTCCCTTTTACGCCTCTAAAAAAATGTGGGTCGTTGTGAAAACCTCCAATTTTCGTCGTTTAAAAAGATCCTATATAAAAACACATCTACCTCAACCCACTAATAAATTAGAGGATAACCAAAAACAAAGACCACAACAAGATTAACGCTTTCTTGATAATGGGGCGGACACAGCCGGGCCCTACCCTAACTTAATAATTGCAGTAATTGGTGTACTCTATTACATGTTATTATGTGCGTACAACGGGATTTTAGTCCAACTGATGATTCAAAAATGAGAAGTAATTAAATGGGCAGCAATAATAAAATTTGGTTAGCCACAAAAAATCAGCATTTAAATCATTTGGTCGGCATACAAAGATTTTGTTCGCAAATAAAAAAATCAGGCAGCAATCCTTGTTCGGCAAATAATTTTGATAATGGTCAAAAATTAAATCAGAAATAGGCAGCTTACAATAACATGGGTTTGCATAATAAACATTCAGTCTGCAAAATAGTTACTTGGTCCGCAAAATAACTACTTGGTCAGCAAGACTTCATGATTGAACAGCAGAGAAAACATGTCGTAAAAAATTATACTATAGCCACTCCCACTCCCACTCTCATTCCCACCTACCCTTCTCCTACCCTCTCATACCTCCTCCAGGTGGTAGGAGGAGGTAGGAGGATGTAGTAGGAGGTAGTAGGATGTAGTAGGAGGTAGTAGGAGGAGGTAGTAGGAGGAGGTAGTAGGAGGAGGTAGTAGGAGGAGGTAGTAGGAGGAGGTAGTAGGAGGAGGTAGGAGTAGGTAGGAGGTGGTAGGAGGATGTAGTAGGAAGTAGTAGGAGGTAGGAGGAGGTAGGAAGAGGTAGGAGGAGGTAGGAGGAAGTCGGAGGAGGTGGTAGGAGGTGGTAGGAGGAGGTAGGAGGATGTAGTAGGAGGTAGGAGCTACTTCCTCCTACTACATCCTACTACCTCCTCTTACCACCTGGAGGAGGTAGGAGTAGGTAGGAGGTGGTAGGAGGATGTAGTAGGAGGTCGTAGGAAGTAGTAGGAGGTAGTAGGATGTAGTAAGAGGTAGTAGGTGGTTGGAGGAGGTAGGTAGTAGGAGGTAGCTACTACCTCCTACTACATCCTACTACCTCCTACTACATTTACTACCTCCTCCTACCACCTCCTCCTACCTACTCCTACCCCCTCCTACCTCCTCCTACCTCCTCCTACATCCTCCTACCTCCTCCTAGCTCCTCCTAACTCCTCCTCTTACCTCCTCCTCCTACCTTCTACCTCCTCCTACCTCCTGCTACCTCCCACTACCTCCTACTACCTTCTACTACCTCCCACTACCTCCTACACCTTCCTACACCGAACTCCTACACCCCATTCCTACCCCCAACTCCCACGCCCACTCCCACTACCACAACCACCACAAAATAATAATCATAATCATAAAAGTTGCATAATCCAAAGTCCTTCCTAATCTATGTAAGGAATGCGCCCATTTTGCGCATGACAAGTTTGCTAAGACTATTTTTGCTACTTTTATATGAAGCTCAAAACATATTTTTTGGCTTCCCCTCTGAGTGCTTACCAAAATTTTATTAAACAGTAGCAGCTCATTGCAGCTCAAAAATAATTACAGCCATCCAGAATGACATAAATTGCTGATAGGTTTTGTAATGTTTGCTGGCCATGAGTTGCTGACCAATTAGCTATTTCTGCTTACAGATTATATTTTTCTGCTTACAAAAATACGAATACTTTGCTAACCATTTAAATAACACCCTTCAAAAATGATTAATGTTTCAAAAGTAACTATTAGTTCAAAAGATAACAAAGCTAAGTATTTGTGTAAAGCTAGGTTTAATGATATGTAGAAACGCGGTAGGTTTCATTAAAACACTAAGATCTAAAGATAAAGGGTGTTATTTAAATGGTTAGCATAGTATTCGTATTTTTGTGAGCAGAAAAATATACCTAAGCTGTAAGCAGAAATAGTTAATTGGTCATCAAACATGAAACTCATGCCCAGCAAACATTTCAAAATCAATCAGCAATTTATGTCATTCTGGATAGCTGTAATTATTTTTGTACAGCATATTAATTAATGAGCTGCTCCTGTTTAATAAATTTTTGGTAAGCACTCAGAGGGTAAGCGAGATAGGAGGAGAGTTTATATTATGCAACTTATTATTATTATTATAGTTGTTGTTGTCGTTTTTGTCATTGTCATTGTCGTTGTCGTCGTCGTCGTCTTCGTCGTCTTAGTCGGCGTCGTCGTCACCGTTATCGTTATCATTATCATTATTTAACGTACATTTCAACGCCGATTTAAAAAAAACGCAATCCAATTAGTTATTTTGCTCGCCATGTTTTAAATATTATGCATACCAATCAAATACACTGCATAAAGACATGTTTTCTTTGCTGTTCAATCATTAAATCTTGCTGACCAAGTTAGCTATTTTGCGGACGAAGTAGTTATTTTATTGCGGAACAAGGATTGCTGCCTGATTTTTTTAATTGCCAACAAAATCTTTGTATGCCGACCAAATGATTTAAATGCAGTTTTTTTGTGGCAAATTGCACCAAATTTTATAATTGCTGATCATTTAATTACTTCTCAACGATAAATAAGTAATATCTAAACAGTTGAATAGCGAAATTAAAAACCAATCGCCCACCACACATCATTACTATATCAATGAAGATCATGAGGACACTTTTTTGCTGAATCTTTTTTACAAGTTAAATTCGCGTGAGAATTGTCTTTCTTTGGACGCATACATCGCGTGAAACCTACTTTCCTTTCATCAGTACAGTAAACTAATTTACCATAAGGCGAAATGAACAGTCTTAGCACATACTAGCAGTGCCCTGCGGTTTCTATATCCAATTTATATCTATACCAACATAAATTAAGAACGGTTCACCGGTTCAGGCGTGAGAAATAACAAAGTCACTCTCGCATTTATTAATAACTAGCGATGCTGCGCGGTTCTGCCCGCGTAGTTCTCGTTCCCGTAGGAATACGGGGATAAAATATAGCCTATGTTACTCACTGTTAATGTAACTTTCTATCGGTGAAATATTTTTTAAAAATGTTTTAGTGGTTTAGGTGTGAAAACACAACAAACAAAGTAACTTTCGTATTTGATACGTGTATACGCCAATCATTATTATTAGGGCAACCTTTCGACTGGATATCATAATGTCATAGTGTCACAGCCACAGCGAAGCGCTGACCCACTTGTAGCTATCGATTTCGAATATTAATTGAATATTTAAAGATCAAAAATGTACTTAATTTAATGATTATGTATTATTGTAGGTACTTTGACTAGTGTGATGAATGGCAGAAAAATGGAGCAGCTCAGTATGTATTATGATGTATCGAACAGATATGGCACACAAAGCATACAATTATAAACGAGTTTTTAAGATGAAAGATAAGATAACACGTCATATTTGTGAGCAAAACTTCAAAGAAATGTTAAATGGTTCTTGGTTTCATGTCTAGGGGTTTATTATTTACCTATGTATGATTGCCATTTGTTTAGTACTTACCTTCAGTACCTGTCCGCCTAGTTTATTTCTCATATAATAATTAGTTATTTAGTAGGTACATACTTACAATTATTACATCTTACTGAAACCACAGACAGTGACATTGGATTATAATTAGTAACATTTAACTAAATAATTGCAGCATAAATGACTTTAATAATAATTTTCCTTAAAGCTTTTGATATATCTGTTTTGGACTTGACCCTGACCACACACTGGCAGTAATCTCTGTCAAAGGATCAGCCCATTTAAGCTAGGTATCTAGAATTGAAGGATCGGATGATGAAGAAAACTTGTAATGGTGCTTTATTTAAAGCGAGTTTAAAATATTTTCTTAGTCTAAACTGATACTATCCATTACACAATTCACAAAGACGAAATTGTCATGAAATTGCTATTTCCTAAGCAAAAAAAGATGAGATGTGAACTAATGTTTGACATTGTCGTCAAAATATATAACGTTGAGTAACTTTAAAATGTCTCATAATTAGCCTCATATAGTTTTTTTAAATTATTTTTTTATTTTATGGTCAATGTTCCTTTTGCTACTGATAGTTGTAATCTCTACACCTAAGTGGTTAAACTTATGACTTTGTTATTTTGATTTGTATTATATTTCCTACTAATAACATTCCAAAGAATTACAGAAGCACAATATTATAGGCGAGTTGATTTTTGAGAAAAAATACTACAAAAAATATATACTTATTTTTAAAATTTTGTGAAATATATTGTTTTATTTTTTACAGCTCTGTCTTACAAATACCCAGCCAGTTGTAAAACATTTACACCGTACAAGTGGCATAATGCAAAACGCCGTGCCAAAAAAAAAAAAAAAGTTATTAGCTGTCTTAAATTTGAACTACGATGTTTCATATTTACCCCAAAGTAGGGGAAAAAAATGAGACACATATTTTGTGTTGAAAAAGTACTATTTTAGATATTTATTAGCAAACTGATCATAATAAAAGATAGATAGTATTGAAAGGCACAATACTATTGGATCTAAGAAATTTTCAAATCACTTTAACAACTTCAAAACTCAAAAGTTTATGTTTTCGTCTCATAATTACCCCACCTGACCCTATCCAGTCTTCTGGGCATGATGCCTAGGTACAGCCAAGAGCACGCTAAGCTTGACACTTTGGACTTTGAACCGGGAGTCCTGTATTCTATTTCTATGACACGCAGTATAAATCAGAGCTCAGCTTAAACTGGTAGTGTAAAGCTTGACTTGCTCTTGACAGCACCTACCACATGATTTCATGACACATATTTTATCAGTACCTAAATATTGTAAAATAATGCACACTTAGATGCAGTAATTTGGAAATTAAATTGTAAATTGGACATAGAAAGCTGCAGCTGTGAATTGACTTTATCTCGCACCCGATATAACGGTAATGTGTCACGGTCTTCGCCTTTCGTTATCAGTCGTGACCGCAAATTCCTCTTAATAAATATTCAGATAGCAGACTTTATTACTTTATTATGTTTTCTCGGAGATACTCGTATTGATAATGACACCTCATTTATCAAAAGTATCTCAATCGTCTCGTCTATACGCAACATACTGAACACAACAAACGCTTTTTGTTAGGTAGGTAGACATCATATTCACTCCTTACCCGTGGTACTACTGGTGGTACTACTAGTAGTACAACGGGGATAATTTTTTGCCCGTAGTACTACTATCCTGTCTAGTAGTACCACGGGAGATTTTTCATTACCCCTGGTCCTACTTATTTTTTATCAATTATTGGTCACGGTGAACTAGCTCCACAAGTCCGTGCCCCATTATGTTTCTTCGTTATTCTACTATTACTTACTATTTATATAATATGTAGAATCTATCAGACGCCCAAACTACAACTAACCTACATTCTGGCTCTGGTAAGCCATAGTGTTTATCAAAAAATATTTAGATCGTAAGAACGAAGTTAAAAGAGCTTTATTTATTGAGAAGGCATTTTAGTTAGTATTATATTTTTTAAGTTTAATACCATTAAACCAATACAATTAAACCAATTCGGACTTGTAATTCTTCGGAATCCAGTTTTGCTCCCGAGGAACGCTGAGGCCGAAATCCAGTCTTGTGATTCTTGGAAGTAGGTACGAGAAATTTTGGACGGCTTTTTAAGACTTATTGCCTCGTTTGAGAACTTCCATTTTTATTTTCCTTCTTTTAGTAGCCCCCTACGGTTTTTAGGTAAGTAAGTAATTTTAAATAAGTTGCTTCTGCATATGAACGAATCACGTAAAATAAACACGTTTTGTGACTTTTTCTTTTGAAGAGTCAAATAGATATATTATATACTTATACATACATAGTAAAATTATAACTTTTAAAAATAATAGCTTGCATGCGCAATATACCAAACTACCGTTTTTACAGACTTTTTGTGATGACTTGATTTTTTTGTTGCCTGTTAGGACACCGGAGGTCGACATCCCACACGCTGGCTAGTCAGTCCACGAGATAAATCGCTGAGATATCTGCGATATAAGTTGAGGAGAAACGCGTATGTGAACTCCTTACAGAGAAATTCTATAGTCTGTCTAAAACACTTTGGTTTTTTTTTTGCAATAGATTGTAAAAAAGGCGCATTAACCTCTTACTTATGCCAATAAAATAAAACATAATTGATTTTCAAATGTTACGGTGCTTATTGGAACCGCGCGGTCCTCGACGAATTAAGAAGTTTCGATTCGATCAAGAAAGAGAATTTTTTCTAATTCTTTTCTTGGGCAAACATGGTATAATAATTCGTAAAATATAAAAAAAATATCTCACATTTCCGTATTGTATGAAGGTTTAGGTATCCTAATTTCACGTTTCATGCAAAAGAGTTGGTAAAACGAAGTTAAGAAATCCTTGAAATGTTGGCGTGTGAAAATTGTAATAACCGTAAAAATGGAATGGTAACCTAACCGCTTTAATTAAACTAATAGCTCAGATAAAAAGCAAAGTGGCGCCAGATTTTTCGTTAATTGAAATTTTCGTAACACTGGCATATATTTTTTACTTTACGTGCTTATGACCAAAATAAAATTAAGCATTTCCTTAGTTATGGTTTTATTTAAAAACAAATGTCCGACTAAAATCTCTGCCATCTCTCGCATAGTACAGTCAAGATCACGCTAAGCTTGACATTTTGGACTTTGACCCGGCCCTATATTCTATGGCGCGCAGTACAAATCAGAGCTCAGCTTAAACTGGTAGTGTCCAGCTTGACTTGCTCTTGACTGTACCTATATACTTACTATTTATTAATCTGTGCCCGTGGGTACGATAAGTCAATAAGTAGGTACTTAGGTATAATATTAACAAAACTTACTAGAGTAAGTCAATTTACGTGAAAAAATAAACACACAAACAATTATTTTATATGTGAATCAGTGTAAAAAAACTGTAAGCTGTATAATTAACAAACAACGAATCGTACATAATAACGACTGTAAAAAAATGATTAAATGTGACTCACTTCATTCGTAGAGTTACTCACTCCATTCGTAGAAAAACTAATAGGCGACATCATACAGCGTTCCTTCCCGATTCTCTCGATCTCCCCCGATCTGTATAAGTTACAGAACATACAGAAGAAAGAGCATACAGAACAGTGACAGATTAAGGTCACAATTTTCCCTTAGTCGGTTTCCATCAAAATCTAGAGGCACCGCTTAATGAGACACTTTCCCAAAACTAATATATATGCATAATGTAATTTCTTAACAGGAAAAGAAAAAAATGGAAAAACGTTATTTAAAACCAAGGATTGTCGTTCAATAGGGACACGAGACCGATTTATGCCTGTAAATGTTCTGTACTTATTTCTAGAAAAATAATTATGGTAATTTGTTTTTAGTATTTCTTTTAAACAACAAACACATGGGTTACAAATAGATTGCTCGCCTTTTTATATGCTGTCAGTCACCAGGATTGTGCCTAATAATATACAGGAATGGAACTCGTACGTATGCCTTCTTCCTCGGGGATAAAAGGCGTTAAGATATTTCTTTTCTTCTCGATGTCAAAGTATGGTAACCAAACAAATAACGGTGACAACCATATCAGTGGAATCAGGGGGCCAATTCCACTAAATGTCAACGGTTATAGTTGGATGACAATGACATATCAATGGTCAGTCAATGGTGTTATTTTGGCACTTTTCAGAGCAAATAACACCATCGACTGACCATTGAACATTGTCATCCAACTGTAACCGTTGACATTTAGTGGAATTGGCCCCCAGTTCGCGTGGCAGCGAAATCAGATATTCGGGGCCAGTGGACCTCGGCGATTTGGTCACGTTGCTAATGACGTGCCTTTTAGGATTGTTTTTATTCGTCGCTGATCTACTGTAGGCGTAAAACTTCCCACGATCATTTAATATCATGAGAATCCGTGGGACAGCGGACCCCAAAACTACTTAGTAGTAGGTAGTAGTATAGTATGTAGTTGGGTTTCGATTGTTTGAAGAGATGCAAATTATTTCAATTCTGATTTTATAAAATGTTGAAACAAAAACAATATTCCCTAAAAAGAAAGAAAAAGACCAAAAAGAGTTGTCACTACTGAAATTAAAGGTGTCAGCATTAAAAATCAGACTACCTACGAGTAAGGTACTTAAGTAAGAGTAAGGGCTTCTCTGGAACTACTGATACGAATCAGAAAATTCTTTCATTGATATAGAAAGTCTCACTATTCCCGAGTGACAGGCTATTACCGACACGGATGAAAATATTATTAAAATTGTAAGATCTGGTATTCTAGTTTATCTTCCTTGCATTTTGGTCGAGTTAGACATTTTCAGATAAGTGAACAGATGCTAATTAAAAATGTCCAAATTAAAGTCAAAAGTGCCCAAACCGCTGACCTTTGCGAAAAAAATTTTTATGTAATCTCGTTCAATCAGCACTTCAGCAGGCATGCAACAGGCAATGCAGCCTAAACTGGTTAGCATTAAAAGCGTCACAAAAAACTTGCATGCCAAAAAACTAGCCCTGCAACTTTCTTAAATCGTTCGAAATTAAATTTTAACTTTTGCCGAAACATATTGCCTTTAATTATCTGGTTACAGAAACATCTGGAGATATACAAAATATCGTAATTTGCACTACGCACACAGCTGTTGCACATATTTGATTGAATGTATTTTTCATATACCTACATATAACATCAAATTCTTGAGAACTTAACGAGGTACAAAGTTTTCAAGTGTGTATTTCGCACTTGAAGTTTTATAATTATCATTTGGCCGACCATATGGTGACATTGGCGACCTCTGATGCAATCTTCGTTAACGACCAAACCAGACTTCGAGCTGTTCATATTATCGCCACTTTGTTTTGTTCAGTTTAGCAGAGACATAACTGTGCTTATAACATAACAGCCTTTACATATAAATAACGGTTTATTGAGTCTAACACATAAAAGTAATTGGAGACCTCAAATTAAAATGGAGTCTTACGTAAGTCTTCCGGGATGGGATCAAAGTTGTAACTGTCGTAAAACTCGTAACAAAATATTACTTATTTTTGGGTTTAGTTTAGAGAATAAAGTGGCACAAGACTTTTGTGTTCCCTTACAGTAGAATTAGTAAGAGAGAAATTTTATTATTTCATATAAATTATGTATATCGTAAATACATTTCGAGTAATCATCCAAATAAAGCAATTTAGTAAAAAAATGTAATAGTATTTTTAAACAGACCTTAAAAACTATCTATGATTTAGGAATCTTCAAGCCCTTCAACAAAAGAAGTCTTTTCATAAGGAGTCCTACACTAAGTAGGAAACCGCTAAACAGAACCTATTTAGACAACTTTTGAAGCTTAGCACATGTGCATGCAAATTGAGAATGCAAATAACCCGCACACTGATGTAACTCTATATGGAGAAGTCTCATAGAAGTCAGCCCAACAGATGTCAATCTAGGTTACATGATCAAATGTGGCTTGATATCAGCGAATACTTTTATAATACGTAAATGAACTGTACACTGAACAAGCTAGATTCGACAATTTTTCCTAAAATTTCTAGCTTAAGTTAAGTGAAACACAATTTATGTGTTTAAGGGCGGCTTGCACCATTTGTTCTTAAATCTGGATTTTATTAAGTTCTCTTTAAGCATAAGCTCAATTTAACTTAAACTAGATTATAAACGTCTTGCAATAGTGTCAAATGTACTTGACTTAACTAAACCTAGCTTAGCGCGTTCCATTCGTTCGTTGTTCGTTCCGATGCGTTCCACTTATCCAGTGTGGCTGGATATTCCTTGCACTTTTAACTTTTTGGGTGCAACGGAACGTTTCCCGTTTGTCGTTTGTGTATGAAGTCGTTGCGTTGTTATTTTATTTGTTTTTGTGGTTTGATCCCGAGCACCTAATTTAAAATATAATCATCATTCTCATCATCAACCCGTAACAGCCCACTGCTGAGCTAAGGGTCTTTCCTCACACATGAGGAAGTGTGGGCTATAATCTCCCACGCGAGCCCACTGCGGATTGGGAGATGGTGTTAAGCTAGTGGCCACTTAACAGTCAGAATTTTTCAAGCCACCCAAGGGTATCTGACATGGCTTAACGACTTCCATTGTGCGTAACACAACGAAAACCGGGACCAACAATTTAACGTGCCTTCCGAAACACGGAAGCGCTCGTAATATAAATGCCACTAGGCGGTCACCCATCCACTGACTGACCGCACCCAACTTTGCTTAACCAGTGTGATCGTTACAAACACACTGGCACCGCAGGGCTACGAGCGCTTCATAAAATACTACGAGCGCTTCTAAAATATAATAATACCAGAGAAATAAGGATTTTACTGCTGTTAGTAGAAAAGTATCTAGTCATAGAAAATAAAAAAACAAACGGGGCAACCACTAAAGAAAAGTAAATCCAAATATTGGACGAGTACCTACTTCATCCTCGTCAGTTAGTAATTAGTCATCGAAATCACTTAAAAATTCAAAGACACATTGATTTTCACAATAAAGCACTCACTAAGCCGAGATTAGCAACGTTAAACTGCCCACAACACCGGTTTAAATTTGACATTACTTTAAATCTAGTTTAACTCTAAACCGACGCCGTGCAATACGATAAGTTCGACTTAAGTTTAAACCGAATTTAACTCGCCTAAAATCTAGATTTAACTCGCTTGTGCAAGCCGCCCTAAGTTCTATATCTAGTTGAAATTATTAAAGTACCTACTAGGTAGGTACTATCACTTTATAAACATTCAATGATATCGTGTGGAATTCACCTTTCCAATGAAATTCATCATTCATCATTATCAATCCATAACATTCCACTGTTGACCTATGGGTCCTTCGTCAAATAATATGAGGAAATATCTAGGTACCTACTTACAACGCTAGCTCATCGCGAATTAAGAGATGGTGCTGGACAAGTGACGCAACTGACTGAATTTTTGAGGCCACTTCTGATAATGGTGGATGTAATGACAGTAGGGTGTAACATTTTGATAGACTGCTTTTTTATTATTGCTTTCTTAACCAGTAGCGCGATCGTTAGAAACCCTGTCACCTCAGAGCTATTTATAGCGCATCCAATTCAGTACTATAGCTAACAAGAGAGGGTAGAGGGGATAAATAGTACAGCCTGTCTCCTGGACACTGTTCCATTATGTAGGAAACAAAACGAATACTTTTTTCGTTATTATAATAATGAAAAAAACTTTGTTAATAAATATGAGTTCAAAATATTGAAACATTAACGTTACCGTCCCTGTTTGATACATTGGCCAGCGCAATATGGAGTGACACATTCCTCAATTGAACGCACCGCGAGATCTCGAATTAGCGCCAATTTGTGCCTCCGGCTGACTCACTGCAGTATTCCAGGCTTGTTTCAGAGTTATTGCGGCAACAGGATCGATCCCGAATTTCTGTTTACTAAACTGTAGATATACCTTTATTCCCAGTCATAGAATAGGACAGCTCGCGAAAAGTTGTTCCGAAAACAGACAAACGCGGAAAGCTACTTTGTCTTATATATTTTTTAAGGCAAATTACAAAAAAAAAAACAAGCGAAATGCCTCTGGCTCTTCATCCACTCAGGAAAAAGTAACACTTAAAACCAGTACAAAAAGCCGTCTCGGCAAGATCGGATCCACCAACTTAACTGGGTCTAACTAGGTCGACTATTTTTTTTTTCTAATTTCGTTGGTAAATTTAATAAAATAAATACTGGCCATGATTGTAAACACATAACGCGAACTATGCTGTCGTTTTAATTTAGATTGTATATTTCGAATTTGAGCCTGTTCTAATTAGACCTTGACTATGTACTCCAAAGCTGGATCCGCCATTGCCACGGGCATCTGTTAGTAAATCAATCTAAATATTAGTGATGGGACACGAATCACATTTGATTCGAATGATTCGAATGATGAAGGTGAAAAGTTGATTCGAATGAGATTCAAAGTTGATTCGAATTACCGAGTTGATTCGAATCATCTTTACAATTCGAATCACATCGATGATTCGAATTAACATTTATGATTAGAATCTTATATTGCGCGGTAAGCTAACTTATCTAGATGAGACGGTTAAAATTCTTTCACGTTTTTCTTTGATGTTAGGTAAGTATAATAAATTTTTTTGAACTCCGTCCTTAGTTTTTTTTAGAAAGTGGTTAATATAGGTTTGTTAATAAATTTTTCAGAAGTAATTTGAACACGTTGACTAGTATATTTTTATCTATTGAACGATTTTATTGATTCGAATCAACGTATAAATTCGTATTGATTCGAATGTATCAATCAATTCGAATCCAAGGTTTATTCGAATCATGATTCGAATTTTTCGCCAGGTTATTCGAATTGATTCGAATATTAATTTTCGATTCGAGTCCCATCACTACTAAATATGACAACTATGGGCGACCTCGGCAGGGGCACCATCCGACCTTGCCCGCAAATAATGTAATTGGAGGACTGACAATTGGATCCACCACCGCTAATGTAGAGGAAGCGGGGATGTAGGCTGTGAGTCACTGACTGCTCTTGCTTTAGACTGAGTCTAGTCCCTAGAGGATAGGATCATATCATCATAATAATAATCCTATTATAACTAATTGTATATGCGAAAGTGACTTTGTTTTTTTTTTTTCACGCCTGAAGCGGTGAACCGATTTTAATGAATGTTTAATATAGATATACTTAGATTGGATACAAGAAACGTGTTTTTTAATAAACCATGATACAGAACCCTTCAATTTTCTCTACTAGCAGTTGCCGTGTATAGATAATGTTACTTCCAGAAAAGTAATTTTTAAACTCAGTCCTCTACTTTCGAAGCCTAATCATTTCTAAAAAAACAATCTTTCCTCTTCCTAAATCCTAGTGTCTATGAAGCTACTCAAATCTTTTGTATTCTATCCTAACGTCTTAGAAATAATTTACTCTTCGCTTCTCAAGTAGACATTCCAGAGTAGATAAATCACGTCGGCTTTAGATAATCTGTGGTTACCACCATTGTTAAGAATATACTTGAATTCGTCGATGCACATATTGCTCTGCAAATGACGAGTGCAGCGGGGAGCGGGGAACGCGGAAGGTCTTAGCCTCGGCGCGTAGCACCGTCCTACACTTCTCGATCAACATTGCGGCCATACATACAGCCTTTAAAAATATGTTTGTTATAATTGTCAAAATTGTTAAAGTACATTAAATTATTGCATGAAGATTCGTGGCTTCCTTCTTTACAACCATACATCTATCACATCCATCGAAATATAAAAATTCACCAAGTTCTTGACGCCATAGTCAACATGCTGGTCCTTCGAGCAGAATTACGGAAGAATTAGTGGCCCATGGAGAAGTAAGAAATCCAGAAAGGAATTTATCGAATCAAGTAAGAAATATCTTATCAGCCTTATTTACGCCCTAACACATTGAACGAGGATTAAAGTTGAAAACCCTGGACAGGAGAGTAGTTTGGAGTGAGTTCGTATCAATACTGTTCTAATCAATTAATATTCTAATAAAATTAAATCAGAATTTTTTATATTTGTCGCAATTTTTAGCGTTAATCACCGCTTATAGTGATATCCCACCATTATTAAATTTATTTCATTAAATTATTAATAATTTTATAGCGTACTTTTGCCGAAATATCAAAAATAGTTCACGTAATTATCAAAGTTATAAACGACAGATTTGTTTACGACATAAAACTGTGCACGATAGGTATCATCGCAAATCGCCACCGATGAGATCCTTTGTTATAGCTGCCGGACTCGGGCATTGGAATGCAGTTTCTCTTTTCTAACGAGTTTGTCGTAGGTATATAGATCGATCACACTGAGTTATTGCAATTGGTTATATTACATAGTTGTAATTATAATTCGTTCGGTTCGTACTTTATTTAGTAAAATACGTAACTGGCATTAATCGTATACAATAATACGGAACTGTAATTTATGTCATTATAAATTATTTAGTTCTTTAATTATCTTCATATTTAGTTTATTTACAGTTATAAATACAGTATAGGTAATCACTTCAGTTCCCACAACCTATCGGAATGGCGGATTTTAAAGAGCTAGTTAAAAGGCGAGGAACCATTAAGGGTAAGTTAACTGCGTTCACTAATTATTTGAACAACCTAAAGGGTGATTTAAGTTCTGCTCAACTTACTGAACTTCAACTTCGTATTTCAAAGGCAGATGCGTTACTGGCCACATTTGATGATGTTCAAACTTCCATAGAACTAATCGTGGATGACACCGATGAGACCTATGCTCAAACCATCGAAAGAACAGAGTTTGAAAATCATTATTATTCAGTTCTGGCCAGAGCGCAGGAATTTCATCGGTATTATACCTCTAAGTTGGAGGATGACGATAATGAATCGTATAAGTCAGGTTGTTCAAGAGCGAATCCAGAAATGGGAAGAAGGCATACAAAGAGTAGCAGTTCAGGTATTAAATTGCCAACCATCCAGATTCCTAAATTCAGTGGGCAGTATGAGGATTGGCTCGAGTTCAGAGACACTTTCGAATCGCTAATAAACTCCAACGCCTCCATTGGCGATGTTCAAAAGTTTCATTATTTGAGGGCATCCTTAGAGGGGAGTGCGGCTCAGGTAATAAGGTCTTTGGAGTTTTCGTCCAGCAATTATATTGTAGCCTGGGAGTTGTTGTGCGACCGTTTTAACAATGAGAAATTATTAGTCCAAAATCATGTCCAATCCATATTTTCTGTAGAATCAATTAAGCGAGAGTCTGCACAATCCATTCGTAAAATATTAGACACAATTTCAAAAAATTTAAGGTCATTAGAAATCCTAGGTGAACCTACACACTACTGGGACACGCTTATCATTTATATAATAAATTCAAAACTCGATTCCAAGACTTCCAGGGAGTGGGAAGAACGTAAAGGCGAACTAAAAAATGTTACTCTCAAAGAGTTTCAATCATTTTTGAAAAATAAGGCTGATTTACTCGAAACTATATACATGAGCAATAAAGTAGACAAATATAAACATAGTGAACATGTCAAGGGGTTAGCTGCAGTCACAAACACAGAACAATCGATTAGTTGTCCCGTATGTAATGAAAGTCATCGCATTTTTAATTGCAACAAGTTTTTGTCTCAATCTATCAACGAGAGAGCAGATTCAGTTCGTAAGTTAAAGCTTTGTATAAATTGTCTTCGACCTGGACATCAAGCTCGCGTTTGTAGATTGGGTACATGTACGAAGTGCTCGCGCAGGCACAATACACTATTGCATTACACTACACCCATTGACACACCTGAAGACACGGTACCGCCGATTGCAAGCACAGCAACGCTCTCAGTCCAGACGACAGAGCGGGTGTTACTCTCAACCGCAGTGGTGTATATACGAGGCCAAGATAACCAGCGTCATGAGGCCAAGGCTGTTCTCGATTCAGGGAGCCAAGCATCGTTCATGACAGAAGCTTTACTAAACAAACTGAAACTCACACATACAAAAACACATACATCGGTAGTAGGTATAAACAATACATTGTCACAAATTACAAAGCGTTGTAATACATCCATTGAGTCGCGAGTTACTCCATACACATTTGATATGTCATTTTTAGTACTACCAAACATTACAAGTCTATGTACAAACAGTGCACAAACACAAAAGTTAGATATATCAACACAAATTAAATTAGCAGATCCCGAATACTACAAACCGTCAGATATTGATTTATTGTTGGGCGCAGACATTTTTTGGGATTTGGTAGAGGGAAATCAGATTCGTCTTGGTGTGCGCAGTCCTGTTTTGCAACAGACTAAGCTTGGGTACATAGTGTCGGGACCCACTAGTGGTCTCATTCATACGTCACGCCATTCGAATAATGTCGCATGCAATTTTATACAAAACGATTTTATACAAAACGATTTTACAGATATTCACGAACAATTAACCAAATTTTGGTCTATCGAAGAGACTACATACAATTCAAAGCCAGTTTATTCATCGGAAGAGCATTCTTGCGAACAGCATTTTTTACAGAATTTTACGCGCACAGATGAAGGTAGATTTTCAGTTGCTCTTCCACTCAAAATGTCAGAAACCAGTTTAGGTAATTCATATGATAGGGCTAAACAATGTTTTTTGTCGCTAGAACGCAGATTACAACGTCTCCCTAAATTAAAACAAATGTACACTGATTTTATGAAGGAGTATAAAGACTTAGGACACATGTCAGCTATCACAGATAACTTGGATTCAAACACACAACGATCATATTATCTTCCTCACCACGGAGTGTTACGCGAAAGCAGCACGACTACCAAATTAAGAGTAGTATTCAATGCGAGTGCCCCTACGTCTACGGGAATATCATTAAATGATTTACAGATGGTAGGGCCTACAATACAAAGTGATCTTTTTTCTATTTTGATTCGTTTTCGTCACTATTCATATGTCATGACCGGCGACATCGAGAAAATGTACCGCCAGGTAATTGTTAATGAAAATCACAGACATTTACAGCAAATTATTTGGAGGGACGACCCAAGTAAAAATTTACAAACCTATCAGCTCAACACTGTAACTTATGGCACAGCGTCAGCGCCATTTTTAGCCATTCGATGTTTGAAACAGCTTGCTAATGAGTGTCAAAATGATCTGATATCACAAATAATCAGTGAAGATTTCTATGTCGACGATTTAGTGACAGGCAGTCAGTCGATATCACAGTTAGACAAAATTCGTGATGACATTTGCAAAGTTTTATCTACAGGGTGTTTTAATTTGCGCAAAATAAATTCGAACGTTGCAAATTTTACATCTAATAATTCTGACCTAAGTACTCCCCTTACGCTGGGTGAGCAAAATCCATCCACCACTCTAGGTCTCGGTTGGGCATCATCAAAGGACGAGTTATTATTCTCCCAAAGACCCACTGTTAATACAATACCGACAAAGCGGTCAATGTTGTCTAGCATTGGACAAATTTTTGATCCGCTCGGCTTATTAAGTGTTTATATAATCCAATGTAAAATCCTGTTACAAAAACTGTGGTTGCTTAAAATTTCATGGGATGATCCGTTGCCATTAGAGATAACTCAGACCTGGGCTAAATTTATGTCAGATTTGTCGTATTTAAATGACTTGCGTATTCCGCGTTGTGTGTCATGCAAGGAGCCATCTGTAATCGAACTTCACACTTTTTGCGATTCATCAAAAGATGCATATGGTGCGTGTATATATGTTAAGTCCACATCGAGCGATAATCACGTACAAACAACTTTGCTGTGCGCTAAGACACGGGTAGCACCGCTAAAACCCATCACTATACCGCGGTTAGAGCTTTGCGGTGCCCTAATAGGCGCGAGATTGACAGAAAAGGTTTGCCTAGCGTTCCGATTGCCCATACACAAATGTTTTCTGTGGACTGATTCAACAATAGTACTAGGTTGGTTGAAAACAGCACCCAATAAGTTGAAACAATTTGTTAGAAATCGCGTAGCTGAAATTCAAGAATTAACTCAAAATTATGAATGGCGTTATGTGCCTACTCAACTCAACCCAGCTGATTTGTTGACGAGGGGTGTCGACATGTCAAAAATACAGGATTTGGATCTTTGGTGGACTGGGCCATCATTTTTACTAGACTCCGAAAACAATTGGCCAAATATAAGTTATAATCAAACGATTAGCAATGATTCATCAGAAATTGTTTCTCATCTCGCGGTTTCAGAACCAAATAACGATAATGAGTTGATAGATGTTACTCGCTTTTCGAAATTATCAAGGTTACAAAGGTCTCTAGCATATGCGTTACGGTTTGTATACAATTGTAAAACAAAAGATTCAAAATTGACAGGTCCTTTAAGTAAAAATGAAGTGGAAAAATCTTTTGAATTATTATTGAAGCAGTCACAAATAAAATCATTTCCAGAGTATAATACTTTGCAAAAGAATCAAAATATATCAAACAAAAGCACTTTAATAAAACTTACACCATTTTTAGACAAAAACGACCTGCTTAGAGTAGGAGGGCGTTTACAGAATTCTAATTATGATTACGACGTGAAACATCCAGTATTATTATCATGCAAACATCCATTAGCCAAGCTCATATTCACACACGAACATATACGTATGTTTCATGCTGCACCACAATTGCTTCTGTCTTCAATCAGGCAAAGGTTTTGGCCTTTAGGAGGACGTAATTTAGCTAAAATGGTCGCACACAAATGTCTCAGGTGTTTTCGGATGAAAGCTCAAACAATTAATCCTATCATGGGTCAGTTACCTGAAGAGCGTGTTAGCCCTGGATACCCATTTAAAACCACTGGTGTGGACTATGCTGGTCCTCTCCTTGCCGCCGATAGGAAGGGACGTGGATGTAGGCTAATCAAGGTTTATGTCGCGCTCTTTGTATGCTTCTCCACTAAAGCTATACATTTGGAGCTTGTCACAGACTTAACTAAAGACGCGTACATTGGCGCTTTGCGCAGGTTCATAGCACGTCGTTCAAAACCATCTCTTATGTTCTCAGATAATGGCACCCAATTTGTGGGAGCTAAAAACGAAATTATTAATTTTCTAAAATCTAATTCAAATTCATTATCCGAAATGGTTGCCGATGAAGGTATTCAATTTAAATTCATTCCAGCCTATGCTCCTCATTTTGGTGGGTTGTGGGAGGCTGGTGTAAAATCGTTTAAATATCATTTAGTTCGAGTCTTAGAAACGTCACGCCTTACGTTTGAAGAATTATACACAGCTTTAGTTCAGATAGAATCCATTCTAAACTCGCGTCCATTGACGCCCTTGTCTCCAGATCCTAATGATCTCACTCCATTAACTCCTGGTCATTTTTTGGTCGGACGACCTCTGACTGCTCTGCCTAGTCCAAGGGTAGAAGACGTAAACTCAAATAGGCTGCAACGCTGGGAGCGAGTTGAACAACTTCGCCAACATTTCTGGGCTCGATGGAATAAAGAATATGTCTCCGAACTGCAGCAGAAAACTAAATGGCGAGCGTCAAGTGGATCTTTGCACCGGGGAGCTATGGTCCTGATTAAGGAAGATGGATTGCCTCCCATGAAATGGGGTCTTGGGCGAGTGCAGAGCGTTCGTTCTGGCATCGACGGCGTGAGTCGTGTTGCGGATATTCTGACGACCAGGGGTGTCGTTCGAAGAGCATTCAACAAGATTTGCCCACTACCGATTGAAGATTCGAACAGTTGAAATACAGTTGAAAGGAAGCCTTTCAACGCCGGGGGGCATGTTAAGAATATACTTGAATTCGTCGATGCACATATTGCTCTGCAAATGACGAGTGCAGCGGGGAGCGGGGAACGCGGAAGGTCTTAGCCTCGGCGCGTAGCACCGTCCTACACTTCTCGATCAACATTGCGGCCATACATACAGCCTTTAAAAATATGTTTGTTATAATTGTCAAAATTGTTAAAGTACATTAAATTATTGCATGAAGATTCGTGGCTTCCTTCTTTACAACCATACATCTATCACATCCATCGAAATATAAAAATTCACCAAGTTCTTGACGCCATAGTCAACAACCATAGTGTAATAAAACTAAATGGACTAAAGACCGATATCTATCGACGCACGGACGATCATAATGACATTATCTCCTGAATTATGGGGTGTAATTTCGAAAGGCTTATGAAGCACCTCTCAAAAACTTTTAGGTAACTACTAGTAGTCGGGTACAGTCAAGAGCACGTCATGAAGCTTTACACTAGTAGTACGAGTCTGACTTCTAAGGCGATTGGAATAAGAACGTTACAAAGTCCAATGTGTCAAGCTCTACGTGCTCTTGACTGCACCTATCATGATAAGCAGATAAATTATTTATGTTTCTCTAGCTATGGAGCGTACGACAGAGGAGATTACTTGTCCTTATGATGGATTGGTTTTTAATAAAAGTCTAAAATCTATATTGGTACATATTGAAAAAAGTCTGATAGAATCTTCAAATATATGCTGGAAAAAAAACAGAATCCATGGGACGCGCCGAGAAATACATATAGAGAAAAGTTCTGACTGACTAACTTAGGAACAGATTATATGAAACACCTAATGATTTTATTCAACCAATTAGCATATCTAACATGAGATTGAACAGCCGGTCAGCAAATTTTAATTTAATTAAATTTAATTTGCCTTTCGGAAACTGGGGGTAGGTAAGGAATCCACTACTTGTAATGGTACATATTTAGAAATTCCCGTGCGACTGCGAAAAATATGGGATCAGTAAAAGTTATAAACTCATATATAAATTTCTGTGCTTTTATTGTGTTCCATTTTAGAGTAGTAAAATAAATTTTTCAATGCTTAATCAATGAAATTTTGTTCGCAGGATGTGGTGGACGATCACCGGAAACTTCGGCAACATCCTGCCGATCGACTGGACCAAGTCCTTCTCCAGGAAAATGCATATTCCCACCTTGAACCTTAGCGATAAAAAGGTAATTAACTTTTACCAGTTCTTTATTACTTAGTAACTCGGGCAGTGTCCTGCCTACTACAGATAATATAAGTATAGCGCCACATATAGGGTCAAATTGTAAATCTAAACCATCTAGGAACCTACTCAAGCACACACAAAAAGTCATCAATATCAGTCCAGCGGTTTAGGATAAGTTCAGTGACATAAACACGTACAGAAGAATTATTTATAAAATATAGGTACAGCACGCCCGTTTTAACTTGACAGCTCTGAAGTTGCGCAAATGGCTGCGCAGTAACATTTTTTAGTGACCATATGGCGGTAGGAGGGGGATTTGCGCAGGCGAAGCCTATGTTCAGAGAAGCCAAGTTAAAACGGCCGTACTGTACAGTCAAGAGCAAGTCAAGCTTGACACTACCAGTTTAAGCTGAGCTCTGATTTATACTGCGCGCCATAGAATACAGGGCCGGGTCAAAGTCCAAAGTGTCAAGCTTAGCGTGCTCTTGACTGTACCTACTACTACAACAGCGCCATAAAATTAACAATTCTGTCTTTGATTGAGTATCGAAAAAGCCAACAAAATTAAACCTAGTGCTATAGTCTATTTTAATACCACGAAGTTCCTTAATGTTATTGGGTAGTATCCGATCCGTATAAATTCAAGATGACCCATACACCTACGCTTAAGCATTTCGATTCGATATCACCATCCCATCTCCAGGTATCTAATTAATCCGAATAGCCGTTCAAATTATCGCCCCGAGACCGACACGCCTTGGTGATGCAGGTGTGTCCACACTTGATGTGAACAAAATGAAAAAATCAAAATATATATTGACAAAAATAAATCAATAAAGCTGTGCATATTCGTTGGCAAAGGTATTCCATTCCTGAAAATACATCCTTTTCCAGTGCATAAGTATAAATATATATACGAGTATATATAAATTAAATAAGCCATGAAGGTTGTAAATTATGCTATCGATATTTTCAAATATTTAAAACCGTTGTATTTCATTTGGATTTTTTCAAGTGACCATTCCCTATCAAGCACTACACGCTATTATCTAATAATACATTTATCATTAGAATTTAATCAGAACAGAACACAAGTCTGTATTTAATTACCTACATCAAAAACGCTAACGTCATCTTTAAACTTATAGTAGTACTTATAATAGTTCTACTCTGTTAGATCGTGGACGAACCTTCATGTTATTTTTTATTTTAATTGTAACGTTATACGCTATTCAATTCGTGAAAAGAAAGAAACAAAAGGCTCGAATATCCGATGACGCGCATTGTGATTTGTGCCTGAGAAAATGAAATGTTGCCGTTATTAAATTCAATAGACCGTCGAGAGGCTATTCTTTGAGAAGGCTTTACCTAACAAAAACTTTCTCATCATGAACAAGCGCAGTGAGCTTGGGAAATGCAAAGTAATTAAGTACCAAGCCCACAGACCTAGCTAGAATAATTCCTGATTTCTGCTGGCTTATAGTGAAAATACCGAAAACATAGTGGTGAGCGAAAAATTATAATAAATAAATATAATGAGTCAGGAGAAATTAACATTGCTAGTTTTTTTCTACCGACTGGCTAGAGCAGGAATTTTTCAAACATAAGTAACCAGGCTTCGTGTCTGGTTGTTTAATATTTATTTTAGTATGTCAATCAATTCTTAGTAGGTACCTAGATTAGTAACTATAGATTAGGACAATCTAGTAGCATTATATCTGACGGGCTATCTATATTGACGGGCCTGTTGGCTCAGTTGTTAGTGACCCTGCCTTCTGAGTCGGAGGTCGCGGGTTCGATCCCCGCTCGGGGCCAACATTTGTGTGCATGAACATGTCTGTTGGCTTCGTGTCTGGTCGTTTAATATTTATTTAAGTATGTCTATCAGTTGTTTAGTACCCATAGTACAGGCCCTGCCTAGTTTGGGACTAAATAATGTATGAAGTGTGTCCCAAGTTTTAAAAAAAAAAAATATATATCACGAGTGCTTTCGTGTTTGGGAAGGCATAGGCAAATTTTGGAACTCACGGACAAGCAAAAAGAAAAGGATGTGATCTAACATTCTAACCAACTTCAATATTTACAGAGTTCAATGACCCCTGACGACGAGATCCACAGCTCTGAGGACGAGGCTGTGGCTTCAGACCTGGACATGCACGCCCTCATCCTGGGTGGCCTGCACCAGGATCACGAGTGCCCAGTCAAGACAGCTGACGAGGTGAGACTCTTACCGTACTGCGTTATTGTCTATTTATAATTGTAATCGCAATCGTCTTCATTTTGACGTACGTTGCTTCTTCCGTACATCTGTCAATACAACCAGTGAAAGAAGAGCAAGCACTGATCGCGTAACAAAGGTCAAATAAAGACGATTACGATTATACAATAAGGCCCCAGTACCTACTATAATCTAGGACAGGGCTTCTCAAACTAATGGGCCCTCGTACCCTTGTTCAAGTTCCCAAACGACTTCCAACCCCTAACCCCAATGGCCAAAAAAATAAGAAAATCTAGCCGTATAAGAATTAGATTTAACTACCAATACCTACGTGTCGCAAGCGCTTGATGACTATCCAGCCGCCATTAAGTTAATCTTTGAGAAACCCTGATCCTGATCTAACTAACTAACTACCTACTACTTAAACTTTTGCCAAGTGGGCAAACGAAACTTTTCCATCTCAAACCTAATGTGTGTTTCTGTATTTGGTGTCAGCTTGTTATTATCATTTTCTTTTTCCATTATTTGGGGTTGGTGCAGTAGGTACGTCTTATCTTCCATATTTTGTGTCTATCAACCGTCATATTATCTACGTTCGCTTCCTTCTTTTGCACATAATTATATCCTTCACACAATCAAGTTGAAGTTGGTTTTTTAACTCTTTGTAGTTCTATATTGTTATTTTTTTCCTGTAATAGGTTGTTCCTACTTAGCATCAAGAAAAATGCTGTTTGCAGGTGATCCAGGAGATAGACGACATGATGCAAGATACACCCTCGTCGGAGGGAGACATGCTGGAGTACAACGAGGCTCTGGAGAAAGGGAAAGAAGTGCTCAATTCACCACTGTATGAGGACAGTGAGTACACAAGTTATTACTATCAACAAGTCCGACCGAAACTGGTTTTCCAGCCGAAACCGAAACTCACGTGGTCAAGTATAAAATTCCTAAAAATACTAAAATTTGGTGCATTTTACCAATTATTCTGCATTAATTGGGACACGAACTTTTTGGCCGAAACTCGGCCGAAACCAAAACTGAAACCGAACTTTCGGTCGAACACTACTATCAACTTTGTTCAAATATTTCGTTTCTTAGCTCACCCTTCTGCAGCCCTACCCAAGTTTTATTACGAGATATCTAATTAGAAATTTCACGCTGCTTTATTTAGCAATGATAGACAATCATACAACAAAACTGTTGATCTGTATTCGGCGCGGACGGGGTCAAATTAATCGCTAAGGGTAGTCACGTCGGGGTCACCAGCTAAGTAGCAGCGATAGTGACTGCCCTAGGTGATGTCGAGGGCGATGAGGGTTGCAGAAACGAAAGGTGTTGCTCGTGTTGAGAGTCGAGATCGAATGTGATCGGTGATCGGATCTGACTCCTTTAATGGGCTACCCCTATTTATACTAGTTGTGTACATAATTAATGAGGGTAGATACATTTTAGTAAACCCTGTAGGTAGGTACCTACATGGTAACCAAATGCCACTTGACTCAGTCGGTTATTCAAAGATTGTCTTATATCGATAGTAGGCCTGCTGATTACTTAGCGTGGTGATACGTAGCCACTTAAGGGTCCAAGTCCTAAGCCTTATGACAGTGCAAACACTGTAACAAACAGTCTTATAGATTTAGTGTGATGTGTGTAAAAACAAAAAGGACGCTGCACACTGTTTTGGAAGTATATTATATGCGCATTGCTTATTTTACGTTTTTTTGTTTGTAATAGATTTCATCACAGCGCCAGCAGTAGTACCAGTAGTAAAATTACTTTTAATAGTACATTTAATCTGGCAAACCAGTTCGAGTTTTGCAGTTATGATCGATTCTTGTTAAGACGATAAAGAAACACTACATTATTTTATTTAGAGTCCAGTCCATCTTGATTTAGGTTTACGTCATTAGATCAGATTCCCGCCATTATTTTATCGAGGGCATTCACCTCAGATTGATTTGCGTACTTCTCAATAATTCTCCACGAGACGTAATGCTTCTTTACAACTTTGGATCACCTTGAGACTTTAAAATTAGATTTTTATTCACGCACTCTTGATTCACTCTGCTTCGTGTACAAAAACGATCATGTCAGGGATTCTTCGATCTATAACAAGATTTTAATTTTATTCTAAAAGTGTGTTTATTAAATTTATGTACATACTTACTATTAATTTATTTATTTAGGTACACGAAGGTATATCTTAGTTTACGTATGCTATATACAAATTAGTTCTTAATTATGCCATCAAATCTCGGACTAAGTAATCGTTTCTACATAACTCTAATGTTTTTATCTCACGATGCAATTTCTCGATCAAACAAGCTTTATCGCTGTTTGATATTTAACAGATAACGCAATAGTCTCAAATATGATTCAATTTCTTTGTAAACGCGTACAATTCTTATAATTTCTTGTAGTGACATAGGTACCTACCTAAGTACTATGTTGTGGCTAACGGTATAGCTGACTTGTTTTAAAAACTTACGATATTTTATTTTTTATTCATTATAGGTCAACACACGTTTGGTTACGCAATAAGGCTTAACTATAATAAGCTTTCAGTACCTATTGCGCAACCAACACCGTCCGTCAGCCTCATATTTCACGACAGCAATTATTTAAACGACAGTTTGTACGTTTTTTTCTCAACCAAGCTGCAAAGTATTTTTAATAAACTTCGTGGTTGTCTCAACCTCCCGAAAAGACTTGCAGACAGCGAGGATTTGGATTTAAATCCTAAAAGTTCAACATTCTAAAATTAAGCTTAAGTTGAGGCTATGCGCCGATATGTCAGTCAGTAAGTTGTACATTCCTAGAAGGCTCCCGGCTGCGTTTTTTAAAACTCCCGTCTTAGTGGATGCCGACATGTAGGTATACAAAGTTTTAGTCAGTCAGTCTGTTTTAGACTGTAATTCACAACTTCGACATTTATTACAGCGAATTTTACCAAAGCGAATGTTTGTGATCGCGATGTACGTTACAGCGAAAGTATTCGATGTCGACGTATGGGACTTTGTCATCGCGATGTATGTTACAGCGAAAGTATCCGATAGCGACGCATGCGACTTCGAATGTTTGTGATCGTGAGGTATCTTACAGCGAAATTAGGTAGGTTATCTCTAAGCATAAATCTTGCATACTAAACAAATCCAGGAGCTCAAACAGAATACCTTAAATTTTGCTATTTATTATACTGTGCTTTTTGTCTGTCTCACGCACGGATCACGCAAAAACTATTGGTCGGATTTTCTTGCGGTTTTCACAATAAATACATATATTATACATACATAATCTTACGCCTTTCTCCCGTCGAGGTAGGCAGAGACAACCTCATTTTAAGATAGTTTATTGCTGAAATTCTAGACTCTTCAAGAAAAAAATGTTAAGGTATTCTGTTTGAGCTCCTGGATTTGTTTAGTATGCAATATTTATGCTTAGAGATAACCTACCTAATTTCGCTGTAAGATACCTCACGATCACAAACATTCGAAGTTGCATGCGTCGCTATCGGATACTTTCGCTGTAACGTACATCGCGATGACAAACCGTCGATGTCCCATACGTCGACATCGAATACTTTCGCTGTAACGTACATCGCGATCACAAACATTCGCTTTGGTAACATTCGCTGTAATAAATGTCGAAGTTGTGAATTACAGTCAAAGTTTTAAGTTATATCTTCTTCTAATATATAAAAATCTCCTGTCACGGTCTTTGTGGTTGAACTCCTCTGAAATTAAAATAATATATTTTTCACCGCTCTACCCCTATTCACCATTATATAGCAGATAAACTAAGTTTGCCGGATCAGCTATGTTAGTTTTAATGTGTTAGTGTGATTTGGAGATTTCGTAATCAGTGAGAACTTCTAGAATATTTTATACTCGTATACCTAGGTCTACGTACTGGTAGGTGCCCAGCGATCACATTTTTCCCCGTTCTCGTGGGAATTTAATCTACCTACACGTCAAATTCCAAGTTTGTAGCATTTATACTTTCCGAAATTTCGTGATTAATCAGTAGTATTTCGGATTTATACATACTGACCTATATAGATGCACATAAGGGCCTTTTCAACCTAGAACCCTAACGACCGGGCAAAGGCTCTGCATATTTTATTACTCCATATGTCTATAGCCTTACTTTCTGCTTTACAGAACTCCGCCAACTATCCCTGACACAGCTGAACGACATCTTCTTGGAGCTGGAGGTCCTCATCCGGGAGTTCTCTGAGACCCTGATCGCGGAGCTGGCCCTCCGAGACGAGCTGGAGTATGAGAAAGAGCTGAAGAATACCTTCATCTCGCTCCTGCTCGCAGTGCAGAACAAGAGGCGGCAGTACCATATAGAGAAGAAGAAGCGGCCAGGCCCACCGAGGTCGCCAAACCTGAATAGCAGTAGTTCGGAACCTAAGGTCGGTTATTATATTTTTCTACACTAATTTACCCTAGTCTACACTAGTATATTATAAAGAGGAAAGATTTGTATGTTTGTAACGGATAAACTCAAAAATTACTAGACCGATTTAAAAAAATATTTTACCTATGCAAAACTTACTTTTCTGGGAGTAACATCTACTATATAAAAATAAGTCGGGTTTTCCTTCCTGACGATTTAACTCCAGAACTGACGAACCGATTTCCATGGTTTTGCATTTGCATTGGAAAGGTCTCGGGCTCCGCAAGGTTTATAGCAAAGAAAATTCAGCATTGCACCCGTGCGAAGCCGGGGCGGATCGCTAGTTTGATATAATTATAACAGCTATATATGATACGCCTTTTATCCCCAAGAGGGTAGGTAGGTATTCCTTTTCGGGAAATACCTCCGTTTCAACAGTATATTCTTTGGACCCCTAAACGGGCTAGATGAGCCCAACGGCGGACCTAGGTGCTATTACATATGCCTTAGAATTAATTCTGGAACCTGCGGGTTTGCTCACGATGTTTTCCTTCACCGTCGAGCTATTGACAGTTTTTTTAAAACGCATTGGTATTGAAGATATACTGTTACTATTCATATAACATCTTTTATTATTTATGGTATTTATTTCGCACAGGTACAGCACGGCCGTTTTAACTTGACAGTTCTGAAGTTGCGCAAATGGCTGCGCAGTAACATTTTTTAGCGACCATATGGCGGTAGGAGGGGGATTTGCGCAGGCGAAGCCTATGTTCAGAGAAGCCAAGTTAAAACGGCCGTACTGTAATTAGTGGTTGGGTTTACAAAGGATAACAATACCATTCAACGGGTAGATAAGCTCTCAAGTGGAAATGTCGTTGCCAGGATTAGAAACTCAACCAAGATTAAGCTCTATCTACTCCCTCGGGGATAAAAGCCTAAAGATTATTTTGATTTCATTCTAATTTGGTTGCAAGCACTCTTGATAGATCCTAATCTTTCTGTACATCGTTTTCAGTACTTGACCACAGTGATTCCGTTTCTCGACAACGGCCCACCGGACAACCAGTCACTGCAAGTGCTCATTAAAAGTAAGTGCTTGTGTTGAAACAGTTTAACCTTTTGACCTTGACAGCCAATAAGTTGAATTCCCTGTCTGCGTATGTGTCACGAGGCAGTACAGTAACTCCATATTTAAACGTGCGATTCGACGAACGGGTTCTCTAAGCGGTTTTCGCTTCGCAGTCGGTCATGGTGCCGCTTATATCTCGTATGAGACAAAAGTACCTAGTATACCTATTCATCAATTAATTATTTATGACTAGCGACCCGCCCCGACTTCGCACGGGTGCAATGCTTATACTAAAACCGTTCTCTTGAATCACTATATCTATTAAAAAAACCGCATCAAAATCCGTTGCGTTAGTTTTAAAGATTTAAGCATACACAGGGACATATTGATATGGGGACATAGGGATATAGGGATATAGGGACAGAGAAAGCGACTTTGTATTATACTATGTAGTGATAACGAATATTAAAAGTAAGTATTCTTCAAAACTTAACTTCAATCTATTACTTATTTCAGCATCTTAGAACCCAAAAAAAAATCGTTATGAAAACTTAAAAACATTACGAAAAATACTAAGAGTGTCGGCCCTAAAGCTCCAACGGAGCGAGGGTAATTATTTCCGAAACCAGCCGTATTTGCCGTACTGCTACCCTATGTTCTATGTTAGTCCTTTAATAAGAGCCATGACGTCAGTTATTCCAGCCAGTCCACCTCACCCCAGAAGCAGATCAATCATCCGAGTCTACTCAGGAAATCCGCAAGGGATTCTGGTTGCTGCTTTACTCTATACATATATTTGTACTGTGCCTGTGTTTTCGAGATCATACAAAAATAATCTATTCAAGTCTCGAATATTTTGTACTTACCTTAATATTGATGATAGAATGAAAAAATGAACCCTTATGTTATTTTAATTTTTTAAAATGTTCTTTTTCTTATTTCAGTCCTGAAAGCGATAAACGAAGACAGCCCGACAGTGCCCACTCTTCTAACTGATTACATCCTGAAAGTACTTTGTCCAACTTAAGCTAGTAGCTAATTCATTTAATCACTTTCGATACAGCATTTTAAATACCGCACGTTTTCATCTCCACAAAATTATTCATTATTTGATTTTTGTCAATAATTACACCTGTTACGAAGTGTATAAGAAAAAGGTACAGTAATATATTTTTTTTATTAAGACTCTTTTCTCTACAAGATCTAAAAGATCTTCGAAAATAAAAACAAATTAATTTACCACAAAACGATGCTGTCGTTTTAAAAACCAAAAGTGGTCACATCAGCTGTTTTATAGTGTCTATGTACATTTTGTACACTGGTTTATGCAAAGAGATTGAAAAGTATATGTATAAGTCTCTTTGGTTTTATAAAGGCTTCTTTGGCAAGGCTGAAAATGTTTGTATGCAGAATACCCGTACAACTGAAATGGTTCAGAAGTCTCGGAACTTATGAACATGAACACTTATACCTCATCAAATATTACAGCACCTTTTTAAAATACAATACAATACACGTATAATATTCCAGTATACTGAAATAGGCTAATAGTTTCGTAACAATAAAATTGACACTAGATTTAAAGTTGAACAGAAATGAATGATATTAGTGACTTTTAAACTTGTGATTAATTACGTCAAATTACATGAAAATCACCAAGTTTAAAAAAATCCTTAGTCTAAAATTCTACATAATGTGAAATAAATCATGTCATATCAACATATAAATCTCTAAAAATATGATTATATAATCAAATCCGAATAAAATGCAATGTTTCTTTGATCTCGTCAATAGAATTTCACTTGTCTTTATAACTAAAGTGTGACCGAAAATAAGAATGATAAATATACTGTAAATTTTCAATAATTTCAGTTAATTTATTTTTTGGTTTCTCAATCACTGGGAATTTTCCCAAAATGTTTTCTCATTCGGATCAACGCTACTTCTGTTTTATTAAATACACTTATGTCTGGCACAGAATTCTATAAAGTACAGGATGTCTCCGAAAATAGAGATGTTTGAGGTAACGGAACTGAAAGTATTAACTAAAAATAATTATCAAATTTGTAAAAACACGGCTCCTAACTAATAGCTGACAAGCGCAATATGTAGGAGGCGGTAACATTTTTATTATAAACTTTATTTCTAGTTAATGTTTTGTGACCTGACACAATGTCATGAGTAGATACATCACCTTAGACTCTATTTTCATGGACATCCGGTAAAAAACATTTCCCGGTGAGTATCTGTCTAATATAGTGCACAGTGTTCACTTTAGTAGTTAGAGAAAATTACTACAGTCGTGTAGGTACGGTAATATATAGTTAAATATGTTAATTTATGTCGAAATAATTTCCTTTAAACAAAGTTAAGAATATTTTTACGACACAGTAATTTTTTTTTTTATGTTAGTAAGGTTTTTTGTAATATATTTTAAAGTGCATTCGAATTAATCTTCTTTTACTATTTTGTTTGCATAAATGAACTGTGATAATCGTATATAGTTTGTTAATTAACGCTTCATTTTAGATTTACGTATTTTTCAATACCTATTTTTATTATACTGAGTATTTTTTTTGTCAGATTATCTCAGGCATCGTGAATTCATTCATAGGTATGTAAATAAAAATAATTCAAATGGAATTGTCCTCTCAAGGTAAATGTAATGAAACACTAGCTTCAGAGGCTTGTAAATATAGTTTGAGTAATAATGATCGTTCGTAGAAATAGCAGTTTTATATATTTTTTTAATCATATTGGTATGTAGGTACTTTCTTCCTATAACCGTTTTAATTTATTTTATAACACATTTGCTCGTAAAAGGTGTCTTATTTCACCAATTTTAATATCGTTACCTATCTCATTACGCACAAGTGCGGTAAGTGTAAAGTAAAACGCACGGTTTATCAAGATGCTCCGTCTTAAAACGAACGGTACTTTTTAAAATCTCAGCAAAGAGTTTTTATGTCAAAAAAGTTGTCAACATTTTATGATTAAAATTAAATTTGGGAGATAAAATATATTAAAGAAATATTTATGTACATAATGTGTACATAATTATTTAATTTAATTAATTTTGACAGTAAATTACAACCAATCTCTAACAAAAACACAAAAATATTATTTTACTTTATTAGTAATAAGTACTGGCTGTTTTTTGTGCCTTTTCCTAAAAAAAAATGATGATGCGCGCCGCGCGCTTTTTCTTAACGCTGTATTGTTTTTATTCGTTTACCATAGTCGGAGTTTTATTTTATTTCCTCGCAAATGTGTTATAAAACGTCGTATGACATACGTGCGCTTTGATAATTACAGCCTCTGCTGACTTGTAGCCCTCGCCTACGGCTCGGGCTAGCAATATCGCCTCGGCTGTAATTTTCAACCTACCGCACTTATATCATAATGTACTATTATGGAACATCGAATTAATTTATTTTAACCCTTCAGTCATTTTGCGTCGTTTTTATTATGCATTTAGGATTGGAATGTGACCAATGCGCTGCTATAAAAAAGTTTGTAATTCATCAACACTAATTATTACCTATATCGTAATACTAATATGTAAGTTTTATCTCTAGTCTCAACATTTTGTAGTCATAATTTGTTATAACTTTAAAATGTCCAGAAAAAATTAATCGACGAATTAAATTACATTGATGATATTTATCTGTAAAGTTATTGTTGTAATTTCATAAATATTACATTCAGTTCGCAAAATTGTCAGAGCTTATGTACGTCGCACATTTGAATTTTATGTAAGTAGGTACCTAGTAAAACACATATTTGTTGTAATGTAAACATGTTAATGAGTATCTTAACCGAAATCAATGTAAAAAGTTAGCGTTGCGTGGTTTTAATATACCTTTAATAGAGCAATATTTGTGCAAAGACCGATTTATTTTTGTCTAAAAGTAAATTAAAAAATAATATACTCTATATTGAAATCTCGCAACATTGCACTACTACTACAACGTGAATTTACTAGAGCCGGAGACACGAGGTAACTTTACTCAATACATATATAAAATCCATTCCAATAAAAGCTTTATCACTACCGCGTAAGGTTGATCCGAAATGGATTTTCGTTATGTACTATAGACCTAAAAACCTCCCTCTGCGGCCCCAGTAAATTACAATGGCTGTTGTAACAATGAATTATTGTATATTTTATGAATAGTTATAACAAGTGACATCGTGGCATCGCACTCTGTGTTATTTTGCTTTAGTTATAAGGACGCGGCAGGCATAACGGCTAGATGGCGTTCGATGAGCGCGGGAAGAGTGATCTGGTTGAAATAAAGGAGCTTGAAAAAAGTTATTGTGTTTGATTGTGTACCTAAACTACACGTAGTTGCCTTCAGATTGATACCATCTTCCAGTTCGTGGTTATACCACATGAGAAAATATTTTAATAATTGTTGCCTCCGTAAACAAGATGTTTTAGTAAAATTTTGTATACTTAGGTACAGATACAGTAATTTTACATAAAAAAATTGTCTGCCCTGCCCTTGCTTGGCCTCTATTTATAAAAATAAATAAAACAGGTAAGTAAAGGTATCTTCTGAACCCTGCAAGATCTGATAAAAAGCTCCCTAAAATATTCGTTGATATTGTCCATTGAGCTGTTTCGGAACCTATTCTAGACCAACTTTCAGACCGACACTTCGATCCCATTTTTGGTAGGTATTATAATAGCAACGAAAAGGTTCAGTATACTCGTAATATATACCTACCTTTTTTGGTTAGCGATTTCTTGTTATTCACTAATTACGAGTATATTTGTAAATGAAACATCACTTTAAATTAATATTTGAGTGTGTTTATTTACCTACAATATTTATTTAAGGTTCACATCAGTGACGGATTTGCCCTAAGACCCAGTATTCCTGGGCCCAGGGGCGGCCATATATTAGGAGCGGCGAAACGTGACCAAAAAAGTCAGTGATGATAACAAAAAATAACAAGAGTACCTAAATATTCTAAAGGCTAGAGCACAAAATCGTATAAAAATAGTCTTCCTAAATCAGTTTACATTTTATGTAGAAAGAAATATAAGTTTGCAATAAAATAAATTCATTATGATGAGTAGTGAGAAAGGGGCGGCTGATACTTAGGTACTACATGGCCTGGGGCCTAGGAAGGCCAAGACTGCAAATACGCCAGTGTTCACAAAAAGGTCGAAAGGTTTACATAAGCAGGCATATGCAGATTCAATCTTTGTGTCATTTGCACTCTTTAATTAGGTACTTAAATCGAGTAGAGTCCGTTTATTATTAGTATTTTTTATTATGAACAGGCCAGGAAGTCAGGTTACAAATTCTGCATGATGAAACTGTAGAAGCTGGTGACCCTTGCGAAGGCGGAGGGGTAGCCCAGCTCGCAACCGATGGCTGCCACAAACGAACTGATGCCCACCTAGCAAAGAGTAAAAATTAAAATATACCCCCTTTTCCGGACAACTTCTGAACAGTAAAGGTCAAGAGGAAAACGATCCGTGATGGGATTTTTTGTGATGTAATCATAATACAAAAGATTAACGCCACGGATCGCGACCGATTTTCCAGCTTTCCCGCCCCTGTGAGCATGGGCCTTTAGATTCTTCTATTGAGTATTGTGTACCAGATGAAGAAAACTCACCAAGACGCTCTGACCGTTCTGGTTCACGATCAGCGGGCCACCGGAGTCTCCACCGCAAATGCCCACGCCGCCAGCGCCATTGGTGCAGATGTTGCTGTTCTGCACATACCAGCCGAAGGTGGCCTGGCACTGAGCCACCGTGATCACCTGCAGGTTAACCTGGCTCACTTGGGTAGCGGTTGTCACTCCCACTTGCGCTGGAACATATAATAAAATACATCATATTTCCACAAAGAGCAGTGACAGCTCTCTTTTGCGCGAACCCAGGTCTAGGTCAACCACTGCTTATTTTTCTAAGTTCCCATGCCAGTTCAGTGAAGGGGTACACGCAAATCGTGAGCGTATTTATGTTTATTTGTATTTAATGGTCAATACTAACCATCATTAATCTTGCCGTAGCCAGCAGCCGTTCCCCAAAGTCCCGAGAAGTTGTTATCGAGCTGAGTACCGCTTGGCAGGGCTACTGGCTGGATGCTTGCTGCAAAGAAAAATAAGTATACCTGTATCTTTCGATCCCACATACAACTAACTAACTCCACAGACGGAAAGCACGTGACGTCACAAGTTCTCATCTAGTAAATAATCTTTTTAGAAAATACTTCTACCAAAGTAGGTATGTAACTAGTTCCGAAAAATTATACCTGAGAAGAACACGTTGTTCGGCAGATAGATTATAGCGATGTCATTGGACAAAGCGGTAGGGTTCCATTGTGGGTGGACGACGACGTTCGTTGTGGTGATGCGAGTGCCGCCAGAGAACAGGAACTGGGAGCCGAGGACCACAACGAACTGCCACGCTTGGTTGGTGCCGTCGAACCAGCAGTGGGCGGCGGTGAGCAGACGGTTGGCGGAGACCAGGGACGAACCGCAAACCGAGTTGCCGGAGATGCCCAACAGGCTGATTATTAAGCCTCCCTAGAAAGGAGTGATTGATAAAAGGTTGCCTAAGTAATGGTAGAGGGTGTGGATGGTTGCAAATCTGGACACCCATATAAAAGCTATAATATAGCTACGCCCTGTTCACGTGATGACACAAGAGTTAACATTTTAATAATAAGAAATCGTTTGTGATGGTACGGACATATCCGCGAAAGTAACGTTGCAAGAAGAGTGGTTAGTATCAATGTGGAAGGTAATAGGAAGATAATAATAATACATAATTTCACCCCTTTAATCCCCTAAGGGGGTAGGCAGAGGTAGGTATTCCATTTCTGGATATACCCACTTTTCACAAGATATTCTTTGGACCCCTAAATGTGATGGTGGTGAGTACTGGTGAGCCCATCGCCGGACCGGCAGGCGTATTCAGGGAGCTTCGATATTCGATATCGGAAAATCTGTCGAACACTTTCGAGATGAGTTGATGTTGGTGTCGAAAACTTTCGAGATGGGCTGATGTTGGTATTGAAAACTAATGTCATATGTGACATAAGGATTCGGAAAATTTTCCGTGGCTCCTAGAATAAAGTTTCCGAAGTCGATAGATTCGTCATCGGAAAATTTTTCACTCGATCTGAATCGAACGGAAACGGTATCGAGTCTCCGTGAATACCTACGCTGGTCTGTTACACATGCCTCAGAATTAATTCTGGACCTGCGGGTTTCCTCACGATATTTTCCTTCACCGTCAAGCTATATAGTGATAAATATGTACCTACGTAAGTTTGAAAAACTCATTGATACATGCCAGGATTCGAACCTGGACCTCACTGATTATCATCATGTAAAGCAGGCTCTTTAACCGTAAGGCTATCACTGTCTAAGTAAGTATATGGCGATTAAAAGGCAGTGAAGCTTTTCTTGGTCTTACCAAATGCGGGTGTGAGTTGGTAGGCGCAATAGCACCGCCGACAATCCTGGCTTCGGTATCCTCCACCTTTTCCGCGCGTCTGACCAGCGCGGCCTCAGCCGCCTTGATCCTCGCCGCTGCCGGTATACCGATGGCCTCGTGGTACCTCACCACCGGCTTCACCTCCGCCAAGGCCACAGCCACGGAAAAAGCCACCAGCAAAACCAAACGCATTATAATCAATACTAAATTAAGTACCCAGACTGTGCACCTTGCTACCTCTTATTTATACATTTTTTATCAACGCTATCGGTACACAATCGAATCATTATTCGACAAGCTGATTTAATCCAAGATTTAATTAATGGATTGATAATTTAATATAGGTATGTTGATATTTAAAAAACACATTGCTATCTCACGTGGAATACCTATAACGAATTTGCCAATGTGAGTCATTTTAGCAGCGCCACGGTCATCGATCGTGAAACGGATCCTTGCTTCATTTACTCCCGATTTAGTCACATTTGGTCAAAAAGTGACTAAATGCCAGGTGCTGTACTTTCGAAGATATGAGGAGAAGTTTGTGGGGCTCCTATGCTGACGTCAGCCCAGCAGCGCCCCGGCTGTAACTCGATGATTAAAACATATTACTAAAAGCTGTGGACACAGGATTTAGTCTTTATTTAGTCAAATTCGGTGGTGAAAAACCAGAACTCAGGTGTCAATACTTCCGAAGTTATTCGAGTAAGTTTGTGGCGCTGCTGGGGGGATGTCAGCCCAGCAGAGCCCCGGCCTCTGGGGTAAACTACAGCATATTTCTTGCTGGTTTTTTCTGAGGATTTACTCAAAGTTGCTGTTACTCACGAGAAATTGTCAGTTTTAAGGAAACAACAATTCTAGATTCCAGAACACAAACGTATATTGAACCATTTTTAGCTATATCTCGTTAACTACGGCGTCTTTGACCGCCGTAACAGCTGTGACTTGTACTTGTTCTGTTACAATTGTTTCGTGACCAAATCGGGCACTTTTGCCAGTAAGCAAATAAAGGAATTATTAGGAATTTAACAATTAATACCTCAAACGCCTAACCTAACCTAACCAATTTATTGAAATCCCTAATCATGCGCTTGCTATGCATTTCTTACAAGGCGCTTTGATCGAGATTTGTGGTCACTCTTGAAAATGATAGGACATTTCGAGGATCAGATAGCTTTGTTGGAATATCCTTACCCTATATTTGAGGGAACAAATATAAAACATTCACTACCTAAAGCGATTAATGGATAAAACAACATTTATTGAAAATTTGTGCATCAAAAAAAGTCATCCCAGCAGCGCCCCGCCAAAACTCGTGAACTAGAGCATAAGGCAGAGACGTGTTGACACCAGCATTTACTCAAACTTGGATTAATTTGTGACCAAATAAATATTTATAAAATATTCACAGAAACAAGAGTAACTGGGGTCCAACTGTTTTCATTAAAAAGCGTACAGTCACCTACAAAATTGATTTCGTTCATTGTAACGAATCGTAATGGTAAAGTATTCCGAAGATAAAAAAATAAAATAAATAAATAAATCCTGTGTCCACAGCTTTTAGTAATATGCTTTAATTATAGAGTTACAGCCGGGGCGCTGCTGGGCTGACGTCAACACAGCGCCACAAACTTCTCCTCATATCTTCGAAAGTACAGCACCTGGCATTTAGTCACTTTTTGACCAAATATGACTAAATGGGGAGTCTCGATGACCGTGGCGCTGCTGAAATGACTCACATAATTTGCCAGGGCTATCTTTGGTCTCGATCTTGAGGCATCAATTATTATTTAAAAGTAGTAAGTATTTTCGATCTCATCCATAATTGATAATTGTAATACTTACTTAATACATTTTCAGTACACGTCATTAATATGTCCTATACCTACCAAGAGACTGATCACGTTGATGTATTGAATTACCCCCGATCCTGATTCCACCGATTGCTTGTTCTATTTAATAATAAATTGTCCACCATTTTCTGTCCCATATAAACCGTTGGTCTATGTGTTCCCCACAGCTGATTATTTCGTCTATCTCAAATTTACGATTGAGGAGCATTATACAGGTCTGCTCCTCCAAAAGTTTCATTACATACCTACCTACCTACCCATTGAAATAGCTAGGTAGGTACCTAGTGTTTTGTGGACAAACTATCCAATTAAGTAGCAACTTGAAGGAGCAAAATATCTTCTCGTCCTAAATACGAAATACGACAGTTACAGAATTGTCCTGATTAGAACGCTCAAAGTCACCCAGAAGGCAAGGAGAGAGCTAGGCTCGGAGTTTCTCTGCGCGTTTGAAATCCGAAATAAGGAGATTCGCAGGAGAACCTAGGTAAACGACATAGCACAAAGAATTGGCAAACTGAAGTGGCAGTGGCATTGCTCGTAGAACGGATGGCCGATAGGGCCGAAAAGTTCAGAAGTGACAACCGCGACTCGACGACTCGATATAAAATATACTAAGCATTTGCGATAAAATGTGATAGATACGTATCGAAACAATAGATATCTATAACTACGTACTTACATATCACATGTCTTTGTCGTCTACCACAATCAAATAAGTCTAATTGGTAGTATTTTATTGATATTATGGATATTTTTATCCGTCCTTTATTTATTTTTAACAAATCGGTGCAATTATTGTGCTTATACCAAAATAATCAGAAGTGACCGGAATTAATGTCAGATAAGATTGTTTAATGTTCTCTCTTACTGATAATATTTAATCAATCACATCGAGTGGCATTGAAATCTTGATAAATTTAAGTTTATGGTTTATTAACAGCGCTCCGTGCTTTCACCTGCGTAGTTCCGGTTCGCGAGAGAATATACCTACTGTGATAAAATATAGACTAGGTATATTACTCCCTGATAAGGTAGCTTTCCATTGGGTTTATTCCACCTAAATCACCTATGCTTATTCACCCAGGTGATTTAAATACACCAAACAGTAGACTTAAATCACCTAGCATATTACGAACCTAGGAGATTTAAGTCGAACTTAAATAATTGACAAAATTAGTATACTTTAATTACCTACCACAAACGTTTACGATTAAAATGAAATGAAATGAAAAGAATTTATAAAATCGGTTTACTGGTTTAGGCCTGAATTTTCAAACAAAGTCACTTCTGCATAATATTTAGGTATATATAGGACTAGCAACACCCGTTCGTCCGTTTCCGTTCCCGTGTGAATACGGGGATAAAATATAGGTAGCCTATGTGTAAAAGACCTTTTAACTAGCCAACTTACGGTTAGCAGACACAATAGGATTATCCATTGTTCTTTGAGCGCTCAGGGGCCGCTAATGATTGACTGTTATATGTAACTAGCGACCCGCCCCGGCTTCGCACGAGTGCAATGCTAACACTAAAACCTTTCTCTTGAATCAATCTATCTATTAAAAAAAACCGCATCAAAATCCGTTGCGTAGTTTTAAAGATTTAAGCATACATAGGGACAAAGGGATATAGGGACAGAGAAAGCGACTTTGTTTTATACTATGTAGTAATAACAATATTTGTATTCATTAAAGTCTCCATCCTGAGCCACTGGTTGGAGACATTACGTGGGTTTCCCCGCTAGGCAGGACCTACCTTACACCTAGTCATTATTATCTTGTGACAAAATACAAAGCGTGTAAATTAGTTTTTTAAACTATAATTATTTATTCGACCATTACATTTTTACACAACTAATATGTACAGTACTGAGGAAACATTAGTCCAGTATGATCCCGGTGACTTCGCTGATCCAATCCAAGTATCGCTGCACCCTGGTGAATACTGAGGGCACATTTTCGTTGCAGCCGCTCGCGTCGACGAACGATGCCACGCCAATCTACAATGAGATAAAATAAAAGAAATATAATTAAATAATCATAAAAAATTAAAAGAAAAAAAAACTTTTTTAAAAACAAGCTTTTATTATATTCTTGTCAGTAAAAAAGAACTAAAAATTTAAAAATAATAATTTAAACCTTATAAGAAAAAAACATTAAATAAGTAATCAATCATTTTTTTTATGAATAAAAGCGTGTTACATTGAGTAGAGTTCCTATGACCACCTTCCATCCAGCTCCATCATCAGACCCTGGTTACCATTGAAAGACAAACTACTCGTCAAGACGATTCAAACGAGCCCAAACTCGATCCGGTTGTGTCGATTCATTGCGAAATTCCTATGGCCACCTTCCAGTTCCATCATCAGATCAGCACCATGTCATCACAATATTGCATTGTCACGCGATTTACACATGTATACAAAATTTCAGCTCAATCGGTAACCGGAAAGTGGGTCAAATTTGAGTTGCAAAATTTGATTACAGACAACGGGACAGGTGAAACTAAATAAAAGCTTGTAAAAAGTTAAATACTTTTCCGTTTGAATACTTTAAATATTTCTTTAAATACTTCTTCTCACTTCTACCATTCATATGTCTAAAAATTCCATCATGTCAACTGAACTCTCTCCGTTCCCCGTCATCGATGGCTATTTGATATACCTAAAATGAAGACAATATTCCTTGCTAATAGATATTATTATCTCCCTTATACTTAAATCTCTATATATATATATACTTATATGTATTTTCAAACCGAACCGAGATTCTTATCTACAACATTTTGCTACCTAGAGTCGACTGTCACTCGCAGCACTCTTACGGAATATTGCCTGTAACTTACATGTTACTTACAAATTAGTGACGTCTTTCAAAAAGCTGGGGTCAAGAGTGCAAAGAATAAAAGAGCGTGCATGAAAAGGCTTATCAATGTGAAGGAAGCGAGGGAAGTGTGCAAAGATCGGGCAAAGTGGCGGTCCATCGTTTCTGCCTACCCCTGTGGGAAGAAGGCGTGAGCTGTATGTATGTATGTACTTACATGTGTGGTCTGTCAGTGTAAGTTGGTAAATAAATAAATAAATTAGTTAACATTACTAATTAATCTATCTACCTAACTACATGTGTTATTGTAAAAGCTGTGATATTATCATTTCACTAGTGGTATTACAATTGCAGGGACTTTTGAAAATCGACTCCATTTCATTCAACTGCGGGGGGTAAAAGCATGAAATTTACCACAAAGATTCCATAAATGTCGTAAGTAATTCCCACGGGAAAGGGAATAAACAGCATCCGCGCGGGTAGCGCCACAGGGCACCCGATTGTTATTTACATTCTTAGATAGGTACCAATATCGTTTCTTCGGTGGCATTGTAGAATATCGTCATTGGGCCACCATTGTCGCCCTGCAACAAAAAAAAATGGTTTTGGCGACACTGATGGAATATACAACGCGTAACAGAAGAGCGCAATTCCTCATACCTACACCCCAATTAGTAGATATATTAATATAAAAAAAATATGATGCAATCGAACTTTAGTTGTGTCTAGCCATTTTTCTTAAATATCGATTAATAATAGCACGATTTCCATAGAAAGCACTTAATTCAGTTACGATAATTCATTTTTTTGAAAAATTTAACACATATTAAAAATGGCTGAAATCGAATAAGTAGTCGATACTGAACCAACTAACTTCAGGAATTGTGCTTATTCTGTCACATGTTGTATACCAACATACCTCTACAGTAGTAGTAGTAGTAGTAGGGTAGTTGACAGCAGGTATTATGTCATTGATTGAAAAGATTACCCCAAAACACCTTTATACATGTAATTTCGGTTTTCACTTTATAAATACAGCAAAAAAAATAACACAATAAAAAAAAATGATGACGTCACACCTTGCAATTTCAATACAATTTCGTTTTGGCAGATCACTAAAAAAGTATAATTTAATTAGGCAGGTTGTACCATTACCCATTTCACAACCTAAAGCCTTTAAAAATAAAGACTGAATTAAATCAGCGACACGGGAATCGAACCCATGTATGCACATTCCATAATTAAACATACCATACATACAAATCCATTGGAGAACCGATAGATGAATGTATGCATAGAAAAGTTGATGATAAGCCATGATGTGATCGTCTAGTAATAGGTAGGACCCCTAACATTGTGTAACATCGTAGTAACCCAATTCTTTAAGAGGTAGCAGGTATCTTTAGAGGTGATTTTGAGTAAAACCAAAAGTTAATATTAAATTGAACAAAGTTTATTCCTAGAAGCATCTACTGAAAACATGGTATCTATGAACATAAACAATGAATTAAATAAATATAGAATTTTACATTCTTCATAATTTGTGTATCTAGAAGTAGCCTAATGCCCTTGAATTTACCTAGAACAAAATAGAAAGAAACCAATAAGAAAATGAATGATGAAATAAGAAGATGGTTTGAATAAATAAATAAATATTTTATTTTACATATATGAATATTATAAAAATAATTATATGCTACTCCCTATCCTATTATGATTATTGGCCCCTTAAGGGGGAGACAGTACCCCGTGGATCGGTGTCCACACTCTCCCCTCCAAACCAAGTCAGATCTTGTAATGGAGCAAAAGAGAGTCCCCGTACTATCCTGTGCGCCTCAGCCAAGACTGGGGTAGCGCTCCACCATGCAATGCAAGCATCAGTAAAATTGTTTAGACTCCATAAGAGCATTTGAGCAGACATATAGTCTAGATTGTTTGGTATGTATTCAAATACATAAGTTGTATGATATAATGATTTTAGTGCTGTATAGCAACATACTCCATCATTGAGCAGGTATTGTTCGGCCACAAGGACCAGTGATGAGGGCGCGATGCGCAAGCGTAGGATAGAACGTCAGATGGTTCATCAAGCTGTGATGCAGGGCGTCAAGACTCAGTGAAGTAAGCATTTAGGGGAGCTGTCTAGAATCAAACTCAGCCAGAAAGTCAACCATGGAGTAGAAATATAGATAGAGTGTGACGATGGTATGGATGACAGTCAGGGGAGCCGATAGTCGACAGTATTGCCATAGCCACCCACTGGACTCGTTGCTGTGCAGAGACAGGGATGACCAATAAGAGAACCGACCAAGCTTAGTTTTGTTGTTGGAACAATAAAACTCTCCGATAAGAGGTTGTCACCATACAGCGTATAATCATTTTTTAAAATATGGTTTTAGATGATTAATCCAAGCCAACCACACTAGACCAATGAAAGCACTAGCATGAAGTTAAAGAGGAGACCGTAGCATTGTACTATCAGTCAGTTTGTTGTTTGTCCATAATAAAATGGTAGGTATATTGATTGGTATATGAGGAACCGGCTTCGCCAGTAGCATTTAGCTGCCTCTACCACCGTTTTAAAGGAGAGACCTAGCCATACAGTAGAAACGGCACTACCATATAGCAAATCGGCCAGTAGTTTGGTATTTGTCCATAATTAAATGGTAGGTATATTGATTGGTAAATGAGGAACTGGCTTCGCCAGTAGCATTTAGCTGCCTCTACCACCGTTTTAAAAGAGAGACCTAGCCATACAGTAGAAACGGCACTACCATATAGCAAATCGGCCAGTAGTTTGTTGTTGCTGGATAAAAGCATAAAATATTCACATATAAATGGTTGATACTATAAATAGCAATAGAATTTCAGATATTGTTGTAGCTAAGTAGTTACCCAGCTAGATATGTTTATCAACTTATATCCCTCTAGATATCAGTACTCATGTGTCCTTAAGTTCTAGTATTTTCTTATTAGAATGTAATTGATGATAAATGGTGAGTATTATGACCCAGTGGTTTTCCTAGCTTATAAATAATGAAATAAAGAACCCCTGCCTAATTTTGTGAATCAAAGATTTCCTAGCCTAGATATTCCTTTGGTAGTATTGAGTCTTTCATATGATACCTATTCAGCCTAAGAGCCATGAAATTAAGAATTTCTCAGATTATTTGTAACTTATCTTCTAGTAACATAAATTAAATCATAAAGCTTAATTTAGTATTCCTAATTAATTTGATGAGGCTGTCAACATAGATTGAAACCTAGATTATTTGACTGAATCCGCATAGACATGTACTTAGTATTATACTCTAGGCCCTAGACCATTTAAATTGCCTTATTTTATACCTACTGCCTTATCATACCTACATCAACATCTCATATAAGGCTGTCTGTCCGTTTGATCAGATTTTATGTAGATATAATGACTCAACATGAATGGGGGTGTGTGAATAATGAGCAAATTGATTGGCCAGGACTTCGCTATGCTGTATTTTACGCAGTTACGCACTCTCATGCAATTATGTAAGAATTTAGCCAAGCAGCCTGGCCACCACCACGCAACTCACCCTCTCTGTTGAACAGATTAGTTTAGTGATAGAACCAATACGACAGCCAGTACATCTAAACCAATCTCTCTCACATTTTAGTAGATTTTCACCTTAAAACTATGTGTCAGTCAGATCTTAGTCTAGATACGTACCTACGTAGGTACGCATTTGCCTATTTATTACCTATTTATTTATTTCTACTTATAAAATTACGACAAGACATTTCGCAGGGCGACAGAACACAGAAAATACAAAATGTTGAGTGGACCCTAGGATATATTTCCTAACAAATTCCTGAGCTTCAATATGACCTAATTTCGCCTACCCATAAGAACACTCCACTTACCTTCTGCAGGCTATGAGATTCATACCTGCCCATTTCCATCGTAGGAGCCGAAGCTCGCTCGTCACTAACACTCACTTTGAAAGGCCATGGATACAACACACAACAGAAACCAAGAACCACTCCAGCACTCCGCTTGCGTTCCCAGAGCTCTAGCGCCTCGGGGCCCACGAGTCTGTCACGCTAGACGCTACCTAATCGAAGCTAATTCCCTATTCTCACACAAATATCGACTTCACCATACTCCAGAAATACTGAAACGCATTACTTTTCACGATAGAACATAATATTCCTATTCTAGACCATGTAAATCCCTAATTTCTCTAGCAAAACCGCCAAGCGCGTGGGCAGCCATCTTGCGAATCTCTCCGATTCTCCAAAAACTACCATAGTGACTCGCACGACTCCTAAACCCGAACTCCCCAATCGGCGTCTTTTTATCTCTTTCTTTCATTCAATTTCCTAACTACTTGTCTATCACTCCACATCATTAACCCTTCCGTCCTTCTAATAACGCCTAAAATTCTCCTCGTTTATTCCCCCGGAAGAGCGGACGCGACCTTAGTCACGCCACTGGCGGTGGCCAATCAGAGCCTCTTCAATCGGTTCTGGACCATATTTGGACATGTTTTCGGGCCCGACGCGGCTTATCTGGGGGCATGGTAGGTGCCCCCGCCAAGTCAAGCAAAAAGCAATATCATTATTTCCCGCTACCGCTTTCCTAGTAATATCTTTCTCACACAATATTTTCATTCTTGTCTTCTCTTAATAATGCTACTTGCTACTAGATGGCTTGTTTTAAAGACTAGGTTTCGCTTCTAATTGTTCTTTAAATCTAATCTATTATTTAAATTAAAATTGTTATTAATTTTACTCATAAAATATCATATCTAGAAAGTGGGAACCGTCACAATCGCCCCCTGAGAATTAGTGTTATGGGAATTTCTCAAATGCCCAGAACAATAATTATCACATATCTTATACCTAAAATATTTTTTCTATAATTTCTAATTACTTAACAAACAAATCATACACCTATTCCTAAAATTCTGTAAATAATAACTTCCTATTGTTTACTTTGCAAAGCAAAGATTCATTACACCTACATGACTACACTTCCAATTTTAATAAAAAAATGTCTCGCCCCCAAATAACTAAACTTGAACCCAATATTGTCAATGCAGAACCCTCTTGACTGACCACTTTTAAAAAATTACAACATTATAATCATCATTTTGTTCAGAATCAGTTGCTACTAAATTCTGAAACAGACTGAGTTGAACAGGTTTTCACCAAGCCATCAAAATCAATTTGACTTCTGTCTGATTCTCTCCACATCACAGTACCTTTAACATGTAACATGAAGTGTAAAAGTGCATAGGTTTTTGGGAAAGTCCCTGTAGAGTGTGGGGAAAATTTATCAGCCGCGTGTAGAGTAATTGAGTATGCTGAGACCGGAATCCACAGAATACTTCTGTCCACAAGACAGACTCACCAGCCAAACTACATGGAAAGGTATGCATTCAGATGGTTCATGACTCCAGCCACCTACATACCGACCAGTCAGTCACGACTGGTGAGATCTGTCCTGCTTTTTGTTGTGGATAAAAGCAGTGGATGAAGAGAGCACCTGAACAGATATTGTTTATACACTTATAAACACAATGTAGGCTTTGCAAACAATGGTTAGTCCTGCCAGGTAACTAATACAAATAAAATTTACTAACATTAATAACTAACATTCCCTGGAATTTTCTAAAACTCCCTTTACATGGACAGACGGACGGACAGCCAACCAGATGTAGATAGAGAGGTGGACAGCCAGACAGACGGACGGACGGATTGACAGGCAGACGGACGGACAAATGGACAGACAACCAGGCAGATTGACAGACAAACTGACAGATGCCAGATGGACGGATTGACAGACAGACAAACAGACATTGACAGACAGACAAACAGACAGATGGACGGACACACAGAGACAGACGGACAGACACAGTGACACACTGACATACGCACACACAAACAGACAGACGACAGGTAGACGGACACACCGACCAAAACAGACATACAACCGGACAGACAGACAAACAGACAGATTGACAGATGAACGGATTGACAGACACAGTAACACACAGGCACACTGACCCACCCTGACAGACATACAAAGATTTCAAAAATTGTGTTCTTATATCTAAATTGAAAACTTAAATTTTCATTATTAGTGAAGTGACAACCCTACTACTCGCCCCCTACATTGAGGACTATATGCACAAACCTACATAAGACCAATTAGTTCACTATCATCATCCAATCGGTTTCTTATAGGTCACTATTTGATATTCCTGCCTATACCTATTTCATATTGTGCCTATACCTATATGCAAAATAGAGCACCTTACTAACTGCGCAGTCCCATTCCCGCGGGAACATGGTGAAATATCCCACAATACTCAACAACAGTGCAACCTTCCACTGGTGAAAGAACCTCCAAAATCGGTCTAGCAGTTTTGGTGTGAGAGCATAACAAACAAACCAACAAAACAAACAAATTCACCCTCACATTTAAAATATTAGTTAGGATTAACAGTGCTTCACCCATGCATTCCCCGTTCCCATGAGGAAATTGGTGAAATATTTTTATATCAATTCAATAGTTTCAGAGCATATTCAATCCTCATCATCAATCCATAACAGCCACATGAGGAAGTAGGAGTACACTGAAAGCTAGGGACCAACAACAACAGTTCAACATACCTTCCAAAACACGAAGATGTTTGTGGTATAATGCCACTAGGCGGTCACCCATTCACTGGCTGACCCCTCACAACTTAGTTTAACCAGTGCGATTAACCACACTTATCATCATCAGCCGGAAGATGTCCACTATTGAACAAAGCAGAGCACTTCACACACTGCCTATTCAATATAAACAAACAAACAAACAAAACAACAAACCAACAAAGAGCTCGCCCCCTAAGTGTAAGACCACTGTACCTCAGATACATCCAACTTTGTACTATTAACGTAGGACGTAGGTACATACATACATAATTTCGCGCCTATTAACTAACTAAATATGTCATAATCGAAATCATTATGTACACAAACAAAAACGTAAATCGTAACGTAAGTCGTAACCTATCTACCCTCCCTCCTGTCAAATTCACATTCACCATTCTTTCGGTTCATTCCCATCTCTCAAAGATCCGTACACACTTTCACACAGATCGATACATTCGATCTATACTAAAATGTTTTGAACTAGCATCCATAGTCATGAATGAACAATCAATCAATCCAGTTTTTTTTTTCTTTCTAAATGTGCCGTATCTAAACAAAATACAAAACTTCAGTGTCATATAATATTTGATTGCCCATCATACTCTATAGAAAGATTGCTACTTATTGCTAATTAAGAACTTATACAAGTTTATGAAAACTCAGAAAGCGTCCCGCGTGCCCTGCAAGATATTCTTAGGAATACTAAGACATATAATAGCACTTTACAATTTTATACATAATACTGAAAAAGAAATATGAAATATGGTACCCGTTTTTGGTAATATTCGATTGACAAATGGTTTGGAACTTACAAAGATATAAAGCAGACTTGGCTTTAGCCTTTACGGTTTTTGCAAATATGAAGAATTAAAGAAAATAAGACTTGGCTTCGGCCTTTATGGATTTTGAAGAGATGGAAAGAAGGAAAAATAAGACCTGGCTCCGGCCTTTACACTTTAAAACTCTATGTATTCAAAATAAAAAACAAGGCTGTATGGCTTAGTTCCCTTGTCTGCTCTCTCGAGCGAATAATAAAAACAACAACAACTAGCTTTGACAGCTTGTCTTTGTCATATAGTGAGTGAAGTGAATGCACTACATAACCATAAAGTGAAGAAAACTGCTGAAAACTTGACTTTGGCGAAATCAAAAAGGACCGCCAATATAAAAGAAATTCTCATTGAGCAACCCCATCCTATCTACAAGCAAGATAAATAAAGATGACCTCAACTAGCGACAACATGCTACGGACGACAAAATATAATACAACGTCAACAACATTATTCAAAGGTAACTTACACTATTATTATCTACTTATAGATATTGCACTAGCATTCGCCGCACTAACTTTCATTACTTTCGAAGAATTATGTATTCTGCTGCATCTTAACTACTATGTATCATCATGAGTGTCCATGATTTGACATCTCACTGACGCCCCCATGTCTCTACTATGCCGAATTCTGAATAAAACGCTATGATATTGCGAGCATGGGCCTTCCAGTGGTGTAATTTCACTGGAATTTGATCACTATTTGCACTGTGTAAATATAACCTGCACTAAATTTATGCTATTTCTGTGTGTGCTTATGCTGCTTCTGTATTTTTTTCAGATTGAATATACGCCTATACAACGAGGCCTACTTACTAAATAGCAAGAATGAAACATTTCAAGCCACCTACATTATGTTCTTATTTTCATAGTGAATTGAAGCATAATTATGATGAAGATTGAAGCACTTCCTATTTAATGTAAATTATAAAAGCAACTTCAAATCAAGTACCTATAGTTTTCTTTCATAAATAAATAGTGATATTAAAATAATACGAATTTCAATACATAGCCTAGTCTATAACTGAAGTTAAATATTAAACATAATATACCTAGTTTCACTCATAATTGTTTTTTAAACCTATTTATCAACACACCCACCAGTTATCACCAATCTCAATACAATCTAGATACACAAATTCAAATCATAAATCTATGCTCGAGCTCCCTTTGATTGGGTAGGCAGAGACAGTAGACAATTATTTAGTTATAAATATATTGAGTTTTACCTAATAATGTTTTTAAAGTTTCCTAACACTATGGCATAGTATTAGTACATACATACACACATAATCTCACAACTATTTCCCATTGGGGTAGGCAGAGACTATAGTATTAGTAGATACATACATAACCTCACACATATTTCCCATTGGTGTAAGCAGACACATAGTATTAGTACATACATACATACACAACCTCACACTTATTTCCCATTGGGGTAGGCACAGACAATAGTATTAGTACCTGAAGTTAATACAATTGCACAGTTTTACTCTTATCACCATAGAAACCTGCATTTGAAAACCTCCATCCATTTCACAAACAACAAATTGTAGGCTAAAAAGCCTACATTTGGTTCATCCTGGGAACGGAACAGCTCAAATTGTACCATTACCCATTTCACAACCTAAAGCCTTTAAAAATAAAGACTGAATTAAATCAGCGACACGGGAATCGAACCCATGTATGCACATTCCATAATTAAACATACCATACATACAAATCCATTGGAGAACCGATAGATGAATGTATGCATAGAAAAGTTGATGATAAGCCATGATGTGATCGTCTAGTAATAGGTAGGACCCCTAACATTGTGTAACATCGTAGTAACCCAATTCTTTAAGAGGTAGCAGGTATCTTTAGAGGTGATTTTGAGTAAAACCAAAAGTCAATATTAAATTGAACAAAGTTTATTCCTAGAAGCATCTACTGAAAACATGGTATCTATGAACATAAACAATGAATTAAATAAATATAGAATTTTACATTCTTCATAATTTGTGTATCTAGAAGTAGCCTAATGCCCTTGAATTTACCTAGAACAAAATAGAAAGAAACCAATAAGAAAATGAATGATGAAATAAGAAGATGGTTTGAATAAATAAATAAATATTTTATTTTACATATATGAATATTATAAAAATAATTATATGCTACTCCCTATCCTATTATGATTATTGGCCCCTTAAGGGGGAGACAGTACCCCGTGGATCGGTGTCCACACTCTCCCCTCCAAACCAAGTCAGATCTTGTAATGGAGCAAAAGAGAGTCCCCGTACTATCCTGTGCGCCTCAGCCAAGACTGGGGTAGCGCTCCACCATGCAATGCAAGCATCAGTAAAATTGTTTAGACTCCATAAGAGCATTTGAGCAGACATATAGTCTAGATTGTTTGGTATGTATTCAAATACATAAGTTGTATGATATAATGATTTTAGTGCTGTATAGCAACATACTCCATCATTGAGCAGGTATTGTTCGGCCACAAGGACCAGTGATGAGGGCGCGATGCGCAAGCGTAGGATAGAACGTCAGATGGTTCATCAAGCTGTGATGCAGGGCGTCAAGACTCAGTGAAGTAAGCATTTAGGGGAGCTGTCTAGAATCAAACTCAGCCAGAAAGTCAACCATGGAGTAGAAATATAGATAGAGTGTGACGATGGTATGGATGACAGTCAGGGGAGCCGATAGTCGACAGTATTGCCATAGCCACCCACTGGACTCGTTGCTGTGCAGAGACAGGGATGACCAATAAGAGAACCGACCAAGCTTAGTTTTGTTGTTGGAACAATAAAACTCTCCGATAAGAGGTTGTCACCATACAGCGTATAATCATTTTTTAAAATATGGTTTTAGATGATTAATCCAAGCCAACCACACTAGACCAATGAAAGCACTAGCATGAAGTTAAAGAGGAGACCGTAGCATTGTACTATCAGTCAGTTTGTTGTTTGTCCATAATAAAATGGTAGGTATATTGATTGGTATATGAGGAACCGGCTTCGCCAGTAGCATTTAGCTGCCTCTACCACCGTTTTAAAGGAGAGACCTAGCCATACAGTAGAAACGGCACTACCATATAGCAAATCGGCCAGTAGTTTGGTATTTGTCCATAATTAAATGGTAGGTATATTGATTGGTAAATGAGGAACTGGCTTCGCCAGTAGCATTTAGCTGCCTCTACCACCGTTTTAAAAGAGAGACCTAGCCATACAGTAGAAACGGCACTACCATATAGCAAATCGGCCAGTAGTTTGTTGTTGCTGGATAAAAGCATAAAATATTCACATATAAATGGTTGATACTATAAATAGCAATAGAATTTCAGATATTGTTGTAGCTAAGTAGTTACCCAGCTAGATATGTTTATCAACTTATATCCCTCTAGATATCAGTACTCATGTGTCCTTAAGTTCTAGTATTTTCTTATTAGAATGTAATTGATGATAAATGGTGAGTATTATGACCCAGTGGTTTTCCTAGCTTATAAATAATGAAATAAAGAACCCCTGCCTAATTTTGTGAATCAAAGATTTCCTAGCCTAGATATTCCTTTGGTAGTATTGAGTCTTTCATATGATACCTATTCAGCCTAAGAGCCATGAAATTAAGAATTTCTCAGATTATTTGTAACTTATCTTCTAGTAACATAAATTAAATCATAAAGCTTAATTTAGTATTCCTAATTAATTTGATGAGGCTGTCAACATAGATTGAAACCTAGATTATTTGACTGAATCCGCATAGACATGTACTTAGTATTATACTCTAGGCCCTAGACCATTTAAATTGCCTTATTTTATACCTACTGCCTTATCATACCTACATCAACATCTCATATAAGGCTGTCTGTCCGTTTGATCAGATTTTATGTAGATATAATGACTCAACATGAATGGGGGTGTGTGAATAATGAGCAAATTGATTGGCCAGGACTTCGCTATGCTGTATTTTACGCAGTTACGCACTCTCATGCAATTATGTAAGAATTTAGCCAAGCAGCCTGGCCACCACCACGCAACTCACCCTCTCTGTTGAACAGATTAGTTTAGTGATAGAACCAATACGACAGCCAGTACATCTAAACCAATCTCTCTCACATTTTAGTAGATTTTCACCTTAAAACTATGTGTCAGTCAGATCTTAGTCTAGATACGTACCTACGTAGGTACGCATTTGCCTATTTATTACCTATTTATTTATTTCTACTTATAAAATTACGACAAGACATTTCGCAGGGCGACAGAACACAGAAAATACAAAATGTTGAGTGGACCCTAGGATATATTTCCTAACAAATTCCTGAGCTTCAATATGACCTAATTTCGCCTACCCATAAGAACACTCCACTTACCTTCTGCAGGCTATGAGATTCATACCTGCCCATTTCCATCGTAGGAGCCGAAGCTCGCTCGTCACTAACACTCACTTTGAAAGGCCATGGATACAACACACAACAGAAACCAAGAACCACTCCAGCACTCCGCTTGCGTTCCCAGAGCTCTAGCGCCTCGGGGCCCACGAGTCTGTCACGCTAGACGCTACCTAATCGAAGCTAATTCCCTATTCTCACACAAATATCGACTTCACCATACTCCAGAAATACTGAAACGCATTACTTTTCACGATAGAACATAATATTCCTATTCTAGACCATGTAAATCCCTAATTTCTCTAGCAAAACCGCCAAGCGCGTGGGCAGCCATCTTGCGAATCTCTCCGATTCTCCAAAAACTACCATAGTGACTCGCACGACTCCTAAACCCGAACTCCCCAATCGGCGTCTTTTTATCTCTTTCTTTCATTCAATTTCCTAACTACTTGTCTATCACTCCACATCATTAACCCTTCCGTCCTTCTAATAACGCCTAAAATTCTCCTCGTTTATTCCCCCGGAAGAGCGGACGCGACCTTAGTCACGCCACTGGCGGTGGCCAATCAGAGCCTCTTCAATCGGTTCTGGACCATATTTGGACATGTTTTCGGGCCCGACGCGGCTTATCTGGGGGCATGGTAGGTGCCCCCGCCAAGTCAAGCAAAAAGCAATATCATTATTTCCCGCTACCGCTTTCCTAGTAATATCTTTCTCACACAATATTTTCATTCTTGTCTTCTCTTAATAATGCTACTTGCTACTAGATGGCTTGTTTTAAAGACTAGGTTTCGCTTCTAATTGTTCTTTAAATCTAATCTATTATTTAAATTAAAATTGTTATTAATTTTACTCATAAAATATCATATCTAGAAAGTGGGAACCGTCACAAGGTTTACAGAAAAGGTAACGCCTTTCTGTAATCTGTAAATTAATATGACAAAAATAATTTCAATAATTGGCGCTGGCATCATCCGGCGCTCCTATTGTCCGTAAGCCTCTGTGCGCCTAATACTTCGTAGGTAATTCTTTTCAAAAAAACCGCAATTGCCGTACTGCTTTGGCCTATTTATTTACTGCGCTACCTTACAAGTGCCGGCGGTAAGGTTGAAACCGCACACAGTGTTTTCGGGCAGCAGGTTGAAGTACTCCGACTGACAAAGTGGGTCCGTCATCACCGTCATCAGCTTCTCTCGGAGGGTCGGCGCCACGAACGTTACGCCTGCGAAAGAAAGAAACTAATAAAAAAACTAGCATCCACTGCCAGATAATAGAGAAATAAAACTTTATCATTTCTTTAACGATAGGCAGGCTCTGCCTGTGCCTATTTTGGATACAGTTAAATTTGCATTAAAAAGAAGACATAACTACATTTATTTACAACATTTATAAGACATATTATTGTAGTTTCATAAAAATCCGTTCACTAGTTTTTAAGTGAAATATGTAGTAAAAGACTTCCATCCATCCATCCTCTCAAACTTTTGATTTTTGAATAAGTACTTACACCTATTAGGTAGAAGGACGTAAAGGCAACTCTGTCAGTTACGTTTTACAGGCGCGGGTTTATTTCAAATTAGTTATTCTAATTTGAAATAAACAATGTTGTGAATATTTTGCAATACCTGAGATTAATTTATAGTAAATATGAATAACGGATCAATTAATGTCATAAAAAGCAAAGCTCCTTTTTGTTGATACAAAACAGGACTGCGCTACACTGCAGCATATCCGATATTTTTAACTAAATATGATTTAAATATAAACTTTGTTTTAACGCCCGTGGTAACAACCTTTGACAGCTATTGATCCTACTACAAGAGATTCCGGTATTGTATCAGGACCTTACGCGACATAGCCCTCCTTGCACCGCAACCTCGATGGTCAATAACGTAAGCCTGACAATCTCGAGAGAAATAATGTTAAAATGCTCACTCGGCGCGGCGATGCCCCACCCGGACGCGGTGGCGGCCATACCCGCGAAATTGAACGAGGATATACTCAGGTAGGGCAGGCGGACCACGTTGACTGTGTCTGGAAAAAGGAAAATACAATCCAAATGGCAAAGGGATCAAATCAAATTCAAATATTTTTTTCAACATCTTTTTTTCATTTATATGTTATATTTTTTAATAGTGTTATTTTGATTGATAATTCTAATTATTGACATCAGGATATTTTTTTTACTTTTTAAAATGTATTACTAACAAACAATATTTGCATGCTTGATTGAGGGCTGAATACGTTACTAACCCTGACATCTTAAGATCTTATAAATATGAAAATGTATTTTTGCGAATAAATATTACTTACATAATGATGTGGAATTCCCTTATTGAAGGTTAATGGTTATCTACCATAGACATATTAATAGGTCTATGTTATCTACCTATTACCTATAAAGTGTCTTATCTGGAAAGAAGAAGCGGCGCAACGAACTCCACAACACTAAATAATTACAACATATTTGTTTGTTTTTTTATTATTAATGCCTTTTAGTTTAAGAGTCCGCTTGTCGTAATGAAGCTCAGCTTCGCATCCTGTAATCTGGACATTCACCAATGAGCTTTGGAAACACGTACAAATTATTATTACATCGATGGTGAAGGAAAACATCGTGAGGAATCCAGCGAGTTCACGAATAATTGTTTCTGAGGCATGAGCACCCTGGTCCAGCGATAGTTCGCGCATAGAGAAGAAGTTAGTGGGAACAGAGATTACAGCTATTTTTGTTTTTAACCCCCGACCCAAATAGAGATGGGTGTTATAAGTTTAACGTGTCTGTCTGTGGTATCGTAGCTCCCAAACGGATGAACCGATTTTCGTTTAGTTTTTTTGTGTCATGGAAAATTTTATCCCGAGTGTTCTTAGCCATGTTTCATGAAAATGTGTTCAGCCGTTTGTGTTTATTAAGTATTTATTATGTCGGGGGTTTTTAATTTTTTAAATGTTATATGTTTGTCTATCATTGCTTAATAAAGCGGCGTCAAATTAGATATCACGCCCTATATCCCCGAGGGGGTAGGCAGAGGTATTCCATTTCTAGATATACCCACTTTTCACGAGATATTCCTTGGACCCCTTAACGTGGTGAGCCCATCGCCGGACCGGGTCTATTTACACATGTCTCAGAATTAATTCTGGGACCTTTTCCTTTACCGTCGAGCTAGTGATGAATATGTACGTAAGTTTTTGAAATTTGTCATTATGTAAAGCAGTCTCTTTAACCGTAAGGCTATCGCTGCTCTTTTGATCCACTGATATATTGCAATGTAAACACCAAATTCCAAGGAATCTCACAAGAAGACTGTGTTGGCGTCCAAATTAAGGACATTTGTTATGAAAGAGAAGTGTTGAAAAGCAGCATAGGTAGACCACATGCATTGGCAGTAGATTTGGAATCCGACACAGTGTATTTCGGCTACGACGTAAAGGAGAACGTGTTTGATTATAATTACCAGCTAGCGAAATTCAATATCAACACGAAAGAATTTGAAAAAATAGAAGGAGTGCGCAACGGATATGGAATTACTATAGATCCGAAAAATCACGTAATTTTTATAGGCGGACGTGACGGCATATACAAATATGACCCCAGCACTAATAAGGCAATACTTTATGCGAAAAAGGAAGGATCCTATTATATATGCTTTAAAGATAAACTTTACTACTCAATGAAGAAAATCCTTTATACCTTATCATCACCATTGGATCAATCAACGAGATTGAAATATATGGAAGATACCAAATTTGAATATTTCGTTATTGACAATGACGATGATGTGTTCTTTATGAATAAAACAGGGATAATATATAGTCGAAAGAAAAACACGAAAGATACTGTTGCATATGACGTAAGGGAAGAATATCTGACAGCACTGGCTGTTGACGCTAACGGGGTTGTTTACATTTGCGCTGAAAGTGGTATTTATGCTGTAAAGAAAGCAACGAAGAGTTTGGAAAAAATCGTTAAGGATCGATGTAATGGCATAGCTTTTGATAGTGGTAATAACATCGTTTACGGAGATAGCATAAACTTGATAAGACTTAAGCAGATAAAACATGTTAAAATCAATTATTGCCCATGTAATGCTTTGTAATGTACTCGTAGATTTAGATATAAAATGCTGAAGGAATTTTAGTCTACACTTACATAATTATACATACAGACGTAGTTTATTTAAAATAAATAGATGTATTATTTACTTGTTTTTTTTTACTTATTATACTTACCTATTTATATTCTATGCGCTCGTTATGAAGCATAATAATTAAGTGGAGTAAGATTGATAGATTGATTGAGTGAAGTATAATTCAACGGGCCTGTTGGCTCAGTTGGTAGTGACCCTGCCTTCTAAGTCGGAAGTCGCGGGTTCGATCCTGGCTCGGGACCAACATTTGTGTGCGAGAACATGTTCTGTTGGCTTCGTGTCTGGTCGTTTAAAAAGTATTCATTTGAAGTATGCTTATCAGTCAGTTGTTTAGTAGGTACCTAAAGTACAGGCCCTGCCTAGTTTGGATATACTCAGGTAGGGCAGGCGGACCACGTTGACTGTGTCTGGAAAAAGGAAAATACAATCCAATAGGCAAAGGGATCAAATCAAAATCAAATATTTTTAAAACAACATTTTTTCATTTCGATATTAAGTAATTTTTCATACCATCTATTCGAAAAGTGACGTTTTGGTCCTCAATAACAGGGATCAAAGTAAGTCTTTTCCAATAGGATTTTAATAAGTGCGAATAAAAGTGTTTTGAATTTGGAATTAAAAATATCCCGCAACATTCTTAGCCAAAGAGATTAACAAAATAAGTTTGCATCTAAGGTTGGCGCCACTGTAGCTTAAGTACTATAACAAGACATTAGTTCCATTTTTCGCCGCATTAGGCTGACAAGCATAGAGTAACTTATATGCTGACAAGGCTGAATGGGGTTTGATGGTTGTGCACACTGTCAGAAAAATTGCTGTGGCAATGCGCGCGCTTTCATACTTATTTTTTACAATTTACATTTTATTTTACGCCAAATTTTCGAATTCCGACATAGAATTTTTTGTGTATTTTATATTTTAAAATGTATTCAAGCAGCAGTGACTGCAGTGATAGTTAAACACCGGAAAATATTTAAAAAAGAAGCAAACAATGTCATCAACAATTTTTCTCATAGAGAGGTATGAAAAGCAGAGTGTATCATTCGGTCGCAAAATTATTTTTACCTTGGGCTACGTACTTTAAACCCCTTACTTCGTTCATGATTCTACATTAGAATCCCTCACTACGTTCGGGATTCTATCCTAGAATCATTCACTATGTTCGTGATTTAAAAAAACGCCCTCGCCGTAAAATTATAGTTTTGCTCCCTTATGACACAATCTACTATTTCACACCACATGCTCGACAAAGCCGGATTATATATCATATAAACGTCACCGAAAGCAAGACATTATATTCCTTGGCTTACGCCGGGTTATAATGTTGTATGGAATTTCATTATAACCCTAGGTAAATAATGTAATTTTCACTTTTCATAATCCTTATTGCTATGACGATAAAGTCTAATTTCGTTAAGCAACATGTGGTGCACCCGCCTGCGTCCACGGTCGTGGCCAACTCGATTTTCGAAAACCGAAGCCGCGACCAACTAGATTCGCACGATCTTCATTTGATAAATCAAGTAGGTCACGCCGGCAGAAACAAGTTGCTGTATCCATTTTATAGCTTTAACATTTCAAAAAGAATATCGAAAATGTCGAGTGATGAAAGTACTTTGACTCCAGAGTCTGTTAAACTAGATGCCATAGGCATTGTCAATTAAACATTCAATAATCTACTACCATGCAATTGCATTTTATTGTCTCGCATAAGGTGAGAAAAGTAGAGTATATAACTCGGGAATAAAACTGTTTTCGTCTTGGGCGCTTAAATCCCTCACTAAACTCAAGACTCAGTCTTAATTCCCTCGCTTCTAACTCCCTCGCTGCGATCACTTCATAATAAAGGAGGTAAAGCCCTTTGGTTTAAGAGTCCTCTTCTCATAGAATTAAGCTCGGCTTCGCATCCTGGGCAATCTGGGCATTCACCAATGAGCTTTGGGAACACGTACATAATTATTATTACATCGATGGTGAAGGAAAACATCGTGAGGAATCCAGCGAGGCCACGCATTGTTTCTGAGGCATGTGTAGCCGCACCCTGGTCCAGCGATAGTCAGCGCATAGAGAAAAAGTTAGTGGGAACAGAGATTACAGTTATTTTTGTTTTAACCCCCGACCCAAATAGAGATGGGTGTTATAAGTTTAACGTGTCTGTCTGTGTATGTCTGTGGTATCGTAGCTCCCAAACGGATGAACCGATTTTCGTTTAGTTTTTTTGTGTCATGGAAAATTTTATCCCGAGTGTTCTTAGCCATGTTTCATGAAAATGTGTTCAGCCGTTTGTGTTTATTAAGTATTTATTGTGTCGGGGGTTTTTAATTTTTTAAATGTTATATGATTGTCTATCATTGCTAAATAAAGCGGCGTCAAATTAGATATCACGCCCTATATCCCCGAGGGGGTAGGCAGAGGTATTCCATTTCTAGATATATCCACTTTTCACGAAATATTCCTTGGACCCCTTAACGTGATAGGTGGTGAGCCCATCGCCGGACCGGGTCTGTTTACACATGTCTCAGAATTAATTCTGGGACCTTTTCCTTTACCGTCGAGCTAGTGATGAATATGTACGTAAGTTTTTGAAATTTGTCATTATGTAAAGCAGTCTCTTTAACCGTAAGGCTATCGCTGCTCTTTTGATCCATTGATATATTGCAATGTAAACACCAAATTCCCCATGTTTATGTTATTTGGCGGCGCTATCTAAATACTGAGAAAAACCAGCGCCCCCAGCAGATAACCTAACGAACGAAGGTGGTCAAGAACAGAAAAAAACGTAGAGACTTAATCCTTGTAATGTGTGTGGATTATGACCGTTCCATCCGATGGGCCGAAGAACTTAGAACTCGAGGCAGAAGACAATGGACTCGATTCTGCAGACCAGCTAAAATTCCTAATTTAAAGTTAGCCTATCCTTCTCCATAGAATACGTAAGAAAAAGGACAGAAACAAACCGTAGATTGAAGAGTAATGTCAAACATGTAAAAACCAACTAATTTGAACATTATGAACGTTCTTATCTGTCACTTTTATCCATGACCTTTTCACATCGTCGCTAAAATTGCTAAACACGCCTTAGTTGACAGGACTAATTTTAATTGGACAGGACTAAATATCTCTCGTCTCTTTTCTTTTCTAGGAGAAGGAAAATGACAGGACTACACTAAAATAAGTTTAGTCGCTGTAATGCAGAATCGAGCCCAATAGGAACGTACCTATAGGTACCTGAGGCGAGGCATGTAGCAGACCATCGGAGAGCTAACCATTATACTGATCGCAGTTTTGAAATGGTTAGGTCTCACCAAAGAGATTAACATATTAAATATTTTAAATATAATAAATATTTTAATCTCTGGGCCTCACCAATCGATGCACCGTTGTCGATAGCCAGACATTCAATGTGGCGACTTTCGATATGACATATATATGGAACCCGCAACTCAGTCCTGAAGTTTGTCCAATAGTTCAATAATTTAGGTTCGTTTCATCACGACACGAATTGATGATAAAATAGAAAGTTGACTATAATAAAATTTATAATTTGAAGATATAGCGACAAAATAAAATTTTGTATTTTAACAGATGAGATGAGTTGACTATGCCTCTGTGCTATGCATTCAATCACTTACTAATTCCGACCTTTTTACTCCGAAAATAAAATCATTTTTTTTTATTCGCGATACATAGGTAGGTATATAAGTAGTTCAGTACTTACCTACCTACTTCAAATCTATTCCAAATTTCAAGTCAATAAAATTAGTAGTGAATTAGTAGGTAGGTACCTAGATAATATCTTATATTAATATAATAAAACTGTAACAAGGTCGTGTCTGTACCTACATGAAATATTTATTTGAAAATTTTTGAGGTACCTAGTGTAGATAGTAGTCGATTTAGAAGTCAAAACACCAATTTTGGAAAATTTTGTGTGTGTGTCTGGTTGGTGCACGCATCACGCATAAACTACTGGACGGATTTTAATGAAATTTAGTATGGAGATAACTGAGTAACCGGGTCAACATCTAGGATACTTTTTACTACGAGAAAGTATCTCATTCCCACGGGAAAATTTTAAAATAGTTCCAAAGAGAAATACGTACTGCTGGTACTTAAGATAAGCCTTTGTGACAGACAGACAGAAAGGCACCAGATGGGTTTCGTTTTTACCATTTCATACTCGTAAAAATACCACTCCACAGCCTTTTTGTTCTATAAATTTTTTTAATAGTATACAATAAAATAAATGTTTGTGAAATGTTCAATTTTATTCGCAATACACCGACGACTGCTCATAATTATGGTACGTACCTAAGTCCTTAGAGTTACCTATTGTAAAAGCCGTGCGTGATATTTTAATTTCACTAGTGATACTTATTCTAAATATTTGTATTAAAACTAAATGGTGTAACTAAGATTGTTATGTCCCGTGATATTGAGACGATTGAATAGCAGAAATAAATTTTCATTTTTATAGAAGGTCAGAATCATCGAGATTACCAGCTACATCATGGGTTGGGACTGCTCTATCTTTTTATAAACATGGTGTTTGTCTAAAGAAACACATAATAAATTTAATATTTTCAACTCACATTTTAGTCTAGGCAATAAAGGTAGTGGACCCCCACATTAATTCCTCAGTCGATGAAACTTTGCAGGATTGTAACTAGTATAGTATGAGACAATACTTGCATAAAAAAATCCAAAAAAAAAACCTAACTGAAGTTAGGTATTTTTACTGAAATACTTAGGTATTTATTTGATATTTTTGTTGGGAAAAGTCTCAGTCAAAATTTTCTTCGCCAGCAATATTCATGTGTAGGTATGTGTAGAAAGCGAAATATCCAAATCTCCTGATAGAAACAACAAAACTCAGACATATATGCAATAAATATTTTTGCAATTTTGAATTTGAATTTTGAATTTTAATGTACCGGGACGGGAAAATTGCTCAGTCCATTTTTTTAACTACTAGATATACTTTGTTAGTAAAATATTACTAACAAAGTATAATATTACTAACAAAGTTATCAAATGTCTTTATTCATACTAGGTACTTTAAAACGCTTAACTAACACATACAACATAATAATTATAAATAGCAGTATAAATAAGGTCGAAACATAAAACTATAAACAATGTCAACTTAGTCCACAAAAAGACCGCCTCTGACCATTCCCGGTGCAAAGGTACCCATAATGCTGGCTGCGTTGCCTCGCTGGATGGCTATGGATAACCTTTGCACCAGGAAGTATCCAGAGCGAGGGTCGTGCCCTTTGTCACGCATCCTCTGCCCAATCTCCGCGATAAAATGCTTCGCATGTCTTCCCCAAGAACCCAACGTTTCAAAAGCAAGAGGAACAAATATGTAGGTTCGTTTGAGCTCTGCATACTTTTCCTCTTTCATGCTCGCCGCGAATTCAGCCGCAGCACCTGCAACGGACACAGTGCGGCAGAGGTGTGAGGCTGCGACAGTGTTTACACACGTCGCGTCCCAAACTAAGGACCGGCCCTTCTCCCACGGCACCACGCGCAACGGTCATCACGCATTAAGTTGTCGTCGCTGTGCGGGTAGGTTTCCACGACACCACGTACTAACAAAGTATATCTTCTTGTGCTACTTGTTATTTATCTTAATTAAATTCATATTGCAGATAAAAATTAAGATTCTACTTATCATATCAAGTTTGATAGTAGTTCAAGCTGGAATCTCACAAGGAGACTGTGATGGCGTCCAAATTAAGGACATTTGTTATGAAAGAGAAGTGTTGAAAAGCGGCATAGGTAGACCAAATTCATTGGCAGTAGATTTGGAATCCGACACAGTGTATTTCAACTACGACGTGAACGAGAACTCCGTGTTTAATAATAATTACCAGATAGCGAAAGTCAATATCAACACGAAAGAATTTGAAAAAATAAAAGGAGTGAACGATGGATTTGGAAGTACTATAGATCCGAAAAATCACGTAATTTTTATAGGCGGACGTGATGGCATATACAAATATGACCCCAGCACTAATAAGGCAATACTTTATGCGAAAAAGGAAGAAACCTATCATGTATTCTTTAAAGATACACTTTACTACTCAATGAACTATTTCCTTTATACCTTATCATCACCATTGGGTCAATCAACGAGATTGAAATATATGGAAGATACCAGAGTAAAATATTTCGTTATTGACAATGACGATGAAATGTTCTTTATGAATAGTACAGGGTTAATATATAGTCGAAAGAAAAACACGAAAGATACTGTTTCATACGACGTAAAGACAAAATATATGTACGGACTGGCTGTTGACGCTAACGGGGTTGTTTACATTTGCGCTGAAAATGGTATTTATGCTGTAAAGAAAGCAACGAAGAGTTTGGAAAAAATCGTAAAGGATCGATGTTTTGGCTTAGCTTTTGATAGTGGTAATAACATCGTTTACGGAGATAAAATGAACTTGATAAGACTTAAGCAGAGGATAAAACATGTTAAAATCAATTATTGCCCATGTAATGCTTTGTAATGTAGTCGTAGATGTAGGTATAAAATGCTGAAGGAATTTTAGTCTACACTTATACCGCCTGATTTTTTTTATCGTCTGGATAAAAAAAAGGGGTGATAGGTAAGTGTACTAATATTATATTCATTTGGCATTGTTACTTAAACAAAATATTTTCTTTACAAATTTTGTATAATGTCATTTGTAGTATTCAAAGAGATTAAAATATAATAATGCATAGAGGGGACAAAGCGAGGAAAATTTGAAGCCAAAAGTTATTCCAAGTGGAATAAGTCTAGTACAATTTCGACCGAATGACAGCTCGCGTTCATACTAACTGACATGATAAGGACATGACGCTTAGGCTTCAAAGTTTTGTATGAAAATATTCCCAATGCCCCCTCTATGCCATATTATATTTAAATCTCTTTGGTAGTATTATTACTACTTACGGCAAAGAGATTTCAATATAATAGGGCATAGAGGGGACAAAGCGAGGAAAATTTGAAGTCAAAAGTTATTCCAAGTGGAATAAGTCTAGTACAATTTCCACCGAATGACAGCTCGCGTTCATACTAACTGACATGACAAGGACATGACGCTTAGGCTTCAAAGTTTTGTATGAAAATATTCCCAATGCCCCCTCTATGCCCTATGATATTTAAATCTCTTTGACTTACGGTCACTTTGGTCTCCCATTTCTCTTCATATCATCTTATATGTCTATCGACGTATTTCTCTAAATATAATTCTTTTTCGCTGCATTCATTTCTGTAGATCCCTGAAACGTGTTAACGTTATAAAAACACAACTTCACTGCACTACCACATCGTATCTTCACGTTACAAGCTGCACCTTTATCTGCAGTCTTGGCTCCAATTACTTTCATTACAGCGCAGTTTTCACGTGTTCACTATACTCCTAGAACTTGGGGCTTCGAGCGCACTAATGCGCGTTACTTGTTTTTTCCGTTCACCGGCGTTACTTTTTCATAGATAAATTTATTATTGTTTCTTGATTTTTTAAATCGGTTTGCTGTTTATTTTGCTGAAAACAAAGGGATTAAAATATAATAGGCCATTGGGAATATTTTCATACAAAACTTTGAAGCATGTTTGAAGCTCAAGCGTCATGAACGTGAGCTGTCATTCGGTCGAAATTGTACTAGACTTATTCCACTTGGAATAACTTTTGGCTTAAAATTTTCTTCGCATTGTCCCCTCTATGTCCTATTATATTTTAATCTCTTTGGCTGAAAAGGAATTTTTTACACTTTTGACAACGTTGTTTATAACGTTGTTATGGCAATTTCTTTTTCGTTTTATTAGTGCTCTGATGTTTTTATATGTGAACTTTTGCTAAATTGTGGATTTTAACTCTGCCATTCATAAAAAATTGCTTTTATTTCAAAATTACGAATGCTCTAATTTTCTAGCTCCACTTAAAACTCCACCTACATCTACACACATATCTATTCTTCATTACTCACCTTTACACCTACTTCACAATTTCTTTTTATAAAAATATTGTTAATATTCTCGTTAAAATATAAACATATTATTGTTCTCCATATTTTCTTTTTTTCGCTTTACGACACATTATACTAATTACTCAGTTATAGTCAACTAGCGACCCGCCCCATCTTTGCACGGCTGCAATGCTAACACTAAAACCTTCCTCTTCCCCTTCCTCTATTAAAAAAAACCGCAACAAAATCCGTTGCGTAGTTCATAGGGACACAGGGATATAGGGACATAGGGATATAGGGACAGAGAAAGCGACTTTGTTTTATACTAACTAGGTATGTATTGATATTACACACTGAAATATTTGAAATAGTAGGTACCTATTTTAAGAAGAAACGGGCTCGTAGCTTCTATTCATTCGCAAACTACCTACAACCGCCAGCTGCTACATAGCAGGGTGCTATACTGTACTTTTCTAGAATTTGTAAATTATTTAAAAAAATATCTCGTGTATAACTTGGGCTCTAGATACCAAACGTCATATTTTTTTCCAGACGGTTAAAAAAACATCCAGTATATAGGTACCTACAGATTAAATGTTATTCAAAATAAATATAATTCTTACTTATTTAATGTTGTTTTACTTATTATATTTATACAACGCGTAACAGAAAAAGCGCAATTCCTCATACACCCCAATTAGTATATTAATATAAAAAAAATATGATGCAATCGAACTTTAGTTATGTCTAACCAATTTTCTTAAATATCTATTAATTTTCATAGAACTAAAATGCACGATTTCCATAGAAAGTACATTTTTTTTTTAATTTAACACATTAAAAATAGCTGAAATCGATTAAGTAGTCGATACTGAACAAACTAATTTCAGGAATTGAGCTTATTCTGCTACATGTTGTATATTCTATGCGCTCGATATGAGAGTGAGATTGTTAGATTGAGTGAAGAATAAATCCAACGGGCCTGTTGGCTCAGTTGGTACATAGTGACCCTGCCTTTTAAGTCGGAAGTCGCAGGTTCGATCCCCGCTCGGGACCAACATTTGTGAGCGTGAACATGTTCTGTTGGCGTCGTGTCTGGTCGTTTAAAAAGTATTTATTTAAAGTATGTTCATCAGTTGTTTAGTAGGTACCTATAGTACAAGCCCTGCCTAGTTTGGGACTGAATAACCGTGTGTGAATTGTGTCCTACAATTTCATTTTACTTATACTTAGTAATTCGAGAGCGATGCGGCTTGAATAATCTAGTGACTATGATTGAAAAAGTAATGCTGAGGTGGTTTGGTCACATTGAGCGGATGAATGAAAGTCGCTTAACGAGACAAATATACAAGGGTGCTGTGAATGGCTGAGTCGGTAGACGACGACCTAGGCGTACCTATCGGCGATGTATTAAAGAAAAGCCAGATAAAGAGTACCCGAAACCGACGAGCATGCATGAGTCTGTTGATAGATGTGGATGAAGCACAAAATATCTGCCAGGTCCGTAGCAAGTAGCAGTCTATGTCTCTACTAGGGAAATAGGCGTGAGATTATCTGTGGAAAGTTTCCCGGATAGCGACCGCTTTCCCGCCTCTCTGCAGAAGCGGCACCTTTCTGGTATAGAGAGCGTACCTGTGAGCTGCATGACACTGGCGAGCCGGAGAAGCGCGATGTCGTGCGCGAAGGAACCGGCGCTGAACTGCGGGTGCGCATGCACCACGTCCACAGACACGATCCGCCGCCCGTTCTCGTACCGGTCGTACAGCGAATGCGCGCCGAGGATGGCCTGTGATCAGGGCTCTTAGATTAAAATCTAACTTTCCATCCTACTAATTTACCTATCCCTACAGATTTTGCTAAAACTTTACAGTCATACAGCTAGAATAACACGTAGGCTATATTTTATACTGGTATACCCACGGGAATGGGAACTATACACGGGGCTGCTAGTGTCTATTCTATATAAACTGAGGCAGGTGAGTTACCCGACTTAGGAGATATTTAAGGAAACTTAATTTGACGAGTCTTTATAGCATGAATTAGAAGAGAAACCCATTGATTTCAGAATTTTTGTGTCTGTCTGTAGGTATGTTTGTACTCGCATCTCACCAAAACTACTGCACCAAATTGGATGCGGTTTTGACGGTTGAATTGTTGCCGGTCTAATTTAAAATACTTATAGTAAATTTTTCATCTTGATACGCCGCCTAGAAGCCGAGTTATCAATACATAGGTACATGGAATGATTATCTTTTATTTATTTCTTTGTACCAAGAAAATGTAAAAGGCATCTTACTTTACCTACTTACATCTATCTTTTCACATTTCATTACCAGTAGCAAGTGTGAATTTACATTTCCCTGTGAAATTTCACGTAAAAAAAATCTGTAGATAGGTACCTACCTAAGTAATTTCATTAGAAGAAATGATTTAAAAGTAGCAATCATACCCGTCCCTAGTAGTTACCTGCACGTGGTCGACCTGCGCGCCGTCGTGGAAGCAGCAGTGCGCAGCAGAGAGCACCCACTGCGCATGCACCAGCGCGCCGCCGCAGAAGCCCAGCTCGCCCGTCGTGCCCACGCGCATGTATAAAGCTACCTACATTTATCACACATTGAGTAGGTACCAACCAAGGTAGGTGGATTCCTCGTATAACGAAGAGACTGATTCCGAAACAATTTAAATCCTACTATAATATTATAAACGCGAAAGTTTGTGAGTATGGATGTTTGTTGCTCTTTCACGCACAAACTACTGAATGGATTTTGATGAAACTTTAGTTATATAGCTATACATCAGAATAACAAAGGCTATATTTTATCCCCGTATTCCCACGGGATCGGGAACTACGCTGGTAAAACTTCAATATAATTTCCTGCTGCATACGACTCGATCGCGCTTCGAGGCGGTCTAAGCAGATCGTATGCGGGTTAAGACCCGCTGACCCTTAAACCCGGGATGACTATTATTTTATTTTAATCATTATTTTCCGACCGACATTCGCTTACGGGCCGCAGGACCCAACAGGTCAGGAGCATTGTGGTTTATATAATGCTTTGTACAGAACGGCCGTTTTAACTTGGCAGCTCTGAAGTTGCGCAATAACATTTTTAGCCGATTTTTGCGACCATTTAGCAGCAGGTAGGTATTAGGCGAAGCCTATGTTCAGAGCAGAAAAGTTAAAACGGTCGTACTGTACGCGCGGACCCTTGTCAGTTTAAGACAACAACATTTAAATTTAGACTTGCACAAAAACCAAGCATCGGACAGTACCAGTGTCCAGAAGTAGCAACCAGCAGCAGTGTCCGGTTGCCGTTACTGAACACTGAAACCGCGGTTCTCTCTTCGGTGTCCTTAGTCCAACTCACTTGAAAAGGCCTGGAGTTCTGGTGTGTTACGTCTCCGCCGGATATCCTTGAGTTAACGCACCCTCCTTCACTGCATTCCATCGCACCCATTACTACAGGTAGCAACAAAAACACTACTTTCCCTAACATTTTGTTCAATAACCTGTTCTATTTTATTTATAAATAGAAATAAGACACCTCATCACTTGTCTCCTGAGAGAGTGACTTATCAGAGATGCCAATTTTCGAGTACTGGCGTATGATGACGATATCTCGATAAGATACCCTGAAATTCTTTGACCTAATATCAACAGAATAGCTAGTGATACCATAGTGAAAAGATAATATCGCAACTTTTAGTAGGCGATCCCAAAACGACAATTTGAAAACTAAATAGTAGCTTCAAAAATATATTTTTTTCTTCCATTACTGTACATACCTATGGCTAATAGATTAATATACATATGGCTATGTTAAACACGGTAACCCGTAGATACATAAACATGTATGTAATTGGTCAATAATAAAACAGCGGATTATTTGAAAACATCATTTATTATATTTTCATCAAAAAAGTAAAATTTAAAATAAAATATTTAAACATAAGGTTTACATGCATTTAGTGTGAAACAACGTGGCAGTACGTGTCGACATCCATTGATAATCCACAACCGGCTACTCGCGTCCACACACCATACCACTATAGTACAATAATCATAAGAAACAGAACTAAAAATGTGTGATCGTAACATTAGAAGTGATTTACGAGATATCATTATACGTTACGTATTGCTTACAAAATTAACGAGTTTGTGAAACGTTGGCAGTAAAATAATTAGTTAAAATTATCATAGACACGTTACTTGTCGAAGCACTTACGAGGCGTCAAGCATACTTACAACTCGAATACTAGCGCGCGCCCCGACGCCGCTGCCCGTGGCGCTATGCCTAGCTATGTTCTACTCGCCCTTAAAATTACGGAGGATCTAAGAAGTTTTAGATAGATAATAATTAGTAAATGCGGCGTGGGACCGCGCAGCGAGGCCGGGGCGCTACCAAGAAGACACTTTATAATGGAAATTAATTCTAGTACATTACGTAGCTTACATTACAAGGTCACACCGCTCCGCTTGCGAAGCTGTTCAATAGTAAAACGTCAATCACTGGGGTACTATTGTAAATGCGGTTACATCCGATGTCCTAGCTAAGTTTACATATCAAATGAGATATTCAAATTCCGTCGATTGATATTATTGATTGGTCAGTTACAATTAGAGCCTAATAAAGTTTCTATAATATGTTTTGAGTTAGTAGTGAATTGAACGACATACATTTCTAGTTCAACTGAATTTACACTATCTCCATTCCATTTATATAATTATATATATAAATAATTAAAATATATATTCTCAATCTGAATTTAATTAAACATTAAAATTATTTATTCATAAATAGCGTTCGCATTTAGAATTTCCATAAATGTATTTAATTTATAATCGTTTAAAGTTCCAACAATTATACATCGGGGTGGGGTCATACATATTACATACTCGGGATACAATCTATGTAATTATTTTATTATCATAATATTTTAACACCGGTATGGATACCGAATAATAAATACAGTGTACAGACGAAGGCAAATGATCCAAACACTCAAATATCGAACAGTCTTAAATAACGTTTTGTACGCAACAAAAATAATAACATTTACTTTTTGACAGTCGATCGTCGCAGCGCGTACGAGCTGTGCTACGCCACTACAATTATGCCACAATAAAATATTACTCAGTAATATTGAAATTTTATCTGCAACAGTACTGCAGAATCGTCATGAACTTACGTAAAAGTAAGGCCCCGCGCAAACTGTAGGGAGACGTTTCATACGCAGATTGGGATTCGAGGAGGCAGAGCACCAGCCAAGACGCCTACGAAACGTCCAACCTATAGCGTCCGGAGGCCGTTAGTGGCGTAGCACTAGTCGGCAGGCACCCAAATGCCGCGTGGGGAGACAATTTCGTCATTAGCAAAGCTTACGGCAGCAAGCGTCATGAGAAATGCGCGCCCGCAAGCACGCGTCCGTCCGTCGCGGGCGCTCGTGCGTAATGAGGAAATCACGGCATATCGCGGGTAGAGCACGCTCCCCCACTGTTTAGCTGTGGAAATCATTTAAACATTACTGGTTGTTCTGGTTACCCTTTAACGGGCGTAAGCAGTTTACATTTTTCATTGGTTTTGAATCTTATTTAAATTACATAGAGTTCAATTTATGGTGGTAACTATTTTCTCTGTGCCTTATAAAGGGTTAAGGTGTAAACCAAAGATCACGGAACGATCCTCGAGCACAGTTTCGCTTGAGCGCATTGAGAAGCAGCTGTAGGCAATGCGCAAACGTGTTGCCAAAGAGATTTAAATATAATAGGGCATAGAGGGGGCATTGGGAATATTTTCATACAAAACTTTGAAGCCTAGGCGTCATGTCCTTGTCATGTCAGTTAGTATGAACGCGAGCTGTCATTCGGTCGAAATTGTACTAGACTTATTCCACTTGGAATAACTTTTAACTTCAAATTTTTCTCGCTTTGTCCCCTCTATGCCTTATTATATTTTAATCTCTTTGCGTGTTGCTGACACAAGACACCATCACAAGAAACCGTGGTTTCCGTGTCTAATAACGGCAACCGGACACAGTCCCCGGTTGCTACTTCTGAACAGTGGTAACAGTTGGACACTTGTACAGTTCAGCTTGTTTTGTGTGCAAGTATCAATGAGTAAGTAAGGAAATTTATTAATGTTGCTTGTGCCTTCGACTGACAACATCTAGTTTCTAGTTGCTTATACAGAACACTTCTTGATGTGTCAAGTGAAAGCAACTGGACACATACTATGTCTACGTTTGCACAGCGCTTTATGCAACTCAAACAGCGGCATCTCTTTTAACTGTCCTCAAGTAGAGTTCCGTGCTTGAGGATATTTCTGTAATACTGGACTTCGTTAGATACGCTCTTAGTGTATTGTGACTGAGCCCAAATGTCTCCACTATGAAATTAATTGAGAAAGTCTCGCTACACGCGACAATGCAACATGAGAGAATATGTACGTTGTAGATCTTTGGTTTAAACTATAAAGGTAAATTCATTTATGTTAACATTCATGCATACAAATATTATGCATTTTTCTTGTGAATGACACTTCAATATGTAAAGATTTTTCAGATTTTCTTTTTTCAATAATTCTGTTTTACAAGCAGTAATTATCATATTATTTAAGAAGATCTATGTTACCCCTTGACCTCTAAATGACTACCCGTAGCCGGATTTCTAAAAAGTACCTTTTTGAATGACCTTTGAAACTTCAATTACCCAGTATCGCACGGTGACGTCATTCGGAGATCATGCGGTGGCATAAATATTCGCACCACCTTTTAATATTATGAGCCGAAAATACTATAATAAAGTTTAGAACTCGAATATCTAGATATGGTTTTGTAATGGGATCTTTTTTTTTCTTTACATACCGAATCCAGCAGAAAGCATTATTTTTGAATGAAGAACACAAGCAATTGTACTCTTAAAAATACCATGCTAAAATACAGTTACCAAAACATATTATAATATTAGTCACAAAATCAAATCCGGACACGATCTCTTCTACTACATGCATAATGTGTATTAGTGTTAATAATGTATAGACCAGGTACATAAGTAAATCGATATTATTTTTTATAATAACCTGGCTCAAGCTAAAGCTATGATTACGTATGTGAGTAAGCCAACTATAATGCTGTTACCTCGAATAATGAAAATATATTCTACAGCATATTTTTTTTTTGCTGATCTGTAGACATTGAATTATTTTCTAGACTATAACAGATAATGGAATGTGTTTCCAATAAAATAAATAAATAAATAGTTAATTGCACACGGTTGTTTAGTCCCAAAATAGGCAGAGCCTGTATTATGGGTGCTAAAAAACGAACAAACATACTTGTTTATATGAGATCTTTAAATGTAGGTGTAGGAATACAAATGAAAATTACGTTAATATGAACAATGTGATGGTCACACACTCAAAAAAATTTTTCCCCTCCTAAGGATCAACACAGACCAAGGAAGAATGCCCAAGCATTTTACCAATAACATTGAAATGTCGTCCTCATCAAATGTTTACAGTTTTAAATTGCGAGCCGCGAGCACACGCCACCGTCCGCTACAAAGATTTAGGTTTTGAGTCCGATTTACATTGTACTTGCAATGAGCAAGGACCATAATTATAGAGTAGTTGACTGTATCGAAATAAGAATCTAGTAAAGATTAAGTATCTGGAATCACCCCACAAAAAATGTATTTTGATTTCCCATTTTACAATAAAAAAATGTTTGAACAAAAATAAAAGAAGACTTCAAGAAATAGCTCTAAATAGACTACAATAATTAAATTTGACTTGAATATATTGAAGGTATTTTTTTGTATCTAGCTGTTCTTATTATAGTCAGATCGGTTAGTGAAAAATCAACATTAGAAGAGAGGACTGTTTTATAATCAGTAGTCGACCCTTACAGGAGTTCCGTCCCTCGCGGCCGACGTCAGTCGCAGCTTTCTGCCAAAGCGCGCGGCCGACGAGACAACACTATGAAGATGTATGGCACCGCTTCCGAGGATCGTTTCTAACACACGAGGTTGACTTCAGCCGTCCACGGCTGATAGGCGAAAGCGGTGCGCTTTGACAGAAGTCCGTGTCTAACGTCTTGACGCAAAACGTCACTTTCGCAAAATCACAACTCGATTTGATTAATTTCGCATGTAAATTTTGAGGAAAGTTATTCTCGCATCAGAGCAGTGATAGCCCGGACGGTTAAAGAGCCGGCCGAAAATCAGTGAGGCTCGGGTTCAAATCCTGGCATGTACCAATGAGTTTTTCAAAAACTTACGTACATATTTATCACTAGCTCGACGGTGAAGGAAAACATCGTGAGGAAACCCGCAGGTCTCAGAATTAATTCTGAGACATGTGTAAACAGACCAGGTCCGGCGATAGGCTCACCACCTATCACGTTTAGGGGTCCAATATATCTCGTGAAATGTGGGTATATCCAGTAATGGAATACCTCTGCCTACCCCCTCGGGGATAAAAAGGCGTGAGATTATATTATTATTATTATTCTCGCAGAAGTAGACTGGATCTCCAATCAACTTTAAAAAAAAATTTTTTTTTACTACACACCGTTATCCCCGAGGCAGAGGTAGGTAGGTATTCCACTTCTGGAAATACCCACGTTTCACGAGTATATTCGACCCCTAAACCTGAGAGCGGGTTGGCTCACGATGTTTTCCTTCACTTAAAATAATTTTATACCTTTTATTATTAAAAGATGTCTGGGGTTTGTGTGGTATAAAAATATGTTAAGTGAGTAAGATGTTATATTTTGTTAGAAGTCGATTGTAGTGTGCGAATGACATTCATTTCGCGAAAGTGACGGAAGAACACTCTTTCGACCCGACACGCACACAAATATACCTGGCAATAATATACACACGTGCGGCATGCAAGAATGGCGCTAAGGCGAGAATAGGAAGGAGAGTGTGGAGACTGACTTCTTCTTGAGCGTGAAGAAGGATCGCCGCTTGGGCTCTGCGTTGGCGGGCGCGGGCAGCGTGTGCGAGCGGGGCGCGGGGGCGGCCGTGCGGGCCCTCAACGCCTCCAGCCACCAGGACATCTCCGCCTCGTCGTGAGCCTGCAGCAGGAACTCCGCGCCACTGCCAAGTCTGACGGAAACACAGTATACAAATTAAATCGCAAATACTCATTCATTATGGTATATTTCACGTAGCATGGGTTCATTGTCAGTTCACATTTTTCCATTTTACTGATACTACTGTTGACTAATAAAAAATATTGTTTTTTTTACAATGATAAAATAATAAAATATTAATTGTTTTTTAATCAAATATTTTTATTAGTCGAAATTAGTGAGCCTATAATAACAAAGCTGTAAAAAGTAAAAAATCTACTTCAAAGAATGGCACTAAAAATATCACCGATGTATACAACTTTTAGACTTTTGTTGATTTGAGGAGGGTAGTTGACAGTGCCGACATCACAGGCCGACATTCAATTGAGAATAGTCATTAGTAACAAAGAACTCTAAAAAGTAAACCGACTTCAACAAATAGCGATAAAAAAATCATCGATGTTTAAAACTTTTAGACGTTTGTTGATTTTTTTAAACCGCTCGAAAGATTTGATTAAAATTAAATGGAACCACCTCTGAAGTATGATCTACCAAACAAAAAAGAACCTCCTTTTTTGAAGTCGGTTGAAAAGAATATCCCAAAACACCAGTAAAAGTTACTGAAATTTATTTACGTAGAGTTTTGAAGAATAGAATAAAGTATACTATAAACTTACTTTGCGGACTTAACGTAACTGAGCCAAAAATCTTTAAATTCGTGTCAAGCACTAAATTATGCGTCATTTATAAATATTTAAAACTAGCTGTTCCGCGCGGTTTCACCCGCGTACCCGCGTAGTTCCCATGGGAATACGGCGATAAAATATATCGCATGTTACTTTCTGATAGCTTTAGAATAGTGGAAAAAAAAATTAAAATCGGTTCAGTAGTTTTGGAGCCTATCCAATACAAAAAAGATAACAAATCTTTCCTCTTTATAATATTAGTATAGATGTATATAAAAATGTTACCTCAGCCGGAAGACGTGCTTCTTCTTGGTGTAGTTGGCGGCGACCTCTACGACGGCGCCGTTGAGGTCGAGCGGGGCTTCCCCGCGCCAGCACGCGTCCGGCGCCGCCTTGTACGCCTTCTGGTCCTTGTAGAACGACATGCGCCCGTCCTTCGCCACCACGTACACTTTGTCCCATGACCTATACCGGAAAATAAGGTATAGTAGGGAAAACACTCAATTGTTAACACCGCACCAATCAATTGACACTCCAACAGATTTTGTCAAAATTTACGAAATTGTGTTAGACAATTTTATTTACAATAAACTAGCGACCCGTCCCGGCTTCGCACGGGTGCAATGCTTATAAGATTTTCCTGCTTTTCTGTTGAAATTTTTCCTGAATTTTCTTTGCTATAAACCTCACGGAGCCCGAGACCTTTCCAACGAATGCAAAACCGTGGAAATCGGTTCGTGCGTACTGTAGTTATAGCGTCAGGAAGGAAAACCCGACTTATTTTTATATAGTAGATAAATAATAAAACCATTATGTTTATTTGATTAATGTAAAAAATATTGTCTATAATAATTTAATAAATTTTGGACGGACCAGCACCGCCTCAACTCGAGCCTCGAGCCTTAGTATGAAAGTTTTTGTTGTTGTTGTAGTTGAAAGTTCTTTGTATGAAATACTACCCTACTCTACTGTAACCATAGACTGTAATGCACAGTAATCAGCGTCGTAACGGCATCGCCTCGGGACAAGCTTGAGCCAAATATGCGAGGCGGTGACGTTCCGTTTCAGTTATTAAGACATTGATCACCACGCCTTTTCGGGGGTCGGCAAAGGTCCATTCCTTCCACTTCTCACCAGTATATTTTAAGGTCCCCCTTAAGGTGCACTGTGTGTTGTGTGTGTGTGTTCCCCATTTTCGTAAATAGACGTACCTGTTGGAGGCCCTCTTGGCGGCAGACTCCCACTCGTGCTTCCTGACGAGAGTGCCCTCGACGCCCTCGTCATCGCCGGCCGGACTCGCGCCCTCTGCACACACGGCAATATTCACACGCGCGTCTAAATTTCGACTATCAGCCCATTCCAAAGACAACTTGTTACTACGGATATTTGGTACTGTGTATTTGTTTAGTATTTATAATTTGAACACAATGATGTAATGCCTGTGTTGTTTTATTAAAAATGTTCAGGCAATTATAAAAAAACCTCTGAGTAAATATGTATTCAATTTATATTTTACAGATAAATTTTTATTTTAATATTCCGTTGTATCAATTACAGTCAGCAACTATAAAAAAAATCCTGTAGTCAGAGATACAGAATAATCTTGTTCGGGCGAAATTTTTATTACTGCATAAATTCAACACCTATATAAATATTTTTTGGAATGGAAACGGCGACCAAGCTTAGGTCGGTTTTAAATGTAAATCTTTGTAGTAACAAGTCATGTTTATAAAATGAGCTGATAAAATATACAATGCAATATAGGTAGTTCACATAAACTGGAGAAAAAAATGATTCACTGTATCATTCCTGCTGCGTAATTCTTTACACTCAGTAGAAACGATAAAGTTAAACTAATATGTAGTAGAAGTAGAAACTAAAATAAAACTAAACTATAGTATGTAAAGTCCTATTTTGCAAATCATCTAACTCTATCACTAGTGACAGTTTGATACGCGTGTCCTAACCTTAAACTCATCCTCAATAAAAGGCAGGGGCATAATAATCATTTATTGCACAACACTCCATAATCACATGCGCGCACGACACAACAGCACACTAAGCATTCGTCGCTGCTAACAGGGCAGTGGGCGGCGGTGGATGGAACAAAAAAGCTAAATAATTTCTGTACTTTCACTTTGGTTTGTCTATATTTTTAGGATGGTAAGTGATAGCTAAAAAGATTAATTCAATGTTGATGATGCAAACGTACCTTACCCTGTGGTTAAATCGTAAAAGACTACATTTTTATTAAACTTCCACAGGCTATAAAAAATCAAATTCATAAAAATACAAAACTTATCTATTTAGAAAACATCAGGTTTTAGACAAATTCTATTCCTAGTTCCATGATATTTGCATGATATTTTTTGTAATACCCAATTAACTATACCCCTACATTATTTTTGTATATTTGGAAAACCAATGACTAGAAATAAAAATGATTATTCTGAAAAATTCTCTATCGTTCCCGTTTCCTTCTACTATCCATCCACCACGTCCGTACTAAGGTACCTTCATCGTCGCTGTGGGGTGACCCGGCAATGAGTTTCTTGGCGGCCTTCCAACGGAAGCTCCTGAACGGTGACTTGCTTCGAGACCGCGTCTTCACCTTACCGGAGCTGGAGGGGGTCGCTGGCGATGAGCTCGACCCGGGGGCTGCGCGCGAGAAGGGTACAGGAAATGGGGACGGAAGGATTTAGGAGGTAGGGGACGGAAAAATTTAAGAGGTAGGGGACGGAAGAATTTAAGAGGTCGGAGTCCAGGTAAGTAAGTAAAGGATATGATGCGCATAGGTTGGTACAAGGTAGTGCATATACGTTATCGCAAATGTGATGATGGTTAGGTTGTAGTGTCAGGATTTAAGGAACGTGGTGGAAAAGAAAAAAAAACGAAATAATTCAAAGCAACATAAAAAACGCCGCAGCGATACAAAAGCAAGTTCATGCTGAATTTAACAGTTGTTCTCAATTTGAACACTCAATTTAGAATACACACAAAAACACAGACGTTAGAAGGAGAGAACATGCATTTGGACACAGATCTGTCATACACGGTGAGTTATTAAGATTAATTACTCATCTACTCTAGTTTTTACTACAGTTACTTGCTGATTAGTTACTAGTCTTAGTTCAAATTTAATTAAAGGGAAAAGAAATCAAAAACTTTTTACTTTTTAGATTGCATTTCAAATATACCCATAGATCATTGGTATATACCTATAGATCATTGGTATATACCTATACAATATGTAACAGAATAAGCGCAATTCTTGAATTTAGTTGGTTCAGTATCGACTACTTACTCGATTTCAGCTATATTTAATGTGGTAAATTTTTCCGAAAAATAAATTTGCATAACTGAATTTAGGGCAACCATTGGAAACCGTCCTAATATTGTTCTTTATTTAAGAAATTTGGTTAGACGAATCTAAAGTACTAACCATTTTTTAATATACTAATTGGGATGTAGGAGGAATCGCGCTTATTCTGTGACGCGTTGTAGATCGTTGGTAGTGAGAAATACAGATTTTTTTGCAAACCTGAACTAAGCCTTGCAACTAACCTCTACAGTTAGAACTATACTCACTGCTAGCCCGGGCGGGTTTGGCGGGGGTCTGTTTCGAGGTGGAGGCGCGGGGCGTCTCGGGCGGCTGGGCGGGGGTGGCCGGCCCGGGGGCAGGGGCGGGGCTACGTTCTGCATGCGTACATTACATCTACGTGCCATTACGACTATCGACTACGTGCGTACATGCTACATGCTAGACTATTTATGCGTATTTTTATAACGATCTCCGTTAACTTGCAGTCGTTTAAAAAACAGCCTTTATAATTCGAATTTACTAGTACATAATCATAAGGCGAATTATTTGGCTTAGATCCAAAATATAGGTATGTACTTGCAATTTTGCTATTAGAATTACACCTAATGTGTAATTTTTACATAATATGTTTTTCACTAACACACTAATTTCTGTAAAAATGTATCTATTACTTAGGACAAAATTAACAAATTGGATTAAAACGTGAAGATTTGATAATACGCATACATAGTCGTAGTATTAAACACTACAATCAAAATACATGCTATATAGATGCATAGTGCATTCTATTAAATCACTACATAAAAATTTTACTACTCTGGATACCGCCTACCTACTAACTTGCAACCTAAATTAGTTAGGAACGAGGAAATAAGTTTCAATGTTTAAAACCACATTGTTAGACGAAACTTTAACATCATAATATTCAGAATGGGATTATAGTTCATTTCAGATTTAGTTTTGTCCATGAAAATTAAACCCCATAAATATGTTAAGGCGATTAATGGTTTTAAATTGGAAATTATTATTTTTAGTACAACGCAAATATATCAAGACCCAATAAATTATAATATACAAAGTTAATAAATAATAATAACAAACATTTAATCAATGAAAATTTTCATTTTCATTGATCAGATTTATAAAAACAGATTTAAGAAAAGCTATTTACAAAGCAGTTATAAATAGATAATTAGCAAGTAAAGCCAGTAAGTAGCTTACACCTACCTTTTTGAAGACAGCTTCTATACAAGGAAACGAAAGTACATCACTTTGGATCTACCCTACACACTAAGATAGAAAGAGCACATAGTAGACAGACATGAGAAGGACAGAGACAGAGTATCAAACCATCACCGTGATTAGCTATGACGTCACAGCTTACTATAAATACGTATATTTTAAATAAATTATTTGAAACATAAATAAATACGTGTGATGTAAAATGACTCTTTAGTAAGAGTCGAAACATGAGTTTTTTTCACCATAGGTCCGGGTTTTCATGGTACGAGAACGATCGGACGGATATCCTAAGAGTCAGCTCGTGGAAATAAGAACACTGTCCGATACAAGGATACCATCTTCCAAGTACACTCGGATCATGAGTTTACATGTCACGATTAACGCCCGAGCAGACTCGGTACTAGCACGCTCGTAGCTTGAAAACCTGGCTTAAATGTTTATCAATTTATAAATAATGTAACTCATGTTACGATTCTGAATTTAAAATATACTAAATGACTAGTGAATAGCAGTAAGATGATGATGTTGATGATAATTTGACATGAATACCATCACCTATGTAATGACTAAAGTGAGTTTGCAGAGAACATTGAAACCGTGCATCAATAAAGGAAATTGTGCTATTTAGCCCCAACTACGGAAAATCACATACAAAACAAATCCTAAACGAATAAAATCAATCCTGTGTATGCACAGTAAAAGCTTCGAGTCTACAAATTAATCACAAATCTACCCCCGAAGTGGAAAATACGTATCGAGCGCAGTGTAACCCGACAAAATTAAGACACCCATTTTACAACTACGATGTAAGCTCATGCGTATAGCTGGGTATCTTTTTACATCGGTATGTTGATAGTAAGCGCTCTGGTTACCTGGCTGGGAATGCGGTCGCTCTTGGGCCTTCTCAGCCGCTTTAGTGGATGTTCTCCTTACGACTACGCGTGTGCATGTGTGGACAACACATCGGTAAGTAATCGCCCCTTTTGTATCGCACGCGCAACTCGATCAGCGAATGAAGCGGCGAGTTTTGTTCGAGAAAAGAAACCTTAGTTGTGCTGCAGATTTTATTTTAACTGAACTTCGTTCGCTGGTCAAGCGAGCGATTATAAAGGGGGTATTGAATGAATTCACACGAAAAGCGGCAAGCGATGCCGACGCCTATTCAGGCTTGTATCGCAGTGCGAATTGTGCTAACTTTTAAAATAATTAACTCAAAAGTTTTCGTTCGTTTTCATATCCTATTCTCTATGTCTCGTAAGTGTTATTGCAATATGCAAGCATCATTCACCAGTTAAACGGTGAAAGTTAGTGGAAATATTCCTCGTTGTTTCGTATTAAAAGTATATCGTTCGACAGTGCTAGAAGACAATACACATGCGTGCTTACATTGCAATCCGTGATCGAAGTGATGTTAATTTTGAAAGTAAAATATTTTTCTGTGTTTTTGATAAATTTCAATCTTGTAGTAAAATTATTAAATAACTATTTTCACTTATAATTAACAGATCTTACAAAAGTTGAAAGTTTACTATTTTATATTGGTAGAACCATAAAGATCTGCATAACGCTAGATAGGACTTTAAAGTGTCAAGACCGAATTAAATTTGGACCGATAGAACTTCCTTCTACGAAAGGGAACAATCACTCAGTATCGCTCGTCTCATCAAGCGCCATCTGTCACTATATTTTACTGAACTACGCCTAAATGGCGTAAGTCTCATCTCGTTCGGACAAATCCTATTTAGCGTTATATCTGAACATAGACATGTAGAACTAAACGTTTGATGTAGTGAGGAGTCTCATAGGGCTCGTGAGGTGTACCTTGAGGCTGGGGCTGGTCCTGAGGCGAGGCAGCTCGGTCGACGGCGTCTTGAGCGGCTTCTGCAGCGGCGGCTGCCTCGGCTGCCTCGCGCTCGCGCTTCTCACGCTCTGCTGCCTCGGCTGCCTCTTGCCTCCGCTTCATCTCTTTCACTTCGAACTGGAAGCGGTATCCATGATGTATGAATAAGTAAGTCGAGCCGGAATATTAAGGCGTTCCAGAATTAATGGCAATATTGTTTCTGCGTTAGATACGTTAGCAATTTTAGTTTCAGTTTTTAGATTGTATTTTTGTTGTTTTTTTTAACGTCTTTTGTATATCTTAATAACTTGGTGATAAGAGTTATTTTAAGCGTCGGACGTGAATATCACGCATGGCTAGTTAACGTTAAAGTCAAAATGTTTTATTCAAAGTAGGGAGTCCACTTATTGAATTAAAAACTTGACAACTATATTTACAAGACAAGGCATACACATGCAACAGACAAGCAAAACAGAAGAAAACCCAACACCACACTTACACAATCCAAGTAGTTAAAGTACCATTCACCTTCGGGAAATAGGAGCTTTCTAGTTTGGGAAAGTAGGAGCAGGGAGGAATTCAGAGGCACCGACTTAACGTCCTTCCCTAAATCATTCACCGCCTTATTGCTACTCATGAGACCCGGTAGCGATAGCACGGCAACATCGCTCTTACTGTCTGTGTCACTAGACTTACTTTTCCTTGACAACTTGCGCATTATGCGTTTTAAACTACCAGTTTTTGAGGAGCTACTACTTTGTTGCCTTAACAGAGTCACATTTGGATACACTAGTAAATTAGAAAGTCGCTCCCAAAGAATGAAGTCTATGCATGCTAGATTAACATTAGGAGCTTCTTGCTCTTCGGGATATTCGAAGAAGACCGAGCTGTATATTTCTGGTGACCTCGGACTTTGGGGGGTCATGAACGGACTGCTCGACTCCGATATGGTCGACAACGTATTGTTGGTCACAACCGACCAGAGGAAGGAGTCGTTTTTATCGAGCGCGTTATAATTCCGCCTATATTTCTCTGGTATGTTAAAGTTTCCACTGTTCGTTATTATTTCCTTGACTATTTTTGCTACTGGCACCTCACTGCTTTCCCAGTCTAGGGGTAAGGGATGTTTAGGTCGGGGTTTGGTGTGGGAAACGGGTGCTTCACAGACAGTGATTTCCTCATATTTATCCCACGGCTGTGCACTAGGCCATAGAGGTGCATCACCGCGTTCGAGCTAATAGTAGAAAGAGAAGTATTAGTATAAAACCAAACAACACCAAGCAAAATTAAAAAGAAATATCTACAAAGCAATGTGAAAATATTTACAGTACGCATTCGAGTGTGGTGGAGATGCGGAACAATGTGTGCGAATTGTTATATGGGGTATGTATTATGAGAAGTAGAATGTTACGTTTATCTTAAGCCGCGTTTTTCTGATACGAGCGCGCTCGGTTCGAGTCTCTACTACTTCTCGTATCTTGAAAAACACATGAACCGAGTGTGCTCGGATGACGGCAGAAAAAAAAAATGGATTGGACGGTGTTCTATTGACATAAATACGTACTGTGAAAACGTGGCTTTACAGGTTGTTTCATTTGCCTGAGTTTGTCCAACACACATAATTAATACTACAGACAAAGAGGTTGGAAGAAAATCATTCTCTTTCCTAGGAGAGAGAAACTTTTTCTTTAAACGTCTTTGACTACAGAGTTTTTACAATTCGTCCTCGGGCCTACTATACGTTGGCTCAATTCAGCTTTACACTGTATATAAAATACAAATCAGTAACTAATTCTCCGCATCTCTGCCAATACGTTACTTCAAGTATATTAAATAAGTTTAAAACATCACAAACAGAAAGTGTACTTCATATTGAAAAGCGTGCACATCAAAATACAACTAACGAAGACAATAGGACACAAAACGCGAAAAGAATCCAAGATGGCGCCACACATTACCATTAGTATGTATTAAACTCAAAGCTCATCAGCACTAATAAATATGATAATATCTATAACTGGAAACGTCTGATGTGTAGACTTGTAAAACATATTTCATCACCACAGATCGCTATAATAGTACAGAGAATAGAGACCAAATAAGGGGGGTTACCTTACAAACGGTCCGGTAGTTCTAAATTTTTTATATGTTGTCTAGGATGGTTGTTAAGTGTTTAAAATGCAAAATGCACAATTCCCCCCCCTCCGCGCCCGCCGCCATTTTTAAAAAACGGAAAAAAATCGGCACTTTTTTTAGATTTTCACTTATATCTTTGTTTCGGTGCATTTTAGCTACAAAACAGTTCTATTCAATGTTGTAGAGAATAAAATTCCCTATAATATACGTGTTAAATTTTGTTTGTAGGGCAAATAGTTCACGAGATATGATATTTTAAAAAAGTTAAGCCACCAACACAGCAGATACATTTTTTAAATATTCATTTATTTAAACATAGTGAGAACAAAAAGCAGTAATTATCATACAATAATTATTAGTAATTGAACTAATTGGTGAAAAAAAAAAATTATAAGCGCTTCGCTCGTTTTGTAGGTGGTGAGTTCATGAAGTCGGGGTCTTCATTTTCGTAACATAGTGAAATTACTTGATCGGCGTCGTCTTCGTCGTCGACGATCACTTCATTCCTGTTGTCACATTCTTGGCCAGCACAGAATTTGTAAAGGGTGGAACAATTAAGGCCCGCCTTTCTACAGCCACACATCGCCATACAGCCAGTTTTACATCTGCATGAAATAGTCTTGAGCAGGTTTGGGGGAGCCGCGTCTCTACTCATCCTGATAGGCTCCAGTCTTCCAGCTTTTCATTCATTCATTCATCATTGCTGGAGCAGGCGGAGAGGTGCAGCAGGGTCACTGAACCTCTCCGCCTGCTCCAGCAATGATGGGTCTTTCCTAAAAAGTTGGCAGAGTTTATTCAAACCCAAAAATGTTTGAAGTGGTGTCACAGCCCGATATTGCGTGCATCATGAAGTGGATGGGGATTGTCAAAGACCCTATCGAGTGGGGCTGGAGTAGAAAAGCTGGAAAACTGGAGCCTATCAGGATGAGTAGAGACGCGGCTCCCCCAAACCTGCTCAAGACTATTTCATGCAGATGTAAAACTGGCTGTATGGCGATGTGTGGCTGTAGAAAGGCGGGCCTTAATTGTTCCACCCTTTACAAATTCTGTGCTGGCCAAGAATGTGACAACAGGAATGAAGTGATCGTCGACGACGAAGACGACGCCGATCAAGCAATTTCACTATGTTACGAAAATGAAGACCCCGACTTCATGAACTCACCACCTACAAAACGAGAGAAGCGCTTATAATTTTTTTTTTCACCAATTAGTTCAATTACTAATGATTATTGTATGATAATTACTGCTTTTTGTTCTCACTATGTTTAAATAAATGAATATTTAAAAAATATATCTGCTGTGTTGGTGGCTTATTTGAAATTGAACATCACCAGTGAAATAGTGAAATATTCAAGTAAAATAGTACCTTTATGATGATCATTGCGCTATACATGTAAGAAACCCAAATAAGATTGGTATAAACTCCAAATTCAAGCCACATCTGGAAAATAATACACTGTGGAGTAACAATTGCTACAACAAAACAAAAAACGCAATATGCCGTTGTTTTCATTTTAATGTTTACTGCCTCCTCCGTAAGGTTGGTTAAAAAAAATATACATCCATTTTGTAGGTTATTAAATTACCTACAATTTTTATTCTTATACTTGTTTTTCTCAAATAGGCCAAAATTGAATTACAGCGTTCTAGAGTTAGAAGTTTGAAAAATTTCAGGAAAATGCGTATTTTTTTAACTTTTTTAAAATATCATATCTCGTGAACTATCTGCCTTACAAACAAAATTTAACACGTATATTATAGGGAATTTCATTTTCTACAACATTGAATAGAACTGTTTTGTAGCTAAAATGCACCGAAACAAAGATATAAGTGAAAATCTAAAAAAAGTGCCGATTTTTTTCCGTTTTTTCAAAATGGCGGCGGGCGCGGAGGGGGGGGAATTGTGCATTTTGCATTTTAAACACTTAACAACCATCTTAGACAACATATAAAAAATTTAGAACTACCGGACCGTTTGTAAGGTATCAGCTCTCTATTCACTGGGTTATAACTCAAAGTGCTAGTGACGCCTCTAGTGGTGAAGCTTGCAGAATATCTCTTATTGTCAATAAATGGCATGATACTTTCAGTATAGCTATACTACGCCACTATCAGGTTATGCAGTCGCTCTCCAGTACTTTCGTGAGAGCTTCTGTATCTGCCATGTACTGTATTGTTAATTTTTAGCTGTGACAATTAGTCGTATAGCTCAATGACATTTTATATGTTGACACTTTATAGTTTTACGTTATAGTGTTAGAGACAAAAGTTGCTTCGCTCAACCACAAGAATGAGACACAATAGGATTATATCTGTGTCCTCGTCGATACGATCTCTGATACTTGACGGGCTGACGTACTTCAAATGATAAGAAAATTACCGGTTCGTGCGCGACTAATGTCAAAGTCAAAATGTTTCATTTAAAATAGGGACCTATAAGTCCACTAATTGAAAGTCACTTCAACTCCACCGCTTCAGCATGTATGATTGAGAAGAAACGGGGCAAAAAACTCCTTCAATTTTATTTTGCCACGACCCTGACTTTTATATTGCCATATTGTGAGCACGGGTAAAGAATCTAACCAACTATATAGAATATCATTATTATAGCCGACATATTCATGTAGACGTCACCACCTTGTAACTCAGTATCCATGCACAAACCACCACATAAAACCAACACATTTTCCAAGTATTGAGACCGTACCGTGGTGAGTCTCTGCAGGGCGCTGAACCTGTCCTCCTGTGCTGCTGCGGACTTCTCGAAGGCCTCGTGCTTCTTGATGAGGCTCTCAACCTCGTCGATGGTGTGGCCCAGCTCCTGCGACATGAGGTAGGGCTCCTGCGCGATCAGCCAGGCCTCCGCCACGGCCGCGTCGCGAGCGAACTGGTACACCTCCAGAACTGGTGGGGGATACACCTCCGTTAGGTTATTTAGAGCAGTGATAGCCTTACGGTTAAAGAGCCTGCTTCACATCATGAAAATCAGCGAGGCTCGGGTTCGAATCCTGGCATGTACCAATGAGTTTTTCAAAAACTTACGTACATATTTATCACTAGCTTGACGGTGAAAGAAAACATCGTGAGGAAATAAGCAGGTCCCAGAATTAATTCTGTAAACAGACCCGGTCCGGCGATGGGCTCACCACCTATCACGTTTAGGGGTCCAAAGAATATCTCGTGAAAAGTGGGTATATCCAGAAATGGAATACCTCTGCCTACCCCTTCAGGGATAAAAGGCACGAGATTATTTATTTTATTTTTTAGATTATTTAATGGCAGAAATTGGTGACCGCCACACTGCCCCCTGAGCAGAGCTTGCATGGAGGCAGAGGAAACGGCTGCGCACATGCTGTTGGAGTGCGAAGACGTGGCCCAATACCGGGCGAAGCACCTTGGATCCCCGAGATCGCTCCCCGAAGCCCTGAAGGACCTCAAGTCGTTGCTGCGCTTCTTGGAGGAGCTGGGATGGCAAGAGTATTCCCACCATCACGGCGCAGAAAAGGTGTCGAGTTGCGGAAACAAGCACGCGTTAACATACATACATGTGTGACCGCCTACTGGCAAATCATGAGCGCTTACGTTTTTCGGAAGGCACGTTAAATTGTTGATCCCGGTTTTTGTTGTGGACGCATAATGGAAGTCGTTAAGCCATGTCAGATACCTTTGATATGCAAGCACTCTGGCTCCGTAAGTGTTGCAAGTCCTAGTTAAAAGATATTTATCACCTTTGTCATTAGGTCTTAAGCCGGCAGGGCATTCTTGCCATTAAATAGTTTGGTTGATTAGTATAGAGAGATCATCGCACTCACTGAGCTGCAGGTTCTCCCAGCGCTCCTCCCAGCGTCGCAGAAGCGCATTCCGCTGGTTGGTGAGTTGTAGGAGCTTCTCCTTAATATCCGAGCTGGCGTAATGCTGCCGTCCAAGCAGTTCCTTGCCGAGGGAAATACACGAAGAAAAGTTGTCTTCACGCGTGTCAATCTCTGCCTTCAGTGACTGGTGGTTGTTCATGAGCAGCTCGACGCCGCTCACGTCCCTGTTACCATGAAAGATTCATTAGTTTAGTTTGTTATTATATTTTTTAAAGGCATAGAAGAGATGGGTGTGATTGAAGATTTGTGGGAGACATTTAAGAAAGGGGTCGTGGCTGAGATGGTTTGGCCATGTCGAGAGAATGAATGAAGAACGGTTGAATGAAAGTGTTGGAAGGGGTAGACCTAGGCGGACGTTTCGAGATCAAATTGGGGACGTCTTGAAAAAAGGCCAGGTCAAGAGTACCCTAAACCGAAGAGCATGTATGAAAGGAACAATGAAAGTTGACGAAGCGAAAGAAGTATGTAAGGATCGTAGCAAGTGGAAAGAAGTGGTCTCTGCCTACCCCTACGGGAAAGAGGCGTGATTATATGTATGTATGTATGTATGTTATTTTATATGTATGTTAGATATAAGGTTTATATAATATGGGCCTCTGTTTACGTTATTTAAGATTTACTAATGTAAATATTGCTTGAAATAAAGATTTATTATTATTATTATTAGTGGATTGCACTAAACACAGAGCGTGTCTGTTTATCTGACGTAAATTAAAAGGGATTATATAAGGTGTAGAGTTATTCTCTTATTAAAATATTTGCATGCGTCTTGAGTGTGAAACATGTATGTTAAGAATATTGTGATCTACGTATATCTATAAAATGTTTGGCGCAAATTAACGTATCCTATAGTCCATATCACATCAGATGGGTTCGGTGACAGTTCACTGTTAACAATTGAAGTGATGTGCCCAAATGAAATCCAATCGCTTTTTCTAAAATCTCGAGTAAGTTTGTCAAGGAAATGGAATCGATTTTATACTAAACTTTGTAAAATGATTTTTCGAAATTATTTTTTATTAAATACTAGCGACCCGCCCCGGCTTCGCACGGGTGCAATGCTGATACTAAAACCTTACTTTTGAATCACTCTATCTATTAAAAAAACCGCATCAAAATCCGTTGCGTAGTTTTAAAGATTTAAGCATACATAGGGACAGAGAAAGCGACTTTGTTTTATACTATGTAGCGAAGTGATGATTAAATTTCACTTTGACCATTTCACCAATTTGTACTGGGGTGTCAACAATTGGGTGTCATACCCTACCTCCCTAAACGCAACCGACCTTGGCTTCTCCCCGGTGTTCATCTGCCTGACGACGTCGTCCATCCAGAGCGTGAGGTTGCGGACCTGGTTGAGGAACCGGTGCAAATCGTCCGCGTCCTCGAGCTTGGCCCGTCTGGCGTCGCAGGCGGCCCTCAGCGCGGCCCACGCCTCCGCCACCTCGGCCTCGCGACGGGTGATCTCCAACGCCTTGTCGCCGGCGTAGGACGCGCCGAGACGAGCGCACTCCGCTGTTATCGACTCCACCTGGGGGTACAGGAGATGGTTAAATAGAGTCAAGTGCCACTGCAAATTCAACTCGTACGACAGTTATAACTTGGTAGCTCTGAAGTTGCGCAAATGGCTGCGCAATAACGCGCAATAGCGCGGAGACTATGTTCGGAGCAGTGAAGTTAAAACTGTGATCGAGATAAGATTCGAAACCAATGGAAAATTTAAAAAGCTATGCCTGGCAAAGGGTTGATTAAGCCTAAAAAATATTATAAGGAGTAATGATTTGTATTTGTGTATGTTTGTAACGAATAAACTCAAAAACTACGGGATCGATTTTAAAGATTCTTTTACCGATGGAAAGCTACATTATCACTGAGTAACATAGGCTATATTTTATTCCCGTATTCGCTTAAATCAATTCTTATACATTCAGAACATTTATATAATAAAACGCTATGTTATGACCTATTTGTGCACGATTTGTTTTTCAGTTTTCTATAATCATTGCATTTAGAGAATTAAATCTTTCAATCGCACTTACATGTAAAATGACTAATTCTGTGGATTTTCTTTCCCCGATGAATTACAACCAATACTTCACACGTTACCATAGTTGTTTACGTCTATTAAACATCAAACTTACTCTTTTAATACGCGAGATTAATTAAAATAAGCGAGATTTGTTTCGTTCACAACTGACGTCGGGCCGCTAGAATCCCTTAGATTTTACAAAAAATGGTCTCGTCTCTCTATCTCGCTCTAACACACGAGTACCTATGTTCTTTCTCTGTCGCAATGCCAATCTAAGTATAGTAAATCTATGGATTCAGGTGTTTCCACGCACCTGCTGCTGCAGCGTGCTGAGGTCCTGCATGAAGTTGTGGTGCTTCCTCTGCAGCGCGCCCACGCTGATGGCGTCTCGGCCCAGCTCGTCGCTGACGCCGCGCCCGCGCTCGTTCACGCGCTGCAGGGTGTCCTTGCAGTCGTGGAAGTACTTGTGCAGCTCGCGGGACGCCGCCAACATCTGCAGGGGGATGGTCAACAATAAATCCATCAAAAATCATTAAGTACACTTAGAAATGTCAAAGGGCTAATAACATGGCACTCTAAACTCGTCCATGAAGATCGGCTAAATGTAATCCACACGAATAGCTGGTTCCTATACGGGATGTTTTTTTTTTTACCATCTGGACAAGTTTTTTTTAAGTACCAATGCCAAATGAATCTATTACACTTACCTATAACACTATAATTTTTTTTCCAGACGGTAAAAAAAATCCGGCGGTATATTGTAGGACACAATTCATGCACGGTTAGTTCGTCCCTAACTAGGCAGAGTCTGTATTGGTACTAAATAACTGATAGACATAGGTACTTAAATAAATATTAAACAGCCAGACACGAAGCCAACGTTCATGTTCATGCACACAAATGTTGATCCCGAGCGGGTATCGAACCCGCGACCACCGGCACCGAAGGCAGGGTCACTACCAGCTGAACCAACAGGCCCGTCATGTATTACGAAGTGGCTTTTGGCGAATACTTCGGCCGTGTTCCGAGGTAAAGAAGTTTCAACAAAATCCGTTCAGTGAAAAATCTGTCTATCTTCACAAACTATCGCCTTTAGCTTATAGCTGACAAGACAGACTTCATCCTCAAAATTTGCACTTCCAGTATTATTCCGCATTTACAGATTTTGCGGTCAACTTTTCTAATTTCGTTTTTCAAAACCCTTTTTCGGACTATTCCAAACATTTAAAAAACGCCTTCTTGGTCCAGCCGTAGTCAAGTGACGTGCTTACTAACGAACATAATTTAATTATTTATTTTATACCATATTGAGACTGCAGCATACAGACCTGCGTCCTGGTCTCGATGAGCTCGAGCAGGTCCTGCCAGGTCTCCTTGAGGCCCTCCTTCCACTGCGCGATGGTGGCGTTGTCCGAGTGCCCCATGGCGATCATCTGGTCGGCGATGCGCTCTGCCGTGGCCACGCGCTCCGAACCCACCGCCTGCGTCTCGCGGGCGAACTCCTTGAAACGCTCCCAGAGAAGCTGAACAAAATACGAGTATATAGTTCGCATACTGGCAGGTAAGTTTCATAATAATATATGTTATTGGTAACAATTTGGAATTGAAAAAGAAAAATTATTACGTAAAAAAACCGTGTTGCAGGTGTGAATAAGAATAAAATCAAAACTTTAGACTTAAAGTGTTTCTCAGCAGCTAACAGTAGCCGTAAGTAACGATTTTGTGTCGAGTTCAGAGATAACACAGCTGACAATCCTAACCCCACCTTTCATTTTGTTGCTGAACATAAAATTAGGTACTTTTATCATTTTTAATAAACTAGATAATTTAAAAAAATCATGATTACTGTTGTGTTCCAAAATTGCGAGTAAAAATCATAAATCAATACTTAACCATGGAAATATAAAATCATTCATTTTATCCATCTGTGAAATGTTTCAGACGTACCGTGACGTGGTCGTAGTCCTGGCCGAGCTCCTGCGAGCTGGCAACCAGCTCGCGCTCGGTGATCCACTGCTCCAGGTCGTCGACCTCGCGGGACAGCTGGAAAAGCCGCAGAGCCTCGTCCAGCTTGGCTCGCCGCTCGCCCGCCAGGTCCTTCAGACCCGCGTATAGCTTGTCCACTTGCGATTGCTTTACGGAGATTTGTTCGCTGCAAACAAAAAATAGTTGTCTTATACTTCTCTAAAGCTTTTGATAAGGTGACTGGTGAATTACTTTGAAGTACCATTTTTCTCTGATATTCATATCTAGTGCGTTAGGTCCACTTGTAGTCTGATAATAGAAGTCAAAGAAAACTTTGTAACAAAGACTCATACTTCGTCGCCAATCTCCATAACTTTAGGAGTGCCGCAGGGTTCACACCTAGGTCAATTTTTTTTCACCACTATTAAGTTATTGCATAATGCTCCTTGCTTCTTACCTGAGCGGATGTTCCTCGCTGGTGAGCTGGCGGACCGTCTCTCCGAGCTGCCTGATGGTCTGCGCGTAGTCGTCGACGGCTTGCTCCAGAATCTCGTGCTTCTTCATGAGGTTCTGAGCGGAGATCTCGTCCTTGCCGCGGTCCTCCACCATCATGTAGAGCTCCTGCTCGCTCATCCAGGCCTCGGCCTCGTTCGCGTCGAACAGGTACTGGTGGGCCTTCTCCCATTGGGACAGGTTGTTCTTGCGTTGTTCGATGGCATCTGTTGGGATGGAAATTTTCAAGATCTTCAATAGATAAATAGGTATACAGCATGTAATTTTATTGGTTGTACCTACATCGAGCATCTACTGAGTAAAGTACTAATTTTTCTCACAGTTTTAAGAAGAATCCTTCTATGTACAGTGAAAACATTTATTTAATTACAATCACTATTCTTGGAATTCACGCTAGGCGAACTTTTTTTTAATCTTCTCCGTAAGTACAGATGAAGTATTAGAAACTAACTTTGTCTAAAACTCACCCTTCAGTTCTCGCCACCTCGCTGTGAGTTCCTCGATGAGCCTCTTGAACTCGGGTGAATCCTCGTGTCCCTCGTCGATCAGCTTCTGTCCGTTGGAGATGACGGTCAGGATCCTCGGCTCGTGGTTGTCCGTCTCCGTCTTCAGCGACTGGTTCTTCTTCTGCAGCATCTGCACGTTGAAGAGCGAGTTGCCGTAGTCCGTGCTCGTTGCCAGCGGCATCTTCTCGTGGATCCACAGCTTCTCGTCTTCTACGTCACGGCGGAATTGGAAGGCCTCCTTCTTCTTGGACAAGTGGCGCTGGCGGTCGAGCAGCGGAGCCTTCAGCTGCTCGAACCTCTGCTCGACCGACTTCTTCTTCTCCTTAATCTCCTCCATCTTGTCGGGCACCGTCTTCTGCAAGTACTCGGCTTGCGTCTCGAGTTCGGTGACCTGTTTCGCTTTGACCGCCATCTGAGTCTCGATCATCTGTTGCTTCTGCATGAGAATGTTCACAGATGCCAGATCAGTGCCGGTGTCGGTGTTCTCGATTTGCTTCTCGAGCTCGTTCATCCAGGAGTCGATGTCGTCGCAGGTCTGGTGGAGGAGAACCTCCCTGTTGGCGTCGAAGAGACGTTCGCCCTTCTCTTTGGTAGTAGTCTGCAGGTTTTCAAATTGGTCTTGCAGTTCGGTCATCTTTGGGGAGATGATTTCGACGAACTCCGGTTTCTGTTTCATGAGTTCCTCGGCGGCGTTCTGGACGGCGAATAGGCGTTCCTTGTTGGCCGCGATCTCTGCCTCGAAGGCTTGGTGGCGGGTCCACTTGGAGTGGATGGTCTTGGCGGAGCGGTAAGTGTCGTCCTGGGCGGTCACGTTCTTCTCCTGCACCCACTCGCCGAGCTCGTCGCAGTCCTGGAGGAACTGGTGGAGCTGCAGCTGGTCCTGGAGCTTCTCCATCTGCTGGAGGGCCTTCTCCTTGTTGGCGTTGCGCCGTTGCTCGATGTTTTCGGCCTTCCGCTGGATCCTGTCGCCGTCGAAGTGGCGCTCCTCGACCAGTCGGTTGGCGAATTGCACGACGGAGTTGATCTTGTCGTCGTTGGCTTCCATTGTGGTAAGGAAGGCCTCGTTCTCTTTGATCTGGTTCTCGGCTTGCTCCAAGTTTGTTGGTGGCTCGGTCTTTGCTAGCCTGAGGAACGAAATGGAAAATTATCATAACAGAAAAACTTATTTAAAGGTAGGCTGATGTTTGAAAATAAAAAAATATATTTTTGTTGACTCTGTGGTTAAATATCAATAGTTATTGATGGTCGGACAGGTAGCGTGTTCCCGCGGGCGCACTGTACCAATACATAAGCTAATATCTCGCAGAATTGTTACCAGACCCGATAGTTTTTTGGCGTTACTATCACTTCCTACATCATGAAAAAATTTTGATTTATTGACAGATAAATCAATACTATTGACTTTGTAAAATTAATTTAAATTTTTCATATTAAGGGATCTTAAAATACACTGTCAAAAAGATACACACACCGGCACAATTAGCGGAACAGAAAAAAAAAGGAGAAAAAAGAGGGAATTTAGAACAATGAATGTAATTTTTAAACAATATATTATTTAAAATGAAACAACAATTAAATTAACATGTTTTGACATTCATTTGTAACACCATACTTAAAATTTTATAAAAATAAAAATTAAATTAAACAAAATGCATTTTTCTTCGATTTTTAATTATAGAGAAACAGCAGAAAATTCAAGATTTTCCAAAGTTTAACAACAATTTCAATGACTGTTCAATATCGAGTGTTTCCTCCTCGTGCTCTGATGAGGGTTTCCATCCGTCTGGGCATGCTGCGGATGATGTTATCAATGGTTTCTTGGGGCAACCTCTGCCATTCTTCAAGTAATGCGTTTCGCAACTCGTTGAGATTATTGGGAGGGGGCATTCTTGACTTTACACTCCTCTTTAGCAAGTCCCAGACGTGTTCTATAGGGTTCATATCGGGGGACCGTGCTGGCCACTCCATCACCGTTATACCAACATGGTTTAGGTATGTCTGTACTGTGCGAGCACTGTGAGCCCGAGCATTATCCTGCATTAGAATGAAGTTGTTACCAATAAAGGGGGCAAATGGCACAACATGTTCTTCTAAAATCTCCCTGATATACCGATCAGCATTCAGATTCCCGCCATCGACCACTACTAACTCCGTACGAGCTCCTAAACATATTCCTCCCCAGACCATAATTGAACCGCCGCCATATGCAACTGTATTTTCAAAATTAGACTGGATATACCGTTCTCCTTTGCGTCTCCATACTCGCTGCCTTCCATCAATTTGATTTAACATAACTCTGCATTCATCAGTAAAAAGAACCTGTCCCCAGTCGTCGAAGTCCCAATCACGATGTTCACGACCAAAGTGTAGACGGTTTGTGCGATGATGTCTCTCAAGTTTTGGGGCTTTGGCGGGCACATACGAGCCTATACCCACTTCTTCGAATCTTCTACGAACTGTCCGCTCACTCATCCTTACTGCTCGTACCTCTTCCAGTAAATTTCGAGCCTGCACCGCCGTTAGTCTCGTGTTCCGTCGGACTTGAAGTTGGAGAAAACGGTCATCCCTCCTTGAAGTACACCTTTTCCGGCCTTGTCCTCTCCTTCTCACTAGAGCATTCGTCAATCTGTATCGTTGGATGCTACGATAAATCGTTGATAACGATCGACGAAGGCTTCTGGCAATCGATCTGTAGGTTTGACCATTTCTCCTCATTTGATCTGCCCTAATGATTTCTGATGGCGTTAAATCAGGCATAATTAGATGCTCGTAAATTATCAATATGCGAAAAAACTCAAAAGCCTCAAAAACTGCAATTCAAAGCTTTTCAAATGGAATTCACGAACCTTCTAAAAACGGACAAGCGGTGGAAAAAATGAATCAATGAAAATTAAAACAAAAGAATGAAAAAAAGGGCAGTCGCTTAGTATTCCATTTTTAAATTATAACCCAAATTTAAAAAAAGCTTGTTTAGCCGCGTAAATACTCCCTTTTTTTTCTGTTCCGCTAATTGTGCCGGTGTGTGTATTTCCTATATCCTATAACTCAAGACTACTATTGGCTCAAAAAGACGACCAACCTGTGCTCCTGGTGGGACAGCAAAACCTCCGCCTGCCTCGCATCACGCTGCAGCAGCTGCAGCTCCAAGCTCTGCGTGAGCAGTTGCTGCCTGTTCTCCCACATCTGCTGCAGCTCGGCCCAGCCCTCCCTCAGCGCCTTCAGCCTCTCCCTCAGGAACATGTACTGGGGGTCGTCCTGAGTCGATGGTTCCGCTGTGATCTTCTCTCCGTACTCCATCATCTTGGCGTACTCGTCGCGGTAGTTGTCGATCTCTTCCTTGATGGTCTGGTGCTGAGAGAGGAGCTTTTCGGCCTCGGCCAGGCTTGAGGGCGTGTCTTCGGAAGCCACGTCGGTCTGGGTCTTGGTCAGCCACGCCTGGAAGTGGTCCACGGAGCGTAGGAACCGGTGCAGGTCGCCGGCCTCCTCCAGTTTCGAGTCGCGCTCTTTGAGCTGGATAGAAATGTTTAGGTTAGATGTTTATCTTATACTATTAAACGAGATGTATATTTCTAGCTGATTTGCCGAAAACTATTCTAACGATTTCGATTAAATTTACAATATCGCTGTATCGATATTAAATTGCGAGTAATATTTAATGCAAAAGAATATCACGAAACTCCTCTTTTCAGTTTTCTATACGATCTTATACGATATTATACGATCTGACTAGACATTTTTTTTATTATTGACAACAAAAAACTCTAGAGTAAAAAACTTTAACGAATAGCACTAAACATATCGTCAATATATACAATTTTTAGATTTTTGTTATTTTTTTAATAACCGTTCGACTGATTTTGACAACATTTAACTGAGACCACATCCAAAGAAAAAAGAATGATCAAAATCGATTCATAATTGGGTAGTTGACAGCATCGAAATTAAATTGCGACTAGTAATAAATTAAAAAGATTATCCCAAAACACCTCAAAATATGTATTTCGATTTTCAATTTACAATTATAGCAAATTTAAAAATAATAAAACAATCAAAAAAAGTGCTGCAATTGAGTACTACAAACTATGACGTCACTGTTTGCTATTTCAGTACATTTTCCATAGTAAAATTTCGTTTTGACAGATCGTAAAAAGTAACTGATTTGACTAGGTAGGACACAACCCTATTATAATAATCGCATAACATGCATACAAAAAAAACTTACAGTCGAATTAAGAACCTCCTCCTTTTTTGAAGTTTAGTATTTTTTTTGTCATCTGACCCCCTCCTCTCGTGAACCTCGCGTCACTAAAGGACATTCCCTAACAGTCTTAAGTGTAAGCCAATAAAGTTGAATTTAGCTAGTGCAGGGCTCACCATCTGCGTGAGCTGGTCCCAGTTGTCGGTGATCTGCTGCACGCGCTCCCGTATGAGCTGCGCCTCATCGGGGTGCGAGTCCTCGATGGCGTCGGCCTCGCTCTCGAGCGACGAGATGCGCGCCTGGATGGCCGCCAGGTCGCGCTCCATGCCCGACAGCCGACGCTGCAGGGTCATCACGCCTGCACCCACACACAAACATATTACATGCTGCTCGTAGCAGTGAACGTGGGAATACTGCTGTGATAAAATATAGAATACTAGCAGTTCTGGGCGGTTTCACCCTCGTAGTTCCAGTTCAATAAAACATAGGATATGTTACTCAGGGATATTGTAACTTTCCATTGGTGAAAGAATTTTGAATCGGTCTAGTAGTTTTCAAGCTTGTTCGTTACAAATATAAAAAAATACGAAAAAACTAATCTTTTTCTCTTTATATGAGTATTAGTATAGATAGTATAGATTAGTTTAGATGTCACTCCCTAATAATGTAGCTTTCAATTGGTGAAATAACTTTTAAAATCGGACTAGTATGGTTTGAGTTTATTCTTTAAGAACATGCAATAATTTAAATAACATTACATTAAAACAAAAACCCCGACACATAAATACTTATAAAATTATAAACATAAAAGGCTGGACAGACTTTCCTGAAGCATAGCTAAGAACACTCGAGCAAGCCACCTTTTAAACTAAAAAAACTAAATCAAAATCGGTTCAGCAGGTTCAGGTTTGGGAGCAACGAGCGAAGATACAGATACACAGAAACACACGTCAAACTTATAATAACACCCCGCAGTGTTTCGTCCGGGGCTAAAAATAAAAATCGTAGATTATCACTGCAAATGGATTATTGAGTTTTGAAGTTTTACATATCACTTTTAGATGTCATCTTATATTAGCTTAAATCATACTCTTCAAATTAATGTCAAAGCTCAAACCTAAGCCTTCCAAATTTCACTTTACGTTTAAAACTATAAGTTAACATGGACCCAGTAAAATTAAACTTAAAAATAACTCACCGTTGAGGTCCATCTCCAGATTGTCGGTCTGTTGCAGAATACGCTTCTTGTCTTCGATCCAAGATACGGTCTCGCGGCACTCGATGTGGAAAGTCTGCACGCCCTGTGCTGACTTCAGGTCGTCCTTCTTAGCCTCAGCCTGAAGAAAATGATAAACATTAACCCTTTAACGTTCATAGGCAGTTAAAATTTTTCATTGGTTTTGAATCTTATTTGAATTACATAGAGTTCTATATTTGGTGGTAAATATTTGCCCTCAGCCCGTTACTGTTAAAAATCTTTGATCGAGAGATTTTAGAAATATATATTTAACAATAGGATATTTGAGAGCCTAGTCAAATGAGTAACTTTTTTATAATATTGTGTTAAAATGAAAATTTACTTTAAAAATGTACCCAGTACAAGACTGACTAATCTCAATGGAACCCATTTCTGGAAATATCCACGTTTCACCAGTATATTCTATGGACCCCCAAACGTGATAGCGAGCCCCTCGCCGGTCCGGGTCTGATCATCATCATCATCATCTTTTTCTTTAGCTATCGCTGCTCTAAATTAAAAATAGTTTATCTGTAAAATCGGTTTACGGACAATAACTTTACGTGATAACGCCATAAGAAAACATTGATGAAAAACTGCATACTGGAGTGGAAGAGAGATAGATACGTCACAAGCCGAACGCTTACGACGATCGTGCCTCTCTATCGCTTCGTCCGCGCTCTCGCTTGCACGCTCGGCTCAGGCGGACCGTGACACTTTTTCGTGCGTGCAGCAGCTGGCGTTCATTGGAAACAGCTTGCTATTTCAGTACAGTACGGCCGTTTTAACTCGGCAGCTCTGAAGTTGAGCAAATTGCCCGCAATAACATTTTTAAGCGGCCATTTGGCGGTATGAGGCTGTTTACGCAGATGTTCAGAGCAGCCAAGTTTACTGCCGTGCCGGCCGTACTTTACTGTACATCCATTTTTCGTAGTAAATTTTCACAGATCATAAAAAGTAACTTATTTGACTAGACAGGACACTACTCAATTGAAATAGCCTACTCTTCCAAATGGGGTAGTTGACAGCATCGAAATTAAATTGCGAGTAGTCATTCATTAAAAAGATTATCCCAAAACACCTCAAAATATGTATTTCGATTTTCAATTTACAATTACATCAAATTTAAAATTAATAAAACAATAAAAAAAAGTGCTGCAATTGAGTACTAGAAACTATGACTTCACACCTTGCTATTTCAGTACATTTTCCATAATAAAATTTTATTTTGTCAGATCATAAAAAGTAACTGATTTGACTAGGTAGGACACTACCCTATTAAAAAATGAGGCGCATCTTTCTCTTCAGTCGCTGAGCTACCGCCGTTCCAAATTCAAAATGGACAGTACCTTCTCTCGCATATTTCTCTTCCGCCGCTCCAAATTCAAAATAGTCAGGAGTGCGTTCACGGTACGGATAGAATAAAACTTATACGGAGATGAGCCAAAACATGCACCGTGAACGAGTCCGTCCTTCAATTTGTACTGACAGTCTTGTTTGACATTGACTGACATATAACGGAATGTAGCAGACATAAGAAGTGTAATTTTTGACAGCCGGCTAAGTTTTATCGCACTTTTGTGCAAGATCAATTTCATACCGGAAAGGATGAAACTCATACTTCCGGCGCACTCTGAAAGGATAATTTTTGTCCGAGTAGAAGTTTCGTCTGACAGGCGCAGCTGAACGGGCGGTTTGACGTTTTTCGTCCGTACGAGTTTCATACTATCCCGTACCGTGAACGCACTCCGGTACCTTATCTCTGAGCGTGCTCCATGCGGTGTTGAGCGCGGCCTGCCTCTCCTGGATCTTGGGCGCCTGCGGGTGCTCCACGTGCACCAGCTGACGGGCCAGCTGGTTCACCACGGCCACGCGGGACGCGTTCGCGTTCATCTCCTTGTCGAAACCGTCGTACCTGCGAAACGACCATGCATTTCTGTATTTGTTCATTGGTACGAAAGCAAGTGAAGCTTTACACTTGTAGTGCCAGTCTCATCTTTAAGGCGATTGTAATAAGAACGTTACGTCAAGTTCCACGTGCTCTTGGCTGTACAACAATGTTTGCTCTAACACATGTTGCCATTATCTGTTTATTTATTTTATTTTTTATTTATTATTTGTAAACAACACCTCATTTATAAAAATCAATAATTCTACTTATGCATTACGGTGGCCAGTGTCCGCCATATTGTTTCTTTAATACTTCTAGAACTAACGAATCTAACAACACCTCAATTATAAGACTACAGGCTGCACCAAAGAAATCAACATATATACATCCGAAAAACATTACCCTCCTCCCGTCAAAAGCGTAAGTAATCTGCAGCAGACCCTCCAACACCAACCTAGCAATAAAAACCGAAACTAGCAAACGCAGTCTCACCTGTGCTTCATGATCTCGACGTCGTCGATGTCCTTGGGCGGCAGCATGGTATCCAGCATCCTGTCTTTCTCCTGGATCCACTGGTCTGCCGCGTCCGCCTCAGCGAGCAGCTTGAACAGCGACAGCGCGTCGAGCAGTCGCTGCTTGCGAAGGCGAGCTAGCTCGGCGAGCTCTCCGTGCCGCGCGTCGATGGCGGCGAGCCGCTCGCGGACCTCCACGCTGGACGCGTCCTCAGGGCTCAGCTCGCTTGCCTGTTTTATCAAACGAATGTATTGTGGATGTCGTTACAGATACCTGTGATACAGACCCGGTAAAGAAAGCTTGCATTTTCAACACTTGCAGTAGAGCTTTTGCAATTATTAAATAATAAAATTCAAAAGATCTGTAAAGGATATCCTCAACAACAATAATTACGACGTAGGAACATACATAATATGTTGTAGTTTTCTTTTTAATTATTTTTCTAGATTTGTTTTAATTTTCTCAAAAAATATATATATTTTGTAAATCATTTTGTAGTAAATATTTTGCTGAGCTAATATTAAATCATGCTGTATACACATTTTTGAAAAACAATCTGGATCTGAATATTTAACATTCAGCTCCAGTTAAGTATAATTATGTAGCTATTATGTTATCTATATATATATATATTAGCTATTCTTCTTTCGATAAATAAATGTGCAGTGCTGTGAATAAGCGCACGGCATGACGTCGCACTACGTATCATGAAAAGTAATACAAATCAGAAACCAGTATAACACTTTAGATTTTTCGCAAAAATTATCCTTAGGTGTGTCAGGCGGAACTGTGATTGTGTACATAAGTTCTTGGCTATATGTGTCCTTCATCAGTGTCAACTCATCACCGAACGGTGCATGTTGGTTACCTGCTGCTTGAGCTGCTGGATCACGTTGGCGTAGTTCTTGAGCTCGTCGGTCACGTCCTTGTGTTTCTTCAGCAGGCTCTGGACCTGCGCCTCATCAACGCCCGTGTCCTCGGAAGACACCAACCTGGGAGAACACCCTTTTTAATGTTCTGTACCTACAGTGTGCCGACGGAACCTTATTACCAGGCTCCGCTATCTGTCCGTCGGTCAGTCTGTCTGTCCGTCTGACTCAGGGGTCTTTACATTATTGCAGTCTAATACATGTAGCCTACCCTTCGAGACAAAGGTCGCAAGTCCCATTGCCCGCCGGCGCTAACATTTCCATACATTAATATTATTCAGTTGTTTTCAGTCCATGGTACAGGTTCCGCCTAGTTTTGAGCCCTATCTGTTTGCTACCTAATATTGGGAAAAAGGCGTGAACATAGGTATTTATATGTTAGTGACCTGTAGAATTATGAACCACAATGACCACATAGATAATAATAAATGTCTAGTAAATGATACCACTGACGTATTTCTTCGGGAAAATATGTTATCTAGACTACAAAAGGTAACCTGACCGACACGGAGGCCCACACCATATAATAGTATATTACACACCTAGGGAAGTAAAATAAGAAATGTCTCAGATCACATATAATTATTGACCGTGGCGAAACAAACCCATACAACCAAAGTGATTTTTTTGCCGTTTTGATAGATAATGGTACGGAACCCTTCGTGCGCGAGTCCGACTCGCACTAGGCCGGTTTTTTCTTCTCGATTTTTCCGCTTTCCGCCCGGAGAGATGAAATAGTAGATTGTGTCATAAGGGAGCAAAACGATATTTTTACGGCGAGGGCGTTTTTTTAAATCACGAACACAGTGAATGATTCTAATGTAGAATCATGAACGAAGTGAGGGGTTTAAAGTACATAGCCCAAGGTAAAAATAATTTTGCGACCGAATGATACACTCTGCTTTTCCTACCTCTCTATGAGAATAAATATTGATGGCATTGTTTGCTTCTTCTTTTTGGTGTTTAACTATCACTGCAGTCACTGCTACTTGAATTCATGTGAAAATATAAAATACACAAACCATTCGATGTTGGAATTTGAATTTTTTGAACGCTATTCAGCCTTGTCAACCTAATGCGGCGAAAAATGGAACTAATGTTTGTTATAGTACTTAAGCTACAGTGGCGCCAACCTAAAATGCAAACTTATTTTGCTAATCTCTTTGGCTAAGAATGTTGACGAATATTTTTAATTCTAAATTCAAAACACTTTTATTCGCACTTATAAAAACCCTATCAGAAAAGACTTACTTTGCTCCCTTTTTTTGAGGACCAAAACGTCACTTTTCGAATAGAAGGTATGAAAACGTTTTTTACTTACAGCTGTAACGACATATGGGATATCTTACCGGAGCGTGTCTAGCATCCAGGTGTCGATGTCGTCGGCGTCGGCGAACAGCTGGTGGTAGCGAACGGCTGCGTCCAGGCGGTTCTTGCGCAGCGACACCACGTCCAGCAGATGGTTCCACTGCGAGAGGATGTCGCGGAGGCGGTCCTGCAATTAGCAGTGAGGTTACACACTAGCACCACAGTATAATGAATAATACTAGCGTACAGTATGGTCAATCCCTGCCTCCCGCTAAAAATGCCGCCACCCCGCGCTTGGTTACCCCACAGTCGCTGGCTGGCTAGGACGAGACGACGACAAAGTGCGCAGAGCATGAGTGTGAGAGAGAGAGAGCGTTCTCACACGCATTCACCTACACGAGCTTAGACTGTGTGCGCAGCAACGCGTTTGTTTCATACATTTTATCGCTAGTGTCCAACCTGTGTTAGCACTAAGTGCATTTATTAGGCCATGTAGAGTCCCCTAGGATATACCAAGTTTAAGTTTACTCGACACAACATCTCTATTCTAACTGAGAATAAGATTTCTTAGTGCAATATAGTCCGGTCAATTTAGACATAAAAATTGTGGTTAAATAACAATAATTCCCACAGAGCCAAATTTTGGTGGACAGCTGGGGTTTACCATTACAAATAAAGTTTTAAAAATCCCCATCGATCCTATGTGTGCTAAAAAAGTTATTCGGGTCGAAAGGTCAAAGTTTGAGGTTTTTTAGATTTTTCTCGAAAACGGTAAGTTTTATCAAAAAGAACCTTAAACCAAACTTGTAGATCTTAGAATTATCTACTAAAATGGTCCTTATAATTTTTTTCCTAAGAGTTACCATTCCTGAGATATCGCGATTCTAAGAGTCACAATTGCCTTGAGCGCTCGCCTTCGCGATTCAAGGAAAAACACACCAAGCGGCCGCTACCTTGTTACTAAAAACATGATAGCAGTCAAACTACTACAGCTACACGGAAATAAAAACGACGTATGGATAGCTTATTATATGCAGAACCAATGTATATAAAAAGAAAATTACAACTAATAATTAAAAGTTCTCAAAAAAAGAAACAGTAAAATCATAGCGAAAAACCGACGAAATACCCTATTTTTTCATGTCGATTTGTCGTCGCATCAAACTTTGGACATTATGATAGTTTTACATAATTGGATGTAGTAATCTTGAGGATTACATTGATATATAATAGTAATATAAATATTGAATATTTACATTATAAGAACAGACTTTTGAAAGTCTGTTCATACTCTTGAGAGTATGAATCTGATAAAAATATCTAAAGGAATCAAAACAATTAGTAAACCCAATAATCAATAGCAATATCAATATCTAGAACTTGACGGGTATTGTTCCCTTAAATTATCCTAAAATTGCCATGGCAGTTAGTGGTACTCCACTAACTGCCATGGCAATTTTAGGATAATTTGCCTACTGTCCTACAGGGGAAAACACGGTAAAAAAAGGTGCCGAGTATGTACATTACCTCACAGGTGGCGTGGAAATGTGTGCATATCATGTATAGTGTGACTCTTAGAATCGCGATATCTCAGGAATGGTAACTCTTACGGAAAAAAATATAAGAGCCATTTTAGTAGATAATTCTAAGATCTATAATTTTGGTTTAAGGTTCTTTTTGATAAAACTTACCGTTTTCGAGAAAAATCTAAAAAACCTCCAACTTTGACCTTTCGATCCGAATAACTTTTTTAGCACACATAGGATCGATGGGGATTTTTAAAACTTTATTTGTAATGGTAAACCCCAGCTGTCCACCAAAATTTGGCTCTGTGGGAATTATTGTTATTTGAAATGTCTATTTTGACTGGACTAATAGACATTTTAATGAGATTTTAAGTAGACATTGCCGGAACGACATTATGTGGAAAATGTGGTCCGAAAATTAGGCCCCTGGGTAGCGCTAGGACCAGTCAACATTTTGAGATTACAGTTCTAATAATACTTAAATTATGACTTTTTTTATTAATTACTTCCCCTGTGACACAAAAAAAATATGCTATTACAAATCAAATTTATTTTTTTACAAATTAAAAAAAAACGAACCGAAACCGCCAATAGATAAACATTTGACTAAAAATACAGACTATATTGTACAAAGACAACATGCGCCTTTTGCCGCGAGACTAGTGCCGTTACCTGGATCCTGTCGGCGCCGAAGTGCCCCTGGGAGATGAGCTCGTCCCCGACCGCGGCCACGCTCATCAGCTGCGGCTCGTGGGCAAGCACGTCCGCCTCCAGAGCGCGGTGCTTCGAGATCAGCAGGTACACTGCGCACGGACATTTTTATTATAATAAACAAAATTTTTAAAAAAATCTCACGCCTTATATCCTCGAGGGGGTAGGCAGAGGTATTCCATTTCTGGATATACCCTCTTTTCACCAGATATTCTTAGGACTCCTAAACGTGATAGGTGGTTAGCCCATTGCCGGACCGGGTTTGTTACACATGTCTCAGAATTAATTCTGGAACCTGCGAGTTTCCTCACGATGTTTTCCTTCACCGTCGAGCTAGTGATAAATATGTACGTAAGTTTTGAAAGACTCTTTGGTACATGCCACAATTCGAACCAGAGCCTCACTGATTTTCATCATGTGAAGCAGGCTCTTTAACCGTAAGGCTATCACTCCTTTTTTTTATTATAATGTACCATTTACACGAGGCCATTGCGAGAGATATTCTACAGGGCCAATCCAATAATGGCCTCGTGGACAGTCCACTGCATTGGATTGTCCTCCAGCCTTCGATTAAGGCAGTTTGGATTGAGCCAATCCTATTTATTCCCGTTCCCACGGAAATTTCACTTTGCAAATGCCTGCGCTTCCCTATTGAACCTTCATGATAAATTACAAGTTTCTAGACGCCGTTTAGGTTTGACACGTCAGTTAGTTTTTAATTTTCTTATAGGTCTAGTGTACACATTCCCTATTGAATAGTAATTATTAATAATAGTACCAGTGGTGAGGTCGTGCCCGATGTCGTCGACAGAGACGATCTGTTCCTTCTCCTTGATCCAGTTCTCCTCGTCGGCCATGTCCCAGTAGAACTGCCACAGCTTGCGGCTGTCCTCCAGTCGCTTTCTGCACATTTTTTTTTATTAGCCTAATTTTTGACCCACTACTAAGCAAAGGCCTCTCCTCCATCCACTTATCCCTATCCTCTGCCTCTTCCCGCAATGTCCTCGAGAAAGCGGGATTTGATTGTTTATTTTATCAATTGATTTTGATTTGATTGGTCAAAACCACTTTTAGCTAGTTTTAGTGATTTCTCCTGATTTAAAATTCAGATGATCGGTTTAAATTCATAGGACAGGGATAAACAAGCAAGCAAGCAATCTTGCCAGCATACAAGCATGCAACCTTCGCTCACTTCGCTCCACAGGGTCACAAATCTAACTCAACCTAATGCCGGATTTTTCAGTTAAAAGTGGTTTTGAGCGATGCTCTTAGTCAAAACCAATTTCGACTGTTTTTGCAGTAAAAAGTGGTTTTAACCGGTTATGAGTTTTGACTGTGACATATACACATGTATGTTGTTTGGTGTATGTGTCGTGGCCTTAAAAATGATCACTTCTTGGTTTGGATAGGTTAGGTTAGGTTAGACTATTTCTTGAAATGTTCAATTCTATGATCTGGGCACGACATATGTATAGTGTAGGTGGTGCCATAGATCATACCTGCGCTCTACGGCGAGGTGCACGAGTTCCGCGTACGCGTTCTCGAGCTGCTGGATGCGCTCGACCGTGATGGCGGGGTCGCAGGGCCGGTAGCCGCCCTCCTCCTGCTCCAGGAAGCGCTGCGACTGGCCAACCACCACCTGGGCCCACAAACATTGACACATTCAATCCTAAGTGATTATTCCTTGACTGAGGTCTATTTGGAATTGACTTTTTTGTTGAGACATTATTGTGTAGTGCTTCTATTAGTTCTGCGTATTCTTTGTAATACAGATCAGTGATTTTAAACTGTATTAGAATTTTAGGTTCTAAAATTATATAAGTTTCCGAACGTGAAACCTCGCCCTAAAACTCACTTTCAAAAACTATTAAAATTTCCCTTGTGGAATAGAAACTTTAAACATCGTCAGTAAGTATTTTAACCAACGGACGCTCCCCGAGGGGTGTGTGCGTGTGAGCTACTCAAACCAAAAGGAAGAACCGATTTTTATTTAGAGTATTTTGTTTAAAAGAAGACTTGTTCGAAAGTGTTGCTATGATTAAAAAAATACAAAAAATCAAACTGCTACAAAATAGACGAGTTTCTGAATGATAATTATTTACCTAATATAAAATAGATTGCTACACCCTGATAGGGTCTCTACCACAAGTCTCTACATACCTTTGTTGTATAACAATGTGCAATAAATGAATAAATAAAAAAAATCTTCTCAGCCGTTTGAAGATCGTCAGCTCTTTTGTAGTTGACAAAGTGATGTGGGGAACTTCTACAAGACTGATCTATTCGAAAATTTGTATTCTGATACTTTTTAGGGGTGCTTTTATATCAGGGACATCTTATTGAAGTTTTTTTGGAAATAGCCTGAATTGGTCAACACACCTTGACCCGTTCGCCGAGCACGTTGATGTCGGCCTCGACGAGCGCGTGCTTCTGCAGCAGATCTTCGACGCCCATCAGGTGCTTCCCGTAGTCGTCCGTCAGGAGCCGCAGCTTGATCTCCTCCATCGAGTCCAGGATGTACAGCATCTCCTGGTACCACAATAAAACATGCATTTGAAAAAAGGTTTTTTTCCTTTTTTTTTTAATAATGGCACCTCAATTTTGCCTATTTCAAATAATTTAGTTTTCAAGTCATTATTTTGTACTATAATCTTAAATCGCTCTGCTTCAGAGACCATGCACGAAAATTCAGTATCTTCAACACTTTCTACATCCATCCCTTGCTTCAACAACAGTAAAATGATAGATGTCCATGCCTCGAATTTTATCGGATTTCCCATTCACTGCACACTTACATGGACACTTGCCACATAATATACTACCACTAATATATGTCAATACCCGAAATATACAGCAAAATGAAAATTATACAAAAAGCATGGCGTTCCATTTCGGATTCCCGCCAAAAAGACCCTTTTGCTTTTGTTGTTGTTCCAAATGGCATGTACCTACATTGCTTTTTTTTTCTTATTATAAGGCATTAGCAATTAAGCCATCAGCACTGAACACTATGAAAGATTTTTTGCTCTGCTTCAGTCTATGCTCAAAAATACAATAAGTTTTATCAACATTCGTTGAAATGTCACTTGGTAATAGACAGTAAAACGATGGTGCACGTTATTAAGATCGAAGCGGCTTATTGAGGTAACCCGAAAACGTCCATCCTACGCATTTTATCGAATTTCCCATTCACTGTACATTATCACGGACATTTGCCTATCATTATTATGAGCCAAACCCCAAAACACCTAGCATGTACGTTGCTCCATCTCGTGTTACATATAAAATAACTTTTTTCTTTTCTAAAATATGTGACAGTTAGTTGCCATCCCCAAATATCACATATTATTATGTGCAAGGAGTTCTATTACTTATATCAGAAACCTTCAAAAGACGTGTAGATTACGGATGAACTAAGGATCTTTCCTCGCACATGAGGACGTAAACGTTAATAAACCAACTGATATATATTGTACTGTGTCTGCCTACCTACATTCCAATATATACAAAAAAAAATCAAAATTGCTGAGTTGTCAAACACAGACCTGGGAAGTTTCTGAATTTAATTTTTTTAATGAAAAAACCGGATCAGCGCTCTGAAGTGCGATTTGCGTCTCCTATGATTGTCGCGGTCCCCAAGACCGTTAAGTTATCCATAGTCACCTGGAAGTTCTGCTGCAGCTGCAGCGACAGCTCGAGCCTCGCCCTGCGCGCGCGCAACAGCTCCAGCAGGTAGGCCCACAGCCGCAGCACGTTGTCGCGGCGGGCGCACACGCGCTCCATGTCGTGGTACCTGCCCCCATTCACATCATATTTACCAACTGTCTCTCTTTTCACGTGATAACGTCTTATAAATCGATGAACGCCGGCTGCACCCACGAAAAAGCATGGCCCATTGTCTGAGCCTAGCGTGCAAGCGAGAGCGCGAAACAAGCGATAGAGAGGCATGAGGCTCGGATCGAATGTTATCTTATGACGTTATCACGTAAAATTAATGTCCGTAAACCGACTTTAGAGACAATTTTTTTTTTGTGTACTTTGTTAATCGGCAAGATGAAATAGAATACACATTGGTGTATAGGTTTTCACTCAAACATTACAGAACCAAACTTTACAGTAGCGTATAAGTAAAAGTAAAAACAAGGAAGGATGGCGATGGACTCACCACTTGTGACGTTTAAGGTCCAAAGAAAATACTGGTGAAACGTAGGTATTTTCGCAGAAATGGAATGCTTCTGCCTACCCCATCGGGAGTAAAAGGCGTGTGAGGCGAATATTTCTTTATTTTAGGAAAAAATTTATATAGGATGCTAATGAAAATAGAAATCCATTGTAGTTTTGCTTTCATGTAGCAGCCGTAACCGTTAGGCTATAAACGCCTCCACAGTAATAGCCGACACACATACATACATACAAAAAAAATATTAAAAAAAGATGCAGCAGTTCCATTGGGTTAATGACCTCTTCCGCAGCACAGAAAACTAAACGAGCTATAGTACTTATTAAGTATCTTATCAAAACACAGGAATTACCTACTTGGGGGTTCAAGGAATTATTGTTAAGCTTTGCAATGTAACAGCCATGTAGGATTTTAAATTAAGTAAGAATCTTATGAAATAAATAAATAAGAATTATTATTACTAAATACAAATACAAAATAATTTATTTCAGTAAATTACAGGTTATATTATATAACATCTAGTTATAGATAGAGGCCTTCTTTGAGTATAATAATACCCGTGTCAAAAGACCTCACTCTTCCATAGCCATCTTTATTTAATTACCAAAATAAAAATAAAAATGTAAAACGTAACACAATCAAACTTAAACTAAGTAAAAAGTTGAAATTATTATTATCTAACCTCTCAGTCTGAAGCTCCGAGCAGACAGCGACGACGGCCTGGACTCGCTCCTCGTACGCGAAGATGTCCGTCTCGATGGCCTCGTGCTTCTTGGCGGCCGCCTCCACCGCGGCCAGGTCGAAGCCGAAGTTGTCCTGGCTGACCAGCCGCTGGTTCTCCGAGAGCCACGTCTCCCGCATCTGCGCCTTGCGGTTGAATCTGAGGAGGAGAGGGGGATATTCAAATTCAAATATTTATTTGCATGCCATAGGTTTTACAAGGTGTTACGGTACATAGTAGCTCTATTCTATGGCACTCTGTAAGGGTGTCGCAAAGACAATGTATGGAGAGAGTGATCACACTCCAAAATTATTGTTAATTTTATTATACTTACAAGTAATTAAAAGTAATATAAATTTAGTATATTATCGAGGGCTTATTTTATGATAGCGACATATTTTATGATACCAAACTTGTTTATCACACAAAAAGGTGTATATTTCAATGGCAGCGTGAAAGCGAACTCTGTATATGTGACAGTTCGCTACCTCCCAATTTTATTACATTTTGTTTTAAACAGACGTTAACTATTGTTATAAATTGTTTGACAAATTACAACCACAGTTGTTTAGTCTAGGCCACATTTTTGTGCTTCAACATTTCTGTTGGCTTCGCGTTTATCAGTTGTTTAGTACCAATAGTAGAGACTTTGCCTAGTTTGGGACTAAATAACCGACCGTGAACCAACTGAGCTCCGAGACCTGTCAAAATGGCGTAGATCTGTCCTTACCTTGCGGCCAGCTGTTCCAGCTTCTCCTGTCTGATGAGCTCCTCCCTCAGAGCTAGTTCCCTCTCGTGCTCGGACTTCTCGAGCCGTTCCCAAGCGCGGTTGATGTCGTGGATCATTTTCCCCTCTTTGGGCGTGTACGGCTTCTGATTTGCGGCGCGCATGCGCGACTGCAGCGTGAACAGTAGCACCTCCAAGTTGCCTTTTTCGACGAACCTTTAAAACAGAACCTTGGTTACAATAGATCACATAACCATTCTTTTTTTTGCTTACTCGCAAACGGACGAAAATTTAAGGACTCATTTATTTCGGAGCAAGTTATCCTATTTGATCAAACTAATTCAAGATCCTTTTAGCACTGAAATAGACAGAATACTTTTAATTTGTTATAACATGAATCAGATGTTTGTAATGTAACCTTATGCGGGTAACAAAAAAAATAATTAAAGCTAATACGCCAGAGGCTGGATTTCCTCAGGGTAGCAAAATAAAACCAAGATTTCCAAAATTGGTATTTTATATTATGAAAAAAAAGGAAACTAAAAAAAATTAGGTGCAATAACAACACATTTCCTGGAAACTAGCAGTTACCTCAAACCCCGTCCTCCTAGAAAACTACCCTTAAACTAGAATATAACCGGTACTGACTTGGGTGGCTTCTCAACGGTGCGGTAGTTGGCGAACTGGATCAGCTGCTGGCGGACTCCCTCCAGCGAGTTGGCGAACGTGCGGTCGCCCAGCGCTTCGATCGTGCGTTCGATCCACTGCAGCAGGTCACTGTAACAATATGCTATTTAGCTTCTGCTGCTACCAAAATATGGTATTATATAAAATGTGGTACTATTTCGCTTCTGCTGCTACCAAAATATGGTATTATATGAAATGTGGTAAATGTTGTGTTTTAGGATTTCGCACCAAAGTGGTAAAAAGGCACCCTTATCATGCTGCTCTGTCTGTCTGACTGTCATCGCTGCTTATTTCAATAGCAACTACTAATGCTACCGACTTAGAGAATGCTTGTCCAACACTATTCCAAAAAAAGTATAGAAAAAATATTTTTGATTTCAGAGCAAATGGAGCTGAAATAGGAAGTCCAAATTTTAAAGTGGAGTATATTGGGCTGAATTGCTTTAGCGACCCTGTTATCAGAAAATGTATATTTGGAGTATGTAGGTGATGGACGGATGGATGAATGTTTGACACTCTTTCACGCAAAAACCACTGAACGAATCTTGATTAAACTTCACAGTGAGATGAGCTTAGACATCAGACTATCACATAGGCTACTTTTTATCTGGAACGCGGACGAAGTCGCAGGCAAATCCTTGTAAAATATATGGGATCTGCTCTCACCTGGTGAGGGTCTCGTACTCTGTCATCATCTTCTCGTTCTCCATGGCGATGCCGACCACCTTGCCGATTCTCTTGCCCTGGACGGTCTCCTGCTTCAGCTTGCTGAAGTAGTGGTAGTACGTCACCACGTACGTGATGATGGACTTCTCGTCGGGGTGGTCCACGGCGATATCTGGAAGAATGGTGTAATTTTAGGTTATATCCCATCAACATAGTCAACTCGGAAAAGGATCGTCACCGCCTCGCCTATCTTGATCGATCTTTTTCCGAGGAGAGGTGATGCGACTATACTGATTACTAATTAGTGTTCGTTGTTGTATGGAATTTCAAACAAAAAAATACTAAACGGCTCGAGTCGAGGCGGTGCTGTTTCGTTTCGAAAGTTGCGACACTCTGAAGACGACGAATTGAAAATATGGATGTCAACTCTCCCGTACCATCGATGGAAATTAATTATTGATATTAATTATTAACATTACAAAACACCCGACTGCGTGTAACAGGACATTAAAACATTACCTTATTTCAGGTGCAGTAAGTAAGTAGCCTAACGCAATCCGGAGATTGATACAATCTAACGACACCTCGCACTTCAAAATCCGTCAAACTGTTTAGACTAGACTGGGTCAGGACAAAAGCACCATATAAAATAAAGAGAAAAAAAAATAGACTGGGTCAACGAAATCTACTATATACTTACATAAATACACCTAAAAATATTGCTGATTACCAATGAAGGTAGTGGTGCATTCGAATAAATCCCAACAGATCTGCCATATAATATCAAGACTGTATTGATTTTGACGAAGCATGTTGCTGATACTTTTCATTTGTATTTATTTTTCTTTTGTAATTAATCTTTGAAGATAAATTGTAAAATATGACTAAATACATATCAAGACTACTAGTACTACAAGATTATTTCCCCCCAATGAATGTCTCACCTTCAGCATCCAACAGCTTAGTAAGCCCAAGCTTCTCCTCGGCGACATTGAAGGCATTGTTCAAGTTATGTATCGGGTTGCTTCTATGCAGTTTCTCAAACTGGATGAGGTCGGGCCTGTGCTTGTGGATGATGGCATTGAACGCCAACCCGTCGCGCCAGGAAGTCGTGAAGTTGCGCACGTTCACGTTGTTGTAACCGGCCGTCTTCATTTGACACCATAATAGGAGGGCGTCTTTGGCTGACTTCGTCTCCTTGTTGTCTGTCTCTTCGATCGTGATGTCTTGGATCTGTCATAATTAAATTTATTATCAATTCAAATAATATACTTATTGTCGTGTACCGGCTAAATGCTAATCGGGCTACGTGGTTTCCGTACCAAGTAAATGTTGTGTTTAGCAAAACAAATCCGTTTTCTTTCATTCACTTCGTGATCATTAGCGCTAACCCAACTCACACTTTGACGGTTTTTATTATTTATTTATTATTTTATTTTACTTTAGAGAAAGCAATACAATCACGCCAAGTATGACCCTTTATTTTTTACAAAAATCGTTGAAATGACATGTTTTTTTAACTCCATACTGACAGACTTACGACGATGTAACTTTAGCAATAGGATCCTTTGTGTAAGAAACCCTAAAAGGTACTCACCTGTAAAATTAAAAAGAAATAAGGGTCACTAAAGAAACGGAGGTATTTTTTAAAATGCAATATAACAGTCGAAAGGTTCCCGGAGATAGCGGGTGTCTATAATATTATTATTATGCAACTGACCTGGAAACGCAGGATAATGGTCCAGATCAGACCGAGATTCAGCCGGGGATTCCCGTCAACGATGTCATGGGATCCCATATTCTCCAAATGCACGCGCTGTTCCCGAAGGAACTGCAGCGCTTTGTCAACATTCTCCAGGCAGTGAATACGCATTTTGCCTTTCGTTGGGCGAGGCTGAGGAAGAAATATTTAAAAATAAATAAAAATAAATTTTACGACACAAAAACACACATTGTTTTTTCCAAGACTAGTCTGAGCCTGTACTAGATGTACTCTTGCCTTGAGTTGGGCGAGGCTAGGAAGGAAGAGTGCCATAAATAAAAATAAACACGAAACGCTAAATGTAATTTAGTCCCCAACTATGCAAAAACAACCAGACCAGCAGAAATCAGTGTAACTTCGAACTGAGTAACCCGGCATTAAGTCTATCATGGCTGATATACATTAATCCAATGTTTGGTTTAGGCGCACAACGTTTTGAGAATGGGGCATTCTGCGAATGGGACGTTTTGCGAATAGGACGTTTCGCGAATAGGACATTTTTTTTCGGTGGGACGTTTTGCGAATGGGACGTTCTGCGCCTAAACCCAATGTTTTTATCCACACACATACATCATTAACCCTAAACAGCCAGCAGTGGGTGCGCTAAGGGTCTTTCCTCGCACATGAGCCATAATTCCCAGGCAAACCCACCACAGATTAGGAAATGGTGTTAGGTTAGTGGACACCTAACTATCAACATTTTATAGCCATCCATAATATCTGATCCGGATCAACTCATTGTCTGTTTACCCAGAACAATATTTATATCCAGTGTTATATTGTCTAAACAGTCTAAACACTTGATCTAGATATAGTCACACTTGATTCTAGCTGGACCGAAATATGTATACGTAAATCATATTATCATGTGACATACTTTCTTGATACATTGAAACTCAAATTTTAAAAGTTTATTAATTTGGCGTGCTAATTAGTGTCTTAATCAGTGCCAAAACAATGTAATCACGATGCACTTTGATTAGCTAATTTTAACTAGAGCAAAAACACGTCTGACGCAGTGTTAGATGCCGAAGGATAGCGTAGCGACTGACTGAATGAATATTTTGCCAGTAAATTATATAATATATAATTGTTTTTTTAATCTTCTTTATATATACATAAATATAGCCTATTTAGGACTCTTTGTTTATATAATACTAACTGCGCCTCGAGATTTCACCTGCGTCATTCCCGAGAATTATTCTCGGGAATGTTTCTGAATTGGACAAGGCCCGAGGCATACACTATTTTACCTTCCTAATTTGAGTAGATGTTGAAATCTTACGATTTTAAAGTACACAAGGCAAAACATTTAGCTACACAGCAGCTAAGAATTTATACATAATTTTTACACTATTTATTACGAATTCATCGATACATTTTGAGAAAAGGTTGAAAGATTACCTATATATATATATATATATATATATAATATATTTGAGAACCATATATTATAAACCTTATATTTGGGAAAATATTATTTGTTTTCAAATTATAAGCTGCTTTACTTACTGAGAGCAAGAACTATGATTTACAAATGACTTATTTTACTGTGTGCTAAACACAATATAGATAAAATCTAAAATCTTTGCAGTTGATGTTTGCCATAGTTGTTGTATATTTATACGCACCAGTCTCTCGCCGGACAGCACTTCCAGCAGTTTGATGAGCATCTTGCCATCCCTCATGTCCACATACAGGTCCCCGATGCGGCACCCCACACGCACCAGGTGGGAATTCACCCATTTTTGGAAAGTCTTCTTCTGTACACTCTCTCGTTCGTCTGTGGACAAAGGGTAGAATATTTTAATAACTTTTTTAGTATCTACACTTCACGCCAGATGCTGACAGATAGTCAGCTTGTTTTAGCAGTAGTCGATGCTATTGACATAAATAAATTTCCCCAAATCGAGAGAGTTTGACAAATCCAATAATAAAAAAAACAAACGGACCTGTGAGCCCATTAAGAAAATGTACATAATAAACACAAATCGACACTGCCATCCCCGGCCAGAAATTAAAATAATAAATAAAAATTTATGTTTAGTTAACACAATAACCGCCAGTGTGGTCGACCGCGGTGCGGGGACCAGACCGGGACTGCAGCCGTGCACCCGTGCTGCGTCGACTGCGCCATCAGGCCCTGTGCCACTGCCGGTGTGGGTTTCAGAAAATAACACCAGTAATGCTATACGGATATCGTCTTACGAACGCCTTGGTGCGTTAAGACAGACCCTATTAAGCATTTGTAATTACTGAGAAGTATTACCTATCTACAGGTGTTTAATTATCATAATTATTTTAATCTAGATATATTCAATTCACGCTTTCTAAAGTGTTCTAGCTGCGGAGAAGTAGCAGCGCAAGGAACTGGTAAAATTGGAAAGGTGACTTTACTAATAATTATGAAATCAATAAAATAGAGTATTATCCACTCATAAATGGTATCACCAAAGAGGTTGGAAGAAAATCATTCTCTTTCCTATAGAGTGCCAATGTAGGAAATCTCGCCCTAGTGAATCCTCTTCAAAATTCAGAATAACATTTACCTGAAGTCTCTTGAGATACTAGCTTTTGCTCACAACTTCATCCGCTTTGCAGAATGAAATAAAACTTATATCCTTCCTCAGGGTGCAGCCTATATTCCTACTTTTCATCGACATCGGTTCATTGGTTTAGCCGTAAAAATGTTACAGACAGACAGCCCGAGTTACTTTTGCATTTATATTATAGTAAAGAAGGATTTTTTTTAAAGAAGGAAGTAAAATAATGAGATAATTTATATTTATAATTCAAATTTGTAAATTTTTGAAATCAAATGAAACTATAGTATAGGTTGCAGCATTTATCGATATCGATTGTGTGGTATATGATTACTTCACTAGTCCGTCACTATTGGAGCAAATTCAAAAGTAAAATAATACGTGAGCTTTCTGATTAGCCGAGCGCAAAATGTTCTTTAAATACTATTGGTAAATTGATTGACATTTAGTACGTCATCTCATACTTCGCCCCCCGCGCCCCGATTTTTGGTTGAAGCGGTTTCCATAGTGTTTTTAGAACATTAGCAGTCTATGGGAGAGAGAAACTTTTTCTTTAAACGTCTTTGGGTATCACAAAAGATTTGTCTTTTGTTTATGCTCACAGGTCGGCTCCGATAAGTTCTCCGCACAACCATCGTCTAACACAAGTGTCACTATAAAACCAGTTGCAGAAAATTTAGTAAGTAATAAATAATTCACACATTACATATTATATTATATTTGTACAATCACTATAATTAAAGTTAAAAGTTCACCTTCTATAGTGCCTTTTTCAGTTATCATATGATTTATATGTTTGTGTACTCGTTATTGGTAAAGTATAATTATCCTTAAAAGTTAAATGTGGCTTCCTGTCGCATTTTATAATAGAAGTGATGTAAGTACTATCGAAAAAAGTTCTGCCTGATACACCTTAGTGTCATTTTAGCGCGCAGCTATCTTTTCCCACCCCGTGTCGACAAAGCCCTCACTTATAGTAACAATGACAATTACAAAAAAGTGTTTCTTTCATGTTTATGACCATTTAGTGTCGATGAATGGATCGCAATAGAAAAAAAAGACGGTGTTACTGGCTTCTCATTGTGTAACTCTAATTAGGGTCGGGGTAATAAAATTTGAGCTTGCAAGCGACAATTCTTCCAAATGTATCAGGCTTAGCGTTTGCTGATACATATTTGTAGGAAAAAATACTTTAATATACCTACCTATTTATAAATATTTATTTATAGTAATGAAGTATTTTAATTTTTGTTTATACAACAGTAAATGCAACTATCTATTAATTCGTGATATCAGTATATATGGAGATGACGTAATGACTACGACCAGTTAGTACAGACGCTCACACAATAGCTCACACGTGTTACTGTAGTCAACTTGTAAATAGAAAAATTCCCAAAATAACTCAATCGAAAGTTATCGCAACTAACCTCTAAGCTCCGACACAACCTTGTCATAGTACACCTCCAACCCAGGCACTTCAATGTCCACACCTCTTTTGATCAAATCGTAGCACTCTGTTGCTGTCATGTTACACTTTTACACTATTCCTAACTATCACACTCTTTCCTGGTTATAATCGTACATAACTAATTTCTCTCAGTACTGAGCACTGACTGAGCTGAAAGGCCCGAGCAAGCGAGAGGTGGATGAATTAGAGCGACAAAATTCAACTGGCCACTGAACAAGGATATTCGATACTAACTCGGCAGACCTCGTCAACAGTTCAACGAAATAATTAGCAAACACATTAGTTATACCACCGTTTTAGCTGTAAACCAAAATCAGCAATTACGTAACAATTAAATAGAAATTAATAGAAAGTTTTAAAGAAATATATCAATACAGTTCACAAACATGTCTTCGAAACATGTTACCAAATAGTTATGGGAGAAGACACTTCTTGAAATAGATAACGAACCTTGACGTTATTGATAAGATTAAAATGGTTCGGACAGGAATTACTCGAATGTCCAAGATCTAAATAGATGATCTGGAATCGAGAGGTAGGTAAATGGATTTGTTATATGAATTAACAGAAAACTAGCATTCGCCTGCGCGGATCATATTTAATTTGTCCCTTTTGTTATTGCTCGCTTATGTTATTTAAGGAAGCACTTTTGTGCAAAATTGTGTGCTTCTAGTACTCGCTGTCGCCGTCCGCGTCGGAGTCAGACAATCAGCCAGTCAGTTTCTTCTTTATATTATACTAGCGGTTCTGCGCGGTTTCACTCACGTAGTTCCCGATTCCGTGGGAATACGGGAATAACATATAGCCTATGTTACTCAGGGATATTCTAGCTTTCCATTGGTAAAAGAATATTAAAAATCGGTCCAGTAGGTCTTGAGTTTATTCGTACGTGAAAAACAGATGCTTCAGTAGCTGCAAAGATTACCTCCTCCAAACATACAAACAACCACCTTCTTTGTAATATTGGTGTAAATTTTACCAAAAATAAACCACGACCGAAAGTATAATATTTGATAGACAGCAACACCTAAATAAAGGTTGGCCACTCCTGAATTCTGCAGGGAAAACGGAAACTGCGGCTATGTATTGATAAGGAGGCATGAACGATACTCCTGAATCAGCATTGTCTGTCAATTAATTAAAATCTATATGTAAACACATTTTACGCAGCGATTTATTAACAAACGTTAACAAAAGTGTATCTTTTATTTATTTAGAAGACCTAAATATGTAAAAGTAGTATAATAAACGAGGGAGTGGTTTACATCTCGAGGAAAGAGATATTCAATTTTTTATCCCGAACAACACTAGTTTCATGGGAATGCGAAAACTTAAAGTTCACAAGGACAGAGTCAGGTGCAACAGCTAGTGATTTAACACTGTAACGGGCAGAGGGCAAATAGTGACCACCAAATATTGAACTCTATGTAATTGAAATAAGATTGAAAACCAATGAAAAATTTAAACTGCCTCCAGCTTTACCTTTAAACTAGATTGGAATATTGTAGAGGACTTACTTATTACGGTTTTTACTATATTGTTTAATTCAAACCTACACGTCTTTCTACAAGTCTACATCTACCTTTACATCTACACTAATATTATATTAAAAATAAAAGGTTTGTATTTTAGTATGTTTGTAAAGAATAAACTCAAAAACTACAGGACCGATTTTGGAAATTATTTCACAAATGGAAAGCTGACTTTACAGGGAGTAACAAGTTCTATACAACAGCTAGTAAGTATTACTATAATCCCGCTTTTCTGTATTTGTCGTTTTCACAAGAGTCAATGAGACAAACAAAAAAATCGGCCTGAAATCTGTCATCGATTGACCGACGCAGGCGACCTTAATCCTGTAGTTATTAAAGCAATAAATTGAATAGAATGTGTGTTATCATTTCGCTCCTTTAGAGTCAGACGTATCAAACAGTGTGTTATCGTAATCACCGGGTTTTTATCGTCTGTCTGCAATTGACATAAAACCTGCACGCGAATAAAAAACTAAACTGTTGTATTCAATAGCTAACTAACTCTTAGATATTTTTAATATGCTTTTAGGACTGCTTTTCCACCGCATGCGCATAGGCATATCCTTTTGGACTTAATGCTAACCTTATCTATTCATTAGCCTGCACCAAAAACATATTAATCATATATTTTGTCATTTGCCAGCAGTTAGAATCTTATACCGCAGAAACAACGGCGATAGCCAGGGAAACGAAGGACCTTTAAACATAATATATAATAGCTTTATTAATAGCCTTAGCCACACAAGCGATTTTTAAGAGTAGGCGATGTTGAAACTACACCGACGTCGCGACATTCGCAACTGTACCGACGCAACATCACAACCCAAATGAGCCGGTCCTAGGTTTCTATCACGTTTAGGGGTCCAAAGAATATCTGGTGAAAAGCGGGTATATCCAGAAATGGAATACCTCTGCCTACCCCCTCGGGGATATAAGGCGTGAGATTATAAAATAAAATAAAAAAAATAGGTTTCTGAAGCCATCTCTGTATCAAATGCTCGAGCAGCCGTAACGGCAAGCAATGTTTTGATTCCTTGATCAATGTGTCGCGAATATGTCTATCGCTTGTCTCATTCTGTTCTGTCTCATATGGTATTAAAATTCACGTGTATGTTCAAAATCTGGGAGGTCTAATCTACCACTAATTGTCGGATAAAAATACTATAATTCGGTATCCTCGAGGTGATCTGAAGATGGAGCCAGAAGGTGGATAATGGAACTCCTCAACGCCTATTCGTTAACCCTTAGAGTTGAGTGCATTTGATTTGTTTCTATTAGTGCCATACTTGGTGAGGGTCTGATGATGGAGCCATGAGGTGGACTTTTTCCTATATAAGTATAATTATTTTGTGTGCGCTATTAAATGTCGATCAAAGGAAGTGCGACGCTAGCTAATAGACACAACTAACGCAACCAAACAAACTACAACATTCATAGAATTTCACAGAGTAAAAAAATCATTTAGTCACGGTTCTAACAGAAAAATTAAAAATCAATTGTGTCTCATTTTCTTGGCTTAAGAGGTTAAACAAAAAGTGTACCTGCAAGCGCTTTAATGCGCGATCGTTCGAAGAGCCTCGACGACGAGTTGCCGCCGTCGTACTCGAAGTCGTCGATGATCTCCTGGCCGTGGCCGATGGACGGGTCCCAGCGGGACACCGAGATGTCGGTCGTCATCGCGACCACCTCACCACGCCACGCTCAACGATCTGCAAACCAACAGAGAATGCGCTTTAGTACACTGCATTATGATACATCTGTAAAAGTCATATACAACCATCATCATCATCAAGCCCACTGCTGAGCTAAGGGTCTTTCCTCACACATGAGGAAGTATGGGCTATAATCTCCCACGCGAGCCCACCGCGGATTGGGAGTCGGTGTTAAGCTAGTGGCCACTTAACAGTCAGAATTTTTCAAGCCAGTGGCCACTTAACAGTCAGAATTTTTCAAGCCACCCAAGGGTATCTGACATGGCTTAACGACTTCCATTGTGCGCAAACACAACGAAAACCGGGACCAACAATTTAACGTGCCTTCCGAAACACGGAAGCGCTCGTGATAAAAATGCCACTAGGCGGTCACCCATCCACTGACTGACCGCACCCAACTTTGCTTAACCAGTGTGATCGTTACAAACACACTGGCACCGCAGGGCTACGAGCGCTTCAACCATATACAACCATGCCTAAATTAAATAAATCTACGTCTCGCGTCCGTCATATTGGAGTTCCTGTGACGTCATTGAGACATATTCTACGTACTTAACACGAGATATTCATAACACTTATTTTGGTTTTGTTGTAGCCCTGATTCTATTTCAACTTATTTATAATAAGTTTACCAGTAATAGCGAAATTAAAACAATGCTGTTTTGAGTTTGTTTTAAGAGATGGTATGGTAGGCCTCCCGAAATAGATACTTACTAACCATAAAGCTTACGACTATAAATATACCATAATATAAAACAAAGGTGGTTTAGTTACAAAATGTATAACTTTAGAACGGCTGGACCGATTTTTAATATCTTTGATTTGTTGAATTTGCCTCTGCCCCGACTAGCAGAAATAACTATTAAACCACGACAAAAATCGGGTTCCGCACGGGTAACGCCTCTGGGCACCCGCTAGTATACCATAAAGCTACGGCCACTACCGCTCTAAGTTAGCAAAAGTAAACGAAGTGTTAGTTACAAAATAATCCGCTAAAATCCAAGAAGCCCATACGACGGCTTCATGGATTGCTTGCGCAAGCGAAACGAAATCCCATTAAAACCAACTACATTACTGATTTGATTACCTTGAATTTACACCGAGACACTATCTATTAACTGAGGTTTCTTTTTACATTAAAACAATTTCACAAAACACTAAAAAACTGCATTTTACAAGCTGTGTACCTGTTGTAACACAAATGACATCACTGGCCACGATAAGAGATAAGATAATTATTTTCGAGCGACATTTCGCCGCACCTAAAGTATTCAAGTCGTTTACTTAAAATAATATGATATATTGTGAAATGCCAAGCAATACTAGATGTTGTGTTTTTTAGAGTTTTTCGAGAACATATTTTTTTACGCTATAATGTTAAAGTTTATTTACTGCACCTTGGACGACATCATTGCTAATATTTCTATTACCCTTTACTTACTAACAGACCGTCTGGTGCGACATACGACGGACTCTCCAACTATTACTGCAAACATCATTTTATGATTCATCAATACGTCTTTTAATATCATTGAGTTTCGTACCATGCTTTTGAACTAACTAAATAAATTCACCTACGCAAATTATAGATAGCGGAACCAAAAATAGCATAGTGCGAACTCATACACCAGACAGATTGACATACCGCTGAGTCACTAATGTTCCGCATTAGCATTACATGGGATGGAAATCAAGGACAGTACAAGGACGAGCCTTATCTATGACAATGAACGATGGTGGCCTACTTAGCGAGGTTCAAGACTTAGGGGATAGATTAGAGGATGCTGTTTGATTACACACGCGGCTGTATAAAAGACGATATTACAGAAAGATGTCATTGGCACCTATAAATTTAAATACGAGGATGAAATAACGCATTTATGTTGACTAACTTTTTAGAGACCCGTGATCTCTAGTTTTGTCTCTTCATCACCATATGATGAAAAACTAGAGATCAGACTGTGATCAACACACTCATTTATAGTACAAGAAAGAATAATTGAATCAATGTAGAATACCAACAAGATTATCTTATGGTAAATGATCATCGTCACCCAAGAACGGGCGAGTTGTCAACCTTTAAATACTCTGTTAACACCCTTTACAAGACTTTTATGAAATACGTCCAAGAGATGAGTTTATTTAAAAAAAAAAGTCCAGTTCAAATAAGCTCAAGTAAGGGCAACTACATAGCGTTATTGGAAACTTCGACAAATACTTTAAATAAAATAAAATAAAATACGTCACTCAGAGGTGGCAGATATTCTATTCTCTTTTCACTTGTATATTGTTTGGACATCTAAACGTGGTAGGTGGTGAGCCCATCGCCGGACCCGGGGTCCTGTCACACTTGTCCCAGAATTAATTTAGGGACCTGCGGGTTTCCTCACGATGTTTTCCTTCACCGTCGAGCTAGTGATAAATATGTCTAATACTGTAATGATTTATGTATTACAGTCCCTAGATATTAAAAGTGACGTCTTTTAGCTTCTGAAACCTGGCCTAAATCGGGAATGTAGGGTAGCTTAGATACTTCTTCTTAATTCTGCCACAACTTTGCTAAACGTTCTCTCAGCGTTAACTCTTATTAACAGCACCTTGAAACGCTATTTCGAGAGTAGTCGCAAATAAACTATGCGTTAAGGATTGCATGCTGGAGTCCAGTTCGATTCTCGAATATTCACTTGTGAATCACGTATTGAAAATATATCACGCATTGAGAATATTATCGGTGCTATTTTTAACCAAACGCCATCAATTACTAGGTTATCGTTTTGGGTCTCATTTAAACGACTGAATAAATAAAAATACGTTTGTATTATCGGATCTGAAGGCATGTTATGTTACAACATTTGAATTAATATTTGGTTACACTACCTGTGCCCTATTTTTTATGATATAAAACGCCTTTATAGTCAGCGCAGTATGTCTTCTTCTTCCATGTACCCTTATCAATCGTCATAACATACATAACTAAGTATGTAGGTATATATGTCATCACCGTATAATCTCAACCGCTGAATGTAGAAAGATGACATTTTGAAATCGGGTAGCTTTTATGATGTTGGCACTCTAAAAGGATATTGCGAAATTCCCAAGAGATCGGATTCCACTGGATCATCACGAAATCTCAGAAACTGCTGTATTATACGATGCCGCAAACGAAAGGATTAGGCGCACAATGCCACATTCGCAAAATGACACATTCGATTTTCGCAAAATGTCACATTCTCAAAACGCCATTTTCACGCATAATGCCACACTCGCGAACATAGGTACTGCAAGAAAGGGAGTTGAACAAGTATGGCACTTTGCTACTGTGGCATTATGCTGTGTGGCATTTTGCTAATGTGGCTTTTTGCGAAAGTTGCATTTTGAGAATGTAGCATTTTGCGAATGTGGCATTTTGCGTCAATGTGGCACTTTGCGTCAATGTGGCATTTTGAGAATGTGGCATTTTGCGTCAATGTGGCATTTTGAGAATGTGGCATTGTGCGCCTCATCTAAACGAAAAGCTACCCATATATTTTTTATCAAAAACAAGCAGACATATCGCAAAATCATATTTATGCTATTAGAAACCTACGCTTGACTATAAGTAGTTGATATAGCTATAAATAACTATCTGTCCATCAACGACCTTCCAACATAATGGACAAACTTCGATGACGAAGGTCCTCGCGACCCAGCACAATAGGTAAACATATAATGTACTTTTTATGAATAGTGCTGTCGGCTGTGACTCCACTGTTCGCAGACGATAATTGCCTTTTGTAGTAATTATCTATGCCTTTTCCATGAACTTACTGATATTCTTATAACGTATCTATTCTTTTACAGTATGAGGAATTTGAGACGACAAAAATTGAAACTACTTGAGACCGTTAAAGCAAAATACAGTCGTTAAGATCACCTCACGAGCGTCACAATGATATCATAAATATGGAGAACAAAAAAAATACCACGGCAACTTGACTTTTTGCAATATTCACGTAACAATGAAAAACTAAGTATATTATGAGTAAGAAATATACCGGGTAGATGGATAATGAAAGGAACACAATAGCGTGTGAAATATGAAAAATAAAAGTATTTTATAAGACCTAGAAAGATTAAATGCTCACTCACTTACATAAGCTTGCATCCAATTAGAAGTCGGGAAAATATGCAAATAAAAACTAATATTATAGTTGAAGAATATTAAAACAAAATTAGTTTTATATAAACAACATGTAACAGAATAAGCGCAATTATTTTCCTGAAATTAGTTTGTTCAGTATCGACTACTTATTCGATTTCAGCTATTTTTAATATAATAATAATATAATCTCACGCCGTTTTTATCCCCGAGGGGGTAGGCAGAGGTATTCCATTACTGGATATACCCACATTTCTCGAGATATATTGGACCCCTAAACGTAATAGGTGGTAAGCCCATCGCCGGACCGGGTCTGTTTACACATGTCTCAGAATTTCTGAGACCTGCGGGTTTCCTCACCATGTTTTCCTTCACCGTCGAGCTAGTGATAAATATGTACGTAAGTTTTTGAAAAACTCATTGGTACATGCCAGGATTCGAACCCGAGCCTCACTGATTTTCGGCCGGCTCTTTAACCGTCCGGGCTATCACTGCTCTATTTTTAATATAAGTATGTTAAATTTTTCAAAAACATGAATTATCGTAGCTGAATTAAGTGCTTTCTATGGAAATCGTGCTATTATTAATCGATATTTAAGAAAATTGGTTAGACACAACTAAAGTTCGGTTGCATCATATTTTTTTATATTAATATACTAATTGAAGTGTATGAGGGATTGCGCTTTTTCTGTTACGCGTTGTATAGCACTGATCGTATCAAATGAAATGAGCCGAAACTCACGGGGTTTATGAGACGTCAATGAGAAGTTCCATTATCCACCCCGGCTCCATCATCGGATCAACTCGATGATACCAGATTGTTGCATTGTCACCGAACTTACACAAGTCCAAATTTCAGCTCAATCGGAAGTCAATAAGGGGTCTTAAATTCACTTCCAAGATTTGACCTTAGCTAACACAAAGATTAAAAGTTGGATAAAAGCTTGTAATAAAAAAATACGGAGCCACCCAAACAAAAGATATCATACTGCAATCTTTGAAACGAAATATCGTAAGGCGAAAGTGACTAGACATTACTTCTAAGACTTGTATTTCAAAAGAGAATATTGGTTTCCCACGATACATCACAATACTATTATAAGTCTTGGTTAGTAATAAAGCAAGTGACTTGAAAATTTCTCTTTCCAATGAAGTTTGGAAACCTTTGCATCTGTAGTCACAAATTTTCTATATTCACTTTAGATTTATAGCTCTTTGGTTGGTTTCCCAATGGAAATAGCATATGACTCACGAGTCTATTCATTCACCCACATTTTACATTATAGGCTAAGAGATGTAAACTGAGTAGGTAGTACTAACTAAAACAAACATAAGGATATTCAGATTTCATAGCAAAAAAAAGAAAAAGTGGTTTTATATTTCTAGCACCACAGGCCAATATTTGGTTTGGTCTCTTTTTATTCTAATCTAAACATGATTTTTAGTCCAGCTAATTCAGAAATCTCAAAAGAATTCTTCCTTGGTTTTATTTATTTGGTAATACTACAAAAACTATTCACCGAATGTGACAGGATAGAATAGTAAGATACGGCACTTCATTATTTAGCTCAATAAAATTTTTTAATAATCAAACATTATTCCATCTCGAATTTTTAAACCAGAACATAATCATAGCTACAACATACAAAACAAATTAACATCAACCAACGCTATCACGAATCAAAGAAGCAACAAAAGTCGTCCAACGCTAGTGTGTCGAATAGGCAATGCGGAGGCAATGACCTCACCAAGTAGACATGGCGTCGATACCATGGACCGCCATGGAGCGTAAACCTTCACAAGGCGTTCAAATAATAGTTTCGTAAGACGAAAAATCTACACTGGCAACTACAAAAAAAGCAATCAACGTAAAAGATGCCATTTGAAATACAATCCTATTCCTAGACAACAATACTTGAAAAGTAATGACCTAAATAAATAATAAAATCATTTATTTCGGAAAACATGATCCTTAAGAGTTAGTGAAATCTTAAACAATGTTAGTACTTCTGTACCTACACTCCTTGTACAGGATTTGGTTACACTAATAATGTACTACATCAATGGACAATATATACCATCGTCCATCAGCAATCAATCAAAATTACTTCATACTTCAGTACATGAATGACAATCATAGCAGAAATACGAACCACCAAAGATACCATTCGAGCGTATATACAAAGAGATAGCGTATAAAGTCGTTGTATTGTCAGATATGAAAAATTGAGCCGACTATAGGGGTGGTGTTTCCCTTGAACCCAGTGCTCATGCGTACAGACGTGGCATTCCACGAACTTTGAACTGGCTACGAAAGGTCGAGAAGGGTGTATTCCCAAGAGTCAAATACGGTAATATAATTGATAGAATAGGTTACAATATCATATTAATGTCTGACAATATTCGATTGTTGTTGACGTTGTTAACCGTGATGATTGATAAGGACAGTCATCAAGCGATAAATATTATTTGGAACGAATCAATCTATACCATTGAGAAGGACTATTTAATAAATAATATATAACAATATTTTTTCCATATCCTTTAGTTCAGGGGTCCAAACGATATCTTGTGAAAAGTGGGTACCTATCTAGAAATGGAATACCTCTGGCTACCCCTCGGGGATAAAAGGCGTGAGATTATTATTATTATAACCATATCGAGCACCAAAAGGACATGTACCTTCCCTTAGCTATAGGTATCCCCCCCCCCCCTCCCCTCTATTTGCAGCGTCGACTAGCCGTCACGCAACCTCCATTACGAGGGGACATAATGTCTGCTGTCATACATAATAAGCAATCGTGACACCAACCCGTTTTAGATTACGGATATCCTATTCCTGCTGTCATACTTCAAGCCAGAGGAACCAGACTTGTAAGTATGGAATTTGATGGACAGCTTAAATAGGTGAGACTAAGCCAAAGCCGAATTGAAAACTAGTTTTGTAGTAACCAATAAGCAGGTTACTTTAAAAAAAAACGAAACGCGTCAACTGCACTGCAAATCCAAATAGCACTTAAAAAAATAAATTATAATTGTGTTGAAAGTAACGATCTTGCTGATATTACGTACGTTCATTTCTCATTTCTATGTTATATAAAGAGTACACAACAACAGTTAATACACTTAACAAGAGAAGCGCGTTAGAACATGGTCATATAGTTCCAAAATAAAAACGAGAAATTACCTATAATCTACAAAATGCCTGTACAGAATTTGGCTCAAAAAGCGTACAATTGTTTTGTAAAGACTTTTGTCCCCACGCGTCCATATTGTAAAACAAAAACCAACCATTCATTACACAGGTACAAATATCTCATCACTAACAAAAGGTCCGGAAAATGTCGAAAGCTATTAGGCCATGTTTTCCCGTGTAGAGGCTGCTCAAATTGAAAACAGCGGACCAAAAGTAAAAACGGCTGACACGGGTAATTATAGCTTACATTCGACTCCCATTGAGGGCAACAGGAAACACTGCGATTTCTATCGCTACAACCCCATTCATTCGTTATTGACAGAACCTCTATCCCCGCAGAACAAAGTTCATATTGAATTGTCTCAGTAACTGTACATTTTTACTACGGATGTAATTCACAGCCGTCACAGTGGGCTGAGCCGACCGCGTACAACCTGCTAATGATCTGTTGCATTTCTAGCCACGTTCACCTTTTGTTTGTTTTTGTTATCAGCCTTCTGCTTTTTGTTCCAAGCCACGGTTTTTGTCTGAGAAGCCTCGATAATGCCGACTTATTATAGAGCTTCATTTTAGCCATGTCATCTTTGTTCACTTGACTAATTTTGAATACAGTTACAATGTTCTAAATATTGGTGTCGTCCAAGGACAGATTTCTATTGTACTTACCTAGTCTATTCGTTGATTTAATTTGATATCGGATTACATATATATTTAAACGATGAAGTCACTCCATTCAAACAAGATGAAGTTTCTCAAAATTTACATTCAAACAAAATTCTCACGATGTTTATCAAAATTATAAACATAATGTTAAAACGTCTCGGCAGAAGTGCCACGATTTCCAGCTTCCGAGTGACATCACAGCCGCCTCTAAAAATAGAGTCATTAGCTCAGCAAAGTGGCCTAGAGATGGACTCATCCATGCGCCGATACTCTAACGAAATCTGACAGCTTTTGCATTTTATGACGCTACTTTATCGATATTTTATTGGCCACATTGGTTTTTATCGGACGTATAATGCCACCCAGAATTTAGTATCTGATATTATTTACCGTTACGAAACAAAATTAAATGATCAAACGAATCGCTTTACAGAAACAAGCCTTTTAAGATTCGTGGATAACCTCAAGCCGACCGAAGACTCCCACTGCTCCGCTCAAGATCCTTAAAATTAGTTACATCCCAGTTTCCAAAATCCGGTTGCAAAGCGCACATCCTCCCACAGGCCACTCCATTGGTTTGGCTCTAGCGGACGGACTAACAGGCACTTCCCATGCTGGTGGCGCGGACGAATCCATTAACCCAAATATAGAACCGCGCCCGACCGCCTCGCCTGAGTTTCACGGGTGTACTGTAAACTTGCAGGTTTAGTGGCTAATTACGTAATGGGGTGTTGAATTCTGTCCTACCCTCCGAATGCTATATAATTTGAAAAAGTTTGAAATTGTCACCAAGTTCAGGGTCCTCCATTATCTTTTTTTTTATAGGAGTTTCTCTATATCAAATATATCAAAATGAAAGTAAGTTTTTTTGCTCTTTATCTACACAGATACACTTCTATACCATTCATGCGATTAAGATTATATCTGGTTAATTGGTGAGCGGAAGTACGACAAGGTATTTATGTAAAAAAACACGGGCACGGGAAAAAACTGGACATGCACGGGCAATGCTGCTGATATTCTATAATATGCTAGACTGATGCTACACATACTATCTAGTGAAAAGAAAGAAGCTTATTACAACGCTGGTATCTAAATAGCACGTAATTTTCTACACTCATATACCGGAGTATACCATCAAGTGCGCATGCCCCGCCCCGCCTTCACTCCTCCTAATTAGGAGTTATCAAAAGGTACCCACGTTATTCCCCTCACATACTAACCAGAACTGTTATAAATAATACACACATCACGAGCGTCGACATGAAACACGACGCTCACTAAAACAAAGCCAGGGATATCCGGTCCACATCGCTGTGAAATTCAAATTCTCTGCATTTCTATCTACTAATTATATGTTAATTGTTCTACATCGCATCCAAGAATTTCCCTTTATTGCCAACACAATATGGACGCAGTTCCATTCTTGCACGACCAGAAATAATTTTTAATGATTTCGAAAATGATTCGGACCGTAATCTTAAAATTACGATCACAGTCAAGCGAAAGAAATCTCCGATGAGCGATGGCTGACTATCACTGCGACTTCTCACTAGTCTCAACATTCACAATTCCTCGTAAACCAATGTATCGCAGGCAAATAGATAGAGCAAATATGACAAACATTCCTGTGTAGACTTAACTCCCTAAGGTCGGATTGCTATCCCACCGCTTTCCCCACGACCACACAGACCGGACTCCGGAGATTGGAAACTTAGTTTGTCTATATTTTGCCTGGTCATTTGTATCCGCGCCGATATCTTCGCCATTGTCAGCACATAATACCTATTTTAGAGAGCTTTTGAGAAACGGAATCAGGTCATGCAAGATTTTACGATTCAGTCGCAAGTTTTATGTGTAGAGTAATGGACGATAGGCGTTTTATGGCTCGCAGACTTTGATTAGAACGATTAAGTCCTATTTGTTCTTGTTTAGTATAGTGGATTTGATTTCCTTTCTCTCACAAAAGTTCTAAATCATAGCCATCCAATTTTCCTATTAGGTAAAATAATACATTCATATACAACGGTCATCTATTTAAATAGAACCGTCGTCGTCTATTGCACCACCACTAATACGCCAGTGAGCTAAAAGTCAATGAGTCTGGGGCGTGGGTGTCGGCACTGAACTTTGTGGGAGGATGCGCCTCATTCGTTGCCAACCTGGTAATGATAACGTACCGTATATTAAAGACTGGTACTGGCCATTTTATTTTTCTTCATATTCGAAAGGTTTCTTTTATTCATAACGGTAAATCATTCAAGCAAAACCAGTTGACATGCCCAAAACGTATCTCACAGAAATTTTTGAATACAAAACCCGAAGTATGGCAGGGAAGAAAGATTTATAATGCTTTTTATTTCGGCTTCTTTCCAGTTCTTTGTTGTATCTAGTAATTAACGGCAACAATCAGAAAGGTTTATCTTACGCACAGAGGTCTGTTAATGGCGATCGCACCAATAACGAAGATGATTGTATTATAAACAACGCTAATAACGTGACGCAAACGGCATTCGGATGATTATCGCCAGTCGCTTGACCGATATTGCTTATTGTTCTAAATAAACTTTAGCGTCAAACGCATAGTCATGCAGAACGAATCTTTCGAAGAATCCGTGACGGTCGGCTGAAGCGTAAACTCATAAAAGAGTGCGTATCGACTTGGCAACGCCACCGTATCTCGAACTTTGAGTCACCAATTTTTTTAGCGATTACCGCTTTCTAAGGTCCGAATAGTTCTGCTTTATTCGGCATTGTAGTGGACTATCTGCAATGACATAAGCGGGGTGACGTCATCGGGCGTCGGCAACAGCCGAAGGCCGGCGTTCAGTTTGTTTGCGAGACCGGTTCACATCGCCACATGCACTGCACGCCACCGCGCGTTCGCCGCATAGACGGTGTATCATCCGATTCCTACAATTCGTCGAGTACTTCGAGACTCTCGCAACCAATGGTTGGAGGGGACAACCTTGCGCATGTGCACTGCTTTCAATGCAACAGCCTCGCGGCATCGTCGCATCACAATCCAGCTATCATAATTGAAATGAAACATTATACTCGTAGATCTCTAAAATTAAGTGTCGTCACTTCATTTATGCACCCTCATCGAATGCATTGAATTGAAGCGTGTTTGAGGCATTCTTAGTAGGGGACACGCGACATATGCAACGGCCACGCCTGTAATGCAAGTTCGCCTTGATAGAGCGATGACGCTATCACCTTATTTAGGTCAATATAACGCGCCGGCTATAAAAATATAAAACGACAGCACACTTGGCTATTGTTTCAGAGGCAGAAGCCACAAAGTAATGCCATGTGAAAATATGGAACAATAAACATAAAACTTCACAACACACATGAGAACTAGGTATGTTGTATACAAAAATAAATGGACGGTCATTGATTTCGTGCGCCTGGAATTATTTTTGATGGTTTGCCAGCCGGATGAACGTAAATATTCGTAAAAGAGTCTACTTCTCACAACGAATTTCGTCTAAAGCAAACGGGAGAGCCTGTTGACGGAAATGTGATGCGAGTTGAACCAATCGATAGCAATTTAACAAATGGACGCACCGAGAAGAATTTACCCGTGTATAGAGTTACAAGTAACATTATCACAGACTAGAAACAGGTACGCAAAGGTCATAAAACTTTAATGGCAGTAACGACTGATAGACAGATGGCATGTTTACAATCCGGAACTAATCCGTGCTGCAATTAGTTAATTGCTCTTTACATTCACACGTACAGTTACAGTTACCTTTATCAAGAAAGGTTATCGTTGGACTTAAAAATCTTGTAGCTTCACATGATACAATGTCGTCAGTTACAAAGGAATATGGGTTAGCTTATTGTTGGCTCGTGTTCATTACGTCCCATGAATAATTTACAAGCTATACACATAGCCCCACTGGCTCAGTGAAACTCTGTATTCAGTTAAGAGCGTGAGCCTCACTTTCCATAATATTCAATAAGCATTGCTGTTAGAGAAAGCATAGATTTCATGATTAGAACTTACAATTTAGTGTACACCCATTACATTTTCACTTTTGAATACACTAATATTATTCATTCTGTGGATTGGATACCGAAACACCGACGATGATGTATGCGTGAAATGACGGAAATCACAATAGCGACTATAAATATCGGTACGTAGCTGAGGTTTTCTGATTATTTGCTAATATTACGATACGGCTTTGTAAATTTTAAAGTTTTCGTAAATATTTCATTCCTATCTCTGTCAATGAAAATTCTAATTGCTAAACTTGACGTAATAAAATATTTGTGCTGGTAGAATTTTAATTAAACAAAGATTTACAAAGATAACAGACCCTTCAGCGGAATGAAACAATGTAGGTCAAGCATGAATAAAATGCAATTCTGGGAACAAAGATGGAGGCTGGAAAGAATGAAGGACACCATTGTTTAACAAATAAAGCTCGACGAATACACAGAGAGTCATAATGAAGTTGACCTTATTCCACCACTATTAGAGTTTATTTCAAAGCAAAAAACGCAGTTGGTAACCTCAATGCCAATGTTGTTTGAAGCGAATGAAGCAAACGTATTGTAGAATAAATAATCGCTAAGATATAAACACACAAGATGGCATAAAGTGTTTGAAGGCTACTGAGAGCGAGACAAATGGTCGTCATGTATTGTAATCTACAGCGAAACTAAAAATCTAATTATAATTTCTACCTTGAAAATTGCGTAATCATGATAAAGTTGGTGTTAATAATTGTTAAAGGTTATAAATTAAGTTACTAGAAATATACATAACTATATCTAGCAATGCTTTATTAATACGCATTGTATGCTAAATTCTATATAGACATGACTTCCTCTGCTAAAGAAACTTCATGGTTACTTGTAAAGGTTTGTCTTCCTTCCCTGTCCAAGCACAATTTAGGATTATTCAGCTGTATTTAACAATTATTGGTTTTATAGCCTAAATAACAAATTCATGCAGAATTATTTCCACATCACTTCTATTAAATTTGGATACAAGCAGACCAAGGTCAAAAACACGTGTTTCGAGAGACCGTACGTACATTAGCCCATTCATAACTCAAACGACATACCTAATACAATGTGTAATAGTCGAGGAAGCAGAGGGCTCATGAAATGGTCATTTGATTGCCGCAAATTGGTGGTCAACCACCGGCAAATTGTTCCAACGATTCAGCGCACCTACGTTAGTTACTTGTAAGCATTTTTGATTGTAACTTGGAACAGGTACCTAGAACTGATTTTGGTTCGAAATTTAATTCATAAATTGCAATTCCTTGGTCAAAAGTTACCAGTGTTGTAAATTCTTCTAACCATGTGGTGATGTAGTTATCAATAATGTGTTTAATAGACTCAAATAAATCGAAGAATCCGGTCTAGCAGTACATAAGCTATGATCTCGCAGAAATGTTTCTAGATCGGCTATCTTGTTGATTACTTATTAGTAAATCAACAAAATTGATAGTTCTGTTAGCTCAGACTTAGGTACCTACCCTACATTAAGTTTTCTAAAATTGATATTTATTCTATATATTGATCTAATATGTGGAGTTGTAAGAAAATATACTGCCAATGCCTCCTGACTAAAAACTGTACCTCTTAATAACTCGTTGGTAAATCTACAAAATTGGTATGTCTGTAAGTCAATACGCATTAAGTTTTCCTTAATAGGTAACGTACAGCAAACAAGATCCAAGTGGGAACGTACTTCTATAATGGATGCATACATAACACATTCGCATTCGAAACCAGTTGCACGTAAATACGAGTACTATCAAGTATTCTGAGTAAACACTTCATGACTAAGATTTCCAATCAGCACCTGATGTTTCTAAATTGCTCATAAATGATAATTTTACTTCTTAATTCGTCCAATACAGGATTATTAAAGAAAACTCCGATATTATGCAAAAAGGTTTGTTTAGCAAACCACATCGCTTCCAGTGAGCGATGTTATGTACGCACGTACAGAAAGCGGTACCTAGTTATATGCGCCGGCGACTGCAAGACATGGACTGGATTTGAGGTCATTGACCCTGCCGAGCGGGACTCAGGACTCCACCGCCGGAATATTAAACTAGCGCCATTTTGATCGTCCCTTCACCCAATACAGAAAACACAGCAGTTTTTATTACCTACCTTTTGAACTTTCCTGCTGAAATTCTGGAAATTATTTTATAAGAGCTTTGGGCTGTCCACCTTATAATGCAACAAACGTTACTAAATCAACTGTCGAGACATCCTAAAAAAATAATTTGTTTAAAAGTTTACTCCTCCCAACTCTGTAACAGCGAAATGTGAAGTTTCTCTAAAATTATTACAAAACTTATTATTTTTTATACGAAAAATCTCTCTCACTTACAAAAGTTGAGAAACATCTTTATTAAAACTTTCCTATAAATAAAAATCATTCAATACGATGTCATCATAATAGCTCACAAGGCACAATAGTTGATTGTGTTGACTTTAGAAAGGCTTTCGACTTTCGAGAGCACGCTTCCACTACAATACAATTAACGCCTTGGTTTGGTTGGCTAACTGTAAAAGGGCTTTATGAATGTTGCCCATTCATAAGTACTTGTGTCCTGGATATAAATAAGTTTTGTTTTCACAAGCAAACTTGAGAAGTTTTTGTGGATTTGCTTTTAAACGCAAAGAATATGGCATAGTATAATTAGTACATCAAAAACATCCATGGTAATTATAGCAATCTGGCTGATTTTGATCTCTTTAAGTGTCTAACTTTTTATTAAAAGTTTAGTAGAATTTTCAATTGTGAAAGGTGCTAAATAAATCACGATTTCTATCAATATGTTCCCGTATATGTCGCCTATAACATGAGCATGCTGGATTTGCTTATTTCTTAAATATTTATTCTTCATATATTTAAAAGAAGTTTCAAAATTTTGTGATTTATTCTCTACAGTCATCAGAATTGATACGATCAATATACCGGGGTAATTTTCTTTACAGGAAGATGATTTCGATTTTCCTATTGTTGCTTTCATCGTTTATATTTTCTGTACACGATTCATTGCTTGCGTATCCTACTAATATTATAAACACGAAAGTTTGTTTAGATGGATGTCTGGATGTCTGGATGGATGTTTGTTCCTCTTTCACGCAAAAACTACTGAACGGATTTTGATGAAACTTTACAGTTATGTAGCTTATACATCAGAATAACACATAGGCTATATTTTATCCCCGTATTCCCACGGGAACGGGAACTACGCGGGTGAAACCGGGGGGCGCTGCTAGTCTTTATCTATTTTATCTAGCCTTTGATCATCAAAGTTTTGATAACGTTGATTACTGCCTTTTTAATTCAAACAGGAATTTACACATTAAATCAACCAACAAGATTCCTTAGTAGTTCACGGCTCAACGGTAGGTACCGTACTCGCCCTAACTCTAATATTAGATTTCTATAAAAAGTTCAGTTGAATTCCTCATGAAGTTTCGATGTGTGTACGGATTTAATGCTTGTCAATGATATCATAATCGTAATTGACTAAGTCGGTATCTTTAGGCATGTCTCATCCTCATAGTAGGTAATGAAAGTATTTTTCATAAAGTCAGCTACGAACGCATTTTCTGAGTTTAGTTAGTATCAATCGGTATTGTGAAGAGCTTGTAAAATAGGAACCTAACTGATGGGTCACTCATTAAACCAAATTATATTTACAACAATGATACTATCTTCCTTAAAAATCATCCAATCAATAATATGATTTCAACAACACCTCTGCCGCTAAACATAAATTACTGTAATGCAATACAGGTTCAAAAAAGTGATATTTTAAACAATGCGTTTGCTAATTCAATGCAAAGATGAATTAAAAATCTTATAACATGAATATCAGTGAACATTTTAGATTGATCGGGTGTAGATATTTCAAAGTAATTCGGCGTCATGTACATTATTGTATTTGTCACAGAGCAGGCATGTCTTGGGGTCAATTAAGGGGTCGCTCGACAAACTGGGGGAGATAGCTCTATAACCAAACCTCTTAATTGCTTGATAAAGCACTCGAGTTCTTATAACCGGCATCATTATCGATCATTCCTTTGTAAAACACTTTCCCAGTGCATTGCACAACGACATAGGTAGTGTTTTCAGGTCATTCAGTAAGAAATCTAGACTCCACAGTTCTGTTGCACGGCTTTATCAAGTTATTAGTAATTGTTACAGATAACGCAATGATAGTACTCGTACGCGGTTGTATCACGTGATACAAATTGATGTTACGAAACAAATTCACTTTTTATGCCGACGTAAACGCTAATTCTTTGTAAACCGTGACCGATCAGTGTTCAGATTTAGCTACCGACGCCCACAGACTTTAAAACACCGACATATATTAAATAATCTCGTAGAAATCAAAACTGGACGTAAAGTGTAATGGAATGACTGTAGCTCAATACGAACAGGTCAGGGATGACATCACCATTTTTTTGTCATTACCACACAGAGGTAGTGGGGCTATATTATGTTACGATACGAGTTCTGTCTGACTCAATCGAAGAGTGCCTCTAGTTACTATTTTTTCTACACTACTCGAAAGGCCGATGTAAAACAGACAGGGCGTGGCGTGCTTTAATGAATCGCGATAATCAGACACAAACAAGTATTGTATTACATAACTGGTAAAATAACAAACGAGTGTTTTATTTTTGAAAATCGCTTTTAAATTCGGGCATAATACACCAATAAACATGCATGAGTACAAATTATATGATTGCTAATCAATGTTTATCTTTAAATAATTGAAATACCGATTAATTGACACATTTTAATGTTAAACACCACAAATTATCGGATGACATCATTGCAGCCTAATAAAAATGGTCACTTAGCTGCATGATATCATCCCAAGATGAAACAACCCACAGAAACATTATCACTGGGCTTAATTTTTAAAGCCTTGGGAGTTATGTCACTACGGGAACGAGGCAATGAACAGCGCCGTAATATTAGAGGTCTACTGTTAGTCGTGACGCATAGAACTTTATTGCAGACATGAAAATAAACAAATTGGCTTCACTATTTGATTCCTTTCTAACTTTAAAACAGTAATCGAAAACAGATTCTGCTGGTTAAATCGAGGACATTCAAGGTTAAACCTTCTAACTTATATTGACAAAATCAGGCAGGAAGATAGTTTGCCTCTTGACGAAGAGCATCTGTAAGCTGGTTTTAATCTTAGAACGCGGACGAAGATATAATCTAGTAATATCATAAATGCGAAAGTAACTGTGTGTCTCTGCTGTTTCTGAAGTGTTTACAGCTAAACCACTGAACTGATTACTGAAAAAAAAATCTTAAGGAAGTCGAGCATGGAGACAGCTTGCACTTTGAGGAAGGACTTATTCGAAGTTTTATCTCAAAGTCGCAGTTAAAAGCAAGTGAGCTTATGTATATTATAACTTGTAAGTTGTAACCTCTTCCATATAAGAAGGAGATTGCCCGAATCACCTTGACGGTTGGTGATCGCAGTTTAAGATAGCGCGCAGGGTATTCAATACCCATTAAGAAAAACTGGCGAATACAAATTGCCTATGATTATGGGCCCATAAAAATAGAGTACCAAACACTGTAACCGGTTCCATGTACATCATAATCACAATCAACATTATCCAGCGTCTGTCAGTTGAGCAGTCTGCGCAGGTGACCTCGGTGGGGGCGGGGCGTCTGCAAATAGTCGGATTTTAGGACGCACCCGGCTGTTTAGACCCAAACCGACTAGTCTAGCTCATCCATTAAAGCCAGGTCAGGAAGCAGGGTTAATTTGTGACAATGGGTAATAATCTACTTCACAGACAACGCACAGCCAGCATAGAAGTTGGCACAGGAGTTCAATAAGGAACATAGGAGGGAAGCACAAAGAATATATATTTTAAATTCAATCCCTAAGAGGATTAAATAGGGGATGAAAGTTTACATAGAAGATCGTGTTTTTCCCGAATCCCGTCTAAGCCACAACTAAAAAAATAACTACCGAAAACTTAAAGGAAGGCATTCGTTGAATGAAACTAACGGATCTTCGTTTCAACTGCATGATTTATCTATGTAGAAAAATGGTAAAGTAGTGTATTCATCAGCAGAACATTCTGCTTACGAAATATAGGGCATCGCAGCAAAGTATTGAAGATCATCGGGATTTCATTTCAGAAGTCATTTATATGACGAAATGCAAACTTTTGACAAGGGTTCTTGATAGAAATAAGCGTAAAGGATACCTACTTGAAACCAATTTCAGTATAACAGAAATCTACGACAACATTATTACAAGTCAAATAAAGTTCAACTCTAAGATCCAAGATACCAAGTAAACGGCCTTTCAGAATAGTGGTTCGCTGTAGGAAAATATTATTATAAACACTTGCTTATTATAAGTTAACACATATGGTGATGAGCAGAGGTATGGTTTTGGACACCTGATTGTTGTTTTAAGCGGTCAGGCGAACCTAACTTGATTATGATTACAAAGATGTTCTTACAATAAGATGTTCGAAGTGTATAACAGACATGATTGTTAAAAAACCTATCCACAAAAAAGAATTAGCAAAGTAGAACAAGTTAACTTCGCACTACATCCCCACTTCCTACTTAAAACCAGGACTCGTGACATCACCCGTCAAACCGCACTATTGATCCCACGGGCAGTGATCACCGGAAACATATCGGCTATTAAACAAAACAACAACATACCAGTACTTATCGAAGGCTATGTCATGTCACAATCCAAAAAGACACTGCACTTCACTGTAGTCCGGGAGCCGAATTCACAGTTTGACACAAGCGCACGGCAGCACGAGTTGTACAGAGTGACTCTACCGCCGCAATATCGATCGGACTCCTGGCGCCGGCGAGCCGCATATCCCTAGTGCACGCACCCCGCCCACCGTGCCGACTACCACCCCTGCTTAATACACCCTTTATACAGTGGAAATAAATAACGTGACTGGACTTTGATGAAGATATTGTCATGTTGTGACTGGAGTTTGTAAAGAAAGCTTTTGAATTTGAAATAGGCTTTTTTGACGTGATAACGTGTTATAAATCGATGAACGCCGGCTGCACGCACGAAAAAGTGTCACGTTCCGCCTGAGCCGAGCGTGCAAGCGAGCAAAAAGGAACAAGCGATAGAGAGGCACTATCGGCCTATGCGTTCGTCTTGTGTATGACACATCTATAGATATCTCTTCCACTCCAGTATGCAATTTTTCACCAATGATTTCTTATGACGTTATCAGTTTTCACGTAAAATTATCGTTAAGACAATCTTTTTTGTTCTTTATCTTCAAGTCTGAAAGTCATTTTAGTGATTATTATGTATTACAACTACGTCCAGATTGTTACATTTCTCTGTTCAGACAGCATTTAATTTTTGTTGCTACCACAAATGTACAAGTCTGAAAAGTGGGCGAATTGTAGTCAAAATACAGCAACATTGGCGTCTTCCCAAAGCAAAATGACCTTGCCGTAAGCGCCACAACTCCATTACCCCCCACACAGAAAACTCTGTTATTTAAATTAGATGATGGAATAAATAATTCATAAATATTTTTTAAACCTGAGTCACCTACATTGATAAATACGATTACAACGATATTTTTTGAGTTTTCATTCATAAACGAGAATCAATGACTGTAATAATAAACTAATACTTTTAAGTACTAGACAAAATAAATTAGTTAGTAAATAAAAAAGCTAGTTGTTGCACCATCCATTTTAGTTGCCTTTTATAATATAACGCCAAAGAGTTCAAGGTGAATTCATAAAGTTTACAGTTATTCGGTCTAGTAGGTTTGTTGGCATTCATAATAGGTACAAATACAATGTTAACAAGTACCTTAGAACGTGCTTGAAGATGGAAACAGCTAGAGTCACGATTTAAATAAAGCCGCAGGAACGATGACGGGTGTTATGAGTAGTCGTCGGCAACGGTATTCAAGTATACAATAATGTATTTGTTATATAGGTGTCGTAAATATATGAAATGAATGAATGAATAAATAATCTCACGCCTTTCATCCCCGAGGGGGTAGGCAGAGGTATTCCATTACTGGATATACCCACATTTGACGAGATACATTGGACCCCTTCTACTGGACCGGATCGCCGGACCGGGTCTATTTACACATGTCTGCGGGTTTCCTCACGATGTTTTCCTTCACCGTCGAGCTAGTGTAAGTTTTTGAAAAACTCTTTGGTACATGCCAGGCTTCAAACTCGAGCCTCACTGATTTTCGGCCGGCTCTTTAACCGTAAATGCTATCTCTGCGTAAATATATATTTAATAGCCCTCAGAGGTTGGAAGAAATCCTTTTCTTTAAATGTCTTTGAGCCTACTTACAAATTTTGGTGAAAATCTAGCATAAAAATGATTAATTTATCAACTTTTTCAATAATCTTTCTACCTCAGTATCTGAAGGAAATATTGCGTAAGAGCACTCGCAGACAAAGAGATTAAAATATAATAAGGCATAGAGGGGACAAAGCGAGGAAAATTTGAAGTCAAAAGTTATTCCAAGTGGAATAAGTCTAGTACAATTTCGACCGAATGACAGCTCGCGTTCATACTAACTGACATGATAAGGACATGACGCTTAGGCTTCAAAGTTTTGTATGAAAATATTCCCAATGCCCCCTCTATGCCCTATTATATTTAAATCTCTTTGCTCGCAGAACATGTTCAAGAAATGTCGGTAAAAACTTGCCATATTCATGTCGTCTAAAGGCGCGACTGTATGCCAGCGTCGGTTCTCAAATAAATGTTATAAATTAAGTATTTGGAGAGATTGTTAAAAGGAACATGTAAGCAGGATTTTCTTTCCATGTTAGTGTTAAACTGTACAATTTTATTGCAAGGAGATATCTATATACCTACATATAATAAAACTGTAATGGGGCCGTGTCTGGACATGAAATATTTTTGGAAAATTTTAGCAGTAGGTACTCTAGATAGTTATCGATGTAGGTATCACAACACCAATCAGGTTTTTTTTTCTGTCTGTCTGTCTGGTTGTGGACGAATCTCTCGAAAACTACTGGACGGATTTTGATGTTTGCTGTGGAGCGGAACGGAATTTATTGATTTTACCTATGAGAGAAATCCCTACTATTATAAGTTACTAGCTGTGACGCGCGATTCCACCCGCGTAAGTCTCATTCAAATTGGAAAATTATATCCTATGTTACTCCCAGAAAATGAAGATTTCCATTGGTAAAAGAATTTTTTAAATCAGCAAAGTAGTTTTTGAGTTTATTTGTTACAATCATTTCAATCTTTCCTCTTTATTATATTAGTGTAGATAGTTGAGGTAAATGGAAAACTAGCGGCTTCACTGATTATCTACCAAGGACATATTCTATCAGTCATCCTTGGTGACACGACCATGTAAAGTTGACAATCACACCATCTAGTAACCTTTATAAAAAAAATAATGACTAGATATTTCATCAGTGAATTGGCAAACCCCACCACTATTTATTAACATCTCATTCTCAAAAACATATATCCACCACAAGTTTCGTCAAGAATAAAAGAGCATCAAAATTGTAATTAAGGACAATTTAAATTAGATTGTGTCTGGAATTGGAAGTCTTTTGCCATGCTGGCTTTGTACATCACAACTGTAGCGTGAGTATGCACTTACACGCACTTAGCGCCTGAGGCATGTACCCTTTCCCTCTTCCAACCTTTTAAATTACCGTCACATTGAGTATGCTCTTGGATCTGGAATGGATGTTTGAGAACAGCCCATTTGTGAAAAGGCAGATCTTTTGATTATAACAGTTGTTCCTTTATATTTCTATTATATAGTTATTTATAGGAATTTCTGTTCTTCAAATAGGTATTCTAATGAAGTGGTAACTGTTCAGGATTCATGTTCACACTGTTCATATTAAACTTTTAGTTGCTGGACTTGAGTGTAACATTACAATCATGTTGCTAACATTACTTTATGCCATATAAGTAGTAGGTATGATAATATTTATAGGTGGAAATGTGCCTGTTATCACAAAAAATATATATCCAACCAATAATCTCTGAGAAGTTTCAAGGTAGATGTAAAATTATTAATACATTCTGTAGAGCAGAAGATTTTAAAATTTCAACTTTTAATAATAATTTTCATAAGAATTTAAAAATATTTAGATTTCAAACAATTTATTCATTGGTGTGAATTTAAAGATTACTCTATAGACATCAAAAATGACTCATCAAGTAGTTCTTCTGTTATTATGGCAAAACAGCCTTATTGAATAAGTTTTATTTATTTTGTCTGACTCATGATCATGTTCTGGGTAAAAAGTAACCTACACAGCATGTCTTTTGACAAGATTGTAAAATCCAGGAGTGATGAACCTATGGCATGCAACGGACCAAAATATTTTAGAGTCAGTTCTTTAAATAAATCATTCATACTCATGCAACTGCATGAAGATGGTTTAAGTTTAATTCTAAGCATGCTAATTGAAAAACTTGAGGCCCATCCTAGCTAAGCATCATGAACTGAGTGAGTATCTCAATTAGAGAGAGTTCATCAATTACAGGCAGTATTTCAAAGACACTTTAAATCGGAATAAAGTTTGTCAAATAGCACTTAAATATTTCTTAAATTATAAGCATCATTTCAATTTTGAAACAGAATCTTATTTGAAGAGCAGTGATAGCCCAGACGGTTAAAGAGCCGGCCGAAAATCAGTGAGGCTCGGGTTCGAATCCTGGCATGTACCAATGAGTTTTTCAAAAACTTACGTACATATTTATCACTAGCTCGACGGTGAAGGAAAACATCGTGAGGAAACCCGCAGGTCTCAGAATTAATTCTGAGACATGACACATGATAGGTGGTGAGCCCATCGCCGGACCGGGTCTGTTTACAAAACAGACCCGGTCCGGCGATGGGCTCACCACCTATCACGTTTAGGGGTCCAATATATCTCGTGAAATGTGGGTATATCCAGTAATGGAATACCTCTGCCTACCCCCTCGGGGATAAAAAAAAGGCCTGAGATTATATTATTATTTATTATTAATCTTATTTGAATATTTTAAAGCACAAAATTTTTATCGACAGAGGTATTTAATTTCAGCCCATCACAGAGACTACTCTTACACTTGCATCAGATCGAATGTGGGCCTGAGAGGATTCCTAGTTCTTCTACAATGTTTCCCTCTGTCCAGCCTGTGATAAGTATGTATGTTTATTTAAAACAAAAAACAAAATTTTAGGTTGCCTTAACTTTTAGAACAATATTAGCTAAATATAGTTTAGTTACATACTCCATTCAATTATTATGGTGATTAGTTATGAATTTGTTTCTTACTTCACTATGTATTTTACATAAGCGTAATGATGATAAAGTAGCAAGCAAATCTTAATGGAAAAATAATATCCAGAACTGCTTTGATAGACTAGATTTCAGTCATGAAACTCAATATGGAGGCAGTACAAACCATATAATATATAATAAATTTGCAGTGAATCAGACATATGTCAAATCAATTTTATGTCATCATTAGTATGTAGAATTCACTTATTAAATGTCAATAGTAATACGTATCCAACATCGCCACAGAAAGTGTTCTAGCTGAGAAGAAGAGGCATCTCCTCGTGACTACTCAACAAGATTGCTCAACTAGTAGAGCAAGGACATCTATATAATAATATTATAAATAGGAAAGATTTGTATCTTGTAAGCAGTGATAGCTCGAACGGTTAAAGAGCCGGCCGAAAATCAGTGAGGCTCGGGTTCGAATCCTGGCATGTACCAATGAGTTTTTCAAAAACTTACGTACATATTTATCACTAGCTCGACAGTGAAGGAAAACATCGTGAGGAAACCTGCAAGTCTCAGAATTAATTCTGAGACATGTGTAAACAGACCCGGTCCGGCGATGGGCTCACCACCTATCACGTTTAGGGGTCCAATATATCTCGTGAAATGTGGGTATATCCAGTAATGGAATACCTCTGCCTACCCCCTTGGGGATAAAAGGCGTGAGATTATATTTATTTATATTATATATATTATATATTGTATCTTGGTTACAAAAAAACTCAAAAACTACTAGACTGATTTTAAAAATTCTTTCATCAATGAAATGCTAGAATATCCCTGAGTAACAAAAGCTATATTTGATTCCATATTCGAACCTGAACGGGAACCTCACGAGCGAAACCATGCACAACAGCTAGTAGTTTATATTTCCAAACATTTTATGCGCTATACTATAGAGCTCAACTATTTTTTGCTAAACTTAGTTGATCAGTAGGTCATCTTGTCATAAATTTGAAGATATAACCTACTGCTCAACTGTTCATAGGTGAGCAATTACCAGTTTAGCCATAGGTACCCACAGCTCAACTGCAGAAATCACGAGGTATAAGAAACACTCACAAGGTACCAAAGATATTATTTTACCATATCTCTATCAGTCCATTCTAATTTAGAACAAGCACTGCTAACAACCATACACCGAACCGGGAAAGCATTCTACAGCTAATTCAGACAATTTCAAGTAGGTAATTAGAAAGAATGAAACTGATCACTCAACAACTATCTATGGATTCTTACAATTATGATAGTTCTCAAATATACATATGATTAAATACAATTGTCGTTATGTATCTAAGTCATTATCTATTGAATGCATATGAGACTAGGACTATTGAACATGCACGATTCGCAGCCCCTAATAGGAGCCTCTCGACTAATTGAATTGGATTTTTTTATCGAATTTATTCGTTTTAGTTGTAACATTCTTATCCAGACACTTACCTTTTGATGTAATTCCAGGAATGTTACTCCAACACAGTTTCACTCATGAATTTGTCGGCACACACAAAATACCACACTGAAAGACCGTTCGGTAAATGTACCAAATCAAATCTCACGGCACAAACACTTCAACAACAGTTTCTAACCCGGCTTTCAAATGGAAAATCATAACCACCAAGCACTTTTAAAAAACCGAGTTCATAAATAATCACCATTCATATAAAAACCGTTGAATAATCATCCGTGAATACGAGTACGAGCACGGAGAGTCGAGGGCGAGGCAAACGAACGAAAAATCCTCGCGAAAGCATCACCTTCCGCCCATCTGTCATAGATTAGCGATGTTCCCGACTCGTACCTACGTACAAACCACAATATTGTACCTACCTATTTCACTTCTCTGCCGGTAAGTACAAACTTTTTTTATTGGAACCTTAGCATTCTATTCGGATCAGTTGGTAAAAACTAGATTACAGTAAGTTTTTTATTTGCAGTTCCTACTAAAGTTTAAAATAAATAAAGTGTTCAATATCCTAAATTATTGTTATTATTATTATAAATAATATACAGGTGACTTTTTTTACTGTCTGGAAAAAAAAAATGGTGTGATAGGTAAGTGTAATAGATTCATTTGGCACTGTTACTTAAAAGATTTTTTTTTTGCAATTTTTTTTCTTGCTTAAACTAATATACATTACTCAAATGTAGTCATTATTACACATAGAAATATTTGAAATAGTATTTTGAAAAGAAACAAGCTCGTAGCTTCCATTTATGCGCAATCTACCTACAACCGCCTGCTGCTACATAGTAGTGCGCGTAGTTTTCTAGATTTTGTAAATTGCATTAAACATGACTATATTTAACAATTAATCTCGTATATAAGTTGGGCTCTAGATACCTTATACGTCATATTTTTTTCCAGACGGTAAAAAATATCATCCAGTATAATTCCATGCGCAATAAAAAATATTATTATTATTATAAATCAATTATATTATGTATAATTAATAATATTCTATTCTGTATCTATAAGTATGTATAGTGAAATTATAACTGGCCAATGGACTCGATTCTGCAAACCACCTAAAATTCCTAATTTTAAGTTAGCTCTATTCTTTTCCACCGTTTTGGAAACGAAAGGGACAGCAATAAGCGCCATACTTATTTACAACGTCAAAAATGTCAAAATTTAACCTTAAGGACGCATTCAAATACACGTTTTTAGCAATCTTAGCAACAATGTAAGGAGGTCATGGATCAAAGTGACAGATAAGACATCAAATTAGTCGGTTTTCACATGTTTGACATTACTCTATAATCCATAGTTTGTTTCTGTCCTTTTTCTTCCGTATTCTATAAAGAAGGATAGGCTAACTTAAAATTAGGAACTTTAGGTGGTTTGCAGAATCGAGTCCATTGTCTGTACATAGGCGATTATATAATATAAAACCCAGATGAAATATGTATATATTTAAAAAAAAAACCGTAAACAAATACGCTGAAATACTTTGCCAATCGAAATGCTGACCAAGATTTTTTTTTTTAAATGTTTTTTATGAGTTTCACGCTTTTGTGAACCGAACGAATTTTGTTTTAACTTATAGTTAATAAAGAATATGCCTAGGTAGCTTTGCCAACTTATTTCTTGACAAAACTACCTGTCAAGCAGGTATAAACAGGTAAGTTAATTTAAGTATGTAACTACACTTATCTCCTAACCGCTTGAAATATAGGTAAGTATATGAAAAGATAAATTAATAATAAACGCGATAGTATATCTTTACATACAAATAAACCTATCATTAATCGGTATTGCCAGGCTGTGGTAATCGAGCTTGATATATTTATAGAATAACAGAAATAAAAGTCCACATCCTAGACACTGCAGTGATGTGTGCTGATAAACTATAAATTTTATTCCTAGAAATATTACCGAAAATATTTCTCAAAACCTTTGTTTAGTTTCATGAACAGATTCAGATAATTAATATTTTAAAAAGCTACATAGTTATGACATTTATGATAAAAAAATATCTTACGGTATGTATATTAAGCAATAAATGTCGTTTCTACTTTTAAAAACTCTTTGAAAGAAATGATGTCATGGACCAGTACACGAATGAATATAGTGAAGGACAATATTATTGTCTATGGTATTTAAAATCGATCGATTATATTTCAAAATTTAAAAGTGGTGATGTTGAATATTTATGATAAATATTTTCAGTAAAACTTTAAGCCTAGATAGGTATAGTATAGTATTTAGATAATTTAGATAACACAACATGTTTCGAATAAGTATACTTATAGATGTGGCGGATCCAATCTACACTTTTTAATGAGTCGTCGGTACATACCTGTTGAGTGTAGAGTATAAGAAGCCGGTTCTCCAGCGAAAGTTTATTAAAAAAATTCAACATAAACGCAACAAGCAGTGATAGCCTTACGGTTAAAGAGCCTGCTTCACATGATGATAATCAGTGAGGTTCAGGTTCGAATCCTGGCATGTACCAATGACTTTTTATGAATTATACCTCTCTGTGCCTACTCTCATTAACATTTTTAGCGACCATTTTGCGGTACGAGGAAGTTTGCGCAGGCGAAGCCTATTAGTCCAGTTTTGTCGGTTGAATATATGGGCTCGTATGCGTCAAATCCGGTAGTTCTGATTTACTATAATAGCGGTTCCGCGCGGATAACCTAACCTAACCTAACAATTTTAGGTACGCTCCAGGAATTTCCTTGAAATTCCAGTTTTTCCAGGATTTCCCGGATATTCCACTAAGGAGATCCTGGGACTTTTTTGAGCATCATCCCGGAAGGTGTCCGAACATATTCCAAAAGGTCCTGTTTAGTAATTTTAAATGTCCAAGTTAAAACCTAATTTGACTAGGCTATTACTGTATTACTGTAGTAGTTTATGACAGCTTCATGAAAGTTCTTCAGCACCATCTATTGACACCATTGAATACTCAAGTGACAGCTGTTACCAAAAACGTTTATATCATATTTTTATTAGTATATTTACAAACTTTTAGATCTCGGAAACTTGAAGTTTTTTAATTATTTCGATTTCAATAATTATAATAATTTAAACTTTGACTACAAGAAGGCGAGCAAGTAAAAATGTCCACCCAGATCCGACATGGTCCCAATAGGTTAGAAGGAGCTCCCACCATAACCTTCGATGTTAGTTATTTTTTTATGAGCACCCAGAAAAACTTGAGTAAAAATTTTTGGTACATCGTGGTTAAAATTTAAAAAACTTGAAATTGATATTTCTTATAACCTAAGTATTTCCAAAGGGGGGGGGAGTGGTACAGGGGGTCGCTCCTTCCCTCCTCCCTCCTTAAATCGTGGGTTGATAATCTGAATCCCTTCCAATAAAAAAAATAGGTAATAGGTAGTTCATTCACTGAATTTTATTGTGTTAATTTATTGGAAGATTGCGTTCAAAAAAGTGTAAACTCGAATATTTAACGAGATACCTATTTTGAAATATAGTAGGAATATTTTTTTAGTTTCATACATGAAGATGATGGGATGCAATACATGAAGTTATTAAAATACAAAAGACATAGCTTGTCACTGCAAAAAAATATATTCAAAGTTTACAAAGCTCTTAAAATGTTCATTAATCTTTGTGTGATTAGAACTTCATTCAAGTTCTCTTTAGTTAAATAGAGAATAGAGCCCAGTGATTTATTCTTTATAAACAGGACAGTTAGTCAGGTTACAAATTCTGCATGATGAAACTGTAGAAGCTGGTAACCCTCGCGAAGGCGGAGGGGTAGCCCAGCTCGCAACCAAGGTCTGCCACAAACGAACTGATGCCCACCTAGCAAAGAAAAATATATATTATTATTCTATTAGGGATTTTCAAACTTGAATGGTGGAACTTCACAACATTTAAGTACACAGAGGCAGGCAAGGCAAGGGAAAGGGGTCGCTAACCGGTGTCAGATTTTTTGTAAAATTCGAGATTTTATGCAATGCAACCCGTTGCACAGAAATTGTGTGCGGCCCAGTCCAAATTTACAAAAAAATACCGTCACCGGCCACAACTGGTTTCCGGACTTTCCCGCCTATGTGGGCGTTGGCTTATGTTCTTTCTATTGTTTACCAGAAGAAGAAAACTCACCAAGACCTTCTGCCCGTTCTGGGTAACGAACAGCGGACCACCGGAGTCTCCACCGCAGATGCCCACGCCGCCAAAGCCATTGGTGCAGATGTTGCTGTTCTGCACATACCAGCCGAAGGTGGCCTGGCACTGAGCCACCGTGATCACCTGCACGTTGACCTGGCTCACCTGGGTAGCGGTTGACACTCCCGTTTGCCCTGGAACACATAATAAAACATGGTATTCCAAGCCCCGAATCTTTGGGGCAACACGTGGGTGGCCCACGAAACGCAATTTTGTTGGCTACATCTAATGGAGGGAATTTTAATACAAAACTGTTTTATCACTCCTCGACGTAGATCAAATTTAAAAAGTAAGTGTCCTGATCAAATTCCTTCGTCTTGATTTTACTTAAGATCCAAAAATATTTTTGAATAAATTTTATCAGAACTTATACACACACCGGCACAATTAGCGGAACAGAAAAAAAAGGGAGTATTTACGCATTTTTGCGTGTTACTGGCCGGCTAAACAAGCTTTTTTTAAATTTGGGTTTTAATTTAAAAATGGAATACTAAGCGACTGCCCTTTTTTTCATTCTTTTGTTTTAATTTTCATTGATTCATTTTTTCCACCGCTTGTCCGTTTTTAGAAGGTTCGTGAATTCCATTTGAAAAGCTTTGAATTGCAGTTTTTGAGGCTTTTGAGTTTTTTCGCATATTGATAATTTACGAGCATCTAATTATGCCTGATTTAACGCCATCAGAAATCATTAGGGCAGATCAAATGAGGAGAAATGGTCAAACCTACAGATCGATTGCCAGAAGCCTTCGTCGATCGTTATCAACGATTTATCGTAGCATCCAACGATACAGATTGACGAATGCTCTAGTGAGAAGGAGAGGACAAGGCCGGAAAAGGTGTACTTCAAGGAGGGATGACCGTTTTCTCCAACTTCAAGTCCGACGGAACACGAGACTAACGGCGGTGCAGGCTCGAAATTTACTGGAAGAGGTACGAGCAGTAAGGATGAGTGAGCGGACAGTTCGTAGAAGATTCGAAGAAGTGGGTATAGGCTCGTATGTGCCCGCCAAAGCCCCAAAACTTGAGAGACATCATCGCACAAACCGTCTACACTTTGGTCGTGAACATCGTGATTGGGACTTCGACGACTGGGGACAGGTTCTTTTTACTGATGAATGCAGAGTTATGTTAAATCAAATTGATGGAAGGCAGCGAGTATGGAGACGCAAAGGAGAACGGTATATCCAGTCTAATTTTGAAAATACAGTTGCATATGGCGGCGGTTCAATTATGGTCTGGGGAGGAATATGTTTAGGAGCTCGTACGGAGTTAGTAGTGGTCGATGGCGGGAATCTGAATGCTGATCGGTATATCAGGGAGATTTTAGAAGAACATGTTGTGCCATTTGCCCCCTTTATTGGTAACAACTTCATTCTAATGCAGGATAATGCTCGGGCTCACAGTGCTCGCACAGTACAGACATACCTAAACCATGTTGGTATAACGGTGATGGAGTGGCCAGCACGGTCCCCCGATATGAACCCTATAGAACACGTCTGGGACTTGCTAAAGAGGAGTGTAAAGTCAAGAATGCCCCCTCCCAATAATCTCAACGAGTTGCGAAACGCATTACTTGAAGAATGGCAGAGGTTGCCCCAAGAAACCATTGATAACATCATCCGCAGCATGCCCAGACGGATGGAAACCCTCATCAGAGCACGAGGAGGAAACACTCGATATTGAACAGTCATTGAAATTGTTGTTAAACTTTGGAAAATCTTGAATTTTCTGCTGTTTCTCTATAATTAAAAATCGAAGAAAAATGCATTTTGTTTAATTTAATTTTTATTTTTATAAAATTTTAAGTATGGTGTTACAAATGAATGTCAAAACATGTTAATTTAATTGTTGTTTCATTTTAAATAATATATTGTTTAAAAATTACATTCATTGTTCTAAATTCCCTCTTTTTTCTCCTTTTTTTTTCTGTTCCGCTAATTGTGCCGGTGTGTGTAGTTATTAAAAAAAAATTTTTTTTCAAGATCTTAGTTAAATATATATTTTTAACGATTCTCAAATATATTTTTTAAAAAGACGGGAACTATCAAGTTTCTGCCGCGGTTTGAAAAAATCGTAAATACGTGGCTGCATATTTCCACAAAGAGCAGCAGGACCACCAAAGAGCAATGACAGCTCTGTAGCGACACCTAGCGGTACTATATAGAACTAAGCACTATAGACGGCAAGTTCTAACAGCGCTATCGAAATTTTCTGATGAGTTTGTATAATTACAACTTTCCAACGTCGTAAGTTGGACCGTGGTCTTCAGGCGCGATCATCTCGCCTGGTGGCAGATTTTCCTTTTTACCATAGAGGTGCATTCCACCTATGCTCCTCCATAGCTCTGTTTGAAGAGTGAACCCGTTTCTTATGCGGGAGGCTTGGGTTCGAACCCTGATGAAGGCATGACGTAGCAATGACTTTTCCAAAAACTTAATTAATAATTACCCCAGTCCAGGGTACACGCAAGTGTGAGTGTATTTTTATGTTCATGTGTATTTAATTATCAATACTAACAATCATTAGTGATGCCGTAGCCAACAGCCGTTCCCCAAAGTCCCGCAAAGTTGTCTTCGAGCTGAGTACCGCTTGGCAGAGCGATTGGCTGGATGTTTGCTGCAAAGGAAAAAAAGTACTTCTTTATTTATCAAAACCTTTATTTCTGATGTCTAAGACAAATATACTTTTAAAAAAAAAGTTTTTCTAATTACCCCTTTCGAGTAAATTTGCTCCAATTGCTTTCCGTATATTTATGTTACTCTATGCCAATTGCCTCCATATTCTTTTTGTTATTACGTCTCGTCGTTCCATCTAGTCTTTGGTCTACCCAATAAGATTTTTTATTTGAAGGCCACTTTGTTACCTACTCATTTTGTCCATATTTATAGTACCTATTGTATAGCTTGTGCTGAGTGGGGTCCCGTTAGGACACTCAAATATTATGTTCTAGTTCTTTATTATTTATCTTTAAGATTTTTTTTTTAGGTGTTCCTAATAAATATTTTTCTTTCTTTCTTTCTTTCTTTCTTTCTATTGCAGTAGCGGATTTGCCCTAAGGCTCAGTAGGCCCGGGCCTAGGGCGACCAGATATGAGGGGCGGCCAATCGTGACAAAAAATTCAGTTATAATAACAAGAAATAACTCAGGGTACCTACCTAAATATTATAAAGGCACACGCACATTATGGCGAGCTTAGTGCACTGCATCGTATAACAATAATCTTCTTAAATCGGTTTCTACATTTTACGTACAAAGAAATAAAAGTTGGCAATAAAGGGTACCTATATGATGGGTACTGTGAAGGGGCCGCTGGTACTTACTACACAGCCTGGGGTCTAGGGCAGCCAAGAATGTAAATCCGCCACTGATTGTACTTGTATCTAGCGATCGAGGAACTAACTAACCACCATAGACGGCAAGCTCGTGAAGTCACAAGTTCTACAGGATTAAAAAAATATATTATATGAAAATACTGCAACCCCGGTTATTCCGAAAGATCATACCTAAGAAAGGCACGTTGGTCGGCAGGTAGATTATAGCGATGTCATTGATCAGAGTGTCAACGTTCCATTGTGGGTGGGGGACGACGTTGGTTGTGGTGATGCGAGTGCCGCCAGAGAACAGGAACTGGGAGCCGAGGACCACAACGAACTGCCACGCTTGGTTGTTGCCGTCGAACCAGCAGTGGGCGGCGGTGACCAAGCGGTTGGCGGTGACCAGGGACGAACCGCAAACCGTGTTGTAGTTGATGCCCACCAAGCTGATTATTAAGCCTCCCTAGAATGGTGTGATTCATAAAAGGCTACCTAAGTACTGTTGGAGGGTGTGGATGGTTGTGAGGCTGGACCCTTATGGAAAAGCTATAGCTACGCCAGTGGCACGTGCTGGCACTACTAGAGTTATATTTTTAAATCAGAGGATAGTTTGTGATAGTTCGGACTATACGGTATATGTTCGCATATATACCTACCTATAATGCGTGAGAGTAATGTTGTAAGACGAATGCTTAGTATGAATGTGGAAGGTAATACGGAAAAGGGGTAGACCAAAGAAGAGATGGATGATATGTGCAAGAAGGAACTAAATATACTTAGAAATGATTGTTGATAGGAATAAATGGAAGGAGACTGCTGTGCGCCGACCCCAAATATTGGGATAAGGAATAATGACCAGTGCTACCTTTGTATTTGTATTACTACAGGTGAGTCAGATTTCGGTGCAGTCTGTAACCACAGACAGACAGCTCGCCTCTTTACTGAAGCGTGAGGCTTGAGTCTCGCGTTCGAAGTGAGGGTATGTGTAAAAATGAGTAAAAATGGTTAACATTTGGAACAACGAAAGGAAAGCAGCAGGATCCAGAATTGATTCGGAGGCATGTGTGTGGCAACGTAGGTATTTACAGGTTTTTTTATACCCTTACTGACCCACTCGGGGATAAAGGCGTGAGCATATTTTAATTTCTGATCTTAATACCTAATGATTATTGATTACCTATTATAGATCAAAGCTTTACTATTTATCAGATAAGAAAAGTGGGTATTGTGGAAGTACTAGTACCTAGTATCAGTGTAAATTATTAGATAACAGTTTATTATTAACCTATGTTTTGAATCAGTAAAATATCAAAGGCGAAACGATGATATCATGATACATGTTTTTCAATGCATCTTTTAATTTCAAATATCATTAAAACTAACCTAATCAGAAAAAAATAAGCATCTCGTTTAAAAACAATACCAATGTTTGAACTAGGTTGCAATTTGAACAATGTAGGAACTACTTAGGTAGACTTACAGCGCCCAACTTTGCTTATCGACTGTGATCGTTACAAACACACTTGTACCGCAAGGCTACGAGCGCTACTAATGTGCTTTCCAATCTATTCTGTTTATTGCGATTGAAACTCAAAAATTTAAAGAGTAAGCCCTCTGTTTAATTTACTTAACCATTCATCTCACAGATCACTGTAGCTTTCAATATTTCACTGTGTAGTGACATTGATGTAGTTAAGGTCTTTAATTTAAGCGAATCAAGTAGGTCTAATTACTTTTATCGTAATAGGTCTTCTAATTAACCAAAGTCTAAGTAACCAACGTTATTTCAATACACGGACGGATGTTAATTATATAGCGACAAGCTTTTATTGGTCTTACCAAATACGGGTGAGAGTTGGCAGGCGCAATAGCACCGCCGACAATCCTGGCTTCGGTGTCCACCACCTTTTCCGTACGTCTGACCAGAGCGGCTTCTTCAGCCGCCTTGATCCTCGCCGCTGCCGGTATGCCGATGGCCTCGTGGTACCTCACCACCGGCTTCACCTCCGCCAAGGCCACAGCTACCCCAAGAGCCACCAGCAAAACCAAACGCATTATAAACAATACTAAATTAAGTAAAGACTGTGCTATCTCTTATTTATACATTTTTTAATCAACACAATCGGCCTACGGTCGAGCGATTTTTCGTTAATCTAATTTAATCTGAGATATACTAGTAATTAATGGATTGGGAACTACCTAAACGTATCATAATATTTGAAAAACCAACATTTCTATATCACGTTTACACCTATTTATTTTATTTATTTCGTTTACATACCAGTTCTGTTACACTGTTATATTCAGGAATCTTAGCTAAGTGCACAATTTATTACGATGAACACCCCGAAAGGGTGGTTACAGTCATAATCTATACATAAAATAAAACTGTAATTTTGCAATAAGAAAGTGTATTTTATAAATTATAATAATAGCAAAAAGTTAAACAGGGCAAACAAGCTGAAATAACAAAAAAACTGTATCTTAAATTTTAATTAGATAAATCCCATCGTACGCCAGGGCTATCTTTGGTTGCGATATTTATCTTCCTTATTAAAAGGAGTAAGTATTCGATCACATTCATAAATCATAATAGTTAATTGATAATTGTCATTTGTTATTTTTCAGGACGCGCCATTAATATTATATGGACTGATTACGTTTATGTATTGAGTGACACCCCATCTTACTCTACTTTTTTCAAGTGATTGTTTTGATAATTGAGATGTTTAATTTTTTTTCTTTTCGTATTTTCACCGGTGCCATTAGGATTATAAACAATGTATCACAGATAGTAGATATATTTACTTGTACATTCACATTGGAGGAATTAATGAGGATAACATTGGACAACACTATACCTACTGGATGATTTTTTTTACAGTCTGGAAAAAAATATGACGTATAAGGTATCTAGAGCCAAAGTTATACACAAGATTAATTGTTAAATATAGTCATGTTTAATGCAATTTACAAAATATAGAAAACTACGCACAGTACTACGCGCAGCTGGCGGTTGTAGGTAAATTGCGCATAAATGGAACCTACGAGCCTGTTTCCTTTTAAAATACTATTTCAGTGTGTATTATTGACTACAATTGAGTAATGTATATTTTCACACCACATGCTCGACAAAGCCGGATTATATATCATATAAACGTCACCGAAAGCAAGACATTATATCCCTTGGCTTGCGCCGGGGTATAATGTTGTATGGAATTTCATTATAACCCTAGGTCAATAATGTAATTTTCACTTTTAATAATCCTTATTGCTATGACGATAAAGTCTAATTTCGTTAAGCAAAAAGGCCACGGTCGTGGCCAACTCGATTTTCGAAAACCGAAGCCGCGACCAACTAGATTTTCATTTGTCTCTTCTTCTTTCTCGAGATCTTCATTTGTTAAATCAAGTAGGTCACGCCGGCAGAAACAAGTTGCTGTATCCATTTTATAGCTTTAACATTTCAAACAGAATATCGAAAATGTCGAGTGATGAAAGTACTTTGACTCCAGAGTCTATTAAACTAGATGCCATAGGCATTGTCATTAATCATTCAATAATCTACTACCATGCAATTGCATTTTATTGTCTCGCATAAGGTGAGAAAAGTAGAGTATATAACTCGGGAATTAAACTGTTTTTGTCTTGGGCGCTTAAGTCCCTCACTAAACTCAGGACTCAGTCTTAATTCCCTCGCGAATCGGGAGTAAAACTGGGAGTCCTTCGTTACGTTCAGGATTCAATGGCGCGCCCGTGACATAAAACAGTGCTTTATTCCCTTGTTGTATAATCTACTATAGTTTAAGCAAGAAAAAAATTTTTTGTGAAAAAAAAATTTTTTTTAAGTAACATTGCCAAATGAATCTATTACACTTATCTATCACACCACATTTTTTTCCAGACGGTAAAAAAAGTCACCCTGTATATGTAACAGTGGCTAGATTATCGTATTGGGGCTTGGGAGTACCTACTCATGTAAAGATAATTTATGTTATGAATTTTTATATAAGTAGAATCCTTCAATATATAAGTATATATATATATATATTTTATTTATTTAATAAAAAATATATATATACTTATATATTGAAGGATTCTACTTATATAAAAATTATAACAAAACGATTTTTTATGTGTTCTAATCAAAACGGAATTTCAATTACTCGGTTTTGTTACAAGAATCACAAAAGATTTTAAAAAACCTGAAACCTTTTTAACATTATTTTTCAGCCTTGTTAGAAGTATACTGGAATATGGTTCTGTAATCTGGTCTCCTTACTATGAAGTTCACTCAAAACGAATCGAAAGTATTCAAAGGAGATGTTTGCGGATAATCTGTTCCAGAAATGGTATGGGCCGGAAGTTATCATCATATGAGGATAGATATGCCTATCTCAAAGTTACTTCTCTTGCTGAAAGACGTAAACAGCAGGACCTAATTTGCCTACATAAAATCCTGCACTCTTATCTAGAATCACCGCACCTTTTGTCATCCTTAAATATTAACATCAACTATAGACTACGGAAACCCAAGATATTCTTGCTACAGTCTTTTAAAAATAATGTATCATTTTACAGCCCCTTAGTAAGGATGAGCAGGCTCTGCAATGAACTGTCGTTAGATGCCAATTGTTCCCTCGATATTTTCAACCCCAAACCAATTGAATATAAAAAACAAGTAATTGCTGCACTGAAAAGTATTGCGATCTGATTTGCACTATATTTCTTATTACATACTGTATTACCTACATATAAGTAAAAAAAATTGCCTCTGTTTATCTTTTAAGTTATTAAAATAATAAATATTTGTTTAAGTTGAAAAATAACGCCTAAACATGTTGTGCAAACACGTTTAGGGTTGCTACCTAGATCATAAGCCTAGTCTGTTATAAGTTTGTACTTAGTGGTAGTGTCCTGTTGTGTCTGCCTTAAATAAATAAAAAAAAAAATAAAAAGTAAAAAAAAATTTTTTTTTTCAACTTAAAGGATCACAAAGATTCTTTTTGTTATTCAAAATCTGAGTGCAATAGTTCATTTTGTCCCCTAGCGTGGAAAGAGTTTTTAAAATTCCAATCTTGCTGCCAAGTTTCTGCCTGACCACTTAAAATTAATTAATACTTATTTCATGTCAGTGCGCCAACTTCATTTTTAGAAAAATCTTACAGGCCAGCGAGACGAATGTCGAAGAGATTTAAATAGGACAAATATCTTTAAGTATGTAAGCTGTATTTCTTAGACTTAGTATTTTCGTCGCTGTAGGAGGTGAAGAGTGTAATGAATAATTATTTAAGAACTTTTTTTATACAACAAGAAAACAATAAAGATCATTATTATAAGTCGTGTTTCGCTCGGCAGAAAAGTTATTCTGCGTCTTGTATCGTACGTTTGAAACTTTTGCTACTCGTTTCGACAGTACTTGAACTGAGCCGAGCCGAGCGTCACAATATTAATTAAAATTGTGACGTCACACGCACTTGGATTTGTTGTTTGTAGATTCTGCGCCGGCATTAGACCGTGCATAACCAGTAAGTTTAAATATTAATCAGAATTGGTATTGCTGTTGCAGTCCTTGATGTTGTAGGTACCCACCTATCACCAACAGGGTCACCAGTTTAGCGGCAACGATTGTGACTGCCACTAGGTGAGGTCGAAGGCGATGAGGGTTGCAGAATGAAAGGTGTTGCTCGTGTTGAGAGTCGAGATCGAATGTGATCGGTGATCGGATCTAACCTCCTTTAATGGGCTACCTCTATTTATTTATACCAATTGTGTACATAAATAAGGAGGGTAGATACATTTTAGTAGGTAAACCCTGTAGGTGGGAACTTACAATGTCAATATTTACGTCACCGGTTAGAATTATGGTTTTGAAACACGAAAGTAGAGAAATAAGGCTGTTTAATGGTATCTAAAAATAAATCTGTGTTGAGAAATGAGGGAGGACGGTAGATTGCCAAGATGGCTGTGTGTATCTACCAATTTTTCAAAATATGAGACAGTTCTCCTTACTTCTACAATAGTATCAACCTAAAGATAGTATTTATAACAGGTATATAAAATATAAATAATATAATACACTCCAATATATGTGATTCATCACATTGCCTTACTCGACTCAAAATAGAGCAATCGAGAAAAAGTGTGATTAACATCACTAGTAGTGACTTTTCATAGACAAGAGAATAACATTGGTACCATGCAGTGCTGCCAACCTAGCGCTTTTCGCGCCACTACAAAGCCACTATTACCAACAAGATTCCCACCCATTAATTTATTCTCCAGTTATTTTAATAAAATGTCGTACATTTTGTTAATTTTTTTCTACAGGATGGCTCGTCTAGTCTAGCAAAGCCACGCAAAAGTGGCAATCATACGGCTGACAACATAAAGTAGCTTTAACACATATCGGGAATGGTATGAGTGTCCGAAAGCGAAAAGCGTCAAAGGCCTACGGTATTTTAAGATACGGAGTTAAATTAGTAAATAAAGACTTTTAAAAGCATAAAACTGCATTTTATTTAGTTATTATTATGGATGATTCACTGTGAACATACCTGATTCACTGTGAAATAAGTTCCGATTCACTGTTTCCGGCTACCAGTAGGTACACAGTGGCTCAAATGACTTTTTTTTATAATACGTTTTATAATATCACTTTGTTGAACTAAATCACTACATAGTATAAAACAAAGTCGCTTTCTCTGTCCCTATATCCCTATGTCCTTATGTCCCTATGTATGCTTAAATCTTTAAAACTACGCAACGGATTTTGATGCGGTTTTTTTAATAGATACCTAGAGTGATTCAAGAGGAAGGTTTTAGTGTTAGCATTGCACCCGTGCGAAGCCGGGGCGGGTCGCTAGTCTAATATAATAATGAAAATACGTTAGTTACATAACATACCTACTGATAACCTTTACATCCTCCTAACACTATTACAAATAGGTACCTACCTATACAGATTTTAGAGGGCAGCTCTAACGATTTCGCACAATGACGTTCATGACACTACGTAGCGCTTTTTTAAATTATATGAAACTATACTACTTAATACAGCGTAAAACATAATAACTTAAGTAAAGAAACGGATCCGTTTCTTTACTCATATGCTAGGTACTGTAGACTGTAAAAGGAATCTAAAAATCGGTTATCGGACAACGGGACAAGTGCAAGTCGAACTCGCTCACTGAAGGTTCTTTCGTACCTTTTCTACGAATATGTTAATATAATATTAATACAATTCGTCTGGGCTGCGACGTTTGCGAACCCCATTTATGCGTCTGCGGCACCATGGTGGAGAGTAGTGGACACCATGCTTTGAGTTGTTGTCGATGTGCAGGCAGATTCCCCCGACACCACACGCTCAACGAAATTGTGCGCAGGGCTTTGGCTTCCGCGCCAATGTTCCATGCGCCTTAGAACCTTCGGGCCTTAGCAGATCGGACGGGAAGAGGCCTGACGGCTTGACGCTGGTACCTTGGCAGAAGGGAAAGTGCCTCCTTTGGGATGCCACTTGTGTGAGCACTTTTGCGGCTTCGCACCTGGGTCGTACGGTGAGGACCGCTGGTGCAGCTGCAGAAGCGGCGGCTCTAAGGAAGCACGACAAGTATGCGGCCCTTACAAATTACTTGTTTGTCCCTCTGGCGGTGGAGACAACGGGGTGTTGGGGTGCCGAGGCCAAAGCCTTCCTGAGTGAGGTTGGGCGGCGGCTGAGGGAGAGGGGACACGACCCTCGTTCCGGCTCATTCCTGATGCAAAGGTTGTCCGTTGCGGTTCAACGCGGTAATGCAGCGAGCGTAATGGGCACATTTGCACCGGGAATGGCCCAGGTAGCAAAATGACGTAGAAGCGACGGCCAATTATGGTCAATCTTGAAATAGATGACGTCAAAATTTGACGTCTGTAGGATCTTATAGTGACGTGGATTTGTCTTATCCCAATGACGTCTTATCGAGACGTTGGTGACACGTCACACCATAAACGTCTGTGACACGTCACACCATAAACGTCTGTGACACGTCACACCATAAACGTCTGTGACACGTCACACCATAAACGTCTGTGACACGTCACACCATAAACGTCTGTGATACGTCATACCATAAACTGATTGGGCGGATTCTGGCTTGCTGTGCGACTGCTGCTGCTGCTGACCTTGAGTGAAGGTTGTTGTGGGTGTGATGAGTGATGACGATGTGATGATGCTTCTGAAGTTTGCGCTGAAGTCCAGGTGTTCCAGAAGGTTATGCTGATGTCCAGGTGTCGAGGGGTCACCAGTATGGAGGAGCGGAGGTGGAATGCTCTTCCATCGTGAAAAGGAAGATCTTCCGCAAGGCGAGGTGATCGTGCCTGGGGACCGCGGTCCAACGGTTGATGTTGGACAGTTGTATTTATACAAACTCATTAGAAAACTCCGATAGCGCGGTTTAGAACTCGGCCGTCTATTGGCGCGTTCTATGTAGTGTCGCTACACGTCATACCATAAACGTCAGTAGAACGTCTCATGTAAGTGTCGGTAGGACGTCTTCTTGAAACTAAGATTGGACTATCAGAATGACCTTAAAATGACGCCTGCCTGATGGCATCAATAAATTAAAAAACAATCTAATTTAAACGAGTCTTATTAATTATACCTGAATTTATAAAGTAGTATTCATATTTATTAGTAATGCAGGATGTTTATTAAACGGCTGTTTTTCTGTGAATCTTTTTTGGCCATAAAAATTGTAGTTGCAAGCAGTCAGACATCAGATATTTCTTCGTCGTAAGAATATAAAAAGAAAAACAAAACGGTATATGCTCAGATCAAATAACTTTTTATTTGATTTGAGGGTATATGTACCTACGGGATGGACGCTCCACAGACCAGTAACGGCAGTAACCAACCAGAGATGCTCCAAGCTTAATGTTGCCTGATATGGTTTTTAATTTCCCTACATTGCCTCCCAAAATAAAAAAAATCCAAATACTACATAGTACCTAATATTTTCTGAATTTTATTATACTTATATATTTTCTTCCTCAATGAAATGAACAAAAATTACTTAGACGTTCAAATTCATTACGAAAAACATGCTTGATTTTTTAGAATAATTTTTACTATAAAATTTGTGTTATATCATAAATAAAATTTAAAAACTAACTACAACAAACATACTTACCTACCTACTTTTTTCAGAACTTTTTTGTATAGACAAATTTTTATCCCGTTTATAATTCTAGAAAAACCAAGCCCTTAATAATTTAGCTTCAACACACAGTAGGTCTGCCTACGTCGTACGTGGCAGATATTTTTGAATTGGTGAACGTTTACCGCGGCATAAGAATATGCGATTGACAAGTTTTTATATACTTACCTATTTTTTTTATTTTTAAAAGTCAACTCCATCATATCTTATAAAAAGGTGGTGTCTTAACCAAACTAGGCGTCTTGAACAACTTACAAGTTTAGTGACACTTCAGCTTGTATGAGGTTTGAAGCCGTGAATTGTTTTGTTAAACCTATAGTAGCTGCTGTTCAGTCACTTGTAACAGCATAAAATAACTGTACTGAAGGAAAAATATATTTAACAATACAAATAATATTAAACAGTTACTCCCTTTTGTACATCAGTTTTGATTGAAATTGTTTTTATTTAATAAGCGTAAATCACCTTAATTCTCTATAATCAAATTTTTACCAAAATTCATGAAAAAATTTCTTATTCTGGCAGCCCTAAAAATTACGGTTGGTTATTGCGGGGGTAAAAATGACGGTCAATCAGGGAATTGGCCCCCTGATTGACCGTCATTTTTACTTCTACTTAATGTCTACGGTTACAGTTGGATGACAATGAGATGTCAATGGTGAGTCAATGATGTTATTTGCTCTGAAAATTGTCAAAATAACACCATTGAATGACCATTGACTGACCATTGACATCCAACTATAATAACCGTTGACATTTAATGGAATTGGCCCCCAGGTCAATGTCATAGTATCTGGACTCTAGACAACATAACCGAACTACACCATCCTACAAGTTCAAGCTTATTCAACTTAAAATAATTGTTTTTGTAATGTTATGATATCCGCCGAATTCATTCTTCTGGTGCAGGACAGCACTCACAAGCAACTGAGGGCTGAATTTGACTAATATAAGTAGAACTCCTATTAATTGAAAATTGTATAAAGTGTAGGTAGTTCAAGTTGTGTTGGTTATCGGACTAACTCTTTTAGATAATTAATCATCCTACGTTACATTTTTTACTAGCATCACAGACTAACTTATACAATTCATTCGGTTACTCGAACGGTAATGGTTGGTTTTACAGTATTCTATACTTTTTCGGATGGTTCCAGAATGATCTGTTGCGTACGTCATAAAGACGTTTACAGATTCCTGTTCTAGAAACGTTCTTTTCTGGTCCTAACCAAAGGATCCAAAAGACGTCATGTAAGTACGTCGTTGGTACGTGCACCAAAGACTGCATCTGGAATTACTTGTTGCTGTCGATAACCGTACGTCAGTAGGACATACATCCACAACCGTCGCCGGACTGACCTTATAATGACTGGTAAAAGACGTCATTTTAAGGTTGGCGTCTGAAATTGCTACCTGGGGGTACGGGGCGGGCTTTTTGAATAGAGATGTTTTATTTATTTTTATAGTGTCTATGTAAATTGTAAATAGATTTAGAGTTCTATGTTATTTGTTTAAGTTGTCATATAAATGTTTTTTATTTAGTGTTAAGTAATTCAAATTGAATAAATTTGAAAGAATATCAATACATATATACGCAATACAGTTTGGAGACCTCTTGTTTGGTATAGGTACCTATTATGTTATGGTGCACAACTTGCACAAGCGTTCGCAATGACGCACGTCATTCCCATCCTTGACTCGGTGGAACGGAAGCCGCTACGACTAGAGGAAGGTTCAGATGACGTGTCTGATCGACAGTAACCTTGCCTTGCTGCTGCAACTGTACTGCCACGGCGGCACCATATGGGTTTCATTTTCGCCACTGCTGTGGTAGAAAACCTTGAAATTATTATTTTAAACAATTCGTGTAATATGAATATATTATGTACATGAACAAGTTATTCCATATTTGCTGCGACTTTTCAAATAAAACATCAGAAAGAATTTGTTATCACTTATCAACTACTTTTATTTATTCAAAAATATTGACAAATGTATAAAAGTACAAAATATGATTTAATAATATATCTTAATTTCATATCACATACTTAATCAATATTCAATTTGCATTCATTTATGCTGTTAAATATAAAAGTTCTGTTCGAGGAAGTGCTAATGTATTTATTCCTAAAAATATATTCCCATTGACCCAAACCAAGCTGTTTTGCAACTTTAATACGTTACTCTTTACTTACCAATTCAGAATGTACATGTAAAATGTCTCGAAATGCTTCATAAATTGGCAAAAAGAGTAACTTTTGTGCAACTTCTTATTATCATCAGAAGCACCTCCTCAAAAGACAAAGTCATGTCCATTATAACCTAAAATAAATAAATTATATAAAACTACAAGTTATAGTAGGTATAGAGAAGCTTTGGAAGCAGTAATCAAAGCACAGTCACCACAGTCTTTACGAAAAATTATTGCTATCTTATTATTATACCCAATAAATAAATAATTGCAGCTTCAGATGATGAGATGCAGATTTTCAAACCATGTCGTAACCACATTTAATCACATAGCTACTCTAAAATAGCACCAATAATAGTTTTGCTCCGCCTTGTTGACTACTTAATGGAGACTGTTATCTATATGGTACCACTATAGGAGAACGGTCGCATAATTTTTCAGAATTTTCCTATCCATATAAATAGGGTATTTAGTTATTTGCCTAGTCAAATCAGTAACATTTTATCATCTGTAAAACTACTACTAACACAATTTTTTTATAGCAAATGTAAGTATGGGCGGTCTTATACCTTATAAATACACTTTTACGTTACGTCATCATTTTAAATAATATCTTTATAAATTTGATACTTACTATTTTATAATTTTAACTGATTCAATAAAACAAAAGCCTACTCATTTACCTTCATAAATTTCGTCTTTGTTTTAATTCCTGAATAAATCGTTGTAGTCATGTGGTAAGTATATTTATACCACCACCGTATCACACAACAATCCTTACAGACACTTTTTAAGCAACAGAGTGGTCAGATCATGGAATAAGCTACCAGAAGAAGTAGTCTCAGCATCCAATGTCAATCAATTTGAAAATAAACTTGACAAATTCCTATCCTGTAATGAGAAAGCTTGAGTAGAGAACACCTGGATACAGGCGTTTATCAGTTATAAACTGCTTGCCTGATTAATAATAATAATTTCAGGTTCAAAAGATTAGGGCTTGCACAATGTAGTAAACTTTGCTTAGGTACTATATGTCATATTAGGCAAATTTTAGATTGACTCCATGAATTTGTCATCCTACAGGTTCGTTATTTCCAACATTGTGAAAATATACAAAGAAAATTACATAATGTATATAATCAATTGATAGTTTTTAGCCTCTATACTGTTAACACTGTCTACATCAGCAAAATCAGAATAAAATTCCTATTCTTTTTGTAGACTCAATAACAAAACATATTTTTCATTTCTCCGGGCAGAAAGCGGCAAATTTGGGCCCGCTGTGCTAAACAATTTTGCCGCTTACCGCCTCGCTCGAAAAGAAAAAAAAGGATACACACCTCGGGAAGTAAATAAGAAAGCTTCAGTTCACATATTTGTAGACCTCGGCTTTGCCTCGGTCGCCAATTACATGTGATATGAGACATTTCTTATTTTACTTCCCTAGATGTGTAATATACTATTTGCAGTCCTATAACTTTAGAAGGCTCTGGAATATGGCCAATTGTTGCTTGAAGACGAATGGTGGTCTAAATACGGACTATCAGTTAGAAGCAACTTGCTTCCCGATAACCCTGAGCTAGAACTCTCACTAGAAGAGAACAGACTTTTGCTTCCAGTGTAGAAAGATAGGGATGTATGTAGCGGCTCCCGGCCGAGACGCCGTCTCGCTCGCACCAACGAGACGAAGGCCACGGCTATCGCGCATAGGAATATCACACCTAAAATGCAGAAGGCAAGCGCCATTTTCCCTGGTGATAAGCAAATTGTCTTGTCTCCGGGAGAAAAGCCTCGGACGAAGTCGTCTTCTTCAGTTTCTATTCTTCTTGAACCTGAAAAATATATTTAATGTAAGCTTATTTTAAGTCAAAAGATACAGCTGGTATGTTGAAACACGTGTTATAGGTAAAAGAAAGCTTACGACTTATCCCCGAGGGGGTTGGAGAGGTATTCCATTTCTGGAATAATCTATGTGGTAAGGAGGGGTGCAAGGTGTGCGAGCGTGACAACAGGGAGGAATGGCGGACGACGCAGACCTCTAAACGTGACAGGAACGTAGGAACCACATCCTTGGTTCCTGCAGGTGGCCTCACGATGATTTCATTCACCGTCGATCACTCAATTAATGTGATCGTGAACATCGTGATCAATGTCTACGTAAGTAAAAACTCATTGGTTTATGCCCTCTCCAAGAATTGAACCTTAATGAGGTGGGTTTACGTCATACAGAGCCATCGCTGATCTTTTTTAAGAGTTCACTAGCTGTAAGAAATATCTGAAATTTTCCGTTTCTTATAATTACTATCCTATATTAATTATGTTGACCTCTAAGTTACAACGCTTACCTCTTATCGACGCTTCATCTTCCAACTCGATATTGGGCGCAAGCACTTCAATACTGTTATACACCTCGAGCCTATCTATCACGACTCCCTTCGCCTCCTTATCAAGTCTCGCCTTTCTCACGAGCCCATCCCTAGTTTGCTGGGGCCTCTGCAATGCCTTACAATCCACTAGAGGACAATGACCTTTGCACAACTCTATCCCACATGACAAATGCAGCTTAGCTCTGTCGGGAAACTTGAACGCAGCGAACGTCGTCATAGCGTGCTGATACGTCATTATATTCTTCAGCATATACTCAGGGTCGCTTCTAGCGAGTTTCAAAGTAGTGCTTTCGTCGAGGTTCCTCTGGAAATCGACGGGTTCTAAGTCGGAGAAATCTATTTCTGACCCCCTGTGCTTGTGGTGGTGGACGGTGGGCTGGTTGAAGATGGTCTCGTCGATGGGGCAGCCGACTTCGTCCAGGAGTTTCTGGGAGGCTTCTCCGAGGCCGTCGTGGGCGACGCAGTTGGTCACGCGGAGGCCGACTCCCACTGGAAAGATTTATTTTATTACTATCCAATGGAAAATAATTCGTTTCTCAATGGTCCTAAAATACGAAAAGCATTTAGAGTTTTGGTGTTCTTATAACCGAAAATCAGATAAGTATTTTTGTCGTTATATTAAAACTAATAAGAGTTGTTTCATAAAAGAAAATGGTTTTCAAGGATTGTAAAAAAATCTCTTTGTCATGTAATTTTTAAATGTTACATTAGGACTATCGATATCTTTAAATGTTTTTTGCTGGTTCTTTCGTTTTTTTGTACATAATAGTAATAGTGGTCGAGGCCGTTACTTTACTCCCTGGTTATGCCTTTCCAGAAGGGGAATGTGGCCACTGTTTTAGGGAGGACAATTGTTATCTGTAAATATTTTTAATACTTAGGTACTTATGTATTCGTTACCTTACTTACTTACCTACTTATTCTCGCTACAGCTGGGTAGCCAACAAATTTTTGTAGTCTTTTTAGTAGTGTTGAAGTCGGTTGTATTTTTAATTAAAAATTTCGGTCATATTGTTAAGATTAATGATTAAACTAGGTAAAGACAAGCACTTTCCGGTTTTCTTAGACATGCGGCTGATTTGAATATAGTAAGGCAGTCTTCTCACCGGGCAGCGTACACTGTATCAGCAGTCTGGTGGGCTGCCCGACTTCTACAGTGGCGGGTTCAGTCGCTGCTATGGCTGGGGCGAGCTCCATCCACGCCCTTGCCGCCTCCATCAGCATCTCACGTTGCTCAGCCTCCACTGGGTTCGACCAGCCTTGCCTGTTGCGGCCCATTCTGAAAACGATAGCATGAGAATGTTGAGGAACCCTTGAGTGAAATCTTACCTAACTTTTTGTGTTTCTCTTTTGAGTTTTGAATTCAATTATGTCAGAACTGTCTAAATATTCGTTTTTATCGGATCCCCAATTTTCCCCTCTTTCCAATAGAGATAGTTAGGTAGTAGGTAGGCAGTTGGGTACTGTACACTCGTGTTAGAATAGATGTTTTACGTGGTATTGTATATTGATTAAATATCCCGCTTCTCATGCGTAAGGTCTTGGGTTCGAATCCTGGCATGTACCAATGAGTTTTTCAAAAACTAGGTCGGCGGTGAAGGAAAACATCGTGAGGAAACCCGCAGGTTCCTGGATTAATTCTGAGTCCATGTGTTAACAGACTCGGTACCGTCCGGCGATGGGCTCAACACTTATCACGGTTTTTATTTTATTATTACTTATTAAGGTGTTCAAAAATTATATCTACTGGTGAAATGTGGGTATTTCCGGAAATGAAATATCGCAGTCACACTGTCAGTTTAAGGACTTATTGTACTGAGGAGATAATATGAATCGCGAAAATAAATATGTAATATCTACGAAATCGCATAACCAATTTTCATGAAAGGCATAAAGACAGCTTGTATCTTAAAAAAAAGACATAGGCTGCTTTACTATCAGAATTCGGATAAAGCTGCTGGCAACAGCTAGTTTGAAAACGAGTTAGGTGAGGTGAGTGTTAATAACTCCTGATAAATTATTTAGTAAGTATCCAAATATTAAAATACTACTTTGCTCATAGAAACGGGTAGGCGTAAATCTTTCACCGTTTTTTCTTGTAGAGACTATTTGTGTTATAGGCAATACCTTATTTTCTTGACATCTTGGCCCACCATTTCACGTAATTTGGTCTTGATGACGCCTTCCAACGCCGAGCTATTGATGCGCACTGCACGTGGCTGTAATTTGCATCTGAAAATAAGATTTAAGAATTAGGCAGATGCGAATCATCCGTCATCTTAAGTTATTGGTACCGATTTTCCTCAATTATACCATTGATGTTGCTCAGTTCGGGGTTAGGTATAACACTAGCGACCCGCCCCGGGTTCGCTCGCACGGGCGATTTTTCAAAAACTTCTAAACCTTCTCCTGCCAATTACGAACAAAACAAAAAAAAAGTCAACTAAATCGGTAGAGCCCAGGTCTGTGGTAGAGCCACTGTCAAGCGATGATCTTTCATTTCATTATAATATGCGGCAATTGATTTTTCTTTCGATAGGTATATGATAAAAACAAGCGAGTATTCGATTGTAACGATGTCTTAAAACAATCGTTGCAGAACTTTCGGAGATATAACATTTTAATCAAATGAAATCTTTTTGGAAGATCTCTTACACTGACGCCTGAAACAAGGATGATAATAGCCATATATGGAATAGCCAAGTTTTTACCTGACGAGTATCTCTTGATCGGAAGACTGTTGGAGATGCCGGTCCATCTGCACGACCAGCTCCACGGTGTAGTACAGATCCTCCTCATCATCAGGCTCCTCCACTGTGGTGTTTAGGGTCGATGTCCTCACGCCGCACGTGTTCGAGGGCAAATTTATAGAAATTTTCTTTTGTAAGTTCCCTGGAAGGTTTTGTAATAAGTAGTGACGTGGTTTATTTATTGTTTTATTCTGCGTACTATTAACTACCTAGCTACCCGCCCTCGCTTTGCTTCGTGTGCGTCAAGCATAAATTATTTAAATTTTAATTTTTATTAAGAGATGCACCAAATACGGCACACGTAACGAGGATTAAAGTCTTTGTGGAGCTTTTACTCAATGGTATGGTATGCAACGATGTCCTTAGTCATTTTGGTCATTATTACTTGAGGCTAAGTTGAGTTGAGGAAAATGTGTGGAGTGAAATTGTGTGATAGAGTGAGGAATGCGGATATACGAGAGAATTGTGGTTTGAAAGAAGATGTAGTGACAAGGATAGAAAAGGGTATGTTACGCTGGTTTGGTCATGTAGAACGTATGGATGAAAGAAGAGTAACGAAAGAGATTTATGGTGCGAATGTTGAAGGATGCAAGGAAAGAGGACGCCCCAGAAGGACGTTCACGGATCAAATAAGTGACGTCCTTCAGAAAGCGGGGTCCGGAGTGCGAAGAATAAAAGAGCGTGCATGAAAAGGCTTATGGATGTGAAGGAAGCGAAAGAAGTATGCAGAGATCGAGCAAAGTGGCGATCCGTCGTCTCTGCCTACCCCTGTAGGACAATGGCGTGAGCCTTATGTATGTATGTATGTATGTACTATTACTATCTCTTATAGGCGAATTACCCCAATGAGTTTTAGGTTTCCGTATTTAAGGGTCAATCAATCCCAAGCCATGTGTTCCTACCTCTAGAGTCCTTAGAGTAAATATGGAACTGCGAGAAACGTGTCATGGGACTTAGGAGGGTCCTTGGATTTCAAGTATATCTGCGAATTACCTTGCACCTGGCACTCTCGGGAGAAGTCCTTGCTGAAGACCAGCCCTTTGAAGGGTTGCTCCATCTCGAGATGCACGGTAACGGCGCCTCGGTCGCACGCGCTGTCCACGCCCACCACGCGGTTGGGCCGCGTCTGCTGCGCGGGAGTCGACGCCACGAGGCACGCCAGCAGTATAGCTCGCCACATACTGCCGGGCCCGGGCGCTGAAACATGTTGAATACAATCTCAGAATAATGGCAGGTCTTTTCAACTTTGTGGGAAACTAAACTTCAATATAGAGAGGGGCAGCGGCGGTTGACGATTGTTGACAATATCAATAAAGAAAATTGGCTGCAATAGGTAGTGTACTTCTTTATTTCACACGTAAAGGACAAATTTGAGGAGATACATGTTAAAAAAGCGATAATTTTCAAAAGAAACAAAACAATACCTTGAATGAAGAATACGTCAAGTCGATACTTAGAAGTAGCACTAGACTAGGTAATGAGGATCCGTAACGTTTTTAGTTGAGAATGCAGATTTATAGAGCTAAGAAATCCTTAACATACAGTACAAAAATTTTTGTTCTACGACAAAAATTGACAAAGTTATGACCGAATTCCTAGCGAAGTTCACCGAGTAGCCGCCGCGGTAGCGTCGCCCTCATTGTGACGTCATCACTCTCCCGCGATCATTGAGTGCCGGCCGGCCGGCCGTACTTGGTTCCCTCACAGTGACGTACACGCTCTCGCGATCATTGAGTATGTTTATTATTTAATATCTTCGTAAGTAATGGTCCGATTTGGATAATTCAAAAAGAGATATCATTCTTATATCATAAAGAATAACGTGGATAATATTTCTAATGGATTTGCTATAACTGTACTGATCCTCATTGTGTAATTTAGAGTTACGAGAAAAAAATCCTGACGATGGATCTTAATTATAACTTAATATCAAAAACACAAAAATTGTTTACTAAATTGCTACAATTTCCAGACCAGTAAGTGGTCTAAATTTCAGTTGCAAGATTTGCCCTTAACTAACACAAACATTGCAAATTAAATACGTGTAAAAGCTTGTAACAAGAACTAAGTATACCAGTACTCCTAATATATCTAGAATCCAAAAATTTTACAAGAAGAATTTATTACTCCTACCTACATAGTAGCATACAGTGAGTCCACAAAGACTGGCCCAAAATACCTTTAATTAAGCCATGAATTCGCCGGTGATCTTTGAGGTATTGTTGAGAATACCGCTACATCCGGCCGTTCCTAGCGAGCAGTTTGATACCCTACTTCGATTACGTATGTTCCGGAGATTAAACTCTTTTACTAGAGTATTTGGGCCAACGTGTGCCGGAAAGATAGTTGTATTGTAACTCGAAAAAAGCATCTACTTTATTAGATTTTAAAAGATAGTCATCTTTTTATCCATTTCTATCAACCGTTATATCTACTTTCGCTTCCTTCTTGCACATGTCGTCCTTCACACAATTTAATTTATCTATCTTGTGTATAGTCTTCCTTTTTTTCATTCCTTCCACATTCATGTTAAGCAGTTGTCTTGCAACGTTATATCCTCGTATCTCTAGATTATGTATGTTCTACCATTAATTACCTCTTATACTCTCCACTTTTCATTCACTTCTGCTTTCTACATACATATTTCTAATTCTATACATCCTACTCTACCTATTAATATCAACGATTCTATATATAAAATCATAATTATCTCTGAGTAAAGATAAAATTTTGAGTCAGATTTTCATAAAGATAAACTTGAAAACTTCATATAAGGAGTCATATTAATTCAGCTACCTAAAGTTTAAGTGTCCTCCCGAAGACTTAGAAAAGAAGGTTGGAAGCTTTCTATTATTAAATATTCAACCACCCAGCATTTTTAAATAGTCTTTATTAATGAACAGGCAGATGATGCCGACTTTATTTTATGAAACCGGTTTGAATACCGACGTAAGATATCACTTATACATTAAATGAGACTTGAATACATATATAGGTACTCAATTTACTTAATAAAGTGTCAATATATTAAATTAGTTTGTGAAACTAATGTATATTTTCTTAGTAAATAAATGTTATTCGTTTCCCGTTTATAAAGCAGAACATACTTACTCTTCATCATTTATTTGAGTTTGTTTATGACTTTGTAAATTGTTTATATTAATGGAATTGTATTTGCATGCTAATTTATGGTACATATTTATTATTTAATATATCAGTTCAGAAAAAAACCTACCAACAAAGGTAAACAAAAGCAAACATAGAAATTGGTAGAGGTGTTATATTTATATCAATTTTCACACCACATGCTCGACAAAGCCGGATTATATATCATATAAACGTCACCGAAAGCAAGACATTATATTCCTTGGCTTTAACCGGGTTATAATGTTGTATGGAATTTCATTATAACCCTAGGTCAATAATGTAATTTTCACTTTTCATAATCCTTATTGCTATGACGATAAAGTCTAATTTCGTTAAGCAAAATGTGGTGCAGTCGTGGCCATTGTGGCTCGATTTTCGAAAACCGAAGCCGCGACCAACTAGATTCGCACGATCTTCAATTGTTAAATCAAGTACCTAGGTCACGCCGGCAGAAACAAGTTGCTGTATCCATTTTATAGCTTTAACATTTCAAAAAAGAATATCGAAAATGTCGAGTGATGAAAGTACTTTGACTTCAGAGTCTATTATACTAGATGCCATAGGCATTGTCAATAATCTACTACCATGCAATTTCATTTTATTGTCTCGCATAAGGTGAGAAAAGTAGAGTATATAACTCGGGAATAAAACTGTTTTTGTCTTGGGCGCTTAAATCCCTCACTAAACTCAGGACTCAGTCTTAATTCCCTCGCTTTGCTCGGGAATTAAATCATAACTCCCTCGCTGCGCTCGGGAGTAAAACTGGGAGTCCTTCGTTACGTTCAGGATTCAATGTCGCGCCCGTGACATAAAACAGTGCTTTATTCCCTTGTTGTATAATCTACTATTATACTTCAATAAATTTGCATCATGGCATCAAATCTGCACTGGTGTGTTCTAAAATTATAAACAATGTTAAAAAATTGACACTACCGTTAATGCCAGTATAAGTATAGATTAATATTTAGTAGATACCTAGTCTTAAATTGCGTTTTAGCGAGGGAGTAGGTACCTACCTACTTAGCTGAACTGACTTTTCTAATTACATGGTATGTAGTAGCAATTACGTAACAGTTACGTGACACAGCGTAATAACTAATTAAATTCAATTAAACTGTACCGTTGTGGTCGACAGCGGAAACTCTCATGCATGAGAACGGACCTTTATGATACTAAGTGTTTAAAAATATTCTACAGTCTAATAAAACAAACATGGTAAAGTTTAAAAATGGTTTTAGGTGCATACAATAAAATTTTTGTTGACAAGCTTTTATTTAACTAGAAATGTATGTTCGGGTGGAATTTTGCAACTAAATTTTGAAGCAGATCTTCAACTGATTGATCTGAAATTTGGCATACTTATGTAAGTTCGGTGACAATGCAATATTATGGCACCACCGAGCTGATCTGATGATGGAGTCAGGAGGTCCCAATCGCAACTCCTCAATGGCTACTCGTACCCCTCGAGTTTCGGCTCATTTAATTTTTTATGACGCTAAGTACGTTAAAATTGCTTTAACAATTATAGGCTTTTTAAACTACTAATTTGTTTAAAAGAATGTAAGTATATTAGAGACCTATCCCCGTATAGTAGAGACCTATTAGAGAACGGTTCTCAAGCATGAAATTCCGCTGGAGATACCGTTGAAGAACAGCTTTGTGCGACTCATATAGGTAGTGGATCTTTTTCTGCACTGTCCCCAAGCGAACGATCCTCTAGATCCTCTAGTTCCGTGCTTGTGGATCGTTCTGTAACACGGGCCCAAATTTTTTATACTATACAGGCCACATAATAGTAAATAGTACAATGTAAGGGTTCGAAATTAAGCCATAATGCGCCGAGCAAATCGAGGTCGACTTGGCTAGCCCACTGAAGGAAGAACAACCAACTTTGTAGGATTGCGTAGGTAATGATTTTAGAGTGTATGTTTGTATGTTTTCTCAAAAACGGTTTGAGGTAAGCATCAAGTTAAAATTAATATCAAATACCAGGGACACAAGGTCTATGATAGCGTCATACTGTAACACAATACATAACACATAGGCTTTTTATCACGGAACGCGGATGCATTCGCAACCAAAATTTAGTGGCAAAATATAATTGTCATTATTTTACGGAACCACCTCAAGGCGCAAAAGCCACTTGAACGTCTTTTAAAGAGACCTAGGTCAGTTCAAGGCCTAACAAGGCCGAGGCGACCGTGAAACGATTTTATTATCGACTAGTTATAGATTGAACATGCTATAAAGATGCGAGTGCAGAATGAATGAACAAAGGAACAGAATGACTGATTCAATTTCGGTGAAAGCAATATACATCACGAGTATGTTCCAGATACGGATGATATTGATCGGATTCGGATTCCAATTTCAGATAAGATTTTCGTGACCGATACGTGGTCTGGTTTTGATTAAATTGACCTGAATCTTGTAGAATGTTACCCTGTTTAGGCTGAATTTGTCGGACATGGAGTTATCTCAAGGATAAATGTCAAAAACTCTATACTTAGTATTTTGAGAATTAATATATAAGTAAACCTTACTCTTTGTAGATCGTAGTCTAGGAATACTGAAGAAATTCAGTTTAGTCAAATCAAATTCAATGACCTTTTTGGATGCAATGATTCAATACACCAAAATACAGGAGCAATATTATGCAGTGTGGTCTTTGTGTGTACTTATTGCAGTACCTACACCAACCATAATCGTAACATTCGTAACCCTCCTTTTAGCTACGTACTGTTTAGGTAGATACTTATTTAACATTTTTTTACAGGTATATTTATTAACGGCTAGTGTCAAAGCTGAGCCTTTACTTTAAATTGTAGGTACGTTGTCTAAATGTACCTTAATACACATAGGTATACATATAAAACACTACAGAAAGCTTTGCAACCATACATGGCAGAAAGTTAATTTCTAAAGCACTATAATTGTAATTCCTTGCCCTTAGACCTATTCCCACAAGCAACTGATGTTCCGACACGCCATAAATCCAGCCCGTAATAACACGTCATGGAGATAATCATATTTATAATCTACCATTACAGCTTGATAGTTCGTTGACACCTAATTTTGTTCTTAGAAATAACGAGCGATTTTCGACGGAGCATGATCGATTTGCAGCACTTTGAGGTTTGATGACGAAATATAGAAATAAATGATTGGATAATAGCGTTGGCACTGCGCCGGATGTGAATCAAAGAAATGGCATTCCGATTTAACAAAATCTTCCAAGTACCTATGTTAGAAGTACCTACTCCATTCCTGAAAGTATTCGCTTTTCACGAGTATCTACTACGGACGGCTGGACTCAATTGCTTTTTTTGACAGACAAACTCGTCCTCTCCTACTTTCTATTAATATTACCTACATTTCTTTTATTATACACACGATAGTTTCTGAGGACAGATTGTAAGTGGCTATTTAACTTACTGCGGGCAATTTTTTGCCGATATAATATAGTAAACTCATTTCCACCGTTTGTTGTTCTGTTGTAAAGCGAACCATTTCTCGGACGAATAATGAAACAAAAAGGTGAAACTCATCGATTAGTAGATGCGAAGGAAACTCTCAAACAATGGTTGTGAGAATTTGTAGCCGATGTAGCCTGAGTAGCACAGCAAGCGATAAGTGTGATAAGAGGGTGAGAATGTTATAGAATCAATCGTGTGTAGCGTTGCCAGGCATAGTCAGGCTTTTTGATTGCGTGTCCGGCCAAAATAAACGGTGTCGGGCATGTCCGGCTTTTGTTAGGCTTTTTACATTTCGCAAACGAGTACAATTTTGACTGATGACTTTATTTGACTGATCAATAATAAAGTAGGTACTTAGACTAATTTGGCATTCGATGTTATTTATATTTCATTAGAATTTTACTAGATTTATTTATGGTAATAATAAAAAAAGCTTGATTTTACATAAAAAAATTGTCGTACCTATTAATACTGAGACACAAAATCCTCCATAATGTAGGGTGTACGGCCTTTTTACCCAAATGTCCGGCCAAACTGGCTCGTCTGTCCGGCACTGACGAGCGAGGGCGTCTTCCGGAACTGACTGGCTGGAAGCATTGATAGTTCCTATACAAGTGAACCCGACTCTCATATATATATGATCCTCGGGTTCGAATTAGGGTCGCGATGAGTTGTGCTAAAAACTTCCGTATGTAAGTACACCTACATTTAGACTTGTCACTATATTTGCCTGTGACGCTCGCGTTCCGGGATCGAAAGCAGACTACCTACCTATGTGTTATTGTAATGTAGGTATAGGTAGCTATACTGGATGATTTTTTTTACCGTCTGGAAAAAAATATGACGTATAAGGTATCTAGAGCCGAAGTTATACACGAGATTAATTGTTAAATATAGTCATGTTTAATGCAATTTACAAATTCCAGAAAACTACGCACAGTACTACGCGCAGCTGGCGGTTGTAGGTAAATTGCTCATAAATGGAAACTACGAGCCTGTTTCTTTTTAAAATACTATTTCAAATATTTTTAAGAAAAATCATTTTTTTTTAGTAACATTCCCAAATGAATCTATTACACTTACCTATCACACCACATTTTTTTCCAGACGGTAAAAAAAGTCACCCTGTATATTGACGGGTCTGTTGGCTCAGTTGATAGTGACCCTGCCTTCGGAGGTCGCGGGTTCAGTCCCCGCTCGTTGCCAACATTTGTGTGCATGAACATGTTTGTTGGCTTCGTGTATGGGTGTTTAATATTTTTTAAGTAGGTACTTTATCATTTGTTTGGTACCCACCCATAGACAAGCTCTGCCTAATTTGGGACTGAATAACCGTGTGTAAATTGTGTCCCACAATTTATTATTATATCATTATTACATCAATGTAAAGTTTCATCAAAATCCGTTTAATAGTTTTTGCGTGAACCCTTCCACCCATATATCCATCTTCACAAATTTTCACGTTTACAATTTAAGTATAGGAAAACCTATTAGGGAGAGGGGAGAAGACTGTGAGTGCAATTAAATTTTATAAAGAATCAGCATCATGATCTGATCACCTGTCTTCATTTTTGGGCTACACTTTTGGGCTGACAAGTCCCTTAATCGAACATAATCAGGTTTGAGATCTTAAACATAACATCAAATGTCTAGATAATAATATAGAGCATTCTGTCTATATCTACGGTTTCGATCAAGTACGCACTGCAACAAACAAACGCAACTCGATCTTCGCCGCCTAGTTAGGTGTAATTCGATCAACCATGGTCGATTGAAGTCTTTATACGATAATTAGAGCTTCTATGAAGCCATGAAATAGTGCCAGTAACGACTGACCGTACCTAGTAATCACGCTATCGACTTTATTGTTTGGCGACACGGCTTTTAAACAAGTATTTTTTTTATTATTTTCTAAGAGTGAGTTGGTAATCTTATTGGGTCTGAAACATCACCAGTATAGCCCCGTTCCATACTAACCTCGTATTTTGGCAATAAACAAAATTGTTGGCGTAAACCCATTAACTCTGCAACTGGTACGAACAGTCTAGTTCTAACAGTTACGTTCCGTTACACGGCAGTAACGAGGCACGAGACACAGCGACATTAACGAGGGCTGGGAATGCGGACGGGGAACGGAACAGAGTTTATTTTTTTATCTACTACTAATAGTAGCTATACATAAATACTACTGCCTCAGTCACGTACCTAATCTCCGAGACTTTAATACTTGAAAGGTAGGTTTATAGGCATTTCGAAATTCTCACTAGAACGGGATAAAATGGGATCTGCGTGGGTACCTACCTATGGCCATTGAGCACTGCTAAACTTAAATACTTAAGTAGGTACGACGTATTTTTGGTCTTTTGTTCACACGATATTGTTTGTTTGTTCCGTAACAGAATTTCGGATGCGAATCCACATAATAGCCAGTATTTTTAATGCATAGGTAGGTACTCGTACTTAGCTAAATGCGGAAGTTAGAAAACTGGCTGGCGTGACATGCGAGAGGGTATTGAGTAGGTACTTTAGGCCTACTGTCAAAAACAATCTTTGTATATCCGTGGGTCCAAAATGGCCACTTTGAGCAATTAATCTGAGCAATTATTATTTTATGAATTCCCAGCAAATCCTAAGCAATTCCTCTAAATTTCGTAAAATGGTCCCTCATTTTAGTGATTCACTGACAATTTAATTCATAAGCAGATTCGTATTTGGTGAAAATTTCGAATATGAATCGAAATACGAGTAGGATCCTATAATGATTCACCCAAAACGGCCTTTTTAAACCCCCGATCGTATGGCTATTGGTAACCCAGAGGTTGGAAGAAAATCATTCTCTTAGAGAGAAACTTTTTCTTTATACGTCTTTGTGGACGTTGAATTGGGACTCAAACTGACGTCGACCGCTCATGGTATATCCGACTAACTATCTACTAGGTAATAGAAACGCGAGAAGTTGGGATTATGGATGTTTGTTGCTCTTTCACGCAAAAACTACTGAACGGATTTTGATCAAAGTTTACAGTTATCTAGCTTATACGTCAGAATAACACATGGGCTATATTTTATCCCCGTATTCCCACTAGATCGGGAACTACGCGGGTGAAACGGCAGGGCGCTGCTAATAACATATATTTTTGTCCTATGATCATCTAGAAATAGATTTAAATTAGATATTACACAATGAAACATAGATGGTAGGTACGGCTGCTGGTTTGTGCCTACTACACATTGATGATCAGCTTATTAATAGTATCAATGAATAACCATAGATGTAAAAAATCTCACGTTTAACAACGCTAACAAAGGAAAAGATCAAACAGCGGAAACCAGATTAGGTTCTCTGCGAAAGTCTGATTTTATCAATAATGTAAGGCTTAAGACTAGAACATAAGAAGCTACGTTAAGAACGCGATTACGATTTAAGCGATCTATTGAGAGTCGACGAACCTTTAGTACTTCAGCACCTTTTCAGAATCTGGATCTGATTTTTACATTTTCACAGAAGCTAGAATTGCATATAGTTTTTAAGATCCAAAGAGATTTAGACATGAGCGGCCAAAGCGAACAAAATCGAAAATAAGTCTAGTGCGATACCTACTTCCGAGATTCCAAACGATAGTTTTCATTCTAAAAACTGAACTGACACAACAAAGTTTTGTTTGAAATATTTTCAATGGCCACTCTATGCCCTAGTCAACTTATATAATTATGATATATCACTTCTTCCCGTAGGACATGGTTTATATTTCCAAACATTTAATGCTCTATACCTCAATATGTTTGCTATGATTAATCGCAAAACATCAAATACCGTTTTATGTGTGTTTAATATAATAATATTGTATATTATCAAATTGATATACAGAAAAAAAAATGCACAAATTATAGGACTAACTTTATTGTTAGCATTATTATATTGTTACTTTTATAGAAAAATTAATTTAAATTAGGTAGGTACATAAGTAGGAAACTTTTGTTTAGCTGTCCATTATTGAACTGACTCTAAGTATTCATATTCAACATTTGTCGCAACCCAACAGTCTAGAACGCATAACAGAACACAGAACTTTAAAAATCCTTTCGAATCCTCATTTCCATTCTGATAACCATCTAGGAACTCGTATCTACAAAACTAAACAGTTTTTTACTGGAATCATTAATCAGTTTCTCGGTTTGAATGGACACGGCAAATACCGCTAGCCCACCTTCCTGCTTGACAGTATTATCACGTACCAAATCTACCGAATCGGACGTCTAGACGATTATGAAGTTAATTTTTTATTCGCGTCCTTGTAGCCAAGGTTTGAAGGTCTGGAGTCGTTCGGCAGTTAGCCGGGTGTATTGGTATGGGTATCGCGCTCGACCTCCTGAGCCTGTGACCCACAGAACCTTCACTTGTGAAAGTCGGGAATGTATCTGGAGCAGGCAGCAGGCTATCGTTATTGGTGGAACGTGATACGCCGTTTCAGAAACTAGTGTAGCTAGCTAGCTACATTTGTTTGTGCTATTTTGGTCTGGTTTTGAGTTCACTAATATGATCTGTCTTAAGGTTACCAAGGACGACATTACGCTGAGCTGTGTCCTTTTGACTATAATAAATGACAATCGTATTTTTTTATACTTACGGTATTTTGAATTGTAGTTATGAATAAGTTGATTTATATTCTATTTGGTCTGGTAACAATTCTGATGATTCTCCAAATAATGGCTACCTGTATGTCGTTATCGGAACCCGCAGTTTGACGTCATGTAAAACAGGCTGCATTTTCATTAGGATATAACTCAGAAAAAATACTCAGAAGGTTTTTAAAATAGCCCAATAAAAGTACAGAACGTTTTAGGGTAAAAGTAATCTTGACTAACTGGACCAATTAATACAAAATAAACAGCCCAAGACGCCTGTTGAAGACTGTAAATTTAACGGAATACGAGTAATACTCGGACGGAATATCATTTGCAAAATTTTCACGTGTTTCATACACGTCTGTGAGTTTTAATTTCATATTTCCGTTAAGTCTATTTAAATACTCACAATATTAAAGTTGTTACGCGTACACACATGGAAATTAATTGGCAATTACGACAATACTTAATTAGCGAAATAATAGCAGGCTAAAGAATAAGCGAAATTGTGACTTATGTCCCGTGACATGATTCTTTAGAGCTCCACTCATAATTGATTTTACTACCTAGGTACTTACTTTACTTCTGTAAAGAATAGTGGGTATCATCTATCTGTCTTGAATTTAATTCAAATCATACTCAAATCCTTTCACTTATAACTCCGAGTAATCTTTAAAGCACCGAAATTCTTCATCAATCCATCAAGGTTAGGATGCGTTCAAATAGAATAGGTACTATCTATACGTATATAATAAAACTCTAACGGGGTCGTGTCTGTACATGAGAGATTTTTTGAAAATTTCAACGGTAGTGTATATAGTTATCGATATATCTACCGAAACACCAATTTTCGGAATTTTTGTCTGTCTGTCTGTCTGTCTGGTTGTGCACGCATCACTCAAAAACTACTGGACGGATTTTGATGAAATTTGGTATGGAGATAACTGAGTACCCGGGTCAACATCTAGGGTACTTTTTATTCTAGGAAAATATCTCATTCCCACGGGAAAATATAAAAACTGGTTAAAAAGAGAAATACGTACTACTCCGAAACGATAACACCTAAAAACTTGAAAAATGGTATGAAGGTGTCTGATATGTCATAGGAAATTGGTATGAAGGTATTTTTGGAAATTCCCACGGGAACGGGAATAAACTAAATCCAAGCGGGAAAACGCCGCTGGGCACCAGCTATTTGAAATATGGTAGGTATGTAGGTGTCTTAAAAATGTCGTAGGCAACCACTATGAAGGGATTTTCGGAAATTCCCACGGGAACGGGAATAAACGGAATCCGCGCGGGCAACGCCGCTGGGCATCCGCTAGTATATAATATACTAGCGACCCGCCCCGGCTTCGCATGGGTGCAATGCTAATACTAGAACCTTCCTCTTGAATCACTCTGTTTTAAAGACTTAAGGATATAGGAACAGATAAAGCGACTTTGTTTTATACTATGTAGTGATAAATAGAAGAATATCGAACTGTCCTAGATGGCCGGTGAAAATAATTTTGATACCCGACTACGGCGAAGCCAAAAGGAAGGGTTATGTTTTTAGCAGTCTATGTATGTTTGTGTTTTTTACATATTTTCCACCGTAGCGTAGCGCCTAAACTACTCTACTGATTTTACACACTTATATCCCTATCCGACTTTATCGACTGCTTCAAGGTAGGTTCCCTTCCTTGTATCATTACGTAACTTCTCTATAGAGTATCAACGGATCAGATCGCATTTTTTATGGTTCCTAATCTATAGCATTTAGATAACAGAAAGGACTTCTGGACACTTCTCGGCGTTCTAGAGTCTGCTAAATAGCACCTAAAGAGTCAGAACAGAAAGCAATGAGGAAACAGGGTCCTAGGGCTATCACTGCTCGTAATACTTATTTGCTTACAAAGCAAAAAAGTCAAATGCGAGCGTGAACACACAGTTAGATAACAATCGGGGGAGGCGCGAGAGTGAAAGCGTTCCGGCGGATTCACACGTGATCCGCCTTACGTCAAACGCGAGTAACTGTCGAGGCGAGGTCGTTGGTGCCGTGCGCCTTGTGGTTAAGGGTTACATTACTATACCGCTACTATGACATATTATGATTTAGGTCCCTCAATTTTAAGTCACCTCATTTTCACGTGATAACCCGTTTAAAAAGCCCGCTTCTCATGATGATATGATCAGTGAGGCTCGGGATAAAATCTTGGCATGTATACCGAAGTAGAGGAATACCGATTAGTTTTTCAAAACTTACGTACATAGGTATTTATCACTAGCTCGACGGTGAAGGAAAACATCGTGAGAAAGCCCGCAGGTCTGATAATTAATTATTTTCTATTTTATTATGTTTTTTAGTACTTGTACCTATTTGTTGTTATAACAGGAACAGAAATACATCATCTGTGAAAACTTCAACTGTCTATCACGGTTCATGAGATGCAGCCTCGTGACAGACGGACGGACGGACGGGCGGACGGGCGGACGGGCGGACTGACATCGGAGTCTTAGTTATAGGGTCCCGTTAACCCTTTGGGTACGGAACCCTAAATCACTGATTAATTGATTTGATTAATTCGTCAATAGCTATTGTTGCAAAACTATACTCCACATAAGTCCCTAGAAAGTAGATCATACCTCTCCTATGCGGCATCAAACAAAACATACGCCTACTCACATAACAACAATGCTTTGATGAATGGTGCTAGATGGATAGTGCCGCGGCCGGCGACAACGACAATTGACAGGTGTCGCGAAAGGAGACTGCTGTACAAGCGAAGAGATTAAAATATAATAGGACATAGAGCGGACAAACCGAGGAAAATTTGAAGCCAAAACTTATTCCAAGTGGAATAAGTCTAGTACAATTTCGACCGAATGACAGCTCGCGTTCATACTAACTGACATGACAAGGACATGACGCTTAGGCTTCAAAGTTTTGTATGAAAATATTCCCAATGCCCCCTCTATGCCCTATTATATTTAAATCTCTTTGTGTACAAGTAAGATTACGGTACCATCATGTATTATGTAGTACTTACCTATAGTCACTTACTCTATTCTTGAGATTACGACGACTTTAAAAAGGCTGTACAGCAGGCGTATTCACGGAGACTCGATACCGTTTTCGTTCGATTCAGATCGAGTGAAAAATTTTCCGAAGTCGAATCTATCGACTTCGGAAACTTTATTCTAGGCGTTTCTGACAGCCACGGAAAATTTTCCGAATCCTTATGTCACATATTATGACATTAGTTTTCGATACCAACATCAGCCCATCTCGAAAGTGTTCGACAGATTTTCCGATATCGAATACCTATCGAAGCTCCCTGAATATGCCTGCAGACCTACTTATACCTACCTAAGTATAGGCAGGATAGAATGGACAGGACAAGTTAATCAATCATATAGGTCTTAGATTTTTACTGATTAGCAACTAATAGCAACAGAAAGTGATAAAATTTCTATAATTAAGTGGGAATATACCTAGTTAATAGGTTTTATCATAAAGTTATATATAAGTGGCCAGATACATCAATAAAGAGGTTTTAATTGATATCTTTATAGTAGGTAGGTACCTACCAAAGAGTTTTTATCTGACTTAACACTTATAAATTAAATTCAGCAGTATTATCTTCCGCGGACTACGAGAAGGGACCACCGTGGAAAAATGTTTTTTTTTGCTGCTACCTACAAATAATATAATTTTCAAATACAAATAAAAACAAAATTCATTTATTTCAGTAGGTATGTCAAATACACTGAAAAGTCAATAACAAGGCACACTAAACTCGTCCATGAAGATTGGCTAAATGTAAACAGCAGCCCATCTCCACCGACGAGTTGCTGGTTCCAAATGCAGTACCCCGAGAAGAGCATTCTGAGTCAAAACGAGCTGAAATTATACTAGAAAGTTATAGGTAGTTGAAGTGAGAAGTAATAAGTTGCCAATTAAAGGATGTTAAATTTTAGTGTTTCTAACTTACAAAAGAAAGCCGCCTGCTTGTTCCTGGGTCTGAAATACCGATAGTATAGTTCCCTAACTTGACACTGAATGCACAAAAAATTCATTTTCAATCGCACCAAGTCGGAACCTAAACAAGCCGACTCATGTTAAATTCAAACATTCTCCTGTCATCGGCTGCTTTGAATTCCCCGGTATGGGTAGGAACATTTGTGGCGTATAACGATACAACGGGAGAAATGTACCGCTGCACTGCAGATGTTAGTTCCGTGTGAACCGCCCACAAGTATGTTTGGGAGTTGGGACTTGCAGGGAAATATGGGAAGCATAATACACCAATACTAGTCTCTAAAACGGAAAATATATTTTCATGATTGGGAAGGACGAAGTTATTGGTAAGAAAGGTAGCAGTAAACTTTCTTTTTGACCTAGGATCAAGCACTATGGGCCACTCATACCTCTCAAAGAGAAAAATTACAATGCTCCTTGACGATCGTGTCTATAGAATTGTTTGAACACAATTTATGTTCTTGGCTGGTATAATAAAGAGAGGTTCGCTCATAATATGTCCTATAGGTTCACCATGTCTTCCCATTTCGCACTGCAGGTTATCAATATTGCAAAATATCATCATGTCCTTCACCGTTCGTCGCGCTAAAACTTGTATCAGGGGGCACGGCTTTGAACCGCCCAAGTCCAGCGCAAAACCAATACAGTAACATACTTTTCTAGATTGTTAGTTTGCAAAAAGTACTTGATACAACCCAGATTAGAACTCAAATCTCAGACAACCTCTCTTATAACCGATTTACAGATTCATTACATCATAACCATCGTAGTTGTACTGACTTTGAACTTCAAGTTGATGTCCATCGAAGATTGGTAATTTCTGGGTCGATTACCAAGTTCAAATTGAATTGAGTAATGTTATACGCACGAGTAGGAGGTAAGGTATCGTACATTGCATGTAACAAAATAAAATTCAGACTGGAATTCAAACTAGTGATCTTAAAGTTTACTAGGAAACTTGGAAAGATTTACATTTCTACCTATCTAATTACCTACTACCTAGTACCATTACTACCTTTCGCTATAAATAATGAAAACGAGATGAAAATTATCCTGTTCTTCAACTAATGAAAGGTACCTATTCCCTGACAAATTTAATCACTGCCTATCCAAACAAAATTAGTATGTATCCAAACCCTTATAAAGAAAAGGGTTCTTAGAAAGAGTAACATGTCTAGTATTTGACAGTATCAGAAAGATCTCATGAAATGTTTTATAGCGACTCGATACCAAAGACTGGCTAAGTTGCCACTAAGAATTTCTCAGAACACTTCCTCTTGTAGAGAAATATTACATCTTTTATAGCATTATAACTCTTAAGAGACAACTGTTAAACTGCATAATGAAATGTAACTGTAATACAACAAGATCGCCGTAAAGTGTCGTGAGAAGACCGGGTACCGTTGAGCTTTAGAATCACTTCATGAGACAATGACGGGTGTACCAACCACGAATTTTATTTATGTTGTCCGGATAAAATTGTGTTCTTAGCGATATTGTTTGTATCAGCTCTTTTAATCTATCTAGAGGAAAATAGGGAACCAAACAACAATCATGTATTCATGGTGAATGATGTTGGAAACACTAGGTAGTAGAGATAGGTAAACTACATTGGCGGGGGCACTGCCGTGCCCCCAGATAAGTACCTAGCACTTGAAAAATCATAAAAAGCAAAACCTTATTTAAATACAGAATTTGATCCAAATTGTAATAAGAGCCGTTTCGAAGACACACCAAATATATTTTTTTACATACACGAGAATTGCTCATTTAATGAGCTAAGATATCGTGTACTAATTTTATGATTCAATTTACAAAATACATACTAAGATTTCATACATTCCGTCGGTGGTCTGATAAACGCTCTTCAAAATAGTTAGGGGTTATGCTGTTAATTACCGCTACCCTCACTCATCTCAATCCTTCTTTCCAAATACCAAAAATACCTGCACGATTACTCGCAGCCAGTACCAAAGATCGCCGCGCCCTTTTCTAGGGCGTGAACCGCCGTTACTTGACCGTGACCGTGTCGAACGATGACTCGACAACGTGACCACTTTTGACGGATGGTCGGCGCCGGCGGCGCAGCATGGCATAAGCCACCGATATTGACCGGTGTGACGTCAGTAGAGAGTTGAGGTTGGTTTGATTCTGTTTCTGAAGTAGCTGTGAGATTCCGATCTTTTTGATGTGTAGCAAGAATGCTTTGGTTGTCTTTTAGGTTGATAAGTTGATTTTCGATTGTAAAGAAGTTAGTGTTTTTACTAGATGTTCCTAGATTTACTCTCATTTTGGGTAAGTGGAAGATCTCATTAAATTAAATACACAAGGCTATATATAGGCATCTTCCGTGGCAATATATAGTTACTTCATAGCAATAGTTACTTGGCTAATACATCGACGGATAATATAAAAATACGAGTATATAGTGCATATAAATTTACGTTATAAATTGTAATTTCATCATCGTCCCCTGCACTGATCCTATTATTTGGGGAAGGCCCAGTACTTTAGTAATTTTCTCGACAGGCTGCCTGCTTGGTTGCTAGGTAACAACTCTCGTAGAAAATGCTATTGTGTTGTGACTGGACCCGCTAACATTCGGGTAGAGCCATCTTATCTGTGCTCTAGTCGGCTTTTACGCCAGCCAGTGGGTTTGAGAAATTACTACCACACCGCAAAAAAACAAACTATAACTTTAGTAGCAATTAAGCACATTAGACAAACGTCGCCCACTTTTTATCTCTTTATGATAGTAAAACGTTACACAACTACAAACCGAAAAATAAGATTCCCACAAACATTATCGCGGTAGGCAAAGCTAGAGACAATACATTTTGGGAATTTCTCATCTTCTCCAGTAGTAAATAAAGTGAATGCGGTACACGTTGCAGTGACATCACTACATGATGTAACATGGGATGCAGATCTAATGTAGGTCGTCCCGTTAGACGGAGATGGGCTTGTATACATACCTGCACACCTACAAGCTATCTTAGCTCAGGGCAGGTTATATTATACAGCCTCTTGTCTACTGGGAAGGTCCTATTCCATTATTTTTGGTGTGAGTTATAGAGTTCAATTCTGTTTACTAAGGCGAACACTGAATGCTTAACACATGATGTGATCCAACTGTCTGATTGATCTGTATTGATGGATCACATTTCGAAGATACATTAGACTACAATCAATAAACGATAAATGTTAATTGCGTGCCTGCGAACCACAGTCATTTTAAATGTGTAGAAAATGACCAAGACAATATGTTTTCCAAAAACCGTCTAATTTCAGAAGAAAGCCTAAAATGTTAGGAAGTTTTAGTACTTTCAGTTTCGTATTTGCTTACTATTTGGCAACGTCTCTTAAATGTTTTATATTTAAATTTCAATCCAGATTACCAGTGGAGAGATTAACTCTTCTTAATTATTTCAAGAAAATCACCCTATCCTACGTTTTCTACTATTCCTTCAAGACTCACACACAGCATCCAATTACCAAAGTGAGCATTTATGTAATCTCGAATAAATACCCGAGTAGGTTTGTATACCTTCGTTACCAGTGCCGGATTTATACTTAGATGGGTAGAAAACTGTCTATCTGCAAGTGAATTGTTTGAATATATATTTATTTATTTTTATTTGGGGAGCTTACAGCTACGTATACAAATTACTTAGTAGTCCTTGTGGACAAGCACATGCTAATTACAAGTTTCCACATATAAATAACCTACCTATAACCTATAAATATTTACATAGATTTAGTAGTATACTAAATCTATGTAAATAACATAACTTATTATATTAGTACAACATAGCAACTAAATAATACGCACGTATTCTAATAAGTTTATGTCATGTTTTCAGGAACCAAAGCCATTTTTGCACTACGTGTATAATTTCAAGCACGCAGGTATATAAAGCTGTTTTTTTCTAAAATTATAGTGTCTATCAAATAGAAACAGATCACGTTCATAATCACGAACGAACTTGACGGCTGACCAAGCCGAGTGAGCTTACTCTGAAATCTGCACCGATAGGCCGCGGTCTATACGGCCTTTTCAGAAATCAAGGCCTGCTCCGAGCCATTGCCAGGTACCGACATAGTACTGTTTTATGTTAATTTCCATCACGATCCCGAGTACAGTCTCCAGTACTAGTTACCGAGAACAGTTACCGTTACGCGGAAAACTCGAGCGAAATAATTGTGCCTGGTAACGGTCAGGATATCAGAAAAGTAACAGTGGCTGAGCTCTGAGCTATCGGGATTATGGAAAGTATCATGGAACTGTAAACTTGTGTGATTAGATGGGCATGTTAGCTGATGTAGGTAAGTGGGAAGAGATAAATCTGTTTTATAAACTATCAAGAAATTCCTGAGACGAATTACTAAAATGAAGAACAGCACAGGTGACACAAGGATACACGAAGCAGCAATAATAGCTGGTCCAGTTGGAAGTGAGATTATGAGCATATACCAATGAGCTACAAAACTTTTTCTCCTTTATTACCAATAACTTGTCTGCGGAAAAATACGAGACATCTCGAGGAAACCCGCAGGCTCGAAAACTCTTTTTGAGGCATCTGTAGGGTGGTGCAAAGTTACATTAGAATTTAAAATAAGTAGGTACTTAGTAGAAAAAAGTGACTACAAAAACTTACTTTCATCGCAATAAAGCGAATATGAGCTATCAAGTTATAATCTTCGGCTCTAAGCGCAGACACGAACCGATTGCAGTTTTTAATTGCTGCAGCATAAAGCATGATTATAATTACAGCATTAATTGTACTTCCATATTCATGACGAAACCGATTAAGACTTAGAGGCTCCTCATTTCTTACGTAGGTAATAAAGTGCAAAGATTGAATATTAATGTTTTCTGGGAACACTGTCCGTTTACAGCTCTCGGAGTTACAATTCCAGTAAACCATCGATAAACATACCTTGGTTCCGTAACTAGGGCGGTGCGCAGACTCTCGAGGGGCGCACAATGACCAGGCGTATTCACCGTTTCCGTTCGATTCAGATCGAGTGAAAAATTTTCCGAAATCGAATCTATCGAGTTTGGAAATTGTATATTAGGTTTTCTGACAGCCACGGAAAATTTTCCGAATCCTTATGTCAAATATGACATTCGTTTTCGATACCGACATATCTGAATAGCCCATCCTCGACTGATTTTCCGATTCCGAGTCGAATATCGAAGCTCCGTGAATACGCCTGACCAGACCAGGACCAATGTTGGGTAATGCATGGTGCTAAATTTATCGCATAACATGGGTGCAGACCCGCCCTACCATCTGCAGTGCACACAACTGATACAATCATTTTTTTTTTACAAAATTTAATACATACCTACTTACTAGAACAAAAAAAAATTATAGATATTGTCCATGTTATTGAAAGAGCCGGGTAAGACTGAATATTTATCGGGCGCAATAAAGGCTAGTTAGGGCACTGCTTGGCAATTAGCTCATGATAGCTACTGCTGCTAAGTAGATATTATAGGCAAGTTAGACACCAATGTGGTTAGCCAAGTGGCTTTGTATAACGACAATAGTTATAAAATGTTATATGCCTGCAGATTTACAATGTCTAGCGTTCTAGAATGTATACCTAGTACAAATAGGTTAGGTAATATTTCTATTTAATGTAATATCTACAAGTTTTTATTGTCTAAGCTGTTTGTTTTCCATAATAAAGAAAAATAAAATAAATACGTGGGTATACCAAAAAGTCCTTATATAATTGGTTTTGCATAGACAAGTCACGTGATGTTTATCGACAACTGCAACCAAGTAAAATAATTGACGCAACATTCTCTTATACTTTACTAGCTATAAATGTTTTAGGGTTCCGTATCTTAAGAACAGGACTAAGTCTGTTCGTGTGTAATTTTTTATGGCTGTCCCTTTTGAATTATTATATTTACCGGTTAACTAGTTGAAATTTCACAGAATATGTGTTACAACGGCGGACAATCTTACAAACAATGTGTTGTGTTAGTAACTTGTTTGTTTCAACTTTTTTTTTGTTTTTGCTCTATCTTAAAAATGATAATACTTACGTAAAATCATCAAACTTGTTGCGACTGTACTGAAAGCAAAGAAATAACAAAAAAAAAGTTGATTTAAAAAATCAAAAACCCGACTGCCTAAAAAGCTGGAAACAAGACCTATTTATTGAGTGAAGTAGGAAGTAAAGACCATTTGCTGGACAATCTTACAACAATCTCTCAGTTGGGTAAAAATAGCCAAGGCTGAGTCGGGATCGGTGATAGGGACGGCTAAGGATGCCAAACTAAATTTTTTTCGCTACATACCTACTTAATATAAACATAGGTAAGCACTCGTATTATTTGTTACTTATAAGTAACAACTCTTATATCCTATAGGTCCTACTTATAGAACATTTTTTGTTTTGGGATATAACTATTAGTATGGAAGTCCTCTTATTGAAAGTCATTGCGACTCCACCGCTTCGGTATGTATAGTTGAGGAGAAAAAGCGGGGCAAGAAACTCCTCAACACATTATTCTTCCACTTTAAATTATATAGGTAATTCTTGAACTTCAATAATTTAATTTCAAAACATTGTAGTGTTGAATAAAAAAAAAGATTAATCTTTGATATTATACGACAGTACGGAATACTAGTTTTGCAATCTGCGACTATACTTGACCGGTTTTTAATGGTTATGTATTTATCTGTGTATTACGCTAGGAAGCACAGCAATTAGGATTCATCCCGTGTGACCAGAGGCTTGCGAGGATGCTTCTAATGGATGCCACTTGCACTTGCGATGCATTACAGGATCTCAGTTATTTCTACCGGATTAACCAGCCCTGTTTGGATTTAAACTTTGCCTTTTACGTAATCGTGCTCGACGGGAAACTCATATGCAGTTGAATCTATTATAGCCGGGACCGGACAAACATTTCATATAGGTAGGTACCAAATAATCTTTTTTAAACGTCCTTTATGCGATCGAAAACCGTGGATTGACTGAAACCTCACATTTTTTTACTTTTAGACATGTTTTTACATTGAAGAATCATAATAACCTCTTCAAAGTGAGCTTGATAGCAGCATTAAGTATAATCTGCTGCTATTTCTAAAACTCAACGCTTTATGTTAGATGTATGGAACTTATTGAGAACATAACGTAGACGATACACACTTATAGGCATTTGCTAATGTGTATCGAACTTTAAAAAGTTTAATATCAAACAAACAGCTATGCGGGGTCAGTGAACTGTTTCAGGACGATCGCATGATACACCGCGGAAGTACAAGGTCTACAACTTGCCCTATTCATGGCGAGTGCGATCAACCTGAACTCATTGTTCTACCTGACTTACCGCGATCCAGGGCCGTGGTCAGTAATGGCATTATACTTTTCATAAGTAGTTACTTATAGGCCACTTCAGTTTATGTCACCTTTTCAAAATTTAATATTTATCACTAGCTCGACGGTAAAGGAAAACATCGTGAGGAAACCCGCATCAGGTCTCAGAATTTATTCTGAGACATGTGTAAATAGACCCGGTCCGGCGATAGGCTCACCACCTATCACGTTTAGGGGTCCAATATATCTCGTGAAATGTGGGTATTTCCAGTAATGGAATACCTCTGCCTACCCCCTCGGGGATAAAAAAGGCGTGAGATTATACTATATATACAAAATTTAATAGGTAGTAAACTCTATCTGCAAGTGACATGCTCGTAATCGCGAACAAACTTGACGGTTTACCACAGCGAGGGAGGGCAAAACTGAAATCGGATGCCTCTATAGGAACGTTGCAAGTTGCAAGGGCGGCCGATGGCCTAGGGGCGGCAACGCGATGCCACAACGGCCTATATATTCTACTAGCGACCCGCCCCGGCTTCGCACGGAGGCAATGCTAATACTAAAACCTTCCACTTGAATCACTCTATCTATTAAAAAAAACACATCAAAATTTGGGCGTAGTTTTAAAGATTTAAGCATACATAATGGACATAATAAAGGGATATAGAGACAGATAAAGCGACTTTGTTTTATACTATGTAGTGATTGACAAATCAATTCCAGCGGTAGACCTATGGATTATTCATTTATTAAGTGCATCATGTATAATATAGTGTTGTAAGCAAAGAGATTAAAATATAATAGGACATAGAGGGGGCATTGGGAATATTTTCATACAAAACTTTGAAGCATGTTTGAAGTTCAAGCGTCATGTCAGTTAGTATGAACGCGAGGTGTCATTCGGTCGAAATTGTACGCGACTTATTCCACTTGGAATAACTTTTGGCTTCAAATTTTTCTCGCTTTGTCCCCTCTATGTCCTATTATAAAATATATAATATATATAAATCTCTTTGGTTGTAAGTTGTTATTGCAGGTCTAACTTAAAATCTGGTAGTACAGTCAACAAAGTTGATAGTGTTACATGAGCAGAAACTAAGATTCAGTTTTCTCTTAAAGCCTTAAATGTATTTATAGTTTTTTTTTTGTAAATTATAGGGATCAAAGATACCTTTTGAAATAAACAATAATGAATAAGATTTAGTTATGACTACCCCAGAAAAATGAGTTCTTAGTTACTGGCCATGTAACCCTAACAACTTTGTTGACTGTACATGTTTAATCTTAATACGCCGCGCCCGCCTGTAAGCCGAGTTATCTATACTTACATGTATTTTATAACCCGGTCGCGAGAAAAATGCTAGTCTACACTATCTACCTACACTAATACATATTATAAAGAGAAAAGATTTGTATGTTTGTAACGAATAAACTCAAAACCTACATGACCGATTCTAAAAATTCTTTTACCAATGGAAAGCTACATTATCACTGAGTCACATAAGCTACATTTTTCCTACGGGAACAGGAATTATGCGGGCGGAACAGCTAGTCACTAATAAATAGAGATAAAAGTGCAATGTTCTATCTATAAATTTGGTCTTGCCCTGTTCCTAGATCCGACCCTGCCTATTGTATTTAGATCTGCAAGTCAACAAAAAGGCACAGCCAGTTCACTCCTGGAGGTCCACTTTAATTTACCGGATAGCGGGATGCACGAGTTAGATAGTAAATAAATCGGACGAAAGCTTCGCTGGCCAGTAACAGGTTATTGAATCTATCGGACGATATGGGATGTTTATGAGTTTACAGATAGTAGGGCTTAATGAGTTATGTTAGCTATTGACCGCTTATAGATAGGTGAAATTAGTCGTGTAGTAAATGAAGTACCTAAACTAAACATAGACAAGTTAACTGTGTAGACGGTGGATACCACAGAAATTTACTTACTCGTGGTAGGAAGCATGTAAATTATTTGGCTCAGCTTTTCGTGTATAGTTTGTACAACCTAATACGGAACAACCAGTCATTTTTCGAGATGTCGGTTGATGTTCGGAGGCAACAACGTTCGAACGAAGACTAAATGAAGCGGCGTAGACAGTAGTCAATTTGACTGCTGTTTGACACGCGCGGTACGTATACTCGCGTCATCTAGCTGGATTAATGATCTGTGGTGGATACCGTAGCCGACTTGCTGGTTTATCTTAGGCTCTGCAGCCGCATAAAAAATCGCCAGCCGCTATTTGGTCTTTATAATTGAATTGTTTATCATTCGTTACGTAACAACTGCAATAGTGCAATTTTAGCTCTGTTTGAAGTATGTTTGCCTCTGAAGGATGACAACAAAGTTCAACTTTACACACATTCTAATTTTAAAATTGCTTAACGGTAAATATCTATTTTCAACACACTTGCTCATAAAGTGGACATAGTTTCACTGCAATTAGGCACATAAAGACACCTGTAATCAAACTGTGACTTTTTCATTACTATTATTCACTAGTGAGTTATAGATTTTTTTTCAATTTTATTGGTTGAGTTGCTTTATTTAATAGTCTCATCTGATAGCGCGAGCTGTTGAGAAATATTTGTGGGATTCGATGCAACTAGCCATAACCCCCGGAAATAATCCCCCACTATCTCGTGAAGGGGTCTAAAAAATACACAAGTGAAAAGTCGTTACGTCCATAAAATAGTACCTCAGCCGAAACAAAATTTGATCATTGCGAATTCTAAATAGAGTCTGTGATTGTAAAACTAAATTGGCACCGCCCTTTACGATCACGATTTGGATAAAGGTGCTGAACTCAACCAATTGGATTCTAAAAATACTCTATAGTACAATCGTACTTCAATGCCCTTAGACAATTTGTGAGTCGGTCAGCTTATAAGTCAGCAATTACAATGCAATATACAACGCGTAACAGAAAAAGCGCAATTCCTCATACACCCCAATTAGTATATTAATATAAAAAAATATATAATGAAATCGAACTTTGGTTGTGTCTAACCAATTTTCTTAAATATCGATTTCGATAGAAAGCACTAAATTCAGCTACGATATTTCATTTTTTTGAAAAATTTATCACATATTAAAAATAGCTGAAATCGAATGTAGTCGATACTGAACAAACTGATTTCAGGAATTGCTGTTATTTTGTTACATGTTGTATATATTTAGTTATTTTATGGTCAATCTTTTATTTAACTATACCTATTAAGCAGATTCGTCATATGATTTGGGAGGTGTAGAGTAGTTTCATCATCATCATCATCATCAGCCGGAAGATGTCCAGTGTTGAACAAAGGCCTCCCACATAGAACGCCACAAGTCCAAAACACCACGCCAGTAAGATCACTATATACTTAGTCCCTTTTAGTCCTTTTAGTATCCGCTCAGTGGCTTAATAAATACTTACCTAAACAACACCCACAACTGGCACACTACCAAAGAATATTTGTAAAACGTATTTACAGAAGTGAAATAGTACCTCTGCCTACCCCCTGTGTGTGATCATCACTACATAGTATAAAACAAAGTCGCTTTCTCTGTCCCTATATCCCTATGTATGCTTGAATCTTTAAAACTACGCAACGGATTTTGATGCGGTTTTTTTTAATAGATAGAGTGCTTCAAGAGGAAGGTTTTAGTATTGCACCTGTGCGAAGCCGGGGCGGGTCGCTAGTATATATTAAAGTATATAAAGCACACTTTCCAGTGAACTTAACCCTTAAAGAACATTCAGAATTAAATTGTTAAAGCATTCCTATTTCCACTTGCATGCCCGCAAAGAACGTGAGTACACCGCATGCCGCCGCGGAGCATGCGCATGCCATTCTAGATAATGCAGTATGCTGCACTGCTGCCGTTGTACTGAGCACCGTTAGCGCCGAGAGCTAATGCTTCAATTCTGAGAAAATAAAGATACCGACTGGCGTCTACAGTACAGTTCCTAGACGCTTAACATTTGTAAATTTGAGTTGTCAAATGTTTCAAATTTTATGATAATTTAAACTTGACGTCCGCGTAAATTTTAGGTTACACAGGTTTAACTTTTTATAATATCAAGCGTTTATGGTAGTTTGAGCATATTTGAGAACAAATTGAAATTATTATTGTTGGAGTTGAATTTTTATTACTATTTTTTTATACTATTTAATTCATATTACCATTATTTGAGATATTTTCATAGATTTTATTTATCATTTTTTGATTGGTATTGTTTTGTAATTTTGAGTTGACATAATTTGTAGGTAAGGTTATTAGGTACGAGTATAAGAATCATTGCACAAAGATAGTCAGATATAGACAAATAAATAAAAAACTGTGTTTTTCCGGGATTAAAAGTAGGTAGCCTATCTCCTTCTCCAAGTTCCAATCTGTCTCTATCACTAAACAGTATAAAACAAAGTCGCTTCCCGCATAGAGACAGACAGACGTCTTTCTCTATGTATGCTTAGATCTTTAAAACTACGCAACGGATTTTGATGTGGCTTTTATAATAGATAGAGTGATTCAAGAAGAACACTTTAGTATCAGCGCTGCACCCGAGCGAAGTCAGGGCGGGTCGCTAGTACTCTATAATATAAAATTTACCAAGATCGGTTCACCGGTTTAGGCGTGAAAACGTAACCAACTCACTTTCGCATGTAGAGGTAGGTAAGGTATAAGTATTCGTTAGGATTGAGAATTAGCAGGCGTTTCACTCAGACCGCGATCACTCAGTGATTAAGTGACCGCCTAGTGAGATTACACCACCAGCTCCTCTGTGCTTCGAAAGACATGTTAATCCATTGGCTTTCTTTGAGTTTCGTCACAACACAGTGGACTTCGATAAGCTATGCCAGATGTCGAGTGGCTAGAACTTTTTGTTAGGAGGTTATCTCCCAAATCTCCCAAGCGCGGTAGGCTCAAAATACTTTTAGCTTGGCAGTGGGCTATTAATGTTTGATGATGTAGAATCGTCAAACTGTTGACACCTAGCAATCACGTAGGTAATTGTTTTACACTGGAAGATTTAAAAAAATATAGGTATATGGCGTAAGTATAAGGTATCTAGAGCCGAAGTTATACACGAGATTAATTGTTAAATATAGTTATGGTAAATGCAATTTACAAAGTCTAGAAACGTACGCACACTGCTACGTAGGAGCAGATGGCGGTTGTAGGTAGAGTGTACACGAATGGAAGCTACCAGCCCGTTTTTTTATACTATTACATATGTCCTAGCTGCACTGACTAAGGGTTAACTATTTCAAATATTTCAGTGTGTGATATTGACTACAATAATTAAATAATTAATGTATATTAATATAATGTTATTATTAGGGATGCCTCGATACGCCTTTTTGCCGATACGATAGGTACCGATAAAGATACTCTTATAAAAAATATCGGCGATACTGATACCGATACGCTTATTGAATTCAAATAGGAAGGTAGAATTGATAAAACTTAATACATAAGTACATTACATTTTTAAAGCGCGAAATTTAAAAAGTATCGTTGAAACAGCTATAAAAATATCGCCGATACCGATATATCGGCAATCCCAAAGTATCGCCGATATATCGGTATCGGTAGCAGATGCATCCTTAGTTATTATAGGAAATTTGAAAAAAAAAACGAATCTAATAACTTCACTTACCTATCACAAAAAAATTTTTTCAAACTGAAAAAATATCAGGCGGTGTGTAGGTAAGTACCAAAGACGTTTAAAGAAAAAGTTTCGAAAGAGAATGATTTTTTTCTAACCTCTTTGGTAAGTACCTTCTTATTTTACCTTCATAGTATCTTCTCTAAACTTTGCGCCAACGATAATCTTGAAAGAAACAAACGACGTCGATTAAAACACAAAAAGTTGAAACGAAGTGTCCTCTTTCGTCTCGACCTTGCGTTTTCAACACGCGACTTAAAGCAACTTCCACAATACGGGTAACATCAATAAAGCTGGTACAAGACACAGTCACTAAATAATCTAAATCAGTAAGGCAACTGCGCCTTTTGTTGTAGATAGAACCTACACTTCATTGGAGCTTTAGGCACATGAGTAAAGAAATTTAGGGTCGCCTCTCTTACTTTTTTGTAAAATTGTACAGTTTTCAATTTAATTTGAGTGCGTTACTCCAGCGGATATTTGTCGAATATCGGCATTTTCGGGATTAGACAGATAATTAGAAGTCCGGCTTCTGTAAATGTAGTGCAGATTTAAAAATTTGTACCTATTGCTCATAGTTTTTGAGTAATTTAAGGAAAACAGTTTCCGCTGGTGTAACGTTTTTCTTAAATTACGACAAATTTCCGCTGGAGTAACGCAATCTTTTAATTTGGGGTTCCAGGCTGAGACTGGAATAATCGAATTAAATTAATATTTAACGAGATATACTTACTCATAACTTCAATTTTAAAGAAGTTTTAAAATATTAGGTAAGTATAGAGATTGTAACTTAATTTTTAAACATCCCAGATCCGTGGCGTTTTACGCTTTTAAATGCAAAACGTAAATACTTCTCGAAAAGAGAACCTATTCCGGCGTGTGCCTAAGTGCGTCGTTGCGGACGTTTGTGCGTAGTTACAGTACTGATTTAGCTTATATATTTAGTGTGTCCAAGATGCTGACTGATTAAGCTGTGCACACATTGCGCAACGATCACGCGAAAGCGTGCATCCGACCGCAACTGATATTGATGTATTCTTTAGAACAGGTAAGTAAGTAGTTATTTAAGTGAGTCATTCACTATCCTTGTAACAGCTCCATAGAAAGCCTTTATTAGAAGATTAAAAATTTTCAAGCCTTTACTACAAGACTTCAAAATTTTTTTTCATACTTTTCAGCCTCTTGCGGAGTGCCCGATGGTCTATAGAAAAATGTCTAACTCAAATACAAATACCAGTTTAGGCTGTGCGTTTCCTGTCAGTCGAATCATTATCAAGTCATCATCAAGTTACACGCCAGGAGGCTATCGGTTTCATACATTTAGTTAGAAATGCCTACGTAATTGAGAAGTGTTGTGACGACGATAGTGTGTAATTTTCTTATAATATATACATATATATATATATATATATATATATATATTCTTACTATATAAAAATAAGTCGGGTTTTCCTTCCTGACGATTTAACTCCAGAACTGACGAACCGATTTCCACGGTTTTGCATTCGTTGGAAAGATCTCGGGCTCCGTGAGGTTTATAGCAAAGAAAATTCAGGAAAATCTTATAAGCATTGCACCCGTGCGAAGCCGGGGCGGGTCGCTAGTATATATATATAAAATAAATAGCGTAACGACACAACATGCTACAAGTGAGTTTAGTTCTAGCTATAGTTTTTAAAATAGAATGTGTAGAAAATTATAAGTCAACCCATCGCTTCGCATGTATTTTGGTTATCTATGCAAAAATATTTTTCTGTAGGTATAAATATACACCAAATAATTGTCTAGTCTAGATAGACAAGCCAATCCTATATCTTAGCACATTCTGTATTCCTATAGGTACTAAATAAGCATTTCTATCCAGTACGGTCTACAGTCTTTTCTATGCTACGTGACCATTTCTTCGTGCAGACGTGACACAGACCGCATTTGAAATTTAGATAGTTCTTCTAGACTTCATCGCATTTATTGAACTCATATAGTAGCAAAATTTTAAAATTTAGTTAAAACATGATGCTGGATGTGGGAGGCACAGGACCAGTCATAGTGGAGGTGCTTGGGGGAGGCATATATCCAGCGTCTTTGGCTGATATGATGATGATGATTTGAAACATCTCCTTAACAGGGATTCCTTTATAAATAGGTACTTACACTCCATATAATGATGATGGTTTATTTTAGACTTCATTACCAGACATCCAAGTGCATACTTAACTACATCACGCTTTATATCTTCCATTAAACGACGAATACGAGTTAATATTCAAGATGTATCTCAAATAGAAAGTACAAGATTAAATAAGCGATTTTTTCGAACAAATCGCTCACGTAATATTGCATCACAAGGGTCGACGACATCGCAGCTTGCTACCGAAATTGTTATACTGTTTGTGATTGATTAGACAATGTAAAACCAGTGACTAATTAATTACCACAGTTGAGTTCCATAAAAGTTAACTGTATTTAAACTGGCTATACCTATTCTCCAGAAAATTGGCCAAGTACCTACAGTAGTGGTTAAATTGAGAAATAATGACACTGTTAGGACTGAACTGTTAGGCACTTACAGCATTTTGAATTTTTTTGCGGTTGAACTCAAAAAGTCGTGTAATTACAAAATCTTAGGTTTAAAAATAGTTTCGAGATTAATTCAAAATCGGCAGAGGTAGGTAAGTATTTATTCCATTCTGGGGACACCACGGTGTCCACGGTACGTTTCACCAGTAGGTATATTTATTGGACCCTTAAACGTGACAGGCCCATCGCCGCACCAATGTGCTAACACAAGCCTGAAAATCAATTCTGGGGGCTGCTGGTTTCCTCAGCATGGTTGACTATAACATTATTTCCTAATTGATACAATTTACACGCACTTCGGCATTGTAAATCAAAACAGCTATTATTCATGTCATACCTACCCAAGTTTGTTGAACCATTAGTGTAACTATAACTATCGTCCTAAAAACGAGTGACTTGGTTGTGATATAATACTTATCCATATTACCCATTTTGGGTTCTTTTGTGAAAAATTCGTCTTGCGTTCGAAAAGTGAACGCAAGATCTCCAATCAACATAAAGATTGCATGTGCAAACAACAATGTGGTTAACGACATGCTTTTCTATTGTAAAAGCTGAGGTTACTCAAGATATTAGCATTCTGCTTGACCTAGCTCAAGTCACGTAATGTTTGGTTCACTTATTCTGGCTATTGTTTAGTGAATCTTCGAACACGACCGATACATTACTCGATGTGAAGTGAATCACTTTCGCAACCCAAGTGTACAGTACAGGTGTCTAGATATGGGTCAAATCAAATCATTTATTGCAATCCTTATGTTGTACATAGATAGTCTTTATATATTTTTAATTTCATGAATCGCATGTAAAAAATAATATTTATAATCCAGTTCGAGTATATGCAACGTGCTGGCCTATTTCCTATTTACAAACTTAATCGTCTTCCTTTTTGACGTGCGGTGCGTTGCTTCTTCCGTATATCTGTCATTACCGCCAGTGGAAGTCGAGCAAGCACTGACCGCTCGAATATAAAGACGATTGCGATTACAATTATAAACAGACAATAAGTCCCTTGTCCTGCGCAATTTTATCACAGAAGCAGAGTTCTTATAGGACTTCCTGTACAAGAAGAGCCTTGCTATAGGTACCCTATACTTGCATTGAGTTTGAATTTCTTCCTCTTTTGCTTTTATCTAAGATTTCTTCCCATGGCACCTCCATAGATATGATCGTGTCAGGTATTATGGTCATCTAGACGAGATTCAAGAACCGACTTTCGCATTTAATTATTAGCACTGGCGGACTAAGGTAGGGGCGGAAGGGGCGGTCCGCCCCGGGCCTCTGGTCCTGGGGGGCCTCCAAATTTAGCGAAAAGGTATCTTAACCAAATCCTAAATAAGGATAAGAGGCAATTGGGTGTTGGTTGGATGCACCATAGATACAAATACGATTAAAGCTACACTCAATTTGGAGCCCCCCAGGTCTCTTGGATTGTTCTGTGGCCACAATGGTAGGATAGGCTGTACAATGGCCAAAGGTGGTTGGCCGGATCTTTTGCAAGCCATCGGTCTACAGTTTCATCTGATTACTCCCCACATTAGCCTATTTTCAACGGTCGTTGGTTCATGTTTAGCAATGTATGGAGAACGTCTATTGACAGTTTTAAATGTAGATATGGTTCTTTATTTATTTGCTTGGATATGTCTGCACACTTGTTTGAGCTTATAAGTTGATCACTCCGAGCGGACAGTGCCTATAGCGAGCTCATCATATCATCAATCATCATTCGCATAGGTAGGTACTTCATGCGGAAAATTTGTAAACGCCATAATGCCTAGCTGTAAGTAGATTTAATATTTTGTGGTGTATGTACAGTTATAATTGTCCTAATATTACTTCTCTTCTTACTTTTTATGATTAACCGCATTGGTGTATACGAATCGCAATTTTGCGTTACTGCAAACACATTTAGAGCAAATGACATCCGGCATTTTAGTGTCGTTCTGGTTATTACTATTCCATCATATATTTTTTAGTTCTTCAAGGCGAAACGGTACAACAGAACAAAGATTGTCAGCTAATCTACGTCAGTATAAAACTGTTTCCAGATGTGAATTAAGCTTCGTGGAGTCCAAAAAAAAATATAGATTAGGTATGTAATGATTATAGATGATAGGCATGGTATGTACAAGAATGAATTTATTGCAGATCAGCTTTTGATGGTTGATAGGGATAAGCGAAAGGAGAAGACACTGTCCTAAAACGGTAAAAGTGACTTCCTCATAAACATTTTGTACCTAAAAGGTATGTAGGTATATTCGGTATGCTCATTATAACAATTTATTCGGCTTCCTGTTCCTGTCTCGCTCAAGCCTCTCGGATGAATAATAAACGTTGGGCCATTACTCTCTTCGACGGAACGGAACGGTTAGTAAAGTCTTCGAATATCTTCGGAATAAAAATAAATCTGACAAAGTTTCCAATATGGCAAGGGCACATAAAAATTAGTCTAATATCTTAGGTAATCATATTTATCACTAGATTAATAAATCTCGACGGTGAAAGACAACATCGTGAGGAAACCCGCAGGGTACCAGAATTAAATCTGAGGAATGAGTAACTGCAGCCTGGTCCAGCGATGGGCTCACCACCTATCACGTTTGGAGATCCAAAAGAAAATACTGGTCCCTTGCTTACCCCCTCGGGGATAGAAGGCGTGAGCATATATTTTATTTAGGATATCTATTCCAATAAAAAAAACGTTTTCAAAACATGGTTATTTGCAAATAATTAAATATCTAATATCTTTTTTCATCTTATTGTTAAAATCTCATTTTCGATGCGGAAATCAAGGAATCAGGGCAATAAAAAAGATGTTTGATTCGCGCCGACCGCAGCCAGTGACCATGGTAATTGGCTATGCTCATCTCCCGCTTAGGTAAATGTAAGATAAAAAGTTGGTAACTAATCCCTGTTGCCACGCAAAAGAAAATTGCTGACTTTTTTGTAGCATTGAGAAACAAAGGCGAGGATAGAATTGATTTAGTTTTTCACCGCACTTGACTACAACTTTCGATTATGTTGACTCAATTATTCAGATGTTTTATATATGTATACGTCCTTACTTTTTGTATTTAGTGTAGTTCATTGACCATCTGGCATTTTATTTACTTCCGTTGAAGTCTGTCCATCTTATTTACTTTTCGAAATGCTTTTAAAGTTACAACTTTCGATTATGTCGGAAAAAAAGCGCTTACGCCTTCGATTCATTCGCACATTTTCGCCGAATCAAAAAAACATTTTTCGTTCACGAATAGGCAGTGTAGCGTAACAGAGAAATGTAAAAGTATAGTTATTGTTAGTCATAGATAGCTAGGTATTTGGTGGAAACTATTGTCGAACGCAAAATTGATATTACCGAGTATTCAAGTACCTAGGTAGTATAGGTACGTAACTTTCGCCAAATTCGTTTAATTTGTAACAATGTACCTACCTACCATTTTTTGTTGCATATCAGAATTAGGTAGGTACCTACCACATTGTTTATTAGTAGTTATGAACCGTCTAAAACAGGTGCTGATACTATCTTCACAATATAATATTATAAAGACAAAACCAAAGTTTGTAAGAAGGGCTGCATATAAGTATAAGTGAATTTAGTCACTAAGAAGTATTTTCATTTTATTCCATAATTGTAAGACATTTTTAGTGTTGGCTGCATTTAATTGTTATTTCATATGTATGTGTATACTAAGGTACTAATTTATGTATATATCTACTAGAGTTTCCTAATATTAAATGATAATTATTACTAATTACCTAATTGCAGGTTGTACACAAAAAATACCATTTAACCTCCACCGTATCGTATAATTTTATTCGTACACAATGAGCTTATCTACTTCCTTAAAGAATAACAAAACAGGCATGTGCTATTCATTTCGCTAATTGTTAAATCGAGACGCTTAGAATTACCGCACGAAAAGTAAAGCAATTATAACTGAACGCACGCGCGGAAATTGGAACGGATTCGGTACAACTTTTTATACCAACTGGCTTCCATCGGGACTACTGTCCAAAATGTTATGCTTCTAGAGCCATTGGTATAGACTGTAAAGTTCTAAATGTACAACAGCATCCGGTAATAACATGGACAAAAAAAATTGCAAATGTTTTAAGTTCATTACTTTGTTCAGTCTTTATACACAGGTGTTTAGTTTAGAAAATTAAGATTCACTGTATATACTAGAAATGAGGTAACCCTGTTGGAAGTGAGTCATGGATGAGAACCGGGTTTGATTCCAGATCAGTGCATGTGTACCTACTTACGTAGCAATAACTTATTCAAAACCTTACGTAGGCACTATGTGCATATTAGTACAATATGTAACAGAATACTCTGTTGTAACAGAATAAGCGCAGTTTTGTCTAATTAAATTTCTTAAATAAAGAGCATTAATAGTACGGTTTCCATAGGTAACCCTAAATTCAGGTACGCTAATTGATTTTTCGGAAAAAATTACACATTAAAAATAGCTGAAATCGATTGAGTAGTCGATACCGACCAAACTAACTTCAGGAATTGCTCTTATTCGGTTAAATTTAGCTAGCACCACGGTGACGGCAAACATCGTGAGGAAACCCACATGCACTATAATTGGGTCTAAGATAAGTACCTAAATATAACATCACCCTGGTCTGGAAGATATACCGGTGAAAAGTGGGTACTTTCACAAATTGAAGACCTCTACCTATACCCTCGGGTATAATGTAGGTATGGTATAAATTTTATAAATATTTTATGTCGTGCACGTTTTGATCAATAAAATAATAATAACTTTTAAGTATACTATTTTTTAAATTACCGACTAAATTAATTGCTTACAGATACGTTTTTCTTCCTATAATCACAGAATAAACAATAAATAAACTAGAAAACATCAAAGGGACGAAGACATTTCACGACATAAATATCTGTCTTACTATTCCTCAGAAATCACAATTTATCGCTATAAAATCATCACAGTAATTGCAAATTTTCATCCTCAGGGATTCTAAAATACTAAACATGTTTCCTGCATTCAGTGCGCGAACTTAGTAATATAACAATCCTGTTTTACTCACCACTTAATATTATTATTGAGGAATCCTTCGTCTGCGCATCGATATCCACTAAAACGTTACAGGGCTGTATAAAACTTCATCAGTGCACTATTATTTTTTTAAACTCATCAAGTAATTTTTTTCCCGCGGGTTTATAACTTTTTAAATTCGGAGCGTGGAACGCGGCAAGAATGCGCGCGTCGTACAGCCGTCGCGCTCATCTATGAACTGGATGTTTTCTTGAACCCCCATCTTGGACGAAGGCCTCGGACCACGGACCACCTGTCAGTGGTATTTTAACGGGATGCGTGCGCGCAAGATTAGCTCCAGATTGCAGGGATTTAATGAGATTTCTTTTCTATTAGAAAATTATTCCATTAAAACTAATAATAATAATACATTGTGGGACACAATTCATACATGGTTATTCAGTCCCAAACTAGGCAGAGCCTGGACTATGGGTACTAAATAACTGTTAAACACACTTAAATAAATATTAAACACTAAACAAATTAACTAATTTATTTATTTTGTACAAACGCAATACATACAAATACATTTTTTTTTTTTTAAATCAATTTTTTATTCAGGCTTTTAATACAAGGTATTATGTCAGCCTCATAATGTCTGACATTCTAGGTAACAAAACAAAAGATAATAAAAAACAATATACGAACTAAATATCTATGCAGCGGCACTTCGTTCACGAAGGACTAATTTAATATATTTTAGAATAATTTTAAATTGTACAGTTACACAATTTCGCAAGATTATATTAATACCCCCATTTGTAATGTCCAGACTCCCCATAACGCTCCTTCGTAAACGAAGCAACCGCTCACATTCGAAAAGGTGCAACAAGTCATCATCTTTCTGTTTACAGAAGTCACATAGTGGAGAAGGTTTGATGCGCATCAGAAAATAAAATTTATGATGCGCATCAAACCTTCTCCACTATGTGACTCAATTTTATTATTAAACATTGCATTATATTTCCCTACTTAACACAAGTACCTACTTATATTGTTTACTAAAAATCTAAATTCTACAGAATAACATTACTTATTATTAATAAGAAAAATTTCATTACTGTAATTTTACAAGTTTTATCTAAAATTATTACTACCTAATTCCTCATTAGTCCTGATTATTAGCCTTATTTATTGAATAGAGAATTCCATTGACACAGATGGTTAAATATTTGACTTTATTTTTTAAGATAACCCTGTAGAATATAATATGTTTAGGTCCCTAAAATATAAAAGACTAAAATCCCCCTTTTTAGGGATCCGTAGCCAAATGGCAAAAAACGGAACCCTTATGGAATCGTCATGTCTGTCTGTCCGTCCCTATGTCACAGCCACTTTTTTCCCAAACTATAAGAACTATACTTACTGTTGAAACTTGGTAAGTAGATGTATTCTGTGAACCGCATTAAGATCTTCACACAAATAGAAAAAAAAACAATAAATTTTGGAGGTTCCCCATACTTAGAACTGAAACTCATATTTTTTTTTATTAAACTTATCTATGGATAGGTCTTCAAAAATGATATTCCGTTTTCTAATATCATTTTTTTCTAAACTGAATAGTTTGCGCGAGAGACACTTCCAAAGTGGTAAAATGTGCTACCCCCAGTCCCTTTAATTTCTAAAATAAGAGATAAAACTAAAAAAAATATAGTTATATGATGTACATTACCATGCAAACTTCGACCGAAAATTGGTTTGAACGAGATCTAGTAAGTAGTTTTTTTTAATACGTCATAAATCGTAAACCGCAATATACCTTTAATTCCTTTTTTATAGATTTTACGGAACCCTCAGTGCGCGAGTCCGACTTGCACGTGGTCGGTTTTTTTTATTAAAGACCGATGTTTTCCGGTAGCATGAACTAGACAATTATTAGTAACAAAAGTATAGGTAAGTATGTCTTCTCCGAATAAATGGCCCTAGGACTAGGATAGTACAACTATCTCTGCGTAGAAATCAGCTACACTAGGACGTGATTGAAAAACGGACTGACAGACATTTGCACTTATAATTAATTTAGAGATTCTTTCGTGTATCATATTCGGATTATCTTAACAAAATTGTACGCATTATACCACGACTTTTGAATATAGGGTTGCTTTTATACCAGTCAATGATGTTTGGAGCAGATTTCCTCCAGCACAGCCCAGTATGAAAGCGAAAATTAAAATGCAACTTTTGGGTGTGCATCTGGATTGAGGGCCCACTTTTTAAATTATTGCGAAACGAAATGATACTTACAGGGCATTTACTTAAAATTTTGTAAAACCTAAAGCAAAGATTCTTAAATTTCTTAAACGTGAATCAAAAGAGTTATGGTCAAATAGCTTGGGCCCTCAATCCTGACGCCTGCATAAAACGGCATAGTCGAATCTCAGAAAGTACTATCCCTGGGATAATAATTTTTATTCGAGTATTTAGTTAGGAATTTGTTAAATACATTAAGAAATTGTCAAGTCTTAAGAATGCGACAACACAGATTTATGGCGGTTTAGCTTGGGCCCTCAATTCATCAATTTTGATATTGTAGAATCAGCAAAAAATAGTAGTTTTTCTAAGGAAAGATATTAATACGACTATAATATATTTGAGTTCCATATCTCGGAAAATTTGTTAAAAAGAAATAACGACACAAAAGTTAATTGTTAAAAAGTTATTGAAATTCGTATTTTTTCAAAACGTCTGAACTGAGGGCCCAAGGTTTTTGTCAGTATTGACTAGGCTAAGCCTTCTACACTACCGCACTTTAGGCTAAGTATTTTAACAAATTTTTAACTAAAAGGCTACAAAGCGTCCATTCTTCTAAATGCCGTACTTTAGGAGAAAATTGATTTTCGATGTTTTATATGAGAAAATTCAGTAGGGTGTATATGATTTTGTTACTTTTTTGAGACAAATCAGCATGTACCCTCATATAAGATATTTCATAAGTTGTTGTCGGAAGCGATTACGTTTTGTGTGATCCAATAATTACTATAGGGTGTTATTTAAATGGTTATCATAGTATTCGTATTTTTGACGCCTGACGTACGCGCGTCCCCGTCATGTTTTTTGTTTAATTTTCATTTTGCTGTGTATTTCGGGTTTTGACTCATATTAGTGATAGTATAATATAATTATATACATACTATTTCATATGTTTTGGCAGATTATAATGTAAAAGAATAAAGATTTTGTCAGGGTTTCATATTATTTTTATTTTCTTGTTAAAAACAAATTAAGGTTACCCTTATTTGTAAGCTAAATATGTAAAAATGTTATACATAAAACAAAACTCTAACGGGGCCGTGGCTGTATATGAAATGTTTTTTGAAAATTTTAACGAGTCTATTTTATCTAGTCTATATAATTATCGATATAGATACCAAAACAACATTTTTTTAAATTTGTGTCTGTCTGTCTATATCTGTCTGTCTGGTTGTGCACGCATCACGCAAAAACTACTAGACGGATTTTGATAAAATTTGGTATGGATATAACTGAATACCCGGGTCAACATCTAGGGTACTTTTTATTCCAGAAAAATATCTCATTCGCACGGGAAAATATAAAAACAGGTGAAAAAAGAAATCGTAGTCGACCGCTATGAAGAGATTTTTGGAAATTCCCACGGGAACGGGAATAAACCGGATCCGCGCAGGCAACGCCGATGGGCGTAATATGTTATGTAGGCGTCTTCTATGTCGTAGACAACCGCTATGAAGGATTTTTTTGATATTCCCAAGGGAACTGGAATATACTGGATTGAGGAATGTTTTGATTTTTTGTATTAAAAAGGCTCCGATACTATCGGTTTTACCGATTTAAAAAAATCTTTTGCCAGTGGAAAGCGTACTTTTCTGGGAGTAACATGTGCTATAATTTTCCCACGGGAACAGGCCTAGACCACGTAACCGATTTAAAAAGTTCTTTTACCAATGGAAAGATACATTATCAGGGAGTAACAAAGGCTATATTTTATTCCCGTATTTTCACGGGAACGGGAACTACGCGGATAAAACCGCAAGGCACTGCTAGTTGTTAATATACAGGGTCATAATTTTAATACGTCCAATACATAATTTCATTGATTATTGGCACTTTCTTATTTTATTTTTCCACGCATACGTAGGTGAAGGCACAGCACAGCTAATCGTATATAATTATATCGAGCTTTATATATTATATACAATATGTAACAGAATAAGTGCAATTCCTGAAATTAGTTTGTTCAGTATCGACTACATATTCGATTTCATCTATTTTTAATATGTGTTAAATTTTTCCGAAAAATGAATTAGCATAGCTGAATTTAATGCTATCTATTGAAATCGTACTATTATAGAACGATATTTAAGAAAATTGGACAACTAAAGTTCGATTGCATCTTTTTTTATATTAATTTACTAACCGGGGTGTATGAGGAATTGCGCTTTTTCTGTTACGCGTTGTATAATTAGATATATTGTATCTGCGCTTTACAAAATACTACTTACATGATCACAACGAATACTTGTTTATACTTACGATAAACATTATGGTCACCCTACTGAATTTTCTCATATAAAACATCGAAAATCAATTTTCTCCTAAAGTACGGCATTTAGAAGAATGGACGCTTTGTAGCCTTTTAGTTAAGAATTTGTTAAAATACTTAGCCTAAAGTGCGGTAGTGTAGAAGGCTTAGCCTAGTCAATACTGACAAAAACCTTGGGCCCTCAGTTCAGACGTTTTGAAAAAATACGAATTTCAATAACTTTTTAACAATTAACTTTTGTGTCGTTATTTCTTTTTAACAAATTTTCCGAGATATGGAACTCAAATATATTATAGTCGTATTAATATCTTTCCTTAGAAAAACTACTATTTTTTGCTGATTCTACAATATCAAAATTGATGAATTGAGGGCCCAAGCTAAACCGCCATAAATCTGTATTGTCGCATTCTTAAGACTTGACAATTTCTTAATGTATTTAACAAATTCCTAACTAAATACTCAAATAAAAATTATTATCCCAGGGATAGTACTTTCTGAGATTCGACTATGCCGTTTTATGCAGGCGTCAGGATTGAGGGCCCAAGCTATTTGACCATAACTCTTTTGATTCACGTTTAAGAAATTTAAGAATCTTTGCTTTAGGTTTTACAAAATTTTAAGTAAATGCCCTGTAAGTATCATTTCGTTTCGCAATAATTTAAAAAGTGGGCCCTCAATCCAGATGCACACAACTTTTGGTATTTAGTATGAATTGATTAAAATAATAATGTGTTATGGAGTTTTTTGCCCCGCTTTTTCTCCTCAACTATACATCACGGATCAATGGACTTGCAATGATTGTCAATAGGTTCCTACGTTGAATAAAAACATTTTGATTTTATTAGCAAAACGCATGGTTGAAATAGGACCAAATGAAGACAAAATACACAATATTCAGCAGTTAGAAGAATGATAATTTTAAATTATTTTAACAGTCCATAATCAATATCACAGAATGTTTTACAAAGAGGCGCAATATTACAAGTCAAAAATAAACTCAGAGTTAGGTTACCACTCTATGCTTACACCATCTTCCAATCCGCGGCAGGTTTGCATCAAAGATTCTAGCCCAAATTTCCCTTTATATGAGAAAAGACTTAATATTATATTGTTATTAACTGATGATGAAGCAAAATCTACATTTTCCAATCCTGTTTTTTTTCTGATTTATCAGTTGCTAATAATTATTATTAATTCTTGAGGGCCCAAGTAATAAAACTAACAATAAAGACTATATATATCCTAGATAGGTACTTAAACATGTTACATATTTTTATCTGAACGATTTTCAACAACTGTATTTCAAGTATTTATTTTATTCATTTTTTTTATAACTATTCTACTCTCAGATCGAATTTAGAATACTGCAAATTTAATTTCTTTTTTCTAATGGAAGAGCTTTTGATCTTAATTTAGCTGATTGTGAGTATACACAGATAAGCAAGATTTAACGAAACCAAACCACATTTAGATTTGCTCAAAACTATCATATATGCTCTATATAATATCATATTATATATATTTCTCAAAGCTGGTTTGTACATTCATGCATGTTTTCCAAATATTCATTTACAAGTCTATAATTCAGGGTTCATCAAAAAGAAAGTTTTCTAAAAAAATTGCTTACCATTTCAATGTGAAATAAAATAAATTATGTCTCTTCAATGTTCGGGTTTTCAGAGAAAAGCTGGTCATCGTTGTAAGTCCTCAGGTAACTCCTGGTGGTGGAGTAGAGGAGGAAGCCCCATTTCATCATCATGAACGACCAGACCAGTCGGATGATTATACTTGTTTGGATTGGGAGGATATCTGAAAATTGTATCCTTTTTTAAGTGAAATGGAGGTAAATAGTGTAAATAATGGTACGGAGTGGAGGTGAACTTTCAGCAACACTTAATTTTTCACGGATAAACCTTTTAACCAAGCTCATTTTCGTCTTTTTTTCAAGGAGATCATTTTCATTCTAGAATTACTTACACATAGTTAATACATAGTTGAAAAAATAGCCTAAACTTTATGATGACAAAGTCATGGGGAACTCCTAGTTATATTTTTAGATAGATAATTTCGATCTTCATTTTGTAAGTAGTCAATGTCTGTATTCCATTGTTGGGTATTTTGCAAAATTTCTACCAACCATATCAATTTTTTCTTTAAATAAGAATATTACACAATTGCATATTATTACTCGATGCCCATTGTAAGTAATACTTAAACAAAATATTACGGCACTTAAACTGCAAAGTGATCTACAGTCCTTGAGGAAAGTTATGTAAACATATTGTTTATCAGCTGGTCTTAAATACTGAGTCATCAACGCAATTGCAAAATTCTGTTAAAATACCTCTAATACCTACTATATAATTAGTGATATTTTAAACTCTACATATATTTTTTTTTTTCTCCCATTTTATCTGCTATCGGCTTTTTCAGCCATAATCAGATGGTCTCATTGTTTTTGGGTTAATTGAGGTGTCATTTCAGTAAATGTCATCCCTCATATTTAGAGGATTTCACGCTCTAGTGCCTCTGGTCGAGTTGGAGGATATGCCATCTCTTCAGTCTCTCACTGCAGACTGCACTCAACAGGTCCCTGGCAAGTTCGTTGGTATGCTCAGCTAGTCTTTCTTTGTATGTCTTGCTGTACTTGCTAACTTCCTGCTTTACGGTTGGCACTTTTAAGTATTCACTTATCTCTGTGTTTCTGACAAACCATGGGGCACATGATATGGCCCGGAGAACTGTGTTTTGAAACCTCTGCAGTATTTCAAGATTAGAGCTGCTGGCAGATCCCCAGAGCTGTATACCATAAGTCCAGATCGGTTTAATTATACTTTTGTAGACCAACAGTTTGTTACTGAGTGTTAGAGGCGATTGTCGTCCAATGAGCCAATTTAAGCTTTTATATTTTAAATTAGCTTCATTTCTTTTAGTTTTGATGTGTTTTGCCCAGGTGAGCCTTCGATCTAGGTGTAGGCCAAGATATCTAATTGAATTTGCGCTGGGCAGTTCTTCACCTTTAATCTTAACCGGCGGACAGTCTCCTCTTCGTAAAGTGAATGTGATTTGTTGGGATTTTGTAGCACTGGTCTTGATTCTCCATGTATCCAGCCATTCGTCAATTTTGTCCAGTTGTATTTGCAATTTTTGTGATGCTAGCGTTGGATCTTTATCACTCGCGAGGCAGGCAGTGTCATCGGCGTATGTTGCTGTCACAACATTATCAGTACAGGGCAAATCAGCTGTATATACGGAATAGAGCACTGGGCCTAGAACAGAGCCCTGTGGGACTGATGCTTTAATATCATATAGCTTTGAGACTTCCTCTCCAAATTTTACTTGGAATTGTCTATCTAATAAGTACGATTTCAGTAGCATATAATGTGAGTTTGGTAGTTCGTTTTTCAGCTTGTATATAAGACCCTTATGCCACACTCGATCAAATGCCTGTTGTACATCCAGAAACACGGCAGCACAGTATTCCTTGTTTTCTAGGGATTCACGTATCTTGTTTACAACTCTATGAACTTGCTCTACTGTTCCATGCTGTTCTCGAAAGCCAAATTGATGATTTGGTATTGTACATTTTTCCTCTAGAACTGCTTTCAGTCTGCTTAGATATACTTTTTCAAAGACTTTTGATAACACAGGTAGAAGACTAATTGGTCTATATGAGCCGACTTCTGTTGGTGGTTTTCCCGGTTTAGGTATCATACATATCTGGGATATTTTCCATATTTTTGGGTAGTAGTGTATTCTTAGTAGGGAATTAAATAGCATTGTTAAATATACAACGGGTTTTCTTGGTAGATGTTTTAGTACTTCTCCTGTAACCAGATCGAAACCAGGCGCCTTTTTTTTACCCAGGTTTCTGATAGTTCTTGTCAGTTCTTTTGGTGTCACTAACTTTAAGGGCAGTGACAGTTGTTGGTCACTGTTTATTACTCTATCCACTTCACTCTCAAACTCGATCATAGTCGAGCTGTTTGGCGTAAATACTTGGCTCAGATGTTGCGCAAAGAGTTCAGCTTTCTCCTGAGGTTTTTTGGCCCAGGTTCCAATACGCGTTTTTAGGGGTGGCACTGCTTCTTGAGGTCTTTTAAGTTGTTTTGTTATTTTCCACAGGTTATAGTTATCACGCTTAGTGCCAGAGAGCGAGGACAATTTTTGCTGGAATGTATAGTTTTCGTTTTCATTAATCATGTATTTTAGCTCTCTAGCAGCTTTGTTTAACGCAGTTTTATCTTCTCTATACCTACTCTGTTGCCATCTTCTCCTCAGCCTCCTCTTTTCTTCTAATTTTCTACGTATTTGCAGAGGGATGTTTGTGTTTTCAGTTGAGGTTTTTAGGTAGGGAGTAGAGCGCCATGCTGCTTCTTGGATTTTATTAGTAATATAAATTGTGGCTTTGTCTATGTCATCTTCAGTTTTTAGTCTCACTCTCAGGTCTACTTCAGCCTCAAGGTAACTTTTAAAAGCCGTCCAGTCCGTTTTATGATTTTGCAGTGTCATTGGTTGCTCTCGGAGAATCACAGTTGTGCTGAGTGTGCTTATAATTGGTGAATGATCTGAAGATGTATCAAGGCAGCTTTCCACACTGAGGTAAGTATCTTTGAAGCCTTTTATGATGAAGAAGTCCAAGAGGTCTGGTATTTTATTTTGATCTGTAGGCCAATATGTTGGCTCTCCTGTTGAGAGAGTTGTGAGTTTTAGGCTGTCAATACATTTCTTCAGTTCGCGGCCTCTTGTTGTGATTAGGCGGGATCCCCAGTGTGTGTGTTTGCTGTTCCAGTCTCCGCCACTTATAAATTTGGGATCAAGAGATTTAAAGTAGGTGGTAAACAAGTGCTCATTGGTAGTGTGTCTGGGAGGGCAATATGCAGCACTTATATTAAAGGTTCCACATTTGTCTTGAACCGAAATTGTCGTTGCTTGCAAGTAATTTTCTCTGAACTCACTGTGTGGGTGGTGTTGAATGTTACTTTTAATTATAACTGCTGATCCACCATGCGAGGTCCCATCCGGGTGATTGGTGCAATATACATTGTAATTTTTCAACTTGAATGCTTTTCTGTCATTTAGGTGTGTTTCAGATATAAGTATAATGTCAATTTTATTTATTTCAAGGATGGTTTGTAATTCATTTTTATTTGGTGTCAAACCATTTATATTCCATGTTCCAATCCGTAGGCTGGTCACGGTAGCTTCTGGATTAGTGTAGTTATGAGGTTCACAAGGGCCCCCATTTGTTGTATGAGTAGTTCAATTTTTTCTGTTTGTTTGCTAATTGTGTCTAATAATGTCTTTTGATATTTTTTGTTTGTATGTAAATCATTTACATTGTTTGTCTGTGGCTTGGTAAAGCCATCTTTATGGGTATTTATGTTTATTTTCTTTTTCATAGGCTGATTATTATGTTTTGTTACCTCGCTATAGGTTGGCACTTGGTTTACATTTTGGGTTGAAGGGAATATCTTTTTAATAGCACGTTCATCAGCGTCATGCACAATGGCAGCTTTTTGTTGAATGGTATGTGGTTGAGGTGCTTGAGTTTTTGTAATATTGTAAACTAATTTTGTAAACTCTACATATGCCAATAATTTCAATAATTAAACAAAGAAGGTTTTATTTAAATTTAAACAATAACTGCTAGAAAATTGACATATAATCTTGCAATAAAATTACTAAAAAATCAAATGTGTTTGTTGATTTGTTTTTGTCCTTTTATGCAGCAACCAAGTAAGATTTAGATATGATATTTTGCATAGATAGTTGGAGTATTGGTACCAAACATACACACTTTTTTATAACAATATGTGGACAAGGTCATGGTCAGACACTAGTCAGAAATAAGGGCACATTTGCATTAAACCAAAAGTAAGATAATTAATCTTCTAAAAAGTTGCTAACTTAGTTTTAAAATGCTATACAAACCTACCTCATTTATTGCTCTTTCTATTATTGAATACATGATTTAAAAGAATAAGCGGAGAAACAGATAGATGCAGATAGCAACTTTGTTTAATACTATTCAGAGAAGAGAGCTACCCAATATAACACTTACCAGCCCTGTAGTAAATCTCTAAGAATACATAAAATAGAGTCAGTGCTGCTCCAGAGACAAAGCCAACAATGCCAAAGTCACCAATGTATTGCAGAGCTTTCCTTGAGAAATTCACATGGAGAGACTCTTTCAAATAGTGGCAGTGGAGCATGAGAGCCAATGCTGCATGTATTCCTGTTTTAAAAAGAAATACATATATTTTAAAAAAGGAATTTGGGATCAGTAAGCAAATGGACATTTTGTTATAATCGGATTGCAATCGTTTAGAAAACGAATAGTTTTAACCGAATATGTACCTTTTCTACATCGAATTTCTGTCTGTATAAATGTAGGAATTTTCAAATAGAAAGGCAAATGTTATTCAGTATGTCCCTGAACACTTACCGGACATCAACGCCCATAATCCAGCTTCGATGTTCGCGTAAACAATGCAGAAACATATAAAAGCTGAGATTCCGAGGAAAGCGCCGATGGCACTTATTGCAATATGAATCTTGGTGCGTAACATTTTGACGGTGGCACAAACTTGAGTATCACAACTTGATCACAACAAAAAACTTCTTATGCAGTAGATAACTTTTGTCGTCAAATCAAATCCAAAGTCAAATTGCAAAAATTACAATAAATTCGTTTGTTTTCTGACGTCGCCTCACGGTTCGCTAAAATCGCCAAACGCAACAAAATAAATATTTCGTTTGTCAAAGTCAGCTGTCAGTATTTTTTTTCCGCTCGTTCTAGGAGCTGATTAGAAACATCAGATGTCTCTGGTCAAGATAAACGAAGACAGCTATATACAAATTACACAAGCAAGACAGTGAAAGAAGGAAGGGAAAGGTTCATGTAGCTACAAAAACAGTAAATAACAATGAAAAAAACTCTCTTCACAAACTTCAAGCTTCAAGCTTACTTACACAGCTGATAGCATCTAGTTATTTTTATTTAGATATTTTTTCTCGCGGAATAAAATAATTTCCCGCTCAGGAAACAGTAATTTAATGTAGTTGTAATAAGCTCTATAATCATTATATAGATAACGATAGTTATATTCCTCTGGATAACGATATGAGCAGAGTTTGCCAAGCTCAGATGAAGAAACTGCTGGACCTGCTCAGCGAGGAGGGTGTTCTGGTGAACGGGAAGGTGAACTACAACGACACCAACAAGCAGGCCTTCTGGAAGCACGTGGCCATGCAGTTGAACGCGGTCGAAGGCGGCGCCCACAAGAACACTTGGAAATGGTGTAAAGTGAGTAGGTTTATTTATAATAGGGCATTATGTGCTAAGGACTTAGGACTAAGTATTCCTTAGGATGACACTCTGACCTTATTATCTCACTAGCAGTCCTGCGCGGTTTCACCCGCGTAGTTCCCGTTCTCGTGAGAATACGGGAAAAAAATATAGCCTATGTTACTCAGGGATATTGTAGCTTTCCATTGGTGAAAGAATTTTTAAAATCGGTCCAGTGGTTTTTGAGTTTTTAAAATTTACAAAATTCACCTGATATGTAAGTCCAATGTGGGTTTCCTCACAATGAATTCCTTCACTGTCGAGCTAGTGATAAATATGTACGTAAGTTTTGAAACTCATTGGTACATGCAAGGATTCGAACCCGAGCCTCACTGATTATCATCATGTGAAGCAGGCTCTTTAACCCTAAGGCTGATACTTTTTTTTTTTTTTTTTTTTAAATCAATTATTTAAACGGGCTTTTAAAGGAAAACCTTTATGTCAGCCCTATTGGGCAAAACTAGGGATGCAATACACACAAAAAAAAAAACAAATATCTTCTACACTCCCTAACTAAGACGGCTGCTGCTCTATAAATATGAAAGATGGTGAGACTATTGTTGTCCAGCCTCCGTGAATACGCCTGCTGGGGTGCTGTTATGTAGGTATGCCTCAAAACCAATTCTAGAGCTAAGGCTTTTCCTTCAGCTTCAAGATAGGTAACGTATAAATATGTAAATTTAAAAAAACTAATTGGTGCTTGCCCTCATTCATACATGGGTATTTCACCATAAAAACAATTATTCTGATATTCAATCCTACAGTTTTATCCTGTTTGGATATCCTATGGGTTGAATTCCGATGGGTCCAGATCAACATTTATAGTATAGGTTGAATCCTTGGTATATTATATTATATATTTTCGATATTTGCTATATTTTCCAGATGTGGGCAGACTGGAAGAACAAGACGAAGAAAAAAGCAAACATAGTACTAAGAAGAAAAAGCTATAACTTTGAGCATCCGTCTCCAACACTGACCAATCTGGAATTACGGTTACTGCGGATGATTGACTACCCAATGGACGATAAGGCAGACTTATTGCAACTGCAGATGGTAAATAAAAAAATCTTTATGGTTATTTATTACACCTATTAGTTTTTTAGTTTGATGAAGTATCTTCTTTTTTAATATTTGTAGGTGAATAAGAATGAAGCTCCCGATATTGTAACAGATGATTTGCCTGTGGACTATCTAGCTGATGAGTTTGAGTTCCAATCTGACAACAGAGAGAAAATGTCTTCAGATGATGAAGATAAAATGGGCGAGTTTTTTGATGAGAGCAAGGATGATTTAAATAGTAAGTATAACCATAATCATCAGTGTTTTAAAAATAGGTACCTTATAAATACTTAGCTCTAGAAAGTAGGAAACTTGATTAAGCTATACTAAATACTTGGATTTGAAACCTCAAATCTAATTTGTTTAAAATTAGCACTAAAACAGCAATGATACATGCAGATGACCAATTGTTCGATGAAGAAGAATCAGATGAATCAACAGACAGAGAAAGAAGGAGAAAAATGAAAGGTAATAAAAGCTTGATTTTTATCGCGTGTATCCATCTTGAATATTCAACTTTCGTAAAAGAGAAACAAATAATAACTTAATAAAAATTACAGCAAAGAAAACAAAAAAGAAAAAAATAACAAAAGAGCAGCATAAAGTAAAGGCATCAATAGCACTACAAAGAGAGAAAGCATTACAGAGAAGAGAAGAATTAAGACTGAGAGCTGTTGAGTTAAAATTAAAAGGAGAGGAGTTGAGACTGAAGGAGATAGAAATGAACAAAGTGAACTATTTGACCAACATTGAAGAGGAGAAGCTGAAATGTTTCAGAGAAATATCAGCGTCATTGAAAGAGTGAGTTGCACAAAATATTAGAACCATATCTTCTAGAATTTGTTTTCCCAGCGCTTAAAAAACAAATAAAATGTTACAAGTAATACCTCCTGTTTCAGATTTTTAGAACGCACGAGAACGGGAAACATTCGTTTTCATAATATATGAATAAATGATCCTCCAGATGCTTTTGATAAGTCACTCTTAAAAACAAGGACCTTTTACACAATTTTTTCAGTAGTAACTGAGATGATAATCGTGAAAAATCCATAAGTTTTGAAAAGAAACTTATGCCAGGATGTGTTTTTAATCAAAAACATTAAATTCGATAGTCAAGCAAGACACCTGTTTTGAAGGATTTCTAACTATTACTATGATGGTAAAGCTCTTTTGGAAGACATGCATTGTATTGTGTTGGATAAAATATGAACAAATAATAGGTAATTAATTATAAGGATCATAATTATGATAGGTGAGAAGTTATCAATAAACTTATTTCATTTATAAAAATCTTTTTATTCAAGTAACCTTTAAAGTTTTAATGAAATTTAACTTTAACGCAAGTGCTTAAAATAGAAATTATTATGTTTCTACGATAACAAATAAAATATTAAAAATTAACTACATACTATGTGATATTGCCACAAAAGATCGATGTTTTATCATCATTCAAATTGATAATTAGGTATCAATCAACATAATATAACATAATCACTAGTAATTAACATTATTGGCTTTTAGTTATACTAAAAAAGTATGTATCACTTCTCTCAGACTTATTGATTAAGATAACAAAACAACTTTAAACTCTTCCGAAATCATAAATCAACATTCAGTGTTAACTATTCTATTAAATTTTAGGGGTTCCAGTATGAAATTGTGAAAGTAATTAAGTTTAATCAACAACATTCGTCTAAATTTAAAAAGAACTAAATAGTTTTTAAAAACAGAGCATATCTGGCGCTATATGGCATTAACTCTGTCTAGCTTATTTATCAAGTATTAAAGTCAAATGTTTTTGCTGCATGTATAATTTAACCAATGTAGTCATCTCCCAATGCGCGCTGGGCTCGCGTGGAAGTTTATAGACCATAGTTCCTTATTATATGTGAGGATAGCCCATTAGCTCAGGAGCTACCTGAAGAAAGTTCACTTTTGAATTAAATAATTATCTTCGGATTTGTCAGAATTTTTTGCAATTCCATACTTTAACCGCTATTACGTTAAAAATAACAATCACTTTTCAAACTCTTAACAGTCTCCGATAGCATGGCTTGAGAGTACTTAACGTTAATTCGTCCATTTGCGACAGTCTATGCACGTGCCGAATGTGGCTCTTCATGTTGCCTCTTTGGGCGTATCCTCTCGCACAGATAGGACACTTGAATGGAGTTTCTCCGGTGTGAAGTCTCATGTGTTCTCTGAGGTAGTCTTCATGGTAGAAACTGCTGCCGCACACGCTACAAATGGCTGGTCTTTCACCTGAAAAGATAGAAAAGGCAAATTTAAAAGTAACCTACGTTCTTTGCAAGTCCTCTCAAACCAAGAATCATAGACACAATTGATTTTTAATTTTTATGCTGCGCATTGGATCAAATGGTGCTGAACGAATTAATGTAAGAACTAGAGCAAGATTAGTAACCTTAACCCGTCAGTTTCTCAAGACAAACCAGTTTTTGGTCTGACTTATGGATTAGCATACGACAGTTAGAGGGTTCGATACCCGATAGTCAACTTTGTGATCCCTAATTTACTTCAAGTTTAGTAAAATACAATAAGAATATCAGTTGATCTGATACAACATTCACAGAACATAATTACAATCCATATCTTTTAGATCAGACCTTATTGATTGCCATAACATTTATTGATGAATTCATGTGCTTTGGCCAGTTTCAGGGAAAATTACAAACACTGTTAATATGTCAATATCATTAATAAAATTGTTTGTTGCTGTAATGTTTGAATCATGGACATAGTATATAATATTGTATAACTACATAATAATTATGAACATATTATGTTCATGATTTGAATATATAAATTTAGTAACATGTTATGTAACTGACTTTCTACATTTGATATAATTAAATCTTTTGTCTTTTGATTTTGAATTAATTATGAAATTCTATATCTATGCTAATATTATAATAAAGAAAGATATACAAATCTTTCTTGTATGTTTGTATCTTTTTGTTACAAATAAACTCAAAAACTACTGGACCAACCAAAAATTCTTTTACCAATGGAAAGCTACATTATCACTGAGTAACATTTAATTCCAGTTTATATTTAATTCCCGTCTTCCCACGGGAACGGGAACTACGCGGGTGAAACCGCACAGAACCGCTATAAAGTATATTTTGGCCAGAATAAATTAAACAAAACTTAATTGGTTTATTATCAAATTTTAACACATAACGGTTCCTTTCTTATCTGATCAATAGTCCTATCCATTTTGGGTGACAGACAATTATAATCTAGATTAAAGAACTTACCAGTATGTACCGATCTCTCATGTATTACCACAGATTTATTACAAGCATACAGCTTGTCACATAGCTTGCATCTATATATCTTCTTTTTCTGTTTCTTGTCATGCACTTTTCTATAATGGCCACTCAATTCCCCCTTGAATGCAAACGACTTGCCACATGCGGAGCAGACAAAATTGTTTTCGGAGTCCGAATGCTTTCTTCTTATATGCCTCTTTAAATAATAAGCTGAAGAGCAGACTTTGAAACATGTTGGACATTTCACTTTCTCGTTGAAATGCATTCTTTTTTTGTGCGTGTTTAATCTGTCCTTGTTCTTGAAAGTTTGTCCACAGAGATCACAGAGGGACGATTCTCGGGGTTTATTTACTTTTAATGGCTTCAATGCTCTCTGTTTTGGTTGTTTTGGTGTAATTGGCTTTGGTATTTTCTTATTTACAGCTAAAGGGGGTGATGATGACTTGGTACTGGAAATAATAATGATTGAAATTATTTCTATAATAAACTAGCGACCCGCCCGGCTTCGCACGGGTGCAATGCTTATAAGATTTTCCCGCTTTTCTGTTGAAATTTTTCCTGAATTTTCTTTGCTAAAAAACCTCACGGAGCCCGAGACCTTTCCAACGAATGCAAAACCTTGGAAATCGGTTCGTGCGTTCTGGAGTTATAGCGTCAGGAAGGAAAACCCGACTTATTTTTATATAGTAGATATCCACTATTTATAGTACACCAATAGAAAATATGTCATTGATACAATGACCAAAAGAGTATAAAGGGAAGTCTCACTTTAACTGAACTGAACTCTCGCTTTAAGTGATTTCTTTAGACAATCCATCCTATATCTATAAATGTATATAAAATGATAAACTGACTGATTGGTGATGTATGAAAGCACAGCCTAAACCACAGGGTCTCGACACTTGAAATTTTGCACATAGATAGCTTATACAGTGCATGGCATCCACTACAAAAAAATTTTGTAAAATTCAACCCGTAAGGGGCTGAAATAAACGTGGGCGAGCGAAGCCGCGGGTAAAAGCTAGTAAAACTATAAACGCGAAAGTTTGTGAGTATGGATGTTTGTTGTTCTTTCATGTAAAAACTACTGAACGGATTTTGATATCTTATACATCAGAATAAAACATAGGCTATTGAAATCGCGGGGCGCTGCTAGTCCTATATAAAATCTTTCTCAAAAAAGTACGTACATACTACTTTTCTGAAAGTTTCTAATTTTTACCATTATATTTTTTGGACAGTATTGGGAGCTGCAGATTTCCTCACAATGTTTCGTTTGACCGTCACACTTGCTGATGAAGATAATGAAGTGCTTCTTATTTTATTACAATTTACAATTTTGGAGAATTAACACACATAAACTACTTTTAATTCATACAGCTAAAATAAAAGTCCAAGAATACATTACCACCATTTTTCTCCAGTCCATACAAAAACACCTTCTAATATAGAAGAAGCTATCTTGTTTGTGTTATTCTTTGATAAAATATTATTTTTACTACTTTCTTTTTTATTTTTGGGTTCCTTTTTAAATTTATTTTTAAATTTCAGTTTTAATGGCTTAGTGAGCTCTAGAAATTGATCAGCATTATCAAACTCAAGTTTTGGCTCCAATTTTATACATTCTATATCTATGTCCAATTCAGATTGTTCATTGCTGCTGAAATCACTAAGTTGTACGGTTTCTTGCTTCACAACCAGTTGTAACCCTTGCTGTAGTATTTTAAAGGAATCATGGTACTGTTTTATGAATTTGGTAACAGTATTTAATGTGATGTGGCATAATTTACATATCTTACGTGGATACCCTTCTACATCCTCGATCTGCAGAAAATAAGAAATAAAAAATCAAAAAGGAGATTATTTTTATTTTCATTTCACTAGTTTATATCACTACATAGTATAAAACAAAGTCGCTTTCTCTGTCCCTATGATTTTGATGCGTTTTTTTTAATAGATACGAGTGATTCAAGAGAAAGGTTTTAGTATTAGCATTGAACCCGTGTGAAGCGGGGCGGGTCGGTAGTAATATTATATAATAGGCTATGAACCTTAGTAACTGGTTCTAAAAACTAGTAAAGTGCTAGTCGGATTTAAGGTTCCGTAACACCATACCATAAAAATGTAAAGCAACATACACTTTTTTGTATGGGGACCTTCGGCTACATAATGCCATTAATAAAATGGAGCAAACTATGTCAAAAACATGTTTCTTGTTTAAGGGCCTGTATTCATTTTTTGAAAATTTCAACTGTCCACCTATTACAGTCTATGAGATACACCCCGCTTACAGACGGACTGACCGCAGAGGCTTAATAATAGGGTTCAATCACGTACAATGGTCCAATTCAAGGACTAAGTGCGGAAACCAAATCCCTAACATAGAGCCCCATTGGGTGCGGAGCCCTAAAAAAGAAATATGTAAAGATAATCTCACCTTTTCGCCAAGACACTGGGTCAGTTTCGAATTTACATTCGGATCTTCAGCATTCTCGGTTTCGAATATTGGTATCTCGGCTCCATTCACAAGGCAAATTCTACATAGTGATATGAAACTGTGGGTTTCCATATTGATATTTAGGTACACTTGAATAGTGCAGTGTTTTCTAAAGTAACTATAAGCTGACGAACTAAACCATTTCGTAAGTTGGAAATTTGTTTATTTTCTTTCAGTTTAATTTCTACCTACACAAACACGTCTTGCTTTTTTTTTTATTGGAGGTGTGCTTTTTTGGAGAGAAAATTACACACACTAGATGTGAAAGAGTTACAGCTAGGTAAGGCACTTGTTACTATCTTCATTTTTCATTGTTTTCACCCAGTTCAGCAGGACTGCAATATTTATTTTAAACTTATTATGAAAACATAATTCTAATTTACATAATAATAAAAATAGTATGAATGCGTCGTGTCGGTAGGTATTCTATCTGTATGTCCCCCTACATTTTCTTCCACCAATGTTCCCCTACAAATTGCTTGTGTCAAATAAATGAAAAATAAACACAACCAACACATGTCAGTCGGTTTTTTAAAATAGTGGTTAAGGCAAATAACCTATTTATGTAATTCCTACTTTTTCTTAAAAATCAACCAAATATACTTGTTAAAATAAGATGGTAATCACATTTAAGTGCTTAAAAGTTGATAAAAATTTATAATTTCGGAAATAGGCTGATCGTAAGTAAAAATATTTTTTCAATAAACGAAATATTGACGAAGACATGATCACAAGACCAACCATAGACAATTCCTTTTATCGCTCCAGTTGTCTTCTGTCATCAGGTGATTGGGAGTGAAACTCAAAAAAGGGATAAAACGCCAATAATTCCCCAATCAATATGTCCGGAAAGGATAGATTAGCGATTTTCCCTTCTCGGGGGTAAGTTTTGATTTGTCTTAATTATCGGGTATCTGTATAAAACATGGAGTTTCATGCAGACTTCTTTATTTTCTTGGGGATATCTTTTTGGGTTTCAGTGCCCAGATGTTGATAAAGGCACGTCTGGCAGGCGCACAGAAGGGCCATGGACTCCTTAAGAAGAAGGCGGATGCCCTGCAAGTCAGGTTTCGTATGATCTTGGGTAAAATTATTGAGGTGAGTTTAGTTTGATCTCTTGATATAATATATTCTCATGATATTTGCGTCTTCTAAATCTTATCTATTTATATATGATTATGAAGAACAATATAATTATACGAAAACTTCCTATTTACTGTTCTTATCACAAGCAGTCCTCTCTCGGGATATAAAATATATCCTACATGTACCACGCATGTACCTTGAAGTTTAATTACTATTTTAAATCCCTTCGCTAGCAATATTAGGTATATATGTTATGGGCAATTTGATAAGTCCGGGCACTATTAATAATTGCCGGTCTGTATTCATAATGCCCGACTCAATTGAACAATGTGATTAAAACAGCATGATTAATTAATTTTCCCGGCCATTATGAATAATGAACACCCTATCTTGGGCAAAGTAATAAAATATGTGAACTGTACTGTTTTTGTTTATTAAATGAAATTAAACTTACAAAATTTTCATGAAAAGTCAACAAAAAATAAACTATTATACATATTAGTTAAAAAATAAACAGTTAAAAATGTAATAACATAATAGTTACCTACTTTTATTTTGATAAAAATATAACTTAAGAACAATAGTTTAAAAATTTGTAAACTGAGAAAAATCACAGAAATATCTAATAATGAAAGACTGTGTAAGAAAGTTATTAAGCTTAGAATTATTTATTCCTGCAAGATGAGCTTTTATGACATTTGGAATTGCAAAGAATGTTTGATTTCTTGCATTTACAACGTTTTGAATTGCAGTCACCACTACAGTTACAATAATGGAAGCCTTGTCCACCAAAAAGAGAGTCTCTTTTAGCACATTCTCGAACAGTAATATCAACTTTTGGAATTGCGTGCGCCCCTCCCCCCCCCACACGTACGCGCTCCTCGCCAACGGCCGTGGTGATTGCCCGGCTACAAGTAGGGAATTATTCATACTGCCCGGTCTTACTGATAAATTCAAGCTATCTCAAACACTGACTTATTACATGGACCACGGGCCGTCGGGCATTATTAATAATGGCCGATCAAAGTGATAAATAAATCACTTTGCACATCACTCTTGGGCATTATTAATAATGGCCGGTCCATATTAATAATGCACAGTTAATCACGTTGCCCGTAACATATACACTGATAAATTAAGGGTATTAAATTTTAAATTGCAGACTTGGTTCTACTTTCTTTTTTTTAAAATATTTTATTACACTATTTTATTCAACACTTACGTGTGATTTCACCTGCTTTAATATTAAAAGATAAATTAGGTATGTGATTCAGGAATAATATAGCTTTATACCAGTAAAATAATTTTTACAATCTGATCTTTAGGTGTAGAGATTATCTCTTGAAAACATACTCACAAACAACTTTGCCTCTCAATAACATAAGTAAAAGAGTGGTTTGTTTTCAGACAAAAACCCTGATGGGTGAGGTGATGAAAGAGGCGGCGTTCTCGCTTGCCGAGGCCAAGTTCACAACGGGAGAGTTCAACCAGGTGGTGCTACAAAACGTCACCAAAGCCCAAATCAAGATCCGCTCCAAAAAAGACAATGTCGCTGGTATGATGATTCAAACAGTGTTGTTTATTTAGAAAGTATGATTATCTTTGATTCACTGACTGTCAATATTTTCTAACTTCGTCACATCCTCCAAAAGCAAGATTTCAAACTCCCATCCAGTAAGATTTCAATTTCAACACAAATGTCTTTCAGTAAAGTGCTTTTTCAAAAGTTATATTATGCTTATGTAGAAGGGGAGAGACAAGTATACTTTTCTATAATATTATCCATATTACAAATAGTATTGTTTTCGGGAAGTCCTAAAGTGCCTTATATACCTGTTAATGTAGTTTCTACCTAATATGGCTAGCATAATCAATATTTCACTATTAATAATATAATTATTAGAAAAAAACAATTTTTTGCATACCATTTTACCTATATTTCATGTCCCGAATACCAGAAGGTACAGCATAGGTAGGCCTTCCACAAGGTGAGAAGTTGGATGCAGGAAGCACAAGACTGGTCATGTTTGATGAGACCTTTGTACATCAGTGGACAAAATTCAGCTGATATGATGATGATATTGAAGTGAAATGATTCACTAAAACCTAATCCACAATTCCAGGTGTAACACTCCCAGTCTTCGAGTCGTACACAGATGGCTCAGACACGTACGAGCTGGCCGGTCTTGCTCGTGGTGGGCAGCAGCTGACTAAGCTCAAGAAGAACTTCCAGAGCGCCGTCAAGCTACTCGTGGAGCTCGCGTCTCTGCAGACATCTTTCGTCACCCTGGATGAGGTCATCAAGATCACCAACAGGCGTGTAAATGCTATTGAGCATGGTAAGTAGTCTTGAGCACGATATTTTTGTCCATCAAGATAATTATAATACAATGGGATCGGATTATCTAATGTCCTTATCCACCCATGGGACACACTTGATGATGAAAATGAATAGATTGTCATTATTAATTATAAATATTGTAATACACTAGCAGCACTTGGTGCTGATATGTGTATACTATTGCACTTGTGTTTGTAAGTGTTTGTCATTTTAAATGAGTTCACTGATGGAGCACTGATCACACTTTCTGGTAATTATTTCCAAGACTTGACTACACAAAAAAAATGAGTATGCCAAAAAGCATATCTTTTGTCTGCATAGGGCAAGCAATTTGCTTAACCCTAGCTCACTAAACATATTTCGGTGTAGCTTTGACACTAAACATTCGACTTACAGACGAACTAATTAAAATGCATGTATTTTATTTATTTGTTATATTTAAGTTAAATAATGAACAACATAGCCAAGTTAGTTATCTAAATATTATTACAAGAAATAAGGTTGTCTTTTTTTCAATCTTTGCAGTCATAACATGTAGGAACTGTGTGCTCGCCGCAAATTGCCTTTCTGCACGAGTTGCATGAGTATTTAGTCGTTCTGCGTATTTTATATGGACAAAATCCGCATATTTTGCGTTTCTTTGTTTGTCCTTGAGACGTACTAGGAGAAACATCATCGATTTTTAGAATATATTTTATGTATGTTTTGATATTTTTCCTCTAAGTTGGTGTATTGTACCAGTCCTGCAACCATGGTTCAGTTAGGCCATCTGCCATTTTTTGAATGAAAGTTCTTAGTTTTAATGGTTTTTGACGCAGCCTCATCATGTTAGATACATAAATACTCAATATCTTCTCCTGATCTCTCTCTAAATTCATCTAAAACAAAAAAGGAAGGTAAATTTTTTACTTCATATTATTACAAAAACTTTTTAAAGAAACAGTTTACTTTACTAGCAAAAAGGTAGATAAACTATCTACAATAAGTATTGTAAAACATTTATTATAAATCTGTATCAATAAACAATAAAAAATCGATTATTCAAAAACATACCTTTGTTCACTTTTCACTACACATTTGTCTGTGAGTCGACTATTTTGCTATAACTCCGGAACTAGGAAGCGTGCGTCCGTGTTGTCACCACACGGGTCACTAAATTGCCAATCAGGAAGGTACTGAGAGGGACGGGGCGAGAAAGTGTCGGGAACATACCTAAACATCGAACGCGACAGGTGCCGGTCGACTGTGAAGCAAATTCAAAGCTGAGATTAAAGTCTCGCGAACCTATACTGGTGATTTTTTTTACCTTCTGGAAAAAAATATGACGTATAAGGTATCTAGAGCCGAAGTTATACACGAGATTAATTTTTAAATAAAGTCATGTTTAATGCAATTTACGAAATCTAGAAAACTACGCACACTACTATGTAGCAGCTGACGGTTGTAGGTAGATTGCGCATAAATGGCAGCTACGAGCCTGTTTTTTTTTTAAATACTGTTTCAAACATTTCAGTGTGTAATATTGACTAAAATTGAGTAATGTATATTAGTTAAAGCAAGAAAAAAATTACTTGTAAAAAAATTTTTTTTTAATCAACAATGCCAAATGAATCTATTTCACTTACCTATCACACCACATTTTTATCCAGACGGTAAAAAAAGTCACCCTGTATACATAAATCTATATACATAAAACAAAGTCGGATTAGTTACACCATTTATAACCCGAGAACAGCTGGACCAATTTTTATGATCTTTGATTTATTTTGTATCTTCCCTGAATAGTAAAATCACCATTGAAACAACCACAAAAATCGGTTACAGCGAGGGCTAGTAATTATAAACAACAAATGTTTTTTGTCATAATATACAAAATTGATTATATTATTGCGTATGAAGAGCTACGATTTTTGAAAAATGACATCATAATGTTAACTTTTTTCACTAGAAGTATAATTGTAGTTGTCCAGAATTTGGACAGATGACACGATTTTTGCAAGTACTAGAAACAAAAAGCTTTTGCAGTTTGTGGAATTAGCTGTCGATGTATAGAACAGCCGACCTCCTTCCGCAGTGATCATTCCCCGTCTGGAGCGAACCCTGGCGTACATCATCTCCGAGCTGGACGAGTTGGAGCGTGAGGAGTTCTACCGGCTCAAGAAGATCCAGGACAAGAAGAAGATCATCAAGGACAAGGCTGAAGCGGTAAGTCCTTCTTTTTTTATCTGTTTTGCTTGCAAATACATTCGAAAAAGTTCTGTTACAAACTTGAAAATATATTTGAAACATTTCTGTTACATGCTGAGTACAGTCAAGAGCATAATGAAGCTTTAAGGCTGATTCATGTTACACCGGGGCGGGTCCGGGCGGGCCCCGTCCGGGGCACGGTCAAAATCTATAGTATACTTTTTGTATGATGCGCTGGCCCGGTAGGGGGCCGGTTGGGCCCCGAACGGGGCACGGCGGCGAAATGTCGAGGCGTATTGTTAGGATGATTCATCCCGGACGGGGCCCGGCCCGTTGTAACATGAATCAGCCTTTACACTTGTAGCGGGAGTCTGACCTCGAAGGCGATTGTAATAAGAACGTTGGAAAGTTCAATGTATCAAGCTCCACATGCTCTTGACTGTACAAGACCAAATTAAATATTTAGTATTTAACAATAATTAAATCAGAAAGGTACCATGCTAATTTAAGAGTTGTATTACAGAATATAACATATGTATGGACCTGCCTTTGAGCACAGTTAGAAAGAAATGCCAGTATATGTGTTATATAAAGCTGTCCTCTTCATAGTTAGATCCGTCAAGCGGAGATGACTACTTAAGTTCTTTTCTGTAATACAACCCTAAGTATTTGTGTCTGTTGAGATGAAGATTTTGATTTCATTATAATTAATAAAAAAGTTATAAGTTTACAAAATTTTTCTTAGATTTTGATGAAATGTAGGTAGTGGCTTTTACTGTGCTTTCATATGCTTAATAACACCTGTATGTTTCTGTTTTTATAATCGTTACTAATTTATGTCCCATTATTTCGATCGAATTTTCTCATAAAACGTCAATACTTATCGAAATTTCTGCAAATTCGAAAATGACATTCTGTTTGACAAATGAGAAAATTACGGTTCTGTAGAATAATGGTAATTACAAAAAAAAACATATGTTTTAATTAACTGCATGAAAATAAAATCTCAAATCACCAAAATTGCATGACTGAAGTGGTACATATGATATATCTATAGAGTAGATACCAGTCCCCCTAGAAAAGATGCAAGCGCTAACGAAAGCGAATTATTGTATAGATTGACATGTAAGGGATTGACATAACCACGCGTTAACGTTAGCGCTCATTGGCCAGTGCTTACGTCAATCCCATACATGTCAGTCTATACAATAATTTGCTTTCGTTATCGCTTGCATCTTGGCTAGGGGAGCAGTAGTAATAGTTGCATGGGATAGTCAAGCTGGCATGAAAGTAAATGCTTTTCTATATTGCAGAAAAAAGCCGCCTTGAAAGCCGCGGGCGTGGATTTGCGGGACGAGGGGACTAACCTGCTCGACCAGGAAGACAATGACATCATATTCTAAGTCGCGTTTTTCTTATTAATAGAAAAGCATTTATTTACGTCACTTCGCGTTCCGGTCTTAAAAATATGCTAATAATAGGCTGTGAAATTCAGGTAGTTTCAAATTCAATACAGCAAATGTTTACTAACATCGACTCTTAACAATAGGACTTAACTATATAGAATTAAAGTTCATATTTCCCTAACAAGATTTGTGTTTGTGGCGAATTAGGTTGTTATTTGACCGCTGGTAAAGGCGAGTATACATGAACAAACCGAGCGGAGGTGAAAATCGAAGTGGGGTGAATAAATGCTTGTCTATTGCAGAAAAAAGCAGCATTGCTTGCGAACGGGGCCGACATCGGTTTGGATGTGCGCGACCAAATCGCTAATCTATTGGATGAGGGCGACGATGACCTCCTGTTTTAGGACGTCTATACATAGTCCTCTATTAGCCAGTTAATTAGTAGATGTGCAGTTAAGTAGGGTGAAATGGTATAGGAAATATAACGATAATAATGAAATTGTGCAAATAAAATTAAATAAATTGAGTGATGTTACAATGTAAGTAAAAGTAATACACACTAAACAAAAAATAAAGCAATTTGGCTGTTTATAAGCAAAGCTTTTGTTAAAAATGTTTCGATTGTCTATGGTAAGGTAGTGCTCCCACTTAACTGCACCAAGTTTCATGATATTACAGCGTTGTAAATACGATAATTGTTGTCACACTGTTATTATGCTTTTTCCAAGATAAGACAAAAGGGCATTTAATACTGTGTCATACATGCCTGTTTCGTAACCTGTTTGTAAAAATTAAATTATATTAAGGTCACAGTTGTCCAACGTGGGGTAAGCTAGCCCAAGGATAAATCGCAAAATTTCTTGCGATTCAAACTCGAGTCAGTCTTACTCTTCTTTTGTCAAATCTGACCTTGTTCGATTAAACAGCAGTGTTGATTAAGCACAAGCTATGTTATAATTGGCTACCTTTGCTTTAGTAATGTAAGCATTCCACCATATTTTAGACATCTGTAAGAATACCTTTTTATTGCTATAGGTACGAAGCATAAAATCAGTATAAGTACACCCGTTAAAAGTATTTATGTTTTTGAATTGTTGTTTGATATAACATTGTATTTTAAGTAAGCAATCATGTAAATACAAGTTTGTGATGCGAAATATAAACTATTATTATTGAAATAGACTCTTATTTACTACAATCAACAAAAACTAGGCTTTATTTCCTTGTCTAAGTGAACGTGGCAACGCAACCATATCTTCTGTTTCCAGAAAATCTTAATTGACTTACTACATAATAACTTAATGCTACTGACTTGGTACTTCGGTGATGGACTTATTATTTTAAACGACAATTCTTGAATGTATTTATGGTATTTCGGAAACGGCTAAAACGATTTTGATGAAATTTACAAAAACAAAACAGATACTGTTTTGCATTTTAAGTTCAACTGCATACCTGTACTCGTATTTCCTGTAAAAAACGCAATTAAACAATCCAAATAAAATATATTTTTTAAATAATACAGACACTCACCGGCAGATGGCGTTAGCGACACTGGTACTCGGTCTCCCAAGTACTTAGGTAATGGCAGAGAAATGATAGCCTTGTGTAGTGGGCTGAGGCACCGATTATATTTTCAGAAACTTACGTTCATTTCATCATAAATAGAGAAAAGAATCACAGAACTATAACTCGTACTTAGCCGTTTTTGAAAAATTGTAAAAGCTTTTATTTACCTTTAGCATGTACCTAGTTGGTACGTAGTAAGTATGAACTATATCTCATTAGGCATCTTTATTAAAAAAGCACAGACATAAGTTCCTCTTTTTATTACCGCAGTAAATTTAAGAAGTGTCATGGAATCGAACACGGACAGCACAAATAACTCAACGATTTTTCTTGTGTATCAAATAATATCTGTTCCCCCTTTTCTCCAACAAGCCGAAGTCGACGGCGCACCGCAGCATGGACCCTATAGACTTTCCGGGGTTTTTCCTGGGGTCGTCCATTCTGTAGTGCTTCTTTACGAACGATATCACCCTCCGCGACGTGAGCCCGTTGCGGGAGGGGATTTTGTGAAACACCCACAGCACTATGGCGGCAGGGACGGATTTCTTGACGCCATCTTTTATCCTGCGGTAGGTCCTGGACTTGGGTGCGTCGCTCCCGCTTTTAGACGTGCCCCGCCTGGAAATATTGGAATTGCTCGAGTATCCTGACGTGCATGTAGAACACTTGGACGTGGAGCTGGACTGTGAAGAAGCAACGCTCGTGCCCGGAGACCATATCTTGCGGGCTCTCATTCCGCTCAGTGTGCCTAACGAACGTGGAATTCTACTCAGTGTGAGACTACAACGAATTTTGGACACTTACATTTTTTTGAAAGGTGACTCGAATGGCGTCGACAGACGGCGCAAAGGAAACGGTCTGCAAACTGTGTCATTTTAACATAACGAAAAGAGATCAATAGTCGAACTGCCAGTTCAACATTTTGTGTTCATATCAAGAACAAGCACACCGGCTACTTTGTTCCATTTCGTAAATATTTTTGCACGACTGCACTAGAAGGAGTAGCTAAGTACCTATAAGTAATAACAACTCTTTTTACTGAAATAAAATATGCAATAAGTGACACAATCAGGAGTAAAAGTGTTCTGTGGACACAATGATTTAAAAAAACTGCAATGGACGGTCTTATCGCTAAGGAGAGTAATGTTTTTTTTGTTGCAGCGTGTAACCAGAGACCAGTACGATTTGTTGTATGGGCATTGACAGTCTAATTATTTAAACTGGTCTCTGGTGTAACCTAAACGGGCTGATGCCTTTATTTTAAGGTGTCGTTAGATAAGTTTTAGTTGTGGGCATTAGTTGACGTCATAAAAAAACGAAATAGCCGCCGTTTTCCTACGAATTTTGAAGGTCTAGCGAGGAGTCTCTAGATTAGTCATCTCCCGTGTGTCACAGGCTATATTTTTAGCCGCCTGCACCAGAAGAAGTGTAGGTAAAGACCTTCGAGTTTTTTGGATTTACACGGTTGAATCATTGGATCCGACGTAAGGATGTAAGTACCTACCTCCCTATGTTACCATCCTCTTTTAGGTACATACTCATCATCATCAACCCGTTACAGCCCACTGCTGAGCTGAGGGTCTTTCCTCACACATGACGAATTACATTGTAGGTATATGGTAGGTACTTTCATAGTAATATAATCTAACGGTCAAAGCAAGCACGTACAATTCAAAAGGACCTAAGTACAAATTGTATCTACGATATGGACTCACTTTCGCCTGTGATATCAGAGCTTAGTTCGCAAACATTTAAACTAAACCGACGTACCTATTACTTATCTAGAATCTGGAAGCGGGAGGGTCTCGACTTGTCAACGGACCAGTCGTTCGATTCCGGACGTAAGTAAGTAGAGGAAACATCCGAGTAGTCGACTTGTATTGTCTATCACAAGTTCGTTCATACACATAATCATATAGCCTATGGGCCACAGCTGGACATTGTTTCTTCGTTATGGGAAGTAGGTAATTATAATAATAATAATAAAATGTTTTGGATTTTATTTTGTTATTACTTTGTTATATTTAGTTGCAGATGACGTAGTAGTGTGTCTTCGTATTCTGATTTTGTTATTCCAATACATTTAAGTACGGTACCTATATTGATCTAAGTTGAGAAAATTACAATTAACTACGTACATTCATAGTTTCACACTCATGAATAACATCAGACCCGTCCCAAACTATAGGCATAGCCGTAATATGGACCGTAAACAATTGATAAACATTCAGACCCGAAACCAACAATCATGTTCATGCACACACACGTTGACCCCCAGTCGGGAATCGAATGCGCGAACTCTAGCACAGAAGGCAGGTCACTACCAACTGATTCAACAGGCCTGTCGAAATTGAATTGGCTTAATTACTTGGTAAATACATAAAAGATGCCCGCTTCACTCGGATGCTGACTTGATAAAACACAGGTGTCAGTCTCAGACGAAGGTAGAAAACTTTAGACTTCGAGTTATGGGCTTCACGGCATCCTTGCGGATTTGACCCTGGATGGCTAAAGCGGTTTGAGTAAAACGACCCCTAAAAATAAATTTCTGTTGTAATTTACAAACTTTTATGCCTTTAGTAGCCAGGCTGGTGATTAAATATTAATCCGGCGGGGTTATCGCTGTGATTAGTAAGAACAAAGCTGCAAATATTAGGTAGGTATGTATAGTCTTGCTAATATTATAAACGCGTCTTGCTAATATTGTATGGATGTTTGTTCCTCTTTCACGCAAAAACTACTGAACGGATTTTGATGAAACTTTACAGTTATATAGTTTATACATAAGAATAACACATACGCTACATTTTATCCCCGTATCCACGGGAACGGGAACTACGCGGGTGAAACCGCGGGGCGATGCTAGTATACAAATAACTTCCATATTATGAGAGCTGAAGGAAATAATACTGTGAAATTAAATAAGTAACAAGCAGCAGTTATACTTAAGTATAATATTATGTTTTGTTAGATGAAAAGGGTTCACGCATAAGTAGAGTCGTCTGGTATCAAAGAGATTAAAATACAATAGGGCATAGAGGGGACAAAGCGAAGAAAATTTGAAGCCAAAAGTTATTCCAAGTGGAATAAGTCTAGTACAATTTAAACCGAATGACAGCTTGCGTTCATACTAACTGACATGACGCTTGAGCTTCAAACATGCTTCAAAGTTTTGTATGAAAAAATTTCCAATGCCCTCTCTATGTCCTATTAGGTATATTTTAATCTCTTTGTCTGGTATACACGGGCCATATTAGAAGAATAAAATTGTATCCAGATTGAACCATAATTATATGTAAGTAATTACTTACATATAATTATCAAACTACGAATAAGGAATAAGTCTCCTTATACGTAGGGTCCAAAGAATATCTCGTGCAAAGTGGGTATATCCAGAAATAGAATACATCTGCCTACCCCCTCGGGGATAAAAGGTCTGAGATTATTTATTATTTTATTTATTTATTATATTATATGTTTTCTTGAAATTTACTTTCGGTGCAGAAAGAACTTATGTGGTCGCGACTATATTAAAACCAAATTAATACGTATATCTTTTTATTTTTTATCAAACAAGTGAAAATCGTGGCTATTTCTGAAACAAAGAGGTTTTAAGAGAAAAGTCTCCTAATAAACTTTTTCTTCAAACGTCTTTGTTATGTAATCTGAAAGATATCGCTCACCATCAACAGATGGCGCTATATGTACTCTAAGCCAAGAATTTCCGTACGAGACTATTCGGACGGAAACGATAGAAGAATCAAACAAATAAATATAGGTACTTACAACATTATTTATTTATAATTGACCTAGACCCAAATTTATAAACACTAAACCTTTAAAAAATATTTTGTCCACCGCTCATCAGAATCACCCATTAGTGAAGGTGAAGAATACTAGTACCAGAATTTTATCATATCGGATCGGATCATCGGAACTGAACATATTTCAAAACCTCACGGGCTCACCACCTCCCGTTTAGGGGTCCAATATATCTCGTGAAAAGTGGGTATATCCAGTAATGGAGTACCTTTGCCTATCCCTTCGGGGATAGAAGCTATGAGATTATTTATTTATTTTATTTTATTTCAAAACTTCGTGAAATCTCATCTCATTTGCAAACGAAGAGATTACTTCTTTATTTAAAGTTGATAATGGGTGCCTACCTAATTTATATGCTGAGCACGTTAGAAACAAAGGAATGATTGCGTAGACTAATGAGTTGGACAAAGAACCTACATATCTATAACTAAGCAGGTAGCTAAAGTTCCTGAGGGCCTAGCCAAAGTAGCCAATGGGCTTTGTACAACGTAAAGATAAGTCGAATAGAATGACAAATGTATGGAATTGATATTAGAGGTCGACTTGTCATGCGCATATTACAAATAAACGAATGTCCTAATAATCTACAGAAGTTTTCCGTAATGTTTTTTTTAGTTAGCAAAGGAAAAAATTAATAGTAAATTTAATTTCACAGATTTTTAATGTATTTCACGAAGTTTGTTGCGGATTATTACCTTACTAGCGATCCGCCCCGGCTTCGCACGGGTGCAATGCTAATACTAAAACCTTCCCCTTGAATTACTCTATCTATTAAACAAAACACATTAAAATCCGTTGCGTAGTTTTAAAGATTTATGCACACATAGGGATATAGGGACAGAGAAAGCGACTTTGTTTTATACTATGTAGTGATTACAATAATATAGAGCTAATCTCTGTTCTGTGTAATTATAGCAAATAATTTACATCTACACTAATATTATAAAGAGGAAAGATTTGTATTTTTGTATGTTTGTAACGAATAAACTCAAAAACTACTAAACCGATTTTAAGAATTCTTTCACCAATGGAAAACTTGCATTTCTGGGAGTAACATGGGCTAAAATTTCCTATGGGAACGGGACTAACGCGGGTGATATCGCGCGGAGAAGCTAATTAATTATAAAGTAGGTATATATGTATATAGGCTGATTTGATAAAAATACCTAACTTGTCCTCAAAACTTAAAATTTACTCAAATAGATAACACGAACCAAAACTAACTTTCATCATTTGACTTTTCACTGATTTTAGAGTCAATTTTGGATTTATGACGTAATCAATCCAAAATTTACTCTAAAATCATACACCAAGAGTTCAACGTCGGACAAAAACTACGAATCGTATGTCCCTTTCAACTCAGGTAACATAAAATACGAGATTACATCTTCGCGAGCAACAATAGGGCTGCTACTTATTTTATTAGGGTTACAAAGTTTGTTTAAAAACTGTACGTATTTCAACCAACTAAGGTTGAGTTTGTATTAATGTTCTTAAACGTCTGATTACTTATAACAAACTTGGATTGTTTTCAGCCTCTAATTTAGAAGCGTTTAGTTGGGGATCAATTAGTTAACTGATGTTTTAAGTGATCTACAAAATTTTGCACTAAAACGAATTTGGATTTGAGAAATAAGTTCGAATTAATTTCGTTTTAAATAAATAAAATAGATGGGCTCACCACCTATCACGATAAGGGGTTTAAATATCATTGTGTACAGTATAAATAATCTGAGCATAGAAAAAAATTAAATGAAAAAAAATATATATTTCCCTTCACACAGTCCATTTACTTACATAAAAAGGAGTTACAATCACCAATTAAAATGGCTCAAGGTAAACACGAGTGAAGACAAGAGCCCAAACTAGGTAGATCTTGTGTCTTGGGATCCCTCCCACGGAATATTCGGTGAGGTACATTATTTATCCTACTTAAATACTTATTTGAGAAAGTATGGCAATACACGGTTATTAGGTATTTCTAGCTTATTTGTCAAGCACCTGCAAACAAAAAGCACATTCGCAAAATCACAGAAATTGGATACAATTTTTTTTTAAATTCTTTGATAATTTCGTAGATAAACGAATGACTCAATATAAATGTTGTAACATGACTCGAAACACGTGCCTAAATTGGGATTAAAAAGGTCCTAAAGTAAAATGGTTCGGGATCCCCTTTTAAGCAGACAGAGACCAATGACACCGTCTCATTAGACCCTTCGACACAGAAGTTTAAATGAAATAAAAAAAGTGTAAAACGGATACAGTTCACAGTGAAGAATGCACGGCGATAGATGTGACTCATCTCATCACTGGCCACCTCGAAGCCGAGGTCTTTCCACTGTAAGACGACCTCTAGGATACCCTAAAACCACTTTTATTGCTTCCTAATACAGTTCTCATCAGAACTCCATGTCCAATGGTTTCTGTGTTTCTGAAACAAAATTATATTTCCCGATTTATAAATGAGTTAGTAAAGGAGACGCTTGAATATGGTGACTATGTCTTTAGTATTAAAGAGCATCGTTTCAGTGAAGAATTTTCCTCACCTGTGTAAGCTTGAACTTTGATAGTAACAGTTTCGTATACATTCCGGCCGTAATAGTCTGAGTATTGTTCACGATGTGGTTAGCGTACGTTTAAACAACTTTTAAGGAGTTCTAAGCTTAGTTCTGACAGTTCTAACTTGCGAAATCTAGTACGTCTTCAGGTCTTTCATCTACCAGTTTTACAGCATACTATTAACATTCATTCAATGAACAATATTTGTCGTTTTCCGTCCTTTGTTCTCCGCATAAAATTTGGTTAAATTATGTAAGCGAGGGTTTCAGGGGTGTCTTCTTGAAGTTGTATAAAAATAAAGATCTTTCTATTTGAAGTTGGTGAAAGGGGCTTGTCACTTGTTGTGTCCAATGGAAAGTGAGTGAGTGTACCATGATTTTACATTTATTTCCTCCTAGTGATTACTAATACGATTGTTACTGTTGTGGATGTGAATTAATAAAAAAAATAACTAAGTCACTCCAGAGCCGACGAATCGAAACTTCATACTTCAAAATCTTTCAAACTGTTTAGGACACAGACTGCGTCAACGAAGTAAACTCTAATACAAAAACTTATACAAACAGTTTTTTTTAAACCAATCGGTCGAGCCGTTCTCAAGTGATGATCTTTGATAATGCAGCATTTTTTTTATAGATACGTAAACATATTGTTTGGTATCGTTTTTAATGATTGTTCAGTTTCCAATTTCTTTGACGCAGAGCAGATTAACAGACCGCTCTATCTTTTGGACACTCTATATAAACAGACGATATATTTTCGCAAAAGTATTCCTTCCCATATTCCAACCTATTACAAATTATCACGTAATTATTATAACCTCTGCTGCCACACATATGGTTTCATTTAATATAGCATATTTGAACACTCGTCGTGAAAATCGATTACTCCGTAGTCCGTATCGTTATACTCACCCTACGCGATTCGCAGTTGGACAGAGAGAATGCAGATGGCACCACACAAAGTATGCCCCCCGAGTATTGGATCAAGTGTAGGTAACTGCTCTTATTTCTGCAAGAGTGAGAAGTCTTGTTTCTTACGTGACGGAAATATGAAAGTTATTGGGCCGCCTTAGTATTCATTTTAATCCGGCTACACTTTAACTGGGAGGGTAATGTTTTTCGATGTGTGTGTTAAACCTTATCTATGAAAACTTAAAACTTATTTTTGTTTCCAATTTCCCGCAGATTATTTAACTAGCAGCGCCCCGCGGATATGTGTTGTATAGCCTAAGTGTTGTGTAAGCTATATAACTATAAAGTTTCATAAAAATCATTCAGTAGCTTTTGTGTGAAAGAGGAACAAACATCCAGACATCTATACATACAAACTTTCGCGTTTATAATATTAGCAGGGGTTTTTTCCTTATCCACTTTTCATTGGTAGAGACCCAATAATATGCGACTAACTTTTGCGCAACAACATTTTGTGTGTGTGTCACAAGTGTCATTAGATTCGTCTTTATCATCAAAGTCTCATGGCTACAATTTTTACCCGACTGACACGTAAGGGGGGTAATATTTTGCGAACCATGCGGTGCGCCCGTTTTATGTGGAAAACTTGCATACAAACTGGAACAATAAAAAAAACCTCCCGGATAGTTTTTTTTATTTTCATTGTTTTTTTTTCAAATTATTGTATTTGTTTATAATACAATACTTATTTATTTATTTATTTATTTTCTTCAACTTACTATACTATCTTACTATACACATCAGGATAAAGTGTTGAACGCACTTTTCGACCGACTTCAAAAAGAAGGAGGTTCTCAATTAGAGTTTTCTTTCTATCTATATGCTACACGATTACTGCGCCAATTATGACTGATTTTGATAATTTGGTAGATCATACTTCAGAGGTCGATCGGTAGAGGTATGTGTTAAATTTAAAAAAAAAATGAATTATCGTAGCTGAATTTAGTGCTTTCTATGGAAATCGTGCTATTATTATTCGATATTTAAGAAAATTGGTTAGACATAACTAAATTTCGATTGCATCATATTTTTTTATATTAATATACTAATTGGGGTGTATGAGGAATTGGTTATCATCGTTTTATACAACGCGTAACTTTTTCTGTTACGCGTTGTATAAAACGTTGATATTTTTAGTATACTACTCGTTGAGGTCGGTTTTTTATTCTTTAGAGTTGTTTGTTATTGAAAGCGCTCGGATGGTGAAATCCACGTTACTTCGGTGGCAATTATTTGTAGTTATTCTTGAATTCATTGACGTAGCTAACGGGAATGTGGGGAGTTCAGTCATCGCCCCCTACCCCTCTTGAATGAGAGATAATAGAGCATTCTATTGTTATTTATTTTATTAGTGGAATAATGGTATTGAAGAATAAATTTTATTTTATATCCCACCTTGATTTGGTTTGATGCCAATGAAGTTAATAACAACCATCATGATCAACCCGTAACAACCCATGGCTGAGGTTGAGCCTTGACTCGCACATGAAGAATAATGGGCCATGATCTCTCACGGGGGCCAGACTGTTAGGCTCACCTAACTGTCAACAATTTTAAGCCATCTAAGGCGCGGGACAAATACAAGAAGCGTCGGGCGGAGGTGAGGCGCGGGCGAAGCGCGGGCGCGGCGCTACTTCTTTGATATTTCATACAAAATGTATAGAAGGGCTGCGCCCGCGAAACGCCAGCGCAGAAACGCCGTCTCAGTATGTCTCACGTCGCAACTCTTCTATACATTTTGTATGAAATATCAAAGAAGTAGCGCCGCGCCCGCGCTTCGCCCGCGCCTCACCTCCGCCCGACGCTTCTTGTATTTGTCCCGCGCCTAATGGTATCCAACAGTTACCATTGTGCGTAAACACAACAAAAACCGAACTTCCACTTCCACTTCAGAAATATAATAAGTAATATTAATTATTAATAATGACTACAAATCACGACAGATTATTATTCTGTTGATAATTAAACAGAGTTTATAAATAAAGACGAATAGGTGACGATAGGGTTCAGTTTACGTTACGGACTCCTAAATCTCTACGCTAGATCACAGAATAACGCAACGCACTAATTACCCACTTTTTAACAGTAGTAAGTATTCTTTTCGTAAATTATTGTATTAAAGAAAAGCCAGTTTTAAAGCACCCGAAACCGACGAGCATGTATGAACCGATAGATGGATGTAGAATTGTGGATGAAGCTCGAGAGGTGTGGTAGGATCGCAGCAGGTGAAGTCTATTGTCTCTGCTTACACCTTCGATAAAATGCGTGAGCATATATACGTATGTAAGTATATTTTATTGAACCCTAAGTAAAGTACCTTATCAATATTGCTTTCCTTTTTTTCACTAGCGCTACCATTTAAGCCTTTTTCACCATCATGACCAAGCCTTTTTCGCCACCCGTGTTTGGTAAAAAAACAAACCTCCAGTAATCTCGACAACAATTACGATATTTCGGCGACAATCGGACTCCCCATTGACATGTGGACTTGAAGTGGGATGAGCGGAGGTCGCTGACCCCGCGTGCATCAGATGCAGGGGACTGTCCCGGCCCGGCTATTTAGGATTGCTTTACTTATGGGGAATTCGGGATACGTTTGGCGTTTAGCGATATACTCGTATAGTGGGCACTTTGCCCTATGACATTTTGTAGATAGACATGTTATACTCTTACATAAAATTGAATTCATGGCTATACTATTCCAGGTATTAATACTTGCACGATATTTAATCTACATCTACACTAATATAATATTATAAAGAGGAAAGAAATTGTATGTTTGTACCTCTTTGTTACGAATAAACTCAAAAAGTACTGTATCGATTTTTAAAATTCTTTCACCAATGAAAAGTTCCATTATCGCTGAGTAACATATGATATATTTCATTCCCGTGATCTCACGGGAACGAGAATTTCAGTTTCAATATATTTCAATAAGAATAGCAAAATAAAATTTAATTTAGGTCATGCCGCGTAATCGTTAACAATAGGACTATCTGTTAAGTCGGTTAAATCGTAATTCAAAATTTCAAACTCTTTATTGTACGCCACTATTATAATTTTAAAATGAAATATTATTTATTTTTCAACACACTTGCTCATAAAGTGGCTCTAATTTCACTGCAATTAGGCACATAATGACACCTATAATCAAACTGAGACTTTTTGTTTGCTATTATTCACTAGTGAGTTATAGATTTTTTTTTTCAATTTTGTTGCTAGAGTTGCTTTGTTCTTAAAAAAGTTTCGATACGAAAAAGATCGTATTCAATCGTACTAATAAATTAATACACAAATATGGCTTGCTCATTTCATGCAACTTCGTATTTAAATAGATCATTTCAACTTGTACGTGTTTAATAAACAAAACTTTCACTCAAATATAACTTTGGTTTTCTCTGTAAAAACTTTAAATACCCCATTTTGTACGTGGCTAAAACGCTATCCGCGACAAACCAAAGAAAAAGAAACCTCATTTTTTTAGTCCATGGCCGATCGCCATTGTAAGATGCGCGCGCATAGGAAAACGAGGCTGTATGGGCCTAGATCCTTTTGCCTTTTCCAAATTATATAAATAAAAAATTGGAAAACCAATTAATTTTCCCCGCCATTGCGAATGATTATTTTAAAATGATTTTTTAGTATTATTTATTCACAAGTGTGTTGAAAAACGTCGTATGATACACGTGTGTATTGATGATTACCGTCCTCGGCTCTCTTATGACCCTCGCCGAGGTAATCACCAACTTTACTCACTTGTACCATAATGTACTATTACTGTTACCTTTAATCTATATATTATTTTAAATTTAATAGATAAAAACAAAACAGAGGTCACATTTAACAAAAAGTCTGGATAAAGGTTAGATGTGAAACAACAGTAACTATAATTGTTCTACACTCTACATTTTACTAAAATACCTATTTTAATCCAGGCTTCCAAAAACTAGAAATATAAGCACATAGGTAAGTGAATGGAGCAGAAACAGAGAGAAAAATACAATTGGTGACAATATTATACCCCGTTTCGGTGCGAGATGCTGTAATACCTCCGTTATGTCCGTGTCCATCCTACTTATGGTTCTGTCCACAGAACTACAAAAACAACTAGAACGGTGTTTTTTAAATAACAACAATAGTTGAACTGTTAATTGAAAAATAAGTTAGGATAAATAATAAATAATAATCTCACGACTTTATCCCCGTTTGGGTAGGCAGAGGTATTCTATTTACGGATATACCCTCTTTTCACGAAATATCATTTGGACCCCTAAACGTGATAGGTGGTGAGCCCAAATAACTTAGGAATAAAGTAAAAAAAATACTTACCACATAATCGTACAATGCGATAAATAATCACCGGTGTCAAACCAATGATTCCAATAACATTGATATGATATACAGAAACCTTCCTTGTTTATCGCTTTTTCTATTAGTAAGAACCGCATCAAAATCCGTTCAGCTTAGGATTAGTTAGCGGATATAAAGACATACTTTATTAAAGCGACTTAACGACTTTATTGTATAGATACTATGTAGAGATAAATATATACCTGTGACTCCGCAATTATCGTACATCAGATCAAATCATTTTATTTGGACACTATTGACATACTTTAACAACATTTATTAAAAAAAAAACACAAGTTAATAAACTTAGAGTAGGTTTCTGACATGTTTCTGATCTCAGTCGAATTTTGCCTTTCTATTCCCACATAGATCTGGGGTTCTATGGGGTATCGATTATTCCGCTCCCCGCGCGCCGCCCCGCCACGCCCCGTTCCTTGTCTTCCCCAAACCTATAGAGAAACAAAAGTATAGAGTAAATGCGTAATTCAGAGCATACTTATCATAACTTTATAGGTATTTTATTTACCCTTTTTATCGTTCTGTAGATTTCCCTAAAGTACTTTGTGACCGTGCGTGCGAACCAAAACAATTCCAAGTTATACAGTACAGTAGTTTCGCTGAGTTTGTTCAATTTATTACATATCGAAGTTTAAGTTTGTACTTGTAAGTACATGTAAGATAACGCCTGACTGAAGAAATAAGACGAACAAACTAGCAACATTTTACATTAGCAATAATATAATATTCGTAATCGCGTTCTCGAAAATGAGTCTATTGCTTATGACAAAATTTACATTATTTTACAGTATAATACTGTAAATTTTGTCAGGTTTAGGAAAACTCAATCTAGTTTTGTAAACAACTCGATTGTTGTAAAACTTATAATAATAACTATACTTACAATTTTAAGTGGAATACTTACTTAAAATTGTAGTTAAAATATAGTATTTAAACTAGGTGTTCTTTGTACTAGTACAAAATAATAAGGGATGACTTGTAAGTGATAGATTCTCCCAAGGGATAATTACGTTTGGCCTACTTAATTACTGTGGAGTTTTTCCTTTATTATTTCCTTTTGTTAGACGATAAGTACATATAATATTCATATATATCTCACATACATATTTCTTTTTTATCCAATTACGAATAAATGATTTATTAAAGTAATCGTTAATATTTATTTTTTATTATGTCGTTGAAAACAGAAGTAGGTATGTAGGTACGTAATAATAATAATTGTGGGACACAATTCACAAAGGTAGAGCCTGTATAAGGGTACTAAACAACTGAGAATCATACTTAAACTTATATTATACACCCAAACACGAAAACAAGAGACACATAATATGTTCATGCACCCAAATCTTGCCCGAGCGGGAATCAAACCCACGACCTTCGTAAAGGAAGGTATAGTTAGGTACAGTACCAACTGAGCCAACAGGTCGGTCAATACATGTTTTTATTACAATTTCTTTGATTTATGCAACCACAACAGGATAATCTGTGCTATAAATAGGTATTTACTTTTAACACATAAAAAATTATATCAAAAAGGTGGATTGTTTGAAATGCCCACAAGTAGGTTAAGTAACCTGATATACTAATCAAATTGAGTCAGGTGTGTGTGTATGTCTAAAAGTAAGGAGTGGGGAGGTGAAAATGATTCACAACATTGAATTGGTTTCCAGCTTTCCGGATTTTCCATTAGGATTACTAGAAGTGCATTGAAAGAGCTTTCATATTTCAAACCACTAAACAATTTGTTAGAACTATTTAGTGCCTAAGTTTCACGATGGCAAAATGTTATATCAATACTCTATGTATAGATAGACGAAGAAAAGAAAATACAATCTATACATCCCTATTACCTTACTAAAATAGGTTTTAAAATCTAACTTAAATTTAATTTAAGTACATAAATTTACAATGTATCACTAACTCGGTCTAAGGTCCCAGATTTGATTCGATGGACTCACCATGGAACGGGAACACCTCTGCCCACTCTCTCGGAGATAAAGGCTTGAGCATATTCATTATTATTAACACACACGCAACGGCGATTATTATTATTATATTATTTATTATTATTATACTCTTTATTTATTTTAGGTCTTATGTAGGTTTTTTACAATATGTATATAAAAGTAAAATATATAAAAACATTATTATTATATTATTATATTACGCAACGGCGAAACACTTTCGGTGCATGATTTTGAACAAACGGACACTTAGCTTAGATACTAAGAATACAAAAAAGTGTACAGGTTTTGGGTCAAACCTACCGAACTACTCCAGTTATTGCTACAAATTACAAGAATTCTTTTCTGTCTATTCCCTGTGGCTAATAAAAGAAAATACCCAATCTTAGGGTAGATATGAGATCCGCGTACTGCCGTCCCAGTGGTGTGGGACTTTGACTCCGCTGTGGGTCGCTTACAGGCTCCATTCGTAGTATTATGCCATCAGATTTTTTTCGAAATCTCTTTAGATTTGACGGAAACATGGATAAATATATCATAAAAAAAAACATACCTCCTCCTTAAAGTCGGTTAAAACAGACAAGCAGCAACGATTTAGCTTTGGCTAAAAAAGCTTATAATCTATATCTATAATAAAGGGGGTAGGCAGAGGTATTCCATTACTGGATATACCCACATTTCACGAGATATATTGGACCCCTAAACGTGATAGGTGGTGAGCCCATCGCCGGACCGGGTCTGTTTACACATGTCTCAGAATTAATTCTGAGACCTGCGGGTTTCCTCACGATGTTTTCCTTCACCGTCGAGCTAGTGATAAATATGTACGTAAGTTTTTGAAAAACTCATTGGTACATGCCAGGATTCGAACCCGAGCCTCACTGATTTTCGGCCGGCTCTTTAACCGTCCGGGCTATCACTGCTAAAGTGGTAACTACCTAACAAAATGAAAAATACATCTTATTTACTTTGTTTTTCGACCTATAAAAACGTGTGGTCGTGCGTCTCTTGAAATGAATTCCTGTAGGTACCTAAGTAGGTACGTAAATGATAAAAGTATTACATTACAAACATAACAAAGGACGGCCCCTTTAGACTCTTATTAATCTTAATAATCTAATGTCTTAAACTGTTCAGTGAGTGAAAGGAGTGTAGGTGTTTAAAATGTTTGTGGAAAATCATAGATTCGAAATGTAGTTCTGAAATACATTAATTATTTATATTAAAATAATTACTAGCAACACGCCCTTGCTTTGCTTCGGTTTATATGATATAAAAACCTTTGTCTGTATTCGGTAATAAAGATAAATATTAAAAAACTAAATTCACAGAAAGTATAAAAAAAATGAAAGTATAACTATTCTAGTAATTATCATATGCAATATCAACAGGGTTGGTTACTAATTGAAATATACTTTGTTTTACATAAAGTCGGACTCAGTCGCAGTATTCTAAGAATATTCTAGCAACCAGGACAACAGGGTATGAAAATCTATCTATCCTGTAGATATGTCACTGTTTTTATAATAACAAACTCAAACAAAACACCAGTCCTGAACAAGCAAAAACATATTTTATCTTTTACATTATCGATAACAAAACAACCAACACGTTTCCTGACCCAACTAGTTCAGATAGTGGGTGTCACGCAAAAAATACATAATTTTAAGATTGTGGTTTCGTGGTCCACTCCTGGCGGTTGACATTTAAGTAAGTAATTATACTTTGTGATCTATCTATAGCTGTACCCGTACTCCGCCATCTACAGCCTTAAGGTTAAAGAGCCTGCTTCACATGATGATAATCAGTGAGGATCGGAGTATGTCAATGAGTTTTTAAAAACTTACGTAATATTCATCACTAGCTCGTCGGTGAAGGAAAACATTGTGAGGAAACCAGCAGATCTCAGAATTAATTCTGAGACATGTGTAAAGGTTACTGTACAGGTACGGGACAGGTTAATGTAGCTTACATGAACTAATTGTATTAAGCGCGGTAGCCCTAAATTCAGTTATACTAATAAATTTTTCGTAAAAAATTAACACATATTAAAAACAGCTGAAATCGATTAAGTAGTCGATACAGAACAAACTAACTTCAGGAATTGCGCTTATTCTGTTACATAATGTATACCTATAGGTACGATTTAAGAATTCATTTTATACATTATCGAAATACGAATTACCTAAATCTTTTCGTTATTCCTACCTAAAAAATGTTAATCATTAGATCAAATAATCGCTATTCAAAAGTCAAATAACAATTACGAATGCTAGAATATTAAAGGACTGCCCGAGAGCACTGAAATCGAATTTAACAAAAAGGATTTTCTGGTATCATATATTGGTCTTCTGTATTTTAACAGATTTTATAAATTCGAATTGGCGTAGGAATGGTTCCATAGAATTATACCTACTTAACTTACCTAGCCATGTAAATCCACGCCAGAGTAACCAAAGGCGTAACCGTGGGAAAACGTGAATAAATATTTCATAAAACAAACGCCAGGATTATAACGAAAGAGACCCGGTTTTATTTGCAATACACTATATCCAATTTAAATCACGATGTTCCAAATTTATTACCCCGAAAACTCTGAAATACACACATAATAACTCAGGTATTAATCTATGGACCCAGCGGAGGTAACACAATATTTTATTTCGCTCGAAACTCTGGGGATTACTCGTCCGCCGCAAAATGTTCAACTTATCTGCCGACTTGTCTCGCGACGAATCCACTGGGTGCCAACCCTGTCCGTATCAGCCCACCACCGAAATAAGAGCTACTCCCCGCTTGGAGCTCTAATAAAACAGGATGTAACAGAGGTACGGGGCTAAAAAACTAGGAGTCTAAGTATATTGGAGGTAGAAATAACCGACCGTAAGATTTTACGAAAATTAACTTTAAGGGCCACTTCAATCTAAACCTTTAGGTGATTAGGGTTTTCACGTAAGCATATAAGGCAGGTCGGGTCGGTCGCGTGGTTGCTTTGTCCAGCAGAGTTTTAACGGCTCACAATACTGAGGACGGAATTTGAATGGGAGGCATTACATTTTTTATTACCTGAAAAGAAAATTTGGGAGCTACATTGTTTTGTTAATTAGTTTTCCGCATTTATCGTTTCTTTGCTCAGCCCTATGGTAAGGCGGAATGGAATTTGTAAAATTATGGCTGTTGTAATTTGGACCGTTTGACGGAAACAGGTGTGACTATGTTTACCTACTTATTTCAGATTAGCGAAAAGTGTATCATGTCATATGAATTAAATGCATTTGACATATTGTCTCAAAAAAACATACTGCAACTGCTCTTTAGGTTCATAGTATGTGTAAAAAAGTTACGTTAAATTCTAGAAGGGCTCACCGTTAAATAAAGCTTATTAATTTATTTATTAATATTCCCCTGTACTCGCCTCCTACCCCTTTCATTTTAAATTCAGTAACATCACGTATGAAAAGTAATGTAGGTACCTACTTTGTCTCTATCTACTATATAAACATTTTTTTTTAATATATAAAGCTCGATTACCACTGACTCACTGACTCATTGACATAATTGTTCTCCCAGAAGGAGTCGTTTTGGAGAAAAGTCATGTAGAAGAAAAGTGTTCAAGATGGCGGAGTGACCTAGGGAAAATTCCGACTTTTCAAAAAAACAAAATGGCGGCCAAGGTTGCCTATCGTATCTCTTTTGCTTTCCGGCCGATTCGGTTCAAATTTTTGGCATCTGTAGTACTGCTAAGATGATTTACGAAAATTATTTAAAAAGTTGAAAATACAAAATGGCGGCCGCGTAGTAATGTTTCAAAGTTGGAGTGGTTTTAGACCCCACTTGACCCGAATTGATCTCCCCGATGCTAATATGCTAAAGGGATGTGTTTGGTGTCATCGCACAGGGCATATCCTGTTGTTTACCAGAAAATCCCGAAAATCTGAAAATCCAAGATGGCCGCCCTGTAATTGGCTCCCAAAGAAAAAGATGAATTTTACCAGATTTTGAATGTCAATTTTCGGCAAGATGGCGACACTTGAGCGAGTTGGTCTGTATAGCGGGGTTAGAGGTCTTGCTACGTAGTATTGCCGTGTCTAAGAATTTTCACGGAATTTAACGTATTTTTTTACTTTTAACGCAAAATGTCAAAACTCTAAATTTTATTATTTTGCAAAAAAAAGTGACAGTCAGTGAAACATTTTATCCCTCTTTATGAGTTTTTGTAGATTTTTTGATTTTCGCCTGGCAACACTGAAAGTTATGGTTGATTTAATTTTTAGGGTAGACCTCAAAAGACCCGAATTGATCTCCCAGATGTCGATATGCTCCAGGGATGTGTTTGGTGTCATCGCATAGGGTATATCCTGTAGTTTACTAGAAAATCCCGAAAAATAGAAAAAACAAGATGGCCGCCCCGTTATTTTTGTTTTACTGAAAAATTTAAATTTTCTTAATAATAATCGACTTTTTTAGCCAGTTGGCAACACTTTGGAAAGTTGACTTGTATGGAGCGATTGTGGGTCTCAGTAAACAGTGTTGCCATGAAAAAAAATATTTAATTTTTTTTATTATTTTTCGATTTGAAATGGCTAAAACAAGATGGGCGCCCAAAATTTGACTCTATTTTTCTGTCAAAATAAGACCCCACAGAGACACGCGTGGCCGCTTGCGGCCTCGCGCACCGCGCGACATCTAGTTTATATTATATAAAGCTCGACTACCACTCACTCACTCACTGACTGATTGACATAATTGTTCTCCCAGAAGGAGTCGTTTTGGAGAAACGTCTTGTAAGGGAAAAGTGTGCAAGATGGCGGGGTGACCCAGGGAAAATTCCGACTTTTCAAAAAAACAAAATGGCGGCCAAGCTTGCCTATCGTATCTCTTTTGTTTTCCGGCCGATTCGGTTCAAATTTTTGTAATCTGTTAAACCTTTTAAATGATTTATAAATATTTTTAAAAAAGTTGAAAAAACAAAATGGCGGCCGCGTAGTAATGTTTTAAATTTTAGGCTATTGTAGACCCCACTTGACCCGAATTAGTCGCATGGTTGCCGACATCGTGCAGTTACAAGTGGTACGTCATCTTTTTAGGCATATCCCGTAGTTTACCAGAAAAATCTGAAAAACTCAAAATCCAAGATGGCCGCCCTGTGGTTGGCTCCCAAAGAAAAAGATGAATTTTACCAGATTTTGAATGTCGATTTTCGGCAAGATGACGACACCTGAGCGAGTTGGCTTGTATGGCGGGGTTAGAGGTCTCATTACGGAGTATTGCCATGTTTAACAATTTTCCCAAAATTTGGGGTATTTTTTTACTTTTAATGCGAAAAGCCAAAACTCGAAATTTTACCATTTTGCAAAAACGAGTAACAGTCAACGGTACATTTTATCTCTCCCTATGACCTTTAGTAGGTTTTTTGAATTTCACCTTGCAACACTGAAAGTTATGGCCGATTGAATTTTTAGGGTAGACCTCAAATGACCCGAATTGATCTCCCAGTTGCCAATATGCTATAAAGACGTGATTGGTGTCATTGCATAGGGAATATCCTGTTGTTTACCAGAAAAATCCGAAAAACTAAAAAAACAAGATGGCCGCCCCGGTATTCTCTCTTTACTGAAAAAATGGATTTTTATAGTTTACATCGGTAGTTTTAGGCAAGTTGGCAACACTTTGGCAAGTTTGGTTGTATGCAGCGATTGTGGGTCTCAGTAAGCAGTGTTGCCATGAAAAGAGATATTTTACAAATTTTTATTATTTTTCGAATTATACTAAAAAAAGACAAAATTCTCATAGAAAATTATCTAAAATGGCTAAAACAAGATGGGCGCCCAAAATTAGACTTTATTTTTCTGTCAAAATACGACCCTACAGAGACACGCGTGGCCGCTTGCGGCCTCGCGCACCGCGCGACATCTAGTCTATAATATATAAAGCTCGACTACCACTCACTGACTCACTCACTGACTGATTGACATAATTGTTCTCCCAGAAGGAGTCGTTTTGGAGAAAATTTTTGTAGGGAAAAAGTGTTCAAGATGGCGGGGTGACCCAGGGAAAATTCCGACTTTTCAAAAAAACAAAATGGCGGCCGGGCTTGCCTATCGTATCTCTTTTGTTTTCCGGCCGATTCGGTTCAAATTTTTAGAATCGGTTAAACTTTTTAGATAATTTAAGAATATTATTTAAAAAGTTGAAAAAACAAAATGGCGGCCGTGAAGTAATGTTTCAAAGTTTAGGCTATTGTAGACCCCACTTGACCCGAATTATTCGCATGGTTGCCGACATCGTGCGGTTACAAATGGCACGTCATCTTTTTAGGCACATCCCGTAGTTTACTAGAAAAATCCGAAAAACTGAAAATCCTAGATGGCCGCCCTGTGATTGGCCCCCAAAGAAAAAGATGAATATTACCAGATTTTGAATGTTGATTTTCGGCAAGATGGCGACACCTGAGCGAGTTGGCTTGTATGGCGGAGTTAGAGGTCTCATTACGGAGTATTGCCATGTTTAACAATTTTCCCAAAATTTGGGGTATTTTTTTACTTTTAATGCAAAAAGTCAAAACTCGAAATTTTACCATTTTGCAAAAACGAGTAACAGTCAACGGTACATTTTATCTCTCCCTATGACCTTTTGTAGGTTTTTTGATTGTCGCCTGGCAACACTGAAAGATATGGCCGATTGAATTTTTAGGGTAGACCTCAAAAGACCCGAATTGATCTCCCAGATGCCAATATGCTATAGAGACGTGATTGGTGTCATTCTACAGGGCATATCCTGTAGTTTACCAGAAAAATCCGAAAAACTGGAAAAACAAGATGGCCGCTCCGGTATTCTCTCTTTACTGAAAAAATTGGGTTTTTATAATTTTTATCGGTATTTTTAGGCAAGTTGGCAACACTTTGGAAAGTTGGGTTGTATGGAGCGATTGTAGGTCTCAGTAAGCAGTGTTGCCATGAAAAGAAATATTTTAGAAAATTTTATTATTTTTCAACTTATACTAAAAAAAAGACAAAATTCACATAGAAAATTATCAAAAATGCCTAAAAAAGATGCCCGCCCAAAATTTTACTTTATTTTTCTGTCAAAATAAGACCCCACAGAGACACGCGTGGCCGCTTGCGGCCTCGCGCACCGCGCGACATCTAGTCTACTATATAAACATTAATATTGGGAGAAGGATTTTTTGTAAAACTGTTTAATAATGAAACTTCTCCGTTTTCGCAAGGCTCCGAACTCATTCAATTGAAGACTGTTTATTGAATAGTTTCGTTTCGGGATGAAAGTACGATTAGCATATTTACTTTCGCAAGATGCAAACTATCTCCCTGCTCTGGCAAATTTCATCATGATCGATTCAACGGCTTAGCAGACGTAAGCTAAGTACATACCCTATAACGTAAGTTTAAACTATACGAGTAATTATTAAATTATTGTACGACTTAGAGGTAAGCCAGGGTAGTAAGCTATATTTTACAAGATTCATCATCATCAGCCTACACTTGTCCACTGCTTGACATATAGGCCTCCCCTTATGAGCGCCATAGCCATAGAGATTATTTGTACCTAAAGGTACAATAAAACACTTTGATAAAACTGACAGACAGAAGCTGTATCATTCCTAATATTAGTAGAGATTTAAAGAGGTTTCAGAAAAATGTATCATGTGATGTGAGTAGATAGCTCAATGTAAACTCTTTTTAATTTATTTATTTATCGAATAAGGTTTAACATTAATCTTAAACACTCAATTACATTGATAAACCTACTCGTAGATGAGTTCGTCGCAATAGTAGAATAAGCAACATCAGTAGGTAACCTACATTCAAGGCTGGATCCCGCCTTCGAGTCAGGGGGGAGTTAGTAGTCGAGGTCCCAGTCAGGACTTGCTCCAATTCGATTACAATAATAAATTTAAATTAAAAAGCACATAGTCGTATTATGCGTGTTGATTTGTTTACTATCACACGAAGTGTTTACTTTATTAAAATCAATGAAATTTCAAAAATGATCAGTGATCCACCTAGACCCAGCCCAAAAAACATAATCTATTTAGGTTAAACCAAAAATTTGGAATAATACACAGAAAGCTGTCCACGCCTCGTGAGTCCAATATAATAATAGATTCAGGATGCTGTTGGGGCTGCAGCGATACTGCAGTAGGTACATCAACGATGTTTGCTGAGGCGCACGTTGACGACTTTTATGCGATAATTAGGAAAAAAGTTGCTTCCTTGATGCACCGTACTCGTGGCAGCGCCAATAGCTTCTTACGTGTTATAAGTGGTAGGATGAATAGTCACTGGGTCACTGGCAATTTATTTAAAATGTAATTATGTACATAATATACTAACATATGAAGACACTATGTAATGAGTTAATTAGTTACATTAAGTACCTATACGATTATAATTTAAATATACACACACCGGCACAATTAGCGGAACAGAAAAAAAAGGGAGTATTTACGCATTTTTGCGTGTTACTGGCCGGCTAAACAAGCTTTTTTTAAATTTGGGTTTTAATTTAAAAATGGAATACTAAGCGACTGCCCTTTTTTTCATTCTTTTGTTTTAATTTTCATTGATTCATTTTTTCCACCGCTTGTCCGTTTTTAGAAGGTTCGTGAATTCCATTTGAAAAGCTTTGAATTGCAGTTTTTGAGGCTTTTGAGTTTTTTCGCATATTGATAATTTACGAGCATCTAATTATGCCTGATTTAACGCCATCAGAAATCATTAGGGCAGATCAAATGAGGAGAAATGGTCAAACCTACAGATCGATTGCCAGAAGCCTTCGTCGATCGTTATCAACGATTTATCGTAGCATCCAACGATACAGATTGACGAATGCTCTAGTGAGAAGGAGAGGACAAGGCCGGAAAAGGTGTACTTCAAGGAGGGATGACCGTTTTCTCCAACTTCAAGTCCGACGGAACACGAGACTAACGGCGGTGCAGGCTCGAAATTTACTGGAAGAGGTACGAGCAGTAAGGATGAGTGAGCGGACAGTTCGTAGAAGATTCGAAGAAGTGGGTATAGGCTCGTATGTGCCCGCCAAAGCCCCAAAACTTGAGAGACATCATCGCACAAACCGTCTACACTTTGGTCGTGAACATCGTGATTGGGACTTCGACGACTGGGGACAGGTTCTTTTTACTGATGAATGCAGAGTTATGTTAAATCAAATTGATAGAAGGCAGCGAGTATGGAGACGCAAAGGAGAACGGTATATCCAGTCTAATTTTGAAAATACAGTTGCATATGGCGGCGGTTCAATTATGGTCTGGGGAGGAATATGTTTAGGAGCTCGTACGGAGTTAGTAGTGGTCGATGGCGGGAATCTGAATGCTGATCGGTATATCAGGGAGATTTTAGAAGAACATGTTGTGCCATTTGCCCCCTTTATTGGTAACAACTTCATTCTAATGCAGGATAATGCTCGGGCTCACAGTGCTCGCACAGTACAGACATACCTAAACCATGTTGGTATAACGGTGATGGAGTGGCCAGCACGGTCCCCCGATATGAACCCTACAGAACACGTCTGGGACTTGCTAAAGAGGAGTGTAAAGTCAAGAATGCCCCCTCCCAATAATATCAACGAGTTGCGAAACGCATTACTTGAAGAATGGCAGAGGTTGCCCCAAGAAACCATTGATAACATCATCCGCAGCATGCCCAGACGGATGGAAACCCTCATCAGAGCACGAGGAGGAAACACTCGATATTGAACAGTCATTGAAATTGTTGTTAAACTTTGGAAAATCTTGAATTTTCTGCTGTTTCTCTATAATTAAAAATCGAAGAAAAATGCATTTTGTTTAATTTAATTTTTATTTTTATAAAATTTTAAGTATGGTGTTACAAATGAATGTCAAAACATGTTAATTTAATTGTTGTTTCATTTTAAATAATATATTGTTTAAAAATTACATTCATTGTTCTAAATTCCCTCTTTTTTCTCCTTTTTTTTTCTGTTCCGCTAATTGTGCCGGTGTGTGTATAAATATAAACACTTTCAATCGAAACGAGTGTTTTTTAAACTTCATTTTATTGCTTACTAGCAGCGCCCCGCGGTTTCACCCGCGTAGTTCCCGTTCCCGCGTGTTTTTAGGGTTTTTCCGGCAATTATTTGAATTTTTCTCGCCGTAATGTTTTTTTTTAAATGTTCTATGGTTGTGTATTGAACTTCAACGAACATTTAAAAAAAAATTGGCCAAATTGGTCCAGGCGTTGTTGAGTTATGCGCTTACCAACACATTTTGCGATTAATTTTTATATTATAGATTATTTATCGATTTAAATAAATTCGACGGTCGAACAAATGAGAAAACAAATTCTCAGTACTTCGACGGTAAAACACATGAAAAAAAATCTCCCTAGTTCGACGATCGAACTAATGAAAACAAACGTTTTCTTTGTGTATTACTAACCATTTATATGAACTTCCTATCGTTCGAAATAAAAAATATTATATTTCTTTTCTAATAAAACTATTCAGATTTTTCCTTTGCCTTTCCAAACGGACTGGTATCTCTGAACTTTGCGCCCCTGGCAGATATCAATAAGGGTCCTATGTCTACAAGCCCGGCAGGCTGTCGACAGGTGTGTCCATTTCGGTGCAGGCGTTACCGCTAGTGATGTCGCGTATCCCTATTCCTAAGGGATCCCCTTTTCCAAGGACACTTCCTAGCATTATATTAAAAAGGAACCATCAACTTTATAATATTCAAAACATAATTTATGATCTTCTTGATACACTGTACGGCCTACTGAAAATGCCAAAACTGAGTGCGCAAATAGTCAGTTAAATAGTCTTTATCTAGGTAGAGTTTATAAACTTTAACCTACCAATACCTAGGCACTTAAATGCATAAAATGCACACCGAAAGCGGTCTAAGTAAGTATCATTAGGTACTGGATTTATTTTTAGACAAACATCATACAGCTCTCAGAAAGGTAACAAATATTATAGGCTTCGTATCTTACGATATAAGTGAAGATTCTGCTTTACAGCGGCTAAACTTATTTTGGTTTAGTCCTGTCTTTGTCTTACCTCAAAAAAAGAAAAAGGATAGAAGATAACCTACAGAATTTAGTTCTGTCAGAGACTGTATTTTAGACGTGACTTCTTTACTTAAGCTCTAAACACGTTATGAAATGCCTAGTTCACCGGACTAATTTTAATTTGACAGGACTAAATATCTCTCGTCTCTTTTCTATTCTAGAAGAAAGAAAATGACAGGAGTAAACTAAAGCAGAATCAGCACCATTATACATATTAGATATATTAGAGTAAATAGGCTGATTAAATCAACTTGCAAAATTTTGTAAGCCCGAGGGGCCAGTGTGCGTAATTACACTATTATCTAATACAAGAACATTGTGTTTGTTGTAGGTTCATTATAACCTCATCATTATTGCATATAACTTAATATGTACTCAAAGCACATAACATGTCGAAACTGCCTGTTATATAACAAATCATGTCAATTTCACTTCACTATTTATTTTCATATTTCATTTCCAGTAGCAAGTGTGACTTTTTATCGTAACTAAAATTGTGAAATTCCATAGCCTATTAAGTAATAACATACCCATCCCTACATATTGTCCAACCCCAGAGAGGGTGCAGAGAAAAATTACAAACGCTCTGTGAGTGAATGTATTCAATATTAGGTATTATTGGGTACGGATGTGTGTTGCATTGGCGCTCTGACGATAAATGATAAATAATTACAGAGATATTTAGGTGATATGGGGGGTTATGGAGGCGCAAGCTTCCAATTCGTTTGGGATCAAGTGGGAGATAATGGCCTATATATATATATATATATATATATATATATATATATATACTACTACTTATGTGAGGAAAGCCTCATAGCAATTTTCAATAGTTAGTTTTTCATTACAAATTTAATTTAAATTTGAAGAAGTAGCTTAGATGAGTGAAGCACCGTGCGGTTCAATTAAAAATCAATTGTGTCTCATTTTATTGTTTTAAGAGGTAATGGTACTTGAAGTACTGATACAGACTGATAGCCCAGCGGTAAAAAAGTCTCTCATGCGTGAGGTCTCGGGTTCGAATAAGTACCAATGATTGAAAAAAAAAGGAAATATTTAGCACTAGCTCGACGGTAAAAGAAAACATTGTGAGGAAATTCGCTGATGCCAGAATTAATTCTAAGGCATGTGTAAAAGGTCTTAAAATGTGAAACTGTTAAAAAGTGGATATTTCTAATAATAGAATACCTCTGCCTTCCCTTGGCGATAAAGGCATAAGCATTTTTTTGTCTTCAATATTTGCTCTAGGCCATCTCTCAAAATAGTAGAAGAAATATTTTCAGGCCTTAAACTTATATTTGGTAACACTTTATCTGGGGGATTGGGAAACTATGCGCCGCAGGCACCCCTCGCCCGCACATGGTGCATCTTGCGGGGTGAGTGACCGCGTCGGATGCATGCGACTCCGGGTCCGGGTTCGATTTCCGGCCCCGTTCCGCTACCGTGTCGTGGTCTTGATGAGTGGTATTGTTGAGGTATTTTTTATTGTTAGTTTATAACAACATTGAGGTTTTGAGTGGGGATAGTTATGATGCGGTGAGAACCAACAAAACTTACAATATTTATTGACATACTTAACACACCCCGTTAGATGTCAATAAAGATTGTTATTTTTTGTTTTGGTAACACTTTGGGAAATATCTAATTTATTTGCTAACTAGCTTCGCGCCTTAGTCCTCGTAATGATTCAGATAAAAAACACTGTATGCATAGATGTAATAGATGACTCGGGTTATAGGCGGCGTATCAAGATGAAACACCAAGGTGAAAAACTCAAATCATCAAATTCGACGCGCTAAAAATATTATTATCAATTCGCCGAGCACCGCCTGGTTCCAATAGGCACTGCGTAACAATTAAAAATCAATTGTGTTTTATTTTATTGGCTTGAGAGGTTAAAAAGTACAAAAGGTTTTATGTCGTTACTTGAGTGTTTTTCCTGTATGTGGGTCAGTGTATCTGTGTGTTGCTGTCTTATCTTAGCAACTACAGAAATAATTTAAAAATGTATTATCTAGATATATATCGTCGTTAAGTATTATTGAGTACTAAATACAAATACCCAATCGAATTATTGGGCAAAGATTGGATTGCTGCTGCAATAAATCTACATTGTTTCTAGTTTCTACATCGCTGGGAATTCTCGTTTGGACTCGGAACAATGCAGTGTGTTATAAATTATAGGGCGTGTGTAACCCGCATCCGACCAGCTTAGCTCGTGGTGGGACGTCACCCTAATGTTCTCATAGTTTGGGGTTGGTGAGAAATCTAATAGGTTTGAATTTAGTTGGAGGTTTTCTTGTACCTATGGCTTGATTCTAGGGATGAGTATATTGAGTATGATGGCAATGATCCCCTTTAAATCATTTTAATTTGATTATATTACTAATTTCACAGAAAATTATTTTTAAAAACGATGAATGAAAGATGAAATCACGGATGATGATGGAATATTAAGAGCTACTAGCTAGGTTAAGGAGAGTAGAAGATGCGATGTATGAAAATTCATTTAATATTTCACAAGCTACTTATAGTACTTTGGGTACTTTTCATGGATAGGGTATCTCTAGGATAAATTGCATAAACAAGCATTTTGCTATTTAGTCTCCGTGTAAGTAACTACTCTTCTTTATCTGAAGAACTGACGCCTGAAGAATTGTCCCATTTCTTTCTCACAGTGTAGAGGTTTTGAAATAATATTTACCTAATGTTTAAATACTTAGTTTAATATTATATTGTAGTTGTAGACAACTTAGTGGTAGTCAGTTTACTAATGAAGAGCAAATCGATATCGCCCGTTTTATTCTGCAGTTTTCTATTCGGCATTTCCATTATCGTCAAGCTTGGTATTGCGGTTTTAGGTGGAACTGATAGTGATATAGTCCTGGTTCATTATCCAGATTTTTAGTACCTAATTAAATAATCTAGCAACTCGCTCTTAAATGTCGATTGCACCCAGATCTATAGAACCGGTTAAAAGAAGAAAGTCTGACGTTATCTCATACCAAGGCTATTGAGAATCTAGAGCACATTTTTAAATTTGTAAAAGGCATAATTATAATTGCTGTTAACGATATACATGGGCACTGTTGAGTATTTAAATTAGAATTTTTTTTGAATCACCGAGGGCTATTTATTTATTTCGAGACAAATTTTGTAATCCAAGCAAAAAATATTTGTTTTATCCATTTTTGAAATCGAATGATGTTAGCGTGGTTCAGGCCACTAATTAATCTATCATTCGTAAATTTAAGTTTTTAGGTGCTAGATTAATATGTATGTGCAATTAAGAAATTCGTTAAATTTGGTAATATTTACGAATGATTAATGTCTCGCACCATGCAAAAGATAACCATTACGTAATATACGAATGCGATACAATACTTTAGAATTCCGGTACAGTTATGCGAAGTACTCTATTTCATGAATTATGACTCGCTCTTCCACAGAATACGTAATAGAGCAACACTAGACGCAGTTAGTAAGAATGATACTTAGGTAGGTATATATTATAAGCTTATATGTAGAAGGTACCTAATTTAATAAACCAAATCATGGCTCATTAAAACAGAAATGTATATAAATACGCACTGTATTTATCAACTTATCAATCAACAACGCATATGGCTTAAATCATTTGTCAAACAAAAGGCACAGACAGCATTAGAATAACGATACATCGTAATGTCACCCATCCGACTATCTCTCATACAAAAACACAGCGAGAATAAAAAGTGGTTTGAAAATCAACACGATAGCAAGTAGTAAAGGCGTTTACAACTCTTTGTAATACCGATTTGAATAAAACTACGCTTCTGTTGTGTTGTAATTTCATTGAAGTTCACATGATGTTCCTTTGTATCGGAGTCATAACTAAATGCGCAATGGTTGGAGGATTTGAGAAAGTGTCGCTTTAATTTCGCATGCGCTGCGGAGGTCTCGAGGGCCGTTATGTTGCTCATAAACTAAACGTGGTATCTCAATATAGGGTACAAGTAAATTGCACCTTAATTTCAAGTGCCAGAGTGTTGATTGGATTGGTTATGAAAGTGTAATAAGAGGGGAAAAAAGAGTAATGTTCCACCGCAGTCGGCCGCACTCGGTCGCCGGCGACGGGCTCTCTACGTGCAGAATGTATTGGACTGACAATGAACCGGAATGAGATCGTAGGCGTATGGTCACTTGGCTAAACAACAGATTTGGTTATGACCTTACTTCTTTTAGTCAGGCGCAGAGCAAAAGGCAAAAAACAGTAAAAAAACCGACTTCAATATTCAACTTATATGGTTTTCTCATAGGTGCCATTATCAGAACTGGGTGAAATTAAAATGGGACCAATCTGGAAGCACCAGCTTTCAAATAAAAAAATAATCATCCAAATCGGTTCACCCAGTCGAAAGTTCTGAGGTAACAAACATAAAAAATAAAAATAAAAAGCAGACGAATTCATATCCTCCTCCTTTTTGAAGTCGTTTAAAAACGGCGCGACTGCAATATTGAAAACGTTGTTGTTTTTGGAAGTTATTCGCTATGTATCGCGAACGTCTCCTAGTCTCTGCTTTAACTTCTTAGACATTAAGTACGCACTATTAATACTATTTCAGCACTTGTCAAAATCTCAGGTAAATTAGGGCATGGACATTTTATAGTCTTACAGCAAATAAATGGCGACAAACCAAGTGTCAAAGGATTTTTAAAGATATGAGATAAATTTGAAGTAGAATCGCTGAATCCATTTTAATTAAGACAGTGTATACTCCAAAAGATTAAAAGAATAGATTTTCCTATGACAAGTTTTGGCGCGTTTTGGTTCCCGTGTTTTCAATTGAAATATTTTGAGCGCTGATAACGCATCTACCTTAGTGTATATAGAACAACATAATATAGGATATTACATACTACCTCGGGAAGTAAAATAAGAAATGTCTCAGATCACATGTAATGTGTGATCCGAGGCTTTCTTATTTATTTCCCGTGGTTTGTATACTTTTTTCTGCTTGACGAAGGCGGTAAGCGGCAACTTCGCTTAGCGCAGCGGCCCGAAATTTGACTCTTTCCGCCCGGAGAGATGAAAATGTGTTTTTACCGGGTCTGATATTAGTATATTTGTCACGTAAAAATATTCTATTGAAAAGTTGGTTTTTGCAAGAATGACTGCCGACCCCCAGATAGGCAGGCATATATTTCATTTTAAACTTAAGCTGAAATGATCCGTTACAGGTAACTGACGTACGATAACAGGATTTAGTAACAATCGACCGACCTCGGTAGGTTGTACGCGAAATTCGGTCGGTACGATATTCTGACCTCGTCGCCGAAAGGTACCCCGAAATCAGATCGGCTACGTTACGAGGCACGAGTCGCGATATGCGCCCTTGCGCCACTATTTACACGACTTCGCCAAGAAGGGTAAATGTGAGGTAAATGATTTTTGTTTTATGTACTAGTAGACGCCCGTCTTCGTTTACCGTGGAATACTTTACACAATCGTCTCTACATATAATAAAAACGTTAAACGAGACCGTTTCTGTACATTAAATATATTTTTTGAAAGTCCTTGCGGTAGTGTAAATTGTTATCGATTTAGATATCGAAACACCAATTTCCGAAATTTCTGTCTGTCTGTCTTTGCACTCATGACGCAAAAACTACTAAACGGATTTTGATGAAATTTCGTGTGTAGATAACTGATTAATTGGGTCAACATTTAGGCTACTTTTTAACACAGGAAAATATCTCATTCCCACGGGAAAATATAAAAACTGGTTAAAAAAAAAATATGTACTACTCCGAAAAGATAACACCTAGAAATTTGAAATATGGTATGTGCCACCGCTTTGGATACTCCCAGGGAACTTTAATAAATAAAAATTATTTATTTCAGACCACTCAGTCCATAAAGGTGTTAGTAATAAAAAGACTTATAGCTATGTTAGTTTTAAAATGAAATTAACAAAATGACAAGATGACGTCACCACGTTCCCCGCTTTACACGTTTTACATGTAACTCGAGGAACCTGGCGACGAGAGGAGAGTCTAATCTCTCCGCTATCATCCTCAGGACTCCATTGGAGCTACCCCGCGTTCTGCTTAGTATGGAAACTGACTTTTTCCGCATGATTGCATAGAAGTCGTCAGTACCAGCATCAGCAAACATACCGGATGCGCTACAGAAGCGAGGAAGCCCAAAAAGAGCCCTGAAGATGTTATTGTACAATATACGCAGAGCACTGTACGCTTTCTGAGTAAATTTGAACCACAGGCCGCTCGTGTAAAATGTTTGGCAGTACGCTCTGAATAGAGTAAGTTTTACCTCTGCTGTACAACGAGCAAACCTGTGCCTCAACATATTACCCCGGACCGACAGCGCTCTGCGCTCTCTTTCGATATCACAATTATCGACCAAATTCTCGGTCACAATATGCCCTAGATATTTAAACTTAAATACACGACTTAAGGGTACACCGTATAGAAGAAGCGGCGGTACGTTTTCATGTATTTTTAAGTTTCCTCTAAATACCATAAATTCGCTCTTCGTCACGTTGTACCTCAAGCCGTGTACAGCAGCATAATTCTCACAGCATACTTAATAAGTTGGCACCCGCTATAGTAAATGAAAATTGGTCCTCAATTTACCTTTATACAAAAAATAACTTCGATCCTTTGTTTCTTTGCTGCGTGGAAGAAGGACAAACCAACAAACACACTTTTAATAAAATAATAATAAATCTTTATTTCAGGCAATATTTACATTAATAGATCTTAAATAACGTGAACAGAGGCCCTTTTACTTCAACTTTTTTTTACTTTATTATTATTTATATGTATATTATTTATATGTATTACAACTGACTTTATAGAACCACGTTTGCCTCTGGAGCGCTAGCTTATTACGTAAGTTGCTTCCAGGTACCTATTTGACTATCACAATTCAAGGCGATTCTTATTCTAAAAATAAAAGCTTAATAAGCAAATTCCCTTCAATAAAAAATATTTTTACCAACATTAGCTCAGGTGGTAGTACTCAGTACAATATGTACGCAGCAAGAATTCCAAGTTTAAGAGTTCATTACCGTTCAGTACTCAATGTCATCGGTACAGAATTTAATTATTTTCCGTTGGCGACGTTTCACCTCTGGCTTACTCGATTGTTTTAATTTTAAGTGGTGCTCATCGATATGAGAGTCAATAGATGTACTGCTACGGAGATAAAATGTTCCTATTAATATTTCCTTAATTACTATGGTGTAGGTAGAGTAAAGTCTAGTGCCACGTACAAAAATAAATTATAATTCAGTCTGAGGCCTTTTTGTCGGTTTATTTATAATTGAATCCGATTGCTATTGGAGTTGTCAATTGACAATTTAGTTTCTTTTTTCAAAATGACTAAATCGCCTTAATGCCATTACAAAATTTTCCCAGACTGGTAACAGCTCTACAGCATTCATAGGACTTGTTACAGCATAAACCGGACATGGACTCGGTATATGTAGCACAAACAAAACTGTCATAATAAATGGACACCAGTTCTCTTTGAGTAGGAATGAATTAATTTTGGTTCATATGATCGATTGATGGAAAAAACATTTATTTACAAAGAAAATATACATTAATTTACAATAATTACAGACAAAAAATGTGATCCAAAGAGGAACCATGTGAGACAGTGCCCAGAAGACTGGCCGCATTCCCTCTCTGGATAGCTAAGCTGATCCTTTGACAAAGATAGCTGCCAGCCCTCTGGTCACCTGAAGCCTCGACCAAACGCATTGACAGCTCTTTGAGGAGCTGCCGCGCCTCCGGCCCCCACGGTCCCATGGTCTCCACCCCAATCGGCACAAATCGGTTAATCGGTATGATCGGTTTATGTTTGTTTGTTTCGTGACTGGGTGGTATTTAATTATGCTTCGGCTGCGTAGAACATGGCTACTATACAATTCGTTTACCTAGGCAGAGCTCAATACAGTACTAGTTTCGAAATAAATAACAGTGAGTGAATTCTGTATTGACTGTCTAGGCAATCCGATACATTTATCGTCTTTTAAAAGGCAAACTTACTATGGAAAATATAAGTACTGGGATAATATCATCGTTTTTATTTAAGTACACAATTTCTATTGTTTTATTATTTTAAAACCTGCTGATAACTCACTGTTAACTTTAGGTTACGACATCCCTTAGTGACACAATTACAAAAAAATACAATTGTGGGTCATATCTTATATTCTTAGTAGTACAGTAGTAGAATTGCAAAAAGAAAATCAAAATCTTTTTAAGGTGTGTAATTTGATTTGGATACAGTTATTCACACATTTAATTATTTTTTAATATTAACGTAATAAAGTTGGTTTTCCTATTACTTGTTACAAGCCGTCAGGCAGTTTTTAAACAAACGTTCCCTATAAATTTATCTACTAGAAAGTTTTTTTTTTATATCGATGGAGTCCATTGTTGGGTTAAATGATTGGCCAACATTTGGGCTATATATGGGCCAACGACCGGTGCTCAGACCAATCTGACCAATAGTTATTGTGGTTGCGGAGATGATTTCATTGGAGTGAAAGGCGTAGTACGTAACTCCGTTCGCATAATCTTGGCGCAGCGGGCAGCGAGGATGCTGCGAACTTGTAAATAGATAAACAACCCACTTTATTATGCATCTTATCACAGATATCTAGTATTTTATAGGCCGACATAAGAAGATATCGAAATCTCTTTTTTTAATCCGGACCTAGAAAGTAAAAACTATTATAAAACACTTTAAAAAAATCGTTTTTATTTTTACATCTAGTGAACAACAAAAGCGCTGCGCTTCAAGTGTTTAGAGAAGAAAATAAATACTTACAACAGATGAAAAGGAAACATCAGTTTGTGGTGGCCACATTACATATACATTATACATTGGACTTTATAATGTCCATATTACAATCGCCTTAGAGGTCAGACTTGGACTACAAGACAGTGTGAAGCTTCATATGCTGTACGTAAGTGTTTCAAAAACTAAGTGGTATTTATATTATTTAGGGTTCGAAAAGAAAAGTAATAATTCCCAAATCAAGTGGTTTAATATCAAAGCTAAAAAGATCCAAACTCCTTACGAGCTCATGCGCCTTTTATAAGTATTCCGTCTCCGTCCTTTGAGAGAGGAATAATTGCGTTGGACCAAAGAGGTCTAGGAGTCCTAAGATGGATTTGAGATAATGCTCAGTGCAGAAATCGAGTTAGGAGTAATATATAGAGAAATTTGGCCAGTCAATATCTTGTCTTTTTTGTACCAGAGAATGCCATGCCATAATGTATTCGGCTTATCCGGCATTTTTTAGTATGTATTTTATATTTGGCTATTCGGAATACCGAATATGTGTTAAAAAAAGTGTCCGACCGAGTAGATTGGGAGATGGTGCTAGGCTCAGATTTTTTCAATACACCCAGGTCTATCTGACGTGTCATAGACTTCCATAAACGCAATGAAAACCGGGACCAACGGCTTACCGTGCCTTCCGAAACACGGAGGCTTTAATTTCGTACCTTTTATCAAGTATACCGTTCGAGTCGAAAGTTTGCATCTTATCTTCTGATTCACTGATGCATTTAAACTACCCATTAAAACGCTCTCTCTTCATTTGAATAATTAATTGTTTATTATTCCCACAGACAGAAGTCAATTAGAATGAAACGAAATTATTATTTAAAAGGTATTGTCGTCTGTTTCGCTCTTGTCAAACTTGTGTAGGCTTACAAATGTCGAAGACAGCATTACGGGTCTAGTAACAATTCTGCGTGATAATATAACACTGTGTTATATGAGTAATTATAATAAATAAATTTTATCATAAAATATTATTATAAATAATAATATAATCTCATGCCTTTTATCCCCGAGGGGGTAGGCAGAGGTAATAGAGCAGTGATAGCCTTACGGTTAAAGAGCCTGCTTCACATGATGAAAATTAGTGAGGTTCGGGTTCGAATCCTGGCATGTACAGCTAAGAGCACGCTAAGCTTGACACTTTGGACTTTGACCCGGCCCTGTATTCTATGGCGCGCAGTACAAATCAGAGCTCAGCTTAAACTGGTAGTGTCAAGCTTGACTTGCTCTTGACTGTACCAATGAGTTTTTCAAAACTTACGTACGTATTTATAACTAGCTCGACGGTGAAGGAAAACATCGTGAGGAAACCCGCAGGTCCATGTGTAATGTGTACATGTGTAAATATACCCGGTCCGCCCATGGGCTCACCACCTATCGCGTTTAGGGGTCGAATATCTTCGTGAAAAGTGGGTATATTCAATAATGGAATAATAATAAATTGTGGGACAAACTAGGCAGAGTCTGTACTATGTGTACTAAACAATTGATAGACATATAATTACTTAAATAAAGTTTAAACGACCAGACACGAAGCCAACAAACATGTTCATGCACACAAATATTGAATTGAATGGTAGTTGACAGTATCGAAATTAAAATACAAGTATGTTCTTTAATAATTATTGAATACTTCCTTTAAATCAGTCTGTTATGTCTTTGCGTGTGGCTACTCACATTTTTTTTTATTATTTTTTTTATTTACTTTTAGGAAGACTTACAGCACTCTACATCAATAAAATAATGATACAATAAAAAAATATCACTAGCTAATTATAAGTCTCCACAATTAAAAACTAAGTAGGTAGTGCTATAGACTGCCTGAAATAAAAATAAAGTAAAACAACTTGTTCTATTCGACTAAAGACTTTTTAAAATTTAAGCCAAGAGATGACTAATTAGATTTTATTTAACGGAGTTATAGCAAATTTTAAAATAATAAAAAAATCAAAAAATATGACCATATAAATTGAGGAAACACTCCAGACAACAAATGAATAATACTAAATATAATGACGTCATAGTTTTATATTCAGTATATTTCAATTTTGACAGATGATAAAAAGTAACTGTTTTGACTAGAATAACGACTTATTACTTAATAGAGTTTTTTTTTAACTTTATTCAGTCTTAGGTATCATACTTTTATTTGTAAAATGGTTTTTTGCGGGCAATAACTATTTGTTTTTATTAAGTAAGTACTATGGTTTTAGAGTCACGAGCCGCTTTCCCCTCTGGTTGTAAGTTCCTCGAACTTTTTTAAATAGTTGAGGTATTATCTACAATCTACAATTTGTAGCGCAATTCTGCGTACACCCCAATTTGTATATAAAAAAAATATGATGTATTCATACTTTAGTTTCGTCTAACCAAATTTCTTAAATAAAGAGCAATAATAGTACGGTTTCTATAGGTAGCTCTAAATTCAGCCAAGCTAATTAATTTTACGGAAAAAAATATATATATTAAAAATAGTTGTTTTTTTTAATATTTTTATTTATTAAAAATAGCTGATCTCGATTAAGTAGTTGATACTGAACAAACTAATTTCAGGAATTGCTATGATTCTGTTACATATTGTATATCTACATAATGTAGAGACTTCAGTCCTTGTTAATATATTATGTAATACGAAAGTAAAGCTGTCTACTAACGCTGAGCCAATGTTGATTTCTCAGGGATGTTAGCTTGCATCTATATAGATATAGACTGACTTTCATAACAGAACGCATACAAAATCGCCGGTAAAACATTACTCTATTATAATTTTATACTTGGAAGAGTAAAACTGTAGTTCTTGTAATAATAACAGTACACGTCGGAGTACCGAATATGATTCAACTTTACAAGTAAACACAAATAATGGCCTCTAGCGAGGTGAATCAATCATCTGAAGGCCTGCTTTCCAGTAAAAGGCACGACCATTTTATTCGCAACCCAAGATCTCTAATCCAAACGTCAACGTACGTCCGCATAGGTCCTGTTATGCTGGACGAATGTGTAAATCATATATGTACTAGGACAAAATGAATGCCTACTAGGGATGCTCCTAGCACTATAAAGTTGGTGTTTGCGGTAGATCTGTATTCGACAATGTTTATACTTTACTTAATATAAGAATTCCATAGGTATGTAAAGATTACTGGGAATAAACGTTTAGATCACAAAACTGTATTGTTTGTCTCAATATTGCAAAACATTGCTCATCGAATCCATCCATGGCTAGTAATAATAATAGCAATAAGCTAAAAAAAATAATGTTGACATAATCGTATTTAATAAATTATTAAATAAGATTAAGAAATTGCATTGATATTATTTAATTGCAGAGATTTAAGATTAAAATTGACATGTTGTAATTAATTTATTTCAGCCATTTTAAATTTTATTTTAGTTAAAAACTTTGCACACAATTGTAGAGATACTGATGAGAGTAGATACTGTTTTTGAATAAATTATGTTGATAATAAAAAACATATAATATATAATTTGGCTTTGCAGAATGTTCCAGCATCAACTTTAACTTATAAAATATTTGAATTCACTCTTCTACAAGTGTTACAATATTTCGGTGTTGTTTACATTTTAAAAACTTTCGTAAAATAAACAAAACCAACTTACCCAATAGGTATAAATGTGCTTGGGTAAGAGAAACAAGTAGGTAAGACTGCGGCAAAGTCTGAAGGGTTATGTTTTAGCAGTTTACTTGCCTTCTGAAATACAGAGGAGCTTGTGATATAATGTCACCAAGCTCTAGTTGTGCGTGTGTGTCAGTTTCGCTAGTTGTGAAATGTATTCAAAGTATATTTGGTTAATTGGAATATGAATTAAATATCAGCACCACCCCTACCCCATTTAATATTACGTACGTGTAGAAGGTAACCGCACTATATAATGTAAGGTTCTTTATAGACCTCAAATAGAGGTCTCTTTGAGAACCCATTTTCTGATTTCGTTTCAGAGAGTCATGTTTATGAAATAAGAGTGATTCAGTTAATTTCAGGGAATGTTATCCTTGAATTTTATGCCTGAAATTTGAATGTATGTTTGTCGTTTTTCTAGGGTTTTGTATCCACAGGGTGTCAACGGGATCCATTACTAATTGTCGACTGTCTGTCTGTCTGTCCGTCTGTCACAGGGATGTATCTTTTGAAACGTAAAGGTAGAAAGACACTTGAAACTTTCAAAGTGTGTATAACCAATAGATTTAACAACAAAAATAAAAAAAGTTAATTAGCATAAAGGTACGAGAAGGTTTTTTTGTGTTTTTTTACAAAACTGTTTAAAAAAACGTAGTGGTAAATGTTGTACATTCTGACTCGCACTTGGCTGTTTTTTTTATATACATATATTATGATCATTATAATAATAATTATTAAGGACTTATTGCAATAACCTCGTTAAAAAATTTAGATGTATTGCCTTTTGATATGTTATTTTTTTAAAGACTTGTATTCTTTAAGCATAGGTTAATCTCAATTCTGTACCTCCGTCTCTTAAGCTACCCGTTTGTTGATATAAAATTAAAGTTATTATTATTATTCTTTGTGTGGCAATGTCGATTTATGATGGAAAAACCTTGTAAAGCATTTTCAGGGTCAAAGAACTAACTTGATGTCAAACGCAAACATTTACCTCAGTCTGACCCGACACTCCTTTAAAAATTCTGAAGTAGTAATTAAGTACTCATCGAAAACAAACTCGGAGCGTACTTTAACAGAGAAAGCTTATTAAATTAGAGTAAAAAGACCTCTAACTAACGTTAAAAAAATATTAAAATCCAAAGCTCGATGGAGAAGAAAAACACCGTGAGGAAACCAGCAGGCATCCAGCAGGTCCCAAAATGAATGTGTTACAGATCCGGGCTGGCGATGGGCTCACCACTTATCACGTATAGGGGTCCAAAAATATACTGGTGAAACGCAGGTATTTCTAGAAATGGAATACCTCTGCCTACCCCCTCGGGGATAACAGGCGAGAGATTATCTATTTAACGTATTTAATAGTTTTAATATGTATATTGTAGCACTTTCTTTACTTTAAATTACTTATAAAATATTAATTGAAAGAATATTAACTAACGAAAAATAATTTGTTTTGTGCTACTAAAAAATAAAATGTCTGTAACATTCAGTCTAAGTGATGTGGCTGTTAAGTTCAGTTACTAGTGAGCCCACCTTCTGTACTACGGGTACTGTTCGGTATTCGGTTCTCACCAGTGGCAAATCTTTCTGAGAATGAACTTGATTGTTGGTTTTGTGTCTTGGTTTTGAAATGTATGTTTATCAGTTCTTACTCCACGTCAAATCGCACCCTTAGGTTTGATGTAAAAAGCCAGCCGGTGCGTCTTCAAAGCCGACCCATCATAATGTACCTATGTTTATCAGCTTTATTTAGCTGCCTAGTTATAACAATTACTATTTTATTATCTTTCAAAACACAAAGTTCCCTACTATGTTAGATGAAGGTACTGAATACTACTCGTATACTTTATAAATAGCTTATAGATAAACATATATTTTGTATTACATTAATATAATATAGCTGTAAGTTTTCCAAAGATGTTAAAATTAAAATAAATAAAAATACGTCACAACGTAAAAATCATGACGTTTGTCCGGATTCCTTCTAGAAAGCCTTGTATATAAAATAAAAATCGATTCTGCTTTACAGCAACTAAACTTATTTAAGTTTACTCCTGTCATTTTCTTGCTCCTAGAAAAGAAAAGAGACGAGAGTTATTTAGTCTTGTCAAATTAAAATTAGTCCTGTCAACTAAGGCATTTCATAACGTGTTTAGTGCATAAGTAAAGAAGGCACGACTAAAACACAGCCTCTGACAGGACTAAATTCGGTAGGTTGTCTGGTATCCCTTTTCTTTTTTTGAGGTAATACAAAGACTAGACTAAAATAAGTTTAGTCGCTGTAAAGCAGAATCGAACCCATTGTGTAACAAAACTACGTTTATGGAACGGACTAAAAACTGTTAATCCTTATATTCTTTTTAAATCGGGATTTTAGGCGCATAATGCGCAGCTTGAACTTTTTATCACAGGTTCACTGCAGGTCACTGGCTGTTTAACCTCTTTTGAATATTTATATTACCGCAGCACCCTTCTCCGCTCTAATGTGTTTATTGTTGAGGGGACACTTTTATTTTTCGTACTGGTTGGTTGTCTGTTGCTACTTCCTTTGGACGCAACTCCGTAAGTAAATAAGTAACAACTCCTTATTGTAGACCAATAAATAGTATCTAAAAATGTGTCAAGTTGCAACAACAAAAAAAAGCGTAAATAAAAATCTTTTTTTTTTTGTAACATGGAATATTTTTTAAATAACGCGATAAGAATCTCATAGAAGCGTATTATAGAGATAATTCACTACACTACGGTAGTATTAGGTATATTCAGAAAGTAGAATATCATGTTATTTTCATTTCATTATTATTACTACGTAAAGTTCGCGAATGTACCTACTCTATACGTAGGTACGTACAGCAGTTTCAGTTTTTGTTATCCGTTTACCTACTCCATTATGAATCATTCTTATTATTGGTATTCGCTGATACAGATTTGACTTCGTGGATAATTACATAATACTAGCGACCCGCCCCGGCTTCGCACGGGTGCAATGCTGAATTTTCTTTGCTATAAACCATCCCTGGACCCACTCAAACCCACACAAAAAGTTTCATCGAAATCGGTCCGGCCGTTCTCGAGTTATATCGTCAGGAAGGAAAACCCGACTTATTTTTATATAGTAGATTACGTATCCATACGCATGCGTCAGTTGATGTTATGAAACTGCCTACTCAAAAGTCATAGGTTTATGAGATTAATTGTAGAAGTTTCAAGCCGTGTCAATTGTGATTAAATACATTTTTTAATATCTAAACTTTTATGTTGTGCCAGGACGACATCGGCATCGTGGGCGAATTTAGGCTTATATTATTATAATCTTGTAAGACCATTTTCTCTCGAATCTTATGTTTTAGGCGTGAGATTATATTATATATTATGTTTTACAGACTTGTCCACGTCTATCAACACTATGGAAAGACTAGAATTAATTTAACTTATTCACAAATTATGTGAGAACGCCTCGACATTTGTATATTTAATTAGTCGAGTGTACACATTACATATTGTAAATTTGTAACCTTACAAAACCGGTGCATCAAATCTTATGACATTCACAAAGGAGATTTTATGCAAATATTTAACCAGTCTGTGTCTGCAAAAACTCGTCGCCTACAGTTTTATCAATGTGAATGTGTTCCACTTTGTCAGGATACGAAACTCGAAAGTGTTCAATGCAATTTGACTACTATTGTATTGGTAGTATACTCAAAGCTAAATTTGATCGTTATATCAATGGGATTACAGCCTAACTTTACTATTTTCCCTCTGAAAAATTATCACCTTTTGCCGCCAAAGGTCAAATAAAATGTTCGAATTTCAATTTTATTTTCGTTTGTGAAAATATTCATAATACTTGGAGGTGGTCGCTTTATATTGAGATAGCTTTCAATAATACAATGTTAGGATCATATTTGCAGCATTCCGAATATAAATTGATTTCTTTTAGTAATTTCAAACCGATTCATTACTTTTTTGATGTTGCACAGATTCATTCGCGTCAAGGTGATTTGAGTTCACTAATTTTAATTTTAGATACCTATTAGAGGAGTAGAGAATTTTTCTGACTGACTGACCTATCAACGTACATATACAGGTAAACTATTAGACCAAAGAAGCAGTTTGGAATATATGTATGTATGTACCTAACCTGCCTTTTAAGACGTACGCATCCACTAAGAAAGGGTTGTAACAAATTCCCACGTTAACTTGGATTAACGGGATCCACGCTTTATTTTCAGAAAAGAGGATTTTAAAATGTAGGTAGGTAAGTACTTCTTATTTTTAACTAAATATTATGTAGGTAAGTCATGCATGACTCATCATGAGGTAAGTAATGTACTGCTTATTTTGTTTAAAATATTTAAGGAGGTAAAAAAACACAATATTTTTTATTTAAATTCCGTATTCTCTATACAAAAACAAAATGTTTATGAAAATAACAAAAATGTTCTCCTCTAAGTCAAACCACCGTAGAGTTGTTTATAATTGGATATTGAATATGCTCGTCACGGGTCGCAGAGGGTGTCTCATGGTGTACTCCGTCTCGCTCTGTTACCTAAAACAGGTAAAGTGCGAGTGAGACAGACTTCCACCCCGTGGACTAACGGTTTTTTCTTACCGTTCAGCTCACCAGAGAAGATTATGTGTTAATACTTTTTTACTTTATGGCAGAGTCGAGTCAAGGGTGCTTTTATGAATATTTGGTTTGACAACTCTGCATTTATGTCCTCTTGTATTGTAAGTTTTTAGTAAAATCAGTCTGAAGTACGTTATGACCAGAGTAGATCATGAGTACCTAGATAAGTGTAATAAAATAAAAAAACGTACGAGTAAGCTAACAAAATCATTTAAACACGACATCCTTAGTTTCTCATTTGTGTTATATTCATTAATTAAATTGATTTCATTATATTTTTAAAAACTTCATTTACTTGGGAGTATCTACGTGCTGAGATACGGTTTTCACTTGGCTCCATCACGTTTAAAAAAAAAATAGGTTTAAAAAAACTAAAATTGCGTAAATTTCGGAGTCATATCCATATTAAATTATAGAGAGATAGATGGGAGATTATAGCCCATACTTCATCATGTGTGAGGAAAGACCCTTAGCTCAGCAGTGGGCTGTTACGGGTTGATGATGATGATGATCCATATTAAAATACAGGTTTCACGTCAATGACCTGAAATCAATCTCAAAATGTTTAAAATCAGACCAGTAGTTTTGAGTTTATTCGTTACAAACATACCAAAATACAATTCTTTCCTCTTTATAATATGAAGTGTAGATATGAGCAGCCCGGTTTTGTGTTTCACTCTGGAATAATGAAAACTATAAAGTAGGTACCCGGTACTACTAAAATGCTCCTCGCGGTAAGCTACCCTGTACTCGGTACTAAAATGCTCCTCGCGGTATCTTTTAGATAGACAAGTCAACCTTTGTAGTACTTAAACAGGGTCTACCTGTTTAAGTACTACAAAGTCTACTGTAAATACTATTTAAGTCTTACTTTTCTTAGTAATCGCAATTATTTTTCAATCAATTAACCAATAGGTTCTTAAACTTTATAGAGACGTTCTTTGTTTAAAAATCTGAGAACGTGCCCGTAGGTGGAGTCAAGGTTTATGCGTAACCTGAGAATTAGACTGCAATTTAAATAAGTCTACATAATCTAGAGAGGACATTATTTTACTTTATTTTTATAAAAAAATTAAATAAATAATGTTACGCATTTTATCTCTGAGGGGGTAGGCAGAGGTATTCCATGTCTGGAAATTCCCACTTTTCAAGAGAATATTCTAACCCTAAACGTGATAGGTGGTGAGCCCATCGCCGGACCGGGTCTGTTACACATGCCTCTGAATTAATTCTGAGACCTCCGGGTTTCCTGACGATGTTTTCCTTGACCTTCGAGCAAGTGGTGAAAATTTTGAAAAACTCATTGGTACATGCCACCAGGATTTGAACCCAAGTCTCACTGATTATCGTCATGAGAAGCGGGCCCAATGGAATACATAAATAAATATTTCCTTAATAAAAGAAATTGATACGATACATAATTTAAATAGTTAATTATTTCTTCGCATAACCTGTAAGAATATAGGTCTCGAAAAGGAGATATTTAAAAAACGAATTCAGTTATGTATCAAATATTGAAGTAGGTACTTTTTTATGTTAAACCTAAAAACTTCTAATACTATTAAGTACATTTTCATAATGAATGCCTATTTATTTTTAAATTAATGACCCTTAATTGTCTATACATATAATAAAACTCTAACGGGGCCGTCTCTGTATATGAAATATTTTTTGAAAATTTCGACTGTAGTGTATATAGTTATCGATATAGATACCGAAACACCATTTTTTTAAATTTTTGTCTGTCTGTCTGTCTATCTGTCTGTCTGTCTGTCTGTCTGTCTGTCTGTCTGTCTGTCTGGTTGTGCACGCATCACTCAAAAACTACTGGACGGATTTTGATGAAATTTGGTATGCAGATAACTGAGTACCCGGGTCAACATCTAAGGTACTTTTTATACCAGAAAAATATCTTATTCCCACGGGAAAATATAAAAACTGGGTAAAAAGAGAAGTACGTACTATTCCGAAACGATAACACATAGAAACTTGAAATACGGTGTGTAGGTGTCTTATATATTGTAGCCAACCGCTATGAAGGGATTTTTGGAAATTCCCACGGGAACGGGAATAATCTGGATGCGCTCGGGCAACGTCGCTATTGGAACCCGCTATTAGAAATATGGTATTTAGGTTGCTTATATGTCGTAGGCAACCACTATAAAGGGATTTTTTTTTATTCCCACGGGAACGGGAATATACTGGATCCACGCGGGCAACGCTGCTGGGCATCCGCTAAGTGTTAAATATAAACTTAAAAAGACAAGTAAGGTAATGTATAGGTGTCTAGCATTTAGGCTTTATAAGAGTGCGCAAGAATTTAATTATTTATCAACAAATTGACGCGCAATAGACGAGACTCTCTTATATATTTATTGTACCAAATAAATAAATAATATCCTTAATTTCGTCACGTCTTTAGTTGACAATTGACATGTGGGGAACTACCTGCCAACAGCTACGAACTAAGGTTGACCTATTCCCGTCCAATGTCGTTTAATCCTGACAAATTACAATGTAACCCTCCGAAAGTGAGCGGTACCAAGACCCCATATATTCAAGCTTTACAGGTTTATTACTTAAGTACGCTTGGATGTAGACTTTTAATTTTGCGATGAATACAGTAAGCATTGGTTTCTAACTTAATTACATGTACCAGTAAAACAGAAACTACCAGAATCAGACACTATAGGTAGGTGTATTCAAATCTGAACTTCATCAAAATTACACAATAAAACTCGAACAATAACGTATAGTAGGTATAATAGTACAATAATTAAGTTACGTTTCTCTGAAGTAGACTACATACTTTCGAGTACAGAAAGATAGGTTCATTCTTTAAGAGATCTAAAAATAAGCGTTACTTTAAAGTAAGCGTTACTTTAAACCAAAAATATTTTAGATGACCTTAACGAGTGCACAGATGAAATACAAAGGCAACAATATGGGAATGAAATTATTTATGTTCGATGTAAACATTTACGCATACTCGGATATATGTAGTTTTAAATTAAATTAAGATTAAGAAGAAAGAACTTATTAATAGAGACTTATAAAATCTTTTAAACTGTTTAAAATACAATGAATTTTTTTTCATTTAAAATTTTAATGAGGCTACAAATCCCATTGACGTAATAAACGTCAAAGTTGGACGAAACGTTGGTCCAAACGTTGGCGATGACGTATAAAAACGGCTCGCGACAGGCAGGAAAATGAAACAGAACATGGTTATCAGCGCGGTTGCACAGCTGCTCGCTTGCGCGCTTCTCGAGAGCCGGCCGAGAGAGCTTTACAATAATTTGGGTTACATTGCGTTCCGTACTTTATGAAATTAAGCGATTTGCTTGTTTATGAACATATTTTGCAAAGAAAGTGTTTCTTTTTGGATATAAGTTTCTTGAAAATTATTATTTACATATATTAGTAGATATTATTTATTTTTAAATGAATTGATAATTTCTCATTTTAAAGAAGCAATTCTTATTGTCTACATCAATCATCACTCTAATTGTCTACTAACATTCCTTATAGGGTAATAATGACTTACTCTTCATTTAACTCTTAAATTCATAGCTTTTGTTCTGAAAAGATTAAAACTGCCCAAACATAATAAAACAAACACGAATATCCTTTAAGCTTAATGCCCCATTAAGCAACATTTGTTAATGAAACAGACTTTAGTAACAGTAGTAGTAGGACTGTTAATTATTGTTTTAATGTGTGTGTAACCGGCTGAAAAATAAAACAAAATATAACATTTTCAATAAGACACAAACAAAGCTTTATAAGCCAGCAATGTAAATAAACAAGCGATAAAGTCGTAAGATATACGCATATACTGGTACATGCCATCCAACACACACTCGTAAAGCGAGACAACACACACAAGAGCCGTCCCTCTTCAAACACAAAGAAAGAAGCTATTTCGGAAAGATATCTTCACTGATTGATACGGGAGCGTTATTTAGAAATGTTCTTTGACAAAGTTCTAATTCGACACTTGGATATTGTTATTCATTTATTCATAAGCCCTTTTCAAAGTTAACACCATGTTCTTATAAATGTATTATAATAACGCAGATTGACATAGTTATTTATTTTCAATCAACAATTACTACACTATGACTTGACTATGTTGAGTATTCGCATTAAGTAGTTACCTATTTAATGAAACGATTAAAAGTCTGGTTGTCTCATTTCTCATTCTTATAATTATAATACTAAAGAATAAGAAAAAACTGACTGGACTGACCGACATTTAATTAGCATCATAACAAGGTAGGTATATTTGACTACCGTAAAGTTTATGCCGCTCGGCTTTGCCGGGGCACTGCCGTGCCCCCAGATATTCATATTATTCAGATTTATTAATCCTACTAATATTATAAATGCGAAAGTTTGTATGGATGGATGTCTGGATGTATGGATGTTTGGATGGATGTTTGTTCCTCTTTCACGCAAAAACTACTGAACGGATTTTGATGAAACTTTACAGTTATGTAGCTTATACATCAGAATAACACATAGGCTACATTTTATCCCCATATTCCCACGGGAACGGGAACTACGCGGGTGAAACCGCGGGGCGCTGCTAGTATGATTATAAAAAGAAGGTAACTAACATTATTTGTGACTACTAATGACTTATACATATCTATACTAATATTATAAAAAGGAAAGATTTGTATTTTTGTATGTTTGTTACAAATAAACTCAAAAACTAATAGACCGATTTTAAAAATTAGCTAGAACATCCCTGAGTAACAGGCTATATTTTATTCCTCTTTTCCCACGGGAACGGGAACTACGTGGGTGAAACCACCGCGCAGAACCGCTACTTTATTATATAAAAAGAAATTTACGCTAATGTTGAAATAGAATAAAAATAGTACACAGCAATTCTAATCCGTTGTATCTATAATAGCAAAGGTGTGTTAGATATATCTTACTACCTGATAAAATAATTGTCGACAGAATTCGGAGTGTACAGAAAAACTCTACTTTCTTATGTACGTACGTACACTGTCTGGTGAACATTTCATGTATAGTGGCTGATTGTTCAACAGCCAGTTAAAAGTTATCTGAAGAATAAACATCACCTGTCACTTTTCCTTTCTATTGTGTCAAACAGTGACAGCATCACTATATTCTCCAGATAAGGTTTATCTAACGATTGAACCAAAGACGTTTAACGAAAAAGTTTCTCTCTCAGAGAATGATTTTCTTCCAACCTCTTTGGATTGAACAATCAGCCCTTAACAAAGAGATTAAAATAGGTATAATAGGGCATAGAGGGGGCATTGGGAATATTTTCGTACAAAAAACTTTGAATCTCAAGCGTCATGTCAATTAAAACGCGAGCTGTCGGTCGAATCACACTAGACTTTTGCCCACTAGTAATAAATTTTGGCTTCAGATTTTCCTCGCTTTGTCCCCTCTATGTCCTATTATATTTAAATCTCTTTGACCTTTAATAAGTTAGTAAATAAATAAATAAAAAATATATAAAAGAAGAAACTGACTGGATAAAGAAAGAGCAGTGATAGCCCGGACGGTTAAAGAGCCGGTCGAAAATCAGTGAGGCTCGGGTTCGAATCCTGGCATGTACCAATGAGTTTTTCAAAAACTTACTTACATATTTATCACTAGCTCGACGGTGAAGGAAAACATCGTGAGGAAACCCGCAGGTCTCAGAATTAATTCTGAGACATGTGTAAATAGACCCGGTCCGGCGATGGGCTCACCACCTATCACGTTTAGGGGTCATATGTATCTCGTGAAATGTGGGTATATCCAGTAATGGAATACCTCTGCCTACCCCCTCGGGGATGAAAGGCGTGAGATTATTTTTTATTTATTTTTTATTTTATAAACTGACTGGCTGACTGACCGAATCGCTCAACGCAGAGCCAAAACCGCTGGGTCTAGAAGCATGAAACTTTGCACAAAGGTTCCTTAAATGACGTAAGTGAGCATTAAGAAGGCATTTTTAAGAAATACAACAACGCCAGTACTACATAATATACTTACCATAATGTTGACTATTATAAACGCGAAAGTTTGTATGTATGGATGTATAGATGTATGGATGTTTGTTCCTCTTTCACGCAAAAACTACTGAACGGATTTTGATGAAACCTTAAAGCTATATAGCGTATACATCATAATAACACATAGGCTATATTTTATCCCCGTATTCCTACGGGAACGGGAACTACGCGGGTGAAAACGCGGGGCGCTGCTAGTAAGACATAATTCAAGCCCTAAGACATAGCCAAGCCATACCACAGCTCACAGGCCTTTTTAACACTAAAGGAGGTACCTATGTAGTATCTTCCTTCTGTGTGGAAAGACCCCTAGCTCACCAGTGGGCTTTATAGGTTGATTATGATACACGGAGTATAAGTCTATTACATACTTTTAAACCAACTTGTTGTTGGCTTACAAAAGCTCACAGTTGGCTCAAAGATTACAAAACACTAAGACGTAATTTATTACAAAAATATAATGAAAACAATGGATAAATTTTCATAAATTTTCCTGTACTCGTATTGTAAAATGGACCCAAATTTTGAAAAGGGTTCGCCTGGTTAACAACTTCTGGAGTGGGAAATAACTTTGCAACCCCAGGAATGTTTGGACGGCGTAAAATCCTATTTCTCTAATCATAAGTACATTAATTTAGGACTATTTAGATACAATCTTTAGTGTAAGTGCTTCACACTAAGATTATGAGTCGGCAGCGCTTAGCGACCGATCAGACTTTCTATCAAATTTCAGGTATTTTTTAACTGAATAATAATTTAAGGTACATAATGAATTAAATGATACATACCCTATATGCTTTAAGTTTTACACCCTGACAGGGTTTGTATGTAAACACATATGTACACTATACTATAAGTTATTTTTATGTGTAGGTACCTAGTATTACAATGAGTTGAAACCCGAAAGTAAAAGCGAGCAGTTATAAAACTCCATCAAAAATCGTCCACTGTTTATGTAATACTTATTAGGCATAAAGTCATAAGTCGTAAATTGTTTGATTCCTGCTCTATAGTTTACTTAAAGATGCCTGAAATCTACTAAATTGACCCTGGATTAATACTGCAATCAAGTCTATTGATATGATTATGTATAATGTACTAACTGCATTACGAGGATAAATTATTACTGAGCCCAGCGTGACACTAATAGGGCTGAGATGATAATAATTAACCTGGAATACAAATTACAGGCCAAATACGAGACTGTATATGTATAATACAAGTATTACAGCATTACAATACTAGTATACTGCATACAAATAGGACTTCTCTTCAACTCTTTACGGCTGAGCTATGGAAGTTTTAGGTCTGTGTCAATGGCTCTACAATCAAGACGCATAAGGGTTATTATCATCATCATCTCAGACACAGGATGTCCAATGTTGAACACAAGCTCAGCCATTTGTCTTCGGTCTGTCCACATGATGATCGAACATAACTATTATTATAAAATCATTAAATTAATGTCATTTGTCTAAGACCACACGGAAAGCATCTGCAGTTTTCAAATAAAAAAGAATAATCAAAATCGGTTCACCTAGTCCAAAGTTCTGATGTAACAATCATAAAAAAAACATACTGTCGAATTGATAACCTCTTCCTTTTTTGAAGTCGGTAGAACAATAGCTTATATACTTCTTCATGATGCAAGTAATATTCCTGCTAAATATCTTCAAGATCGTTTCAGTGGTTAAGGCTTTAAAAGGTTATAAAAAAGACAGACATAATTACTTTCGCATTTATTTGAATCTGTACAGATTCAAATATTATGTAAATGTAAGGATTATGTAAGTTCTACAGTGTAAACTTCACTGCCATCTTTCTTGACTTGTGAACAAAGGGATTATTTTTAAACTATTCAATAGCTTGGAAGATACCAATGTTTCTATACGTATCTTCACTACATAGTATAAAACAAAGTCGCTTTCTCTGTCCCTATATCCCTATGTCCCTATTTCCCTATGTCCCTATGTCCCTATGTATGCTTAAATCTTTGAAACTACGCAACGGATTTTTATGCGGTTTTTTTTAATAGATAGAGTGATTTAATAGGAAGGTTTTAGTGTTAGCATTGCACCCGTGCGAATCCGGGGCGGGTCGCTAGTATAATATAATTAGTTACTTGGCGACCGATTTCCGCTTGTGAAAACTCAGGAAATGATTTTTCCTAGGGATGATATACATCTAGATTTATTACGTAAGTATACCAAAATAAAAAGAACTAGCTCTAAGAAGTAAAAAACTGGCTTCAACGAATAGCACAAAAAATATCATCGTAGATCTATACAATTTTTAAATTATTGTTGATTTTATAAAATCGCTCTACTAATTTCTTTAAAATTAAAATGGGATCACCTGAAGTATATCAAACAAAAAAGAATAATCAAAATCTATTAAATGGTGGAATAATCGCGTAAACACATACAGTCGAATTGAGAATCTTCTCCTTTTTTGAGTCGGTGAAAAAATCATTAATTTACAAAGAAAACTTTTATTTTTAACGTTTACATTTAAAAAATATCTACAAAGAGGAACCATGTGAGATAGTATCTAGAAAACTAGATGCATTCCTCTCTGGATAGCTAGATATGTTGTACCTTTTTAAATTTTGTTCAAATAAGACCTGGAACCTGGTAAGCATATATTATTTAATTGTTATCTTGCGCCCTCGGGAACCTGATTCTTGACCGGATACGTCATAGCCGTCAGACTTTCGTGGATCAGTTCCAACAATAAATGAAAATGATCCGATAGTTATTAACGGAATTTTGACTTTCATCTGCCCTTTTATATTTAAAAGTAGGTACTTTTAAATATAAAAGGCAACATAGGTATGTTAAATGCCAATTGAACAAAGTAATCATATATTCTTCTGTTTCGTATCTATGTACTTAAAACACCGAAATGTCGTTATAGAGTAGTAGAGTAAATTGCAAACTCAATAAGTTAGCGTAATCGCAGCGTTCTCTGTTCTCAGTGAATAGCTCTCAGCCTAACCAGATTAATATGATCTCCGAGCGACGATGCGGCGATGACGAAATATTTTCTGCAGATAATATATTTGTACCGACTCCTATCGGTACTACATAGAACTGTTGTACACCGCGCTATCGATGTTCTCTAATGAGTTTGTTTAAATAAAACTGTCCTACATCAACCGTTGGACCACGGTCCCCAGGCACGAGCACCTAACCTAAAGGAAGATCTTCTCTTGCCACTTTTCACCAGTAGGTATATTCCTATTACCCCTAAACGTGAAAGGTGGTAAACCTATCGCCCCAGGGTGCTGTTACACATGTCGCAGAATTGATTCTGGAGCCTGCAGGTTTCCTCACGATAGAATGAAACTTTGTATACAATATGTAACAGAATAAGCGCAATTACTGAAATTAGTTTGTTCAGTATCGACTACTTCATCGATTTCAGCTATTTTTAATATGTGTGTTTTTTTTTCGAAAATTGAATTAGCATACCTCAATTTAGTGCTCCTATGGAAATCGTACTATGATTGCTCTTTATTTAAGAAAATTGGTTAAACACAACTAAAGTACGAAGGCATCATATTTTTTTTATAATAATTATATACCTACTAATTGGGGTGTTTAAGGAATTGCGCTTATTCTGTTACGCGTAGTATAATCAATTACGAACATAATTCAGCTTGTAACTAAACACAGTGCAGGGAACGCCAATTGTTTTTAATACGTTAACAAAGCAAATTTACAAGTGTTAGCAAACCACATTTCTTTCGAGTCCGCCTTATTACGGACCATTTCTAAGCGAGTTACCGGCAGTGTCCTTTGTCGAGCGCCAGGTAGAATTTCCGGTCCGCGTCCTCTCGCAGCCATCGCCATTATAGTATTCAGGGTTCCGTTGGACCCTAATAATTTTGTTATGTCCAAATGTCCTGCGGAAGAGTGGTTAAGTTGTAGTAGAATGGCCTAATAACCTTTCTTTCGAAAAAACAATAATAGAGAAGTTGGCTACCTAATCAAATGATATACTTTTTATGATCTGTCAAAACGAAAATTTACTGTGACGTCATGATTTAAAAAAAAATATTTTATAATTTTATTATTTTAAAATTAGCTGTAAGTAATTGTAAAATTAAAAAATACATTTTTAGGGGTCATTTTTTAATGAATGATAATTACCAAATTACTTTCTAGCAATTTATTTTTAATATTGTAAATGTATACGATACCTTAATATAAGGTCGCTGACTTTAACTTTGTAAGTGTTAGATACGTTTATAGACTTAAGAAAGTATAAGCCTCAATCGATCGATTATAGAAATTTAGAGTAGACATAACATTGAAGATACATTTAAAAGATTTATCAATCACACTAGCGGGTGCCCAGCGGCGTTGCCTGCGTGGATCCAGTTTATTCCCGTTCCCGTGGGAATTTCTGTAAATCAGCTCAGCAGCATTTCTTCATACGGGTTTCTTACGACATATAATACACCTAAATACCATATTTAAAGTTTCTAGGTGTCATCAGCGATGAGCACACCACTTATCACGTTTAGGGGTCCAAATAATATCTCGTGAAAAGTGGGTATATTCAGAAATAGAATACGCTCTGCCTACAACCTCGGGGATATGAAGCGTGAGTTTTTATTTTTAGGTGTAATCGTTTCGGAATAGTACGTATTTCTCTTTTTAACCAGTTCTTATATTTTCCAGTGTTAATGAGCTATTTTCCTTGAATAAATAGTACTTACCCATGATGTTAATCCGGGGACTCAGTTATCTCAGTACCAAATTTCATCAAAATCCGTCCAGTAGTTTTTGAGTGATGCTTGCACAACCAGACAGACAGACAGACAGACAAAAATTCCAAAAATTGGTGTTTCGGTATCTATATCGATAACTATATACACTAACGTTAAAATTTTCAAAAAATATTTAATGTACAGACACGGCCCCGTTAGAGTTTTATTATATGTATAGATTATTCAGTAGACTTTAACTTAATTTTCTCTTAAAAAATGAAATATTGAAAGATCTATCATCATTCATCATGCTTTGTGAACAACACATTTTTATATTTAATAACCGAACCTCTTCTTTGATGACAAAGACACTCTTGACTACTTTTTCGAGGTTATAATACCGCTGTTAACTAATAAAAACTTTAGTGATAGCCATAAACTTAAGAGAATATGAGCCCTTAAAATTACTGACTGTTGTTTTATTCGTGTCCGTATGTTATTAATTTAACATAATTTTGTATGGAACACACCTAAGTTCATTTGTTGCCAGTTAATGATTAATATGACACAGAATAAAATACCTAATATTTTTGTATTGACTGCCACAAGGAATATTTCAACAAATAATAGTGGTTTATAGATATTGTCAGAAAATTGATCGAAAAAGCGATCCAGTGTCACTTGATTCTAGAACTAGATTAATGCATCTCAGACTCAATGTGTCTAATGGGTTGTGCCAGTTCAACGGCCGCGCCAAATTATCCAAACTCAACATTACAGATTTGAAAGTGAGCAATTTTGAAAGCCTAGCTTATGTATGAACACACAGAGTTATTTATCCTCTTTTTGTTCAGTATTAGTATCTGCCTTTACAAAACATTCATATATGCAAATGACGTCTCTGATCGTAAGTACATTACTACAAAGAAACTTCAAAAACCTGACTCAAATCAAGATAGCGTAAGACCCAATACGAATATTTCATACGTTTTTTGCTACGCACAGCCGAGGGTGTCTAAGGTCATTAATTTCACAAAATACTGTAACCTAACCATCGATAACGAAACTGGGGACCCAGGCCAAAATGAATCAAACGTCACAGTTTATAAAGTCCAAAATCCAACGCTACAAACACAAAGGCCATTGCCACCAACACATAGGCCAATGATACGAACACATGTTGGATTGGAGCGGCCAACGTTAAAGACCTACCGCTCCCCCCTTTTCTATACACAAATGCCTTGCAAATGGGGCACTGGTGGGTAGACTCAGGGTCCATTTTATAGTGGGTTGCGTGGAGTAAGCAAGGCCGGGGCGCAGGATGGGAATCAATGAACTCTGCGACCGACAAAAGGACGTTTGGGCCAGCAGGTAATTAAGTTAATAATCAATCCAGCTTTTTGTATCGTTCAAGTGCAGAAGGGTTAAATTACGACTTGTCAAGTATCGATTAGTACAGATTTGGAGAGTATAGGTTTTTGGGTGTTTAAAGTTGGATTGGTTTGTGAAGATAACAAATACACGGATATTTACGTAACTTATACATTGATAAAATATATAAATGTACTAACTACACAATCCACGTCTGCACTAATACTCGCATTAGGTTTATAGACATTTGTATTTTTGTATGTTTGTAACAAATAAACGCTCGTAGCCCTGCGGTGCCAGTGTGTTTGTAACGATCACACTGGTTAAGCAAAGTTGGGTGCGGTCAGTCAGTGGATGGGTGACCGCCTAGTGGCATTTATATTACGAGCGCTTCCGTGTTTCGGAAGGCACGTTAAATTGTTGGTCCCGGTTTTCGTTGTGTTACGCACAATGGAAGTCGTTAAGCCATGTCAGATACCCTTGGGTGGCTTGAAAAATTCTGACTGTTAAGTGGCCACTAGCTTAACACCATCTCCCAATCCGCAGTGGGCTCGCGTGGGAGGTTATAGCCCACACTTCCTCATGTGTGAGGAAAGACCCTTAGCTCAGCAGTGGGCTGTTACGGGTTGATGATGATGATGATGAACAAATAAACTCAAAAACGAACGGACCTATTTTAAAAATTCTTACACTAATGGAAAGCTACAATATCCCTGATTAAAAAAGGCTATATTTTAATCCCTTATTCCCAAGGTAACGGGAACTACGTGGGTGAAACCGCGCAGAACTGCTAGTTGATGCTAGTTATCATATAAAGCCCGATAACGATTCTTAACCTCTCAGACCATGAATCACAGACACAATTGATTTTTAATTGAGTCCCGGTTCCAATTGGAACCGGCGGTTCTTAACTGATTAACCCTGTGTTTTATTAAATAAAAAAAAAATAAAAAAATCTCACGCCTTTCATCCCCGAGGGGGTAGGCAGAGGTATTCCATTACTGGATATACCCACATTTCACGAGATACATTGGACCCTAAACGTGATAGGTGGTGAGCCCATCGCCGGACAGGGTCTATTTACACATGTCTCAGAATTAATTCTGAGACCTGCGGGTTTCCTCACGATGTTTTCCTTCACCGTCGAGCTAGTGATAAATATGTACGTAAGTTTTGAAAAACTCATTGGTACATGCCAGGATTCGAACCCGAGCCTCACTGATTTTCGGCCGGCTCTTTAACCGTCCGGGCTATCACTGCTCTGTTTTATTAGGTGCATTGAAGTTGGTCTGTATAATTTTTCTTTCAAACCTACCATTGAATAAGGTTGTTAACCCATTTCAATGGTTATTGTGATTATCATGACTAATTACTCGTACAAAAGAAACTAAGCAAAAGAAATATATTATGTTGTTGGGAAATTATGAAACTGGAAATCAAATAGGCGCGCGAAGCTTATAAATTACTATTGAAACGGTTCTGTCTGGTCATAAATTATTTATATGTGGAGTCCTATGCAACAAGCAGATGCTGATTTACTTTTAATGTTGCAAAATACTGTATGTTTTGCCGCATATAGGTTTCTATCGGTTCGTAACTATATACGGGTTTAAACAAGAAGACTGATTGTACATATTTCATTGAAAAGCATAATATTGTAATTTTGTTACTATCAGTCTACATGGTGTACAATAAAACTGAGCATTTCATGGACATTTAAGAATGTGAAAATAGACATGAAACTGAACAATACTAGTATTAGCTCAAATTATTGTTGAGTTCTACATTTGCCAGTACAAAATTGTGCCAAGCATCTGACCATTGCATATTTGAATAGGAGATGAAAAAGTTTTTGCAAAATGAAAAGACTTTTTAGTTAATCTTCTTACCTCGTCACCTCTCTAAAAAACCTATATTATTTTCTTTGTTATTTATTACCCATTTTAATATATTTATAAAGTTAATATTATTGGTGGCTATTTTAATAAAATAAAGAAGAAATATTAAATACAGAATCTTCTTGTGACTGTTCAATTTTCACATAGTATATTTAAAAAGGAATTGAGCAATACTTCTAAAAAATCCGTTATTCAGATAAGAGTGTGAGACAATAACACGTAAACGGTTGAATAAGTGAAAATGTTACACTTTTTTTGCAATAACTGCTTAAAACTTTCCAGTTATCGGCAAACTCGTTTCTTGGCAACCTGCTTCGAATATTGTAATACCTACATGTTACTGCAAGGTATTGTATACCGTACGATAAAAATATTATAAGAAATCAAAAAACTTTTACGTTCCGTTACAAAACAAAACGATGTCGAATTACTAAATATTTTACGCTTGGATTTTATCGTTGTTATATCGACGACCGATGATTTTATATGAGTGCTATCTATTTTATAGAACTATTATATAACGTAATCTTTGACCGAGACGCATAAAATAAAAAAAATAAAAAAAAACATTCATTCTCATCTCAATCATCACTCAAAGAACAGGCGCTAATTTACTCGCCTCGTCCCTTGGGCCTGAGCAAGTCTGATGTAGTATTTAAAATAAATTTCACATAGTTAAATAAACTTTCAACTACATAAGTACAACGGAAGACATGGGCCCGTATTCACGGAGATTCGACATTCGATATTCGACTCGGAATCGGAAAATCTGTCGAATCGAAGACGAGACGAAGACAGAAATTCCGATTCCGAGTCGAATATCGAATCTCCGTGAATACGGGCCCTGAAGTTAGTTTTTGGTCTTAATCAGGAGTGGAATCAATTGCAGTTGTTTATGTGTTCATTAGTATTGATTATAAGTGTATACCTACCTATTTTATACATGTAGGTAACTAGCCGATATCTATACATAGGAGATATTTAAGAAAACATACATATAAGAGGTCTTTATAACAGCAACTGAAGCCACTAAAATATTTTTAGAATTTTCTGTATGTTACATACACAGAGTTTATTTTTAACTGGGTTAGTATAGGGACGCGGATAAAATATGTAGTATGTAGTGACATAGTATAAAACAAAGTCGCTTTCCACTGTCTGTCTGTCCTGTATGCTTAGATCTTTAAATCTACGCAACGGATTTTGACGCGGTTTCTTTAGATAGATAGAGTGATTCAAGAGAAAGGTTTTAGTATCGCACCCGTGCGAAGCGGAGGGTCTCTAGTTTTCTTCTTTTCTAGAATTTTGGTAATGTCGTCAGTCGTTCGGGCAGGTGGTCGTCTCTCTGCGGTCGCTCGTGGATCTACTCTTATATGTATGCAGAAAGACACTCTCATGGAGAGAGTGTCTTTCTGCATACCAAAATGAAGTATGATTGCTGCGAGCACAAGCTTTCTATGTAAGCTATCTTGAAGTAGAAACTGATTGGCTAAATGTTCTATCAATTCTCAACAACTGGACCTAGAACCTGACGTTTGGTAGCTAGTAGTATAGCATCATCAACTGAGGAAGGATTTCCGGATTAAACACGAGAACTTGAAAATTTGGCTATGGGCTCATCTTCATCACGTTTAGGGGCCAAAGAATATTCTGGTGTAATGTGGATATTTCCAGATATGTAATACCTTTGCCTATATACCTGTTCGGAAATAAAAAGAGTGAGCATATATTTTTTAGAGAAATGGCAGTGGTGATACACGGGACGCTGCCGACTGCGACGTACGAACTAATGTGTGTCTGTTTGTATTTCATGTGCTGCTATACCGTTTATCCGATCACGACGAAACTTGCTTGATTGGATGAGAACATATCCAAGAAAGTTATAAAAAAAAGGAAATTCCCACGGGTACTAGAAAAAACTGATTCTGCTCAGGCAATTCCGCTGACTGAGCTAGTATACAAATAAAAAAAATCGTAAACAATTTTTACTCTACAAAATAAAGCTCATTTTTGCTTAGAAAATACCCAACTAGCAATTACGAGGGTGAAATTGTTTCCTGATTGCTAGCGCATAAAATGGACTAATTAGGGAGTAGAAATTAGTAGATAACAAATGGTTATACTTAAGGCAATAATTTAACTAATGAATGCTATAACTATATTTTTATAGCTCATGAAATGGCATGCAATATCTTTTTATATAGGTACTTACCGATATTTTTTGTACCTGCATAGTGTTCACATAGTAAATGAGTAACTAAGATTTTTTCGTAATAGCGATTTATCACCAAGTTAGGCGATTGAGACATTTTAGTTTTTATTAAATTAATTGTTGCGATCTAACTTACGTGTTTAAATAATAAATTTATACTATCAAGGATCTAGCTCAAAAATAGTAGGTATGTTATGTCTACATTCTTGTAGCTGGACATCCTTTTGATTATTTTTAATATTATCCTGAAAACACTAATATTCTAAAGATGAGAGATTTGTATTTTTGTAACGAACAAACTTAAAAACTACTGGACCGATTTTAAAAATTATTTTCTCTTTCATCAATAGAAAGCTACATTATCACTCTGTGATTATCACTGAGTAACATAGGCTTTATTTTATTCCCGTATTCCCACGGGAACGGGAACTACGCGGGTAAAACCGCTCGGAACAGTTAGTACACAATATTTTACTAAATGTAATAATACTACAATGTTTGGCTTTACTTTAATAGAAGGTACTTATAAGACCGCCCATTGTACTTTAGTTAATGTTGGTATCCATATTGTGTGAGCAGTTGATAGCCCTTACGGTTAAAGAGACGGCCGAAAATCAGTGAGGCTCGGGTTCAAATCCTGGTGTAGGTACCCACCTACAGGGTTTACTAAAATAATAATAATAATAAATTGTGGGACACAATTCACACACGGTTATTTAGTCCCAAACTAGACAGGGCCTGTACTATGGGTACTAAACAACTGATAAACATACTTAAATAAATATTAAACGACCAGACACGAAGCCAACAGACATGTTCATGCACACAAATGTTGGCCTCGAGCGGGGATCGAACCCGCGACCTCCGACTCAGAAGGCAGGGTCACTACCAACTGAGCCAACAGGCCCGTCAAATGGTTCGATCTCGACTCTCGACACGAGCAACTTCTCTCATTTCTTCAACCCTCATCGTCCTCGACATCACCTAGTGGCAGTCACCCTCGCTGCCCCTAAACTGGCATGTCCCAATGAGTTTTTCAAAAACTTACGTACATCACTAGCTCGACGGTGAAGGAAAACATCGTGAGGAAACCCGCAGGTCTCAGAATGAATTCTGAGACATGTGTAAATAGACTCGGTCCGGCGATGGGCTCACCACCTATCACGTTTAGGGGTCCAATGTATCTCGTGAAATGTAGGTATATTCAGTAATGGAATACCTCTGCCTACCTCCTCGGGGATGAAAGGCGTGAGATTATATTATTATTATATTATTAATATCCATATTGTGTAGTTTTTGGTGAAGGTACAATAAAGAGTTATTGTATTGTACTTGTTTGTCGAATATAATATTTTACCATGTTCCAAAATAAAATTGTTCAGAATACGGAAAGTTGAATCATAAACAGAAAATTTCGTTTTGCATGTACTTGCATGTCCATTGCAGACAAAAGACGATGTTTCCTTTACCAACTATGAAAATAGTTGAATGTTTTAAGTTAACAAACAGTTTATGATAACGCCGTACCTATTTGTGTAAATAAAATATAGTAATATTACTGCTGCATGTATTTCTTTGTTGTCTGTTGAATAATATAATCTAAAGTTAGCAGCGACCCACACAAGCCACGTTTTCATACTGTGCAATATTTTGGCGACATTTTAATTAAGTATTGTTTGCTTTTCTTCTTTCTAACACTAATATTATAAAGAGGAAAGATTTCTATTTTTGTATATTTAAAAGCTACTGGACCGATTTCAAAAATTCTTTCTCCCTTAGAATGCTATAATATCCCTGAGTAACATAGGCTATATTTTATCACCGCATTGCCACGGGAATGGAAATTACGTGGTGAAACCGCGGGGAACAGATATTCTTTTATAATTTTGCGCTTTATTTCGTTACACTATTTTAGGTTTTAACCTTTAATGATATTCTTAACAGATTGATTTATTGACTGTACATACTGTATATCTTATCAGTAGCTCGGCGGTAAGGAAAAGATGTGAGGAAATCCTCATGCCCGAGTATTGATTCAGAGACATATGTAACATCACACCAGGCGATGGGTTCAACCAACTAGCGTTTGGGGGTTCAAAAATAGACTGTTGGATTACTTTATAAATTAGTGTAGACAATGATTAAAGATTATTCACAAGACAAATTAAAGCACAGTATTAAATATGACTAGCTTTTACCCGCGGCTTCGCTCGCCTACGTTTATTTTACCCGCTTAGGGGTTGAATTTTGCAAAATCCTTTCTTAGTGGATGCCTACACTGTATAAGCTATGTATGTGCAAAATTTCAAGTCGCTAGACCCAGCGGTTTAGGCTGTGCGTTGATACATCACCAATTAGTCAGTCAGTTTATCATTTTATATATATATAGCTAGCTACCCAATAGTTGGTATATTCATCACACAATCTAACATAAGCTAGAGAACTCTGGCTGGAGTCCAATGATGCGAGCTGGCATCGCGTGTCACGGACAGCTTAGGCTAGAGCCTTCCTGATTCGCGGCACTTTTTTATTTCCTACTTAAATTCCTACAAGACTTATGGAATTTGTTTTTTTACTTGATTCTTTATCTGTACGTGTATAAAGTTAGCAGTTAGCACTTGAATGAATGCGAAAGGATTGATGTTTCGAATGTTTGCTATTTAAAGGCCCAACAGATTTAGATGAATATTGGTAGTTAAATAAGGCTCTGTCTTACGAGTACGTTGGCACACGGTTACTGTATATAAATGGCAGGAGATAATACTTGATATTATAACTTTTCCAATAACCGTATGAAATTAGTTTCTTTCTAATGTTTCTGTTGGAGATTTAGCTAATGCGTATGAACATGCTCTATTATATTAAGCTGCTCCGTTTTGACTCCATTGTTTTCATTAGTATCATTCAAATTATAAAAATATAAAATAATAATTAATACATATTGAAAAGCATTTGTTCCCGAGGGGGTTCACTTTTTTTCGTTGGGCATCATCATCCAAAATAAAACCGTATAACTATATTTATAACATAAGGTCCTAAGAATAAGAAATTTTAGTGTAACAACACCACTTTTTTGTACACCAAAAACAATACAAAAATTATATATAAATAAAATAGAGTAATATCTACTATAGTACTTATGTAGTATAAAGGGCTATATTATCTGTTGAAACTGAGAGATTAAAACAAACATTTACTCATAAAAGCTAACTCATTAAGGGCGAGGAATTTGGTCGTGATTTTTACTGAATTGATATTATCGAGGGTTTTCAATTACTCCCAGACTAAAAGTAATTCAGTTTTATTGATTTCAGACTAGTTACTCTACTTTCATTCCAAATATTTGCACTTCTTAAGACCATGGATTCTTAGATTTGCACGGCACCCCTTCAAACAAATGGTCAATGACCCTACTATAGGACAACAGCCTAGCTTACCTAGACGTATAACCTGAATATGTGGTTATATGGAAAAAGTTAGCTCTAGCTAGCTCCTCAAAGAGCTGTCAGTGCTTTTGGTCGAGGCTTCAGGTGACCAGAGGGCTGGCAGCTATCTCTGTCAAAGTATTAGCCTTAGGTATCCAGAGAGGGAATACGGCCAGTCTTCTGGGCACTGTCCCACATGGTTCCTCTTTGGATGACATTTTTTATCTGTAATTATTGTAAATGAATGTACATTTTCTTTGTAAATAAATTTATGTTATTTAGTAAGAAAAATAATGGAATTCCTCAAAATTTCAAATCGGAATTCAACAAAAATATTAATTAATTTATTTTATTTATTCATTTACTTTTTGGAAAACTAACAGCAAAAAAATAATTGTAGGTTAATTAATCACTATGGTTAAACATATACTAATAAAACGCTTCCACATTTAAAAAACAAAAAGTATCTTTCTCCTACTGTCAAAAACAATCAATGGTGATCATTGTGAACCTAGCCAGGGGGAGAAGAACAGTTATAAAAAAAAACAAGGAAAGAAAAAGGCTTATGGTCTTAGTAGCTTATTCCAAGAAGCGTCGAGGAAGAAAAGCAGTCAAAGAATCTCTGCATCAGCATATCTAACATAGGTATTTTTTTCATTGTAATTTAATTGCGGATTTACAACACACTAAAGGAGAAGTAAAGCACCGCAACAGGATTAAATATTTATACAACGCAGAGAAGGCCCGCACGCCCTCAGAATCGATTGGGGCTCGTGTAACAGCACCAAAGGCTGGTTGTGGGTTTACCTACCACTAGTCATATTTAAAGGTTCCAAAACACATGGGTATTTCCAGAAATGGATGCCTATGCTAATACCCTCGAGGATCAGGCGTTTTATCAGACGGTTATTTAAATCTTATTTCTTTGGTTCGATGGATCGAATCCCGTTGAAATGAACCATCCTTAGTGTATCTTAGCTGAAACAGCTTTTGTCTTAAAATTTCCAACAGATATTTTGGAACAGATACAAAAGATTATTATGCTACTATTGAAAGCAAGTATATCTAATACAGCGTGCTTGAACAATTGAACATCGTAACCGAGAGAGTTTGTTGGTTAAAGAATCATTTCTTTATCGGTACTCCTCATTCGAGTGAAAGCGTGACGTGGATTGCACACGTACTGCCTCTATTATAGTAGGCTGCACACTGTCATAATATGTAAGTACCCGGGTTAGAAATATTAAGCATGAGATAACACAGTTTTCATTAACATCTGGGTTAAAAATAGAAAATGTTTGGATATTCTATAACACTATGGCTTGACCATGTAAAAGAGTCCTATAGCCGGAAACATAAATATTAAATTGATGAACTATATTTGCTATTTACAACTAGTCACAGAATTTACAATTCCTCGTACACCCCAATTAGTATATTAATAAAAAATATATATGATGCATTCGTACTTTGGTTTTGTGTAGGTAACCAAATTCATTAAATAAAGAGCAATAATAGTACGGATTCCATAGATAGATAAGCTAATTAATTTTATGGAAAAAATTAAAACATAATAAAAATAGCTGAAATCGATTATACTGAACAAACTAATTTCAGGAATTGCGCTTATTCTGTTACATATTGTATACTGCAGAATCCATGCACATGGATTACAAAAGAATATCCTAAATTACCATACCTACCAAACGTAGCCATTTTGATGCCATATTGGGGATCAGTGTGACTGTTACCTAATCTTCTACACTAAAACTGGGTCAATTAATGAAAAACGAATAGCTCGACAATAAATTTTTATATTATTGACTTTTAGTGTAATTTTCAACACCTACCTACATAAGCAAAGCTTCTTTAAATTTTGAAATATTTTCTTTGCCCATGAAATAAGTATATTATGTACGACATGAGCAAAATGATTTAGTTTTCAATGCCGTATCGAAAAGCAAAATATTCCACAAATCCACTTATTCAAAAACTTCTATAAATGTTCTACTATTTATACTGGTGATTTTTTTTACCGTCTGGAAAAAAATATGACGTATAAGATATCTAGAGCCGAAGTTATACACGAGATTAAATATAGTCATGTTTAATGCAATTTACAAAATCTAGAAAACTACGCACAGTACGACACGCAGCTGGCGGTTGTAGGTAGATTGCGCATAATTGGAAGCTACGAGCCTGTTTCTTTTTAAAATACTATTTCGAATATTTCAGTGTGTATTATTGACTACAATTGAGTAATGTATATTAGTTTAAGAAAGAAAAAATTTTTTTGAGAAAAACAAAAATTTTTAGGTAACATTGCCAAATGAATCTATTACACTTACCTATCACACCACATTTTTTTCCAGACGGTAAAAAAAGTCACCCTGTATAGGTACACCTACATTTTATTAGGATTCCATCAATAAAGTAGTTTTTGTCTGTCACCAAACTGTATTGTACAGTTACAATAAGAGCTGCACTGCTATAACTGTGTAACCTCGCGAAAGTACGTTATACGTACACCTACTTATATCGATTTGTCGCGGTGGTGTTGGTTCCTTTTTAAATGCATTACACAATGAGTCGAAAAGTTGTCTAAAATTTAATCAACTTATAGATTTTATTTATAAGTCAAAGAAAAGGTCTGTGATGTTTCTTGTATTTATCAATTTTATTATTACTAATAATAGATTGCAAGTTACATTTTCACGGCTAAACCGATCTTGATTAAGTTTGGCAGCGAGATAGTTTGCATCTTGTGAAAGGACCAGTAGCCTTACTTACATAATGTACCGAGTAGCAGATAAAGACTAGTTTTTTATAATTTATTTATACAGACGTTTGACGTTATTTGCGTTGGATGTTATTACACTCAACCTTTGATTTTCACAAAAAAGTGCAATTGTAAACAAGAAGTATTCACGAAAAAGTTTAGTATACGGCTTAAAAGAAATGGTTGAATCGAGTCACAACCCCTGAGGGGATTGATATAGCGCGGGCGTATTAGGGGAGGTATAATAGGGGATGTATATAGCTGCCGTAATGTGCTTGTGAGCTTTTTCAGTGTCGCTATCATTGTTACAACCTGCTTTTACAAGGGTATTTTTAATCAGTCACCAAAACTTGCTACAGTGTTTTGTTTTGATTAGTGTTTTAATTTTCCTCCTAAAAAAAGTTAAACCATTCTGTAATGTAGGTTGGTAGGTATATGTTAAATTTCTATTATTAGTTTGTAGAAAGTAGTTATACTTATTTACACATTCATAATGCAGATTTAAGTACGGTTTTTAGTAAGCTCTGTCTTCGATTAAATATGTAAATGGCAAGATCTGTCTTCTTTGTATCAAATATCACACAGTCACATTCACATATTATTACTTTAGATGTCCGTACCCAAAGGGTCCCAATGGGACCCTATTAGGTGGTGGCTGTCCGTCGCCCCGAAAAATTTGCTTGATAAAAACACTTTAAGTATTTTTTTAAAAGTTTGCAACTCAATTTTGAAGCAGATATCTTCAACCGATTGAGCTGAAATTTGGCACACTTATGTAAGTTTATTGACAATGCAATATTATGGTACCTGTCACCCAGCTGATCTGATGATGAAGGCAGAAGGTGGATACCAGAACTCCTCAAACTCGGTTACTCGTAAACTGCTCGACTTTAGGCTCATTAGACTTTTTATCACGCGTGACATACATATAATTTTCATGAACTATAATGACTTATTTCGGATACATACGCAATGGCTATGTTACATTCTTATTTCTATTATGGGGTATGAACTTTTTAAGGTAACTATAACGTTTAAGTAAACGATTTAAATTGCGACTCTACAAAGTGAACAAACATGGAAGAACGCGATATGAGAATTGGGTCAAATATTACTTATTTATGAAAGAACAATGCCCTTTGCCCTAGTCAAATTCACGCAACCTGTATAGCTTTCTCCTTCATTCTCATTAATTACGTTTAATATGCTTATGACAAGGATGGAGGGTGGTTACCATAAACTTAATAATTTTATACTAGCGTAAAGTATTATGCTTATAGTGGTTACTAATGTCACGGATAGGCTAAAACTTTTGTTGGAATGTAATGTTAAGATACTTACTATATTTTATGGACTACCAAAGCGTATCGGAAAGTACAAAAACAGTGGTACCAAAATGGTTTAGGTAAATCACATTTTTTATGAATAAAATGAATTTACATATGTACATACACCTGGTTTAAGTAGCGCTACCACTGTCCAAAAATCTACATCTACACTGATTTTATAAAGAGGAAAGATTTGTGTTTTGTATGTTTGTAACGAATAAACTCAAAATATACTTCTCTTATATAAATATAAGAGATTCTCTTATATAATCTTCTTCTCTTATATAATAATAAATATACTTATTTAAAAAAAATTCTTTTACCAATAAAAAAAAGCGGGAATAAAATATAGCCTATGTTGTAACTCATAAGCCTGATAAAGTATATCAGGGAGTAACATAGACTATATTTTATTACCGTATGCCCAAGGGAACTGCATCTACGCGGGTGAAATCGCAGCTAGTATATTATAATTAAGTATGTCAGGTAATTAAATCTTTTGAATTAAGTTTGCTGTTTCACTGATTGTGTAATCTACTGCGTAATGAGTGCTAAGGTGAACTTTCAATATATTGCCCTGTTCTATCTAAATGTAGTTTGTCAGTTTATTGGTAAAGAGACGACCTAGCGAACGCTTCTCGAATGTTCTTACTACATGAACAAGAGGCACCTGTCAAAAGTACGTAGAAAAAATAGTAAAAAAAAAAATATATCGTCTAAAACATAGCTCAACTATTGTCTCTAAAAAGTGATGATTTCAGGTCGCTACATATTAAGCTATTGTCTCTACCTGTCCCAAAACCTACATTGGGTGATGACATTGTACAATTAAAATAATATAAACTTAAAATTTTAGCCTTCCATACAAAAAAATCGAAAATTATCTTCAAGCTTTTCAAAATGGTTAGGCTGAGCTTTTGGAAGCACGAAGAAACTGTGCCGTAGCCATATGAATCTATAAAATAATAGTAATTTAGACACGGCCATTTTATTCCCATTCCAGGTATATCTGTACTAGTTAAACAATTGATAAACAAACTCAAGTCAGTTTTCACCAACACTAACCGTCTTTTAACACAATAATAAGTGCCCAAAAAAAAACCACTGCTCAATGCTCATCACTATAAGTGAAAACTTATGATAATAAGTAGTTTTTTTTTTAAACGGCCGGTTAGTGTTATCTGATCTGCGGTGTTATTGAACTCGACACTTGTAATATACAAATCTAGAAACCATGTGTTGATCTCAGGCTACTGTTAGTGTTCGCACAGACCTGTTTAAATGCTACATTTAATGTTATCAAACTTCATCTGAACAAATAAAGGTAACTTCACACCTGTCTGAGACGTTTTTAATTATCGAAAGTAAACATCCCGGAATCTGTTACGGGACTTCATAAATGTAAATTGGTGGCGCATCCCGTTTAGCGGGGCCGCCCCCCGCCCCACCGGGCCCTGCCCCCACTCCGGAACGGGGCCGAGACACGAGCCCGCGGAATAGGGACGGGGCTAGTGTCGATAAGTCGATAGCGTGTTGTAGATTGGCTCTAATGAATTTTGGTTTGAGTGATTTGAGTTAGGCAGTTAACAGGCAAACAGAAAAGATTTTAAAATTTAGTGGAATGAAATTAAATACATACATAGGTACTATTACTCCATGATTTACATAGCAGAGGATGTTTTCAGATTGTATGTATTAAAAAGTAGTTATTTTTGATATGGTTATGTGTTAAAATTTTATAATCTACACTTCTGATATTATCAAGTTGTTGGTATTTTTGTAGTAGGTAACATTTAATTAACAATTTCAGGAATCGCGCTTCTTCTATTACATATTGTATAGAAAGGAGGCGTTTCATGAATGTATGGAGACTGGGCCTGCACTATGTACACCAGTTTTTTAGATAAATATAAATAAAATAACTATAGTTTTATTCATGATTTTGCTCATAATATGTTATTTATAAAACTAATAATCTGAAGATTATTTAAATAGTGTTAAAGTGTGTGTTTGTATATATATTGTAATATAATAATCGACTCTTTTTAACGGCGCATAATTTCTCACAATTTGTTTTCTGATTTATATTTATTTTTTCAAACTATCGATAACCTTAAATCCCTAATATCCGCAGTCTGAGGATAGTATGGTGCACATCACTATGGTATACTTATGCCGTGTTGCTATCGGCGGAGTGCTATACCGGGTATACTCAATTTGCGGTTAGTTTTTCTTTATTCCCGGTATTTGTCCAAATCGCTTATGATCGGACTGATATCTTATTTGTATTAACGCGGAAATATGAGAATATGATATTGAATCAATATTGGGGGACCATTTGCCCTACGGCCATTCGTGTACCTACTAAACAAATGAGGTTGGTTTTGGGTTCGACTCTGCATTACAGCGACTAAACTTATTTTAGTTTATTCCTGTCTTTATTTTACCTCAAAAAAAGAAAAGGGATAGAAGATAACCTACCGAATTTAGTCCTGTCAGAGGCTGTATTTTTAGTCGTGACTTATTTACATATGCACTAAACACGTTATGAAATGCCTTAGTTGACAGGACTAATTTTAATTTGACAGGACTAAATATCACTCGTCTCTTTTCTTCTCTATGAGAAAGAAAATGACAGGACTAAACTAAAATAAGTTTAGGCGCTGTAATGCAGAATCGAACCCTTTGTCTGACTAAAAGTGGTTATTCGGATATTAAATCCTCAAATGATTTATCCTTACGGAAAAAGACATGAGATTATATAATGTGTGTAGAAACAGAGTGGAAAATTCCGCCAAATTATTTCTGCTTAGCCTGATGGTTGACTGGTAGATAATGCTTTTAGGCATTAAGTTCGCCATGTGTACATTTTCTTGGTACAGTCAAGAGCAAGTCAAGCTTGACACTTCCAGTTTAAGCTGAGCTCTGATTTGTACTGCGCGCCATAGAATACAGGGCCGGGTCAAAGTCCAAAGTGTCAAGCTTAGCGTGCTCTTGACTGTACATGAAGTTAAATAAATAAATAAAAGTAGTGCTACTTCTCAGGGGCAGGCACTTAATATAGGACCAAACCTTTGAACTTATACCTAATAAAAATTTTAAACAAAAATACAAACCGACTTCAAGAAGACTATTAATTGCATATTCAACATCCATTACCTACTGTTACTAAACCTGTTATGCTGATAGCGAGTGATTTGCCCATGTCCATTCTCCACCTGAAGTTCTTCAATAGATTTTTACAAAACTTATAACGGACCAACCTTGGCGTAAACTCGATCAAATATATTTTGAGGGAGTTATGGATTAACATTCCAAAAAAAAGAACAAATGAAAAAATGATTTCAGAATCTCCTCCTTTTTTGAAGTTGGTTAAACAATACATGTCAATCTTAATAGGAGTAAACAAGAGGCCCCGCAAACGTTCTACATTTTTTGGATCGGTACTGCGTCTCTTTCGATTTCGCGCAAGAATAAACGAGACAAAGATATAAATCGGCCTAAAATCTGTTACAGTTTGTCTGATGTGTGCGAAAATTATGCAAAATTTTATGTAATATTCAGATTAAAAGTATAATTTATAACTAGCTTTTGCTCGCAACTTTGTTCGTCGTATGAAAAGTAGCATCTCAATCCACAAAAAGTAAAATATATCTAATGGAAGAGGTATAGGTGAAAAGTAAGTAGGTATTTCCAGGATTGGAATAGGTACACCTGGCCACCCTCTTAGAGATAAAGCGTTCTACGTTTTATTATGACTTCAAACAGACAGATAGACAGCTTCATTTACACTTACAAAATAAACTGTTTGATAATTACGTGCAAATTTGCATAATTAAACTCTGTTTGACTAGATTGAAAGATACAATCTATTCATATGAAAAATTATCACCTATTCTTTGAATTCAGGAAATTGCAAGACACTTGCTCGCAGAAGAACAAGGTATCTGGGTAACAGATTAAAAAAACCATTACCCTCCTTTTGACAGTCAGGTAAACATCACTAAACTGCGCTTAAGTAAGTAGGTGTGAACTTATTTGTCTAGAGACCTCGGTTTCTGTGTAGATTTTTTATTATAGGGTTATTTTACCCGAGAAAATTATACCTGAAGCTAAAAATATTACGTTCATAAAAACTACCACACTTTACTTTAAATAAAATAATCTATTCTGTGCTTTTTGCGTGACGCGTACTCAGACCGAGTTTTGACACGCAGACAGGCGAATAAAAAATGGATTGTTCAAATTACCGTCCTTTACCCTTGAAGGGTTACGGAGTTCGGTGCATGCGGTTAGTTGCGTGACAAGTTAGTAGTACACGTTGCATTGTAATAATAAGATGCATAGGTTATTTAATCTATATTTTAAGCGAAAACTAAGTCTATCTGTGTTTAACAAAGAGAAATATCAATAGCTAAGAGACTGACTCGTCATGAAATCTAAATAAGCTCACGCCTTATCCTCAAAGAAGGTCAGCAGAGGTATTCCGATCCTGGATATATGTGGTATTTTACTACGACAATGTTTTTTAGTTATTTTTATTTTGTATCTGGTGTGATATGGATGTAAATCCGAAATACAGTATTATTTTTAGACAGTGTTGATCTGTCAAACGCAATGGCGTCCGAAAAGTAAATGTAGAGCCTACTGAAGTACGTACAGTTATTGTATCCTATTTTATTACTCGTATTACAAACGCAAGTGATAGATTTTTGTTCTCTTTCACGCAATAGCTATTGAACGGATTTTGATAAAATTTTACAGTTATATAGCTTATACTTTTATAACGGAACGCGGAAAGTCACTGGAACAGCTAGTAATGAATAAATCAATAACGACAAGAAAATCTAAGTATTTTTTTAGAAGTTTATATTTGTGTCTTGGATTTCGCTATAAGAGTTAGACACCAATTATCGAGATAGTTCGAAATCGGTTTTGCTGAGATCACAGTGTAATCATGAACCGTTAAAATTTCCTTTAAATTTTATAATTGACGCCCACAGTAAGTCGTTATCCTCGAAAGTTCCGTTGCCAAAACAGAAGCTCTTTTCTATTGTGTCGTCATTCCTTTCCAAGGGAGCAGTGATAGCCTTACGGTTAAAGAGCCTGCTTCACATGATGATAATCAGTGAGGCTGGGGTTCGAATCCTGGCATGTACCAATGAGTTTATCAAAACTTACGTACATGTTTATCACTAGCTCTACCATGAAGGAAAACATCGTGAGGAAACCCGCAGGTCCCAGAATTAATTCTGAGACATGTGTAAACTGACCCGGCCCGGCAATGGACTCACCACCTATCACGTTTAGGGGTCGAAAGAATATCTCGTGAAAAGTGGGTATATCCAGAAATGGAATACCTCTGCCTACCTCCTCCGGGATATATAAGACGTGAGATATATATATTTTTTAACAATAATGATAACAAACTGTAAATAAACTTCATTGGAAGCCAAATCAAAGTCATGCTAGCCGTGCAACCGTCTCAGAGTTACCTACGGCATGAGCTGGGAATTAGCATTTTTAAGTGATAGCAAGCACTCAAGTGCAACTTATAAGAAGTAAAGAACTGTGAGGTCGGTATTTAAACGATTTTTTATAACTTGCAAATGCTTAGGGCTTAACATTTTGAGAAAAATTTTATGTGTGTCTGATTCCATTTAATCGTAGCAAGTAAGTTCATATACATTGATTTCATATGTATTTTTATTAAATGGTATGTAGGTAAATAGTTTACCTATTAGGGCACTAAGCTTTTTTTTAAAAAAAACTTATTAAGTAGTTTATCATAGTACATTATGGTATAAGTGCGGTAGGTTGAAAATTACAGCCGAGGCGACATTGCTACAAGTAAGCAGAGGCTGTAATTATCAAAGCGCACGTATGTCATACGACGTTTTATAACACATTTGCGAGGAAATGAAATAAAATTCCGACTATGGTAAACAAATAAAAACAATACAGCGTAAAGAAAAAGCGCGCGGCGCGCATCATCATTTTTTTTTACGCAAATGCACAAAAAACAGCCAGTATTACTAATAAAGTAAATTAATATTTTTGTGTTTTTGTTACAGGTTAATTGGTTGTAATTTACTGTCAAAATTAATTAAATTAAATAATTATGTACATAAATATTTCTTTAATATATTTTATCTCCCAAAGTTAATTTTAATCATAAAATGTTGACAACTTTTTTGACATAAAAACTCTGCTGAGATTTTAAAAAGTACTTTTCGTTTTTAGACGGAGCATCTTGATAAACCGTGCGTTTTACTTTACACTTACCGCACTTGGGCGTAAAGAGATACAATACGATATTGAAATTGGTGAAATAAGACACCTTTAACGAGCAAATGTGTTATAAAAAATGTTACATAATACATTTTTTTTAATTTGACCCTTTAGCGAAAGGCAAAGGGATCTAGCCCATACAGCCTAGTTACATATACATATAAGAAGACACAATAAAAAATTGCAATCGGGTGTAGGCCTATATTCCTAATTTTCACAGTTAATGCAATTTTTTCATGTATCAGCTGCTAAGTAAGTACATAATAATATATTCGAAAAAATCTGAAGGCAGTAGGAACTTTATCTACAAATAATTAAATATTACATTGATTTAGTTGGCATAATATTCTGTTACAATCATTATACAAATGGAACCGTACCTGTGGGTAAGTTTTATTTTTGTTAAAAGTCCGCATCAAATTCACGACAAACATTCAAATTAGGAACGTCAGAAGATGCCTCTATTTTTTTAAACCTTGACCTGAATATTTTAATTCAATTCATTTCCTGGCATTACCTGATTTGTTTTTTTTTTGTTTCAATGTCCTAATCCGAACTATCAGCGCCATTAGTCAGGTATGTAGGACATGCCCGATGTACAATGACCTCGGCGGGGCGTGTTCGCGCCAACCTTGCGAGAGAGCGCCTCAGAGCGGCCAGCAGCCGTCGCGTCGGGTTGACGGTGCCGCTCTACAACAAAAACTTTTTGATGCGCCGAAAATATAAATGTTAGATTAGGCTGTATACTGCGGTGGTAATCTTCACTTTTTTTTGTCTTAAAAAAAGATTTTATAACATGTTTCTTTTATTTGTTATTTTATAAAGTACTAGCGGTTCTGGTTTTAACCGCGTAGTTCCCGTTCCCGTGGGGATACGGGAGTTAAATATAGCCTATGTTACTAAAAGATATTCTAGCTCTCCATTGGTTAAATAATTTTTAAAATCGATCCAGTAGTTTTTGAGTTTATTTGTAACAAACATACAAAAATACAAATCTTTCCTCTTTATATTATTATTAGTATAGATAGATGTACATTTTTTTTATATATTCTAATTACATTACATAAGCGTTGTTATACACGTTGTTTGTTAGATGAGATCATCATCGGTTACCATATCGATGGTGTTTGAAAGCAATATTATCACCTGATTTACAAGTACAACAATATACCGTAATTAATTCTTATTGCAATCCAAAAAGGACCCACATAAGTAGGTAGGTACCTACCTAGGTACTTTTGTTATGGAATAGGTTAAAATAAAACTTGATCATGATCAAACACGCCTCAAAACTCCATGCTATTAGTTTTAATCACCACAAAATTGTGTTTTTTTTAAATAGTACGAGAGCGTTAGCATGGCAGTAACATGAGTTATGTTATGATAGATACGGATGTAACACTAGTATTTTATTTTATAATCTATTTCATTTACTTACGTAGCTCCGAAATTATTTATTAGTTTTATTACATTGTTTTTATATTTGTATGGGTCCAATAAACCACATCGTTAGCAACTGCTAATATCGTAATATTTTATAGAACTATCAATCAATATTCGTTTCGAGATTTTATAGACTTTTGATTGTCTTCCTTCTTGTAAATATTAACCAGCGCCGGGTGTGTGCCGCCGTCTCAAACGGGTGCAGAAACCGGTCATGTCGTCGCCGTAATTCTTTTATATTCAACGCTAATATAATGCGTAGTAATACCTCATCATTACTCATTACAATGAGACATGGACTCCGACGTTGTTTACAGTTTTGCAAATGTAATGGCATGGAACATACTTCCATTGATGTGTTCGCAGATGTCATATGATTTATTAACACAAAAGAAAAGATATAATCAGATTTTTGACGTGGTCTACCCTACCTCTTATCGAACTAAGATTTTGAGTTAACAATTTTGGAAACTTGTGAAAGTGATGCCGAGTAGCCACGACCACTCGTGCAGAAATACGAATTACAACAGCTGTTCTGAAAAAATATTTGTCAAATTTACATTGCCTATTATAATGAAATTTAAGTTGTATATATATGTTTTGATTTCCGATGGTATTGTCTCAAAATGTTATCTTATCTATTCGTTTATTTACTTATAAGTAAAGTTTATTTCGACGATTACTGTGTTTGCCCCTAATTAGGCTACATCCGCATGCCCTACATATTATCACGTTGACGGACAAGTCAAGTGCCACTTAGCAACAGTAGCCGATGTAAGTGCACACAAGTAGCCGGGCGCAGTCAGATATCTGCCACATCATTGACGTTCACACGGGGCTCATTCCCCGGTAACGTCACAGCGATTTGAGGGCAAGTCGGTGCGCTTGCGACGCTAGCGTGCGAGAAAGAGAGAGTGCAGCTCACAGGTGTGCGTCGAGGCAGCCGGCCCATCAGCTGTTCGGCGCGCTCGCTCGTGCCGCGTGCCCGTTGCTCGGCGGGCCGCGTCACCGCGTGCACTGCAGGCACTGAACCCAGTCTTCGTCGATAGTCGCCCGCGGACAGACGCAACTCCCGCCAGCTTGCCCGCCGATTCTCGCTCTTTTCCCGCTACCCGTACGCCGAACCCTCGGATGTATCAGTGTGTGCATGTTTGTGTTACGTGTTGTCACTGACGCGGCGTTCGCGAGCTCTTTGTCTAATTAGCAGGTAGGCAAATGGTTCAGTAAACTTTTTTCGTCGACCGGACACAATCGGGTTACTTTTGTGTCGTTTTTATTTTCTTTCGTAATTGAATTTATGTAACTTGCACGTTCGCATACTTCGTCTAAGTTATATTATGTGTATGATTCTTTCGGTACAGATTACAGATGTAAACTATCAAGCATTATGGAAGAAGAAATAAATTAGAAACAATGGTTGCGCTCAAAACGGGACGATATAAAGGACCGAAACAGGTTTCTGTGGAAAGGCATCTGGCACGCACTAATTGATATAGCATCAACTGACGGCAGTAATTATGCGTCTAGGAGGGGCTGAAAGTTATAATTTGTTTAGAGGTGCCCTGATAAAATTCATTTTGCGATACGCCACAACTTTCAGACATGATGCCATTCTTGATTTAGAAAGGATGTGATGGTGATTAGTCTATCATCAGTACTACAACGTGCAGGAATGCATTATTGCACTTAAAATAATGAAGTTCACCTTCATACATTTGAATAAACAGCTACCTACTCAATTACATACAGTATACCTAACGTATAAACGACCTTGTACTTAAATGTATCAGATTAAGCGTTCACCTAGATAGAAGCCTCATTAAAATCAAGGAGATGAATTTTGGGTACACAGTAAACATAATACTAAATTCTAGCCTAAATAGTGGAAAATGGCTTGTTTAATAATCTCTCAAAGTGATTGATAAAGAGGGCAGCGGGAGAGCCGAGGGACGCCAGAGGTGGGGGGTGCGGGGCCAAGGAGGGGGGAGATCTTGACGCCCATGACGTAACCAATTGGTATGCGATTGTTGGACAACGAAATTAGTGTTATGTTACCTAAGTTAAGTAATGAAAAACTTGAATAAACAGGCAATCCACGAAAATTGCTGCTTTCTAAAAAAATCTGAATAGAAAATAGATCATTATCGAAAGTAGGTACTTACCTACTTACCTAATTTATTTAAACACGGTACACCTAGGCTATTTGATATAAAACACTCGATGCATAATATCTATCGATTCATTTGCATAGGTACTGTGAATGTAGCTCATATCTATTTACATCTTCCATCTGATCTGGGTAGGTAGGTTGGTAGGTACTAGATGCTTCTTCAATTTTAAAATTCAATTAGATAGGTAGGTTCACCTACTATTCAGTTATGTTACTTACCTATTAGTTCACATTACGTAAATGTATGTGGCGTTTTAATAGATTTCCAAACGTTTTCAAAATAGTCTTGCCTTTGGTCACAAGTGAAAGCTATAGTATAATAAACGGTCCGTGGTTTATCTGTGCGTTCGTGTGTGTTGTCTACTAGGTGGTTACTGTTTGTTTACCCCAAAGAGCCAAAGTGCATATTGTTATAGTTATTTTATTCGCAAAATGTTATGAAATGGGTACCATTAGACGACCAGCCTATAAAGTGTTTAAAATTATGATATGGAATATAAATTTGTATAGTGAATGGGACTTGCACTGCAAATTTCAATTCTAAGTCAACGAAATAGGGTCGTTTTATAGCTTTATATGATTTTTTGCATTTTATTTTTAAGCAATCGATATGATATTCAATTTTGCTCTTTTACAGTAAACACTCCCTATGCTACACTCAGCAAATAATCTTTCACTTGATAATAATTTGTCTGGGTAAAGTCAGAGCTACAAAGTTTGAACTTGCTCTTCGAATATGTAATCTATGGAAATAAAATAAGGTTCAAATATCAAAGTACACATTCGCAGATTTTTTAACATGCCAGTCTCGTTCAATATGGAGGTTTTCTGAAGGGAACATATAATAAATAACATTCAGTCCCTAAGTAGGTACTATAATAAGTATTAAACACAATTGCTGGAAGCGCGAGGCTAGCTCTAATTATTATTTATCGCTTAATATAGGTACTTACTATTTTGTAGTTATAAGTTCATGGCCCTTATTATCGGGCAATAGTATAATAGATAAGGAGCTAATTGAAATAACTAAGTATTTCCATATCTATAAGAAAATACATGGCTATTTTAAATCAATTGCAAATATTTAAAGGGTAGATCAAATAATGAACAAGAAATTCTTTTTTTCATAGATTTTTATTTTTGATACGCTACTTACCTAGACAAAAATAAAAACAAACACGAAATACAAGCACACTACCTACCCAATGCAAATTGCGCGAAAATAACAAAATCAATAAATAAATTAAAATTACCGACAAAATTGTCGTTTTAGTACGGTAGTGATGGTTTATGCAGAGCATGTTTATAAAATATTTGTTTGTTTGTTAGAAAAGAACAATAAAAAAACTAACGTTTTTTTCTCTCTTTATGTTAATTCTATTTCTATTACATATTTGTTCCTACTTCCTACCATTGAAATATTTGCACTTGATTTAATATGACCTTATATACTATACCAAAGTAGGTATATCACGTCACATTCATTATCAACCCGTAACAGCCGATTGCTGAGCTATAAGTTTTTTTTTGGAAATGATGTTTGGCTAGTGGCCACTGAACTTTCAGAATTCTTCAAGCCACGCCTATCTGACTCAAAAACTGTGACACGGTGTTAACACGCCTTAAGAAACACCAAATAAGTTATATAAGAATTTATTATCAGTACTAAGAATATCGTAATTTTTCATGTGTGTTTTTTTTAACATGAAGAATAAGATTCGGGAGGTCGTGCCAATGTGACGCATTCAAAAAATCTGGATGAGAATTCATATGCAACTGTGTTATTAAGATAAAAAACTTTATTTTATATTGAATCACCTATCTTCTTCAATAGAAAGAAATAACTAAGAAACGATATTACTCAAAAAAACGCGAAAGCCAAAATTATTCTATCAATTATTGGTACAAAATGATGTTCGAGTCGTAACCATACTTAAATTAATCTTTCCAAGTTGTCAGGAGAGATTAAGAAATTATTTTTAAAGGGATGCCATAATTTTGCTAAACAAAGGAAGGAAGAGCGACTCGCACTAACTTCACGCTTCCACTGTTTAAAAGAGGTATAGGTACTTACTAGTAGTTTTAGTACGACTGTGCTCGTATGGAATATGAAACTACTAGCCGTCTGCCCGATGGGACTTGGAAAAATTAATTTCCATACAAAAGATTATCTTATCTCATGTAATCTAACTTTTATCCCAAATTTAACAAATTAATTTAAAAAAAAAATTATATAGGTATTTCACTTATGTGATTTTACAATCTTTTTTAATTTTTTTAAAATTCTGCCACGAGAAAACAACCACTACAATTTCATGTTGTAGACGATTTTATCAGACAAGTAGGTAAGGTAAGTACCTACTTATCATATGAAATGGTTTCATAGGCATATTTAAAAAAATAGATTTATCTATTTTAGTGTTAGACTTATGTCTAAAAATATCTAATCTCCCCGCTCAGCACAAAAGTTCGCGTAGAGAAAAATCTGAAAAAAAAAATGATTAAAATAAAACGACCTGTACTGAAACCGGCCGGGAAATAAGCGTTTCCCTATGGGAGATTCGTTTTTGCGCCGTGTCCTCTTCCGACATTATAAAAGAGGCTACCTACAGCTATTGCAGACTAAAAAAACTAAAAAATAATATTTATCAAAAGGATTTTAAGGCTGTTGTAAAATCTATGATGGTAGTATTTTTTTTAAAAAGGAACAGTCTGCATTATTGACCTCATCTCGTATCACGACGAGACGACGCGACGGCAGTATCCATATCAGCGTTGCCAGATTTTTTTTATGCCGTCGGGATTTTGGAAATTTTTGAGTAAAAAAAGCGGGATTCTGTCGTCGAAGGGACATGGTAAAAAACGTATATAATCAGAAGTTTTTAAATATTTTTCTTTTTATTCGAGTTCAAATTACGTATACGTGACAATATATAGCAAAATAGTCTTAGAAAATGTATTTTAATAAAAATATGATATTTAAAATCAAACCATATCCATAAATAGTTAAGTTTTATTCGTATTCTAAAAAAATCTAAAAAGTCTTGTTTATTAGAAAATTATGGCGTTTCAAACAGTAGTCTGAGGAGAGTGTTACGAATTGCAACTTACAAAGAGAATAATTATTTCTAAGAATTACTTATTCATTGATATTTCTGTGAAGATGAACTTCTTTTTAAGTTTCCTTTTTCTCTTTAATAAAAATTAAAAACTCTTCACAGGATAGCTGTAGATTAAACTGCTTCCTCAGCACGCTGCACGCACTGTCGAGTTATACCCGAAAAGCGGGACTGAGCCTGTCCCGCGCGGGACATTAAATTTTGAATAAAAAATCGGGACATCCTGCCAAAATCGGGACGTCTGGCTACCTTACTGCAATCCCCAAGTTAGTACTTCTAACAGTTGTTAATTTATTATACTTACTGATTATGGCAACCAGGGACAACACAGCCCCTTAAAAAAACTATCATAGTTCTGAAAAGTTTCATACCATGAGCTTTTAAAACATTAATGTTTTATTACTGCACAGTGATATAAAAGAAGTAATTATTGCCTCATACCTAATCGTCTGCTGCCCTTGAGTTTCTTGCTGGCTCTTCTCGGGGTACTGCATTTAGAACCAGCAACTCGTCGGTGGAGATGGGCTGCTGATTACATTTAGCCAATCCTCATGGACGAGTTTAGTGTGCCTTGTTTATATTGACATTTCAAAGTGTATTTTTATACCTACTGAAATAAAATAATTTTGAGTTTGAGTCTATTCCTTGCTAAAGAGGCTGCCTGCTCCGTCAGAGGTAGCGGGTTTGATTTCCACCCGCGGCCAATATTGTATGCACGAACATAAAATATGTCGGATTATTATCTGAATGTTTATATGTAATTAAATATGTTAATCAGTTGTTTCCAAAAGTTCTGGAGTAGAATAACCATGTGTTGAGTGAGTTGAGTCCCGCAATTTATTTATTATGCATAGAAGATGTCTTCGTCGAAGAAAACATGTACCTAGTGACATTTTTTAACACATCATATATACTTTTTACTGACGTGCCCAAGTCTTTAGATCTTGTCTTAAAGCTTTCGAGCGCTAAAAAGTCCGCCAATAGGTACAAGATAGGTAGGTACCTATTAGTTGAGTGGTTTTTGTCTGTCATAGAGATTCGAAATAAACCATGTTCCCGTTAGAACGTTAACCTGTTACAACGTGGAGTACAGTGCTGCATTGATTTTCTGAATCTGTTACATAATAAATAAACTTATCCTTTCAAAATATATAAGTACCTAGTTAGGTAGCAGTGAAAAGCCATTTTTTAGTAGGAGACTATGTCACGTGTGCGTAATAATATGTGTGTGTGTTTGACGGTAAAACTATGCATCGCAATGAAATAATTACAAAGTCCCTTTGAGCTCATTCAATAAAACATTTCACTTCATTCGTGGAGCCGTTCAGTAGATGCTTTACCGTTGTGTGTAATATTATAGAACCGCAACAATAACTCATCGACGCGTATAAGTATAAATCGACAAAGTGCGGGGGAGCGTTGCCCGTCGTTTGCCCGTATCGCGCCAGTTGCCCGTACGCTGCCCGTAGCTTCGAGTCTCGCCGTTTGCCCGTCACTCGCTTGCCCGTGCGATATTTCAGTAATTTCGGAGCGAGTTCCACCAATCAGCCACAAATGAGATTAGGTGTATGCTACGTATACATCCTTTTATTTTGTATTCATACAATATTGTGTGGATTTGTTCCACATTTTAAACTTGTTTGTTTTAAATGACACTCCTATTAAATTTCGTCATTGTGAATTGAGTGTGTACCTACTCACGCACTATGTTGACAAACATAATTACATCAGTAAGTGCTTTGTATGTGAAAATATTAATGAAGTAACTACATGTTTATAGCGAATTATAGTGCCTAAATTAACAGCTAATTGCAACATTCAATACGACGACCTTGGTTATTATTCTCATCAGTTCTTTTGTGAAATACCAAAGTCATCATTAGAAGAAAAAACATGCCGTATAGTCTAGACCAGCCTGTGCCTATATCGTGTGTCCTTTGTTCTCTATACAATGCGGCCCACAGCTCGGGGCGTCCTGTGTAGAACTCCCGACATAAGGTAATAACCTTCGCATATAAGACCAGTCCATTTCGTTTTTAATATGCCGAGACTAATCATCGGACTTAAATGTTGAAATCGTGACGATAGCGGTTATATTATGCCAGCTGAGTCCAGGATCGCAATAAATTTGTGTTGAATCAATGAACAACAAATTAGCATTTTATATTTAAAATTATATAAAACAATTATAATTAAATACTTAATTTTTTGTTAAGATTACGCCCCAAAATTTTAAATAAATAATATATCATATTTATTCATATTTGCACGCTCATGGACGCAAAACAAAGTGATATAAAATTTATTATTTGTTGAAAACTTATACCTTGCCTAATATGTTCAGCCAAGGACACATATCCTACGTAGGCATCGTAGGTCTTATCAACAAAAAGTAACTACATACTACAGTACCTAAGTAGTATTATATATTTATTCCTGAACGTATAAATAAATGAAGTACCCGTATAAAGGATACAATTAAATAGACATCAACGCGATTAACCTTTGTTAACAAAAAACCAGAGGAACTGTAAGGGCCTAATAAGCAGACAAATCACGTTTCCATTGAGTCGCAGTGCTTGTTGACAATCACGAAGTGACGACACGAGCCGAACGATTTCTATCCGTAGTCCCACTACCGCGAAACACTATTCTACGTTTTCCTTTGTCTGTTTTACTACGCACGGCTGCTTTTATTATAATACTTCCCGAATCTTCCATTTCTCAAAAGGCGATGGAAAGCGTTTTCAGTTCGATGTTGTTTGAGCGATCTGCACTGAACGACCTTGGTCGATACGAACCGCGAGTAGAAACAAAAACTTTGTTTTGCTTTTATGAAATCACTGTTGTTAAAGTGGATAAGTACATTCACTTTTATGTAGACTTCAAATTATTTAAAAATCGATAAAGTAAACTGTTTTATACTAGAGTATAAAAGACGAGTCAGATGTCATTGAAAGCTTCTCAAATTATGGCGTTGGTAAGTCATAAATTAGCCTCCCGTAAGAATGATTTATTTATCACCGATTAGCGCCTGTGTAAACAGTGGAACGATTAAGATCTCTATCGCTTTAATAAAGATGAAATATTATTTGAATGAATCAAACTAGTACTTATTTAATTAATTAATTGGCAGGCTCACCTCCACGGCTATTCCGGAATAGAAATAAAATGACAAGTTATGAAATAAACGAGAGATTGAATCTTTTGCTCTCTTAATAAACCACGAAACGGTTGCCAGATCTACTCATTCTTTGTGAAAGAGAATTGGCTGGCCAAGGAAAAGTCCTAAAACCCCTCTTCGCTTTTTATTTGGAAATATACCTACTAAGAATACTTTCCCTGAATTTGGTACATTCAAAGAATCTTCGGATATAAACGAATATCAAGATATTTTTTTGTTATCTATTTACTAGAAAAAGTCAACCTTCGACTACTTACGTCTGTTTACATTGAGGCTCGAGTCTATGGCACGTCATGAGCAGTTAATGTGACGATAATGTATAAACCAGTATTATTATTATATTATACTTCATTCTAGGTATACCTACCGATATTATGTGATAATATATTCTTTCGTGAAACCTTGTGAATTAATATGAATTTGTGGTGGAATATAGGAAATTATATCAGTGCTAATCTACTTATTTCCAATGGTACCTAATAGTAGAAAAACCCGCTTTGAACTTGTTTACAAGTTGGTAAATTGTCAATCACAATGCTACAATTAGGAAAATCGTGTTTGATATTGTTCGGAAATTCAATAAAAATATCCAGTCTTTTGGATCATTTCAAAATTATTAGGAATTAAAATATTGTTAAACATAATTTCGATAGATATCGAAATAATTAGTATACGGTGTTGGTTTGACAGTCAGTCTCGGTCAAAGTCAAAGAAAGCAAAACAAAAGCCTAATTACAGAGAAGCAAAATAAGAAGGATTTATGCAAACCCTTTCTCTGAGCTCCAAGTCTTGTTAAAGCAAACTGTCATCTTGTCCATCAACTTCAATAAGAGATCTGCCTTTTCGGTGAAATCTGAAAATAATTGTTGAATACAATTGATTTACCTACTTACTTAGTGTTTTCGACCATGGTATTAGAATTCTTTTAGATGGGGCAAAGAACATTCTATTTTTCAAATTGTAAACGAAACTTCTTTGGTAAATCCTTCATTTTTAAATTGAAAATCGTGAATTTAAATTACGAACGGTACGCTTCGATTGCGCTATTTGACAGTTGTAGGAAGCGTCGAATCAGAGCGACCTCAGTGACGTCACGAGGCCGTGCCGCTCTCTCTCCGTCGTCGTCGGTCCTGTGTTTGTTGGCCGAATTAAGCGCTGTAGTAGGCCTGTTTATTTATTGATATATTTCCCCTTTTGTTTTATTTTTGCTGGCTTTAAATTGACTAGGTATATATAGAGTTAAGTTCCGAGTGTTGAGAAGGCGCGCAACGATACAAGTACTTACCTTTTATTTACATTTAGAAATACATATTAAAGCCTTAAAGTTTAATTTGTTAACATATTAGAGTTAAATTATTTGAATAATACATAGTCACAAACCTTCGTGTCATCAGAGCACTTAGGTATAAAATTTCGCCATATAGACATGTTATCGGCGAGTAACGGCGCGGCCTTGCCTTCTTTATCAGTAAGTCAATTACAAAATGCAATAAGGCAATACACAATGAACGCTGCACTTCCATTTGGATTACAAACTCATTTGCTATTGGTCCAATTTTGTTTTAATGCTCATGATTTAATTTCAACCAGCCAGTGCTTGAACTCCCTCGTGTCTCGGGCACTTGTGTTCCCGAAGATTTGAATACGTATGTACAGTCAAGAGCACGTGAAGCTTTGCACTTGTAGTGCGCGACTGACCTCTAAGGCGATTGTAATAAGAACGTTACAAACTCTAATGTGTAAAGCTCCATGTGCTCTCGACTGTACTCGGCCGAAGCTGACAGCACAGAAGCCTTTTGTTTCATATAGTATGAATGTTACATAGATTATCGGAATCTGTCTCCCGAAACATCATGTGGCTGCACTCGAAAGCATTTCCTATAGCTGCTGGACTAATTATTTAGACTAAAAGGGAATAAATATCAGAAATACAAGGATACGTGCGTGGAACGGATTATCTATACATATAATAAAACTCTAACGGGGCCGTGTCTGTACATTAAATATTTTTTGAAAATTTTAACGGTAGTGTATATAGTTATCGATATAGATACCGAAACACGAATTTTTTGGAATTTTTGTCTGTCTGTCTGTCTGTCTGTCTGGTTGTGCACGCATCACTCAAAAACTACTAGACGGATTTTGATGAAATTTGGTATGGAGATAACTGAGTACCCGGGTCAACATCTAGGGTACTTTTTATTCCAGGAAAATATCTCATTCCCACGGGAAAATAAAAAAACTGGTTAAAAAGAGAAATACGTACTACTCCGAAACGATAAAACCTAGAAACTTGAAAAATGGTATGAAGGTGTCTGATATGTCATAGGAAATTGTTATGAAGGGATTTTCGGAATTTCCCACGGGAACGGGAATAAACTAAATCCAAGCGGGAAAACGCCGCTGGCACCCGCTATTTGAAATATGGCATGTAGGTGTCTAAAATATGTCGTAGGCAACCACTATGACGGGATTTTCGGAAATTCCCACAGGAACGGGAATAAAGGGAATCCACGCGGGCAACGCCGCTGGGCATCCGCTAGTTTTTAATAATCGACTTCAGGCTTAGAATGTAACAGTTCGGAGTTGATAATAAACAACTGTGAAAGAGTATACAGTCTATGATAGGTAGTAAATGCAGAGATTAAAGCGTTAAGATCCTTTACTAACCTCTCTACCAGCAACGTATGCGCAATACAAAATGACGTATCTAATCATGATTCGATTTGACTTCAAATGATAATGAACTTTGAAAGGGTTAAAAGTTATTACATATAACCGTTATGAATATATCTCGTAAGAGAACTGCAACTATCTAAATGCCACACTATTGAAGCATGTTATTTATAATAATTTTACTGGTAGGTACTCGTATTCTTATTCAGGGCATCAGATTTTTAATTCCGTGGCATTATGAAGTTTCAAAATGATGAGACAACAAATAATATCCCCTTAAAAGAAAAAAAAGGAAAGAGATCGCAAAGGGCTAATACGTCTAAAATGATGTCACTCAGAATTCCACCGAATAAAAAGATCTGACTTTAGGTCATGTTGTATATCTAAGACTACATCGTCGTCATGCCATGGGTCCTATCATATTTGAACAGTAAAACAAGTGACTTAGTCTGGGCCAACTCGGAAGAGAGGACCCTGTTTCATTAGATCATGGTATGTCGTAACACGATGTAACTGGTACTCTACCGGATCGTGAATAATCAAAGATGGCGTGTGGCTGAAAATAGAAATGAACAGTGTTCCATTTTTAAAGTACTAGATGTTCATAATTTTCTATATCGAAAATAGACACTATAAGATTCACAGTGAATAATAGCATCTATTTTTTAGAAATACAAGTTACAGCTTTCAATAAATCAAGGATGGTACGAGACCTTTTTGCTATAGGATGTTATCTTTTTGATAAATATGGTCTATTTATATTTTCGGTTTCGTTGTAAGATTGTAGTTTACTGGTACTGTTTATTCTACACGAACAATAATATAGGTAACTTTAATAAGATTAGTTTAGCAGTAAAAAAACGTAGAAATTAAATCTAATTGTAACCTAAACTGTGTAGTAACTAAAATCAAAGTAATGCACAACTATTAGTACGTTATTTTCAATGACACAAAATGAAATTCGAACGCAATTGAGAACACGAGTTAATGACACATTTCTTAATGCCGACCTTGGTGTGATGACCGAAACTCACCTCCTATTTACCTGACGTCACACATTTCAATACCATTCTTGAAAACTTTCTCGTACATTGCGTGCTTGAAGACTCATTACTCTGAGGCGGTAACACAAAATGCGCATTGGAAAAGGACGTGTTAAAAGTGACGCGGTGTGGTTAGGTGGGTGTTTTATTATACGTCGCGCGGTACAGAGGAAATGGTTACGATAAATGACCTACAAAATGTTTATTAAAAGTGGGTTGGCCAACAATCGGCATCATCCTACGTCATGTAATGGAGTTTTCATTCGGTTATAATAAATGATATAATTGTGTGTAGGCATTTATTTGCATTGAAACTGAGACATTAGAAAGTGATCGATACTCCCCCCCCCCCAAGCCTCCAAGGCCAGATCAAAAGGAGAAGAGGAAGGAGAAAAGATGGAAAAAAAAGAGTTTTTGATAAAATAATGATGGACGTTACAACCTGTGTGTGTGTGTGTGTGTGTGTATTTGTCTTTCACTTATTATTATGATATGTATATAATGGATACATATCATAATAATAAGTGAAAGAGAAAGATAAAATATGTAATCAATCGTATGATGGAAGACTTTCCAAGTCATATTACATATTTGTTCTCCTTTATCTAACAGAGTTTGTAAGTATTTAATATTATTCTCTGGATCCGATTCTGAAAAATATATTATTGTATAGTGATATAGACTATAGTTAAAGTGGCGCAAGTAAGACCGAAATAAATCCCCATTTACCTTAAATAACTATAGTAATTAAAAACATAAAATACTACATACCACTCACAAAGCAATAAAGAAAAGTGTTTTAATTATAATATCATAGACAATAATTACCTTGTTGGCATTCGTACGGGTAGTTTTACGAGATTAAAGTTGAGTTGAGTGACGAGATTTCGAACTGACGGGCACCGGATCACTGTCGGGTACGGGTGACGGGCAAATGGTTGGCGGGCAAACGGCTGACGGGCAAACGGGTTGCGGCCAATAGCTCGTTACGAAGAGTCGAAATAAAACAATTTTACTTTTCACGAAACAAATTTAGCTTTCCAATATCGCGCAAAAGATTTTCAAATGTTATTTTACTAATATGAAACGGTATTTTAATTTTGACACCCTAAGTTTCATGTTCGAGCAAATTATGTGTTCGTGAATTTTAATGAAACAAGGCGAACTTCTTAAATATCACTGTTTAAGTGAGTAACACGCTCTTAAATACACATTATGATAATGCGTGGGAGTGAATTCTAGCCCTCACCTTCATATTAAGTTTTCTTAAATGTACCAATATCGGCTAGTTACAATTTTATTATATGTGTAGATATGTATATGGATGTTCTGTTACAAGACGTTAATAAATTCCGAGAACCTACTCCTAAAGCTTAAAACATCAAACCATTTTATTGAGTAGGTGTACCTATTTAGTACTACATATTACATAACATGAGCGTCGGTGAGTAACGCCACAGGCATATAGCTAATTACATATTAAAATTCAAAGGATCCATCAACATTATTTGTCTGGCTGGTAGGCGTACAACGTAACAGAAGTTAAGGTTTGTGTTTTAGACGTCACCGTCAGTTTGAAATTGGAACATTTTGAATATCTATGTGCATTGATTTATAGGTAAAGATGCGGCCTCCTGCGTGGTTTTACCCGCGTAGTTCCCGTTCGCGTTAGGCTAAGTTCATATGAGCGCGCGGTGGAAGCATTCACATGACAGAATATGTAGGTACGCGAGATCTTGCGCGCGGGTAGCAGCGCGCCCGCGCGTTACACAGCGCGGCGCGCGATCATGTAGACATTATGCACTGTTCAGATTGATCTTGCGCCGCGCGGCAAGCATTTCCTGCGAGGTGCCGCGCGCTCATATGAACTTAGCCTTAGAATACGGGATATAGCCTGTGTTACTCATGAATCTTCTGGCTTTCCATTGGTCAAAGAATTTTTAAAATCGGTCTAGCAGTTTTTAAGTTTATTCTCAACAAACATACAAAAATAAAAATCTTTCCTCTTTATTATATTATAGTATACCTAATATAGTATATTATAGTATAATAGTATATTTGCTTCCAATGTTTTAAATATCATTTACAATTAACGTTACCAGGTGGTAGGATGATTGTCTGTCTGTTCATTGATTTGTGATAATTATTATGAGCTGCCCAGATATATTGTTCTTAATGAAATTTAACATCCCATTATGAATTCCGGTAATATACAACTGAGCAGCATATTATCTTAACTTTTTACATTGAACCCGAGACTATGATCTCGCTATATCTATACAAACATCATTAAATGAAATGGCTAACAAAACACGTATAGTTGTATAATATGTATATCGTAAAGCACCTACGTAGAGACACTATACAGGTAGATTTGTTTTGTTATGTAAATTTTGGATTAGGCACTTGAAATACTGGTGCTCAATTTACATTTTAACGAGCACCCTGTATTTTCTTATGGCAAGTACAGTTGGCTCAAAAAATATTACTGCTTACCTATTTGTTTCTCTTTGTCTGTTTTTTTAGTTTTTTTTTTCATATTAATAGTCTAGAAAGAAAATAAAAAAAAAATAAGAAATTTTGCTAGAGTTTAAGTAGGTTTTATAAAAACTGTTATTTCATTTTTTAAGTTAATCCTATACTGCACTTAGGTTGATTACATTCAAATAAATGCTTTTAGTAAATTAAACATGAAATAGATTCAATATCCTAATATTAAAAATGGAAAAGTGAATTTGTTTGTTTGTTTCTTACGATTTCACGCCAAAATCACTAAACTTATTTTAAATAATTTTTTTTAACAGTGGAAAACTACATTGTAAAAGGGGTAACATAGGTTATATTTTATCCGCGTATTCCTACGAAAGGGAACTACTCGGGGGAAACCGCTGGGCGCTGCTAGTAATTTATATATGTACTAGCGACCAGCCCCGACTTCGCACGGGTGCAATGCTTATACTTAAACCTTCCTCTTGAAACACTCTATCTATTAAAAAAAACCGCATCAGAATCCGTTGCGTAGTTTTAAAGATTTAAGCATACATAGGGACATAGGGGTATAGGGACAGAGAAAGCGACTTTGTTTTATACTAAGTATGTAGTGAAGTACATAATACCAAGTATTTAATCTTCTGGGTACTGTTCCACTTTGGAAAATATTATTTATCTTTAGATGTTTTAAAATACATATATTTTCATTTTAAATACTTAAATACATATGTTTTTAATAAGAACCTATATTTATAGAATAATAATACATTTGCTACACATGAAACTGAGTTATAGGTCCACTGAGTTACATAATAATAGTTAATGGTAGTAAGAGTACTAGTTTAGGGTCAGTCTGATATGCTTCTCTTTCAAATACACCTCATTACATTAAATACCTGGTTCAGCTATAACATTAGAAATAAATAAAAACATTTTCTGTCGTTTTCGCGCTAATTAGTTTCGTTCGTGAACCGTGGTCGGCCATTTTTCAAAACTTATTTTCGGCCTGTAAGTTTTATTTTAAAATCTCTTTATTGTTAAGACTGAACCTATGAAAATATGAAATCGGGTAGAAATAGATTTTAAACAATATCACTGCACTGTTTTTATAATATTTAGCATAAGAATACAATTTCCTACATGCGTATTAGTAGAATATAATAAGAAATGACTTGCTATAAGACATAAGTTATTTAACTGCGAATTGCAATTAAGTATATTTTTTAATTGTAGTATCAAAGTATGATTCTGTTGAGTAATATTTGTAATGAGTAAATAATTTGAAATACTTGTTGGCCTTTGAAAAGTTAAAATAGAAATATTATTATATTGAAAGCTGTTCCGAGAATTCAGGTTAAACCTTCGATCTCCATAAACTATAAGCAGTCACATACAAACTTACAACAAAATTTCTTTTTTCTTGAATATACGGCTAAGTGTAGGTGTGTAGACCCACATCCCAGAATTGATTCTGAGGCACGTGTAGCTGCGTCCCAGTCTGGAGATAGGCTCACCAGCTGCCGAGTTTAGGGGTCAAAAAATATACCCAGTGGTGAAGGATTTTTTTCCTGGAATGTAATATCTCCGCCTACCCTTTCGGGGTCCTCGGGGACCATATATATGTAAAAGTGTACTGTTATGTTTAGCTGAGTGCACATTTTATTCACCATTTTTTAGATAATAATAATATAATAAATATAATGTCAAGCCTTTTATCCCCGAGGGGGTAGGCAGAGGTATTCCATTACTGGATACACCCACATATATTTTTTAGATCTCATATATAAGTGATCGAACGGGTAAACCCAAGTGCCTGCCAGGTTTTCCAATTCTACTTATCTGGTTTTTACGTGAAAAGGAAAATCATTTATTTACCTATTTAAAGTTTCAATTTTAAATTCCGTGGAATTCTGACAGCTGTAAGTTCAGAAGTAGCAAACCTTTTTGGTGTCCCTCTTTCTATTTAATTTCAAGGGAATATTTTTTTGACCCAAAATTTTTGACAATTTGAATTCCATGTTCCTAATGAAATATCTGGCTTTAGGTTGGTTCTTAAAATGTCAATTTAGGTACTGTACCTATATTTATAAGTAATTTATAAAATTTATATAGCCACGCAAAATTTCCAAAGCAAATACAGAATTTATGGATCTAATGTTAATGTATAGTATCTACGTATGTACAAGGTAAAATACGTCATAGTTTAAAACTTCCATATCAAGTAGCATCTCAAAATCACAATATCTAAATGGAATCGCTTAAAGTAAACAACCATATTCCATAACTTGGGATTCGGTTCGAAAAGGGGCGAAAAGACGTAATTAATCCAACTTCTGTCTCGGCCTCCCCTAAATACGAACTCCTATAGAAAAGGGGCCAGTGAAATGTGCCCCTAATTTTCGCACGAATCTACCCTCAACTCCCAGTAAAAACTCTATTCCTCGGATAATAAAGTCGATTGTTCTTCGCAAGAGCTAAGGGCTTTTGTGAAGGCTAACGCAAAGGGTAGTTTTTCTAATAATTGTAAGGGATTGTGGTTATTAAGCATCGACAATCAAATTATGCGGCATGGTATTGATTTTACGGAGCAACGCTTCTGGATATGTTACATGTGTTAAGTGCACCAAGAAGTGCTCGTAGCCCTGCCATGCCGATGCGTTTATAATGATCACACACGAAATGGCCACAGTTGAGGGCAAAAGGCTTTTAAAAGAACTGGCACAAATTTCCAAACCACGACTAGGTATATCTTAAACATTAATATATAACCGTCAATGGTTACATATGAAAGTATAGCGCTGGAGTGATCGGAGCCCCTCTGTGTTTCTAAAGGCACGTAAAACTATTCAATAGTACTGGTAAACGTTTGTTAAGTCACGTCAGATACCCGATGACTAGAAAAATATGACAGTTCGGTGGCCATTAACCTAAAGTCATCTCCTATGAGCATGCTTCCTCATTTGAGAAAGGACTTAAAGTGCACAGAAGAATAAATAGTTGTAGCAGTACACTGTTACGGGTTGGGGATGATGAAAGTGTTTGTTAGTCAACGAATGACGGGCCTGTTGGCTCAGTTGCTGGTCGCGTTTTCGATCCCCGCTCAGGGCCAACATTTGTGTGCCTGAACATATCTGTTGGCTTCATGTCTGGTCGCTTTATATTTATTTAAGTATGTTTATGAGTTGTTTAGTACCCAAAGTACAGGTCCTGCCTAGGGACTAAATATACGTGGGTGAATTGAGTCTGACTATTAAAAAAAAGAACGTGATGAATCACACATAAAAAGTAAAAAAAGAGAAACACAAGTAAAAATTCCATAATACTATGTCGAGACAGCTTTGTTGCAATTTGTCAGATATTAGTATTTTTATTACGTAGAGTTGGTATCAACAACACATTCTCACACCCAACTAATGTAATTTTTATAATACTAGCTGACAGACAGGCAAAAAATTCTTAAAATAATTGTTTTAGCTTCTATTGATTTAAAGACCCCGCTTACTAAATATCTAGTATATGTAAAGACACCAGCCGGTTACAATTTTATTATGTATCTGGCTACACTAGCACGTCTCATATCGCAGGTACAGATCTATAACTTTGACTACGAAAGTTCGCATGGAATAGTTACACATGTAATACATCTGGATATCATTCGAAGTCGTAAGCAGTGTGAACATGAAATAAATTTATCATATTGATGACAGAGTAATGAAAGCCCTGAAAGCTATGTTGGTAGTGAGGCCGCCTCTAGTGCGTGGGGATATCGTTCGAATCCTGGTGAGGGCTACATGACCATAGTATTATCAGGTATTATCTACACTATCTAAATCTATTAGTACGTCTACACTAATATTATAAAGAGGAAATAATGTATTTTTGTATGTTTGTAACGAATAAACTCGAAAACTACTCGACCGATATAATATTTCACTAATGGAAAGCTACAATATCCTTAAATAACATAGGCTATATTTTATCCACGTATTCCCGGGAATAAACTTATGGTTTGATACCATAACTCGTATCTACTTACCTATGACGCGTTTACATCTCTTTGCCATGATTGTTACGTATTTACATTAATTAATGTATGACGCTTACAAAAGTTATTATTTTCTAGTTTTTGTATATGTCAACGGAAAATTATGTAATCCGGAATTATACACCTTCCAAACAAAGCAGAAAATTTGTCTTTTCTAAAGTAGAATTAGACTAATTGGAGATAAGTGACCAATTAACTAAGTAATTGCTAATTGAATGTCGGGTTTGGTAGCGTCCTTTGGTAGAGTCCTGCTTTCTCTGCCAGTGGGTTTTGAGTTCGATTTCCGGTCGGAGCTAACATTGTGTGTGCATGAATATAACAGAATGCTGGTCATCAGAGGGTCCCACATTGTTCCTCTTTGGAAGTAATTTATCTGTAAATATCTGTAATATTTTTATTTTTTATGCCTAAAAACATTACCTATGTGAATTGTGTCCCACAATTTATTTATTTATCTAATTCGCTTTCCAATATACTAGCTTCACGCTAGTAGCGATATTATTAAAATAGTAGTTCTTAGTGGATGCTTATTATATTCATTTCCTTTGCTAATAATAACATTATAAAACTTCGTAATAATAAGAAATCAATGTCATAAAATAGGTTTATTAACATTCGATTTGCTTAAGAGAATATGACCGATAGTCCCCCAGTCTGATAAGATAACGCAGTCAACGCCTCCGGTGGTTAAACTTTGATAAACATGTAATTCCAAAGAGATTTAAATATACTAGGGCACAGAGCGGTCATTGGGAATATTTTCATTAAACATCTATGATCTGAAGCGTAAGTTCTGCTATCTAGATTTAAATACAACTCGAGCTGTCGTTCGGAGACTTATTACCTCAGGTAATGTTTTGGATTACGATTTTATTCGCCTTTCTATGCCCTAGTAAATAAATCTCTTTGGACCAGACACTTGGCTAAAATGGGACTAGATAATTCGATTCCAATCCTAATTTCTACGCACACGGGATTCGGGATCCCGGTATCATTTTGTCTAAATGGAACCAATTAAAATAAATTGTGATGTCGATGGCAATGACATCAAAATTTAATGTCTAACAAACAACTATATGTTATTATATGTTTACAGGTCTCACCTAATAAGAAAATTTGCTCTTACTTAAATTATAAATTTATGATTTATTTCTTTGTTTCAGGTAGGTAAAGACGTCTACAAGATAACATTATCACATTAAATTGTTTTAAGATTCCTAATCAGATGAAGACCATCAAGGAAAGACACGAAAAGGTGACATACAATTAAGGTCAACGGACATAGAGGCGGGGAAGCAGTCCAGGACTTGAATTTTTTGTAGTCTTCGAGTTTATATGCAACCTGTCCCAAAAAACGTTTTTCCTTCCTATCCCGCCTCTGTGTACGTTGACCTTAACGATTAAAAAAATACTTAATTTTCTGTACAATGCACTCTATCCGCAGTTAGTATTTAGGTTATGAGCTCTGTGACGTAGGTAATTCACATCGAATTACTTAATCACTTAGTATACATTTGTTTCCACTGGTATCACAAAAGTTATCAAAGGTACGCGAGGCACTGTCTTGGGATCGCTAAATCCAGTTCTGAAACGTTACATATTTATGTAGTTTCAAACTCTCCGTTGACAATAAGTTATTCATGTTCTAAGTCGTTTAGTTAGGTACTAATAAAGTCTATAAAGAAAGAAGAGGATCCAGGATAACATTGTGTATTTATTTGAACGAACGGATGTTTTTTGTTTTCTTTAGCACGAGAGTGGTGAAAAATTTTACTCTGATCTATTTGTACCTACATCAGTTTTCATCATTGCATCCTAAAAAAAACTTTATATAAACGCTTTGCTAACCGATTATCTTCTGTTCCTTAGTATAAAATATATTGGAATCCTTTTGTGTGACGGTGTGATCAATCAAATAAAAAGACATGGAAACAAAGGCATTGAAACTAAAATATTATAGGAAACTTTTTGATATTGAAGTTTTTTTATAAAGCATTTTAAAAATATATATTTTATTTATTTATTACATTTTATGAATTAGTATAAAAAGTATATTGTTTTATGATTTTAATAATAAGGTTATTGACCACATGACGAAATAAAATAAACAATCAATGAAATAATACATGATGTTCCAATCAACAATGGGTTAGGGTGGTTGCTACTTGTTCAAATGTCGAGAACATTTGAACAAGTAGCAAGCATATTACTAAGTCTATTCGCTTTATTAGGTCCTACATACAGTTTATAAACAATGGAAAAGCTGTTTCTTCTGTAGAAAATCGTACGTGCGCAGCGCTGTAGCATTATAAATCAATTGGGGCTGCGAAAGATTTGTTGTAGCCAATTTTCAAGCTTCGCACCAAAGTAGGTATTGTTTTTGCTAAGCACTGGGAATGAGTGTGGCTTAACAACCAAGGAGTTATTATTATAGTCTTGACACTTTCGGCAAAGATTAGATTTCTCCACATAAATAGATAGACAGATTAAATATCCACTCTTCTCGATTTCTAAAAACTTGATGCATCTCTTTTTTAAACTTGTTTTTTTGATACTACCTCCGGAGGCAGAATGCACATAGAGATTCAACACTTAGAAGACTATAATATGTTATATCAGCCCTGTCTGTCCTGTGCTCAAAGCTTTGCAATTTATTATAAAATGTATCCATATCTTAAATAACACCTAGAATTGTTATTAATAGTCCAGGCAATGAAGCGGATTTTTGTATGAAGACCCCAACATTAATTCCTCAGTCGATGAAACTTTGCAGGATTGTAGTATAGTATGAGACAATACTTGCATAAAAAAAACCAAAAAAAAAACCTAACCGAAGTTAGGTATTTTTACTGAAATAGTTATTTATTTGATATCTTTGTTGGGAAAAATGCTCAGTCAAAATTTTCTTCGCCAGCAATATTCATGTGTGTTAAGAAAGCTATATGCGAAATATCCAAAAAAATCTCCTGGTAGAAACAACAAAAATCAGACGTATATGTACCTTGCACGGGAAAATTGCTCAGTCCATTTTTTTAACTGGAATGTCATTTAATAGTCGCTGTGAACTTACAATAGGAAAATCCAAAATAAAAACCGTCTCGCTACATTATTTTCAGAAAATATCAAATTTTCAACGAAACAAAAAAAATTTTTTTTTAATATAAAAACCTAACTTCGGTTAGGTTTTTTTTTTGGATTTTTTTATGCAAGTATTGTCTCATACTATACTACAATCCTGCAAAGTTTCATCGACTGAGGAATTAATGTTGGGGTCCACTACCTTTATTGCCTAGACTATAATTACATTGCGTGAAAAACATCGGCCTGTTATTGTCTTTCCAAATAATTAATAACCTCTACACGTTAGGCTTGGGATGGATCAAAAAAGAGTCTGTAGAGAGTTCATCAATCACACACATCTTGATAACTAATTGTTCTAGATCAGAGATTTCAGACAGTAACTACTGCTAGGGTGCGCGTTAAATCGAGACAAGACGCTCGCAGTCCTTTTAAAACTGGTTTGAGTACAATTTACGTGTAAGTTTTGACCTCCGCTGGCCCGGAAATGGTTGGACCGGAACGCTTCTAAATGTCTCTGCTATTTAAAATTCAACTTTATATCTGGTTGCGTAAAAATAAAGCTTCTTCCGTCTTTTTCTTTAGTGATTATAAACACCCTAATCTAGCATATTTTATGACATCATGAAATCTATACATCAAATGATTAACATAACGCCTCTCAGAATTTTTAGGGCACCAAAAATAACCACCTTATCCTTTCGTATCTCATATATAAATTCATCGGAATATTCAATGATCAAACGATCTTTTTCAAGCTCAGTTATATCAACAGATATATTATGTCGATTCATTTGAAGGTACAAGGTCAGACATAGACGGTCTTTGTAGAATCAGATACTGCGGATCCGATAACAATAATGATAGTGGGACACAAGTCACACACGGTTATTCAGTCCCAAACTAGGCAGGACCTGTACTATAGGTACTAAACAACTGATAAACATACTTATATAAAAAATATTAAACGACCTGACACGAAGCCAACACACATGTTCATGCACACAAATGTTGGCCTCAAGCGGGAATCGAACCCACGACCTCCGACTCAGAAGGCAGGGTCACTACCAACTGAGTCAAAAGGCCCGTCATTAATGAATAAATAAATTAGGCTCCGTATCGAAACAACGGGCCGCGGCTGTGTCAGATTCCTCACCGCACGAACCCATTACACTACCTGCCATAACGGACCGCTGGCCTGTGACTTACATTTACTTACACCTTGTACAGTCTAGAGCGTCACGTGGAGCTTGACACATTGGACTTTGTAAAGTTCCTATTACAATCGCCTTAGAGGTCAGACTCGTAAAGCTTGAGGAGCTCTTGACTGTACTATTAGTATTACATATTCGCTGCTTATACTCAGCGTTACATAGTATCTTAGGCAATTTATTACCTAGTGTTTTGACTATGATTGCCTATCTTATGTTTGTTCCTTATGTATATGTATACACCTAACACTGACTGAAGCTGTATGGTGTAGCATTGACTTTCATTATGTGGAATTATAAACCGTTCGACATTAAATAAAAACATTTTAATTTTGATTATTATTGAACGGCTAAGTTAATATTGTTAAATTATAGTCACTTATTCAAAATACTTCACCTTTGTTTGAGTTTAATCCATGATAAATGATAGAAAACAGAGGCGTTCAGCAAAAACTATTGTTATCTTGTAAAACTAGTTGGCGATAAGTAAAAACTAGTTTAAACTATTTCTAACCCTATAGATTTCTCACAGACTAGTTTAGTAGCTAGCTAGTTTCCTAGTGTCCAAGGATATTCGACCACGTAAATTTTTAGATAAGTAAGTGCATTATTTACCTATAACTACTATTGTAATTACGATATTAGCAGCAAATTGGGACATAAAGATAAGAACAAGATCCAGTTCAAGGCAATACCAATGTCATTCATATTGACATCATTCAGGGAGTAGCATTGTCGTTTTGATGACCTTATTCAAGACTAGCTTGTTCACGGCTACGTCCGCATACAATATCGTTATGAACTTGTTATGTAATTAATGTGATTTGATTTTAGTTAAATTTTTATGCCAGCTCTTGTAAGCTTCTAGCGAAGCAAAGTTTTTTAGTCGATGGTTTTTCTAATAGGATAGGATTGCATATATTTTTTGATTCTACAACACAATTTATTTTGACATACATATCTGCCTCTTGATGGTTATGGTTGGGTTTGGTAATGAATAAAATAATAAAAATAAATCTAAACCCGTGTTTTTTTAGCAATAAGTAACAGATAAAATCGAGAGTTACTGTAATATTTTTGCTATTAATTGAATAGATGGAATAGAGATAAAGCTTATATCCGAGCAAAATAAGTAAAGAAGAAGAAATAAGCATTTATAAAGAGTTTAGATTATGCAGACGATATACTAGAAATAAAGTGAAAGACTGAATCTCATGAAACTGAACAACTTTATAAGAGCGAGCGAGTCTTCCTGCCTCTTTCCACTCTCTATCAGAATATAAAAAGAGCTAAGTAGGTATATAGTGTAAAAACCACAGACAACGCCTAGTTTAAATTCGGAATGTAAATGCGAGTTCCTCTTTCCTCGGAACTTACAACGCGGCCTGACAAAATCTATCTTATCTATACTAGGTCCCGATAACGGAGTAGTTAAGTGTTTACAGATCCTACTTAAAAAAAAGGTTATTATTATCTTACTCTTTGAATACTTACGCTTTATGAGTATTTGCACGGATTTTCTGAAAAAAGTTTAATGATTAAAATAAATGTTTAGTTCCCAGTGTTACATACACAAAATAAATTAAAAAGGGAATTTTCTTACGTTACTTTTTAAAATAATGCTTTGATATCGACAAAGAATATACACGCTTCCAGATACTTACTTGAATCTGAGATAAATCAAATATAAGTTCCGAAGACGTTTTGAAGATTGGAAATGAAGGGTATGATTAATTAAGTTTTATTCGAGAAAGATTAAAATAAGTTAGGACTAAACTTGTTCACTTTCATATAGACGGAATATTTCTTTACATAACAAGATTTGTAGAGCAGGCTACTTCGAATTTTAAATGTTAACCACATCAAATAACTGCTTTGTGCACATCCAGGGAAGACAAGACTCGACAAAGACAGATAATACACATTTGAAGAACTCATAACCGTGTGTGAAGGCGAATGTAAATTCCGCTACCCACCTGTCATGTGAGACTACATTATTCAGATCATTTTCGCACACCATTCAATTCGGTCGCTTCAATCAACTCTACAGATGTTTCTAGACTGGATTCGTAAAGACATTACCACAAAATGGTGTACATAGTCACTATCTAAAACTATTGCTGTCAACTTTTACGCCAATCACTTTAAATGACATTTGCGGCTGATTGTATTTTTACCCGACTGCGCCAGAAGGAGGGTTATGTTTTTCGAGAGTATGTATGTATTTCATATAAAAGTATATAAATCAGACAGATTTTTCTATATCCAGCAAGTAAACGGTTTAAGTAGTTCTTTCTTTATTAACAATTTATGAGGCAGAGGGACAATAGTTACCACCATTAATTGAACTCTATGTTATTGAAATAAGATTCAAAACCAATGAAAAATTTAAACTGCCTATCATATAAGGCATCCTTTTTTGTCTAATGATGCCCTAATGATGGAGCGAGTCAACTAAGTAACGTTACGGCTAAAAGCCCCACACAGTCACCGTAGTTACGTTCACAGACCGATACTCAATCGTCATTATTTGTAATTCCTAAATGAAAAACACGGGAAAAAGAAACAATGGTGTACAGAAATTGAAGGCGACCGAGATTACCCACGCTTCAACGCACTACATGGTTATAGGCAGGTGCTCTCAACCTTTGCTAATAATCCTTATAACCTCACACGCTATATCTCCATGCATAATGTATATTGGCATCTGCATTTCTGGAAGATGGAGTATTTAAAATTCTTCACGAAACCCGGCGTAGGTAAAAAATAAAATTTATTCTGAGAGCATCTTATTACAATAATTTTACAAATTTATAAAAAAAAATATTACACTTTTAAAAACTATTATAAATAAAAAACTTCATCCAAAACGCCGCATCGGGGCGTAAAAATAAAATTTTACTTTCATAATTCTGTTGTTAAGCAATAATATAAGAAGACATTTAAATATACAGGGACTATGATTGGCTCATCTATATACTAATATTATAAAGAAGAAAGATGTGTATTTTTGTGTTTTCTGCGAAGAAACTCAAAAACTACTGGACCGATTTTTAAATTTCTTTCGCAATGGAAAGCTGATCCCTGAGTAACATAGACTATATTTTATTCCCGTATTCTCACGGGAACGGGAACTACGCGGATGAAACCGCGAAGAACTGCTAGTGAGCTATAAAACTGTGGAAGAATGTTTTTTTCATACCATCTATTCGAAAAGTGACGTTTTGGTCCTCAATAACAGGGATCAAAGTAAGTCTTTTCCGATAGGATTTTAATAAGTGCGAATAAAAGTGTTTTGAATTTGGAATTAAAAATATCCCGCAACATTCTTAGCCAAAAAGATTAACAAAATAAGTTTGCATCTAAGGTTGGCGCCACTGTAGCTTAAGTACTAAAACAAAACATTAGTTCCATTTTTCGCCGCATTAGGCTGACAAGCATAGAGTAACTTATATGCTGACAAGGCTGAATGGGGTTCGATGGTTGTGCCACACTGTCAGAAAAATTGCTGTGGCAATGCGCGCGCTTTCATACTTATTTTTCACAATTTGCATTTTGTTTTACTCCAAATTTTCGAATTCCGACATCGAATTGTTTGTGTATTTTATATTTTAAAATGTATTCAAGTAGCAGTGACTGCAGTGATAGTTAAACACCGGAAAATATTTAAAAAAGAAGCAAACAATGTCGTCAACAATTTTTCTCATAGAGAGGTATGAAAAGCAGAGTGTATCATTCGGTCGCAAAATTATTTTTACCTTGGGCTACGTACTTTAAACCCCTCACTTCGTTCATGATTCTACATTAGAATCCCTCACTACGTTCGGGATTCTATCCTAGAATCATTCACTATGTTCGTGATTTAAAAAAAACGCCCTCGCCGTAAAAATATAGTTTTGCTCCCTTATGACACAATCTACTATTAACGCTGCATAATAAAAATGTTGCAAACCTCTGTCTCTAGAGAAAGCGCACCTACTTCGATATTGCAGGTAACCTCAACTGAACACACACGCATGAAGGGCGCTTGTACTTTCTTTGTTAGTGGAAATTTACCAGTATCTGAACTAAATCACAATTTTGTCAACTTGAACTACTTAGTCAATCCGACGCCAGACCAATTTACAAGTCGCGTTATATCGGTACCATAATTGAATAAGCTACTCACATTATGCCCCAGTTCGGTCACCGCATCGATTTTAAAAATAGAAGGTTTGTGCGTTTCTGTATACGCTGTCTTATACACTTATAACTTTACTCCTCCGACATAGAGTGCGATATTGCAGATGTATCGCTGCGTAGCATGGAACGGTTGAATGGAATCCGAACGATATGCTCTCCTACGTTGAAATTCGAATTCAAACAAATAGAATGCTCGATTTACGCGGGGAATAGTGTTGTGAATCGGATTTGACATTCGTGAATTGATTTTGCGTCATGTAGGCGATACGATATTACTTTAATAAGGAATTCCTAACTTTTTAAAGTTGTAGCAACGCCATAATTGCTATAGGTATGCCTGTGATTTTGTTTTGTAATCTAGTCGACATTGAAGTGTACCAGCGTGGCGCGAAGTTAATAATAAATGATTCGCCTCGGTGTTACAGATATAGAGGTAAGTATATCGCTAAGTCGGGACCAGCGCTCGAATTCTGACCATATTCCAGCTATTCGAATATCTAGTCTTATCTTGTTACTTATTTCGTTAGTCAGAAAACCTCCGTTGTTGTGTTACAGAATTCTGATTTGCCGGTTATCACTACATAGTTTAAAACAAAGTCGCTTTCTCCGTCCCTATATCCCTATGTCCCTATTTCCCTATGTTCCTTTGTATGCTTAAATCTTTAAAACTACGCAACGGATTTTGATGCGGTTTTTTTTAAATAGATAAGAGTGATTCAAGAGGAAGGTTTTAGTGTTAGCATTGCACCCGTGCGAAGCCGGGGCGGGTCGCTAGTTTAATAATAAATCGATATTGGTATTTGTGTTTTTGGTACACATATGATATTGGTACTTTTTAGTTTTTTGCTTTGTTCGTAGAAGGTATTCTTCAGATTTTTCAACAGATTTAATTTTTTTGAATAATAGTAAGGCATTTATGCACAATTAGTACAAAATACTTAACCACAACAATCTGCCAAACTAAACAGTTGAGTACAATAAAATAAGATAAATACTATCCAAAGAAAATACGACTCTCTAACGCAAAGATATACCTACTTACTTAATATAATAACCGTTTTCATTTGTTGCACATTACAGTAGGTACCTACTTATGTATTAAAATAGTCTTACTTGGTTCAATCAGCGAAAGTACTAAAGAAGACACTTACAAAGTGCCAGCATGGTATATCAAAAGAGATTTACACAGACAGAAGTAGAAGAATTTCTAGAGCTAGTAACATTACATTTAATAATTTGTAAAACTCGGTATTAGAAAGTCATAAAGAATCCAAATTTTCGAAATGTTCGGTTTGTTAAATATCATAAATTTATAATTCCCTAAATAGGGAAGTTAAATTAATACAAAAAAACCGTTTATAAAAAAATAAATAAAAATAAATAATCTGACGCCTTTCATCCCCGAAGGGGTAGGCAGAGGTATTCCATTACTGGATATACCCACATTTCACGAGATATTCTTTCGACCCCTAAACGTGATAGGTGGTGAGCTCATCGCCGGACCGAGTCTATTTACACATGTCTCACGATGTTTTCCTTCACCGTCGAGCTAGTGATAAATATGTACGTAAGTTTTTAAAAAACTCATTGGTACATGCCGGGATTCGAACCCGAGCCTCATTGATTTTCGGCCGGCTCTTTAACCGTAAAGGCTATCACTGCTAAAAACCGTTTATCATTGTAAAAAGACAAAATCTCATCAGCGCTCAATGTGTAGTCTAGACAAACTGAGGATAGACTGAATAGACAACATTAGTGAGAGAAGCAAAGCAAATTTTATAGCATTGCGGCTATCAACCAACTGTAATAGGAGAAGGGTAATGTTTTCTGGAGGTTTATGTGATTATTGCTTTTCTTGAAGCGTAAACAGTTTGACGAATTTTGAAGGGAGAGGTGTCACTAGATCCGCTCTTTTCATATTATGTAAATTTTTACACGATTTATATTAGATTCACTTGTAACTACTCGTAACAAACGACCTTTAAACAAAATCTTGGAATGTACAAATGACAATATAATATTTTGGTATTATTGAGCTTACATGATGATGGAGTCAAGAGATGGATAGAGGAACTCATCAATGGCTACTGATAAACTTGAGGGAAGTTTGGACTCATTTAATTTTTTTTACATACTTTAGCGTGTGTAAGAGTTTTAAATATAATATTTTATTAACCAAACAGAACCATGGATCAGGAGATATCTTTTTACAGACTTTTAGAATGCATTCGGTTTTTGTGTTTCTTATGAAAAATAGTACCAGGCTAACAGTAATATAAAGAGCATTGATCAAAGGCGTGGGTCCGCGGCCGAGTCGTACGTCAGACGCGACAGTAACTGCGGCTGGCCACGTAACGTCGTGTACCGTTAGTGCACTCCACGATGTAGGTACTAGGGGCCTAGAAGTAGCTTGGCGTTCAGCCTCGCAGGTTTAGACTATTGTTGAATTCTCGAGGATAATGCGGTCTTTATATTGATAGGATTTAAATTTCAGCATTGTCTTTTGAATAGGTGAGGTTACGAACAACGAAAACATTTAATATGTACTGCCAAATAATTATAGTTTTATATTACACTGGTATATCTATCTGAAATAATTTCATTACGTATATAAAAAAAACGTTATTCAAATGAAGACAGATAGAGCAGAATTATTTATATGGCATGATGCACTACTTACTTGTTCATCATCTAGTATATGGTATGACAGACAGACAACAGAGACCATATTATAGCGGTATTCGTGGTGACAATTGACATACCTACATGGCGTGTGTCACTGCGATTTGTTTGTCACAACTCGCAAGCAGTCTAGATCGAACGATGCGCATAGAAACTAGAGGAGAAAAATTAGGAGAACCATAAAATTTATGAATTACAACAAGCAGATGATTAAATTTTTGTATATAAACAATATTGAAATAAATATTTATTTGCGGTTTACTTTTTATACGGGGGTTATACATTAGGTATTCCATTTTTAAACTATGTATGCTTTTTTTATAGATTATTTGTTTTTTATTTGATTCATTCCATTAATAAAAATCTATAGATCTATAATTATTATGCATTTATTAACTTACATAAAACTTCTTAAAACAGCTTCAATTCAAAATTGAACGACATCATGACAAATTGAATGAATGGGATGAATGAATTGAAAGTAGGTCATAATTTTATGTCACCGGTTACGGAAACGTGACAAAAATGTTTAGTCCACAGTAAATGGTAAGTCGCCATTACTAAGGAAATTGGGTAGAGTTCTTAATCTTGACTTGAAAAAATACTTTATGCCCCGCGCCTAGTTTTCATGGCCGTGGTAGAACGTCCGAAAGTCTTTGTGACCTTAACATATTTAAAGAATTTAACACTGACCAAAATTTATCTTGAGACAAAGTTTATCTTCGAACGCACTTAAATTAAACAGTTTTTAAATATCTATGATGTATCTTTTTCACCAACCGGTGTTTAGATAATTAAAAAGAAGATGAGCAAAGACACCATGGCAATCAGCCGTGATGCATTCTACACAGGTGGGGTTACACGCGGAACGATCCACATGCGATATTGATGTAATCATCATGTTGTTACGTTCAAAAAAACGCACCGGAGCGGGGAAAGTGACGCCGCGCCAAGATCGTGAAAGGTACTTAGACGATCACCATTATAACGAGAGCTGTACCTTCCCTCCCATTGCGACAGAAAACGCAATAAAGAGAGGACGCCTAGTAATTTGTCGCGGGTCTAGTTTCGGTGGCGGTGTGTTAACTTACGACACTGCCCGAGCGTTCGGAATTCGAACTACTTTCGCGTAATCTGTCTGAATAGAATATGGCGTCCTACTTAAAGTTGATTTTTCGGGGAATACACTATTTAAATTGTTAATAAAAGTCCATCACTATTTGAATCCCCTCTTAGTAAAAAAACTCTGTATTTTTATGTAGCTAAGTATCACATTTTTTTTAAATCAGTTTTTTACCAAATTTACGTTGGTGTAAATTAAAAATAACAAAACATACCTACCTAGTTTAAAAAGCATAAAATCAAGGATATTAAATTTTTAAATACTTTAAACGTATCGCATACGGAATCGTTAACGTTGTAAAGTGCTAACGCGCAATTATAAAGTCTCATTAGCATGGTCGACCAGTCTATTAATTTATACGCTTATTAATGTTATCTTATAGGATACAGTAGGCACCGCGAACGTTTTACACGATCGTAAACCAGTAGTGTTTACACTCCAGCACAGTGGATAACAGATACTGTGGGTATTAATATATTTCCACTTCAATTGAATCCCATTTCCCGGGAAATAAACGCACCTGCCTTCGCACTGCGAAACCCCAGGTTTTCATTAGAGATGTAACTTGATGGATTCATGTCGTTTACGATTGTGAACAGTTTTGATTCTCTACAACATAATAGAGAAGACAGTTTCGAAATTTGATATGGTTTAGTGGCTCCGAGTTTAAAGTAGTTCGATAAAGCGGAGTTTATGTTGTAAAGACTGATAAAATATCGGTTATAAAAATATCTCGGCGCTTTATTTAAAAGCGCTTCGCCATAAGTTATTTCCTGAGTAATATTACGTAATTTCCTATTACTGTATTTATAAATAGATATACTTAATCTGAATTGGTAAAATAACTTTTCGCATTAAACAAACGTGATCGCTGTTTGTTATCATAACAAAGTGAGACGCAAGTTTAGCAGTATTTGGTTATGACCGGCCTGAACCTTTATTTCCAATCGAAACTAGTAAGAAACCACGAATGGTTACCATGGTAGTACGAAACTCTTGACTGAACTGATCTGGCGATGACAGACACAAGCGCCCGATCAGTCGCTCGACAGGTCTCCAAACCGAGTTACGGACAAAGAAAACAGATTGGAATCGCGTCACAGTTCCTGCGATTAGTTGTGCAACGGATCTGAGAATTGTAACGTCGCTATACAAATTGCTCGATTCGTCCGCTGTTTTTCGGCGGTTTGTGAATATGATGCTCCTATGGAAAAAGTTTGAGGTCCTTTCCACTCCAAATCCTCCTATGACTTGTGGGTGATATAATCCGTCATTTGATGTCTATAATCCATTATTCAGTCCTTAAAGTTAATAATATGTGTATGAAATCGATTCAAGGATTCTTTAGAAGTATATTTCCTCAATATTGTTTAATGTATCAACGTTTATCAATTATTTATGTTGAAAAAGGGCCGGAATATTTTCCCGGACATTTCTGCAAAGTCCCTTCGACTAGGGGAGGGCTTAGTCCCGGTTAGGGGTTGCATCACTGTCACGGTTAATTTACTGTGATAAACGGAAGATAATGGCTGTTTTAGAACGAAAATGTTTTTTTTTGACCCGTCATAAGTCAAGAAAAGCTTTTCTTTTGTTCCGATTACGTGGTTACAGTTGCCTTGTTAGATAATTGAACTGGTTAAGGGATTTCTACTATCAAGTAGCTACTAGCTAGAACTGTCAGACGGTTGTACATTGACATCAGAACCTTGGAGCCCCGGAGCTACAGAGCTGGCGAGTGGCCTAAATTATTGTAGTGAAAATGTAGTAGTCAAAAACACATCTCTTTGAATTTGTAGTTCTATAGTTCTGGAGTTATTCGACCTGAAAGCTAGAAATCATCAGGTCGGTGTGGCCCCGAGATCTCAGTAATTAGGGCAGTAACGGACGTTTGCTCTTAGACAAAGTTACTGTAATATTTAGGTAGTAGACAGAAAAACAAAGAATATAATTCGTAGTTCGATATTTTGGCAGTAATTCACGTTTGAAGTGCGTGACAATCAGGTCCCTGTAGCCCAGTGTTTTCTCTGAAACGAAGCATCCTAGCATAGTATGTTGTTTGAGTAAGTTTCTGTAGTTCTCGATTTAGGAATTCGTATGGAGCTAGTTTTTTATGTAGTTCTACGGTTTAATAGAATTTTGCACTCTTTCTAAAAACAATCAGAACGGTGTAGCCCAGTGTTTTCTCTGCAACGAAGCATCCTAGCATAGTATGTTGTTTGAGAAAATTTTTGTAGTTCTCGATTTAGGAATTCGTATGGAGCCCGTTTTTTATGTAGTTCTACAGTTTACGAATAATTCAGGTCGGAAGCTCCGAAATGACAGCTAACCTCACTCATTACATCTTTGGAACCAAACAAGCTAGCGAAACAGAAACTTACACAAAGATTTATTATCCATCGAATAATAAGTGTGCAAAATTTCATAGAGATCCATGCAGTATCTGTAAAGGAATTTAATATAAAGACATTCGGTACCATTATCTGTATAATGGAAGAGGGTGACCATACAATTTATGTTAAAAAGGAAAAATATTCGAGCACTGAAATTTGATGGTGAAAGTAGTATGATATGACATCAAATAGTAGGTATTTATTGAAATTTGCACTCCGGTTGTTTATTCGTAAGTTTTAACATTAAGTAAATAAATAACTAAAAATAGTTAACATGGTTTTTTATTGAATTATAATACCCATGGTGGTTTTTTCTAGATTGTGGTTTGGCTAATTGCTCGAACTAAACAAAGTCCATTTAATATGGTATAAAGTAGTTACCTACTACCCACAGTTTCTTTTGTGCAAAGGAATAAAAAAGAGTTGTTCATCTGATTTTCTAGATTTATACATATAATAAAACTCTAACGGGGCCGTGTCTGTACATTAAATATTTTTTAAAATTTTAACGGTAGTGTATATAGTTATCGATATAGATGCCGAAACACAAATTTTTGAAATTTTTGTCTGTCTGTCTGTCTGGTTGTGCACGCATCACTCAAAAACTACTGGACGGATTTTAATGAAATTTGGTATAGAGATAACTGAGTACCCAGGTCAACATCTAGGGTACTTTTTATTCCAGAAAAATATCTCATTCCCACGGGAAAATATAAAAACTGGTTAAAAAGAGAAATACGTACTACTCCGAAACGATAACCCCTAGAAACTGGAAAAATAGTATGAAGGTGTCGTAGGAAACCGGTATAAAGGGATTTTTGGAATTTCCCACGGGAACGGGAATAAACTGAATCCACGCGGGAAAACGCCGCTGGGACCCGCTATATGAAATTTGGTATGTAGGTGTCTTAAATATGTTGTAGGCAACCACTATGAAGGGATTTTCGGAAATTCCCACGGGAACGGGAATAAACGGAATCCGCACGGGCAACGCCACTGGGCATCCGCTAGTTATAAAAATAAGTGTCGTGTGTAGCAGTCAATAATTATATAAGTATTATTATTACGAAGCAGGTATACAACACCCGAGCTTGGCTCTCCAGTTTTTTAGAGACTCTAAAAAATACACGTGATTTTGGGTATGGGTTAGTTTAAACATTACCTCGTTCAATTTCAATTTATTTTCAATTTATTTATTCATTATTCAATAGTAACATAACAGTTTTCTTAAAAAAACCAAGGCGTTACAATGATTAAATTTAAATACTTACAAATTGCATGTCAAAAAACAAATTACATAATGTAAATTAATATGTCAACTTAAAAATACTTTTAATTAAATAACAATGTCAATTACATAGGAACAGTACTTCCTCTAGCATTCATCTCTAGCATTCTCTTGCATTCCGTCATCAAGCATGCTATCCCAGACACAAACAGATCACACTGTGGCGCTGCGGCGAGCACGGAGTTGAGGAGGGTTCTGGCGCGGCCCGCGGGGGCTTGCGTACGGCTTACCGTGTGGCACTCCGGCTGGGCCAGCAGGGCTCGCCCGCGGATCCGGAGGTACCTTAAACTGTGCACATTGGGTACAGACAACATAGTGAATTGTTCCACTAATTGCGAACAGTCAATTTTATGTCTTAGGAGACCAATTGCGAATTTCCCTAGTGCTAACGATCTCCTAATTTCTAACGATTGGTACCCTAAGCAACCCTGGATGTAGAGAGTGGGATATAGGTACGGATAATAGAAAAGCCGTTTTTTATACAGGGCTCTTAGGAACCTTTTCTGAATCTGCTCCAGCATGAGGATATATTTATCCTCATGTGGGCTCCAGACCACTGCGTTAGTCTCTAGCACACTCCTAACTAACCCGCCGTAGAGCGCCTCAGTGGCCGCGGCAGATAGAGGCGCCGCATTCCGCAGCACGAAGCCCAGTCGGCGGTGGGCGGCGATAGCGACGTGCTGCGCGTGCTCGCGAAACCTGAGCTCGGGGTCGAACGTATCACGAGGTATTTAAATAGTTGCTAAAACATCACTTAATATATCAATGGCCCATATTTTTCAAATAAGTAGAACCTGCTTGAAGTTTATATTAAACTAGCGGCGCCTAATAATTTCACTCGCGTCAGTCCCGTTCCAGTGGAAAAATGTTACTCCCAGAAAAGTAATAAGTATTTCCCTTGGTTAAATTTTTTTTAAGACTCACATGGTCAACTCTTTTTTATTCCTTTGCACAAAAGAAACCGTAGGTAGTAGGTAACTACTTTAAATACCATAATATATGGACTTTGTTTAGTTCGAGCAATTAGCCAAACCACAATCTAAAAAACCCACCATGGGTATTAGAATTCAATAAATAACTATAAAAACCATTTTTAGTTATTTATTTACATAATGTTAAAACTTACGAATAAACAACCAGAGTGTAAATTTCAATAAATACCTACTATTTGATGTCATATCATACTTACTTTCACCATCAAATTTCAGTGCTCGAATATTTTTCCTTTTTAACATAAATTGTATGGTCACCCTCTTCCATTATACAGATAATGGTACCGAATGTCTTTATATTAAATTCCTTTACAGATACTGCATGGATCTCTGTGAAATTTTGCGCACTTATTATTCGGTGGATGATAAATCGTTGTGTAAGTTTCTGTTTCGCTAGCTTGTTTGATTCCAAAGATGTAATGAGTGAGGTTAGCTGTCATTTCGGAGCTTCCGACCTGAATTATTCGTAAACTGTAGAACTACATAAAAAACGGGCTCCATACGAATTCCTAAATCGAGAACTACAAAAATTTTCTCAAACAACATACTATGCTAGGATGCTTCGTTGCAGAGAAAACACTGGGCTACACCGTTCTGATTGTTTTTAGAAAGAGTGCAAAATTCTATTAAACCGTAGAACTACATAAAAAACTAGCTCCATACGAATTCCTAAATCGAGAACTACAGAAACTTACTCAAACAACATACTATGCTAGGATGCTTCGTTTCAGAGAAAACACTGGGCTACACCGTTCTGATTGTTTTTAGAAAGAGTGCAAAATTCTATTAAACCGTAGAACTACATAAAAAACTAGCTCCATACGAATTCCTAAATCGAGAACTACAGAAACTTACTCAAACAACATACTATGCTAGGATGCTTCGTTTCAGAGAAAACACTGGGCTACAGGGACCTGATTGTCACGCACTTCAAACGTGAATTACTGCCAAAATATCGAACTACGAATTATATTCTTTGTTTTTCTGTCTACTACCTAAATATTACAGTAACTTTGTCTAAGAGCAAACGTCCGTTACTGCCCTAATTACTGAGATCTCGGGGCCACACCGACCTGATGATTTCTAGCTTTCAGGTCGAATAACTCCAGAACTATAGAACTACAAATTCAAAGAGATGTGTTTTTGACTACTACATTTTCACTACAATAATTTAGGCCACTCGCCAGCTCTGTAGCTCCGGGGCTCCAAGGTTCTGATGTCAATGGTTGTACGGAGAGAGCGACTAGCGACTGGCCGCCAAGCATGTTTCATTTGTTTTATTATTGCGTCTAGAAAAGCCAGCGTCCGAGACTTCTTTTAATGACTGAAATACCTACATTAAGTTGGTCAGTAGATGAACATTGCTTCTATAAACAGGAATATGAATACCAAACTTCATTTTAGGTAAGCAATGTTCATACACTAAACCACTTTACTGAACAGTGTGTAAGCCAGCCATAAGTCGTCCGTATATCATAGACCTTTATCAAAAGCTTCTCCAAACAATCAATTATTCTAAACGGATTGCCCATCTTTGTCACAATATAATTTAACTATTTTATAACGTAACGTACTGGTAACGTAATTGCACAATAAGATAATAAGATTATAAAGATCTATTGGACTCGATTCTGCAAACCAGCTAAAATTCCTAATTTTAAGTTAGTCTATCCTTCTCCATAGAATACGGAAGAAAAAGGACAGAAACAAACCATAGATTGCAGAGTCAAACATGTAAAAACCAACTAATTTGAACCTTATGAACGTGCTTATTTTTAACAGTGTATTGTTTTTATATTACCTAAATATATCGGAATCTCCACCTTAAATTAAAAATTAATAAATATTCGCAAGCCTGGGGTCGACAGAGATGGAACTAGGTACCTACCCATTTTATTCCAATATCTTTTTTGACCCCTAATCTGTTATCCCATCATCGGACCGGGCGGAGTGCTGTTTGCGTATATTATACATTTTGTAAAAAAAAAGGTATTCCATTTCTTGATATAACCACTTTTCACGAGATAGTATTTGGACCCCTAAACATCATCGCCGGACCGGGTCTGTTACAGAATTAATTTTGTAAATAAATAAGGAAATGTGAGATAATTATTCCGGAACACATAATTATTATGGCACATACTTCCTCATTTGTGAGGAAAGACCCTTAGCTCAACAGTGGGCTGTTAAGGGTTGTTGATGATGACATCATTATTACAACGACAATACTCACAATAGTCACAATCGAATCTCGAACTATTCGCAATAACAATGCAATAAATAAACCATGTAGTAAAAAGCCCACTTGCCATAAAAAGAGAGGCTTAATGATGTTTCTTCACACTACTAATTTATTGCGCCCATAATGTGAGGACATGAATCCAATTAGTCGCAAGCAAAAAGGCTGTAGATTCGAGTGTCCTGACACGCAGTGCACTGAACCCGAACGGAGCCTCACTGGCAGTCTGTGTCTACAACATTCGTAGTCACATCGCCTCGGATTTATGAATACTAGCGACCAGGGTTCGCAAGAATGTTTTAGGTACAAAGTAGAAATAACTAAACATTGGTGCCACTTTGTCTGCGGTTTATTTCAGCGACTTGAACACTGTCGACTGGAATTTGGAATAGTTAATAAGACAGAAGAGATTTGGAATAGGCATTTTGGAAATAACATATAAAAAAAATTAAGCAAAAAAAGACTGAAATCGGGGTTGCAGTTTCAAAGTGGGGTTATTAAACCCCTTGAGGGCTATTCAAAAGACTATTTACACATTACAAAAATGTTGTTTAATGTTCCTTAGTTTTTAAATTATGATGAAAAGTGTAAAAAAAGTACCATTCAGTTATGTTAGAAAAATGCTACAATATTAGAACAGGTTAGCGAAAATTTAGTACCTACTCTCTTATGTTGAAATGCCTCTACCCTGCCTCTACGAAGTATCGCATGTCTTGGCGTTAATTTTACCATATAATATGTGTACTTACAATGTGATAAAATTGAAATAAAATGTAGGTATTATGCGCAGTCATAATCCACTATAACAATTAATCACTAATCTATTATGATGAGACAACAGAAGATGAGCCATAATACCATAGGTCAACAAATTAAGCGATGATTTTCTGAAAAATTATAAATTCTATAATTTTCACCAAAATTTTGTGTTCATATAACTTAGAGATAGAAACATAAATCAATAAGGCACATATATTTTTGATTCGATTCGTGCAGCGCTTTATTGACATAGCATACTTTGTGTGTTTTTTTTCTGTCTTCATTATCTATAATATTACTAAACTAACTTTTCAACTTTTTCGTGTTATCATAGTTTTCGGGAAGTTGGAGGCGTTACTCTATCATATATTTAAAACAATCTCATAATATTGAAGTGCTTTTTACTTGGTTTTATTTTTTTATTTTACAAAAAGATCGACTTTTTTCATGACATTGACCAAATCAACCAAAGAAATACAAATTATTAATACCAGTCACATTTTTCTACCCTTTATATGGGAATTAATAAATCTTCGTGGTATTTAATATGTCCTTTAACTACCTTCAAGAGTTTTACGCTAGTAACTCGATAGAGCAAATGTAGCACAGTCGCAGTAACCGCTAGCTTTAATATGGTACATATACCTAATTGACTTTACCACCCACTCGCTTTATCAAAAAACCATGTATTTTCGCTAAGGATATGTTTATTGTCTTAGTTTCATAAATTAGGAGGTTTTTGTTAATATTGCTATTCTCTATCGATATACTAGAGACCCGACTTCGAACGGGTGCAATGCTAAAAACTAAAACCTTCCTCTTGAATCACTCTATCTGTTAAAAAAACCGCATCAAAATCCCTTGCGTAGTTTTAAAGATTTAAGCATACAACGAATATAGGGCGACTTTGTTTTATACTATGTAGTGATAATATAGTAAAAGGTATATTACATAAGATGTCAATGATAAAGATCAATCAAAATCATCTTCGACATGAGGTATCTGGAAGGGCTACCTTCGGATCTTCTTTCTTTATTTTCACAGAACTGTTTCAATTTATCGTAGGTTTAAAAATAGAATCCGCTATTGTTCGCGATATTGTGCACTCTACTAATCTTAATTACTTCCGATTTACCACATTTTTATACTTATGTAATAAATATGCGATTAGTTTATTGTTGAAAGTGTTGTAATAGGACAAATAACAGAAAAGAATAAGTAGAAGAAGTGACAGTAGCTTATAATGTGCAATGCAGTGTGATACCCATCCTTTGTGTGATAAATGAGGAAAGACTCTAAGACAGTGTGCGTTTACGGGTTGATGAGTGTGCATTTATTGGTTTCTATGACTTAGAGCAATATCTTCCAGACAAGCTTCCAAGAAAACAAATTCGAACTTTAGTAGGAACTATACAGTGAAAACATTGATAGAGTACATTCACGTCACGTGTACATTTGTTTGAACTGTTATGATTATGTGTGTCAGTAATGAACAGCTGAAGACATGGAGGTGGGTTCACACGAGGTGCAATTGCATTAACTCTGTCTCCAACTGCATAATATACCTATACTAATGCTGTACAGACAAGAGCACATGAAGCTTTACACTTGTAGTGCAAGTCTGATGTCTATGACGACTGTAATAAGAACGTTACAAAGTCCAATGTGTCAAGCTCCACGTGCTCTTGACTGTACAAGGTAAAAGTGTGTTTGTTTATTGGGGTGATCTTTAGAACTACTAAACCGATTTTTGAAACTCTTTCACGGATAGAAAGCTGCATTATTCGCGAATGGTTATTATTTTTATTAAAGAGTAACCGCAGGGCTCAGCTAGTACTGTTCTCTAAAACGGCAAGTTTTCGGAGGCGAAAAGTCTCCAAATCGTTTTTGGGAATTCGTAAGAATGGAACTTCATCAATGCTTCTTTATTTCAAGATTGTATAGTATTATTACCTGTTTCTCTCATTATCAATCCGCAACACCCCACTGCTGGGCTATGGGTCTTTCCTCACGTGTACGGAAGTATGCGCGATAATCTCCCTCTCAAGCCCAACACGGATTGGGAGTTGGTGTTAGACTAGTGGACTAATGCCCATTTTCAACAACAAGCCCTAAAATAAATTCTCTTTAAGTATTTTTTAGATTAAGGGTTCCCCTAAAACTAATAATAATAATAATATAATCTCACGCCTATTATCCCCGAGGCGGTAGGCAGAGGTATTCCATTACTGCTGGATATACCCACATTTCACGAGATATATTGGACCCCTAAACGTGATAGGTGGTGAGCCCATCGCGGGACCGGGTCTGTTTACACATGTCTTAGAATTAATTCTGAGTCCTGCGGGTTTCCTCACGATGTTTTGATGATGATGATGATGGGCTTAATGGTGGAAACGGGCATAAATACAGACAACGAAAACCGGGAGTCGGGATCAATCCTTGTGAAGTGTTATAATGCCACTATGCAGTCATCCATCCAGTGTATGATATTTTTGTCTTCACCTTGCAATAAAAGCAATCAACATTAACCACTTACTTAATGTATATAATTTAATGTACTAAGCGTTTAATATAAATTCGTAAGAATGACAGACTTGTGTTAAAATATTCAACATTTATTTTAAACTGACAGGCGCCAGCAAGCGGCGTTGTTAGCGCAAATCCCGTTTGTTCCCGTTCCCGTGGTAATTTCGTAAAACGTGTTTCCTAGAAACCTTGTCAATACAATTATGAATACAAAAAAAACAGAACAATCGTTCAAAGCCATTCTCGAGTTTTGCGCTTTGTCGAATTCCCTGTTTCATATTTCAGTATCAGGACACCGTTCCACGTGTTACTATCTTAAATAACACTTTTTATAGGCATGTAATCCTACTAAGTAGGTATTTATGATACATAAAAAAGTGTTTGTATAATTATTATAAACGCGAAAGTTTGTATGGATGGATGTATAGATGTATGTATGGATGTTTGTTCCTCTTTCACGCAAAAACTACTGAACAGAGATTATACCTACATCAGAATAACGCATAGGCTATATTTTATCCCCGTATTCCTACGGTAAAGAGAACTACGCGGGTGAAACCGCGGGGCGCTGCTAGTAATTAATAAATATGTCTTTTACGTAGTACAGAGAAAACTTATCACCTTACAAGTTTATATGCTGTGATTAAAACTTGACTAAACGAGTATTTGACATAAAATACAAGACTATACAAAACTGTAATTGCCTAAGCCATTATAAACTTCTAAACTAATTCTGTAGCTGTCATTCAAACTCAAACACTATGCAAACGTAATAAAAGTCAGAACTTATTTTTTAAAATCCAACCCTGCTCTGGAATTTAGTGATACAAAAAAAACGCCACGACTCTTCTTTATATTTTTGCGGCTTCTAAAGACTTCATTGGCCTGCCAGGTGAGTGTCTGACAGTTTTTTTTGTGGTAATGACGACCTAATACTATCGTTTCACAGCCATCTTGTACAGTCAAGAGCACATGAAGCTTTACACTTGTAGTGAGAGTCTGCCCTCGAGGCGAGGAGATATGTTTTGTTATTTATTTTATTTATTGTTTATTTAGGAAACAAATAGTTATATTAACACAAATTAATCTAACACAAGTAGATAACTATTATAGCGGCCATATTAATACACAAAATGGACAGTCGGACGGACGGAAGATCTGTTCCTGTCTAATACCAAAAACAGCGCAGCGTAGTAAGGTTTGCGGTAATTATTTTACATGTTGTAAATTATTATTAGCAATTTGTTAAACCAACGTCTTCAGTGACTAATAAAATTTATATGGCTGCCTATTGTCCAGTTGAGTACTTCTATTTGTCAAAGTTATTTTATTTTATGAGTTTATTGCACTTTAAATTTGAATTATAATATTCGGTATTTTTAAAAACAAGTGACTAATTTCGTAACTTACCTACACATAATATTATTGTTATACAACTATTGGTACAGTATAACGTACCTAATAAAATCCGCCCAAGTGCGAGTCGGACTCGCGCACGAAGGGTTCCGTATCATTATCTATAAAAATGAAAAAAAAACAACACGTTTGTTGTATGGGAGCCCCCCCTTAAATATTTATTTTATTTTTAGTAATTGTTTGTTAGAGGCAATAGAAATACATCATCTGTGAAAATGTCAACTATCTTGCTAAATAGCGGTTCTTGAGATGCGCCTGGTGACAGATAGACGGACGGACAGACAGCGAAGTCTTAGTAATAGGGTCCCGTTTTAACCCTTTGGGTGCGGAACCCCAAAAAGGTACCTAAAAAGTGATTTAGAAGTTATTTTTTATATTCATCGGCATAACCTATAATTACATTATCTCGTAATATTTATTTTTCTTTGACGTTACGTCATCCGGTTTCCTCGAAAACAACAAATTCGAAGGAACGAAACCTTTCAACTTATTTCAAAATCCCGAAGTTTACTAATTATTTTTTATTCCGAAATCGCACGTAATAAATCGTTTATAAAGTCCAGTATTATTTCATATTTTCACTATTTGAGATATTTAGCAAAACGGCTTCAAAATATCGATTTACAATACGATATTTCTTTAACGTTTCGTAATTCGATACATTTTCCATCCAGAGATACTCTGTGACAGAACTGACAGACAGACGAGCGCATGAGTTATTTACGAGTATGAAGGGTCCATTATGTATGACATATTCGGCACGGAACCCTAAAAAGGAAATGTTAATAAATTTGCTGTTTTACGATTTAAAAGATTTATGTTACATGTATGTATAATTAGGTAACTAGTTGTATCCCACGATTTCGCTTGCGTAAGCTCAGTTTCAAAAAATATAGTCCTGTATATATTTTATTTCCAGGAAATTTTAAAATAGCAATCGTGGTTTTGGATCTTACTACAAACATACAAAAAACAAATGTCTCCTCTTTATAATATTACAGATTACAGTACATAACCCTAAAAATAATATGAATGCGAAAGTAACTTTGTCTGTTTATTACCTTTTCACGCCTAAATCTCAGAACCCATATTTATAAAACTTTACAGAGAGAAAACTTACATAATATTAAATTTATTGATCAGCAGGCGTACCTATTCACGGAGACTCGACACCCTTTCCGTTCTAGGAGTTTCTGACAGCCACGGAAAATTAAAAAGAAAAGAAAAAAACAAAGTTTCGCATAGGTATAATATTAGTAGGAATATTAATTCGGGATGTAGCTGAATTATAAATAAAACTCATTTATATAACTAGCATTATAGCCTTTTGCAATTCACGTAAAATTTGTTTGATTGTTTAATTAAGTGGCGAGTGAGTGAGTGATGTGGTTAACGTTAGCACACTGTCTGTCCTCCTGTTTAGTCACGGAATTAGTCTAGATTAGACTCGGTTGACTAGTTGTTTACTATAGGTATTGTACAGCGAAATGTAATATTCGCATAATAAAGTCATTTTAAAACCGTGCTGAAATACAAAAGACATTTCATTTTAAATGATTACTCCTTCTAAAATAAAATCTATATAAGTATATTTATAAAATGATAAACTGACTGATTGGTGTAAACCGCTGGGTCTAGAGACTTGAAATTTTGCACATAGATAGCTTATACAGCGTAGGCATCGACTAAGAAAGGATTTTGCAAAATTAAACGCCTAAGGGGGTTAAATAAACGTGCACGAGCGAAGCGGGTATAAGCTAGTTGATTTATAAAATTAATAATTTAAACGCGAAAGTTTTTAGGAACGAATGGATGCATTTTTATATTTTCAACCGACTTCAAAAAAGGAGGAGGTTATCAATTCGACTGTATGTTTTTTAATTTATTTTTTATGATTGTTACCTCAGAACTTTCGACTGAGTTAACCGATTTTGATGATTCTTTTTTTATTTGAAAGCTGGTGCTTCCCGTGTAGTCCCATTTTGGTCAAGTTCTGACAATGGCATCCATGAGAAAACCATTGAAGTCTTAAATTGATAACTTGAAATTTTCAATTCGACTGTATTTTTTTAGTGTTTTTATTTGTTACTTTTACACGTAAAGATTACTAAACGAACTTTGATGAAACTTTACAGTCATAAGTATAGTATAAACATCGGACTAACATATAAGCTACTATTGATCCCGGAATGCGCTCAAAGTCGTGCACGTAAGCAAGTAGTTATAACTTTAAAAATCTAATTAATTAAGTAAGTAGTTTATTTTTTGGGAAAATCTCATATCTAAACGCAATTTGCTAGTTTTATTACGAATATTTTCATCTGCAGGCAAACCAAAACATCAGCATCATCATCAACCCGTAACCTAAACATAAGACGCAAGAATCAGTATAGGTATTCAAAGTATTTATACCTAATTCAATTAATCATGTTACAAATACAGTCAAGTTCAATCTTGATAATAACCTAAAACACCCATTAAAACCTCATTAATAAATATCTGTTCGAAATTTGAGAATAACCTCCCAAATCGTTAACCCTTTGCGTAGTCACGGAGGATTATCTGTCATTTTGTTTTTTAATTGCACTCAATATCAAGGACCGCGTTGTGTGTGCCCCACGTATCGGTGCCACGAGCGCTCGACTATTTTCGTATCGCCTCGGCTCATATCGGGTCCTACCGAGACTACCGACTACGTCGAAACAGTTTTTGTGCACTTCGGGAACGGAGCTAATCGCCTCATCTATTTATTTGGGGCGACTTTTTTGTTTAAATAGATTTTAGATTACTGCATAGGATAGGTTCGGGTAACCATTTATTTATTTGAGGGTATTTTTGTAGATAAATAGTTAGACGAAGTTTTATTTGGCTTACAGAGTGAACTAATTGTACGGGTTTGATGTGGCCGTGTTATAATGATTTCTGATTAGATTAAAGAGATTCTGGGAATTGTTAACATGATATTGATAGAAACACTGATTTTGATGAGACGAAATATTACTAGTACGGATCACGTTGACTGATTTTACTAGGTCAAATAAATAATTGTTTATCTACACAAAAAAGTGTTAAAACCTGATCGCGCAATAATGTACGATCCGTATCGTACAAGCCATTTATGTTGTGACATAAAATTATCTTATTTGAATAAGCACTGAGTTGTACAAAATATATATATAAGTAACTTGCCGGGCCTTATCATTAAACGTCATCCGTTAAATGTTAAATCTCTTATAAACCTCACCACTCTTATCTTCGTAATTCAAGTAAAATAGAAAGTAATAGAAAACTAGTTACGTAGGTACCTATTAAATAAGTAGTGTTCTCTGTCTTTTTAATTTGAAGAAGCAGCAAATAAACAAAGAATAAATAATTGGTTTAAAGATAATTTAGATTTTATTTATAGGTAATATTAAATATAATTTAGATCATGTAATTATCAGGACCGATTCTCCATTCAGTATCACAACTCTAATAGCTTATATCTTCTAACCAGGATCTGCTATTTGGCGCACGTCCTTACTTATACTGCACACTTGGCAAAAAAATAATAAGGTAAACGCAGCTATTACCGACCCCCTTAAGCAAGTTTTGAAATTGATTATTAGAATTAAGGGTAGTGGTCGCGCACACACCAGATTTTTTTATTTTATATTTAAATATAGATTGTATATTTTATATTTATATTTTCATTTGTTTATAAATATCATGTTTTCATTGAAAAAATAATCAAAGGATTGTTGAAGTCAATTGTTTCTATTACCGACCCACCCGAAACGCTTTGAAGCTATTACCGATTTTTATGAATCTAACACCGACCGTAAGTAAATAAAGCATACTTTTCTTCACAGAATACCTACCTACACGTTCGATTCTCAAAATAACTTAAACCCTTTTTTTATTTGCCAAAAAGCCTATAATTTTTTTTCGAACTTCCCAAGTTTAGCGCAGCCGAAGGTGAGGGTTACTGTCGGAACAAGTTGCAATGACGGTTCCGCACGTGTAATTAATAACTATTTTTAATACAGTTGCGAAAAAATGAAGCAATTTAATAAAATAATAAAAATACAATAAACTCAACTAACATTTTTGGAAAATCGCGCCAACCGTAAAAGATTAAAAGCAGAGGTTTTTTTTGTTTTCTTCACCCATTCTGGGTAGGCAAAGGGAACTATACATACAGCCAAGTCTTCAGTAGATTTTTTTATGGTTATGAAATGAAAATGAAATTTAATGACATTAAATTAAATTAAACCTAACCTAACTCATTGAATTCAATCATTATATTAAATCAAATTAGTACCTTTACTTTTAGAGATTACATAACGTTAATCAAAAAATACCAATTAATCGATATAGAATCGGTGATAGCTTCTCTTTGTTGCAAGTACCGATTCATATGGATCGTTAATTAGTGTTAAATAAAAAATTGAACAAATCTTTTACCGAGCCACGAAATATAATCGATATTAATTGTAATATATTTCTTCATCCGTTTTAATACAATAATTTATTGATTTAGTCCTAAACTATAAAAAAAATACACCATTTTCATATAAATACGAAGAAAACTCTAAGTAGTTTCTTTCATATCCCACGTCTAAATGTTTAATAATGCGTGGCAGTTTATCGCGGAAAAACAAGTTTATAATATAACATGGTGTATGTCGCTAATAGATGCTTATAATTTTAGAATACTTAAGATTGAAATGGTGTTATAAAAACTTGTCTAATTATGATAAGCATTAACGAAAAAAAACCTCTCAGCCATTGCCGATCCATGGGTCGGTAATGACTGCACTACTAAAATGCACTGCAGCTACTGCCGTTCTATTTTAAATTCAAAAATACTTTTTAAAATCCCTTAAAACACAATAATTTAGTTGCAAAATGTGGAATATACAAATAAAGGAATATGTTGAGTTATTCAGAATAAACTTAACATAAATATTTATATATAAAATATCTTAAGCAAAAAATTTTAGTACTTAACTGAGGAAGTAAGGGTTAGTATGACACGATCGGGGCAATCGCTCCGTTCACAGAAACTAACGTATTTGGTCACATTCCCGTGTACCTACGTACACTAACACCAGTAAATTAATTAGGAAACATACAAACATGTGTGTATATTATACTCTCTTGTGACTCAAATCGTTCCAAACCGATAAAAAATAAGAATAAGCTGAATGGGTCGGCAATACCTGCAGATTTTCGATGGGTCGTTGATAGCTGCGTTTACCTTATGCTGTTAAAAATGTAAATTTTGTCTATCCTTCTTTCGAATTTCTCAACAAAAGTGAGGTGAAACTTTGATAACAGTAAGTAAGTATTGAACAAAATTAATATGATATCGGTTTTAAATCCTAAATTGTTTACTTCCGTAGCTAGGTAAGAGAAAAATGGTTGTGGGCATTTTCGCCAACTTCACTGTTTTGGGAGAACGAGAAAAAAAGTTCAAAATTAGAAGTAAAAAGGGTCAAAGTGCATAAAGGATCATTTGAACATCAAAAATATGTTGGATTGCACCGAATCTGTATCTTAATTTACGAGATATTTAGCAATAAAGTTTTGGTAAGGACATTTTTGGACCGGTAATGACAACTTTTAAAAACTCGGAAGATGTTTTGAAGGGTTTGTATCCACGGATATTAGCCACGGATAACGACGAGTTGTATGAGTTGGGCTAGTCTGAATACATACTACATATACATTTTAAGAACATTCGAAAATAAAATTAGTAAAATTTTGGTAGCCATCAACATTCCGCATACATTAAGGTGGTGTTTTTTTATACAAATGCTAAAGGTATCGGCTTTTTATTTACCCTCTTGAAGAATTCCCTTGATTTTCCAGTCACATTGTATAGTGTTATAGAATAAGTCTTTATACTAACGATTTCTGTAAATAACTAAAAACATATAAACTCTCCACAATTTATATGATTAGGTTAGTATCAAATTTAAAATAACAAAACTTTTTAAAAAACATTTAAAAAAAAACAAATAACTTTTTGACAAACTGTAAATCTGCCGTAACTTAGGTAAGCACTTTATTTTATACAAAAGTCAAAAACAAATAATATAATTTGAACATTCATAAGAAATAATAAAAGACTTTTACTTGAATTAACTAAAACGTATTTTCTCCAAAATGTAAAAGAAAGATACAAAACAAAAACACTCTTGCTTCAAATGCTAATAGTTTTTTATAACATTTAATGCTTAAGTATATTTATGTTCTAAATAACAAACAATAATTCTTTAGTTTTTAGTTTTAAATGATACCTACCCTTAAAAATAAATAAATAAATAATGTTCATTTAGTACTTTAATATTCATATTATAACTTGATATCCTTTATAGCCCAGTCATATTAGGGGTGAAAATTGGTTTTTCGCAAATATCTTTGTTCCTATTGCTTAAATGAGATTTACACTTATTATAAAAGTTGTAGAGTATAAATTTTTTTACAACTTTTGTTTGAAATTTTATACTTTACAACTTTTATAATAGGTGCAAATCTCATTTAAGCAATAAGAACCGATATATTAACGAAAAACCGATTTTTATTATCTTTGACCTTCAATATCTTAAGACGCGAACACGATAGCATTTGTGACTTTTGAGACAATATTTAGGACGACAAAACAAAGTTTTATACCAATTTACAGCTTATTTTCTTTCATTCCGAGGTTGAGGTCCCTTTTTTACCTAATATGACTGGTATATTGGGATAATTCTTTCTATAAAAAAATTAAATGTCATTACCATCCCAAAACTGTCCTTACCGCTCTACTTAACAGGACCCGGCGAGGACAGTCGTGGTAAGGACATTTGACGGTTTTTGTGACTTCATTCTAAAACTTTCCAATATTACACCGGTTTTTTAGACGTATTGCGCACAAAAAAGCTGTTTTTATAATATATCTAGGACTCAGACATATATAAATAGTACTTACCTTAAATCTGGATGCGGTGCCGGTGTGGACATATTTTCAAATTTTTAGAAGGAACGCTTGTACAGCAAAAACAAAGGCGCGCAATCTAACATTTCTACGCTCAACGGACGCATGACGAGCTTGCCTATGCACAGTGATGCGCCTGTATATGTGAGGTGCATAGTTTACTTATGCTTTAACATTTTGTTACGAAAACCGGTAAGGACAAAAATTGCTACCAGAAGTTGTAACGTTGTAAATAACATGTTTATGAGGCACCTACAAATTTATTTTCTATTTTTACTTAATGCTAAAACTATATTCTAATGTATAAAATCATAAGTAAGTGTAAATTTGCTAGTAATTTTTTTGTACACCGAGTCAAAGTTTTAAAAGTAGAAATGCAGCACACGTTACACCCCGATTTTTTTGTTTCAGTCAAGTTTTACTTCCAATTTAAATGAGTTGTTTGAAAGACAATCTTATAAAAAGTAAGTTAATAAGGCATTAATTGATATCGTAACAGAAATTTTACATTTAATAAAGTAATTTTTAAAAAATCAGGTTGCAACCAGTTTTTGGCCCTTTGGCGAAAAGTCCCTTGTACATCTGGTACAACCATTTTTCTCTTGTAATAATAAAATCGAAACATGATTGAACAATAACAAAATACAGTCAAATAAGCAGAGCGGGAGAGAGACAGACGGACATAGATGTCTTCGATTTCGTGGTGCATTGCTTGCGTAAAACAACATCGCCAAAATGGAATAGCATTTAAGAAAAATCGTGTAGGTTTATTTAAATCATAGGTTTGATCACCGAAAAATCATGTGTAGGCGGTCAATTTTCTTGATTCCAAAATTAAATAATTTGTAATTTTTCTGTCGAATATTGCCTACGTGCGGCGTTGGCGAGTGATCGGTACCTACGCATTGCGTCGTACCTACGTCCCGTCGTCGGCCAGTGTTGAAAAACATGGCAGATCAACTGCGTATTGTTTGTCTCGTGGAAACCAAACAAACACTGCATCTACTCGTACTTTACTTCGGTTATTCAAATAAATACTAATTCCTTTCCTCTATTCAGAGATATTTCTAATATTTTTAAAGAAATCTTGCACATTTGTTAATTGGTCTTGCCTTGATGCATTCATTCTTAATACTCAGTAAGTAAGAGGTAGTAAAGCTATGTTTGAGTAGAAAATATCTAACGAAGAATAAAAACTTTACGTTACTTAAAACGGGCTTATTTTCTTATCTTTGTCAAAACATTAACACGCTCGTATTTTCCTATCAATATCGTAATCGGACGTAATTCTTATTTCCTTCGTCACGTTAGTGGCCATAAAATGTTTCTGCTAAATGATAGTAAGTACTTACCTATATTATATAATCCGAGCAAAAAGGCGTCCAGTGTTGATTCAACCTCCAAAGATTAGTTATCGGCCGTTGTTTCTTGTTTGCTGAGGTTTTTAGAGAAATTCTTTTTTGCCATATAGGTACAATACAGTCTCGTCACAAATGATGTCACATATTGCAATAAGTAGCATGTTTGTGATCAAAAAATATATAAAACATTCTTTACGCAAATGTTTTCGGGTGTATTTCAGTAAGATATTATTTCCCTAAGATATCGTTTATCGAATCATCCGATTTGGAGATCCTAGAATGGTTTATGCTTATAAGAATTAGCGTGACCCGTGACATTTATCGGTTGCTGCGACAAAAATACCATGGGACTGTATCGATAAAACTTTATGATCAGAATGTCAGGTTAACATTTTGCACGTGCCTTGTACTGTATTTAAAAATGTAGATGGAGAGACCTATCATCTATAATAAGCACAGATTTAACGAGCGGAATGAGATGGTACACACTATTATTGGGCTTCTCGGCTAATGCCTTAAGCTGTTGCAATTGAGTTTACTTTCGAGTTCAAAGCTATAGAGCTACTTATATAGGAGCCCGCGAAGCGTAGTGTAGCGGGTATAGTCTGTAAATATGGGTCGGCGGCTCGCGTGTAAACTCGCGCGCTCGAACCCGGTAATGAATAACAAAAGGTGCAACTGGCCGGTAAGATAAACAGTGTTTGGCTGTTAGCCTACAAATTCGGCGCTCTCAGCGGTAAACGTTTGAGTTGAGACTGTCGAGACAAATAAACTTTACTTAAAACTTCATGATTATTAAAACAAAGGAAATAAAAACATTTGCTGAATTATTTAGTTTTAGAATAATGTAACAATATAGTCAGCTGTTTCAATCGAATAAAACATTACCAAAACAATTCCGATAGTAAGGCTGTTGCACCGTTTTTTGAAATTCGAATTGCTGCAGAAGCGTCTCGGTGGTGTGGTCGCTGGTAGCTGCGCGGTGTCGCACGAGCCACGGAAGTTACGGTGAACGGTGCGCGCAGTGGCCTTGCCGCGTCGGCCGCGCGCCGAAGGTGAAAGTCTTGACGTCTTGACGGCCCGCAATTATTGAACCTCGACCCGCCATCCTCCTATATTCGGGTTAGCAGCCCGGTTCATTACCGCGACGTGTGAACGCACTGACTCCCGACTTCCGCATTCCAAAGTCGTAAACACAAACCACTTTTGGGTTGATACACTCTCTCAATGATAAACCCAGCTAACTAATATCAAATTAATTAACGAAACTGTGTCAGTAATTTTATTTCTACAACAGCTAAAAGAAGATTGCGCCTTCACGCGTGATTGACTATGGCAATTTGAGGGTCGGTCTAGCAGCTGCTAGTCGTACTGTTGGCTCTTATTCAAATTTAAATGTACTGTTATTGAGTGCAAGTGTACTGTTACGGATTACTGGCAGAACGTCTCAGAGTTAATTTATGCCCAACTAGTATTCCAACTTACTTTACGCTTTCATCCCTGCAATCCTTGGTATTTATTTAAATGGTGGCCAGCGTATTCAAAATGGTTTATAAGGTCGCTGCTCATTAGAAATCGGTTAGATATTGTGCGTAACTTCGCAAATATAGCGGCACTGGAAGTGTTTCTCCGAACTTTGTTTTAGTTGCCGAACTGTTTAATCTTTTGTTAGTATCGATTTGTTTCATGTTAATACCGAAATGCTAAAACACCCGGTTCTGTGTCGATAAACGACTTGCTTTCACAGTTCGCTTCGCTGAATCCAAGTTTGACTAAAGGATATATGAGTCAAAGAAAATAGGCAGGCCGTGGGCGTTTGGACTCACCTTCAACATGTTGAGTCTTTGACTTAGTAATGTGTTTCATTTCAATAAGACCACGCTACGGTGAAGCTGCTAATAAATTATTTTATTTTGCTTTCATTAAACATTTTAACGCCGTTTCTTTGTATTCCTATTGAAATCTATATCTCTTCCGTTTTGAAGTAGAGCAGTAATTTGATTTGTGATTTGATCTTGTTTCATCCCGTTAAAAGATTTTAAGATTTTAACCTAGTTATCTTTGACGTCGAGATTTTTTTTAGATTTACTACCTATATTTTCATTTGTAACGTGACAGCTATCTTGTATGCAGTGTAATTCATCAACTGAGACTAATCGAAGAAATGATACATTATTTATAAAAATTACTTCTTTGAAATAAACAAGGGAAATTATTGGATCGTTATCTTCTTCTCACTACATTTGACAGAAGCTTTCTTTTGAGTTTTCTTTTCCGACAGCAATGTTGTTTCTACATAAATCGAATCAAACCAATCTTTGAATGCATCAGAAAGTTAATAATACCACACAAATTATTCCTTTAGCTTTGTTTGCAACCTTGAATATCAATTGGGTATCATTTTCCTGATACTGTACATATTGACGCCAATAAATATTTCTTTACATTTTTTTTCTCCATACTATAACCTGCAACTTCAAATCAAATTTATATTTCACACAATTTTATTTCTTACGTTTAGTGGTTGAATTGTAGTGATTGTCACTCGAGCGTAACTTTAAAAGCATAATTGTAAGCCTTTGGTTATCTGACTGTTAAATAAAAATAAAATGTAATCTGCTGTTGATGTTGAGTCGAAAAGATCAAAAGCGAGAAGGCTAGTGAAGTTAGTGATAAATAAAAACCGGCCAAGTGCGAGTCGGACTCGCGCACCGAGGGTTCCGTACAACCTTGCAAATTTATGGTTTTCGTAATTTTTCCTTTATCTATGCTATAAGACGTTGCTTCGTACCAAATTTCAAGATTCTGAGTTCACGGGAAGCACCCTGTAGGTTTTGATTCCCTTGCAAGTGTCGAAAATTTGCGGCATAAACGGCTGTATCTTTTGATTGCGTTGGCTTAGAAGTTTGATTTTTTCACAGCTTCAAGGGACAGTAGACCTGAGTAATTGATATAAATTTCAGCTTCATACCTCCACGCGTTCCTGAGAAAAAGGGTCTTGACAGACGGACGGACGGACGGACAACAAAGTGATCCTATAAGGGTTCCGTTTTTTCCTTTTGAGGTACGGAACCCTAAAAATTATCAAAAAGGCACACGGATTACAGTAGGGATAATGAGGTATCCTTTGCAAGGGGGAGTGTTGTAGGGAGTCCGTCAGGGCTCAGCCCGCCTGCGCTCGTGGCCAACGCGCCAGGCCGCGCGGAGAGCAGAGCGCAGTTCGGCGCGCGAAGCCGACACTTCACCACGTCTCGATCGCTATTCGCTTTCGCTTTAGTTATGTAGTAGCGCTCGCCTGTTTGGACAAGTGTTAAGTTGATCGTTTCATGTGATACAGCTTGTTGAGGTTGGCATTATGTTTATTAACAGTTCCATATTTAAATAGTTCTGTGTCGGATTTTCTTTCTGGATTATTTAATTTGGAGTTTTGTGATTGTTTCGGATTGAGTTTTTTTATTGAAAGGTAATACTTTTTTAATATTATTAATTTATGAAAGTTATGAAATTTTCGGTGATTATTTAGATTACTGCTTATTAATACAAAATTTCTCAATACACTAGTTAGGATGATTTCTTGTATGAAGACAAAGAAACTTTGTGTATTTTTTCTTATTTATATTTGGTAATCGTTCGACTGCAGTGACACTTTTCCAGATTTCCATTAAATCTGCTTTAACTTCTGTAATTGCTTATTGTATTTAAATTTTAGTTAAGATGTTGCATATTCAATTCAATTCGTCCTGACGTGATCTTCTTTGGGGTTCTCCGAATCTCATAACTATAGGAGGTACCTACCTACCTACTTTAGCATTGAGTAACTTGTTAAAATAACCGTTAGGTATTGAACTATTTTATTGCAGCGATCTCGCGCAAAATTAAATTATCATCAAGTAGGCTTCAAACGGTTTACGTTAGTTTATTAAAATCATAACCTTTATTAAATATATGTTTTTATTTTCGATATGAATTATTATGAAATCATATATATTTTAATTTACATGTCCTATTGTTGTTTTTAACATTTAAGTCATTGAATGTAAATTAAAATGCATATATTGAGAATTTTAAAAACTAATCTTTTGTGAGTTTCGGGATCAAGTAAAGTGATGTAGGTATGTACCTACTTAATTTAAAAAAGAAAGCCATTAGTCCTTTTTATGTTTAGGGTTAACTACGGTTGTTGTTGGAATAGTCAATAAATTCTTTAGAATTTAGTCATCACCATTATTTTATGGGTAGGTATCACCTTTTTTCAAATGTCTACCTGACCGGCCCTTTTGTTCGGCTCGGTGTATATTCCCGTCTCGCTCTTCAAGTGTGTGAGTGACGCAGATGGAATGCCATTCGAATTCTAACCGAGGATTTTCAGAATAGGACGCTTGACTTTTGTGTGATTATTGAATTATAGTTTAACGTTTGTTTGTCTATGGATTTTGTAGTAGGACCTATTTTAAGTTTGTTATCGACGACCCTAGTAGGTAGTACGCATTATGATTTTTATATTGGTAAGTCGAAAGAAAATTAAATTTAAAAAGGTGTAGAAAATCATAATGTGAAATGAAATGTTTAACGTCGCAACAGGAAAACCAGGAATTGCTTATTGTGTTCCTATGAATATGAAAATTTCTTCGGCATTCAATGAATTTTCCTGAATCTTTTGAAGTTCCCTATGGAAGTCGCCCGCAGGTGTCATTAAGCGTGACAAGGAGGCAGCTACACCTCTCTCTGTCTGTTTAAGTGTTTCTATAAATAGTATATTAGTTTAATACTAGCTAATTTGATTTTGCATTCAGTACTTTAATGTTAAATCTACGTAGGTATAACTGATACATTAATTAATGTACCTATGTAATCACCATGTAATTTTATATTTATTCAGTTAGTACCTACTAGCGATCCCGCCCCGGCTTCGCACGGATTAATATTTTTAAAGCATAATGTAAATATAAACTCAGTATAAACATCCAAGAAATCCACTTAGAAGTTACGCGAATACACAGGCGAACGAGAATGGCAGAATGGCGACTTAGTTTAATACTAGAGAGATGCTATAATAAAAATGATTCTTGAATATTCTCTAGACAAATCAATTAACCTTACCTATCTATTATTTTCTATCTACACTAACATTATAAAGAGAAAAGATTTGTATTTTTGATGTTTGTAACGAATAAACAGCTAGTATTTAATAAAAGAAGAAACTGGCTGGGTCTAGAATTTAACAAAAAGTTCCTTAAATGGCGTAAGTGAGCGCTAACAAGGGATTTATCAATATTCCCACGACAAGAGGGAAAAAACGGAAACTCTACTACACGCTGGTCACCCACTACGCTAGTATACCGATAAAGTAATGAAATTAAGGTTTAAAAAAATATATGATTATCCAAATCACTATTCACTTTATTAACACCCCAGATATATCCACATCTCTCTCTGTTTCACCGTTTGAGTGTATAGTGTAAATGCGATAGCAGAATATGAAGTTTAGTAGCGGGAAGCGTGCCAAGGGGCGTTCCTAGTTTTATTTAAATGGAAACCGAGTGCTTAATAAAGTAACAAGGTTTTCCTTAATTTGTAACTGATAAGATTGCCGTGTCCTCGCCGCTCTTTTTATGTTCACTGCTCAGTTACCTGATAGCGTAGCGTGAATTTATTCGACGACTTAGTGTTTTTTGTTTTTGTGTAAGGTAAAAAAGCTATTTGCTGACGTCATAAGTCACATCGACACTCCTAATTACTATAAGGCGATGAGCTATGTATAATTTTGGGTTTCGGTGGGATTTTCCAAGAATCCTTAACGATGACTCCATCATAATAACAACAAGCAACCTTCTGAAAGTTTCTAAGTATGACAGTTGGGTTTTATGCTTTTCTTCACAACGTATGATTGTATTAGTGTGTATTAAAGTACCATTAAAAAAATATTTATTTGCATATAATCAAGATGACATAAGGATTATTGGTAGATAAATGCGCGTTACACCAGCATCTGGGCAAAATAAGAAAACACAAAACTCAAAGTAATTATTATTAAAATAGAAAATAAAATATTTAATAAAAAAAACTATTGGAAAATTTAATATATTATGATAAATTCAATAACATATTCCTATGTTGTATGTTTAATATAAATTTATAACTTATTCTAAAGGATTAGGTACTCTGAAGTTCGGATAATTATACTACGGATGGATAGATACGTCGTCGTCACAGAGAAATAAAAGATTCCATTGGGAATATTAGGAAACATTCAAATGTTTGTAACCTTCACACTTGCTAACACAGTTCACGTGTGTTCCATGTTAGGTAATTCGTCGAACACCGCGCGGTTCCAATTGGCACCATAACAATTAAAAATCAATTTTGTTTTATTTTATAAGATGCTCAAAAAATACATACGCATACGAAATTAAAAAAGAACACAGAAAAAAATTAAAATAAGTGACTTAACCTACCTACATTAGAAGATGTTTAATTGTGTTGCTTGCCAAAAGTATGTACTTACTTACTTTCCTATTATTAAATAAATATCATTCATCTAAAAAGACTTTATGGAAATATAATCTGAAACAAATAAACAGGTAACTTAACTAATATTGTTACACAGATTTACCAAGTAAAGCTTTTCAAACCAAACAGTCCTAATATTATCTCAGTAGTAATATTATCTACGGTTAATTTAAGAGTAGGTAAGCTCTAAAAGTAGATTTACCAAAAAAACACCAGTCAATATAAAACTTTAATTACAGCTGAACCAAACAAATAACCCGGCCAGCGCAACTCAAATTAAATCGCACTTTTACCGCGCGCATGTAAATTTTATAGACACACCTCTTCCGTAATGACTAGAATTAATCACAGTCGATAACTTTAAAAAAAATGTACTGCAAGCCACTTCCGCTTTTTAATAAATGGTGGCAATCAAAATAAAAAACTTTTACGTAAGAGTTCTAATATAACAATTTGCGTTTCTTTTGTTTTCAAATAAAAAAAAATGCTGATGTAGTATTTCTAGATTACAGTCCAATATCCCTATTTTCTCTTGATCCGGAACTACAAAACATTTTTATTTAATCTGACAGAACAGAATGGAATAGGATGTAGTAGGAAGCCGGTGACCAGGCAACCCTAAAAATATCGTCAAGTACATGACCATTACGTGTGATTTATTCGTCGCGCCGGCCATTGTCCGTCGTATCACCATTATGCATAGCGTCGTTTATGCGAAACGTATCAGTGAAGCGATTATTATTTTTACTATCACCCCGCCATTCACTATATCATTTCGTTATTACACTATCTGAGCGAATTTCAGGCGTTAAAACACATTCTATTCTGCTAATATTTTGCTAATATTGGTAAAGGAAGTATTTTTCTTTCTCTTTGCCTCATCGCAATATTTGAGGTCGACTAGTCTTTCCTGAAATCATACCCTAGTATCTACAATAGACAGACAAAGCAAATCCTAGAATTGTCTAGAAGAAAGAGATTTAAATATATAGAGCGGTCAAAGCGAACAAAAATCGTAATACAAAACTTATATTACCTAGAGGTAATGTATAGTGTGATACGAGTATGTCAGAATAACAGCTCGCGTTCGCACTAACCGAAAGGACGCTTGAGATCAAAGTTTTTGTATGAAAATATTCCACTTGGCCCCTCTATGAACCATGGCATCTAGCACAAGAGTTCTTTACAGAAAAAAGGTACGCTTTTTTTGAAATGGGGATTATTTTCCAAAAAAGCGTACCTATTTTCTTTTTCTAAGGGGGCTGAAAAGGGGATGAAGGTTGTTATAGAATTTTGTCCTTTTACCAAACCTATCGGGCTCACTGCTAATCTCCCCATAGTATTAAACAAAATCGCTTGCCGCCGCCTGTACGCTTAGATCTTTTAAACTATGTAACGGATTTAATGTGGTTTTCACTAATAGAAAGAGCAATAAAAGGAAGGCAAGGAGTTGCGGGCAAAAGCTAGTTTCAGATAATACCGCGTCATACTTATTTAAAGCAGTATTTTCCTAAAAACTGTAAATTTTGCTGTCCTTACTCATAGTGACGTTCTATCGGATTTCTGATGAAAATTAATTGACCCCTAATGAGCATAATCTGTTCCACAAATACGACACTAAATTAGATCTGCAACAGAAAAACCTTGCTATAGATACTGCGTTTGTGAATGGCTATATTATATTAACGGAAAATATTTAAACACATGAGAGTTAAAGGTAAGACAGCGAAGTATATCAAACAGCTGATCTAAGTTCACTCGTCGTAGCAATACGAATAATTAAGTAATTAACAGTTAATAAAACTTAGATTACGTTAAAAATACCTAATTCAAGATCCAACCATGAAGTCTTACCTGCTCTAGCGCTTCAAATTTAAATCTAAGCTAAACAGATGAATGAATAAGGCATTGAACTTACACAATAAATTAATTACACACAGAACAATATCAAAATAGAATTAATTAATAATTGAAATTAGCTTTAAAGTCTAAACATGAGCACTACGTCCAAAATGTTTCAAATATCCAGCGTACCTTTGTAGGTCGCAGCAAAACAATTATTCCGTCTAAAGTCTAGACTGAGTACGCCCCTAATTCGCTATTTAACTACCTATTTTAATTGGTGAGTAAGTACATACTGTTATTACGGGTTTTTAACATCATCAATGCAGTATTTATGAAATAGGTACAACCTAAGGACATCTTACTATAGTTATGATGTTATTAATGTTGTGAAAAGAATCACCTTTGAAGACGTATAACTTTTCGTTTTTACACATAGTTTCAATTATATAAAACTTTTTTTTGTTAACAACCCACCCTATTATGACGAAATTATAAGGTGAAGGGTGAATCGCGCTATGTTGCAAGACGCTACAAGAATTTTATTATTGTAATGGGTTTAAGAATCTGATAATAATACATTTGGCCGCGACACGCGAAAATAATATTAGTATTGAAGAACAATTAGCAATTTTGATAAAAATAACACGTGTGTCTGTTTTTAAATGTTTCCCCCACAGTGCGCGACAAACAAATAACAGACTTATCAATCAAAGACAAAGTCATTAATCATTATCATTGTAATTTGGAGTCATTTAAGGTTAGGTTATCAAAGTTGTACTAAGAACTCTTTTTAGTAAAAATGTTTATTTTCATCGACTAAAGACGCTTCTAGGCAAAGAGATTTAAATATAATAGGGCATAGAGGGGGCATTGGGAATATTTTCATACAAAACTTTGAAGCCTAAGCGTCATGTTCTTGTCATGTCAGTTAATATGAACGTGAGCTGTCATTCGGTCGAAATTGTACTAGACTTATTCCCCTTGGAATAACTTTTGACTTCAAATTTTGCTCGCTTTGTCCCCTCTATGCCCTATTACATTTAAATATCTTTGCTTCTAGGTAACACCCACACTGATAATATTGTTGTACTTCTAGCAATTTTTTGCCTAGCCTACGCACAATTTATCGTAGATACGTGTAGTAAGTACTGATATAGGTACTTACTGCTGCCTACACGTGCCCGTGGCACATCATGTTACAACCTTGCCAATATAAAAAAAATATTTTTAATTGCTGCCACGAAAAAGATTTGTCATATCTTTTGGAATTTTTGAATTTAGGAGGAAATGACATTCAATAAGTGGACTTGTAAGTTCCTACTTAAAATAAAACATTTTGACTTTTGACTGTATTTTTTTTTTCTACTGATGTCATTGTAAGTAAAGAATAAGAACGAATTGCGAAAGGCATAACACAAGTAGACGCTTCATTATAAAACTTAGGTAACGATATTATGACCTATTCAGGCAATATCGAAATAAAATTACACATTAGTTCACAATAAGCGCAATTTCTAGGTGACATCATGAAATGTTCCGATGAGACTCACTAACGGTTCTTCGCTTATAAGTAGGTACCTATTGTATATGTCACCCGTTAACTAAGTAGTTTACAACTCTAAATTGTTTATTTAATAGTACTGGTTTTAGGGGATAGCCTAATTGGATTATGTAAACGACAGCTGTGTACCTACCTACCTACATGAGAAACCTGTAAATACTTTGTTTTTTTAGACCAATCTGTGATATATAAAAAATATCTGCTCCAAAACTGAGATTGCTCAGCTAAACACAATGTTTTGTGGGATAGGACAACAAAGTACAAAGCGCACCAATTTCAGTCAGAAGCTGACAAAAACTCCTCCCCGTTTCGGTAGCATGGCACAACCATGCCCAGCTAGTGTGGGACAGAGAAAAGAAAGTGCAGGTAGGGCAGCCTCGGGCCCGCGAGATTTATTAGATCGTAACTGGCAGGGTCGCCGACACCCGGCGCACTGTGTCGCTGCGCATTTGCCGCGGAAAGAAAAAAAAATGTTTAAAGAATAAAACTCCATGACAACGCCATTTAATTTGCTTTTTAGTATCTAAGGGCTTGACAAATATGAGAGTAGTATTAAACGACATTATTATAGTAGAAAAATGATAAATATACTTACCAAACATAATTAAGATGAATAATAATAATAAATATTCATAGCATGGTATTAATATTAGTAACATAACTGAATTCGATAGTACTAGCACCTGAACTCTTTATTTGAATGTACTTAATGTTTTTCAATGATTCGAATTTCATTATTTAAGGGTGCTTGTCTATTAATGAAATGAATAACAATAACTCAGAAAATGAGTAGAAAATCTGCAAAAATTTGATTTCCTCCAAACATCTTTAATTTCTAGAAGATTGTGTAAAATAGTGTTATAACATTCGTTGTTTCGCCTTGCCAACGATTTCTCACGGTCACCGAGAACCGCCATTTTGTCAAACGGGCCTGCTTTTTAATTACCAATTCATTTAATTATTCGTATTTTTGTAACAAAGATCTCTTATCGAGTTAGAACTCTAACCTTGCAGACTTGTTTACTTCAATATAAATGTTTGTACCTCAAATTTGTGAGGTAAAGCTAGGAGTAGTCTCATAACTGTAAAGTGTAAATAGCTGTTCTACAACAAGACCACGTAGCATCTAACGCCTTTTCTATAATGAGATAGAGCAGCGACGTGTTCTATCCAGACAAAACTTCAGACTTTTATTTTGTACAGTCTCGAGAAAGAATCCGAATTTTTTTGCTTAGCGTCTATCCCTTCGCAGATAACGGTACATTTGAACATGGGTAATTGTTGGCCATTTAATGCGATGTACTTACTTGCATAATTTATGGTAATGTGTAGTAAAATTGTGTACCCGGAGCGACAGACGGCCCAACGATTTTATTACCACAAAATGTGTATATAGTCGAATGAAGAAGCGAAATCGCGAAGAATTTTTAAAATGTAAAAAAACATTACAATAGTTTACCTGAACCAATAGCGATGAAATACGAAAATCTTAAGGAAAAGATTTCCTCGAACACGAAAGATGACGATAGAAAACTATTTATATGCGTCATTGTGTTCGAAAGAGCATAATTTTGAGACAAATAAGATTTTGATCAAAAAAATATACACAACATAAATTGATAATAAACTTCGAAGTAAAATTAAATCTCGCTGTTACGATTATGAAACAGGAAAGAACGTAGTTTTATTCAGATATCTCGTAATGTAACCAATCGTGTACATTGTTATACACCGTGCCTCGAGCGTCAAAGAGTACTTGTATACTCTGAGAGTACTTTTTGGGCCGCTGTGGCATCAAGTCTAGGTCGTAATAGATTGTGTTTCAAATAAGTAATGCTGCTCTGACTGATATTGTGGTAAAACCTTTTTTGAAATTTGTGGTTCTTTTATTTAGTAGTAAACTAAGTTTTGTTGTGTTTTCGCAGAATAGCTTGCGTGAGAGATTATTGCCCATACTTCCATGTCTGAGGGAAGGCCCTTACTATAACTCAATGACAATAGATAATTCTAGTATGTCCAAAGAGGATATAACCAGCATGTCCACAATCCTGTTGCTTGAAGGGTGTTACTACGAACTTTTTGGTCAAACTGAGTGCACATTCTAACGATGTTATCTTAAAAATAAATAAAACAGTAAGTGTAGAGACAGAAAATCACGTTTCTGGAGATAGGCAAATAAAGCAGCCCACTTTTAATAGATAGTGGGAGGTTTAAGAGGTCAGCGGAAGTTTGAGAAACGATAATAAAAATCTGTGTTTTTATTATCGTAATATGGAATTTCTGTAATGTTAAGGTGGGTTTCTACAACACACTATGCATTCTTTCAATTACAATTTACTCATGTGACCAATAAAACCCTTTTTGTATTGAGCGTTTTTTCATTGAGGCATTGGATCGTTGTTGGGTAAACATAAATACATTTTAATCAGATCCAGCACAGACTAGATAGAGTTCATACATAAGTATTAGGTACATAAGTATACATATTGTAATAAAAAATATTCTATTCTATTCTATATTGTGCCGTTTGGGGTAGAGACCATGTGTCCGTGGTGTCAGCTGGCGCGGCAGACTATCAAAGACCTTGCGTTGGTCGAGGCTTTAGGTGACTAGAGGACTTGCAGTTATCTCTGTCAATGGGGCAGCCTCCTTATACAGAGAGGGGATGCTGCCAGTCATCTGGACACTGTCCGGTATGGTTTCTGTTTGAAGGTCAATTCTTATTTTTTTCTTTGTAAAAACTACAAATATTTAAATAACTTACCTACGGATTTTAGTGCGTATAGCAAACGCGTTTAATGGAGAGTTTTGTGTTGTATTATATCACCCAGTAAAACATGATAAACAAACAATATCTAATCATTTATCAATGACTATAAAAATTATACACAAGATAAAGTTAGGTATAACGCGTGTTAGTGTTGTACGGTCAAAATATTAGCAAAAGATCGTGAGGAAACTTCACTTAACCAGATGTATTAATCGAGGAAGCAAACCTAAATCCGGAAAAGATAATCATTCTATGAGTTTCATTCATGAACATCAAGATATCAGAAATAAGATTACAGAAAGAACAGTTTTTACACGATGGTGAAAATTTAACATTGCGCTTTTTCCTATTTACATCCAGCACAATCGAATATATAAACTACTCTAGAAACGGTCTTAAAAAGAACTTGTCCTATATCGTCAAATCCGTCCAAATTTTCATAATCTAACAGCCTTTTTCATTTATAATTTTAATTAATAACAACCAAATTCCTTTATTTATTCCGTACTTAATTTAATGTACCTAAACGGGTAAAATCTTGTATGGATCTACTATTTCTTCTTTCTCTTTACTTTCAAAAAATGATGTTTGTAATACGCCCTAATTTGTGCAAAACATCCATAATATATATGGAATTTGGGATTTTGATGTAATACCTACAAAGATTATAACAATGTCTTGTAGTCAATGATGTTAAATTTAATGTAGTTGTCTTAGCGGCTTTTGATTCAATGTTAGGATTTTTTTGTTTTAATGATCTATCTATTAACTACGAGTACTATTCCAAGCGACTCCGCCATCCCCTAGGAACTATTTGATCTTGAAGGGTATTTGATGTAGCCTATAGGGTATCCTTCCATAACATGTAATCTATCGTCCTGATAAATTTCCTAGTTTGGAAATTATAACTCTGTATCATAATTTCCTCAAACCAGTAGAGGATACAGGAAAAGACTATAATTTTCCTCTTTCTGGCTATGAATGGGCAAATATTGTGTTCTTTCGTGACTACGTGATCCAATTTAAAATTAATAATTCGAAACCTAAAATTAAGTTTTCTTTAAGAAATTTTTGGGAGACGTGGAACCATGAATATTACCTATAACAAACTCGATCCACCCTAGACTCGGTTTGGTTTATAAGATATACAACTTACGTAGGTACATATTTATCACTAGCTCGTCGGTGAAGGAAAACACCGTGAGGAAACCCGCAGGTCCCAGAATTAATTCTGGGACATGTGTAAAAGACCCAGTCCGGCGATGGGCTCACCACATATCACGTTTAGGTGTCCAAAGAATATCTCGTGAAAAGTGGGTATATCCAGAAATGGAATAACTTTGACCTTCGGGGATAAAAGGCGCAAGTTTTTGTTTTAAATAAAAACCTTCCTCGTTTATCATCACTCTATAAATGAGTAAAAACATATCAAAATCCGTTACGTAGTTCAGAAGTTAGTGGATTACAGACGTGGAAAGCTACTTCATTACATACTATGTAAAGATTTAGTGACTCATTGTCTGATAAAAGAAAAACTTCCATAAATCTGACTCTAAATGCTCTACGTTCTTGTATTTACGTCGTTCCTAATGTAATAATCTCTACACGAGCAAATTGTTTCAAAAACTGTGAAGGAACTCGTTTTGTGGCAGACTATACGTAGGACGCTATGCTAACTCGAATAACATGTGTGCAAAATTTCAATTAGATCCGTTGAGCCGTTACGCCTTGCTCGAGCAACAAACACACTTTCACATTTATTATTATAGTCGCTATAGCGAAATTGAACGGGATTCAGTCGCTTTCTTCGATTTTGGAAGAGTTCCCGATATTTCGGTAACTCTGCACTCGCCATGATCCCGGGACTGGTCAATGACCTCGCCCAGTCACTCCTCTGGAGGTCATTACAGCGGCATTTGATTCCAAGTTTTCCATGAAGATCATGTATTCCCATAGTTTTTGTCCACTTTTTAGACAAAGTTGACCGGTGAACGTCTAAATGACGGCTCGTGCTACGTCACCCGCTTCCTCTCCGCACGTACGTAGTCGTACACGAATGACGCAATTGGCTTTTTCAATGTCTTATCTACTGTGAAGTATGTTGTCATTCGTGGAGTGATCGTCGCGCTGCGCACACGTCGCTCGCGCACGGTTTATTTTTGTTCCACTTGTGTCTTTATACCTTTTCATCGTCGAGGACAAAGTGGCGAATTGCGCGCCGTTCTGTGCCAGTGTTTTGAACTCGGTTTGTGACATTGGATCCATTTTCGGAAATTAGGTCTACGTGGTCCATCATGTATATGTCAGGATTCTTTATCCTCTCCCCGGATTTCTCGTTCAGGTTGGTTTGACAAATCTTTCACGAACTTGTTTACTTTATTTCCTCCACTTAGAAGTGATTGCCGACGGTGAGCGGATAACGAGTTGTGAACCTGATTGGCGCGTTCAGCCGTTAATGCATTGTTCTTTGACCTAGTACTTGTGGTTGCGAAATAATTAGGGTTTCTCCTTGAATTGTTCGCATTCCCCGACGCCTTTCGCGTAATGTACCTGCGGCGTTGGAGACAGCGCTCGCGCCCTACATAGTGTGAATCAGTGTCAAAAATATCTTTGATCGGTATATGGAGACGTGCAGTTAGATACTTTCGGTTCTTGTGGTTTAAATAATTAGTAATAGTTATTCGTGTGCAATTTTCGAATCGATTTCGAATGTTAATTTGGTTTTCTGTTTGTTGCAGAATGACACCGCAGGAGGAGAGGGAGAGCGCGCGAGGGGCTGAGATCGCGGACGCTTTCGAGGACGACATGTTCGGCCCGCCGCGCACCGAGCCTGCCGCGCGGCCCAAGCTTTCCATGATCTCTGCGCGGCTGCGCGCCAATGAGGAGCGCAAGCGCGTCATCGAGATCTGCTCGCAGAAGCTGGAGAACATCGAGGATCCGGCGCGTGACCTTCGCCGCTCAGTGTGCATCAACAACACGTACTGCAGGCTGAGCGAGGAGGCGCGGAGAGAGAAGGAGGCAAGGCGGCGGCGCGCGCGCGAAGAGTGCGATGATTCCTGGGTGGGAAAGAAGGCGCGGCGGGCCGTCGAAGACGAGTGCCTGGCGCTGCTGGACGCGATCCCTGAGCTGGGCGACGCCAACCTGGGCTGCGCACAGCTGGCGAGGCAGGTGCCCCGGCAGGAGGTGCTTCTCCCGCCCGGCCTCCTCACGGTGCTCGACTCATGACCGCGCCGCGCCGCGCACCTCCTCGCCCCGCTGTGAGCGCGCCCCGCTCGCGTGCCCCGAATGCACGAGTCGCTGACCGCGTTACCGGACACTGCATTTCGAATGCGTTCGACAACAGTGCTCGAATAATTCGCGCAAAGCGGCCGAATAGACGCGTTCGGAAACCCGCTCCGATTCAGCCGCGGCCGGAGCGACCCGGATGGATATGGACATGTTATTATTTTGTTACCCCGGACGGAGAGTCGGACGTTTAGCCAATTCTTTGTTATAGAAGAGTACTTATTTTGTTAGTGTGTTTTTTTATTATTTAGTGAAAGTTGCTCAGGCGCTCGACGGGCGCGGTCCAATTAGTGTTCAATCATCATTTTTACTATCGAACAGAGGACTTGGATATGCGTTGTCCGTCATGACATGACGCGCTGACGTGACGTGGTACCAGAGTATAGTGAGCGAGTTTTATAATGGACGAGCGTTAGTTGTAAGGGATGATTATGTTACATTATTGTACTATAAATAATTAGAACGATAGTGATTAAGAGATAGTGCAAAACGACTGGGAACGGTTGCGCAAACTCAAAACAAATATTCCTCGCTTAAACTTAGGTTACTTAGTTTTATTTGTGTGATGCCAACATGAGATCAGATATTATTTTATAGAGGCCGGAGTCAACGTCAAAGACATCAAAGCGACCCACATAGCCGTCTTGAAAGTAAAAGTTCAATCTTTGGGAAAACGCGTGACGTTATTTAGAAAAACCTTAAACGATTGAATGTTACGTGCGCATCCGACGTAATCCGTAGTAAACAAAAGATGAAAAGGTTTGTGTGGCGATATGATGTGTGGTTGTCGTTGACGGCAGTTGATGAGATTCTCGTTCAGCCAAACATGGCGCGCGATGGCCAGCGCGCACCAACGGTTGGCCCAATGCGCAAACGTTTAGTCATGCATCGCATTTCAACAAGTCTGAATTTTACTTTGAATGAGTTTTGTTGAACTTTTTTGCTTTAAGTTTTATTTATGCGTTTTTGTTTTAAAAATGTTACCTTACCCATTTTACGCTTTGTTACCATTATTGTTCTTCATTGAGACAACTACGACTGTGTTTTCCGTCTAAGTGTGCAGCGTTTGATCATGTTGGGCTCTTGTGTCATTGTTAATTTAATATTTAGGGCGATCACAAGTTCAAATGAAAAAGGAATGTGCATACTTATGAAACTTGCTTGTGCAATAAGTGTGTAATTGATCTATGGACAGATTGCACAATTCGATTGAGTAATTCCGTGCTCCTTTTCTTTTGAAATCTTAATTGTCGCAAAATATATTGGTAGTAGCCCGTTTCGCCCCCTCTGAATAGTAAATAGGTGCCTGGACGAGTGCGGGGTGGTGCGCGGGGCGAAGGGTCGTGTGGGGGAGGAGGGGGCGCGGCGGGTGCGTCGAGGGTGTGAGGGCAGCACCGTTCCCAGCACTCCTGTGATATTAGCCTAGCCTGTGTATCGTATTTGTGCTAGTTTCCCAACCAACTCGTTTGGTCATTGTGCTATGTATTAAAAATGCTTCGAAGTAATTGATTCCTTTTCTATATGGGCCATTTTATACGGATTAACCGGATTTTAAGGTCGTTTGACGAATAGCATACCTATAGATATTGTCATCGTAATGTGAACACGTAGCTAACCTTTTGTTTTATAATTTAATATGGAGTTGTATGTAATGTTGATGAATCATTGTATGTATTATACATAAACTGTACACTAAGCTTGGAACTGAGCCGCCCTTATTAGGGATTGCGGGTCTACACTAAGCCCAGCAGTACGCTGTACATTAGTTGTTAAAATCGGAATCAACCAAATGTATTTACAAATCGATTATATAGAAACGCACATTGTGTATTATATCTACGTAGGTTTTTCATCATACAGTAGTATAGAAGCCATGTTTGATCGTAAGCCGTGTGTGACAACAATTTTTTTAAAGAAGCTAAAAAGAGACCAAGCTCATCAATCTATTTTATGGCGGAATTTTCACAAACGTGGCTTCGAAAATTTCCTCATTGGGAGGAAAGTGAGATTTTAAATACTTTCGTACCGAGCCTCTAGTTTTAAGCGGGATGTGGAGCTGTCTAGAGCTCCATCACTCATTACCACGAAGAAAAAGGCAAGCAACAGAAATGGGGAATGATGGATTAGGAATCTCGTGGTTTAGCATTTTTGAATGACGAAACTGTATCAAACATTGTTAATACTCCAATACCTGTCATTGTAAAATTATGTCAAAAGTATTTTGCAAAAATTACTCCAGTTCTTATTTTTTACTGATAAACCAGCCTGACTTTGATTGTTCCCTTATGTGAGATGCGGAAAGTATTATTTTGTTAGTATCGATGTGAAGACTTAAAATCCTTGTAAGTATAGTTTGAAACTTTTGTTTTTATTAAACGAATCGTTGCTTTGCAATACTTATTTGGAATAGTCGAGAGTATTAGTCAATTACATCCAATTAACACTGCGACAGTAATAGTTATCCAAAGCTTACACTCGTGTAACTGAGGCCAGGCGTAATTGTTCGAAGAGTAAAGTAAGACGTTGTAAATGTTATCATAATTTTATTATTGTGATTAGCTGCTATTTTATAAATGTTTCCTGTCTTAAGCTAAGAGATGATCATTAAATAAATATTAAATTAAAATTATAATGGTGTTTTGTTGTATACATATCCCTTGAAAATTTAAATATGCATTATTCAAACTACATTTTTTTTGTGTAGTAGGTACTGAATTTCAAGTCCCTGAAAGTTCTATTGTCATGGTATACATGTGGTACACCATTAAAGAAGACTATACCTGAAGGTTACTACCAAATACTAAAATGCTATAAAAATACCTACCTACCTTGACTACAGTAATTGTGAATTAAGTATAGTACCTTATTTAGAATTAACGTTTAATTCAGATAGCTACATAATATAATACATTCAATTCACGTTACAAATGTAAAATTCACGTTAAAAACTATATAGAATGTCCAGGAGCTGATATACTGAGGAATAACCTCTTTGATTTGCAAAAAGATATCCTCGCATATACGTAAACTGCAGATCAGTAGAGCTTTTCTATGGTAGTATTTGTAAATATTTATTTTTCAAAATCTTTCATTTTTAAGTTTCGTGGGTAAATTTATCTCAGTTATACTGCTCCATTTTAGACATATAGACATACAGATCTACAATTCTACACCATATTCCCAAGTATATAAAAGAAGAAACTGACTGATTGACTGACTGACCGATCAACGCACAGCTGAAACTGCTTAATTCAATTCAAAAATCATTTATTTCTGAAGGTTTCTGAAATTTTTGTATGTCTGTCTGTCTGTCACGCGAAAACTACTGTACAGATTTTTATGAAATTTGGTATGGAGATAACTGAGTACCTGGGTCAACAACTGGGGTAGTTGTTATTCCCGGAAAGAATTTTTATTTCTTATTCCCACGGGAAAATAAAAAAAAATGGTTAAAAAGAGAAATACGTACTACTATTCCGAAATGATTACACCTAAGAAACTTGAAATATAGAAACCTTACTTTCTGGAAGTAACATGGGGTATTATTTTCCCACGGGAACGGGTCTGACGCGGGTGAATTGTACACCAATAAAAATGTGGTATGTAGGTAGGTGTCTTATACTTAATATGTCGTAGGCAACAGCTATGAAGGGATTTTTGGAGATTCCCACGGGAACGAAAATAAACTCCGTGCAGAGAAACGCCGCTGGGCACCCGCTCGCGCTAGTAATAAAATAAAAAAACTTTTTTTTTAATGATTCATCAGCACATATCAACGGGCATGAATCTCGTCGCAAAAACACGGCGGTATTTCCCATTATCACCGCAGGATTTCCCGGGAACTTTATAAGTAAGTAAATAAAGCTCTTTATAGATAATAGTAAGTATACCTATTACCCATAAGTATTTTGCTCGCTGTTAGTGAGGTGAAAAGTTGTGTGTTCGGCAGCAAAGTTATTCTGCGTCTCGACTTTTGAAACCCTCGCAACGCTCAGGATTAAATATTTGAAACACTCGCTTCGCTCGTGGTTCAATCCTACAATCCTTCGCTTGATTAGGTTTAAATACAAGTACTGGCACCAAAAATCAACTTTGCAGCCTTGTATAATATATAACTATTGTTCCTTATTGATAGTTTCATGAGTAGAAATAGTCGCTCCGTCTGTAAAGATATTACCTTTGCGGTTTATATTAAGTGAAATCTTATTATATGCTAAGTAGGGAACGTACGTTCTCTCTCTCTCTTCCTCCTCGTATTTTTTTTTACTTATTAATATGCTTACATTAAAGAAATACCAATGAGTGTAACATAAACCGGTATAGTATTTTATTGTGCACTTCGAATATATTCGACCATTATTATTATCAAGTAGTAAGATAAGTCTTAAATTTACTTAAGACATGTATTCAAACTAAGACCACAGCTCAACAATATTTCACGAAAACTAAATAAACAATGAGCAAATTAAAACTTTCGTGAGTGACTTTTGCCGCGTGGTTCTGGTACTGTATAATCCCAGTAATTTCCGGGATAAAATGTATCGCAGTTTTAAAGTTAGACCTTCAAATAGTAAACATAGTACCCTAGGGTTGAGGGGTCGAAAATATTCGTTAAAAGTGGATATATCCAGATATAGAATACCTCTGTCTACCCCCTCAGGGGATTAAAGGCTTGAGATTATATATTTATTTTATCATAATCTAATCGGTGCAGCTATGTTGCAAATGCATGGACGTAGTAAATGTATAAATGTGCCCATTCCACTCAAACAACAATATTTTTATACAAACATAATAACAGACAATATTGAAGGAGAATATAGTAGAAATCACCTATCACTAAGTACTTACATAGTATAAATTTAACAAAGTCGCTTCCCGTCTGTATGTCCCTATGTATGCTTAGATCATTAAAACTACGCAATGGATTTTGATTCGTTTTTTTTAATAGATAGAGTGATTTAAGAGGAAGGTTTTAGTATTAGCATTGCACCCGTGCAAAGCCGGGGCGGGTCGCTAGTAATTGATAAAGTAGATTCTAATTAAAACTAAACCATAATCAGTTGCCCAAAATCATACCACTGCTCAATGCTTATCACAGTTATCACCATAAAGTGTCAATCTTTGTCAACTTATAATAAAATCAGTTCTTTTGTGCTTAGCTATCAAGAGTTCTTCAGAATGTCAACTTGAAGACCAAGTATTCAGACTAAAAATCCTGAACGTACCTGTTAACTTTATACTATAGGTACTAGTATATATAATATTAGCGACCCGCCGCGGCTTCGCACGGGTGCAATGCTAACACTAAAACCTTCCTCTTGAATCACTCTATCCATTAAAAAAAACCGCATCAAAATCCGTTGCGTAGTTTTAAAGATTTAAGCATACATAGGGATATAGGGACAGAGAAAGCGACTTTGTTTTAAACTATGTAGTGATTCTACTGCAATCTCTTTTAGTGACTGAAATGCATGTAAAGCTCAATGCAGATTTCGCGAATATTTTCTATCGACACAGAGTGAGATAGCCTAAGCCGCGTTTCCAAGGTACGGTAGGTTCGGATCGGACGGAGTCTTTATAATATTAGTGTAGAAGTGTAGATAACTTTGTGTACCGACATACACGTACAGCCACAGAATAAGTAATAGTACGTACAGCAGCAAGTATAAATTTATTTTTTGGAAAAGCAACATGATGCGGAAGAACGGATCTTACTTTTCCGCCAAATTCGTGTGCCCGACTTTCTCGCGGCGAGGGGACCACAAGTTACATAAAGAACCGGTCTTAAATTTGTGGCAATGCTTGATACACTAGCGTACTAGAATATCAACAAGTGCTATCTACAATACACCTTGTAGGTAATATAATAAACGCAAGACCTTAGTTTGTATAAAAAGAATATTAAAATTAAGTAAGTAACAACTCTTTATTGAATACTAGCGACCCGCCCCGGCTTCGCACTGGTGCAATACTAACATAACACTAAAACCTTCCTCTTGAATCACTATATCTATTAAAAAAACCGCAACAAAATCCATTACGTAGTTTTCAAGATTTAAGCATACATAGGGACATACTGGGATATAGGGACAGAGAAAGCGACTTTGTTTTATACTATGTAGTGATATGTAGTGACTAATAAAAAATGCAATTAGGTAACACAATGATTTAAAAAAAATACAATGGGCGGTCTTATCGTTTTAAGCCAGTTCTTCCAGGTAACCATAGGATGGGTGTAAATGAGATAAAACTTTAATTCTATTTCAGCGATAGTGTAGCTCTACATTGGTGAAAGAATTTTAAAATCGGTAAGTATAGTACTTTTTGAGTTTACAAATCTTTCCTCAATATAGTGTAGAAGAAGAAGAAAGAAGAAGTGTAGATGTAGACATACAAAAATGGGTTTCACAGCATGTCCATAAAACTTTACTTGTAACATCATTTCAAAGAAAATATCTTCGTTTAGGCTTATCTATACAAAAAAATACCCTTTCTACCAATGATTTGTAAAGAGGGATGGAAGTATCTATGTATCTCTTTCACGCAAAAACTACTGAATGGATTTTGATGACACCTCATATATACCTAGTAACATAGCTTAACACGTTCACTGCGTTATGAGGTCGAAAAAGCCACATGCGAGACTTCTCGCTGGTGCGGCAGTCAAAATCACGATCTTTCACTCTGTGCGGGGGGTGACTATATTAATATTTCTATGCGTATGACAAAGACAAATATATAAAATTGCTTCTCTTACGAAGTATATCTTAACGGCGTAGTTAATAAAATATGAGGTTGAATAGGCCTCAAACGCACTGAATACAATTTAATCTCGTACAGTGCGGACTGAGGTCTAAGCTGCCTCAAAAATTGTAGGCCTCATAGCCGCACGGAGTGAGGAGCTAGCGGCGCGCACGCCGCGCTTCCTGGCTTAGTGATGTGAAAAGTTTCGATACAGTGCTCCTGTATCGAAACTCTCTGCTGACTTTTTTACGATTTTTACATTTATAGCTGTAGGTACATTAAGTAGTTGGTTGTCGTATTATGGATCAATAAAACGACAAATTAACGCTAACTTTAAATAGCAATCAGGTTCCAAAAAAAAATTTAAAACATTTATTTTGTGTCCAGTGTAACAGATCTGCTTGCCCTGTTTTAATGAAAAACATGTTGGTTGATCTTTTATAAACACATGTTATAAAAAAAAAACTCATGCCTTCTATCCCCGAGGTATTCCATTATTCCAGGTATGCAAAGGTATTTCATTTCTAGATATAGGTACCCACTTGTCACGAGATATTATAAGGACCCCTAAACGTAAACAAATGTTATAATATTATCGTAACTGCAACTTTCTTTTATTCCCATCTCTAGTCTTGAACTTTATTTTAGTGCGATGTGAGGCAGAAAAGATGTCATATATATTTTTTTCATTTACTCAATACTGAAATGTCATAACTGTAGGCGAAGCTAGATTCAACCTTAGCAACTATCTCAGTATATAATGTTAAAGTTTCAAGCAAATATTGTCACTTTTGAGGTATATTTAAGGTGCTTTTTAAAAACAACATTTTGTGAGGCTGAAAAGGTCTCATACGCACTGCAAAGAAGTTTAACCTTGCCTCGAAAAGACCTCATACGCACTGGCTGAGAGTCCATGAAAAATGGCTTCGCAGCGAACGTGTTAAAAACATCTGAATAACTACTTTTTAATTTGGAACGCGGACAAATTCGCGGGCAAAAACTAGTATTTTATAAATGTATCTATTACCTATAACTGAACTGAGGGTGTACAGAGTAAAAAAAACGACTTCAACCTATATGGTTTTCTCATGGATGCCATTGTCAGAATTGGACCAAAATGAGACCACACGGGAAGCACCAGCTTTCAAATAAAAAAAGAATATCCAAATTCGTTCACTCAGTCGAAAGTTCTGAGATAACAAACATGTCGAATTGAGAACCTCCTCCTTTTTTGAAGTCGGTTGAAAAGGGTTTGCGTTGTACAAAGTTTCCTAAATGACTTACAATGCATCTTAACAGTTAAAGCCTAAAGCTAAAATTCAAAGGGCTTTTCAATATCGCTACGGGATTGCTATATAACTGGTTCCACACAGCCTGGTGAATTGAAAATCTTTTGAATTGTTCATAAGCGCCGCTTACCTAACAGTTTTCATTAAAATTTCAAACCTACTTTTCACTACTTATTTAGAAAACGGCTCTCTATTTGACGGGCCTGTTGGCTCAGTTGGTAGTGCCCCTGCCTTCTGGTCGCGGGTTCGATCCCCGCTCGGGGTCAACATTTGTGTGCATGAACATATTTGTTGGCTTCGTGTCTGGTCGTTTAATATTTATTTAAGTATGTTAATCAGTTGTTTAGTACCCATAGTACAGGCCCCGTCTAGTTTGAGACTAAAAAAACCGTGTGTGAATTGTGTCCCACAAATTATTATTATTATTATTTATTTTGAATAAGTATCCATAAGTTATGTTAACTGTGTAAACCACAGGGCTCGCTCACCAATACCGTAATATCACCGACAATCCATCAAACAAGTGATTTCGACCGGCACCATTTCCTATCGCTTGCATTCCCTATAATCTCGCATCGACTAGACATGGGGTAGAAGCCCCTTGCACGTGCATTATACTTTTATACTTAACATAGGGGTTACTTTTATTGCCCGCCAGTATAAACGGACCCGTTAGAGTTATTCAAATCCCCTTCGATGATCAGCTGTAGTATAAGGATTGTTGAGGCGCGGGAGGAATAAGGGTTCCCGGTTTTCTGGCCAAGATTAGGTAAGTATCGGAGCGAAATGTGGTTTAATGTATTGCGAAATAAATTGATTTGGTTAATGGCGGATGTAGTTACACTTTGTATTAGTTGTGTTGATTAGTCATTTAATATAATAATAGTAAGAGGAGATAGCTCTGAAGTAAGTCCGCCTCTGATACATGGACGCCCGGGTTCCATGCATGTTGAGGACGTGTTACAAAGACTTATATAGGCATTTACGGCAACGAGAAACTTCGTTAGGAAACTTTTGAGATACGTATAATAGCACCCCGGTCCGGTGATGGGCTCACCACATGTCACGTTTAAGGCTCAGCACACCGTATACACCGCGTATTTTTTTTATGCAATTATTGACCGTATGTCTAAGTCGTTAAGGCTTATATTGAATAGTTGTCTTCAAATGCGCTCCACCGCGCTAGGGGTGTTAGTATGTGTCCGAAAAAACGATAGTTTAAAGTGAGTACGAGAAAATCAAAAGATCTCAGAATTTTAATGCAATTACTTTTTGAATTAGCGTCCCACATTTGAAACTGCATTCGAAAGGTGTTCTTGATCATGCATGTCACTAGCTGTTTCCCGTGATTCCACCCTGGGAAAATTATCATATGTTACTCCCAGAAAACTGAGCTTTCCAGTGGTGAAAGAATTTTTTAAATTGGTCTAGTACTCAAGTACTTTCAGAGCCTTTTTATTACAAACAAACATACAAAAAAACTAAACTCTCCTCTTACTATTACTGTATATTTATTAGTTTTTCATTTTTTTTACAAAAATAACATGACGCTTGCTCTGTAAAACACTCTGTATATCTCTTAATTTTGGATTAAGCAATATACTTAGTCCATATATAAAACCCATTCTGTATAGTCGGTACCTTGTGATGATTGACCTAATTAAAATTTCTTCAATAATTTCTCTAAAGCCCTGTTGACTGATTTATTTATGCTTCGTTGAAGTTTTCTGCTTAGGAAATAGCTGAGAAGCGTGAACGTTCGCTGCAATATGACACAGTTTTTATTATTTTCATGTGCAGCTTTTCAGACTAGAGATATTTCAGAAAATACAGGAAGGAAGAGCGTAGTTTCCTAGCACTAGGACTTCCAATTAAGAATTCCAGTTAGGAGAATAAGTTAGAATCTAAAGTACAGTTTTAAAATTTTACTGGAACCGATTTTAGAACCCAAATCAAAAGTATAGAGTCCATTTAAGATCACTGTTAAGTAGTTACTGTCTATGTTATTTAGTTTCATTGTCGTTCAATATAAAATAGACGGTCCAGCAAATAGACTATTAAATCTTAAATACTCGTAGCAAACCCATTTACAAACTTTTATTTATCGCAGACAAAAAACCGCCGCATTCAACCTACGCATATTAGATGTAGCTAGAGTGATTGACCTCGAAAGTTAATTTATTTATTTACTAGCACACACCCCGCAGCTTCACCCGCGTAGTTCTCGTTCCCGTGGGAATACGGGGATAATATAGCCTATGTTACTCCCTGATAAAGTAGCTTTCCAGTGGTGAAAGAAATATTAAAATCGGTTATAGGTTTAGGCGTGAAAGCGTAACAAATAAACAAAGTCACTTTGACATCCTTATATATCACTATCACTATCACTACATAGTATAAAACAAAGTTGTTAAGTCCTTATGTCCCTATGTCCTTATGTCCCTATGTCCCTTTGTATGATTAAATCTTTAAAACTACGCAACGGATTTTGATGCGGTTTTTTTTAATAGATAGAGTGATTCAAGAGGCAGGTTTTAGTGTTAGCATTGCATCCGTGCGAAGCCGGGGCGGGTAGTTAGATATAAATGTCAAAGTGAGTGGGATGCTGGTTTATAATATTTAGTACTAGCGGGTTTGAAGCGGCGTTGCCGCGTGGATCCAGTTTATTCCCGTTCCCATGGGAATTTACAAAATTCCCTTCATAGCCGTTCCGTACGACGTATAAGATACCTACTTACCATATTTTAAGTTTTTCTTTTTTTAACCAGTTTTTATATTTTCCCGTGGGAATGAGATATTTTCCTGGAATAAAAAGCACCCTAGATATTGACCCGAATACTCAGTTATCTCAATACCAAACTTCATCAAAATCCGCTCAGTAGTTTTTGCATGATGTGCGTGCACAGACAGACAGATAAAAATTTCAAAAACTGGTGTTTTGATATTTACATCGATAACTGTCTACACTACAGCTAAAATTTTTCAAAAATATTTATTTTACAGACACGGCCCCGTTAGAGTTTTATTATATGTATAGACTAGCGACCTGCCCCGGCTTCGCACGGGTGCAATGCTGAATTTTCTTTGCTATAAACCTCGCGGAGCCCGAGACCTTTCCAACGAATGCAAAACCGTGGAAATCGGTTCGTCAGTTCTGGAGTTAAATCGTCAGGAAGGAAAACCCGACTTATTTTTATATAGTAGATTTATTGCATTTATGTTGTTCATATAGTTTAAAATGTCTTTAAGGAAACATTATAAACCTTTTGATTTATTAATTGAATAACATAGAGTAAAAAACCCGACTTCAACATAAATGATTTTCACATGGATGCCATTGTCAGAACTATACCAAATTAAAATGGGACCACACGGGGCACCAGTTTTCAAATAAAAAGGAAAGTAGAATCACAAAAATCGTTTCACCTAGCCGAAAGTAAATGGATCACCTCCTTTTTTGAAGTCGGTTGAAAATTAATAAAATAACTAAAATAGTCGACAGATAGGACTGTACTGGCTAACTAGCTTGCGCATGAGATGGGTCATTGATTTAAAGAGATTATGTATGCAAAAAGCGTAACAGAAAAAGCGCAATTTCTCATACACCTCAATTAGTACATTAATATAAAAAAAATGAAAATATGCTGCAATTGAACTTTAGTTGTGTCTAACCAATTTTCTTAAATATCGATTAATAATAGCACGATTTCCATAGAAAGCAATTTCTAAATTCAGATACGGTAATTCATTTTTGAGAAAAATTTAACACATATTGTAAAATAGCTGAAATCGAATAAGTAGTCGATACTGAACAAACTAATTTCAGGAATTGCTCCTATTCTGTTACATGTATGTATGTATCGAAAAATCTTATGAATCGAGTTCTATGTCATTTAGGTACTTATTCATTCTAAATTGTATTGTAATTTAATAAATTTTGCATTGTTTTTTCACTATCGTATTTTTTTAATGGTTACTTCTTGTATAATTTCAAATATTTTACAAAATTGTGTATGAATAAATTATATTAAGTACTAATATATTATTATACAACCGGCGCATCTATTAGTGTCCTTCACCTAGCCTGCTACTTATGAAATCACAGATCGTGCAAATTTCATTGCATTTTTATATTTCTTTCCAGTAGCAAATGTGGTAGGTATTTAAAAATCATTGTCTGTGAAATTTCACAGGTCAAATCATGTGAAGAAAATAAGTAATTGCGTCAAAAGAAAAATATTTAAAAGTATCAAACCTACTTTCAATTACTGGCTATTGCGAGTTTTAAGTGTAAAATTGGCTTTTATGATATCATCAATCCGCATTGTCGTGCTTGGGTCTTTCCTCACATGATGGGGAAATTTATGGTATGAATAGCCTACACTTTAGAGTACCTACTGTTAGCTAATAAATATCGATATGAGCAACTCTATTGGAACTACGTCTCTACGCGTGACGTCACGAGGAACTGTCAAGAATCCCGCGCATTCTGTCTGACGAGCTAGGTTGTGGCGCGTATAGATAATCGTTATAAATGGTTGCCAGAGTGTCTGAAAGTCTGTAACTTATTTAATTAACCATAATATGAAAGGCTATCGCGTTATTAATTAATTATAGTACTTAATACTACCTACATTTTACGTTGTGCAAAGGTGGTAGAATCCTAATCTTACAAAAATATTATAAGCGTAATATTCAGTTGAGAGCAGTGATAGCCCGAACGGTTAAAGAGCCGGCCGAAAATCAGTGAGGCTCGGGTTCGAATCCTGGCATGTACCAATGATTTTTTCAAAAACTTACGCACATATTTATCACTAGCTCGACGGTGAAGGAAAACATCGTGAGGAAACCCGCAGGTCTCAGAATTAATTCTGAGACATGTGTAAACAGACCCGGTCCGGCGATGGGCTCACCACCTAATCACGTTTAGGGGTCGAATATTCTCGTGAAAAGTGGGTGTTTCCAGAAATGGAATACCTCTGGCTACCCCCTCGGCGATAGAAACGTGAGATTATTTATTTTGTTTTATTTTTATTCGGCCCAATAGTAGTTAATATTCAGTCAAATAGTGCTTAATATTCGGCCGAATATCGAATATTAAAAAGGAAGAGACGGAATATTCGTGACATCTCTACAGCCATGGTTACAATACGTGTAATCAGTATCAAAAGTTATGAGGAAAATTAGTGTAACTATCCGCTATGAAGAGTATATCACGAATTGTTGAAGTGATGACTCTGAATCCTGCTACGTAAATTTAACCGGCCCGTGAGTCATGTTCTCGGGATTATAAATCATTACACTGATTTATCGGAAGCGTAAGTATTGTTCATTATATTCATATCAACCTGTGATCGTGACAATATTCGAAAAGGTTTTATACTAACTTGCACCAACACTAAGCGCATGGGCGTTCAAGGGGGGGTTAGGGTGCTGGACCCCTCTTTAGTCCACGCGTCTACCTCTTTCATCCGTGCTTGACGGGATGTTGTTATAATTTTCAATTGATTGATTCTATAAGCGCTTACATTGCTTTTTTATGGAGGATTATGAAGTCACGGTCGATAACTAATTTATCTTTAAAGCTGGACCTTCCTCCTCCCATGTAGTACAAACTATAGCAACGCCCGCGAATAACGGCCATTAAAAAAACAAAATCAGGAGCTCAAAACCATACTAGATACCTACCAAAGAGGTTGGAAGAAAATCATTTAGGAGAGAGAAACTTTTTCTTTAAATGTCTTTGCTAGATACATTAGGTATGTATCTAGTATGACGGGCCTGTTGGCTCAGTTGGTAGTGACCCTACCTTCTGAGTCGCAACTCGCCGGTCAGCTGACCATTTTGTAAAGAACTAGAAAAAAAATTGCTTACCTTATTAACATTCGTTTTCATAGGACATACTGTAGATGCCGCATTGCGCCTTTCTTATTTCAATGAAGTCCATCTATATCTTCTTCCCCTTTCTACTTTCACATTTATCTCACAGTAGGTATGTATCAACAGAAACAACGTTTGGAGGATGGTTTATATGTATAGCTGAGGCATGGACCGGTTTGGTTTATCTGTATAGTGATAAACTTGACTTGTGATAATAATTGTGATTATCGTGAAGCCGTAATTGAGATTTACTTATTGAAATACTAACGTTCCGAAAAAAGAAGTTTATATAAAACATTACGCGGTCAAGTGTTAATCGGATTCTCCCATGAAGGGTTCCGTACCACCGCACAATATATTATACAACATTTTATAAAATTAAAATAGAACACGTTTCTTTCATGGGGTTTAATATCCTTAATATTTTTTATTTTTGTTACGTTTTGTTATAGCGGCCATTTTTATTAGAAAATATATTTTAATTATCTCTTAAACTGTACAAATTTCAATTGTCTACCTATTATGAGATAGGTACACCTGCTGACAGACAGACAGACGGAGCCTAAGACCCTACTACTAAGGCTCCGTCCCCATTGGTACTCTTTGGGTACGAAGCCTTAAAAACTAGGTAAGTCCATATTATTTTACTTCATACTAAAAGAATTATGTCTACGGTTTACAATATTTGTAAAAGACAAGACGAAACGAAACTAAAACAAAAGATGAAAAAGTAAAAGGTCCCAGTCCAATGCACTTGAAAAGACTTACTCGTCGTTTACCACTGAAAATATATTTCGTAGGTTCCTAAGAAATACCTAGGGAGGTTAATAAAAATATAAGACCTATAGGTATTGGTACCTACCTACCCATAACCTGTAGACTTCTGAACCGATGTTTTAATTCTGCCACTAATTGGGAGCTAATTATGCTATTAATATTTAAAAAATATGATTCATTCGTACTTCAGTTTTGTCTTACCAAATTTCTTAAATAAAGAGCAATAGTAGTACGGATTCCATAGGTAACCCTAAATTCAGTTATGCCAGTTATGCTAATTGATGTTTCGGAAAAAATTAATACATATTAAAAAATTAAGCGTAAAAAATATTTTTTAAAACAAGCTTTTATTTTAATGCGCTAAAAAGAATAAAATAATGTTTTCCATTAAAACTTTGACTATCCTTAAACGTCATTACACAATTTACTATGTAATAAAAGCTTGTCGCGAGATTTAAGTACTCATATTTAAGTAAAAGAATTTTCTTTTCAGACTAAGTAAATATAAGTTTAAGAAAAAAATTTATTCAATCAGTTATAGTTATTAATATATTTACTATATGAGTAGATATATCTCGCGACAAGCTTTTATTACATAGTAAATTGTGTAATGACGTTTAAGGATAGTCAAAGTTTTAATGGAAAACTTTATTTTATTCTTTTTAGCGCATTAAAATAAAAGCTTGTTTTAAAAAATATTTTTTACGCTTAATTTATTTTTTACTTTTTAGTTGGATTTAGAATGACGTCACATGGCTAACCATGCATATATACAAAAGTACTCGTAAAGACAAATCATACGAGCCCAAACTCGATGTGGTTGTGTCGTTTAATTACCTAGTTCCCATAGCCATCTTCCAGCTCCATCATCAGACCCTGGTTACCATCTAATGCCAAAGTACTCGTCAAGACGAATCATACGAGCCCAAACTCGATGGGATTATGTCGTTTAATTACTGAGTTCCTATGGCCATCTTCCAGCTCCATCATCAGACCCTGGTTACCATCTAGTATTAAAGTACTCGTCAAGACGAATCATACGAGCCCAAACTCGAGGGGTTTACGAGTAGTCATTGAGGAGTTGCCACATCCACCTCCTGGCTCCATCATCAGATCAGCTCGGTGGTGCCATAATATTGCATTGTCACCGAACTTACATAAGTATACCAAATTTCAGCTCAATCGGTTGAAGATATCTGCTTCAAAATTGAGTTGCAAGATTCCACCCGAAAATACCTACATAGTTACATACATTGCAAGTTAAATAAAAGCTTTTAAAATAGGTGAAATCGATTAAGTAGTCGATACTGAACAAACTAATTTCAGGAATTGCGCTTATTCTGTTACATATTGTATAATAAAAAATATAATATAAAAAGGACCTCCAGAAAATACCGTCTCGCTACATATCAATCAACGACCTTCCTTCATCTTTCACTTTTTGAGGCTGTCAACCTACATCCAATATTTCTCAGTTTCTCTTAACCAAAGAGGTTTAAATGTCCTATTATATTTAAATCTCTGCTCATAACATATCTAGGTACTTACGTAGGTAAGCTATTTTACCCAATTTATCGAATCTTCAACAAAAGAGCATGTACCTAAGTAGATAAGCAAATAGGACACAATATTTGCCGAAACATTTATATAATATATGTATACAGTAAAAATTACACAAATTACAAATATTTACAGTAAAAATTCAAAGTACCTAAATGAATAATCCCAAAGCAACAAATACAGAATGACGATCAGTTTTAAACCCCATTATAGAGTGACAGAGACAATCGGCTTACATAAAGCAATGATAATAAATAGGTTTCTAAAGTGTAACCTATAACGCTACCTTCGAAAAACATCTGTACAATATGAAAGTTTGAAACCTAAGATGAATAAACTTGGGGGAAAAGGATTTACCTAGTAGAGTATTCAACAACTAGATGTCGCCCTGTCAGCGCTATTCCCTAACTAGCTCCATCTAGTGGCAAGTAAGTGAAAAAAGTTTTCATACTCATAGAAGGCACAACACGCCCTTCTTACGGGCCTCTTCACGCATCTTTTGGACCCAAAGAGATTTAAATACTAGGGCATAGAGGGGACAAAGCCCAAAAAATTTGAAGTCAAAACTTATTCCACAGTGGAATAACTTGAATAAGTCGTCCGAATAACAACTCTCGTTCGTATCTCGCCAAAATAAATAAATATGCCGAGATGCGCCTTGCTAGGTTGCAAATCACGCTACGGCAAAACGCCTGGAAGAGATTTTAGTTTATTTTCGTAAGTATTTTTCATATTTACTCAGAAAAAAGAACAAAATTAATAATTTTCTTATATTCGTTCTAGAACATTCTGCTGATATTGTACATTAACGCCCTCTGCTGTTGAGTAGCTTATACCACTACTTCACTACTAATTAGTGATGTGGTGGTGTTTATCGACTTTTGTTATCGATATTTATTTATTAGGTAGAAAATATAGGCATACTGTTTTTAAGAATACACACAGTTGGCTACTGCAAACTTTGAGAAAGTTTTGACCAAAAAATATGGATACTCGGCCTGAAATTGCCGCTAAGCTGTGGCACTTCTGCAGGCCGGGCATAGCCAAAGAAATGTGAGTGCACAACTAAATTTAAGCCGTACTACTGCCCGAAGAGTTTATTAAAGGTACTTAGAGACTGGCGGCTTCGTTTGTTGTCAAGGAAGACCGCGATCTCGCGTGACAACGTTTTAAGCTAGGGACCGTCAAAACTTAAAACACTAGGTGGCCCGATAGATGTGTCCGGGAGTGTAGTAGGTATAATTGAAATTGATTTTGTTGTATATACCTATCTATACTTTGTCAATACACTGATATTATCGATACCTTGGTATGAAATAGTAACATCTCTTTTAATCAGCGTGACCTCTACCGGTCGATAGCTGAAACAACTTCTAATTGTTTGAATACTTGTTTCAGCTATTGAAATCTAGATACCAGCACTGACGCTTAGGCTTCAAAGTTTTGTATGAAAATATTCCCAATGCCCCCTCTATGCCCTAGTATTTAAATCTCTTTGTTTGGACCCTTTAGTTCGAGTGTAATCCGCAATCCAGAAACGTGTACATGCTTCTCACAATCTTCATAAATAATAAGCAATGCAATGGACGCGAATACAACACTATGGTCCTTTACTTGAATAAGTAATGGCAGCACAACGGCAGTGAAGATTTGGAATGAACTGAGATACAAAGATATATACTTAGTCTATATTATTAATCATTGAGTTATTGTTGTATTTTATCAAACACTAGCGACCCACCCTCGCTGTGCTTCGTTTCATGTGACATAAAAATTCTTTTTTCGTTTTCGCTCTTTCCACTACTAAAAATCGCATCAAAATCCGTTGCGTGGTTTAAAAGATCTAAGCGTTCCCGCGGGAAGGGACTTTGTAGATATTTTAAAAGATGTCTTCGCGTTTAAGTTTGAGATTGTGTCCTATTATAAGGTGTTTGAAATATGTATGTAGGTAGTTTCCCAATTGGGTGAATATATCCAAACCCGTAGTAGTTATACATCTTCCAATAAGTTACCTGAATAAAGTAATATTATTAATATGCGTGCAAAATAATTAGGGCAGACTTTTTCAACGAAGAGTAATGTAGAGTACCAGGCTTACCTTAAGTTTCAAATGAGTTTTTACTATTAATTCTTAGGATAAAAATACTCCACGCTACAAAATAAATTCAGCCTTAATAATATTTTGGTTGTGATATTATATAGGACTTTTTTTTTGTATAAAATAAAATGTAAAAGTATAATAATCCTCCCATAACGATAGGTAGTTTATCACTTTCATAAGTAGGTACAGTTTTCACTTAAAGTCCTAAATCCCACCATAAATATTTTCATGTAAAATGTTGCCAAGTCGAGACCATATGTGTCGAACTGTCAAAAAGTTATCAAGTCCCACGTAGACCCGAGCTTGTAGCTCTAAACTTCACAAACTCTACACGTTAGCCAAAATATGTGGCTCGGCCATCTTGGCGGGTTCACTACCGTGCCTCCAGATAACAACTTAAATATGAGTAGCGCGAAACGCCAATAACAACATCAATATTTAAATTTCTATTTATTGATTCAATTTGAATTTGAACTCACAATAAAATGCAGCACAGTAAACACAAAAAATATTCAAACCATTTATTACTTATTTATTACAATACGTGAAACAGTGAGTGGGAAGGTACATAAACCAGGGATCTTACTACGAACATCGAATATACTGACATTACACAAGTATTAAAGTGTCGATCGGGCTCTTTGAAAAATACACTTTCGAATACGACGAGAGTTGATTTTGAGCAAAACTCTTGTTAAAAAAATAAATGGTCGGCTTGTTATCCGTAGTAAAAATACACAGCGGTTACTTGATGCAGGATTAAACTTACGTTATACACAGTGAGTAACTTACGTAATGCCATACGTACGACAAGCCACGGGCGGGCGTCTACTGGCGCCTCTTTCGTTGCGGTGCCACGTCCACTAACGCCATCTTTCTTTCAGGTCCACAAACTATCCATCTACTAACGGGAGCCATGCTACGACATCTATGATTCTCATTTTGTACTTCGCTGGTGTTAGCAGCGCAACAAAATAGGTGCAACAAAGAACGCCGTGACGCATCTGATATGACTTCCTTTATGTAGTAACGCCACTACACCCGTAAACAAATAGAAATAGTGTATATAAATTAGCTTATGTAACAAATAAGCTTAAGTATATAATACTGAGGCAGAATTACATCTTAACTACGGCGTAACATTAAGGTGGTACGTGGGATTAGACACGAGCGTAAGCCCTTAATTTACGGACGAATGCGATATATAATTATATTTTGCTTTATATCTATGTATCTGACGCTAAAACATCTATATAATGTATTACTTTTTGTACATCTACTTATATAATAACGTACATACACTCACTTACTAAGCTTAATCGCCGTTACCGAGTACCCAAGGTGTGCACACAACCGTTTGCCGAAACTGAAGTGCCCGTCCCCTCGAGTTCTGACTAGATTACAAGCGCTGACAGTGTACGCCGGGTTCTATATCAAAAATGTCAAAATTTAGAAAACACACGTTGAGTACACGGCTCTCTTTCACGTCGGGAACTACGAGTATTGTCCCGCGGGCGAACGGAGAAGGGGTAGGATACATGTTGCCTAAGCGAGTGAAAGAGACAGATTACCCAGGGCATATAGACCACAAAAATATACGAGTCATTCCACGTAAATTTGTAGTACAGGCATAGATAGCATAGTATAGTGACTAGAAGATTGCTACAAGTATGGAAAGCGTTCACCCGCGCCGGCTATGCCGCCCGTCCCTTTGCTAAGTACACATTAATTATTAAAATATATTTTCGCATTTTATTACATAAAATTCACGTTATGTTCTACCTACGTTAGAAAAGTAAAGGAAAGCGGGTTTAGAGAGTAATTTAGGTTTCAAATTCGTACGCGGAGCCTATATACACAGCGTACCATGGACGTTTGTTCCACCGCCGCGGGTAATAACGTACAATGGACGGTCGCGTATGACTAAACGGTAGTATACTATACTGAGATCAAGAATGTCTTATATAAAGGAAATGCCTCGGAATTGTTAACTTAGAACATGTACATTGGACATTATCACCCGGGCCGCGGCATCGAAAACTTAATTTAAAACACTACAAGGTGACACTTATGATTTCTAGGACACTAGACAAAAAACTTATGTCTAATCTTAAACAAACAATAAATATTTTGGTGCAAAAATTAACGAAAATAATAATTAAATCATATCACTTCCTATTATTACTAAAAGTACTGTTGACTGTCCGCGAGATGTCGCAAAATAAATAAGTTTCCACTAATCACACAAGCTTCGAAACAAATGAATGGAGTTAGCCCCACCAAGCCTGCGTCATCGTTATCAATAGTCATAGATAGGTACGTTAACACACACATTCATTCCATAAAGAATTCATTAGAGGATATTATAGATACATTGGGGGTGTAGGGTGCAAAACCACCCTGTCTCTACGGGGCGTCTACCACACATCACAAATAATCAGAAAGTATATCTATCCCTGCCAACTGAATAGTTATGTAGTATTGTTGCACTAGTGATGCTAGTGATGAATTAACATCCCTATATCCGGCTCGAAGGACCATGTTCATTTTTGTTTTTTTATTTATTACAAGCGTTAATATCCGAAAGCGTTTACGGAGCAAGGTCAACCATTCTATGATTAAATTCATACTTTACAACTTCAATCATGGTCATCTCACGAAGTTTTGAAGTCTTGGGTAGTAAATTTTTGTTCTGTTCAATATGAGTTTCTGCAGTAGGTACTAATATTTCTCCAAGCACAATATTTCCACCTGCTACCAACGCTCCCTAGTCTAATACAGGACCACATAGAGTATAGTGCCGTTCCGCCCTATCACTGCAATAATCATAATCAAACGACGCTACATATCACCCCGTGGCATACCCAATTAAGACTAGGATAACCAACACTCTTCAAGCCATCACAAGTTAACTATTCAGTATCATAGGGAATTAAGAAGCTATCGCCGTATGTTTTCAACTCCTAAGTTTTTGCCATCTCGCTTCTTTTACGCTCGGTAGGGATTAGAAGTAAGAAAGCAGGTTGGTGGGAGCTAGTGGGGATTTACTCCTTGACTTCAAAGTATTTGTAGGTGGGATTCTCGTAGCCGTTGATCTGCATGTTGGCCACGTGTCGCTCCTCAGGGGTGGGGGCCACGGCGCCAGTCTGTTCCACCTGAAATGCCACCAAATCAAGATATAAAGGGTACAGCAATAGATATGACATTGAGCTGCCCAATACCAATCAGCTTGTAACAGACCACTGCCGAGTTATGAATGAATTACTAAATTTGTCTCTTGACATTAAGCAAAAATTACATAAAAAAGGCTACTATAAAATTAAAGACTACTTAGTAGACTAACATGCATGGGATTAACTGACTCGACGCTAAGTGAGGCTATTAATCATAATTATTATTGTAAACCATATTTATTCGTAAAACATGAGATTAAAAAGAGCTGGTCGGTGGAGATGGACTGCTGTTTATATTTAGGCAATTTTCATGAGCGAGTTTAGTGTGCCTTGTTATTAGACTATTGACTATTCTAAGTGTAAATATTATTACTTTCATAAAATACATTTTCTTTCTTTCTTCCTATGGGTCGTTCCTCGCATTGTAATAATAGTTGTGGACTGTTACATAAAACATCGTGAGGAATACGTTGGTTAATAAAAAACAAAAGACAAATGGTCTGGATTTGCGTATTAAAAGAGGGTAATATACGTAGAGCCAGACCATCCAAATAGAGGAAGGCACAAGACGAGAGGCATGGCATGCATTAGAAAAGGGCAATGTTATGTAATGGACTGCTAAAGGCTGGAGCGGAAGAATATACTTCTACTCGTAGAATATAACTTTATTGTCCACTGTGTACATTTTTTTTTAATGATAAAAAGGGGGCAAACGAGCAGACGGGTCACCTGATGGTAAGTGACGTCCGTCGCACATGGACACCTGCAACTCAAGAGTCACAACTGCGTTGCCGACCTTTGAGGTGGGAGTAGGGGGAGGGGAGGGGGAGGGGGGATTGGGGCGTCCGGTTACCTCACTCACTTAACGAAACGCAATGCATTGCTTTACGCTGGTTTTCTGTGAGGCCGTGGTATCACTCTGGTCGAACCGGCCCAAGCGTGCCGAAGCATGGCCCTCCCACGTCAAATACATACATACATACAATACGTACATATAAATATGTGCACATAGTGGAATTCATAAAAATAATAGAAACTCCTTATCGGTAAAATCAAAGGATGATTATCATGGTGGAATTTATCGTTTTCCCAATGGAGAACAAAGCCTCAGCGATCCTGCTAGACCTTAGCCTCCCAAGCCAATAAAATAAAACACAATTGATTTTTAATTGTTACGGTGCTTATTAAAACCGCGCGGTGCTCGACGAATTAATACTCACTTGTACGAAACCTTGCGCAGCGGGAGCGCGGTCGCGGCGACGCGCGACAGCGAGTGCGACGCATGCAGCGGCGGCAAGCGCTGCACCTCCCACGCACAGCGCCGGGTACAAGGCGCCCGCGCCGGTGCTGCCGCCACCAGGCCCGCCACGGAGGGTGTACCCCTGCGTACGCGCAAATAACGACTATCTTAGGTCAAATATATTATATATAGAAAGACGTAGATATGTTACTAGAGCACGGAAAATGAGGCCGACAAATGTAGTTAATTAACCACATTTTATTTAGTCGCAGTGTATTTCAAGTCGTATTTTAAGCGCAACTCTCAACAGATAGTTCTCTTTTTCTTTATTATTCGTTCCGTATCATCTTTCCCCGTCATTGTTGTATCCTATAAATACGCTAAGAAGTAAGTATGTACATGTTGTAGCACACTCGTAGGAGTCGTAGGGGATCAATTTTCAAACGCGAACAGTATGAATATAACTCATCCTTACTTTATTATCTTTGTCTTAGGTAGTGTTAGCCCATAAATATCGATTCGGGCAACTCTATTGGAGTTACGTCTCTACGCGTGACGTCACGAGGAACTGTCAAGAATCCCGCGCATTGTGTCTGACGGGCTAGGCTGTGGCGCGTCTAGTTATTTGATATAAATGTTTGCCAGAGTATCTGAAAGTCTGTAATTTATATAATAAATCATAATAAGAAAGGCTATCGAGTTATTAATTTATTATAGTAATAGTAGGTACATAGATACATACAAAATCTCAAGCCTATTACCCGGGTAGGTGGAGACAATAGACTGCCACTTGGCAAGTCTCTCGTACTCCATCCACATCCACCAAACGACTTATGCATGCTCGTCGGTTTCGGGTACTCTTTATTTGGCCTTTTCTTCAATACGTCGTCAATCTGGATCATCGATCGATGTAGGTACGCCTACTGCGTCTAGGTCGTCCTCTACCGATTTGCCCATTCACAACACCCTTGTATATTTGTCTCTTTAAGCGACTTTCATTTATCCGCTTATGTCACCAACGACTATCAATATCTCCCGAAGGCTTAGTCAAGCGACTTTTTTATTTTTGAGAACGGTATTGACTAGAAATTTCTTCATAAACTAAACATTCTACAGTGAGTTGTCCTTTCTGTGTAGTATTAGGGTGTTGTACCGCGTCTCACCTCTCCTCAACGCATAACAGAAAAATCGCAATTCCTCATACACCCCGTTTAGTACATTAATATAAAAAATATATGATGCAATCGAACTTTAGTTGTGTATAACCAATTGTTTTAAATATCGATTAATAATAGCACGATTTCCATAGAAAGCACTAAATTCAGCTACGCTAATTCATTTTTGGGAAAAATTTAACACATACTAAAAATAACTGAAATCGAATACGTAGTCGATACTGAACAAACTAATTTCATGAATTGCGCTTATTCTGTTACATGTTGTATAACTTACAGGCTGCGAGTGCTGGATTTCATGCTTGAGGGAGTGCGCAGGCGGCGGCGCCAAGTCGGCGTGCGCGAGGTGCGCACTCAGGCCCTCGCTTTCCGTCTGTAAAGGTATAAACAAAAAATGTTTTCTTTAGTGACGTGTTACCTTTTTTTAATCAATTCTTACCTAATACTAAATTGCTGTGTTACATCTGTCGTATTACGCTATACAGGAGGAGATCTTCTCCAAACATCATTGTCATTAATATAAAATCTAGCTTGTAATACGCCATTTTGAAATGATTTGTTTAACATGAGTTTTGAACATGTTTTAAGGTTTTCATATTGACTTATATTATCTCTATTACTATTTAGATGATTTACCTCGCTGGTAGATCGGCGGCTGGAAGTTTCGGCTTCAGTTTCAGCAGTCTCGCTTTCAGGGGCATCGGTCACTGTGCTCGTAATCACTTCCTGTTGACGGAGGAGACAATGTTATGTTAATAATAATACATAATCTCACGCCTTTTATCCCCGAGGGGGTAGGCAGAGGTATTCCATTACTGGATATACCCACATTTCACGAGATACATTGGACCCCTAAACGTGATAGGTGGTGAGCCCATCGCCGGACCGGGTCTGTTTACACATATCTCAGAATACATTCTGAGACCTGCGGGTTTCCTCACGATGTTTTCCTTCACCGTCGAGCTAGTGATAAATATGTACGTAAGTTTTTGAAAAACTCATTGGTACATGCCAGGATTCGAACCCGAGCCTCACTGATTTTCGGCCGGCTCTTTAACCGTTCGGGCTATCACTGCTATTATGTTAATTAGTAGGGTTTGTTATTCGAAATTTCAAACATTTATTTAATACCTTCAAAGAACAACATAATTTGAACAAAATGAACAGATTTTACTTGTAATTCCTACGTGACAGGTGACAGTGTTCATTCGAAAGCTAAGAAACTACTAAAGATACCCGGTATAACTAACTCCCGGCATTTTACTCTTACCAAATGTTAGCTTTTGTATTTTTCTGATAAAAGACAAGGATAAGAGTCAGTGACAAAAATTTGTCTACTGTTTTGTCACGCTCTTCCTCTAGCGAATACTAGACATATACACGATTTTATTACTACGCGCTCATGTGGTGTGGGTGGTACTGGTATTCCACTGGTCAAATTTCTTAGTCCAATCTTTTAGTCGGATATTAAATCAAAGAATAACATTTATTTACAAAGAAAATATACATTAATTTACAATAATTACAGATATATTAATTGAATCAAATATATTAATCATAAAAAATCTAGCTAAGACATTTAAATATGGATAATAAAGTTTTTATTATTATTATTATTTAATGAATGCGTCTTGATCAAAGTCCCAATATATAAAGTAATTTGACCTTTAGCTAGACTAGTGATGATATTGTCTCATCAACTGGCTCAGTTGGTAGTGACTCTGCCTTCTGAGGGCTGAGGAGGCCGCGGGTTTGATCCCCGCTCAGGGCCAACATTTGTGTGCATGAAAATGTCTGTTGGCTTCGTGTCTGGGTGTTTCATATTTATTAAAGTATGTTTATCATTTGTTTAGTACCCATCCCTGCCTAGTTTGGGACTAAATACCATGTGGGAATTGTTTCCCACAATTTATTCATTATTCATAACTTACAGTAGTAGTAGTCTCCTGAGTATAGATGGCGCGAGTGGTGAGATCACGTGGGGTGACGGAAGATGGCGGCGCGGACGGCGAGACTGAGGGCGAGGGCGAAGGGCTGTGCGTGCTGGGGGCTGCTGTCGTCTCCTCGGGCTCCGTCTCACTTGCCTCGTCATCTGCCTCTTCAGAATCCTTCACGCCGTTGGAAGTCTGGAACAAATACTTTAATTACTAATCCACCTTTTCACTAAATAATCTCGAGGGTTTGAGTTTGGAGCTAGTATTTAGGTTATGGTAAGTTGCTCTAGCGATGAGCTCATCACTTGTGACGGTTAAAGGTCCAAATATATACCTACTGGTTAAAAGTGGGTCTTTCCAGGAATGGAATACCTCTGACTTGGCCTTCCAAGGGGGTCTTCGAAAGGCCTTATCCCCTATCGATCAAGTCCAGGCATAAACGTCTAATAACCTTGACAATCGGCCCTGCTTAAGTCAACAAGCATCCAGCTACCAATGAAGCACATACACGCTTAGGTTCAGAATTTATCAAAATACCCCTTTCGCAAAATGTTCCTTTCCCTAAATGGCCCTGTACACTAATGTCCTTTCCCCAAAATTTACCTTTTCAAAAATGTTCCTTCGCCAAAATGTATTTTCCGCAAAATGACCCATTCCACTTACCCTGGTCCTCTCGTTCTGGATGTCTTGCCGCTGCCGGGTCCTCTGATCCCGCTTCACGTTGAGCTGCTCGCGAGCAGCCTGCTCCCTCTGCACTTCAGCCTCGATGCGGTCAAGCAGCAACTCTTCAGCTTCAGGGGTCATCGACATCAGGGACACCGCCATATCGTCCTTGGATTGCATGGACTGGAAATTTTAAACGTTAGTTTCTGTCAAAGAGATTTAAATACTAGGGCATAGAGGGGACAAAGCCCGAAAAATTTGAAGTCAAAACTTATTCCACAGTCGAATAACTTGAATAAGTCGTCCGAATAACAACTCTCGTTCGTATCTCGCCAAAATAAATAAATATGCCGAGATGCGCCTTGCTAGGTTGCAAATCACGCTACGGCAAAACGCCTGGAAGGGATTTTAGTTTATTTTCGTAAGTATTTTTCATATTTACTCAGAAAAAAGAACAAAATTAATAATTTTCTTATATTCGTTCTAGAACATTCTGCTGATATTTTAAATTAACGCCCTCTGCTGTTGAGTAGCTTATACCACTACTTCACTACTAATTATTGATGTGGTGCTGTTTATCGACTTTTGTTATCGATATTTATTTATTAGGTAGAAAATATAGGCATACTGCTTTTAAGAATACAAACAGTTTAATAAATAATATAAGGTACTTAGAGACTGGCGGCTTCGTTTGTTGTCAAGGAAGACCGCGGTCTCGTGTGACAACGTTTTTAGCTAGGGACCATCAAAACTTAAAAAACTAGGTGGCCCGATAGATGTGTCCGGGAGTGTAGTAGGTATAATTGAAATTGATTTTGTTGTATATACCTATACTTTGTCAATAAACTGATAATATCGATACCTTGGTATGAAATAGTAACATCCCTTTTAATCAGCGTGACCTCTACCGGTCGATAGCTGAAACAACTTCTAATTGTTTGAATACTTGATTCAGCTATTGAAATCTAGATACCAGCACTGACGCTTAGGCTTCAAAGTTTTGTATGAAAATATTCCCAATGCCCCCTCTATGCCCTAGTATTTAAATCTCTCTGGTTTCTGTCATTGACTTCTCCACCAGTCGCAATTGTCTACATATTATAACAATGACCTCCTCGTACAATTTAAGCGATAATAGGTAGTTTAAGCTATTGAGTTGACAGCAGTCACTATAGTCGAAATCAGGTTACCCTCAAAAGCAAACAACGAATATAATATTAATTTTAGGAATTTGAAGGATCTTGGGGTAATAAAAGATTTTAAAATGTTATTATTTGCAGAGAAATCTCATGGAGTGAGGATTAAGAATATTGGTTAGACAAACCTGGACATAGTCTTCAATAGCAGTTCCAATGCTGGCATAAAGGTGCGGGCGGCGGCGGAGCGCGGTCAACGCGCGCTGTAGGGCGCGGTCGGCGTCCTGCACCAAGATTGCTCATACTTATTCTAAATGCAGAGGTTAAATAAACCATCTCCTAATCATTATTTCAACTAAAATATATCACGACAAACTTATCCTGAACACTTGTATTGAAGCAATTGTCAAGGGAATTTAGTAGCTATATATTTACCTATCATCGGGAAGTTCAATCGTAATACTGTTATTCAATTTGGCAGGTTAACGTTTTATTACAGTCTTTTAATTCAACGACAATGGATGTGCAATAGATTTTATTTTCTGATTTTATTAAAGCCTACTAATATTCTAGTTGATCATGAAGCTCATTTCATCATTATCTAGATCATTTTGAAAATGAACAGATTTTATTTATCTTTTTAAATTGTCTGACTTTTGTTTTGGTTGTTGTATGTCTGTGTATTGGGTAAGAAAATTATTATATAATATATCTTATATAAAAAAATACTTATTCTATTCTAAGCAACATCCAATCCATCTGGAACATACACTACCATAATAATATATGGCTCTAAGTTTATTTCATCAAAATATTTATTTAATTTTTTACCAAAAAGAGCTTATACGAGTATTGTGGAAGTTAGACTATTGAGTTCTCTTTAAGAATAGAAGTGTTATTTCTTGTATCGTTCTATTTAAGCTTCTGCAAGTAATGTCACCTGTAGTCGGTCGGCAGCACTAGCTCGTTCGGCAGCGGCAGCTTCACGGCCCGCTGCGGCAGCACGGCGCCATGCGGCTAGCGCACCACTCCTTTCCGCGGCCAGTGCTCTTACAAGACGCTGCAAGCACTTCTGGACTCGGTGGGCCTGGAGAATTCAACAATACTGATTGGTGGAGAATACAGAACGTCACGTTCAGTTGTGCATTGAAAGATATTCATAGAACATCTCGACACAGTCAAGGTAATATAAATATGGGTTGCGAATCAGTCATTATTATGATGTGCGTTAATAAAAGGGTCTTTCTCTCGATGTCGTACAGGTGGTGTTCAAAGATATTAAAGTAAGGATGAGTTATATTCATACTGTTCGCGTTTGAAAATTGATCACCTACGAGTGTGCTACAACATGTACATACTTACTTCTTAGCATATTTATAGGATACAACAATGACGGGGAAAGATGATACGGACCGAATAATAAAGAAAAAGAGAGCTATCTGTTAAGAGTTGCGCTTAAAAAGAAAGAAAAATTCTGGAGTTAGAAAATAAATTAAAAATATCTAGTACAATTCAAGACCAGTACCTATTTGAAAACGAGAAATTGAAGAACCGAATATTGCATTTAGAAAAAAGGATAGCAACTCTGTCAAAAATATGCGCTACAACGCCTAAAACACCAATTAGTAATATACAGCCATCCCAAAAGAAAAAACGCTTCACGAATCTTTTGGAAAAACAAGATGTTCTTGACAATATCAGGTGTGATCTTAATATTCACGGGTTTTCATCATCATCACCTAAGAAAACGTCTATGAAGCTCCACCGTAAGAGAACTAATTGCATAAATAAAGCTTACGTGCAAAACTCAAGTCAAGAGGAACCTGATCCGGAACTAGATTCTGAGCTAGAATCGTCACAAGAATCACCTTCAAAACTAAACATCTCGACGGTAGATCGGACGGAAGAAGAATTGCTCGTACTACAGAGCCTTCAGGAAAGGATAAAAGATTATGAAAAAAAACTTCAGGAGGCAGCGGAAGAAATTAAACATTTGCAAGATAAAATTGTATACATGAACTATAAAGAATATACTAAAAATACGTTTTATAATCATAATGAAAGTGCGAAAAGTATTAGTAACTCTAGACTTGCCAAAATATGTATAGTGAGTTCCAATACAACTAATAACATTTTAGACATAGCTCGTGAAACCTTTGTCAACAAATTTAAAATTTGCCATCACTTATACTCTAATATGGGAACACAGCAAATGTTACAAAGTATAAATAACATTATTCAGAACTGTACTAAAGAGGATTACTGTATAATTATGCTAGGTGAAGAAGATTTTCACACTACATGCAATTATATTGAATTGGTAAAAGAAATCCGTAATATATTATCAACAATTACTAATACAAATATACTGATTTGTTTACCGACTTTTAAAGTTGCCGATTGGCACAAAAGCATGTATAATTGGAGGGTGGAAAGTTTCAATAATCTTTTATATTTAGATAACTCATCGCATTATTATGCATATTTACTAGACTCCAACTTAAATTTAAAATATGATAGAGCAATGTTCAGGGCGACAACAGGAAAATTAAACAACAATGGAATGAAAACCATTTTTAAAGATATTTATAAATTGATTGCCAGTATAGAATATGTCGAAGTCGAAAATCTGGAGAATTCTAAAAACAGTAACAATTGCAATAGTGAGTTTGAAGACAAGCCTATGTTTTTTCGATAAGAAACTAAACATAATGCATCAAAACATGGCAGGTTTAATAAATAAAGCAGATGAATTGACTGTATGGTTAGATGATTTTTCCCAGAATCTAATGCCTATCGACATAATCTGTGTAACAGAACATTTTATTAAAAAAGGGTTTGAACAGTTTGTGATGGTTCCAAATTTCGAATTGGCAGCCTGTTATAGTAGAAAAGACAGTCAAAGGGGAGGTTCATGTATACTTATTAAAAAAGGACATAAATGGACCTTGATACCAGAAATTCAGGAATTGTCTATATCTGGCATAATTGAATGTTCAGCAATAGAATTATTAGACCAAAGGATTGTTCTAGCTTGTATCTATAGAATACCTTATAAAACAAGGCAAAATTTTACCATATTCTTTGATAGATTTGAAACGATCTTACGAGTGTTATGTAAAAAATGTAAATCTAAAAATGACTTAATTATCATGGGGGACATTAATATTGATACATTGGTAAAAAATAATATTGTATTTGAATATGAATGCCTGCTATCAAATTTTAACCAAAAGCAGGTAATAAAGCAACCTACGAGACTAAAAAGCAAAACTTGCTTAGATCACATTGCACATAATTTGCGCAAGAAATGTAGGACTATGGTGAAGGACTTAGCTTTGTCGGATCATACAGCACAGATTCTTAGTGTTCCCGTTAAACAAATCTGCACTTTAAATTGTTGGAAAACTAAGCGACGCGATTACAGTAAGGAGAATATAACCAAATTTAAACAATGTATCGAAAACTATAAATACTTAGATATAAATGACAATGATGATCCTAATGAAGCATATTCAAGTTTTATCACTCACCTGCAATTGTTTTATAATCTCTGTTTTCCTGTGAAAGTAGTACAAGTTAAAGCTAACATGTCTTCGAAATGGATCTCGAAAGGTATTAAAACCTGCAGTAAAAATAAAATAGATCTGCTTTGGAACTACAGACATCACCCAAACAAACAAAATAAAATTAAACTCAAAAATTATTCGAGTCTATTTAAAAAATCATAAAATTCACGAAACGGTCACAAAACATACAAAAAATTAAAAACTCTTGTAATAAAATGAAAACTACTTGGGATATAATAAATAAAACAAAACTGAACATACCAAAAACAAACATATCTAAAATAACTACGAACAATGTAACTCTAACAAACCCACAAGATATAGTAGATTCTTTCAACAACTATTACATTGATAAAATTCAACCGACAAATGGCTCTCAAAGTATCAATACAACTATAAATTTAAATAAACAGAGTAAATCAATGTTCATGTCCCCGAGCACACCACATGATATTCTAAAAATTATAAAGTCACTAAAAAATACAAATAGTGTTGGTTCTGATGACTTATCAACAAAAATAATTAAATCTGTCGCAGAAGATATCAGTCGACCGTTAAGCCATATCCTTAATATATGCATTCTTAAGGGCGTATACCCAGATTTGTTGAAAACAACTATAATAAAACCGTTATTAAAAAAAGATAAGAGTGAATTATTAGAATCATACAGACCTATTGCGATGATACCAATTATTTCAAAAATATTTGAAAAGTTTATATCTAAAGAACTCTACATGTACCTGGAAAAGTTTAATTTATTAGTACCGGAACAAAAAGGTTTCAGGAAATCAAAAACCATTAATATGGCTATTTATGATTTAATGGAAAGAGTAATAAGTAGTGTTGACAGACGAATACCAGTCTGCTCTATATACTGTGATATGACACAGGCATTTGATCATGTTGATCACACTATATTAATGAAAAAATTGTCTGCCTACGGAATCAGAGGTAATATAGCAAAACTTTTTGAATCCTATCTGACGGACAGAGAGCAGTACACACAGATAACACGTATAAATGTGGGGAATAAAACAGAGGAAATATTCGTCTCGCACAAAAGAAAAATATGTTTCGGTGTTCCCCAAGGAAGTGTGCTTGGGCCACTATTATTTATTATATATATAAATGACCTGCCTCAAGCCACAAATAACCACATTACACTATTTGCAGATGACAGCACAGTAACAATACAATGTAAAAATAAAAATTCATATGAAAATGACATTACAACAGCTTTAAACAATGTAATAAATTGGCTGAATAGAAATAACCTACACATTAATTTAAATAAAACCCAGCTCATATCATATAAACAACGAACAGACACAACGGCTAAGATAAAGGTACGATACCAAAATGACTGTCTGGATGAAACGGAAACTACAAAATTTCTCGGGTTACACATAGATAGTAGGCTAAATTGGAAAACACACACTGAAATCCTTTCTAAAAAACTAGGTTCTTCAGCGTTTGCTCTGTTTAAACTTGCTCCTACACTAAGCATTGAAGCTTTATTATCAGCGTATTACGGTCTGGTGGACTCCCATTTAAGATATGGCATTATATTCTGGGGCAATTCTACGAATAGAGAGTTAGTATTTAAAGCCCAAAAACGTTGCATACGGTCAATCTTTAGACTGAAATCAACAGACAGTTGTAGGCCATTTTTCCAAAAATATAAAATTTTGTCTTGCCCCTCACTCTATATCCTAGAATGTGCCTTATTCGTCAAAATGAACCCAAACATATTTCCAAATCTCTCTCATGTGATAAATCGAAACCGCAGAGATAATTATATAGTATGTTTACCCGGGGCCAGAACGGCCCTTAAGCGTAAAAGTGTACTCTGCATGGCACCCACATATACAATAAACTCCCTCAAAACCTAAGGAAATCCAGGACTGAGTTATTTAAGAAAGCACTAAAAAAGTTTTTGGTTGAGAAGTGTTATTATAATGTATCCGATTTTTTGAGTGACAAAATTATTATATAATTATTAGCAGTGTAACATATTATATCATTGATTATTAGTATGTAATTTTTTAATCATTGTCGTAATTTATTAGCCTCTTTGTACAATCTGCAATTTTAGTTTAATATTAGTAGGTATGTACCATAATTGATTTGACATTTTTTACTTTATTTGACATTATTTTTATGTTTTTATTACAATGTTAATTTATATTCATACGCCAGCAAAATGGCAAATTATGTTGGAACTCTCTGTATGACATACCATCTATGTATCAACACACATAATAATGAATAAATGTTTGAAGTTTAAAATATAATATAATACAATGCGACTAAATAAAATGTGGTTAATTAACTACATTTGTCGGCCTCATTTTCCGTTCTCTGGTAACATATCTACGTCTTTCTATATATAATATCTTTGGTTATGTTACAGAATGTTACTCAAACACAAAACTCTGATTGAGGTCAGACAGAAAGATGCCATGATACATACCTACGTCTCATAAAGCAGTGAGTGCAGTGCTCAAACGGCACTTGCTTCAGTTAAGTCACAGTCAAAATGTTTTTATTGAATGTAGGGGCTTATAAGTCTACTTATTGAAAGTTATTTTAACTCCTGCTGTTAAGTTCTGCAATACCACTTTAAGACTCGAAGATGTAAGTCAAAATGTGAATACGTTCAATTTCTAACAACCCGTGTATCTGAAAATACGTAAATTTTTTCCTGAGCTGATAATATGCTTTTAGCTTTAGCTAGATACTCATTTAGAGAGAGATGGAGAAGTCTCGCAAAAGCCGCAACTGATATATCAGACGACTCATGGCCACGACCACCAGGAGAGCATGACTAAGAAGAAAAAAGTACTTACGTTAGGTGGTGTGTCGCGCAGGGAGCGAGTGTAGCAAGCGAGTGCCGTACGGCGGCGCTGAGCGAGATGTGCGAGTACTCGCTGCTGATGCAGAGCAGCCAACCGTCGCCTCTCTGCTACGCCTTCCTCCTCCAGAGACTGTGGAGAGAATTGTTGGTCCTCCGTTAAAATAGATAATAGCTTCTATAGGCGGTGAAGCGGCAGCAGAAAGTAGAGTTAAAGATCTAAAGTACCAAGGTCATTTACTTAAAGATAATCCTAACATAGACCTAGGTTAAAAACTAAGTTCTATCTATAAAAATATTGAATTTTAGTTGGATTGAGCACTACAGGAAAAATCGTGGAGCAATCTACAAGCCTGTTCTGAAGCATGTCGTGATGTGTTTGCTCTCCATCTCAGTCTTTAAGGGTATGACATGACTTGAACGATATTCACATACCTACTACGAAAAATCATCTTCATCAAAAACTCTAAAGATTAGATGAACATAGCAGTAATCACCTGGACGTTAGCCTGAAATTTTGCGGTCATGCCTTTGCGGAAGTTCTGGGCATAGGCGGGATCCGACGCCATCATCCGCTGGTAGCGGTCTTCCAGCTCAGACCACTCCTTCATCACCTTGGTTATCTGTTTCCCGATCAAAAAACAAAAGAATTGTTACTAAATGCTCTGAGTTTCATTTGAGAGTTTATCTTCAGTATAGTTTTAAAGGTTAATTAACAACATTATTTTAGTTTACTACCTAATCTAAAAAGTTAAAGAGCAGATTTGAAACCTTATCGTCAATGATATTTCAGTTAATGTACCTTCTCTCGGTGGGTCTCCTCAAGGCGTTGCTGGGCGTCCTTGTAGCTCTGGTGTTCGGTACGGGGATCGAAATGGGAAAAATACGGGTCCGAGGTAGCCGTGGACGCCTGAAGGCAAGAACACGAATAATAAAAACATTTGTAGAAACTGCTGAAATCTAGAATATACCCGGAAACAGTATTTGATCTTGCATAGTATAACTTACCACAGTGGTGGTAGTTGTTGTAGTGGTGCTGGAGGTGGTAGTGGAAGGAGCCACGGAGGACTCGGGTCGGGGCCAGGCGTTATCGTCGGCGTCGGTATAGTCATCGTCCTCGGCGTCGTCGTCCCGAGAGAGATCAGCGTCTTCTTCCTCATCCATATCTGTTGGTTAAATAGTTATCCATCAGAATCAGAGACAATCTTATTAAGTTACTGTTCTTACATATTTAAATAATATTGTATATCGTCTTGTCCTTGGATTACCAAAATGTAGCTAGAATAATTGGATAATTCAACTCTTTTATTTTACCTGCGATTGTATTTTTTCCACGATCCATGTATAAATCGAACTGATGGTTTATTTTCCCCCATATCATCTAACCAAAATCCAACTATTCGTTAACATATTGAGTTACCTACAGTTTTTTAAGGAGGATTAGTTACGTACCATCATCAGTATCATCGTCGTCATCATCATCACTCAGGTTGAGGGTATCGTCGTCATCGTCATCATCCAAAGCATCATCATCATCAAGCAAGTCATCATCGCGCTCGTCCATTGCTGCTGAAGCTGCCAGCATCTCCTCGCCGCCGGGGCTTACTGGTACGCCGACGTCCATTGGCTTGTGCATCTTCACGTTTTCTGAAATAGGTAGTTGATGATAATCTTAAGTTTTTCAATAATAATATTATTCCATAAGTATATTACTTTTTTACTCGATATTGTTTTAAATAAACAATACGTCTACTTGTTTTATATCATATTTTTTTTCCCTTTTCCATATTTTTTTCTACTTTTATCGGAAACTTCACTTCATTCTCGCACATATCAGGCATTACATAATCCATCATTATTTTCTTTGTCTATTTGTTTTGTTATCAAACCTACCCTTAAAATGCTTTGGGCAGCAAACGAATTCGACTCCTGAGAACAAGCTAATCCCGCAAGGCAGCAGCATCGCGAAGGTCCTCAACCGGAGTCCTCTCTGCGCACACGCACGTCCCGCAGTCGCGTTCCACCTTGCAAACTGCCAGCATCGGCTCTGGTTGTGGATGTGGTCGAAGAGGCAGCTCTCTGGGACGAGCAGCGCGTCCGATTGGAATGGACCTTCTGCGACAAATTGGCTTTTGTAGTTCTTGGGACGACATCATTTTGATGGCTTTTAAGTTCAGTTTGGTTTTAGTTACTTCGTATGTAGTACAGTCAAGGGCAAGTCGAGCTTGACACTACCAGTTTAAGCTGAGCTCTGATTTGTACTGCGCGCCATAGAATACAGGGCCGGGTCAAAGTCCCAAGTGCCAAGCTTAGCGTGCTCTTGACTGTACAAAATTTAGAAATTTTGTGTTTAGGAAGGATTTTCAAATTTATATTGAAATAGCGGTCACTTGAGTGAAACCAGTTTCGTTCCGTTCCTAGGGCTCTCAAGGAATATTTGTACCTCAAATCTCTATTTAGGACCACCGGTTTAGACTGTGCGTTGTCAGTCACTAAGTCAGTTACTGTACTATTTTCTAGGTATAGCTCAACAGAAACTTAGAATACATTACCACATTGTCAATAAAAAACCGGGGCATGAACTGAAAATCTGCCAAATAAAACTCGGTAGCTTTAAAAAGTTGAAGCTACGAAAGTGACATACCAAGACAGCGGAAAGGCTTGACCCATCTGGTGACCTTGCACTTGGCGGCGTTTCCGGAGCCCAGTTTGCACCAGTTGCTGACCTTGACGTAGTGGGATGCCTCTACGATGTTCGTAATATCGTGGCTTGGGTACACCTGGAATGGGATACATAAGTTTTTCAGATACTAAGATTTTTCAGATGCCAGGTTGATATTGTATTTGTATATTTAATTTGAATAATTTTGGTTCTAATGTTCTTAACTGATAATTAATGTTAATTATTAGTTAAGAACATTAGAACCATTATGTAATTGGTCCTTCAGGTTCTCAAGAACAACAAGATATACGTCTGCGGTCAAAATACACAACTGCACAGCAATTCCAACAGTTTATAGCAACATACTTGCACGAAGTCTGGATTCGTCCGATGTAGAGAAACACAAGATGCAGATGCAGTAGGTTATATTATTATTATTATTATAAACTTTGAGAAAGTCCTGATTGTGCAGTCCTAGTATGTCACATGTGTGATTAACAGAATGTTCTGAAGTTCACTGACCTTCTTGCAGTAGTCGAGGATCTCCATCTTGTCCTTGAGGCAGTTGCGGGGCTTGGTGGTGAGGTCAGGCGTCCAACGGCCAGCAGCCGACATATACTGCGGATGGTAAGTGCCGCCGGCCTCACACAGCACCGCCACTTGAGGCTCTGCGCCCGTACTGGCCTGTAACAGAATGATGTTCCTAAAGTCTTTGTTTAATAACACTTGGTCCACTCGGACGGGACGAATGTTTAAGTTTTCTTAGTTAGATGGTTGCGCTATCAAGCAGCAGCCTACCACGGGCGTTCTGTTACAATAGATAATCCTATGGGTTTCCCGAATTTTGGCTTGACGGGATGTAGGTAGGACCAGGAAGAGCGGCTATATCCTATTAATATTATAAACGCGAAAATTTGTGAGGAAGGATGGATGGTACGCTTTCACTCAAAAACTACTGAATAGAAGTTATACATCAGAATATTGTGTAAAATACGGGTGTACTATAAACGAAGTCGCATGTGTACGCTAATATTATAAAGAGGACAGATTTGTTTTTTGTTTGTTTGTATTGATTTGAATAAGCTCTGAAAGTACTGGACCAATTTTAAAAATTGGTTTTACAATGGAAGTGGGCTATAATTTTTACACGGGAACGGGACTCACGTAGTGGAAATCGTGCGGAACAGCTAGTTAGCCATATAGAAAGGAATTGACTTCAATTTACAGCATGGAGTCGACAGCAGTCAAGAGCAGACAAAAAAATTGTGATGAGACTGATCCAGAATGAAGAAGTTAGGTAAGTTATTGTACCGGTTTAAGAGATTAAAGCAAACTTTCTAAGAAGAGAATAACAAGTTAAAAAGAAAAGTTGCTTAATCTACCTTCTACGTTGTTTTTTGTACCTACTAACAAAAAAAATTTATAGAAAAATCAACATATCTTCACCATTAATGTCTGAGAGGCTACTTAAAGTTTCAAGAGTAGACTTCGAGACGCGTAAAACTTGACTAGATAGACACGTCAGATATGTCTAGACTAGTCTGGCGGGTAGTATAATCGTTAGAGATAGATTTCAGATGAAGGAAACAGTGGGGGGAGCGTTGTAGACATTGTTTGCTATGCAGATGCTGGGATTGTTTGGACACGGTTCGGAATAGTTCAATATCAATTTGATTATCCAATTGGTTGAGTGATGTTTTAGTATTAATTCGTATGAAGTCGTTAAGGTCCTGGCAGGACGGTATCGATTTTATAAAGATAATATCAAACATTTAAAAAATAAAATTGGAATAAATAAATAAATAAATCTCGGATTGGGACATGATGTTAGGCTAGAGACCACCTAACTGTCAAAATTTTTCAAGCCACCCAAGGTTATCTGATGTGGCTTAACGACTACCATTGAGCGTTAACACAATGAAAACCGGGACCAACAATTTAATGTGTATTCCGAAACACGGAACACGCTATGCTCACAGATCTGTATCTCTCTTATGGATATATATGTGAATATACTCTATGATTATTATATAAGACGGTCGATCTGTGTGCAATTGCACACACAACAATCTTCCTAATTTCTTAATTTCGATTTCAAAATCATTCATTTATGGACAAGAATAGGTAGGTACCTAGGTAGATGTGTAATTTCGAAGTCATAGCTCGTAAACCTTAATAAAATCGAAATATAAACTTAAGAATTTACTTCATAAATAAGGTATTACGATAAAATCCCTAAATTCCTAGGCAATAAAATGCACATGAAATCGTCTGCACGAAACTCAATCTTTTATAAGGTTCAACGAACTTGAAGTTCACGTTTTCCATTCGATTTCACGTGATGATTCAAATCGACAGGCATAGCGTACAAGCAAACAAAGGGATCGATGTATTACGATAATGGATCTTGGTAACGGGTTGCCGAAACATGTTTGAGTATACAAAGTCTGTAAACATTTTTGTTAGAAACGCGAAACATAAACAGTTTTGTGCTTGTTTTATGTTTGTTCATGTTGACTTTAGACTCGCATTGGATAAAATAGTAAAAAATAATAACAGGTAACGTCTCGTGCTGTATGTGATTACATACTGAATATAGTTAATGTAATATAATGTATAATATTTACAGGATTCGAACCCCAGTCTCACTGATTATAATCATGTGAAGCAGGCTCTTTAACCTTTTTCTTCTTCTGTATAATATTTATCTTCATTAAATTCCTCGTGAGTGGATTCGATACTCCTGAATATACAAATTTGACGGACATTGAAAAATCTACGAGTGTGTACAAAATAATTCAAACTTATGTAAAAGACGGACTAGCAGTTACTTTTAAATTCAAAGAACTACCAGTTCAAATTTCTCTAACTAATAAGTAGCCAAAAAAGAAATTGGGTTCAAAGGAAAATGAATATTATGAAAGCACTCACATAGAAAATAATCACTACGTCCAACAAGCAATGTTGGAAATAACACTTGTTTTTTAATGCAATAACATTTTTCCGCATTGCCAACCTTATAAAAAATTACCCAATTTTTCTGTTTCACTAAATGCTGTTTCGGTGTACTCGGCGGCTGTCAGTTTGACTCTCAGTCCCGACTGCTACACCAAAACTGCTTGCTACACTTAATTAACAACTTGTACCGACTTTTCTCTTCACCATTTCAAATTCACTTGGCTAATTAAATTTAAATTTTAAGAGCAAATGCTTCGCAGTTCGTTTAGTTTAAATGTTGTCTCCGTAAATTTAAATAATTTCTTCATCTACATAATAATATATTACATTTCTACAAGTTTACAGTTATATTTAGTTAATGACGTCAAATAAAGCAACAATTTAGTGAAATAAATTCAACACGCTAAAACATAAGTTTTAATCTTCTTTTACCAAACAGTAAAACAGGCTGTTTGAAAAAATATTGTTCAAAAATACATTAGCTACACCTAATTGTACTTTTTAACTTCAAGAATTTAAATTTGTTCCGTAAAATAATATTACGAAAAATTTCCAGCTTTAATACGGCTTTCTTGACCTTTGTCTTACACCTTAAAAAGTTTCTTACCAAACTACTATTATCATTTATCATAAACGGAAAAGTTTGTGTGGATGGATGGGTGGATGTTTGTTATTCTTTCAAAAACTACTGAACGGAATAAACTGTATCTTTATTGTAATATAGCTTATATACGTCAGAATAACATACCTATAGGCTATAATTTATAAACATACTGTGTAAAACACTGGTCCACAGTAAATGGAGTCGCGAGTGTCCGCTAGACGTAGTCTATACTCGTCTACGCTTATTTACCAACTAGCTGCCTTTCCTGTGGGAATACGGGAATAAAATATATATAGTGTATGTTACTTCCTGATAATCTATCTTTTCTTTGGTGAAAGAATTTTTAGAATCGGTCCAGTAGTTTTAGTTTATTCGTTACAAACATACAAAAACTAAATTTTTTCCTCTTTATAATATTAAGTATAGATAATCCCATCAAAAACATAAATGTGAAATGAGAGCCAAGTTCAATATTATGCCTTGGTTGTTGACTTCAACGACAAAAGAAGTGAGATCTAAATGGGTGCCAAGTTCAACGGTCAGTCCTGAAATTTATTTATAACAACATAAAATATCATTTCTTCTTATAACTTAGGATAATATATTGTAGCCTAAGGTCTGACTTGGCTAGTTTTTACATACGAATTATTATATTCGATGGTTAGTTTCTACCAGCAAGCCAAATTTTCGGAATAATAAAATAAGACACGACAAGTAACAGGTTTAGAACCTGCAAAGGCTATAATAAGTATTATGTTCAATGGCTAGTTTCTACCAGCAATAAGCAATAATTCGTATATGAAAACTAGCCAAGTCAGACCTTAGGCTACAATATATTATCCTAAGTTATAAGAAGAAATGATATTTTATGTTGTTATAAATAAATTTCAGGACTGACCGTTGAACTTGGCACCCATTTAGATCTCACTTCTTTTGTCGTTGAAGTCAACAACCAAGGCATAATATTGAACTTGGCTCTCATTTCACATTTATGTTTTTGATGGGATATCATTACTTTTTGTACATAAATTATTAGTAGGTAATTATTTATAATAAAATTAATTCAAAATGGTTTTTGTTAAGCTACTGCATTTTCTTTGAACGCGATCTAAAACTTTACAGTAATTATCTAGTATATTTTTGCGACGCTCAGTAACCCATTTTACAGTTCTTTCAGCTTCTAACCTTTTCTGCTTTCCAATTTTGTCTGTAAGTTTGTTAATTATGTCATTTCCATTAGTAAACGATATTTTTTTCTTTTCATATTAAAACTTCGACGATCTTTTATCTACAACTGGATTTTTTTCAGTATAACGTTTTACCGCGGCCTTATGCGCCATCTATCGGCAGATAGCGGAATTAAACTACACTTCACTCCATAATAATTGGGTTTACATACGTGCGGCGCCACCTATCGGCAGATAGCGGAACTAAACTACACTTCACTCCATAATAATAGTTAAATGGATATTAAAATTATACAAATTTACCAGTTTCTGGTTTATTCCTTTGTATTCACCTAATTACCTATCTGCATGCCAAATTTGAACTTTCTAGGTCACCTGGAACTGGGTTAGAGTTTTGGTCTATAGGTCAGTCAGTGATAAAAATGTAGATTTTTGGACGTTAATATCTAAATAACCGTTTGAGATATGTTTATGAAATTTAGAGCACGTATGTATCTTGCAAGTCTCAATAATATGAGCCCAATTTGACACGTTTATGTGAAATAGTTTTTCAGTTATGACGTTGTCAAAAGTGGCTCCAAATGGTTCGTGTAAAATTACACACGGTGCTGCTCGCCGTTCTCCTGCTTGAACTCGGCTTGACACGCTACCGCGTGTCTAGACACGCGAGACTAGCGTTATTTAGCTTCGACGCGCGACTGCCAAATATTGTAGGTAACTACTGGATAATAAACAACTGATAATAATATTTAGATACATAATAATTGACGTACACTGCCACGAAACCTACAAACATGTTCATAAAATACATACTAATCTTGGTCAAGAGCACAGATCTACGCTGCGACTAACGGAACAGTCAAATAGATTGTATTTACAACGTGTTCCTACAGCCTGTTCTATAACAAATTTAAGCCCGAAATAGTACTCAGTTAGGTATTAGTTATGCGGTAGTTAAGGCACGTTTCGAACAACTTGGGTCGTTAGCGGACTGACTGACAAGCTAACTGTCTACGAACATTTTGAACAGCCTTGTTGCACGATTGCTTTAGGTACATTCAATTACATTGCTTTTAAAGTGGAAATTATATTTACATTTCTAAGTATTAACATGAGTTAACATAAACTCTTTGGTATCGATCCGCTGAAAAGTATCGACACTAAAAAAATATACAAATTTTGTAGTTTTTATACAAATACTACGTCCATGATTAAAATAAACTCCAAGGAGTTTGTTACCTAAAATAGTTTGTGCATTATAAATAAGGACTCGTGTTCTATTCGACTTGTAGACTGCAAGTTTGTAACACGAAGGAGCTAGCTAGTACGAACTAAGTGCAAACTCTGGTACTTTGAGACGAGAAGTTCCGGGAATTACGCCCGATCCAACACAGCCCAGACTTTGTTCCCACATAAGGTTAAAAAAGTTTGTAGCAAACAACTCGTGAAAATATTTAAGAGTTTTGTACTGCTATAAATTCTGGTTGAAACTGTGCGAGCAAGTTGGTCGCTTGGTGGATTTACTTACAAGTATCCTATATTGGATAGGAAGAAAGTTGAGATAATAAAAAAGACAATCTATTTATTTTAAATGCAGATGGCCAGCGCCATTTCTCACATGGATCCCCTTGTTCCTGTTCCCGTAGGCATTTCCAAAATTTCGTCTTAGTGCTCACTTACGTCATATAGTTTTTAAATTAGGTGTACATTAAAGTCAATCTTTACCATCCATACTGTAACGACTGTAGGCAAAAACAAATGTAGTTAAGCCACGAGTGTCACGTCGTGTTAATCAATCCCAAATTTAACGACGCTCATAAACGGTAAGTGCCAGATTTTAGAAATTAATCCGTTTTATAGATCGCTTTGGCGTTGAAATTTTATGGTGTTCATTATTAAATAAATAGCGGTATTTTCGTGTTATACCATGTTTGTCACTTAGTTCAGTCAAAATACATGCTGTAGGTATGTCAAGAGTTGCGCTTAAAATACGACTAAGTGAATAATGCTAACATTAGCTGCTACAATGCGACTAAAAAAATAAAACCAGACCAATTATCTACAATTGTTGGCCTCAGTTTCCGCGCTCTAGTATGACATCTACCTTTTTATACAATAATATCTTTGGCTTAAATGGTAACCAAACGCCATTTGACGCTGTCGGATATTTAAAGATTGTCTTAGATAGTCGGCCTGCGGCCTTCGTAGTTACGAAGAGTTTATTACAAGTAGTAGTAGTTCCGCGGGGATGTCGTATAGCTATACATTAAAATAACTATTTATTGTACACCAAAAACAATGTAGTATGGATATACACATTAATTAAGCTATGTCATGTTATATTACAATTAAAGCACTAAAATACAAATAGGTATCTACTGTATATCGTCCTCGTTCACATCGCATTCGATGTACAATTGTACATTGTCCGGAATAGTCAGAATCACAAACCTAGAATCGCGCCATACGCTCAGAATACTCTAGAGAGCAGTGTCGGTGTCATTTGCCGAGTGTCCGACACTTGCAAGGGAGGGCTGTCCATTTATTAATGTTTGTATTTACAGACACTGCTTGTTTTCAGCTTAAATGACTAATCTGAGGTTTATGTGATACTGATAACCTATACCTACAAAGACTAGTGCATTGTGTGTGATAACCTTATCCAAAAATATCAATTTCATTATTCGTAATTCAGACTAATCTAAAACATTTTGGATGAAGAGAAAGTATTAAAGAACTAAGAACTGGATACAAAATACAGATTACGAAATTCCTTCAAAGAGAGACCATAACTCTATTGTCCAGAAGAATGGTAGGTACCACTCTTCTGGACAATAGAGTTATCTATATATTACCCACTATGGATAGGTAGAGTACCTAATCCTTTAACAGAAATACCTGTCTTTTTCTTATTAGTATAAAATAATGTTTAATATTTCTCTGCATCGTTCATGTACTCAATAATACAATATATAGTCTGTGGCACAGCCAAGCTGGAGTTGTTGCCAGCTGGCAGCAAAACTGCAACACAGCTTTTGCAATTTAACTTTTGCGAGCTCCCACAAATTTTTGATAAACAAAAACTGTTGAGAAAATATTGCTTTGCTTGATTATCTAGTTAGTCTTCTACGCGGTCAAAGACTATATTGTCGCTTTCTACCATCTTGCTTGTAGGGTTTTTAATCGGGAAATTATCAATAAATCGACGGTAAGGGAAAATACCGTGAGGAAACCCGCTTACCACCTCACGTTCAGAGTTCGAAAAATATATACTGTTGAAAATTGGATATTATATCCAGGAATGGAATACCTCTGCTGACCCCCTCCGGCATAAAGGTGTAAGAATATTTATTTTTATCGTTAAATTTCCAGATAAAACAAAACAAATTATTTAACCTAAATTATTAAAAGAATAATGTGTTGAGGAGTTTCTTGCCCCTCTTCTGCTTAAATATACCTACATACCGAAGCCATGGAGTTGCAATGACTTTAAAAAAGTAGACTTATAACCCTTACATAAAAGCATTTCGATTTTGTTTAACCTTCTAAAAACAAAAACTAAATATAGAAAGAAATATAGATTGATAGTATATACGTTTCATAGCAGTATATCATGACATCTAGTATTCCACACCCACATTTTAGAGCCAGTGAATGCATGACAGTAAACGTAGTACACCTGATACACGGGATACACCCTACAATCTACCGCAGACACGAGTAATGATCAAACGGGCTAGCGTACACAGAATAGCAATTAAACGACCATATACTCGTATTGTATTGTCAGTTTATTTGAGGTTCACTATCTGAAAATAGCCCCACAGACACACATACGATTTTTCCAATGACGGTGAGCAACGGCATTAGGAAATGTATTTTATTCAATCACTAGCTTTTACCCGCGGCTTCGCTCGCGCACGTTTATTTCACCCCCTTAATGGTTGAATTTTGTAAAATCCTTTCTTAGTGGATGCCTACACTGTGTAAGCTATCTATATTCAAAATTTCAAGTCTCTAGACCCAGCGGTTTAGGCTGTGCGTTGATACATCACCAATCAGTCAGTCAGTTTATCATCCTACTAATATTATAAACGCGAAAGTTTGTTTGGATGGATGTCTGGATGTATGGATGTCTGGATGGATGTTTGTTCCTCTTTCACGCAAAAACTACCGAACGGATTTTGATGAAACTTTACAGTTATATAGCTTATACATCAGAATAACACATAGGCTATATTTTATCCCCGTATTCCCACGGGAACGGGAACTACGTGGGTGAAACCGCGGGGCGCTGCTAGTTTTATATAATAATAGATTTGGAGTAGGTACGATAGCCTAAATTAAATTTTATTTTCATGATAATGATGATTAAAATTGTAACTAAAATTATTAGGTATACGAATGTATCGTGAAATTGTCTTCTCTGCTACATGGCGAAATTTGACAATGTATTGGCGACATTTATTTACATGTCTACATTAAAAAAATCATAATCATTAATTTGTGTCATTTTAAATATAATTGATTTTATTACAATAAATTGTTATCTATCCTAAACCATCACACAAGTATTCTGTGCCTTGTTTTTTTTTAAACTTCACGTCTCTTTTAAAGCTTCAAGTGTGTCAATTCCTAAAGATACAATGTACTTGCTTTGTTTTTAATTGAACAGTTAAGTTCTGTTTGCCTCAATTACTTTACAGAGTCCACTGCTCTGAGAAAATGCTCAAGGCACTCTAGCCTGCGTCTTACAATCTCCAAAATAGAGACGACATGCCTAAGGGCAGCCTAGGGGCACAGACCTCGGCTTAGGACGTCATTGGTTTGGTACCGATCGGACCAGCCCGGGATGAGCCGAACACGTTGATAAAAATATGGCCCGTGCTATTCTACTAAATGTTGAAGTATCTTAAGCGACTATTACATGTATGTTGTATTGTTGTATAGGAATAGATACTAACAACAGGTTATGTATCATTGCGCTATTAACAAAAATGATCCATATTGGTCGAAATAAATTGGTTATTATTATTACAATAATAACTTAGACTACAGAGTTCCTAGCGGCATTGCCCCCGGCGAATTAGTTTTTTCCCGTTCCCGTAGGAATTTCCAAACCTCCCTTCTTAGTGATCTTATACCTAGTGGTTTCGGCTGTGCGTTGATCAATCAGTCAGTCAATCAGCTAGTCAGTTTCTTATTTCAGTATGTACAAAAGACAGATATAGGTTGGTGATACTGATAATATCTTATACACTTAAAAACTTCTAAGTACAAAAAACTGAACTTACTGAACTCTGAAATGTAGCTTTTGAAATCTATATATATTAAATGATAAACTGACTGACTGATTGGTGATGTATCAACGCACAGCCTATACCGCTGGGTCTAGAGACTGCATACATAGCTTATACAGTGTAGGCATCCACTAAAAAGGATTTTGCAAAATTCAAAGCCTAAGCCTAGTTTAGATATATGTAAAGTAGGTACATTAAACAATCTGAACTTATAAGCAAGCGTGATATAATGGAATCATACTTTACATCTTCTCAGATGGTGGCAAAACGTTCCCTTTAGGTAATATCATTTTCATACTTTACACATCTTACAAAACTTCGTAGCCAGCTCTTAAGATGATGCTAAAAGAAGTCGAGTTAGACACCCCTAGCGGCTGCCTCCTTATGCAAATGAATGCAGATTTCTCTCTGTGGTCGACAAGGAGCGCTACTAACTTAGTAGGGTTGTCGCTTAGTTATATATATTCAAATTATGTTTGGGACTCGATTATATGAAATGAATGCAGTGATTATTTATAAAAGTTATGTATAAGTAGTTTATATTAAAAGGAAATTAAAGATAGTTAGTATAGTTAGTTTGTGTGATAGCTTTATGTTGTGTGATAAGAATAGTTTCATCAGATTTTATTATTATGATTTTCTTAGTATGTATTTTATCTTAAGTTAAACTACAAATTAAAAGGCTCCGAAAGCTTTGAGGTCTTGACAACCCTGATAAGCTCGGAGGTTTTCAACCTGCCAAGTCTAGTCTAGCACTACACTTCTCACTCCTCTCGTCGTCTCTTTTTAACACCCCTTCAAACGACTTGCTCGAAGTAAAAAGTAAAATTAAGGGGAGCGGACAAAAATATTCGCTTCTCTTCTAAATCATCGTTATCTTATCTTCGTAATTTAAAAAGGGTGCTTAGCGAGTTATTTTGGTTTAGATGTCAAGGGGATAGTGAATTGTATAATATGAATTGTTTGTAATTAAAATATTTAGAGGTTGTCAATTTATTTTATGACTACGTATGCATTATTAAATCGTCGTAAAAAAACTATAATTGTAATATTGTTGACATGACTGCAACATTAAGAAATTTCTACTCGTAGGCTTCTACATTGACTTTCTACAGATCTATACGCATATTTTAAAAAAATGCCGTCAAAATAAGACATATTCTAAAAATGTGAAATTCATCACGAAAACCAACCTTAAGAAATCGGAAAACCAAAACCAACTTCGCAAATAATTCTCACGCGAATCTATCACCCCTGTGACCCGAACAAAAAGATTCTCTTTGAAAAGTTTGAAAGGAGCCCGACTCCGGATCACCTATAGATTTCACGACATGACTAATGGATCCTGCGACTTGACGTGCCGCCCATTTGTCTTCAAGCCAGCTAGGGGACGACAAACTCGTATATTTTTGCATTCCTGAAACTCCCTCCCCGTTTTATAAAATAAATGTCCTAATAAAAAAAAAAACATTTTCAAAAGGCTCGACAACAAATAAAACAAATGACAAAACTATATACATCCATACATCCATCCTTACAAACTTTTACATCTATAATATTAGTAGGAAGTAGGATACTACGGATAATGACGTCATAATAGTACATTATGATACAAGTGTGCTAAGTTGACCATTATATACAAGGCGATATTGTGTGCGCACGAGCGAAAGCGAGTGCGCCATAAGAAAGCCGCGTATATTATGGTCACAGGCACACGTGTTTCATACGACGTTTTTCAACACACTTGTTCAAAACGACGTTTGACTGAGAAAGAATGAGCGTTCTTGCCGGTTTTCTATTTTAAAAATTTTTCATAGGCCGGCCGCTAAATACTTACATTTCACTCGATTTTGATGGCAAAAGACTATCGCACGCGTTTTTCGCCTCGTTACGTATGTCCGGCGAAGTTAATATTAGGTTTTCTTCATTTTCTTCACTTGAAGTAGACATTTTCGTTAATATTAAACTTCACAATTAATCCAAACTTCGTCAAAGCTGACAATTATTTACGAAAAATGGCGCGTTGTTTTTTTTTCTTGCCGCGATACCGATGCGCGCGCAAGGCTAAGGTGCGAACTAGATCGGCCAACAGCCAAGATTAAAAGTATGTAGTAAATGTAATGTTTAAAACAGAAATTACAGAAAATTTTAAATGAATTTAAGTTATTTTTCAATAATAAAGCTGGATTTACCATTTACTGTTATTTTTCGCATAAATACTGTTTGTTGCTAAAATAAAAAGTTATAACCCGACTAAATTATATCGCTTTTTCTTCTTCTTACTTACGACTTGGTACTATGGTACAAATGTAAATTGTTCGGGTTAATAAACTAAAGGCACTCGTTCAATAATATACTGAAAAAGCACGCGTGTTTAATATCTAGGATTATGAGCCAAAAATCAGTGGAATAAAAACGTCGTTTTGAGCAAGTGTGTTGAAAATTATTATTATTTATTATGAAAGTCAACTGTCAAAATTAATGTCACAAAATATAAGACGTACTAGGTAGTAATTATTATCAAAATGTATAACAAAAAACTAGACACTTATACAAAAAATACACAATACGAAACTCGGCAGCATCGCGATGAAAACTAGTTTACATAATACACCGCTAGTTTAAATATTGTCCCGCCATATTGTTGCCGACTAGTGCGCTTATGTGATCTAAAAGCCCCTATCGAGAGCGCTTCGGTTTATAAAAGGCGGTTTTAGGTAAAGCAACTTGACAAAAACTGTAGTGTTTGCATTTTGTATTAAAATGGTATAGTTTAATATTTTCATAATAGGTACTTAAAAGAGTGAGTTAACATTTCTGAGGATATTTTTGGCTTATTAAATGTCAGATTTCAGAAATGAAATGAAATCTTTTATTTGCAATGAATAGGGTATTCAATCTAGGTGTTATATTTTAAATAAGTCTCCTCTACCCAGCCAATTTAAATCAGCATGCAAATATTTTTTGTTACAATATACATAGACTTAATATAAAATTACATTTGTCATTCTGATAAAATTATTTGTAGTCCAAAAATTCCTTAATGCTATAAAAATTATTTTCAATCAGTCATTTATACAAATCCTTGACAATTTTTTTTTGAGGTAATTCTTTTAAAACCTTTGGCAATGCGTTGTATAGTTTGACACACATTCCATAGCTACTATTAAGGTACAGAGTATTAGTAATTTCCGAAGATCCCTTCTAATTGCTCACTTGCGTCATTTAAGGAACCTTTGTGAAAAATTTCATGATTCCAGACCCAGCGCTTTCGACTGTAAGTTGATCGATCTAATTTTAATTTTTTTATCCATAGTTTTATTTTATGCAAAATCGATAAGTACAGGCTATTAAGAAATAAAAATATAATTCATTTTAAAAATAAAAGTACCGTAAAACCAAAAGAGTTGCGGTTTAAACAGAAGATTTCACAAAGGAGATAGATTGACATATTGTGGATTATACATTTGATTTAAAAAAAAACTCTTCGGGTTTTCCTGAATATTCCAAATGACTGTAAGTATTTACATTTATTACAAGTGGCCTCTGAATACCGAACAAATAGTAGGATATTATTTGAATCAATTTGTAGAGCTGCAACATCACATCGATAGTAGCTGATATTTCACGGAACGACGCAAACTGAAGGCTGTCTATAAATTAATTTGATTGCGTCATAAATTCTCAAGAACCTTAATTCTTTTACACCGCAATCAATATTTTATTTACGATTCCGTGGTGAAAATAAATTGGGAGGTTGTATTGAGGTGAGTTATATTTTATACGGAATTCAAGAGCGTCTTTTTATAAAATATATTTCGCCAAGCTTTAGTGGTTTTGATTTTTGTATGGGCTCAGCTGTCTTGTATAGTTAAAAAATAATGGTTGTACATGATGCTGATTTTCTGTATTTTTGAACTTTTTTCTATTTTTTGACTTACCAATACTTGACAACATGTACATATAATTCGAAAGGTGTACAAATTAAATCGGATAGTTACCGAAGTATAGAAATGAATCATTATGTTTAAAAATATTGTTGTCTATTGTTAAAAACGAAAAAAACTGTTAATGCCAATCAAATAAAAGTTTGAAGTTCACTTGCCTTCAGCGCTCGACTCGCTACGATTATTCACGCACAACTCAAACATCTGGATTTTCGTATGTTGGATGAAAACCTAGTCGTCGTACAATTGTTATAATAACGAGTCAAAAATACAGCTCCTGCCCCTCTAGTCAAGTCCCAAACGAAGGATTCATTTCTACAGATAGCATTCGCCTTATTATAATACTACCTATAAGAACTTCGTGTCGCTCACTATATAGGTACTTCTTTAGTGTTATATCAATTTTACTTGGTTGTGTTATAAGGCCGCGCGCATGACAAGTAGAGCGCTAATATCGCATACACTTGTAATATTATTGTACTAATCTTTCTTCTTCTTCTTTGTCAACCCGTAACAGCCCACTGTTGAGCCAAGAGTCTTTCCTCACAAGTGAGGAAGTGTGGGCTTTAATCTACCACACGAGCCCACCGCGGATTGGGAAATGGTGTAATCTTTACGTTTCACAAACCCACTTGGAAAGTATTTCTAATCACTTTGAACTCACAGCTTACCATAGCCTGAAGCAGAATAGAGGCGGGCGCCCGGCGGATAGTTTATTGATTTTCCATCCATCAATTTACTGTCGTGTCTGTCATTTAGTTGAAACTTCTCAAACAGAGAGCTAAATTTGTAACTTGCTCGTATGAGACAGTTAAGACGTGTTCCTTGGTAAATACATAATGATATTAAATACATATGTCATAGCTTTGGGCTATTCGACATAACTAAAACCAGTTGAATATTCGGATATCAATTTTAAAACAATAATAAAGTATTTTTACTTTTATAATATATATTTATTAATTAAAGCCTCAGCGAATGGTACTGCCAATGGGTGGGTTACCATAAATGTACTAGACCATTGAGCATTTCTACAAAAATATTATATGAATATTTTTGACCAGATCAAACTACAATATAATATGATCGGGCAATATTAAATTGCAATCATCATAATACCTAATAATATATATATAATACCAACATAATACCAACATAACAAACTAAAGAAACAATGTATAAAAATGAATGACTAAATATATTGCTTAGCGCAAAACTCGAGAACGGCTCTATCGATTTTTCTGTTTATATTTATGTTGTGTTTCCAATTGTTCGAAAAAGTTATTATGCAAGGTGCTTTCCGAAGTTCCCACAGAAACGGGGAAAAACGGGATCTGCGCGGGAAACGCCGCTGGAATAACCGCCTGCTAATAATTAAATAAATATAAATAGCAAGACACGAAGCTTGCACGATAAATGTTAGCCCCGGGCGGGAACGGAACCCCTCTGACTCATCAGGAAAACTTCCAACTGATCCAACATATCCTTAAACTTACTGATATAGGTAAGAAAGCAAGGCTTTACATTACACAAATTTTCCTTCATCAAGATTCTGTGAGCATTGTATAATCCTAATTTGGGCGAACTCTACGCGAATTAGCGTACAAAGGCTCTGGTTCTAATTAAGGTTGCGAACACTCTTAGCTCTACATACGATTTTACATGACCGCTCTGGAGCTGGCAGATTGGATTAAGAAATTTATTTTTGCAAGAGATTAACTCAAGGTAATCTTTTTGTCGAGTGAGGGTTAAGTCTGTGATTTGCTTCATAGTTAAGGTATAAAAGATTGTAAAAAAGACAGGAAAATCCAACGAGGCAATTTCCTTAGAAACGCTTAAAGCAGAACTAGAGAAGCGCAATGCTCTTCAATAACATGTAAACATCATCTGTGATTGATTCTTTGTTTCATTCGTTAAAGGTTTTTATAAAGAAAGGAGTTAATACTAGAAAGGAGTTTCTTAAAGCATCTGACCGAGAGCGCCATCTATGTGGTATTATTGTAAGCAGTCGTAAAATACGCAACATAAGCTTACGATAAAAAATTTAATAGGGTAAATAAAAAAAGGAGACTGGTAAGACTACTAGGAACTGTAGGTACTTACTTACATCTCCTCCGTGGTAAAATTAATAAGTTACCACTGCAAAAAAATATTGCCACCGTACCATCAATGGTACCACGGCAACAAATTTATTGCCACCGTACTATCAATGGTACTGGGGTGCGATAGAAATACCATATTATAAATGAATAATAATCCCGTTTTGTCTTAAGATTGTAGATAAAACTAACTGAACTAACTCGTGAATGAATAACCTCAACCGGATATGAAACTTTTAGAAACCACGAAATTTCAATGCGAAAGGAAAACTATAAATTAAGTAATGTAGCGCAAATATTTTTATAATTATATATACACGTAATAATACACCATATTACAAAAAAAAAACTATTGGATTATCAATTTAGTTTTGACACCTGTCATTTTTATAAAAGGTTTGCTTGCCGTGTTGTTGAATGGTCCGACTGTATGTAGGTTTGTGATATAGCCTAACAAATGGGGTTGTGGCTCTCATTTCTGCGTAATTAATTGAGTTAAGGGCCCGTGTGTGACTTCCTAGATAAAGTTATGGGATACTGCAAATAATTGTCGAGGAGTATCCTGAATTATGCTATGAATTAATCCTTTTCGAAGCGCTTCCGCTGTTTTAATGATGATTGTTGTATAAATGTCCTTTTTTTCTAAAAAAGTGAGGCTCGGGTTCGAATCCTGGCATGTACCAATGAGTTTTTCAAAAACTTACGTACATATTTATCACTAGCTCGACGGTGAAGGAAAACATCGTGAGGAAACCCGCAGGTCTCAGAATTAATTCTGAGACATGTGTAAACAGACCCGGTCCGGCGATGGGCTCACCCACCACTTATCACGTTTAGGGGTCCAATATATCTCGTGAAATGTGGGTATATCCAGTAATGGAATACCTCAGCCTACCCCCTCGGGGATAAAAAAGGCGTGAGATTATATATATATTTCTAAAAAAAGCCAAGTATACTTAATTATATATTTTTTTTATTAACATATTATCTGTTTTTTATTACTCTAAAAATCACACATGACAGAACGTAAATATTTTTCAAGAACCTCAGAATTTTAAATATAACACCTATGTACCAGCGGACACCCGCGACTTTATATCATGGACCCGTATTTTACACGATGTCTTTATAAACTATAGCCTAAATGTTATTCTAATGTACATTTTACTGTAAAGTTTCGCCAAAGTCCGTTTAGTAGTTTCTGCGTGAAACAGTAATAAACATCCACCCATCCTCACAAACTTTCGGCATTTATAATATTAGTAGGATATATAATAATATATTTTAAAACAAATTAAGGTGCTATTCCTAGTACTCGTACAGTTGGGTGTTCATTAAGGCTGTTCCGTAGATGGTAGGTATCTCTGTCCATTGTCAATTTAAATGCTAATTTAGTATTCGAACGCACGTGTAGTGTCCACATGGACATAGTATATGTATACCTACATAACTTAAAATGAAATGTCGGATCTACAAACCCTAATTTATGATTTGTCACGTTTTGTTTACTAATTGAAAGTGTTTATTTCAGTGTTTGTTTTGTGCCATTGCAGTGCATTTTATTTGGAAATAAATAAACTATATAGGACTTTAATCACACACGGCTATTGAACCCCAAACTAGGCATAGCCTTTGCGTAAGTACTATAATATACTTGAATACATTTAAGCAACCAGACACGAAAAAAACAGACATGTTCATGTACTCAAATGTTGGCATCACTCGGGAATCCAACCCGCAACCTCTGATTCAGCGTCGTTCGTCACGTCATTGTAATAACTCTATAATTTGAAAGACGTATTGAAGAAGTATTATTCGTTTCGTTAATTCACAGCACTTGCAAAATAAAAATTAAATAATAATTACAGCAGTTCAAAATCCATAATTTGATATACAACATAGTTTTGCTATGAATCACAGAATTTTCCATCCCACAGACTATAAATCTGTGCGAAGGGCTGGCGGAGATAACACGCTCTACAAGTCCCTAGGGCCTAGGGCAAGGGAGAATCCGATTGTATCGCTGTATCATATTAACACTTCCTAGAAACGCGGGATATACCTACCCTATTCTTCTATTGAATTTCAGCTGGAAAACGGTCACGTGTAAAGAAAAATAAAATACTAGAAAAGTGTCTGTCTCTACTTTCCCATAATGTAGAGTTTATTGGTATAATTGCAGTACACATATTTATTGAAAATAATACAGTAAATGTTAGAAATATTGTCTTATCTACTCGAGATGAATACAGAAGTATGTAATATTACAGTAATGTCTTATTGATGATGGATCCATTAAAATAATTATAATTTTTCTTTATTAAGTATTGTAGTGTTATATTTATCATCGCTACATAGTATAAAACAAAGTCGCTTTCTCTGTCCCTATATCCCTATGTCCTTATGTCCCTAAGTATGCTTAAATCTTTAAAACTACGCAACGGATTTTGATGCGGTTTTTTTAAAAGATAGAGTGATTCAAGATGAAGGTTTCAGTATTAGTATTGCACCCGTGCAAAGCCGGGGCGGGTCGCTAGTTTTGTTATAAAAGGACAACCATTATTTTCAAATCAAGTTTTCGTAAACAGCCGAAAAAAGAAGAAACAAGACTCTAAACTTTTTCTAACCAGCCAGTAACAGAACGGTTCCAATTCATGCAGAAAATCGATTCTCTCTCGCGAATAGCGAGTAATTGAAGGTTTTGTCAATTTTAATCAAGTACCGTTTTGTGCCGTTAAATGAATATAACGGTTTGTGGCATTTCAAGTGTAACGGTTTATACCCTTTAATATCATTTCATGAACTTTTTAAAAAGTTATTTATTACTAGCGGATGCCCAGCGGCGTTGCCCGCGCGGATTCCGTTTATTCCCGTTCCCGTGGGAATTTCCGAAAATCCCTTCATAGTGGTTGTCTACGACATATTTAACACACCTACATACCATATTTCAAATAGCGGGTGCCCAGCGGCGTTTTCCCGCTTGGATTTAATTTATTCCCGTTCCCGTGGGAATTTCCAAAAATCCCTTCATACCCATTTCCTGTGACATATCAGACACCTTCATATCATTTTTCAAGTTTCTAGGTGTTATCGTTTCGGAGTAGTATACGTATTTCTCTTTCTAACCAGTTTTTTTATTTTCCCGGGGGAATGAGATATTTTCCTGGAATAAAAAGTACCCTAGATGTTGACCCGGGTACTCAGTTATCTCCATACCAAATTTCATCAAAATCCGTCCAGTAGTTTTTGAGTGATGCGTGCACAACCAGACAGACAGACAGACAGACAGACAGACAGACAGACAGACAAAAATTCCAAAAATTGGTGTTTCGGTATCTATATCGATAACTATATACACTACCGTTAAAATTTTCAAAAAATATTTAATGTACAGACACGACCCCGTTCGAGTTTTATTATATGTATAGATTAACCATATTATTTCTAGAGAATGAAAATATTCTAGAGGGGATGAAAGGCGTGAGATTATATATATTTCTAGAGACATGGGTCAAAATATTAACTAATAACCCCACCCAAAGCACAAATTAAATATCTAAACTACAGAAAAATATGACATGTTTTATTGTATTGAAAGGTATTTTAATTATTTTGTCTACCTATAGCGAAGATTCAAAACCAACTCGAGGATCATAATAACTCAAAGAACATGAATACATTTCCATACTAACTAAGAAACAAGGTAGCCATTTATGAATAAATGAAGAGAGTATTAAGAATATAGCTACGTAATGAATAGAAGGTGCGTGCGTAGATGGTAGTAAGTAGGCAGTCTGCTAACGAAGTAGTAGGTACTAACGAACTTATATTACCTACCTGTAAGTGAAGTTCTATCATAATCATGCGAATACCTACTTCGTCTGAAGATTATCAATATTATAAGATATTTTTAGCTTGGGAATTCTTTTTTAATATGATAGTTCCTTCTAAATACGTTACTCGCATTTGAATACACTTCCCGTAATTTAAATCCGCATTCCAAAAATAAACGCAAAAATTACCGCTTTTTACACGATTTTTCATCCATCTTATGAGTGTCACGACTGATTAAATCTTCTATGACCGTTTTCAGATGATTAATCTTAGGGAGCGAGATATCTCTCTAATCTTATCAACAAATAGGTCAGATCTTTCGTTCTAATTTGATCATTCCATAGATCATATTATTCTATGGGACTCATACTTTTGCTTCTTATGGCTACTCAATAACGAGAGCGACTTCGAATGATCTTCGCCCAATTAAAAATATAGAAATGTATAAAATAAAACCCTTTCTTAAAACCTTTTTTTACACTTTGTTTCAATTTAATTAATTTGTTTGTTAGAGCAGTGATAGCCCGAACGGTTAAAGAGCCGGCCGAAAATCAGTGAGGCTCGGGTTCGAATCCTTTCATGTACCAATGAGTTTAGTTTAGTTACATATTTATCACTAGCTCGACGGTGAAGGAAAACATCGTGAGGAAACCCGCAGGTCTCAGAATTAATTCTGAGACATGTGTAGAACAGACCCGGTCCGGCGATGGGCTCACCACCTATCACGTTTAGGGGTCCAATATATCTCGTGAAATGTGGGTATATCCAGTAATGGAATACCTCTGCCTACCCCCTCGGGGATAAAAGGCGTGAGATTATATTATTATTATTATTTGTTTCAAGAACCTGCTAATACCTTATAAGTAGCATCCTTGTTTTGAGCATGCTACCAAATCGGAAGCTGGCATGTGATGCGGGTGCTGAATCAAAGCAAATCCGAACTTGCCATGCATCCTATGAATTATCATGCTTATAAGCTTGCTTTTTAAAATGCTACCTAATAGCAGGTAAGTTTGAGCCTTAAGAATGGTTTCATAAGCCAAACACATAATTTAATTAATTTTAAATCCAATAGCAATTAAAACAAAATTTATTCGAACCCGCTGAAGCAAAACATATTTACAAATGGCAAACAAATCTAATAATGAATTTCAAAATTATCAGTAGTCCTAAAAACTTCCAAAGCTAGCCTCCATTGGTAATTAATCATATTTTGTACAATATATATAATGGGTTGACAAGGGTGGGATGTCGATAACTGGACCGACCACACCGAAATTACCGGCCTTTTAGTTAATAGTGGACTGCGATTGACAGAAGCGTTGGCATGACAGCTTTATTGATACGGCGGTCGGTGGCCATTATTTTGAGGGATCGAAAATTGGCGGGTGGATATCGTTAATGTCTCCTCTAGTTAAGAGAGAAGGAGGGGGGGTTGGATGTATAAGTTATCAGTTGATTCTGTCCGCGTCAACTTTAGGTTATCGCGTTTGTCAACTATGTGGTTTCCAATCTGTTTCCATACCAAAACTCCTTATGATTACTAGTTTAAGGTTTAGGAGTAAAGACAAACAAATATATATTCGCTTTTATAATATTTATTTATACAAATAAACGCTAACGGAACCTTAACATTTCTGGGAATTATATTGACATGAGGTAAGCTTTAAAATAATTACTTGATATTTATCGAAATAGCTCGAAAAGTATTCCATTGCGACCAAGCCCTAGTAGAAATGTATTTGAAGTGGTCGTTAGTACCTCTTTTGCTTAGGCCTGCTGTATATGTAAGTTAAACAAGATATTGACATATTTTACACAGGCAATATTGGTTAGTCCCAAACTAGGCAGAACCTGAATTCTGGGTACTAAACAACTGTTATCTTAAATAAATATTGAACACATGGAGACGAGGCCAACAGACATGTTCGTTCACGCACACAAATGTTGGGCCCGATCGAACAAAATCGAACCCGTGACCTCCGTTTTACAAGGCGCACTACCAACTGAGCCAACAGACTTGTCGTTTTAAAATTGTGTTAGGTACTAGCAGTAAATGAAATTGCAATAATAATTTATTGATTATATGCAAAGGGATACTCACTACACAACTGCTCGTTATAAGTAAGTAATTGTTTTGACTAACAACATAACTTTATTATAATTTGAAAATGTAACCGAATATGTTTTACGTTACATATTAGCTTTGTATAAAAATTATCTGTTAAATAAAAAAAAGGTTTTGTCCTTGTAGCCGAGGACATCCCTATACCCGGACCAGTCATTAATATCGATAGACTGGCCGTGACATCTCTACTCACGACTCCGTATTTGTGCGTAACGCCAACCGTATTGATTTTATGTGCGCGCGCATCGCAACCCCCTTTCCGACCCGTGGGTCGCGGAGGGAAAAAACGAACAAGGGTGAACCGACGATTCGAATCGAACCTTTTTATGGGGACGCTACAATCCCTAAGGTTAATGCTTTGATGTGTCAGCTACTGTGTATTATAATTTTGTACTTTGCGCATGGAAATTTTTGAAGGGTCGTCGGTAAAATTTTGCGAATAAACAAATTAGAGGTTAGGGTGGTGACAAGGCCGAGTTAAGCTGTTGATGTTTTCGAAGTCGCGGAGATAGGTCTGACCGCTTTGTAAACATGACTGTTTTCAATAACGTAACATCAATAAATGTTCTTTTGAATTTTGAAGTTCTATTACCTCAAAGACCAGTTTTTTTCGTATAGTAAGCTAGCTTATAGTATTTAGGTATGGTAGATATCGTTAACATAAATATCTATAGTATTCTGCTTAACCTCTTAGACCATGAATCTCAGACACAATAGATTTTTAATTGTGTCCGTGGCGGTTCTTAACTGATTAAAGAAGGCGCAGATCAAAATAGGTTATTTTCCTGTGATGAATCTTAGAACTATGGTTTCCTAATGAAATACGGCCCTAATGAATGAATTGTGCCTCCGTGTTTTGGATGGCGCGTTAGACGTTAGTCGTATTTTTCGATATGTTTTTGTCTTAAAAAAATCTGACAAATGGTCACTATCCTAAAACCATCTGATCTGTGACTGAATTAAAATGTAAGCTAAAATTAAAGATCTTGCAACTGGCGGTAGTTGTGACACCTAGTGCCTATATAATTACTAGATATTATTTTCGCCATTTATATTATAGTGCAGTAAGAGAATACGTTTCTACCTATAAAATGCCAATATCGAAAATTCCACTTACATAGACTACATTGAACGCTGATAAATAAAATTACTTATTTCGCCATTCCCTTTCACAATATGGCAAAGCCATAATTTTATTTTCCTTCTCCTAGCTCATTTTAAAAAGGGAATAAACAAATTTGCGTGAGGAATATTATTAAAATTCATGCTCTGCCCCTACTTCGAGTGATGAAAACACAGGTAGAAAAAATTTGGGAAGTATTTTCTGTCTCACAAACGAGCCGTCTCGAGAAGTTTCTTCAAGGGATGTGACGTTCATTTCATTAGAATTTTAATGGTTTCTTTTTTTTTTCAATATTAGTCCTTTTGACAGGGTTTTGGAGAAACATGTTGAATTTTATTCAGACGTTATGTTTCTTTACAAAATATTTTTTTACACTTATATTATAAAGAGGAAAGATTTGTTTGTTTCTTGTTTGAATTGAATAGTTTCCGAAACTACTGGACCGATTTTAAAAATTCTTTCCCTAATGGAAAGTTACATATTCTATATATATTTAATCCCACCATTCCCACGGGAATGACAAGGGAACTGAATAGCTAGTGCTTTATATTTTGGGTGTTGGCTCATGATTATTTGACAAGGGTCCGTGAATCGATAAAATGCGTTTTATGGTAATTTTCGTATAGCCTCAATGATAGATTAACACTCTACTTATTGGGTAGAGTATCTAGCGCCCTGCGTTACGTAAAGAAAATACGTTTTGCCACCAAATAAAATTCTTTTTATTTTCATACACAACTACATTTTTCACTTGATGGGAAAAAAGTAAAATCTGACATTTCTAAATTCAAACTGACGATTACCTCATTATCAATGGCCAGTCTTAACACTCAAGAAGATCATCATCATCATCATCAACCCGTAACAGCCCACTGCTGAGCTAAGGGTCTTTTCTCACACATAATAGGAAGTATAGGCTATAATCTCCCACGCGAGCGACGCGAGCTCAAGAAGATGCTGTAGCAGAATTTCAGCAAAACTCGTACATAATATTTTACTGTTGATAACTAAGTGAAAGAAAATAATTTTGAAGGTTTAACTAGTTATTTGACTAAAGACGAGGCAGTATGGTCTATGGTATGCTATTACCGTATTCTGGACACACAGAAGTTGGGCAAAAAAATGAAATCGTTTCTCAGTTTTTACTCGACATGGCATAAAGCACAAAATGTACAAAATCAGTAAAAGGATAACAATAAAAAAGTGTTCAACAATTGAAATTTTACTTCCATAGACAAAAAAATCTTTATTACTTTCTTCTAGTATAATATATATACAAAATCATTACAAATTATTAGAACAACTAAACAAGAACCCTATAAGGTCTTCGCAACCACTGAGATGTATCAAATATAAAAAAGTATAATTTGTTTAGTGTGTATGCAACACATGCCATAGAAACTAACATAATATCTCAGATAGGATAATATCTACCTATATTCTACGCTTTTCCTCCAAAGCTCCTGTGTTCAAAGCGCTCGTTCCTGAAATACCAATTTAATTCGTAATTTTCCTACTACTCTCTGGCATTTGCATCAGTAAAAGCTCTGAGGTAGTGGAGCCACTCCCCAGATAAGTCCTCTATTTTCGTTTTCTCAACAACAAAGCCAAAATTTATTTATTTTCTCTAGGTAGTTGCAAATCTGACGTCTAACGAGACAAATATACAAGGGTGTTGTAAATGGGCGAGTCTTTAGAGGACGACTTAGGCGTACCTACATCTACCACATCGGCGAAGCCAGATAAAGATTACCCAAAACCGAGTCGTTTGATGAATGTGGAGAAAGCACGAGAGATCTGCTAGGTTCGTGTAGCAAATAGCAGCCCATTGTATTTGCCTACCCCAATGGGAAATAGGATGTATGAATATAATTTCAAATTACACTCAGATAAGTCAGCAGTCTAATAACAAGGCACTCTAAACTCGTCCATGGAGATTGCCTTTATGTAAACAGAGCCAATATCCACCGGCGAGTTGCTGGTTCCAAATGCAGTTCAAATTCAAATCATTTATTTTCTATAGGTATTGAATATACACTTAGAAACGTCAATATTTTATAATAAAAATGCACTCTAAACTCGTCCATGAAGATTGGCTAAATACAAACAGCAGCCCATCTCCACCGACGAGTTGCTGGTTCCGAATGCAGTACCCCGAGAAGAGCCAGCAAGAAACTCAAGGGCAGCTCTTTTTAATCTCATGTCTTACTAATAAATATCGTTTACAATAATAATTATAATTAATAGTCTTACACAGCGTCGAGTCGGTTAATCCCATGCATGTTGTTATTAAGTAGTCTGTAATTTTATAGTAGCCTTTTTTATGTAATCCAAATGCAGTACCCCAAGAAGAACCAGCAAGAAACTCAAGGGCAGCTGTAGGTATACTTGTCGCGTAAATTTAATGAGTATGACTGAAATGGCTCTACTCTTATCGTACGAAAATATCATAATGAAAGTACGTGAATTAAGGCACTGGTTTAAGTAAGCTCTGCTTTAATTTTATAATATCTGATTATATATTATGATACCATTTACGGGCAGGTTTTTTAAAGTTTCAATTATAAAATGTTTTTTTTACTACTGAGTCGGAGGTCGATTCCCGTTTGAGGCCAACATTTGTGTGCATGAACATGTCTGTTGGCTCCGTGTCTGGGTGTTTATATTTATTTAAGTATGTCTATCAGTTGATTAATACCCATAGATCAGGCTCTGCCTAGTTTGGGACTGAATAACCGCGTGTAAATTGTGTCCCACCATTTATTATTTTTTATAAAATTGTTGGAAGACCATTAGATCCAAAATTAAAGTAAAGTTTTTGTACAGCGTCTTAATTTATACCAAATTAAGCGGATTGGTTACAGCACCCTTTTAATTGGGTACTGATATTTATTTTAGTACTTATAAACGTTCTAAAAAGGTTTATAAATACGTCTTGAGCTCCTTTTACGCCCACTCTGTCTGCAAAGAGCTTATTAGTTTCGAAGAAATTATTTTTAACTTCTAAGCAAAATAAAATAATAAAGCGTAACAATGTTTTAAATTGTTATACCTAAGAAGCGTTCCATTTTTAGTCCTATCAATATTCAGTGAACTAGACAAAATAAGTAATCCCTAACTTTGCATCTTATCTTAAATATTATTAACTACTGGTAACAATTCCGAGACATAGTAGGTTGGAAAGTTACTACTTGATCGGTAAAATAAAAAAGTAACTATGTATGTCTATCGGTTTTCTACCTATACACGCCAAGCTTTACACCGACCGTGACTTGTTTCTAAGAAATGTCATAAATCTTTCCAGAACGCTGGCGAAGTCTCTACAAAGAGCTAGTTCTTATAATAATTATTTATTTATTTATCAGACTTCTTAGGTCCATACACAACAACAAAACAAATTAGTAACAAAATATCTTAAATACTATGTTAGTTATATAAAAACACACCAAACATACAAATTTAAAACCTTACTTTTCAGAGCATTCAGCCCGTTGTATTTCACACTAGCTATTCCGCGCGATTTTACACGAGTAAGTCCCATTCCAGTGGAAAAATTGTTTGTTAGTTCACGTCCTAGAAAACTAATCTTTTCATGGGTGCAAGAATTTTCAAAATCGGTAGAGTAGTTTCAGAGCCCATTTAATACAAACGATCCAACAAAAAATCTAATCTTTCCTTTGTAAATATAAAAGTGTAGATAACACCATCTTTTGATCTACGGTGGGATGGCGTGGTAGATAATGGCCCACACTTCCTTATGCGTAAGAAAATACCTTTTTTTGTTTGATTGTATGTATAGTTAAGAGCACATGAAGCTTTACACTTATAGTGCGAGTCTGACCTCAAAAGCAATTGTAATAAGAACGTTACAAAGTCCAGTGTGTCAAGCTCTGCGTGCTCTTGACTGTACATAATGTAAATGTAAGCTTAAATTAATAATAGTGCAAGTTCTGTCTCGGATACCTCGTAAAATACCAATTATCGTTTCCATTCCATAATATAGTGCAATAAAGAATACGTTTCTACACAAAGACATTATTGCTATTGCCAGTAAGTATTTTACATTCTAAACAAATAGGAGAGCCTAAAAAATGCCCATATTAAAGCAACGCCTCCCGGGACCGATCACACCAGGCTTACGTGTGAAACGTGAATTTATTGGCTGCTTTCGACTGATTGCCCGCGCCATAGAATATATTGCCATCGCTGTAAATTGAATAGCCTGAACTCACTTTTAGGGTTTAAATTGGGCGGATGTTGGATTTTAACAGCGTATCACGAAATATTTTTATTTACTTAATTTTTTTTTTTGGAATTCGAATATAATGAAATAATTTTGAAAATAAACTGTACTGTTATATTTATAATTACAGTTTAATAAAAATTGGTTCTCTGTGAAGTCGGTTTACGAACGGTAATATTTTTTGTTAAAAAATTATTAGTTAGTTGTAAATGAAGATAATATAAAGCGTGTAAAAGGAAAAAGTTTCATGATAACATCGTACTTACTATACAATCAGGGTACTTACGAAAACATTAAGGCACTCACTTTACTAAGTAGCTCCTATTACATACCATACTAAAAGTAATATTGTATCGGTACCTACTGGCAAAAGCGTATGGAACAAAGGAAACTTACTCGTATTTAGCTTTTGTTTCCCTTCTTAACTATCTATAAGTGAAAGATACTGTCGTCTATTACATTTTCATGACTAAACCAGTGAACATCTTAATGAAATTTTTCAAGGAGATTTTAGTCTTGAGAAAGGATATCGACTACTTCTTTTATCACAAAATGCAGAGGAAGCACACGCAAATTCATATTTGTCTTGAATTTCATGGTTAAATCGGGATTTAAAGAAGTAGGTAACTACATTTTTGTAAATATTCTTATAATGCATTTCTTCTCCTCCACACTATGTTGATTTATTTTCTTGATATATTAAAATCTTTATTATTAACCAGACCAGTTGTTTATTTTTTTTTACTTTATTATTATTACTGACTCTATTGGATCTGGCGCTTACCGCCTTGCGCACCGGTCTACGAATGGTGGCAGGTTAACCGGCAACAACAAAATTCCCAAATATATTTATAAGATTGCCGTCAGGCAGCCGGCTATAGAAAAACGCCACAGCCTTTGCAGTATTGCCAAAAAAATTACAAAAGACAGGTATTTTTAATAAAAACTGTTTATTTCGAATTTAAGATAATTTAAAGAAATAACATAGTGAGACTTATCTAATCTTAAATATTAAAGATTGTATATAAAGATGGGCATGTTATAGGTACATCTCTAATATACTTAATGTCGCGATTAATCAATTAATTAAAACCAATTAATCACGCGTGACAATTTTGAAGATCAACAATTGTGACAAACTATTTCAATCAATCTAATTGTTTGCAGTACGAGAATCCCATTAAACTGGATTATAGACGTCTGTGCTGGATTACATACAATTTATAATCAGAAAATGTTGTTAGCTTGTAATAAACCGGGATTAGACCCAAACGTTTATGATCCCATAATCGGAGCATTAATCATTTTTTATTTATGACAGGTCATCGCCCTCGGTCCAATAGGCTATTATCGGCTAATGGGAATTTTTGTGCTATACTTAAAAGTCTTGCTTAAATTGTTCATTAATTTTATTTTTTCTCACGGGTTGTAAGTTCAATAAGTGAATGTACTTATAATTTGAAATAGACAAAAAACTAAAACATTTTTAACACTACAGGATTTTTACGATTCAAAAATTGTGTAAATATTTCAATTAAAAATATTAAATTTAGTTTCTAAAATTTTTATGTGTCGGTTTGTAAGTACTTAACATTGTTGTTAATTTATTAGTTCATTTTATATTTAATTTTGTATATTTTGTTTTTTAACAGTAGTGCAGTGCCCTTCCAGGGTCCATGTCGTAGCAATCGTAAACACATTCGACCCTGGTGCTTACCGTCTACGCGTCTTGGCCCTCCAACTAATGAGAAAAGTGCAGTCAGAGGAATTGTCTTACCTAAACATTAGATTTTCATAACAGACAGCAGGCTCAGGCGCTTCTCATTCAGACGAGAGGCATGCTACAGTTCACGACGCAAATATTTTTACACCCAACTTCAAAAAACCGTTTGTGCTTCTCGTCCAATTTTGTGCGATGTTAAAATCTTTACAACACGAGTCTTTTCAACTTTTGTCCTTTACTAAAACATTTTTTGGGACTTACCTTATAATACTTGCGACGAAATGATTCGAAAATTTGTTTTACCGTCGGAAATCAATTCTCGTTATGTTTTTGAAGTGAAAACTTCTTTAGCGGCGTTGAGCACTTTTGTGGGATGGGTAAAAACTGTGAAACTCGCGTCAGGTCACGTGTGCTGATCGAAAAACCGTAAGACGGTTGGAGAGTAGTGTTGTAACACCGAAATCGATAGTCAAGTTTTCACTTCTGCCGGCACTCCCGGAGTGCAACCCGTTTTTTTTTTATTTTTTACATAACGACGCGAAAATTGCATCCAATAGTTCCGCAATTTTTCATGCCCATCTCCTCTTTATGAGCACAATTGCACTGCAAATAACTCGTCGGAAATGTTTATGTCGCGGCTGCAGCAAATTACGTGAGTGATAAATGAAACTCCGACGCGATTCCTCTTTGAACTTTAAAACGCAGTTAAGGTCTGAATAGCTTGAAATTGGAAATTATGAACCTGATTATTTGCTATTTTTCCATAAGATATAACTTAAAGGGATCTGCAGGTCTACTCTCTAAGACAATCTTTGATATCCGACAGCGTCAAGTGGCAGTTGGTTACCATTTAAAGTTTATTTTAACGTTTGCTATTTCAATTGAATTGGGGACAACCTGTTTCAGACAAACATCCAGTTGCCGATAATTTAATAATAGTAATTTAGTTAGTATGTAGGCTACCATCATTTGTAAGGAAGATAACAGCAATATTTAATTTTATTTATTATTTGAATTGAGAATCAAATTGGGCCGTCAGCACATTGAGAACAGAGATCAATAGTTGAAGTTAAAGACCAAATCTTGAGCATGTTTTAAACTTCTGATGCTTGAAGCGCTGTAAGCGTGTAAATAAATTACTTATATACGTTTACAAAGGTAAAGTGCATCCGCTGGACGGCGGATATTGGCAATTTCTCCAGCGGACGGCGCCAGGAAAATTGCAAATCCGCACTCGTATAAACAAACTAAGCTGGTGATTGCAGTTTAAGTTTAAAATATTGAAATAGGGCTGCAATCGATTTTGTGTTTTGATTAGTTTGATATGTTTCAAGTGATGTTTGACTGCTAGATAATGCCCAAATTTTCTAAGTAGTTACTAACAGAATTTAAAGTAACATCAACCGCTTTTTAATTTGAGTATATATTTGCATGCATATACTGTGTATAGGTATACATTTCTATTACTAAGAAAAAAATATTTTACAGCCTAGGACACTAATAATTATTAATAATATTTTTTATAAATAATATTTTTAACTAAAGTGGCTAATGTCTCGCCTCCTGTTTGCTTACATTAATAAAAAAATGCTTGATAATAGATAGACATATTTTATGAGTAATTTGAAATGTAAGAACTGTTATTTTATTGTTCATAATCATTAATCGACATCAAGACACGGCATTTAACCCGATATTCCTAAATCCGCTTTTATTGTCCCATAAAAAGGTTTTGATTGAAGTTTTATTCGGAGAAATGTGGACGTATCAAAGCCGAGACGAAATTTATGGCTTGTGACGGTACTTCACCGTTTCCCAGCCGATTCTGAGATATTTTAGTCCCTTTATTTACGCTACACGACCATTTTACACACCTTTAGTCGTGTCGCATTTTAACGTTTATTCTGACAAAATGTTTTTGTTACGGTATTGTTATACCAGCATGAATAGGTATTTTGTTTTAATTAATTTATTTGATGTACCAGAAATTGTGACCATCAAACGGTACATAAGAATCATACACCGAAGTGCCAATGGTTAATGCACAATGAACTAAATGTAAAGTCGACCACATGCAAAATATAATCTTACCAGTCACATCAAAATTATTCAAACAAAACTCAAACAGTTGCAATTGTTTTTATTGTTTTCGTTTTATTAAAGAAAACTAAACGTGATCTGAAAAAATAGTACGGATACGTCTTTCAATTTCTACTTGTATTTCCCTATTATAATATTTTAATTGCAAAAGTAACTCTATCGTTTACCTTCCTGCAGCTAAACAGCTGAACCGATCTTGATGTAATTTGGCAGGGAGATTGATTACATCTCGTGGAAAGACATAGGATACTTTTTATTCCGGAAAACTAATTTTTAGGCGACGCGACAACCAAAAGTAGTTACTAGTCACGTCAACCGGTTGCAAAGTGAAAATAAAACAAACACACTTTTGCATTCATAATATTATTACTTACTTAGAAAAAAATATAGCATATCTGCCCGTACGACTTTCTACACTAAGACAATGAGTAAAAAAATTCTAAAAACAATTTTAAAAATTTTCAGAATATACCTACCGATATCCAAATTTCCTATTTAAATTATGCATTGTCCGTACTAGTTTTGCTATGCGGAATTGCACATAATTCTCATGATATATTCCCACAATACAGCATAAATCAGATTCCTGAACATTAAAGATTTATCCGCACGCATACCGTGGCATGCATACTGCAGTGCGGATGTCCAAGATCCGGTTCCGCGGCATTGGCACGTGAGACGCATCCGCAAAATAGGAGGATCATCACCGCAGTGCTATTATGTTTGTTAGTCCGTAAAACCAGGTCCGTATTCGGAGCTAAGTGGGGGTAATAAAATAGAGCCGTTATTATTGCCGAAACGAAAGAAAAGTACGCACATAAATATCTTTGTAATATCTAATATGTTGCGTGCACTGTCGGGACTGTTATAGTTATTTATGACGTAATGGGAAGGGACACTGATTTATTATCACAGCATAATCTCAACCGCTAGGTCTAGAGGGCTGAAGACTCGTTGCTTATATTAAGACGTATATTAGCAAAAGGGATATACAAAGATCCCATAGTTGCATCGACAACTGAATACTCACTCATAACAACTCCGCTGCCCTCTGGGCACCTGTTTACCAATAAGAACGCTTACAAAGGAGCGACAGTATATTAGCGACTAATTACCGAAACTGATTTTAATTTCGTCAAGCACCGCAGCTCGGTTCCAATAGGCACCGTAACAATTAAAAATGAATTGTGTTTTATTTTATTGACTTAAGAGGATATGACTAAACTCACTTATTTCATGTTGGAACCAGTTTGTTCAATCCACTATGAAACTTTGGCTCTATGTCCACTTATGACCAGGGTCTGTTAGATTAGATTGTTCTTGTTCTGGAGGAGGGGTTCCAATGACCTCCGCCCCACTAGTCGGATCCTCTCTTAAACACTTCTTTAAGTAGGTCGTACGCTTTGTGACATTATCTAAATTATTTTCGGAGGTCGACAGCCACTGCATTGCAGATATTAGCTGGTTTTATCGATAGCTATTAGTGGTAGTAAAATGTGCCTTGTGTGTGAGAGATAAAGTCGCAAACGTTCCTAAACAATCTGAAGAGTAGGCCTTTGGAAGCAGGTAATAGTTTGTATAGTATCGGCGATATCATAAAGTTTTCCATGTATTTGCCTACCATATCGATTCACTCATAACTACATTATATACTATACTACTATTATATATACTATTATATATTTATATACTATATTATATATATTATTTATTGATACTAGCGACCCGCCCCGGCTTCGCACAGATACGATGCTGATATTAAAACCTTCCTCTTGAATCACTCTATCTATTAAAAATACCGCATCAAAATCCGTTGCGTAGCTTTAAAGATCTAAGCATACATAGGGACAGACAGACGGGAAACGACTTTGTTTTATACTATGTAATGATGATTACTATGGGCATTTCTTAAGGAATTTCTTGATCTATCATCAGTCTATGCTATGCCAATGATCAAAGTTCTCTCGACGAGTCTCGTCGAGTAAGTCGCGACGTTCAGAGAACTTCCGAGTAAAGTTATAGCCACAATTCCGTATACACGTGCAGTATCCGAGACGTGGACTGGCCGTGTTCCGCAAGTAGCGAAAAAATTTTTCCAGCGCCGTCACTGACACTGACGTGTGTGGACGAGTCCATATAATGACGGGCCGATGTTTTTTCTGGACTAAGAACACTGTTCTGCAGTTCCTGATGTATGTGGATGTTCCTTCAGGCACACTAACACAACCTAAGGCTTCACTACAAAAACCATCATCCCATACACTCCTATAACGATATATAATTGTAAGGCATCTCTGAAAGATAACAGAAATTATCCACTCAACAATGTACTCCAATTTTTGACTAGAAAATCACAGCCTTCAAATCCTATCTCGGGAGCACTAAATTCTGGAGCAGCTCCTAAAGCCGACAGTCCATAACAGCGGAGTGAGACGTGCCGAAACCTAGATGTGCCGAAACCCGGGCAGCCAGCTTTCCGGCACGTGACGAGAAACCAAACGCCGATAATAACATTCCACATGAGCTCGCCGAAACGTGAACTAATGTTACATTCGGTCTCTAACAAGCACATAAACTTAAGCTGAGCGTCGCAAAGTTTAATTAAAAGATAAACTAGTTTACTATTTCGGTGGCGAACTATAAATTAGGTAGTACGGAAACTTTAGATCCTTAAAAAGAGGTTTAAAAATACTGATGTTCCAAGTTGTGGACATTGTTGCACTGCTCAGGGCTGATTTATTAAATTGATGGCCAAGTTTTGATTTTGTATAGCAAGTATATACCTACTTGCCTATTATGGAATTTTCTTAAAAATAATAAATAAATGTATTATCCCTTAATGGGACTGTTATACCGTATACGTAACTGAAAAATAAAACTCTCTAGCAAATATGTATTTTTTTACTGTATGTACAACATACCTAACAAAAAAGGCTTCAGATAAATATCTCTGATTTCTAACAAAAATGATATTTAGGATCAATAAAATTAGGTGTCTATAACCACTTTTATGCTTCTCAAGTTTAACATACTCATTAAGGCATTCACACAATTTTATACCACACTCAACAAAAAGCCCCACAACATAACCTAAAAATTTTCACAGCAGTCTTCAATGGCTCTCTTGTAAATTGCGCTCGGTTTCCGCTAGATCCTCCGATGCGTATGGCGATGACAGTTTGACAGGTCGGGAGGGGGGGTAGCGGGAGAATACGTTCTAGAACATTCTACTTCCTACCGTCTGGCGTATGAGCGGTAAAGTAAATTGAATTCATGAGGAACAAGTTTCGTATTGTTCAAGTTCTGTTAAAGTCTGTCATACTTGTTTCGTCTAGTCATCTTGCACTTTCGTTATGGCATAAATATCTGATGTAGGTAGTAGTTAGGTACGGTACATTACAACACAACATGAAACAAGAAGAAAAATCTTAGCTTATAAATATTGTAGTTGAGCCTAGTCAAATCAGTTACTTTTTATCAACTGTCAAAAAGCCAATCCATTTTTTTTGTGATTAATCACAGATTGAGTCACTATTTCATTGTAAAATGGAAATAATTTTGAGGTGTTTTGCGATAACTTTTTTTAATTAATAATTTAATTTTGATACAGTCAACTGACGATGAAGACATAAAACATTTTTTATATATTTTTATCAATCAACATACTAAAAAAATGCTCACTTAAAAAGGCAGCGATACAACAGAAACGCAGAACTATATCTACTGAAACTAGGAAACACGTCATGTTCACTTCACTTCGAATCCTGGCATGTACCAATGAGTATTTCAAAAACTTACGTACATATTTATCACTAGCTCGACGGTGAAGGAAAACATCGTGAGGAAACCCGTAGGTCTCAGAATTAATTCTGAGACATGTGTAAATAGACCCGGTCCGGCGATGGGCTCACCACCTATCACGTTTAGGGGTCCAATGTATCTCGTGAAATGTGGGTATATTCAGTAATGGAATACCTCTGCCTACCCCCTCGGGGATGAAAGGCGTGAGATTATTTATTTTTTTATTTTTATTTTTAGGAAACACTTAATACTTCTTCCAGACATTTGCGTTATCTGTTAGCAGCCCTTACAAGCTCCCGGCTTCTAACTGAGTAAGGCACCTCCCGGCTACTAAATGCAACTAAAATGCGAGATAATTGGCAATCCTGCGAAGAGCTCTACACTTTAATTACATTATTATACTAGAGAGCCTTTATAATGGAGATATGGAGCGAGAGTTAGCTTTATAAAATAACTATGAGAATATACGCGAATTTTATACCAAGAAATTCAAGTATATTCTTCTTTTTTTCATATTGTTAGTAATGGTACTTACATACTCATATGTGTATAAATCATTTATCCAATAATATGTAGGTATATATGTTTTATAGTGTACCGTCTACCCTAGTTCTAATCTCTAGGTTTCATCCATCCCAAGGCAGTCTGGAAGCGATTACTATAAGCTATGAGACCGTCCAATGTATTCTATTTTATTTTTATAAACAATTTACTGCGAATGAAATTTACAAAATGTACACCAAGACTAAGTTTTCATATTCGAAATCAAAGCTGGCTACAATGGATAAACAATAATTTTAAATAGTCAACAAAGGTGATTTAGGTGGAATAAACCAATTTATTTATATACCAAAAAATATTTTTTTATTTGACTACACGAATCAACAAAGTTTGAAATGAATACGAAGCCAACCATGTACGAAACACGAGAAAGTTCAAATTAAAAAAGTTCACTGAACAACTATGAGTCACCGCTGACATTTCCATGGCATTACCCCACAGCTGAATCATGCTCTGCTCACCCCCGTCGGACGCAGCGAAATGCCATGATCTATGTTGTCTAGACAACTTAATGATCTATGATAGCGAATGACTGCGGAAAGCGTAAAATATGATGCATAATCTTTCCGTAGGCGCAGAAATTGTGTATATATTAATAAGGGTATAAGAACTTGCTTTTAATTGATATTTAAATAGAATCCTAAATATTTCACCAATGGAAGGCTACGTTATCGGCAAGTAGCATATTATATAGGCTATATTTTATTATACTCGTAATCCCACGGAAACGTTAACCAGGCGGGTAAAACCGCAGGGTGCTGCTAGTATTTTATAATTATGTTAAATTAGCCACCCGCCCACGCTTTGTTTCAGTTTGATAAGTCGCACACCGATAAAGCAGCCAAGCGGCGCTTAGTATAAAAAAAAGTCGCTTTCTCTGTCCCTATATACCTATGTCCCTATGTATGCTTAAATCTTTAAAACTACGCAACGGATTCTGATGCGGTTTTTTTTTAATAGATAGAGATGATGATTCAAGAGGAAGGTTTTAATGCTAGCATTGCACCCGTGCGAAGCCGGGGCTGGTCGCTAGTTTGAACTAAAAATACTTTTATCATAATAGAATATAGCCTTCATAAGTTAGGGATGATGTAGATTTATAGTATTTTTTTATTTTTATCGATATATTAGTTCCAGAAATTATGCCCCAAAACATAAAAACAAACACACAACATAATAGATATAAGCCTGTCAATATAACAACTATGGAAAGTAAGGACACTTTTCATAGTTGTTGTATTAACGGGCTTATATCTTATGAACACATTATTTAATCCACTACTTAATTACGTTATTATTACGATCTCACAATTCGCAGCAACATCTGCATTTCATTAGCGTGATCCACTAATAATGCTCGTTTCGTTGTCATTCAAACTGATCACTAAATTCCGATTCTCCATTCGCCATTCCATTCCCGTTGGCGGATATTAATCCCACAGGATCCAACAAATTTAAAGCATCTATCCGCTAAGGTATTCTAAAATAAATGCATAACCTTTTTTTTTTCAAAATCCCAAATAAATTCTTAACCACATTCCCGTTTTCGACTAGGCACGCATTAAATTTCTGAATAGTCGATTACCTTGTGCGCAAAAACTTACAAGTATTACAAATTTATTTACATATTTGATTGGTAAGAATGAGGAACTTTCACACAACTCCCTTTCAAATGTAGGGGATGTATAGCAAAAAAAAAATGTACTTACTCACTTATGTTATACAAACAACTGTTCTCAGAAATTAATGAGTTTAGACCCACGTTTAGACGTTTATGAGTTTAGACCACTACACGTTTTCCGTCAGTCAGTCAGTTTTATTATTACCTCGCTTTGGTATGCAAAATTTTACTGCATTTAAAATTGAAGTCACTTTATTTTCTTGTTAATATGTGTTACGAAATATAATTGCATATTATCACATGCAAATTGTATTGATATTAAATTGCCTTAGGGCTATCACTGCTCTATATTTATTAATTTAATAATTTAGCTAGGCACCTAGGTACATAAAATATATATTATGCTCAAAATATCACAAGGTACATTCTACCTACAAGGTACATTGCCCGTGGGGTGTCCGGGCCAGAATAGCACCCACCCACATCATCCCGAGGGTGTCGTAGAAGGCGACTAAGGGAAAAATCCGGAAGTTGGGCAGCAGCAGCTTCCGTGTACTTAACAGTTATACTGCGATCCCCAAGACGCCTGCCAAGCGCGGGGATTATGGCAACCCCCCCCCCCTCCCACACACCATGACAGACAAAAACAGACCACGGCCCCCAGTCCCCGGCAGCTCCGCTATTCCTGACCTCGGTAGCGGGTCAGGTAACGGTGGAGCAGGGGGTGCGAAGAATCTCCGGCAGATACCCCGCTACTACCCCAAACGGACTTTGGCCCTGGCAACACACAACATTCGCACACTGAGGACTGACAAAAAGATTGTAGAGCTGGAGGAGGAATTGAGCAAGTTGCGATGGGACATACTGGGATTAAGCGAAATAAGACGAGAGGGACAGGACACGATAATCCTGGATTCTGGCAACATGCTCTTCTTCCGGGAAGGAGACCAAAAATCCCAGGGTGGTGTTGGGTTTCTCGTCCGTAAGCCCCTCGTTAACAACGTAGTAAAGGTCGATAGTGTGTCGAGCAGGGTAGCGTACCTAATACTCAGAATCACCGATCGGTATTCGCTGAAGGTCATACAGGTATATGCGCCGACCTCGACACACCCTGACGAGGAAGTAGAGTCTATGTATGAGGATATATCGAAAGCCATGCATACCTCCAAATCATACTTCACCGTTGTAATGGGGGACTTCAACGCAAAGGTGGGCACACGGAATGGCGATGAGTTGAGAGTGGGGACATATGGATATGGACAGCGAAACCAGAGGGGCCAGAGGCTGGTTGACTTCATGGAAAAGGAAGGACTCTATTCGATGAACTCCTTTTTCCAGAAGCGCCCGACTAGAAAGTGGACCTGGATAAGCCCCGATGGTTCCATCAAAAATGAGATCGACTTCATCATGACGACCAAGAAGCGAATATTCAATGACGTCTCCGTGATCGGCAGGGTGAAAACCGGTAGCGATCACCGGATCATCAGAGGCACATTGAATATCGATGTTAAGCTTGAGAGGTCACGTCTGGTGAAGTCCACGCTCCGCCCTAATCCTGCCCAAATCCAAAATCCCGAAGACTTTCAACTCGAACTGCATAATCGCTTCCAGTGCCTAACAGAGTGCGAAACAGTGGATGAGATAAACAACGGGTTGGTGAAAACTGTCCATGCAGTGGGGTCTAAGTTTTTCAAAGCCCCACGCCGGAAAAAGCCTCAAAAGCTCTCGGAAACTACTATTAAGCTAATGAAAGACCGGTCTGAGATGAGATTGCAATCTTCAGTTGATATGTCGGAATACGGTAAACTCAATAGACGTATCTCAAAGTCCATGCGACACGACTTGCGGTCCTATAGTACACAATGTATTAAGACCGCAATTGAGCGAAACCAGGGCTCCAAAGTGTTCGCAAAAAATGCGTCTATTGGGCAAAGCCAAATGACGAAACTGAAGATCGAGGACGGCAGTATCATCTCATCGAAACCAGAGATCCTGAAAGAGCTCGAGAGGTTTTATGGGCACTTGTACACCTCAACACGACAACCCGTTGGCAGCTCCGCTCAGGACACTAGAGCGAGACTGACCCGACACTACACTGAGGATATCCCAGACATCAGCCTGTATGAGATTAGAATGGCCCTCCAACAGCTTAAGAATAACAAGGCGCCGGGAGATGACGGAATCACGACAGAACTCCTTCGAGCGGGTGGAAAACCAGTACTTTTAGTCCTCCAGAAGTTGTTTAATTCCGTCATACTCGAAGGTATAACGCCAGAAGCATGGCATAGGAGTGTGGTGGTGCTCTTCTTCAAAAAAGGTGACAATACCTTGTTGAAGAATTATAGACCCATCTCACTCCTGAGCCATGTGTACAAACTGTTCTCGAGGGTCATTACAAATCGTCTCGAACGTAGGTTTGATGACTTCCAGCCTCCCGAACAAGCCGGTTTCCGAAAAGGCTTTAGCACCATAGACCACATCCATACGCTCCGTCAGATTATACAGAAGACTAAGGAGTATAATCGGCCATTATGTTTAGCGTTTGTGGACTATGAAAAAGCCTTTGATTCCATCGAAACCTGGGCAGTGTTACAGTCCCTTCAGCGATGCCGTATCGACTATAGGTATATAGAAGTGTTTGTATAGAAACGCCACTATGTCTATCCGATTGCAGGACGAGAGCACGGAACCAATCCAATTGCAAAGAGGCGTGAGACAGGGAGACGTCATCTCTCCTAAACTGTTCGCGAACGCATTGGAGGACGTTTTCAAGCTCTTGGATTGGGACGGATTTGGCATCAACATCAATGGCGAATACATCACCCACCTTCGTTTCGCCGATGATATAGTCATCATGGCTGAATCGCTGGAGGATATGAACACTATGCTTGGAGACCTCAACAACGTTTCTCAACAGGTGGGTCTTAAAATGAATATGGACAAGACGAAAATTATGTCGAATGTACATGTTCCACCCATGCCGGTATTTGTTGGAAACGTTGCTATCGAAGTTGTCGACCAGTACGTTTACCTTGGACAAACTGTTCAACTAGGTAAGTCCAACTTCGACAAAGAGGTCGCCCGAAGAATCCAACTCGGATGGGCAGCGTTCGGGAAACTACGCGATATATTTTCGTCCAAAATTCCACAGTGCCTGAAGACGAGGGTTTATAACCAATGTGTGTTGCCAGTGATGACCTATGGCACAGAAACGTGGTCCCTAACTGCGGGCCTCCTAGATAAGCTCAGAGTCACCCAACGAGCTATGGAGAGAGCTATGCTCGGAGTTTCTTTGCGCGATAGAATCCGGAACGAGGAAATCCGCCGAAGAACTAAGGTCACCGACATAGCTCTCAGAATCTGCAAGCTTAAGTGGCAATGGGCAGGCCACATCGCTCGAAGAACCGATAACCGATGGGGAAGAAAGGTTCTCGAGTGGCGACCACGAACCGGAAGACGCAGCGTTGGTAGGCCTCCCACCAGGTGGACCGACGACATCGTCAAGGTCGCGGGTAACCGGTGGATGCAAGCGGCAAGTTGCCGTTCGGTATGGCGTTCTATGGGGGAGGCCTTTGTTCAACAGTGGACGTCTTCCGGCTGATGATGATGATGATGATGATGACATTCTACCTACAAAACTGAGACTTGATCCAATCTGAAGTGAGCAACAGACTTCGTTTAGATGACGTCACATCTCAGCTTTATCCATAAGAAGTATTTTGTAGTCGCAACTGTACTCGGAAAAATCTGTAAGATTCAATCTCATATTCATATCGTCCTCAAAAGTCCTGATTCAACATTGAGTACAGTTTTTCATAAAGAATCTCATAAAGCTCTAACACCGCTCTGTAAATGTGTCATAAATTCATACATAACTCTACGGGAATTGTATGTAGTTTCCACAAACACGTTCGTAGAACGAAAGTGAAGGCTACGCGCGTAGCTCTGCGCTACGAAGCGTAGCACTCAACTTGTCAGAAAGAAGTAATAACATTTCCGTACAAAGAAACCGGTACTCAAACGGCGCAGTACTGGTTATTTGCTCGGAAATATTCCCGTTTGTTTTAGTTCGATCGGTAGGAAAACAAGGAAATCTGAGTTATTATGTTATTAGTGTTTAATAATCTTACACAGAGAAAAAGAAGCAAGTTACGTGACGTACTGTAAGTGTATTAATAAAGACTATTGAATTACTTATGCTCAAGCCTTATCCCAGAGGAGGTTGGCAATATTATTAGATTTTTGGAAATACTTACCTATTTTTATCGGCCTATTTTTCGCAGTAATAAACGTGGTCGCCGGGCTAGAGTATACACATCAAAACTTCTTTCGAGGTCTAAAGGGTTCTTTACAATGTCACTTTGTCGTATTTTGTAAGCTGTCGAGATACTCCACATCTACCTTTCTAAACTAATATTATAAAGAGGATAGAAAGGGATTGTTTTTTTTTCGTAATTAATAAGCTCCAAATTACTGGACCGACTTAAAAAGTTTTTTCACCAATGGAAAGTTTACTTTTGTGGGACACACATGTGCTACACTTTTACAACAGGAACGGGATTTTCGCGGGTGAAATCGCAGGGAACAGCTAGTGATAATGATAGCAAGTTTTTGTAAAACATTGGTATTAGGAACTAAACATGGGCCATTGCGAACTATGCTTCTTGGGCACTGCGAATCCAAGAAATCATGGTTCAAGTTTCATTTTCATGGAGGCTGAGCATAAACAATCTTCAAAAAACTGTGCAAAATCCAATTTAGCAGCAAAAATTTTAGAAGCATCAAATGTTTACACCAGGACATTGGTTCGATAAAAAATAATCCAAATAAACGGGGGAGAGCAAACACATTAAAACGCGATAGATTGGTGGCAATTAGCGGCGCCCGAATCGCGTAAAATCGAGCAAAACGCCGTCTGCAATTTCCGAACGTTCGGATGGTTTGTAGCCAGGAGGGGTGCTATTGATGACTATAGGGAGCTGTTACTGGCAAATTACTCCGATTTCTTTAACAGCTTTTTAGATTCATCTAAATTGAAATTACTTGGTACCTACCCATTTTTTTTTTCAATTTTCGAATTCCATTCCACAATAAACTTTAAGTGAGTAAGTAAGTAACAAATCTTTATTGTACACCAATATAAATATGCAACAAGTGACATAGTTCTACAAAAAAAGTACACTGGGCGGTCTTATCGCTTTAAGCGATTTCTTCCAGACAACCTTAGAATGGATGAAACTGAGATAAATAGATAAAGGTAGGTGGTGCATTGAAGTTAACAATGGATTAAGGTACTTACATACATAAACCGTTTCCTATAAATATATAAAAAATAAATAACACAGTACATACATAAAGTGAATATATAGAGCTATATCTCACATTTTCAGTAAGACTTATTAGGAAGCTTTTCAGATGAGACGTGTTACCGTTTTCTGTGGCTGAGTAGCCACCTATACTACAAAGAATTAGAAATAGAGAAAATTAAATTATTTGATTTATTAAATTAATATACCTACTTAGAAAATTGTATACACTACTGGCATTATCTACTAGTTAACAAAACAATCCGACTAGGAATGCAGAAATGTTTTGGCGGTATTAGCCGAAAATAATGGAGCAATTTATAATAGATCCATTTGATCAAACAAAGCGCTAAGAACTACCCATCCCGATTAAACCAGTTTCAAACCAGATTCTCTATTCAATTGAAATATATATGCGAAAATGCAATGTAATACCGTCTCTCCAATCACAAAACAATGGAGAGACGGACGCAGAGTAACCGCCGCCGTAATAGATATGAACCGGATGATTGAAAGCTGCAATCTGCATGCCCACTCCAGTTAATTCGTCGCTACTCGATATTGCTGGCTTCGATGGAACATATTGATGCGCAGTCGTTGTATAAGAGCAGTGGTATTATAATTTCACTAGTGGTATCATAATTGCACGGACGTTTGACAAGCGTCTTCATTTCAATATATCATGGGGCAATCATAGGTACATGAGGAATATGTAACAGTACCCGATGTAGCGATAGGCTCACCCTCACGTTTAGAGGTCCGATAAATACACGTGTGAAAAGTGTTTTTTTCCAAAAAGCTAGGAGCGAGGGCCTCACTTGATTCAGAGGCATATGCCTCCAAATCAAGTCTATAGACTTTTAATCCCCCTTTCAAGAATAATTTCTAATTAACACCTTCGATTAGGGAACTCCTATGCACATGCTTAATCACAACACAACACATCACACCAGCTTAGTCTCTACGTTGTCTGTCAGTGAGTCAGTGGAGTAGAAAAATATTGATGCAAACTGTGGCATTATAGTAATATGCGGGTACATATAAATAAATCAGTTCTGTCGTTGACTCGGTCTCTTATTTATCTGCTCATGTATAATTCCCTTAATATAATACTGGTGACGAGGATGGAATGAGTACTAAAAATTAATACCTGCAGAAAGCTGCAACTCCAAAATTTTAGTCTTTTAATTAATTCAATAGCAAAAATATTCAAATTACTGGACCTACGTTGTAGCCCCAGAAACAAGCCACCGGAAAATAGTCTAGGAGCCAACAGCTATTTCCATCGCAGACTCAGGAAACGGGGTAGACCGGGCGTTAAACTGTGCTTCCTGCGCTGGCCAGGTTTAATTACATTTTCAACTTCTATTTCAAATTTTGCAGTGGAAGCTATAAATGTTAGTTTAATTTAGTTTTGCCCTTAACCTGACCTAAGCCGAGCGACGAAAATGCAAGGCTTTTGGCATTTTAATAAGGATTCATTGAAGCGTATAGTAAAATATTTTCATAATATATAATAACTAAAAATAATTAATAATAATAAACAAGAAAGGTTTGTATTTTTGTACTGCACCGATTTCAAAAATTCATCCCCGTATTCCTGAACGGGAACAACTTTGGTGAAACAAGCGAGGAACAGCTAGAATAATATTTTTAAGTACCTAATATAATAGTTTTGTTTGTAGGTTTGTCATCATTCGTTACTATAACATTAATACGATTATAATGAAACTTTGGTAAGGTTTCAAGAGGACGCCGGGGAAAGTTATAGAATAAAAATTTCTATGAAAACGGAAAAAAAGTCATCGTCGCATTTTTCTTACGGGAATGGAAAAATGCCCACGAAAACAGAAAAAATCGTGCTACTTACGATTCGCGATATTATGATTTTTTTTACATTTCACATCTTGGCAAATTACAAATAATACTAAGTTTACTTAATACACTTAAATTCTATAATATGGTGTTTCGTGAAAGAGAGCAATTAAAATAAATTATGGGCCAGATTATTAGTAGTAATTATTTTACGTGATTCTAACTTGACCCTTAATAAACCGCAGCTGAGCAACTAAAACTCCATTAAAACTGAATAAAAAATAACCGCCGAGAACCGCATATCACGAACGGTTTAACCTAGATAATTACAAGAGTCATGCACATTTATTTAAAAAATAATATAGGGAAATGACCAAGTTTTAATATTGTTTTAATAAAAGTAGGTACAGAAAACCTACCCAATGGGAACATAAACTATAGTAAAGTGGAAATTTTAGTAAAAACTCTACGTCTACACTAATATTAGAAAGAGAAAGGATTTGTATTTTTGTATGATTGTAACGAATAAACTCAAAAACTACTTTAACAAAATTCACCATTGGAAAGCTTACTGTTGTAGGAGTAACATGGGCTATAATTTTCTCACGGGAACAGAACTTAAGCTGGTGAATTAATATTTAAAAAAAATGCCGGAAAATAAGAGAAAATCTAAAACGGAAAACGGTATTGCTATAGGACAACGTCTATCCGATAGACGTTGTCCTATACCCGATATACTCTATCGGGTCATTACGAGGAACAGATTGCTGAAGTACAGCAGCGGGTCGAGTGCAACTCTGACAATCAACTCTTAAATACTAAATACTTATCTTTTTAATTTAAGATTAGTAGTTAAGTTTTTTTTCGTTAAATGCATGCTATTTTTTAGGAAATAAACATATTTTTTTTACAAAAGTGCGCAAGTGGGTTCCTCGTGCAGGACCGAATTGATCTAGTTTACGCCTTATAACCAAAGAGGGTTGGCATAGGTATTACATTCCCAGTGGAAATACCCACTTATTACTACGAGTAGTAAGTATATTTTACAGTCCCCTTAACGTGACAGGTGGATAGTCCATCGCCGGATCCGGTGCTATTACACATGCATAAGAATAAATCGTGTTCTGTGGACGGTTTCCACACGATTTTTTCTTCACCGTCAAGCTAGTAATAAATATATAAGTACGTAAGTCGTTAAAAAACTCATAGGATGCCCATGACCAAGCACTTGAGCCTCACGCATGAAAGAAGGCTGTCACAGTTTTGTTATACGTGTACAATAAAGTGTGTGGACTTAATAACAAGAGTAGCCTAGAAATTCAATTAGGTATACACTCATCAACTATTTAGAATCCTCGCACTTCAACCGAGCTTTATGCACTGCAGTTTATTACAGCACTCGTCCAATATAGTCCGTTACCTGAGTAGCTTCGCGGAATGGGGTAAACTCCCCAGTTGCGTGCCGCACCGGCCGGATTGACTCACTCACCTGAAACAAGGGGCGAATGCGTCATATGTTGCTGTCTGAGCAAATTTATTGCGTTTGCATTTTTACAATTTTTATTTGTGGCAAAAATGTGGATACAAATTTGTGAGCTCGTCACGTAGTAAACACATGTATCTTTATGATTTGGTTTTCGTCGCGTATTCTATAGCTGTCTTAAAAGAAGTTTCTTAGTTCCCATATCGAAGGTCCTAAACATATATTTTCTTATTATATTTATAGGTAATTATAGGTAATACAAATCTCTCATAATGGGTTAAACATTGCTGAGGATCTGTCCTCACATATGAGGAAGTATGGTCTATAATCTCCCACACAAGCTCTGCGTTTATCTGGAAAATGTGTTAGGCTAGCTAACTAACTGTCAGAATTTTTCAAGCTACCCAAGGCTATATGTTGTTCGTGAAAACTACGAAAACCATAATTGGTATCATAATAAAGAATGTTATTTGTTAGGTTTAACCGAAAAAGTGCTTGATCGATCTCGATAAAATTTGGCAGAAAGATAGATTGCATCTTGAATAAGGACATATAATAAGGTACTTTACATCCGGAATACGGACGAGGATAGTTTTAATAAGTATAAAAAATACACAAAGCAAACTCATTTTTGCATTTCCAAAAAGACATCAAATTAAATTGCCAAGACAAACACACGATGGTCAGTAAGCAAAAGGCGTGGCCACACAACACGCACTGCGGCCGTGAAACGAACGCACCCTCCTAATGAAACCCTCGGTGAGTCACGCGACAATCATGTAAATTACGAATTCCCCGGGACCCACTCACATCCTGCTCAACCCGTTTATTTTAGCAATTCATTTAGCGACACCGATTTGAAACGTATTGCGCTGTGGTTGGGCTGTGTTTTATTGTCTTTAATAATCGTTTAAAAAACAACTGCGAATCACGGAAATCAGACTGGCATTATTTTTGCTGTGGAAATAGCTTTATTTATGAGTAGATTTTGAGCGAGACTACGTCATCGTTCCGGGATAAAAAGTAGTATAATGTGTCCCTTCCCGGTCCTCCATCTTGTCTTGTCCCAGCCATAATGTTGTAGTGTAGATTCTTAAAAAATGTCTCGATATTGGCCCAACTTCATCAAAACTTTAACAAATAAACAAGTTCTTGATAGATATTTGAAAATAAGATGAAACTATTTTCTCGAGTAACCAAAAAACTGGCTAAAAGCGAAAGTAAGGTGCGAAGCCGGTTAGCTGGTCCATAATTCACTATCCATCACCCCCATTCTCACGTCTGGGGAACATGAGGCCGGCTATGTGAAAAATGCCCTGACAGCTGGCATGTACCGCCCTCACTTTGCCGGCCTGTCCGACAAATGGGCGACGCACCCTACCCGTAAACCGAGAGATGAACGTAAAGGTACGTGTCGCTGTTATCTCTGAAGATAAATATTTTTTCACTGACATCCCGAAGGATTGTTTTTTGGACTGTTCCACTTTCAAAATGGGTTGAATTCACTTTTCAATGTCAATAGATACTAAAGTGGGTATTTCGAGGAATAGCATAGTGGTGGTAGTAGTATTTATTTGCAAGAATACATTTTAGTGATTACAAAAGGTAAGACCTTTTATGCATGCAATTATTTGTAAGTAATATTAGTAATAAAATTTAAAATGACAAGACAAGTGTCAATATATGAAATTATTAATCAAAATAAGATTAATATTAACTAATTTCAAGTAAATGTCAAATGTCATACCTCTGTCGACCCTCTCAGATATAAAGGCGTGAGTCTATTTATATAGTATCTTGTAAATATATTAAAATTATAACGTCATTTAGTCAGTTTCATACTTACAAAAAACCCTAAACTGTAGTCTTAACTACTAATTACATGAAAATTATAGGACATTGAGTCTCCTCCTAATACTGGCAATGATCTTCCGGTTGTACCAAATCTGATTACCTTTTAATTAAAGCTGCCTCTTTTATAAGAAAATCTCTTTTAACTCCTAATAAATTTGAAGGTGGCCTATATAACAGTGAATAGGCTGATTTAGGCGCTAGTCATGTACAACGTCATTATTACTGGCTTACATAAACTGTGGTTTGTTTATATTGGAAACATTTAAATATACATAATGTTTATTTTTATTTTATTGTGCAGTAGCGGTTTTGAAAGCGACGTTATTAAATAAGAAATAACAACGGTAACACTGTTTTTAATCATCAAATCAATGAGAAATTGTATACCTACGGGGTGGAATTTTTGAACCTTACTTAGAGGTACAATACTGTAAATACTAAAGCAAGAATAAAAAATCCTTTATTACAAAAAAATACGCTTCCTAGGCCCATATTAATGCAAGAAAACTTACACTCTGCGATAAGAAAGCACCAATCGAAAGGGTCAGTCTTAGGAATCAAATCTATGTAGCAAATATGGTATCTTAAATTAAAGAAGGATCTAGAAATGTTAAAAATTTTACAAATCAGAGAAAAACAAAAACAAAAACATCCCTTCTAATATACAGATTTCAGAAGAACCCCTCGTATAGCCTAAGGGATAGCCCAAAATTGCGCAGTTGCGTGAGAGAACATATTCTATTGTAGCTAACGACTTCCGAAACGAGTCAATTATTTGCGAGAGTTCCGTTGTTTCTGTACGACGGCGTTTCTTGTTCCGGCAAATTTGTTAAATTCTACCCTAAATTACGTGGTCTGGAGTGATACCTTGAAAATGCTCAATATTTTACGAAGAAAAGCAGCCGAATTCTTCTTAATATTTTTTAAAATCTCGTGGTTGCAATTTTTAGGGTTTATAATAATACTGATGATTACTCCAGCGACTTGATCACTTTCATCATTATCTCAAAATGTCACATCGCATTTTCACTACTCGTAAAGCATCAAAAATCAGACACAAATATGACCGTTTAGCCCTGTTAAGGTAATATACAAACAGACATACTGACAGGCAGAGTTAATATTAGTAGGTATAAATGCTGTGGGAACTCCAATTCCAATTACGAAACTACCTTCGCAAATAACCCACATTTTTATTCACAAAATAAAGTTCCAAAATCAACTGCTTAAAGTGAAGAAGTCACGTGGCTCCAACGTGACATATATGTTTCATTTCATGACAAACACGAGCCATATATCACAGCGTTAAAATACTGGAGGTGTTGCTGAAATGAAACTGGAGTTGGTACATTTTATACCTGTCGCCACCGTTATATATTTGATAAACTCTGCTATATTAAATCTTGCTCGGTTGCTCGAGAGTTTTCTATGGAATCATATTATCAAAGTGGCCTAACTACACTCATTATTCATAACTTAGGAAGTAATTCAGCTGGAACGGTTTTACGAGTAATCATAAATCTTTGGAACGTTGTACAAGGGAACATTTCTTACAAATGTTTTCAGTGTAAGCATATCTCTGGGGTATACATTTTGTTCTTTGCAAAATGAAATGTGTAGTCTCTCTGTTAGTTCACTCATAGTTTAAAAAGTTTCACTCTGAAGTAAGGAACTCCTGTTTTTTGAAAATAAAGGTTTTAGTTCTTCCTCTACCTACTGATGTTACGCTACGGTTAGAGGGTCTTATAGTCAGAGAAAGAAGGTCGAATTTATCAAGGATCCAAGTTACCTCCAAGTAACCGTAGCATGACAATGAAATAAATCAAACAAGTTGTTTGATTTATCAAACAAATTAATGATTTTGATGTGTTGTTTGAAACAATACATCAAAATCATTAATTTCAATAGGTAAATGCGTTCACTCATTCAACGAATGGCATTATATGTCGGAAGCAAAAATTTATATCAAGTCATAATATTATGTTGAAAAAGGCCAACCATCAGAGTACCTTTTCCATATTCTGGTCCATGGTTGATATACTTTCTAAAATAATAAAAATATAATTTTATTTACAGACCCGGTCCGGCGATGGGCTCACCACCTATCACGTTTAGGGGTCCAATATATCTCGTGAAATTTGGGTATATCCAGTAATGGAATACCTCTGCCTACCCCCTAGGGGATAAAAAAGGCGTGAGATTATATTATATTATTATATAATTTTATCTCAACAACCCGGTGCTAACGCCAGTCCCAAGCTGGTAGTAAAAGATAAAACTCAAAAAATAAACAAATTCTCACCTAATATCTCTTCACAGACGGTATAACGAGCGTGTTTGTCATAATTCTAGAGGCAGGTGATAATTTGTTTAATTCGGAGCGGGGACGGCACACTACCATTATGTTTTCGGGACAATGGAGGCATTGCCGATAGCGGCCGTGGTTTACGGCTTAAATTATACATTGCACGGTTAATACCCCAATCATATCATACCGTGCAGTCAATACGTGATACCTTCAGAACAGAGCTCGAACAAGTACGCTGAATGATTGATTGGTTTTGAACAGGGTTGTGAATCAATAAATCCTTGGTTTGAAGAGTTTAGACGTGGTTTAGTTTAGAGTTTAGATAATTAAGACTTAATTTGGAGTAGGTACTACTCGTATAATGAAATACCTACATTCCTTAGTTTTTTGTGATCGACCAGAAGTTCATGACGATAAAAACAGTATAACTTTTTTTACATGAGGGCTTTTTGAAATTCATTTGTTATTTGTAAATTTACTAGATTACTATATTTAGCAGATAATGGACTCCATTCTGCAGACCAGCTAAAATTTCTAATTTTTAGTTAGTCTATCCTTCCCCATAGAATACGGAAAAAAAAGAACAGAAACAAACCATAGATTATAGAGTAATGTCAAACATGTAAAAACCAACTACTTTGATGTCTTAATCTGTCACTTTTATTCATGACCTTGGTTGATAAAATTGCTAAATACATGTAGGTATTTGAATAAGTTTGAATGCGTTCATAAGCTTCAATTTTGTTATTTTGACATTTGTGACATTGTAAATAAATATGGCGCTTATTTCTATCCCTTTCCTTTCCAAAGCTGTAGAAAAGAATAGAGCTAACTTAAAATTAGGAATTTTAGCTGGTCTGCAGAATCGAGTCCAATATGTGAGTAAATAGGATATAAAACGGATGTACTGGAAGGGTTTCTTTTATCCGCGACACGCGTAACGTGTCGCATATGGACATAAAAGTTCCCTGAGTTATTATTAATCTTCGCACCAAGTTTCTATGAAACCCGTCAAGCTGTTTCGACATTATTGCGTTGGAAACGTACGACCTTATACGTACGATATTATAAATCTTATAAAAGGGTCGAGTAGGTACTTCGATAGTTAAGCCTGCGGAACGAAGACAGCACCATCTAATGGTGGCACGGTTTGTTTTATTGTAGCTCTTATTACAATTAAATAAGATAGGTTCAAAATGTACAAATCTAAAAAGTCAGTGTCAGTGTAACTACTATTTAGCCGAAAATATCTCCCAAAATTCAACTAGGTATCTAAAAATCATAGACCTCGGATGCATGTAAACGAAACAAATATTATTTTTAAAGAACACTCCGTATAAAGACGAATTCACCAACACCTAGCACTTGCTTTATGAAGTCACAAAGTAACAGGTCCGCCATATTGTTTTTTTTTATTACTTCACCAACCTAATGTCACTAACGCAACTGAAACAAATCTAGCGATACCTCATTTAGGTTCTAGGCGGTAATACACTCTCATTCATTCATACATATGCTCACGCTTTTTTCCCTCTGTCTCAATATACAGTCACTTGCTACGAACCTAGCACATTTCTCGCGCTACATTCATCAATCGGTTCATACTTACATTTATACCCCCGAATGTAATTACTCTCTTTCTGATCCAATAAGAAGTCAAATTGCATGCTACGAAATTACCATTTCACGATCCCAATTTACTCACAAATCGCTGACATTGTTGGAAAACAAATTTTAATCAGCGAATTTCTCTCTTGACTCGCCATGGCTCGACTACAAGTCTTTATTGTCAATTCGTCTTGAGACGAGCGTAGAGGGCAGGGCCGTATCTAGTAGGTATAGCAGATGCCTCATCTCAGACAAACTGAGCCGTGTTTTAATATTATATCGTATTCAGTGACTTCGTATCACAATTTTCTTTCTTTCGAATCTTTAGCCGACACTTTTTAACCGATATTGTTTTTAAGAATGACCACTAATCACTTTGAAGAGTGTTCCAATTTTGATGATTCTTGAAAATTAATAAAATTTATACACTCTCAGTTTATATTTTCGAAGGTATATTTTTTTTGTTAAAACGTTTCTTCATTACGTAAGAAAAGTACGGTACGGTGAAGTACTTACATCTTCATAATGAGACTACTATTATGTTTTCGTCTGCATTATTTTAAAGAAATAAGTAGTTCATTTTGTTCAGTTTATTATTGTTTGGGATTCAACATACAATAAACCAAATCCGCAAATATTTTTTTTAAAAATGATGAAATTTTATTATAATATTAGGTATACGAATTTTGACTTGTTGGGTTATTGTTAAGAAACAAATCACGATGTTAGTAATGAGTTTAATTCTGAAATTTGAATTAACCTATTCTCTCATAGATGGTATACAAAATTTAAACTAAGCTCTCAGTGCATGTAGGGGCGCCATTTAAGGGGGGCGCTAATAGCCTTATTGCGGCTCTGGAAAGGGGGTACAAGGGTGGTAGAGAAGTTTAACTCTAACTGGGTCGTAAGGGCTTTATAAGGGCCATTTGAGTAAATAGGAACTTACCGAAAGCGTTGTTCGCCGGAAGCTGTTATGTTTATTTACAGATGTTCGATGCTAATCCTTAGAAACATTGATGGGATAAATATTTTAAGGATATCGGCTATTTCCTTGTAGCCGCGACCTACATTGCTAAGCGCTTTGATAGATGGTTCGGAATACATCCATGACTTACGTCTAGACGACTTTGGCACAAGAACTTGCCTAATAGTTAGTTGTACGAACACTAAACACCGTGGTGCAAAGTCGTGCTTTAAAATATATATGATGCAGGGCGCTGTTATAAGTCGTTCTGACTATGTAAATCACCTAATGGACGTTTAGAACATTATCCGTATCTTTTATAAATTAATATTAGACTCAACTAACCTTCAATAAGACTTGTCCAGAGACAGAAGAAGAGGCTAAATAACAAAAGGATAATCTATGATTAGTTTTCTTTGTAGCCTTGCTCTCAGGTTCAATAGCAAAGAAAAAATATTCGTAAAAATCGACTTTGTGCGTTGAATATAATGCTTATTAGATTATCTAATTCAGATTTTAAAAGGCTTTACTAGGTTTTAGATTTCTAAGCCAGCATAAACTTTATTACGTAATGGAAAAATGATTCTTTGAGCAAAATTATATATAATAAACTCTTAATTGCCTAAGACAACGATATTGAATTAAAGAAAATCAAACTGAATGTTAACAAAGGCAATTTAATTAAAATGAGAAAGTCCAGTGAAGGCGAACGTCGGATAAAAGTCAAAGTTATTGAGGACTTGGAATTCTGTGACCCAAAAGGTAGGCCCATTCCGCCTTCTTCATTGACATGATAACATTTTACGATGATCAGGATTGGAAATTAATAAGTTCAAAAGACCGTCGTATTGTCTGGCAGTATTAAAAATTTTTGCTAGGGTTCTGCCAAGTGATATACGAACGTTGTATACTCTTAGCTAGCGTTTTCTTAATTTTAATTTTAATATTAACTATAAATAACTACGTGAGTGGCTTTACATCTTTACATTGTTGCGTAAAACTTGGTGGCTCTATATATATATATATTTTATGATAAAAAGGGGGCAAACGGGCAGACGGGTCACCTAATGGTGTAGAGGGAGGGGAGGGGAGGGGGAGGGGGTATTGGGGCCTCCGGTTACCTCACTCACTCAACGAAACGCAATGCATTGCTTTACGCTGGTGTTCTGTGAGGCCGTGGTATCACTCCGGTCGAGCCGGCCCAAGCGTACGGAAGCATGGCTCTCCCACGTCAAAAATGCCGCATGACAAGTCGAACGCGTATGTCAATCCCATACATTTACCTTAATATTCGAATGACGCTGACGTTAACGTTTAACAAAGCTAAGCCTAAGCCCTTTGTTTATTTTTGCAAAGTGTACCTACTCCACGAGATTTTCCGAACCTCAGCGTCCTAAAATATTAAACAGCAGGAAAATTCAACCGAGTAACTAGAAAAATATTTTAGAAATTCGTTCCAATATTTTGTTATATTACCGTGAACAAACAAATTTTGCTCAAATAGCGCAAAAGAATCTTCCCCGTATGTATTTTTTTCCTGCATTTTTTCGTGGTAACATAATCAAGAACCTTCGTGACAAAATAGAAAACTCTACCCAATCCTATCTCGTACGAGTCTGTCCTAGTTTTTCCGCGTCTATCGACATAGCTCCTTCGGAAAATCACTCTCAATTAAGGCCAATGTTCCAATTGAAAGATATAAAAATATACACCTATAAAGGCGGAATTATTATACCTATATGATTTTATTTCATTTGAAATTTGTCATAAAACCTGTCTTTAAGTTTTTGCGGTGCCCTTACAGGGTGTCACATGTCCTAGCTCACAATTTGTTGTAAACACCTTATAAAAACCATGTGATATGCAAATAAACAAATAAATAAATATGTTACAAATAATATAATATAATAATAATATAATCTCACGCCTTTTTACCCCCGGGGGGTAGGCAGAGGTATTCCATTACTGGATATACCCACATTTCACGAGATATATTGGACCCCCTAAACGTGATAGGTGGTGAGCCCATCGCCGGACCGGGTCTGTTTACACATGTCTCAGAATTAATTCTAAGACCTGCGGATTTCCTCACGATGTTTTCCTTCACCGTCGAGCTAGTGATAAATATGTACGTAACTTTTGAAAAACTCATTGGTACCTACATGCCAGGATTCGAACCCGAGCCTCACTGATTTTCGGCCGGCTCTTTTAACTGCAAGGGCCATCACTGCTCTCAAATAAACTTTTACATAATACTTGCTCCATCTGTTTATCTCAGTTACATCGATCCTAGTGTTCTAAAAGAAGATAAAATACTTTACTTTTTGTCTGTCTCATTGTATCATCTACATATATAAAAGAAGAAACTGACTAGTTGACTGACTGGTTGATCAACGCACAGCCGAAAAGGTTCCATAACTGAAGCAAGTGACTGCTAAGGAGATATTTTTTTAAATTCCCTCCGAAACAGAATTAAACTTTGGTCCCGGTTTCGTTGTGTTGGCGTGCAATGGGTGTCGTTAAGCTACGTCAGATAACTTTAGGTGGGTTGATAGATTCTGGCAGTTTGATGGCCTCTAGCCTAACACGATCTCCCAATACGCAGTGGGCTCGCGTGGGGGATTGTGGTCCATACTTCTTTATGTGTGAGGAAAGACTCTTAGCTCAGCAGTGGGCTGTTACGGGTCTTACATTGCTTGTCGCGCCTCTGTCAGCGTGAATATTAACCATCGCGTCCCCTAGGAACTATGTGTTTTTCCGGGATGAAAAGTTGCATATGTCCTGCCTCTAGACTTCCTCATAAAATAAAAGACAATATCATAACTTAAACATTTACGCCCCATCTCTAAAGGGGTGACAAAGGCATTCCATTTCCGGAGCACTTCTCAACAGTGTCACATTTCTTCTTACTAAGTTGACAAATGGTTGAGTCATGACAATGAGTATAAAGAGAACTATATTTAAGCTCGAAGGTAAAGGAAAACGAGAATTCGTTCTGAAGCACGTGTAACAGCACCTCGGTCCGGCAATGTGCTCACTTACCACCTCTCACGTTTAGGAGTTAAACAAATATGCTGGTGACAAGTAGGTATTTCCAGAAATGGAATACCTGTGCCGACCCTCTCGGAGATAAGGCATAAACGTTTTTTTTTAAATTAATAAATTAAAAAAACTATTTCTGGATTTTTACTTTCGCAAACTTGGGATATGGGGTGGAATATTTTTTTTTATTACGTGAGCATATGTTGTTTTATCTAAATAGCAGTGTTACGTTTTCTTAGAACCTACTAAGTGTAAGTGGAACTTCTCGAGGACAACTAAACAATATTGTATACACAAACGCCTCCAAATCTCGGTGCAAACTGCAACTATTTTGTGCCAGTGGCGGATCCAGGATTTTTTTTCTCATTGAACGCATAGCGAGCCTCCTCGAAGACTTTTTGCAAATTCTTTGTAGGCTGCGAGCACTCGTTACTCAAAACTTGTTACGTAATCATCTTGTTATATACATTTTTTAATTTGGAAACATGCCATGGGTGCCTACATAAATTGGATATAATAAGTATAAGTGAATAAAAATGTAATGTCGTTAGTATAGTTCGAAAAAGTCAGGATAATAGTTTAGTTTGAGATTTGTTGCGGTAGACTCAGATTCTGGGGGAGCTTAAACCCGTTTGCCCTGGATCCGCTACTGTTTCGTGCCAAGCGTCGACGCCACCGTCACCCACCATGTACGGAGCTTTGTCTCGTACAACGTTGCAGAATGCAATTACTGCACATTGTCACCGAGAATACAGTTTTGTCGCTGTCTTGGCTTCCTTATTTATTCATGTTTTGAGTATCTACTACAAAATGTGTATTTGTATGCAATGAAGGGTACCCTTGCTAATTTTACTATAGATATACTAATACCTACTATAAAGAGTTAAGTGGATAGAATCAATTGAAAAACAATCTTTCTGATATAGGAAACTACTAAAATATATCCTTGATAAAGGTTATATTTTTCTAATAAACCGAAGTAAATCAGGGGCCGGGTTGGTTTGCTAGTCATTTAGATAATCAAATTACATTTTTAGAGGTTAACAATTTTTTAAAGGTGTACGTGGAAATTTCCAAAAAAAATTTTTAGGAACATCACCATTCTTCGAAATTTTAGCATAATCTGATTAATTATATAGAAAATTACAAAAGGCGAACAAACAAACAAACTTTAATTTTAATATAAGGATTCCATATTTATGTAATGTCCTAAGCAAATAATTAACTTAAATTAATCAAGCTTTTTCGACATTTAATCTCAAAACACTAATTGTCTCTAATTATACGTTGGCAGAACCTAACCTTAGTTTAATTTCCAACTTCTTTCTTCTACTAATCATATTGCATCCTAAGTTTATCCGGCAAAAAAGACAACGGTGCCATGAAAGCATTTAAATACCCATCTCAGAGTTTCAATTTTGAAGAATACCAGACTACACACTCTGGTAACAAACGTAGAGCAAACTTCTGTTCTTATATCTTGTGTGCATTGTTAGAGTTTTGTAGAGCAACTTTCGCATCGACCCTAGCATTTTGATTACGTATGTTGGAAGAACTGTGCCGAAGTTTTGTTTACAGATGGTTTACAACTCGGTAGCAACTTTTTGCATGTTAGTATTATGAATAATATTGTGAGAACGATGGGATTTTACTTATTCATGTGTGAGGAAAGGCCCTTAGCTCAGTAGTTGGCTGTTACAGGTCACAGGTTGGCTGTTACATGAGGTGATCATGTTGAAGATGTTCTCAATTACATTCTTATAAAATCTCCGTATAGCTATACATTTTCAGGCTTGTTTACATGATCAAAACTTGGTTTGTATTCTAAAAATGTTTTAAATATCTTTTTTACTGTTTACATTTTTTTATACGTCCTGTACCTAAGTATTTTTTTATTTATAAATGTCGAGAGGTTTGCTTCTGTAAGAGGCGTATGTATATATTTCTAAATATTTATTAGACGAATTCATTCCCCTACCAAAATATTCTAACCTGCACTATAAACTGTGTATACCATAGTTCATAATATGGATTAGGTTGATACTTGATAGATACTGCAAATATGATGACTTAATTTAGTGGCGCTCTCCGATAGAAAAATTACATTACAATTTTATAGCTTCGTAGTACTAAAAAACTCATGAAAACCAATTTCATCGTAACGAATTTCGCCTACACCACTTACAAAAATCTAGTCCAATCAAGATAACTCTAGTTTCAAGTAAAAACAATAGAATTAAAGAACAATAGACCGAGTTGTTTCAGAAATAAAATTTATCTTCGGACTTGAACGTCTGTTTAATTAAGGGCGATGGATTCCTCAAGATTGTCCCCATTAAAACTTTGGTAATTATACTTGAAAATTGTGTCAATTTGCAGAAACTTTGACCTGTCGAGGTGAATCGATTGTGATTTAAGTCTCTGAGTTATCATTATCAATGGCTGTAGTACGTTGAACTTCTCTGCACTGTGTGTTTTGTTATCTTGCAATGTAAAAACTATGGGCCTTAAACTACTACAAAATGATGTTAAAGTAGGCACTTTTTAAAACAAATCATGTACTTTTATTAACATTGTCCTAATACTTAGATTGGATTTTGAAAAACAATCACAAATCGGCGACAAAGGTTTCTGTTTTAAAACTATACAATCATAAAATAAAGTAAGTTAGGTTTTGGTCATTACGCGTACTCATGTAGTCATTTTGCGTATGGTCATTCTGCGTATTCAAAGCTAGAAAGTAAGTCTGCGTAGAGAGCAAAAGAAAGACAACTAATCTCATTTTGAACGTCATCATGTGAAACGTAAGAATGAAAGAAATAGAGAAGACCTATAATTTTTTTTTTTTAATATTAATTAATATTAATTTAATAATTCAGTAATGAGTATTCGCATGACAAAAGCGAGCTTAATTAAACCACATCCTGGATTCCCTCTGTAATGGCATTTGCCATGTGGTGATGAACAATAGAACGGCGTAATAACTGACACAGAATGATAAATAACGTGTGAAATGCATCCCTGACGGAAATTGCCTGTACGTCATTGTCAGTCGTTCATTCATTTGCAAATAAACAGGGTGTTGAGGTTATTACGCGTTTTTGATAGACGCCTTCCTTTTCGTTATAGACATATATTCAAACACGCTTGATAAAAATAAATTCTTCGTTGTTCAAAAAAATTACGAAAATGAGACCGTAACTAGACAAGTCTGTATTGTGGCACATCGTACTCGCTCAATAGTTACATGAAGATATTATTCTAATAAACATTGAAAAAATATTAAAAAAGTAAATAGTACTCTTTTTGTTATTGACTCGAGTAATAACTGTAAATTAGTTTTATTACAATACAATATAAAAAATAATAGGTACGGATTGATATTGCAACCAGTAAATAAATTGTAATTTTATCATTGCCATCTACTTACTGTACTGACGGTACTCCTCTCACAATTTCCTTATCTCGTGCTCAATATGACCGAACCACCTCAACATGCCTTTCTCAATCCTATAATCACCATAAATAATCTTTCATACTGTGTGGGTTCGATTCCCGCCCGGGGCGAACATTTCTATGCAATAACACGATTGTTGGTTTCGTGTCTGGGGGTTTATGTGTATGTTAGGTGTGTTTAACAGTTGCTTAGTAAGGTTAGAATAAACCGTGAATTATATGAAACTAGCGACCCGCCCCGGCTTTGCACGGGTGCAATGCTAATACTAAAACCTTCCTCTTGAATCACTCTATCTATTAAAAAGAACCGCATCAAAATCCGTTGCGTAGTTTTAAAGATTTAAGCATGCATAGGGACATAAGGACATGGGAACATAGGGATATAGGGACAGAGAAATCGACATTGTTTTTACACTATGCAGTGATAAGAGATATAGATTTTTCATTATCGGTTGTAGGGCTCGATAGAATTCGTGTCTCTGGTAAAAATATTACTACTTAAAGGTTCTCAATCTTTTAATAGGGTAGTGTAACGTCCTATATAGTCAAATCAGTTACTTTTATGATCTGTCGAAACGAAATTTTAATATGGAATATGAACTGAAATAACAAGGTGTGACTCTATGGTTTCTAGTACTCAAGTGCGACCCTTTTTTTTATCGTTTTATTATTTTTAAATTAGCTATAATTGTAAAGTGAAAACCGAAATACTTCAAAGGTGTTTTGGGATAATCTTTTTAATGAATGACTAGTCGCAATTTAATTTTGATGCTGTCAACTACCCCATTGTAAATTTCGTAATTATGTTCGATTATTATTCTTTGTACGTTGTGTCTGAATTGACCTCAATTGATATTACCATAAACTAGATTATATCCATAAATAATTCAGTACAGCCTTTATCAATCATAATAAACAGATTCAGTGGTGGAAATAAAAATGGAAATGGACTCTGTGTTAATTATTCCGCGCCACCATGTCTAGTCTCGGTTTAGCAATTAGCAGAACCAATTAAATATAGCAAACACGTTGTCAGGGCAACGGGTAGCAACGGGTGGCAACAGGAAACGTCGCCAGACGACTTGGCGTTGCCTTCATTAGATTTACGCGGCTGTGAAAATATTGCAAATGTTTTTCTCTGTAAGATTCTTGTATATTGGAAACATTCCGCGAGTTTCTTTATTTCGTTGAGATTACTGAAATTCTTGCATACCAAAAAACATAGGCCAAGTAAAAGTTAAACCACCCACCGAGTATTCCGTAACTCGGAAGTAATGAAAAAATATTCGTAAGCATTTGCTTAAAACCATGGTCGATTAGAAGATTTAATTTATACTGTTTTTTTTTTGTTAATTTATAACTTTGTAAAGACTCTTTTTACATTTAGATGTTACTAGTAGTTATTTTGTGCATTAAGTTAACTACGGTGTATGATTAGTCTGCAATGTATGATTATAACAATTGCTGGTAAACCAAATAATAAATTTAATAAATAAACATTAGAACAGCATTAAAAATAAATAAGAAGTAAAAGAAATATATTATAAATATAATTCTTTTGTAATAAAGTTCTATATTAGCATTTGGGATTCTAAAAAAAAATTGCTGCGCACTCAATCTACTTATTTCCCCAAACCTTGCATAAAAACATGAAACATACAGACCCGATCTTCCCTAAGTATATAATACTTTGTATAACAAATATGCCTGATTTTAGGCAAACATGAACTCAATTTGATTCGAGCATCACACAGTGTTATACCTACGTATCCAGCCAATAGTACAGTGATGTACTCGGAAAATATTTATAAACGTATTCAATCGTACATTCGCCATGCTTTTCTTTCCCATTGAACTACTTGGAAAAAAAGTATTAAGTTAAGGTATGGGTGATTAGAGTTTTAGGTCTAAAATGTACATTTATATCGCTTGTTCTATATGACATACGACTGAGTTTACATGACACTTAACTTCATTATTTTTATTGCTCTCTCTCTTTGTTTTTCTCTTGATTGATTCAATATGTATTTTTAATTTGTATGGAACTGTAAACAAACAAAAGACGAATGCTCAAACAATCGACACTAATTAATTTAGGATAATTTCAAAAACTTCTGAGTTATTATGGAATTATTCCACTCTGGAAAATTGATGACACTTTCCAAACTATAATTTTAACAAACTTTATCGATTAGGCAACGGCTAAAGGTCAAAATAAGTTCATAAGTAGAGATGCCACAAATAGTGATTTTGCTGAATACCGAATATCCGGCCCCGCTCTCGGCTGATTTACTTTTGTAGTTGTATATTTTGCGGGTCACATGTTACGACCTGTCTCACTGCGATGCTAGCGGTGGGGTGGCAGCACGAGCGCGGGTGTGCAGGGGGGTATATTCGTTTCATTCGCACATTACTTGTACATTGTAATGCCAGATTCAGATATGAATTGTAAAAAAATTCAAACCATCTCCGGCACCATTTAAATTGTATTTTTGAGTAATATGTGTGACTTTGTTTCATGACTTGGTTGAACATAGTTGTCAAACTCCGAATAGTTCCAGACAGAGGGCCCTAAGTTTCTTCAAAAACATAATACGATCAACGCACGGTCTGGAGAAGCAGATAGGTAGGTACTATTGGGCCGACGTGTTCGAGAAAGGACGCCAACAAGATAGTCTGACGCAGTGGCGGTGGGTGGCATTCTTCAGCAGGCGGTTCACTCAGTAGATGACCGCACCAAATGGAAGCTGATCGTACGTGGTCGCGATCCTCAGCAATGAGGGAACTAGAAGAAAGAAGAAGTTTCGTGGCTCTTTAGTTACAAGCCCCCCACGCCCCGACCCTGAATTCGTGCCTGTTGGAGCTCATGTATAGGGTTATTTATTTGCGTTCAAGTGACGTGGCGTTTAATATGAACGCTCTAAGTGATTACTGCGCAATATACGAGATGTGTTTGTGATGGACGGCCTTATTAGGGCGAAAACAGACGAAAATGATCTCATACCATATACTTGGTGTTTCTTGTATTTTTGTGAAATATTCATATAACATTCAAGTGAGTGTTTGAAGAAAGAAACAACGGAAAATAAATATCGGAACTTAAAGGGAAATGGAAATTTTTAATTATAATTGTAATTCAAAAATAAACAAAGCAGTCCAACACTTGTTTCTTTTTGCCATTAATCTGACTCTTAATTAACAGCAATGAATGATAAATCTTCATTGTTCTAAATATAGGACTTGAACAAAAAAATAAAGATATTGTTTTTTTATACTTAACCTCTCAGACCATGAATCATAGACACAATAGGTTTTTAATTGTGTCCGGCGGTTCTTAACTGATTAAACATTACTTATTCTGTAATATTTAATCAGTTATGAACCGCCGGTCACTTATAATAATAGGTAATAAGGTAATAATACATCATCTACATATAATCATCTACACAAATATTTAAAAAAGGAAAAACAGTCGTTTCATTTTGTTTGTAATGAATATGCTGCAAAACTATTGAACCGATTTTAAATAAATAAATAAAATAAAATTTACTTTTGCTAGGAGTAACAGGGCTATAATTTTCCAATGGGAATGGGACAATAAACATTATTAATAATAATAAACTTAACAAAAATTTAACACGACACGCCTTTTATTCCCACCACGTATTTCTCAATAAATACCAAAATAAAATCGAGGCACCTACGTGGCAGACGAAACATGGACGAAGCCTATCCATTTCAATTTTAGAATTTACCTCGTTGCTTCCAATCTTTTTCGCTATCGAATTGTCGTTGTCGAAGGAGGTTGCATCCAAAAAGTTTCATTAGCAAAAAGCCGATGCTGGCTGCAACGTCCTTTGTCAGTGAAAAAGGGGAAAGAGACAAAATTCGCGTTCCATTTTTCCTTTCTTTTTCAGAAGAAAATGGATGGCGGGAAAGGGTTGCTTGGAAAATAATGAAGCGCTGTATGCAGTGCCGTCGCAGGTTGGAAATTGTCTCCTTTTTATACATTGTCGTCTTTTGCGCCTCGAATAATACAAGGAGCTGCGTCTGAGAGTCCTGTCTTTGTGGTGTGCCGAGTTCTTTATTATAGTGCTTACCCTAATATAGCCACTCACAGAATGTCTCCGCCGGTTGAGGAATACACTGAATCCTTTAACTTAGTAATAACGTTCGTAGCCGTTTTGCTCGTAGTTGGTAACTAAGAACAGAATCGTTGATAAAAGTTACTTATTACTTATGGAAACCGCGTAGCAGTTATGCTTTACATTAGAAACTAAATTATTTACCAAGTGAATCCAATAAATGATTAAGGTCATTAAGGATGTACAGAATAATCATCGCCCTAATTTTGTCTAATTCTCTGTATAACATACACTCGCCCCTTATTTCCGAGGAAATAAGCACTTAAATTTCTAGAACTTTCCTAGTGTACTTTTCGGATATGGGGGTGAGCATGTCAGCTGATCGGAGTGCTGTTACATATGCTTTGAAACCAACTTTGCGGTCTGTGGGTTTCCTCGCAGTTTTCCTTCACGCTTTATAAAAATCATTGTCATTGAACCGAAATCAGACAGGAATGACAGGCGGGCTCACTCTCAACAGATCATTATTTATAATATAAGTATAGATACTATTTAATTTCAGTAGGTATAAAATATTGTTAACATTTTGGTTTAAACAGGGTCACAGGAATTTGTTTCTTTAAGTCGTTCATAAATGTTTAAGAAAACAAAAACCTCAAATTATATTTCTCTTTCGTAGACGAGACAAAGAGAAGAATAAAAAGGCGATTATAATAAAATTTGTAAGTGTCAGGCGGGTTTCATCAGCTAAAAGGTCCGAGTGGTGCCATCCCATTGACTATGCATGACTGTCCGCGGCTAGCCTGTGTGTGACGTTGGCAGTACCTTGTACGTAATAACGTGATTCTTCTTCTCCTGAAGTGTTGGAGCAGGCAAGATAAAAATAACAAAAATGGCGGTGGTGGCGCAATTATTAATGTATGGTATGTACTAATCTTTTATTCGTTCTTGCACCTACATAATTATAGCCTAATACATGAAAATGTATGTTTCATTGTGTGTTCGTCATCCGATTAAGATGAAACTTTGGTAAGGTCCGCGTAAAATCTCAAACAATATTCTCACGATAATGGCAAAAATCGGGTAACACTGGTAGGTACTAGTGAAACATGATTGCGGGACAAATCATATACCTAGTCGCTTTAATTACCTAAGCAGGTATTATGCTACGCTATTTTAGGTATCAAGTGTAAATGTCTGATCTATCATCTATCAATGCACATCCTTATCTGCTGAACCATGAAGCTGAGTTTAGAATGTAAGTAGATAGCTTTTAGGTCATAGGCAACAAATAAGATTGTTTTATAAATATTCATTCATTGGTAACACTGCTGGTGCAACCGTAGAGGCCGTTTGGTGCCTGCTAGCAACTGTAAATATATATATATATATAAATACTAAAAGCTTGATACGAAACCAACGTATATACCTAGTGATAATGATTTAGTAATGATTAATTCAGGAAAAAATATATACCTAGGTTCATTATGTTTGCTTATAAATATATTTATACATATACTTTTAAGCGAATAGTTGACTAGCAAACTATAAGTAATGCGTATTTTTTCTTAAAAAAAATCAGTGGCAATAGATAAAATCTTTTATTTTGGTAAAAAATACTTATTTACGTCGTATCTAGAATTTGCTCATTAAAATAGTCACTAACCTTTGATAAAATCATTCTATTAATATACCAACAGACATAGATAGTAGGCACATCGAGAATTTTCCGAGAAAAACACAAGAATTCTCTATAAAACACAGTATTCCCGGCCACAAACACTCCATAAATCTTGGGTGGAACGTTCTGGAAATATCTAGCGGGTACCATTACAAATCCTTTGGGCCATTCGCAAAAACGTGCCAAAGTGGTACTAAGATAGTGTCATTAACTGAATGTAGTCGATTCCTCGAGTTCTCGTCCGAAACTCACCGCAACAAAAGGGGACAAGACAAAAGAAAACAATGGGAGTTTAAACAATGAGCTGGAACAACTGGAACTTCCTTTGAATCCCGGTTGCGATTGACCGCTTTGATCGGATTTCGGAGCGGTAGTATCAAAATTAAATCTGACCTAGGATTAATTCTAGGACAAATTCTGACTGACTCTTCGATAAAGATTGTCTAAATGTATTAATTTATTGACTTGCTTGTACCAGTTTACAAATTATTATATCTTTCGAAATTATTATTACTTACCACTTGTAGTCCAACAGTGATTGTTCTATCATTCGTAATTATGATTATTATATGCTCACTCAATATATACCTACTCCAGAACACCTTCAAAATTATATCTTTAAATTACATAAAATTACGAGCGATTAAAAATATAATAAAAATATAATCTGTGGTTTAGTGTCTCATAAATTAAAATTTTAATCAGCTTAATATTCTACCCACAGTGTACTTCACCAAAATCTAATTATCGGTTCTGATCCAGACCTTACCAACTAATTACAGCAAAAGTAATTAGTTCACGCCACATTGATCCATTGATCCAGCTAGTTAGAGACCTAATCCTTTTATAATAATCCTCAATAACCCGGGAAACCGGAGATACTTCCCAGACTTCGTTTCGCGGGATTCTTGGGATATTATTTGGTTACAAGCGTACCCCTCTCGAGATTTAAGGGACTGGGGAGTGCGCCCAATTTGCAGTAATGTAATTTGTTATAGGTGAGAAAGTAATGAAAATGCCTTCATTTTTCGCTTGCGGGCTACAAAGAAGTGTTTTCTTGAAAAAGAACTCTCATTTTAAGAAGCGAGCTCTGTTTATCTTTTTCTGTTTGTTCCTCTGTAAGCAATCAAGGTGTTCTTCTGAAGAGCTTATTTACTTTGTTCCATGATTGTGCGCATTTTCAGTTCAGTCAGCGTGACAAAAGGTGCTATTAGGTACTTTGTCTTATAAAAATAAAGGTCTTTGGATGAATGATTTTTTAAATTAATTTAATAGTTCAATAAAAAAATGAATTTTTATGATTCTGGAATTTATTAGGTAACAGTATAATAGCTGACAGCGTCAAATTTGATTTGGTTACCACTTAACGTACAATTTGACGTTTGCGATATGAATTGAGACTTAAAATGGCGCCTTTCACACAGACAACAGAGATCAATCATTATTTTTGTTTTATTATTGTCTATTGTTGCTAAATAAAGCAGAGCTTCAAATTAGATGAGAACAGAAAAAGAGATCGTTACTTATTAGTAAAATTAAAGAAACGTATGAAGCCCAATACACTTGTGCCAAAGGAGACGTTCCATCTTGGGCCTGCACATTGTACACCAGTGTGAAAAATAGAGAAAAATCTAGGTATTATCAAAAAATATTTAAAAAAATAATTTCCATCTATTTAACTATTTCTAACTTCTTAAACCCAATTTCCATGTTATTGTGAATTAGTCCGACAAACGTCAAAATAATGACAATTGTCATTTTACCGGTCAGATCGCTATTTTTTTTCCGTCGTCGCCTTGCCAGTTTCATGAAAATTAAAGTTTATTGTGCAACAAAACTAACATATGAGCAAATCATGAATAAAACTATGTTTATTTTATTTATATTTATCTAAGAAACTGGTGCACATGGTGCAGGCCCAGTCTCCATACATTCCTAAAACGTCTCCTTTGACAAATAGATGAAGCGGAAGGTAAATAGGCGTATTTACTCTTGAGTACGTGCACGCAGGTCCCGGGCTCGTCCCGTAAACGCGTGATCGGTCCCGCGGGATTTCCTGTCCCCTCACTGTGCCCGTTTCTCACCTACCGTTTCGAACCCTTGTGTACATTACTGTTGATGGTTCCCTATTTTTTTGGAGATAAAGAATGGAATAGTAAGTTAGTAGCAACTCTTTATTACAAGCTTAGTATTCCAATAAAATTAAATTATATTCGATTTGATAAGAGATATAATGACAAAAACAGTACAATAGACGTTCTTATCGCTATAGGCATTTTTTCCCGACAACCTTGCTATGGATACGTGTCCGAGTTAAATAGATAAAGATTGATTATTTATATTAAATTTTATATATTTAAGGAAATACATAATTTGATAATAGATTTAAAATAGTCATGATGTGTATCGTAGATGGTGACATTAATGCAACTTTAAAGAAGATTAGCATCAAAATTGCAAAGGAAGTTTTAATCTTTAAAATTACATATTACTTTATAGTAAGTTCTTACTAAATAATGCCTTCGTTACAACACAAAAAAAGTACAAACAAATTTTAAACGTTTAATCAGACTAACGCAAAACAGGGCCAAAATCCCGACTTTGTCATAGGTAATTTTAATGTCAATTGTGTTTTGTGGTTCAGGTCAAAAATAAAATTTCTTAAATTTCCTTGTCTGGAACAAGAGTCCTTTGTAATACTGGATGTCATTCTTAATAATAACATAATAATGTTCCAGCATTATAAGGAAGGCTATGAATATGATTTGATTTTCCGCTGAAGCGGTCTCACAGAATAATAAATATGAAAGAGAATAAGAGAAATGTTCATTTCAAATGGAACAATGTAATAAGACAATAGAATGGAGACTTCCAGGACCGTGAGACAATTTTAAGACCAACGATAAAAAATTACGATAACCATAAAATCGGCATAAAGTGGACTCAAGTTCGGGAAGCGGTAAAGTCACCTAATTTAATTCTTGCAGAATTAGCAACGGGCAGTGTGATAGGTGATAGTAATGTATTTGTCTACAGTACACACACCACTCCGTATCAAATGGAAACACCGATGTAGACATATTCTCTGCAATGTTGGGCTCTTTTACAAACAATAGGACAAGATTACTGTTTAATTTTATTATTATTTGTCAGATTTTTCGTTTTGTATAGTTTTCGAATCTTTTTTGGTTAAATATACTAGATGTTTTTTTTTTACCGTCTGGAAAAAAATATGACGTATAAGGTATCTAGAGCCGAAGTTATACACGAGATTAATTGTTAAATATAGTCATTTTTAGTGCAATTTACAAAATCTAGAAAACTACGCACAGTTCTACGCGCTGCTGGCGGTTGTAGGTAAATTGCGCATAAATGGAAGCTAAGAGCCTATTTCTTTTTAAAATACTATTTCAAATATTTCAGTGTGTATAATTGACTACAATTCAGTAATGTATATTAGTTAAAGAAAATATTTTTTTTTTTTGCAAAAAAAAATATTAAGTACACTTACCTATCACACCACATTTTTTTCCAGACGGTAAAAAAGTCACCCTGTATACTTATCTCAATTTTAAAACGTTCATGCCATTTACCATTTGTTGGTTATCAAAATAGGTACTTATGTAAATAAAACAAAAGGAACCGATAACCGCTGGAACAGACGAATCCTCGAAGGAGACGGTACCAGTCCGACCCACCAATGACCTGAAGTTAGTGACCAATGAAGTCTGAATACTAAAGATTGAAAATCTGAAATTAAAGCTAGTTTAGTAAAGATATAAATTCTGGGGTTACGATAGTCTGATCACTGATTTGAACTTGACAGAACCAACTTCAAAAAAATATAACTCAGGAGCTGCATTTTAAACATAATTTCATTCCTCATGTCACAAAAGCTGAATGAGTTTTAGAACGGTTTAGAGTTCTCGCCAGTACCTATAGGTCGAATCGGAGGTCACCCTGAAATTGATTTATATTTAAGGCAACCGAAAATCTATTCTAAAATATGACAGAGTATTTAATGCCGCCAAAGAGTGTTAAGAGATTAAAACTACTAAAATTATACGCCCACGGCTTTCTCCGAGGAGGTTTTTAGAGGTCCATTCATGGCAGTACGCACTTTTCGCCAGTGTAGTTTATGGACTCTTGGTGCGTGGGTCCATTGTGAAACCAATAATAAATAAATATGTAAGTATATTTTTTAATTAACTCATTGGAACGTTAATCGTCCGATAGATATAAAAATAAAGACAAATGACAGACCATTTTCGGTGAAAGAACTTCCATTAGTTCCTAATTTCAGAATCACACTTCGCTTTTAACTACAATAAAAACACTGACTTTCTAATCACTTTATTGCTGTTAAAATTACTGTAAAATACCATTGATGCAGCAAGCACGACAAAACAAAATAATATATGAAAAGCGAGCAACTTTGGGGATCGTTCGTAATACCGTGTTTTTTTCAACTTCCTTGAGAATGTTCCGTTACCTACTTCTGTATTCTCCAAACTTTTCAACGTTCCCTCAAATGAAAAGGGTGGATAACTTTATTCATAAGTTTTAAAGTGGTCGTGAAAGAAGCGTGTGGGACCCCGGAGGGTGCATGGGTCTTGGGAGGTGTTGGGAAGGGGAGCCAGTTCTCTAATCAAGAAATACGGGAGCGCTCAAATCACAGTTGTATTTGGTTATGATGTTTGCTTGAATATTCATAGCATTCACTGAGTTTGCAAAATTAATGCAAGTTTGAGGACTTATAGATAGTTTCCTGTAAGGATACGATTAACTCTGTCAAGATCGAATCAAGGGTTTGGAAATCAATTACCAGTAGTAGGTAAATGTTTATGTTATCTCCTTAAAGTAACAATTTCTGCAATTATGCTTCTTGAAATTTGACGAATCAAAACGTAATTGCCAACCAATAGAGCCGAAATTTATTCAAACTGAAATGCATTTTTATTTCGTCTCATTTATTTATTAGTATTATCAGCAAGCCACACTAATACAATTAAAAAGCCGTACTCTACAATACAGTCAGTCATATGAAATACTCCCTTACTTAACTCTATAATTTGGTAGTAGGTACTACTCAGCTTGCCCTGGGATAACATCCACTACATTTTTACAATGTATAAATATATAAAAAATAACGCTAGTATAAAAAATATGAAAAAAGACTTAAAGGCAGTACAATTACCAGTTTTTTCCATTCCACACAAAACTCAAAATACATTTTATCCGCAACACAACCTCATTAACGAATATACCTAAGACTTTAAAGCTGTAAAGTGGGGTAATTCCAACGCGTTGGAGAAGCGATTCAGTTGCCTCACCCTGTAGTGTGGAGATAAGGGGCTCCTATTTCACTACTAATAGCTTAATAGCCCCCGGCTGGGAGCACCCCTGTATAAGGGAAACTGTGCCAGATTTGTAGCAATAAAAATATGAATTTTAATTTTATTTTGTTTTAATTGCGGTGTTGCGTTGGACTTGATATGATGATGAAGCGTCCGTGTTTTATATAAAGTCGAATTATGTGTTTTAGGGTTCTAAAGTCAAGTTGCAGAAAACGGAAACTTTAAAATTTCGACCTGTCCTTCGATCCATTTGTCTGTCAGAGCCATAAGTAGAACTTAAAAAAATACGACATGGGATACCTTCGTTTATAAGCGAAATAAAAATAATTAATGCCTGCAAAAAATCTTAAATCGTATCTGGCATGCAATAGTATATTTCCAGCTATGATGAGTGTAATTTTGTGAGAAGAGTGGTTTGAATGAAAGAGGCAATAAAAGAGGAATACCAAAGACAAAATAGATAGTTTGTGTAAAAAATGGTAAATCCAAAGAGGAAGTGAGTGGCGTTTGGAATAAAAAAACATACTCCATCGAAGCCAAATCATTGAAAAAGGGCAAAAACTCAAATAAGATACTTGTTTTAATGCTGCACTCAAACTTAGTTAGATGCTAATTATTAGATTAAGCCCTTGGAAAGCCCCGAACCCAATTACAGCTCAAATCGACTTGACCTTGCCCTTCACTAGTCTCCGTTATACCTAATAAATGATCAGAAAATTATAGTGAGACCTTGGAGAATTATTGCCAAACTTTTTTAAAATACTTCCTAAATAACTAGCTTTTCCCTTCCGTGGGAAAATTATAGTCAAAAGTACTACCAGAAAAGTAAGTTCTTCATTGGTAAACGAATTTTCTTTCTTTCTTTCTTTAAATTTTTAAAATCGGTACAGTAGTTTCGGAGCCAAAACCATACATACATACCTCTCTCGATCTCTCTCTACAATCTCGATCATAGTTGGTTCAACAGATTTCTCTGCAGTTCGTCATTTATTTATTTTATGATACTGCCAACAGATATCACACAAAAAAGAAATAGAAATCATACATCAAGTACATAATGCTAGTGTAGCGACACTGCATAGAACGCGCCAATAGACGGGCGAGTTCTAAATCGCGCTATCGAAGTTTTCTAATGAGTTTGTATAAATACAACTGTTCAACATCTCTGTTGGACCGCGGTACCAAGGCACCATACAGGCTCCATACTAGTGTACGTCCAATTACAGGCAACCACATCTTACCACTATCTACGCTGCAAACTACACTATACACACTGAAACGGTATCATATTTCTACAATTAACCTTAAATTTAGTACAATACTATGTGTGTGTTGGTTAATTTCTTCTTCTTTTACACAGCAACGTGCAACGGTTCGACGAAATAAGCGGACGAATTCTCGAGCAAAAGCTAGTATCGTATAAATATTTGGCAAACATTTAATGTAACGCAGCGGCTACAATTTAACTTGCAGTGCAAATTTACATTCGAGTCTAATTGGTAAAGTTAGTACTGTTAGCAACAAAGTAGCTTATCCTGTGTTATTCAACGGAACTTACTTGAAAATGCTCAGCTACTTTTTCCATACAAACACCACAATAGTAACTACAAATAATAATCAGAATATTTCATTAAATATTTAGGTAAATATATTGTAAGGAAATAATAATAATATGTTTACGAAAATCTATGTTACCGCTTGACTTCAGACTGACGTCACTACGCCGGTGACACTTTCTAATTGAAGTGTCAAATTTCATTTAAAAATGTCGTAACTGACTTACTAGAATGTTGGTAGGTTTTTAGAAACAGGAATAACCATGAACAATAACAAAAGGGAATCGCACGCGCAACCCCGCTGGGCGTCTATAGGATGTGAAATGGTATATTTTATAACCCATAAACCGTACTAGATTGACGACCACTGGTTGAGACGATAGCCATTCTGCCCGAATAAGGATCAATATCCCAGGTTCATTACTTTCGGGGCAAATTGGTGGAAGTCGAATTTATGAGCCGTGAACCGTATCCTAGCGACAGGACCTGTACCGATATCAAGGGGAAAGGAGCAAGAGTGGTTAAATAAATAAATAAATTGTGGGACACAATTCACACACGGCTATTTAGTCCCATACTAGGCAGGGCCTGTATTATGGGTACTAAACAACTGATAAACATACTTAAATCAATATCAAACGACCAGACACGAAGCCAACAGACATGTTCATTCACACAAGTGTTGGCCCCGTGCGGGGATCGAACCCGCGACCTCCGACGCAAAAGGCAAGGTCACTACCAACTGAGCCAACAGGATTAGTTTGGACCTATTGGACATTAGTGATGTAATGCTTCCAGGCTTTCACTGATGATGTTCGTTCTGTAATTATATTTTTAGGGTTATGTAGGTATCAGCGTAGTGAAAAAGGAACCCTTGCGATGCCACTCTGTTAAGCCGTCCGTCTATTCGGAATTATACAATTTTACGGGTAGACGGAACTGAAAGAGGTTAGACATTTTAAATTTGAGTTAATATTGCCATTGCGGGATCGTATGCAAAACGATGCGATACAATATCGCGTCAGTGTGACCTAGACTTTGCACTGTCCCGTGAAAAATGTTTAAAAAAATACAATTTCAGGTATTATCCCAAAAATTCCCTAAGCAAAAATCTGAATTATTTGCAGATTATTATTTGTGGCCATTAGGCCAAATTATTTCTGCTTAGCCCGATGGTTGACAGGTAGATAAAGCCTGTAGGCATCAAGTTCGCCATGTGTACATTTTCTTGGTACATGAAGTTATATAAATAAATAAATGCGATCAAAAAATGTATAAACCTTTTGATTCAGAATTCGGTGCGCTAGTCAAACTAGTATTTATACTTCATGTTCGAAATTTCAAAGGATACACGACGGACACGAACACGACTGGCACGCGACTGGGTTGCCACTTCTATTTAGCGTGCTCGCTATTTGTACGTAGATCTATATAATACTAATAATTACCAAAATTGTTGATAAGCTATCTATAGGTGTCCAAACATAATTTACCATACTTAGGCTTGTAAAAATTGTAGCAGTCGTTTATGTACCTATCGGGTATCAGCGCCCCACGAGGGACGGATAAATAATCCTACTGTGTCTGCATTCCTTTACTTGGCGGGTTTGAACTAGGGATGTTACGGAGCTTCGACTCCGATTCCGATATGTCTTCTCTTATATATCTTACACCTCCGGTTCCGACTTCGGCTCCGATACTTTTAAATCGGAGCTCGAAGGGCTTCAGTCAACGTGTACCTACAAACTGGTTTATGGATCACGCCCGGGGAAAACGCGTTCTGTCATCGATTAATATTTCACTTGTTGTTACGCCATATAGTTACCTACGGATGGTTTGTTTTGTTTTGTGCGGCGTGTCAATTAATTGATTTCAACAATGAAGCCAATATAGTGTTATTTGGACACATATTTCTTAAGCCACCATCTCCCACTCCGACTTAATTTATGATAAAACCACCTCCGTTACATCCCTAGTTTGAACCTTGCCTGACTACTACAGAACGAGGTTAATGTTTTGAATCAGATTTTCAAAAGTTTTTGTTAGTTTATTGTTTTGATTAGCTCCACACATTGTTTTCGCCCGAGGACCCTCTTGCCAAAGTTTGCGTAATCAATCCATTGTTTCTCCCCCCGGGAGTGACCGGATTCGGGGCCCTTAATTATTATATGACTCAGTGGTTAGTGTTACGCGGATGTGGAACCACACGTATAATTAATCATAGTCCATTTTGTGCGTATATTCTGTGCGTGGCTGCCGGGGCTATTCTATTATATAGATATAGGAGGATCAATCTAAAGCACTTTTTTACAAGACTGTACCAGAAACGCGGAACACAACGCAAAACGAGCTATTTAGAGAACTATACTTGGAGTTTCTCTGCGTAATTGAATCTGAAATCAGGAATTCCGCAGAAGAACAAATGTCTCTGAGATGGCTCGCAGAATAGAAAAGTTGAAGTTTCAGTGGGTACATAGAATGTAGAACCAATGGGTTCTCGATGGACGAAGTAGCGTCTCCACGCCCCCTATAAGGTGGACCTGACCTGATGAGGTTGCGGAAAACCGATAGATGCGGGCGGCGCAAGACCGGGAGTTGTGAAGAAATTTAAGGAGACCCATGTCTGGCAGTGGGCATCCGGTGGCCAATATGATGTTGCACCAGAAGGATGGTAATGTATTGGTGAATGTATGTATAGTGCTTGCAGTATCTCTTTCAAACATCTTAGCTATCCCGAAAGACGATGCAGACATTTTTCAAAGCACTTTACAGTCAAGAGCACGTAGACCTTGACACATTGGACTTTATAACGTTCTTATTACAATCACTTTGGAGGTCAGACTCGCATTACAAGTGTAAAACTTCATGTGCTCTTGACTGTACAACATTGTTCTTCGTTAGAGATTTTTTTTATCGTTAATTACTCGTTCAATACCCACAGTGCAGGCTCTGTCTATTAAAAGACTTCAATACCAAAAGAAAAACAACATCTCAGAAATAAAAGAAAAAAACATAAAAGATTTAATACTGCATGCATCATTTAATACAGTTTTGTATAAAACATTTAGTGGCCATTAAAATGTTACTACGCGTCTATCGCCATCATCTACGCGGCAACTTTGCTCAAAGCATATTTCCATCATAAAACATTTTGCAGGCGATTTTCTTTCAAAAACAGTCTCGGCGGGATATCGCGGCACGCAATCTGCAAAGGGCCTATCCCAGGGTCTCTGGGGCCATAACGCAGCCATAACAGACATAACAACTCATAAAATATGAATGTCCACATTTGTGACTTCACGCTTCGACCATAGGATGTTTCCCTTAAGGCGGGTGCTGACCGAGGAAAACGTGTTAGAACTGTTATGTTGTAGGAGCGTTGTAAGGGCAGCACGCAGTACGAATTTGCCGTTAGTTTTATAGCACTTAGGGATTTATAAGCCCCAAGTACTGTAGTACCCACTCGAATGATTCAGCTGCCTATCTTAAGGCCATCGCACGCTTTAATAAAATTAAAACCAACGGCATCGCACTCTTCTTGTAAATTGTATAAATGTAACACAATTTGATGCTTACATTTCAATATTAGGCTTTGAGCATGCTTTGAGTCGAGTTGGGGTTGAGTGTTTAAGCTCTCTATGTTATTTAGCGAAATAATTTTCAAATTTCATTTAAAAACACAAAATCACCTAGAAAGATTTCAAGATTTTTATATTTATTATGTTAGCAGGAGTACGCTCTATATTATATCACTGAAATTTTACAATAAGATGTCAAAATATTTTACTACGGCTGATGATGGTAAAACGGTTTGTTGTACCTACCTTCATTTTAGCTTACAACTTCAGTTCAGTCAAAATTCCGTGAAAATAACAAGGTGCAAAGAATTCGCGTGATTCTATTCATTTGTTGGTGATGTTTACAAGGCTCGCGGCGAGCGCACCAAACATCTGTCATGCCACGCTCAATTCGGACAGTGAGTATCCGCCTTTACAATGGTCATACAAAATTTATAGATGTGTGCGTATTACGTGTACTTTGTAGAAAGCATTTGGAGAAATTACCTTTGAATAAGATACTTTAAGGAGCCATTCTTTTATGTTTTAGCGGTTATATTATGAGTTGTTTATCTCAAATTCTAAGTTACTTAAAAAAAAAATTGTTCGTAAACTTTATTTTACATGCAAATGACAAAAACAGTCACGATATTCTGGTGTTCTGGATACATTGTCAATTGTTTCGACTATAAGAGGATATACTAGTCCATATAAAATGTGGACGATAGTGTCAATCACATACGTCAGAAAAAAGGTTTTCTCTTTGAAGGTATGTGGTGTCAATGATGGTGACAGCAAATTTTTAGGGTCCGTACCCAAAGGATTATAATTGTATAATATTATATTATATTAGATATATAATATTACTAAGACTCCATTGTCTATCCGTCCGTCTGCAACTGGGCAATATCTTTTGAACCGTAATAGGAAGACACTGAAAATTTTCACAGAGCGGGGACCTATTACTATGGCTGCTATAAAAATGGACCCTGGCAAGATTTTTTTTTAAAAAAGATTTTTTTAGAAAAATCACTTCTATTCTAACAGGCATCCATATTTTGTTAGTAATTAGTTTAAATATACATAATTATTGTTAAATATTTTACTATGAGCCGTTTTTTTTTTTGGCACTGGTACGGCATGTTCCTGTTGGGTGCGGAAGGTCATTAGGACTACTCTTACAATTCAGCTCTGTGAATAAAATATAGAACGCCATAAAAAGCAGTTTTTTTGTTTAATTAAAAGAACACAAAAATGAGTTTTAAAGCAGACGAACGATATAAAATAAAAACTTTGGTTAAATGAAACATAAATAAAACCGAAGCCAATCTAAAATAAAAAAAATGCAATGGGAAAGATATATAACATTTTCTGATGATTTTTCAATTGCTAATTTAATCTAAAAAAACCTCTCGAATTTAAATAATAGTGGGTAAGTAAGGGAAGTTACACAGAAGATTTATAAATAAAACTGGTGTTAAATAAGTTCACACTGCATGACAAGTAATGTACTTACCATGTATTCAGCAAATAAAGAATTGAATTGAATTGAAAGAAGTCTGTTATAATCACACGCTTTGGTTTTACCTTTAATCATTTTAGTCAAAATTCACTTCAGGTACAGCGCAAAATCGTTTGTGGAAAATAGCTTACCTGTGAAAGAAAAAAAGATATTGTTATTTCATTGGCATAATACAGTAAACGTTTGTGCTTAGGTTTATTATTATTTTAATTGGTTGTACTGTACGGTCTTCTGCTGGTATTAGATTTTCACATAGGAAAAAAACCATCATATATTTTTACGCCTTTTCCGAGAGGGTCAAATGTATTAAATTTCTGACATAACTCACTTCTCACCGGTTCAAACTTTCAGACACATGACCACGTGACATGTAAGCCAATCCCCAAAACAAGGTGGCTATTAGGTACACGTGCCTATAAGTATCAATTTTATGCGTGCGGGTCGACCTATCTCTATATAAGTTTTTTGATAAGCCCGCCGCCTAGTCTTATGCATGAAGGCTCAATTCCGACGGGGCTATAACACTGCTCATACAGACAATCCTGTCCCATTCTTTGAGCTTGATAAAATTCCTGTAAACGTATTCCGCCTTATTTCTATTCGAAGAAAACTGTTACAGCGCTTTACTTTGAGCGCCTCGAAGTCGCGCCGAGACGTGAAAATGAGTTTATAATGCGGCTAAATTGCGGAGACTGTGAGATATTGTTGTTGTACAACCGGCAAATATTCCTGTCGACGGATACTCTTGAATTGAAATGGGCTATGTACTTAATTATGGAATCGTTTCGTTTGTTCCACAATGCTAAATTATGGAAGCGAATTGTTTTATTCGTGTATCAGATTTTTTCACACTCACGTACTTATTTGTCACTAGCTCGACGGTGAACGAATATCGTGAGGAAACCTGCCGGTCCCAGAATTGTTTTTGAGGTATGTGTAAGAAATAATAATAATAATCTTTATTTCGCTTGAAATGTGGTACAAGAAGATGGTCAGTAAAATTATAGGTATTTCACAGCACTCTATAGGTCCAAAAATGGGCTCACCACCTGTCACTTCTAGGGGTCCAAAAATATACCTCTGCCTAGCTCCTCAAGGATAAAAACAGTGAGCATACAGTTTTTTTTATTCGTTTATATCTAATTAGCTTTTGCTCGTGAAGTCACGCGTTCAGTCTGCGTTCCGGGATAAAAAGTCGCTTTACAAAAATCACGTCGATACTTTGTTACGTAAAAGAACTAACGAAAAGATCTATTTCTTTGGAGATTTTTTTCATTGTAATTACCTCTATTAATACTTCGTAGTCTGTACAAGTTAATTAAATCTTGCAGAAATAAGAAGTACCCACACCAGTTGAAAGAACATTAATCTTAGGCAGGTACATATTTAGATAAAGTATCCTGTCATATTTCCAGGATTCTCAACTCGGCCGGGTAACGTAGGTGTTACATTCATTTTCCCTTTGATAGAAAGCCCGCCCGGGACCGCGGAAGATTATAACTTTTTCTCTTCAAAACGAAGTTACCTCTTAGATGGAGCCATTATTAAGCTGGGATTTCATCTCATTTTCCTCGCGAAGGTGGTGACAATGGCAATCTATTTATTGTGTTTTACCTCTTCAATGCAAATATAAAACTTTCTTCTCAAGAAAAAGCAATTTTCATATTAGAAAGACAACTAGATGAACGCAAATACAATAATCTACTTCAAAAGTAGTCAGAATAAAATGACATTTTATAGGTACAGAGTTTATAGTCTTACACGCTATGGTCAATACATAGGCATACACTAAATAAATGGCGACAATACCAAGTGCCAGGTTTTATCAGGTGTCAGATACAATAGTTGCACAATCGTTAATTGTAGTCAAAGAGATTTAAATATTCTTGGCCCTGAAGCGGATATTTTGAATATTTTCTTCGAAGTCAAGAATATTTCGAAATTGAAGTCAAGCGTCTCCGGTCAAGCGGCGGATACCTGCGGGCGCAAGATAAGCTTTATCGAAATACCTGACCGGCTAACTTATCTAGATCTCAAGCTGTCATTCGTACGTATCACACTAGATTTATCAACTAGGTATTAGGTTCGCTTTGGCCGCTCTATGACTTTTTATTTGATTTTAGGTTACATTTCAATCTGGACCAAGACCAAGACCAGCCAAGCGGCAATACCTACTACTACCGTCACATGTGCATAATTTATTCAATGTTCATTACTTTTTGTTATATAAAATAGTTCTTGTAGCAACGAAACGGCCAAGCCACATATTTTGACTAAGATGTAGAGTTTCTGAAGTTAGGGCTTGTAAAGTTAGGACCTGTAGAATTAACAGCTTAACTCTACATGATATTTAATAACTTTGTGGCAGTGCGAGCCATGATTTTGTATTGGCAACATTTTACATAAAAAGGTTTTTGGCGGGATCAGTATTCCGAAATAGAATTTAACTTAGGCTGCATATTTTATTTCTCGATGATGGGTGCGTGCGCTATTAAAACAACTAAGGGCGACTACCTCACATTTATATTGGAATATTTTGAGAACAAGTAAACAATATAATATCTGAGTTTATGTTGAATATTAGGTATAGTTTACGTTGAATATAAATTACATAAAAAAAACATAAGTAACAGCTCGGTTGACACATGATATTATTTTATTTACCCAGCTGTAAAATCTTAAAAAAAAATCCGCAAAAATAACTGTGTCCGAACCTACATTGCATAGGATAGTCCATAGATACGTTTACATTAATAGCATCTAATGTAAAGTATCTAAGATGAAGGAGGGTAAGCAGGCTCTTCTAATAGTTCCAACGACCCACGTCACGCCACGGCAGGCTCCAAACTAAATCCCCGAACGCAATCTTAAAGTAAGCATTGTTTGATATCCCAAGTGCTCGAAGTATCTCTCGAACTACTCAAATTTATATCTCGATACTCTCGCAGCACTTTTATTCCACTCAAGAACCAATATCGCAAAATGTCCTCTGTTCGGCGAATATCGTAACAATGTCACACGAGGCCCGATCAGTTCTATTCCGAGCACATGCGATAAAAAACATTAGCATACTCACCCAACGCTGTGACCATATTTATGGGATAATAACAAAACACCGCGCAAACTTTATCATGAAACATGAACCTTCGAGAAAAACTAAACACGTGCAAATGAACGCCTTATTCTATGAGCAAGAAAGTTTCGAACACCATTATTGTCTATCGATGGAAACTAAATTTAAGCTCTAACGCAGTTAAATTAGCGTACATATTCGATCAGCGGAATTTGTAGGGGGCCGCTGAGTGATAGGTTACAAATAGTTTCATTATGTACCTAATTACAGTAGCTGAAGGTAGGTTTTCCATTGCGCTCTTTGGTGGTGGGAGTCAATACAAAATAGACGTTATTCTGTTGCGGGTAGGGTATTTAGTGGGTGTTGGGTGGGTGTTCTAACACCCCCGTGCTTGTGTGGAAGGGTGTCAGTCCCCGGGCGCTCGAACGCGGCGCCTGTAAGGTCAAATACAAACTTTTACCCTCGGAGGGCAAGGCTGCTAAAATAGAAGGTTCAGAGGCATATTATGTCTCAATTTTGTATCCAACGGTATGTAGATTGTAGTCTATAACTTTAAATACGAGATTGCTCTAATTTTGTAAATTCAAATAGCATTAAGGCTGATTAGGTCTTGTAAAATATGCAGATTATATAGGTTGTAGCGTTTATTCTACAGCAGTTATTTGAAAACGTTATTTGGTTAAGAAAGAAAATGGTTTTTGCGTCACGTACCACGTAGCCTTTTACGAGTACGTTTTTGTTCCTAATAACAGTAATAAGGGTATTTTTAACAATAATAAATATCACTAGCTCGACGGTGAAGGAAAACATCGTGAGGAAACCCGCAGGTCTTAGAATTAATTCTGAGACATGTGTAAACAGACCCGGTCCGGCGATGGGCTCACCACCTATCACGTTTAGGGGTCCAATATATCTCGTGAAATGTGGGTATATCCAGTAGTGGAATACCTCTGCCTACCCCCTCGGGGATAAAAAAAGGCGTGAGATTATATTTATTTATATTATAATAAATACCAAAGCATAATATGCGTTATTAGTGCTCAAAATAAAAGAATATTTTATTGAGTAATTTGTGAGGAACGTGACACAAATATGTCAGTGCAGCGTGTAATAAAAGATTGGGCTACTATTAACAACCAAAACTCTGTGTCTATCTATGGAATGTCGTAGTTTTTTTATTACAAGCCCCTAACTGTATTTAATCGTATATCTGATATCCGTCTTATTAATTTTAATCAAAACACGTAACACGTGTTGTACAACCCTAGTGTACAGTGGCTGCCATGACGTCATTTTATTGGCTCAAGATAAGGGCTGTTCACATTAATTGTGTACAGCCGTCCAGCTTTTCTGATTAATATTATAAACATCGCTTACAGAACGCAATAAAATTAGTTACTGCTTAAAGTAATAGCTTATTATTAGATTATGGCGGCGCTTACACGAATGTTGGGCGATTTTATTAAATTTTATTGCTGTTTTTTGACTGTAATTCACAATTTTTTGTTTTATTAAGCGAAAAAGTTTCTAAATTAATTTACAACTCTAGTACTCATGGAAACTTTACAATTTTACATTGATATAATTTACGACAACAGTTTTGAATCTTTAATAAATTAAAAAGCTATACCAGGAGTAACGACTAAACTCCAAGTAGGTGATAAGAAATTAAAATTTTCTTAAAATACCTACGCTAACGTATAATAGTAACGTATAACGTAGTATAGTATTGTAATATCTGTGGAAAAGGCAATAGGGTATCAACATACAGATGATATACATTCAACGCTCTTATAAACCAAATGAACTCAAAAATTCGTAACATAATAAAAGTTGGTAATATAAAAGCCGACGAGTTGACACGACTTTTTCCAATGAATTCGGCAAATGTAATGTGATTTTCTTTCACATTGTTCGGTTTGACGTCGATGGATGTCAATTCACCAGGCACTGGAGGAAATGGCTTCTATTCATGGGAGAAAGGGCTTTTAATGTCTTTTAAAAGATTGTGGCTTCGAAAAAAGAAATGAGAGTTTTCGTACGTTTGTTTGTGTTACTCAATGGACATTGTTATGAGATCATTAAGGTCATATCACGTCTATTTCCTGCCCGGGTTGACAAAGATAGTCTATATGATTCATAAACCTGGCAAACCTCCCACGATTTATCCACCTTCATTAAACACTCATGTATTCGGACTCTTCATCAGTCAAGAACTGTGCGGTTTCAATGCGCACCGTAACAATTAAAAATCAATTTTGTCTCAGATTCTTGGTTTGAGAGGTTTAAAATTGTTATTTTATTAATGACTAGCTTCACTCGCGCGCGTTTATTTTACCCCCTTAGGGGTTTAATTTTGCAAAATCCTTTCTTAGTGGATGCCTACACTGTATAAGCTATCTATGTGCAACATTTCAAGTCTCTAGACTCAACGGTTTAGGCTGTGCGTTGATACATCACCAATCAGTCAGTCAGTTTATCATTTTATATATATAGATAATATAACAAACGTTCACAATTGTCGAAATTATATTAAATATACTAAGTCACTATTAAATATATGTGTACGTAGACGTAGGTGTAGGCGACCGAGCCCTACTAGTAAAAACTTTTAGAAAATGAGTCAGAATTCATGTGACTACAAACTTTGAACGAGTTTTTCTCGTCTATCAATTATTTTCATGCAAGGTCCTTTTTCGCGTGACCACTCACATATATAATTTTTCACATATATTCTATTATTATTATAGAATCGAAAAGTAGTATAGAATCTACTGACAATAAAGACACAGATTGTTTCTATCACGGCTAACAATTTTCATACAATTTGTATTGCCTACTCTACCCATGTCAAAAGATGTCACCCTACATAGGTTTGACTCAGTACCTACAAGTTTTTAGAAAAAGTTAGTTTTCTTTATCATATGTAGCACATCATCGTACATCACAAAATGATTGCCAAAAATTTTTTTCAACTAATATTTAAAATATACGCGGCCATTTTGTGCATGACGACCGGCCACACAGAGATGCGACGCTCGAATGAGTGCTCGACCAACCGTGTGCGTTTCACCACCACATCTTGTACTACCCGCATTTAAGTCTAGTTTACAGTCCTATGAATAGTTTAATTCTAATTTAATTTCAAACTGAATGGGTGTCCCAGTTTGTAAGTGATATACTTGCACATACAAGTAGGCGATAGTAAATTTTGAATCAGTCATTAGAAAATTTCACTTTTGTTAGTAACCTACTTATATTAAATTGTTTAAAAAAATCCAATTAATGTTAGCACCGAAGAATATTGTTGAGCAATATCTTTATAAGATGTTCAAGTCAATCTAGACATTTCAAACAGAAATACCATTTCCATCTGATCTTTTGATGTTGCAGTCTGTGTTGTCTTTGATCTCTTATAAAACCAGTATTTTCAGAAAATTCGTTATAATCACGTTTCAAATTGGAAACAACAGGTAATATTGTAGCTTTATTGACCTTACGAAGGTTATAATTAAAATTCAAAAATCGATTGTGTCTACATTAAATTTGATAAAACAGAGATCAATAATGTAAACGACTAAAACCAACTTTTTTTTATAATTCTAGAAATAAATTTTCGGTTTAACATTCTAAGAGTAAAAGAACGACTAATGTAGGTACACCAGTTTCACGTCTTGCACTATGTAGAGTAGAATAGGTACCTTCTTAGGGAACCGAATGATGCCAACGGGACCCTACAACAGCCTTCGTTGTCCGATCGTCCGTCTGTCTGTCAAATAGTCACAAACTGTATTTTCTATTGCCGCAATAACAATAAATAACAAAATAAAACTAGGTCCCCATAGAAGAAACGGGTTGACCCACACTTGACTAGTTTTATTTTTTCTTTGAGTCTCTTCGTTAATTTACTCTCAATGCTCTGTATACCCTCATCTCAGTGTTCACAGTATCTCTAGGCGGCCCTTTAGCAATTCGAAATTGACCATACGTGCAGGTTTAAGTCTATCCCCAACTACTCTTAAGGGAATAGTCTTAACTCAAACACTTCCTACTCGAATGTGTAGTACTCCATAAAGGCAAGGCAACAAAGCGTTTCCAAGGAGATGAAGCTGACATGGGTAATATTGTATGAAGCGGTATAGGCTACGCTTGACTGAATAGGAATGTTATATCAGACAACTCGTTTCGCAAGAACTGGGGCACAATACCGCTTTTGTAGGGACTTTCGAAAATAATAAATAATAAATAATCTCACGCATTTTATCCCCGAGGGGGTAGGCAGAGGTATTCCATTTCTCTATGTACCCACTTTTCACGAGATATTCTTTGGACCCTAAACGTGATAGGTGGTGAGCCCATCGCTGGACTGGGTCTTTTACACATGTCTCAAAATTAATTCTGAGACCTGCGGGTTTCCTCACGATGTTTTATTTCACCGTGAAGCTAGTGATGTACGTTAGTTTTGAAAAACTCATTGGTAGGTACATGCCAGGATTTGAACCTCCTCACTGATTTTCAGCCGGCTCTTTAACCGTAAGGCTATCACTGCTCTCATGATCATGTGAAGCAGGCTCTTTAACCGTAAGCCTATGAAGGACTTCCGAACTAGGTAATATAGTGTATCTTTTAGGTTCTTCATATCTTTGATAAGCCTTTACATCTTCAACCCACTCGCGTAGAATGTATAGGTGCATATCTATTTGTAAGTATATATAATTATGAGCATAGGTATTTCGTTATAAACATAACGAAAACGATTTGACGGATTTTTTTCTAACGAATAAAATGAGGCTAATATTTTAGGCACTTTTTATACGTGCCAGCGGTAAAACCTCTTGGAGTTCTTTAAAAAAAACAATGTCACTTATTTTTTTTATATTTCCTTGGGAACGGTGTTAAGAGTCTCTGGCACTCACGCATGTAATAGTTGTTGATACAAACAAACCCCTAGATGAATACGACCGTAATAATAAGACTTCTGCAGTAATGATGCAAAGTACCTACCTACAAGCTATCCTTTTACCCGAGACTAAGGGTCAAAGCAAAGTTGTCAAAGTTATATTTTTAACGAGTCTTTAGCAGTTTTCTTCGAAGAAAGTTTCTTAATGCCCATAAAGAAGACGCTTGAAGCGACGCGATTAGAGGTGGGCACGTGGAGCTAAAAAACTGGCCAAGTGCGAGTCGTACTCGCGCACAGAGGGTTCCGTACCATTATCTATAAAAACGGCAAAAAACACGTTTGTTGTATGGGAGCCCCCTTAAATATTTATATTATTTTGTTGTTATAGCAGCAACAGAAATACATAATTTGTGAAAATTCCAACTTTCTTGAGATACAGCCTGGTGACAGCCAGACGGACGGATAGACGGACGGACAGACGGACAGACACCGAAGTCTTAGTAATAGGGTCCCATTTTTACACTTTGGGTACCGAACCCTAAAAACGAGAAACGAACTTACACAAACATAGACCAGCTTTTGCACGACCAAGAATCATGAAATTTACATCAGAATAACACTTATGCTACTTTTTATCTTAGAGCGCAGGTGAAGTTGTGGGCAAAAGCTAGTCAGCTATAAAGCTTCCATTATTTCAACCAGAAAGTAAAGCAGCAAAGGACGTTAAACTTAATGCATTCCGAGTGCTAACGTTCACCACATTTCAGCTCGCCTGCCACAACCCTGGGAGAGAACACACGAACGATACCGGTAATGCCTACCAACAATGGTTTTGACAAGTTTTACCGACTTTTGCATGCAGAAAACATCGCGAATGACTCGAGTCTTACAAGAGATTATAGCTTTTGGAATCACGATACTGTCAATATGGATCGACGCAATTAATAGTAGGGTATGTGACTGCATCAAAATAAAATTACGAGTAATTATTCAAGAAAAATCTCATCTCAAAACACATAAAAAATACAATATTTCGATGTTCATTTTATATATTTTATCACTACATAGTATAAAACAAAGTCGCGTTCTCTGACCCTATATCCCTATGTCCCTATGTATGCTTAAATCTTTAAAACTACGCAACGGATTTTGATGCGGTTTTTTTTAATAGATAGAGTAATTCAAGAGGAAGGTTTTAGTATTAGCATTGCACCAATCCGGGGCGGGTCGTAATATATATATAAAAAATACATAAAAGTGATGCAATTGAGTACCTACTATGAGTTATGACGTAGCAGTTTAATACTCAACAGATTTTTCGTACTAAATTTTCGTTTGGAAAGATTATAAAAAATACCTAACTCATTTGTCTAGACAGTGTTTAGAACTGCGATGTCAAAGAGGTTGGAAGAAAATCATTTTGTTTCCTAGGAAACTTTTTCTTTAAACGTCTTTGTGCGATGTATTAAGTCAGTGTAGTCGTAAACGTTACAAATGACGTTTGGTAGTGTCTAAGGCCGAGCGCAATTGAACTTTTTCCACCAGCCTTATTTAATCATTTTATTTAAGCAGGCGGCTTTATTTATACGAAACCTCCTAACACAATTCACGTGGTTTTACGTTCAAGCCATCCACTCAGACCCACATAAAACAAAACCGGTATAAAACTGGTAACGGATCTTTCATTATTTTCGGAGAACCTCCGTATATTTGCGTACAACGAATTGGCATAGAATACTGCCATTGAACTAAAAATCTAATGCAAAAGGACCAAAATTGTTTTATCCGCCACTAGCGGTTCTGCGCGGTTTCACCCGCGTAGTTCCCGTTACCGTGCGAATACGGGAATAAAATATAGACAATGTTACTCAGGGATCTTCTAGGTTTCCATTGGTAAAAGAATTTTTAAAATCAGTCCAGTAATTCTTGTATGAACCGATTGATGTATGCCAATATCGTAGCAGGTGGCGGGCTGTTGTTTTTGCCTACACCTTCGGGAAAAAGGCGTTAGCATATGTATGTATGTAATTTTTAAGTTTATTCGTAACAAACATACAAATCTTTCCTTTCCTTTACATAGGCTATATATTTTTCATGTATTCCTACGGGAACGGGAAAGACGCGGTGATACCGCGCGGAACAGCTGTACATTTGTGCTTCATTAGTAAAGATTTTATTGCAGAGAGTATATAAAAAAAAAACTGTTGAGTGTATACAGTATCAGGTTTGGTAATGATTTTTTTATTTATTTATCATTTATTTAAAATCAAGGCTTGTACGGCTCAATTGGGGCATGCGGGTACTCACAACTTTTCAGCCTACCCTCGTTGGAAGCACTACCGCCTCATTGTGTATTTAGCGGGCGGCGGTCGGTAAAGATTACCTGGTTCGATTCTGAGCCCAAATACGATCCCTTTACGCCCAATGGGTTAAACAAATTGGGAGTCGGGTGATAGGGGTCAAATCCCCTTTTTGGGAAAGGCTTGTATGATTTATTCTTGATGTTACACACGAAGTCTACACATTTGTTAAAACAATAGTCGTGTGCAATGGGATTTGGAAAGGCCGAACTTTCATCCAAATTTTCGTCTCTGATTTAACGCCCGTTGATTGATCTTTTCATGCCATCTACCGTATTCCACAAATCAATTTAAAATTATTTTACAAGTATTTCTATATTTTTTGTCCAACAAAATATCACGATTTCGGCGACTTTTTCGTTGAACCTGGAAGAGGGCATTCCTGATCTAAATGGAGTGAATAAAAAAATATGTCATTTGTTGAATCGGTCATTTGTAGAATTAGTCATTTGTAGAATCAGTCAGTTATAGAATTGTACATTTCAAGAATTGGTCATTTATAGACTAAGTAGTCATTTCGCGAATCAGTCATTCCTCGACTAAACGAAAAAATTACACTTAGAAACGTTAGTTTAATGTAACTAGAGACTCTAAACTCGTCCAGTGAATCCATCTACATCTGAGGAAAGATATACAGCTCAGCGTGTAGGATTTTACTGGTTGATGATGACGATGATGATGAAGCAACAATCCACAAACGTAGCGGTTGCTATTGATATAAATATCGAATATTTGATTAAAGATTTGCACAGCGAACGGTGATTTGCATAAGATTATGCCGTTAAAGAGATCTCTTAAGTGGAACATTAACATTTGCATAATAATTGGCAGTTGGTTTAATGGTTTAATCACTGGGAACGGTACAAGCGGCTTTGCTAGGGTCTGATCAAAGGTGCGCTAGATTTACATTGTGTAATTGGAATAATCTAAGTAGGTAATAGTTACCACCAGGTTCGTATTGTGCTAGCTTTTGCTCGCGACTTCTTCCACGCTACAAGATAATACGTTATCTCCCTGTCAAACATCAAGATCATCATCGGTTCGCAACTCATTAATTTAATATTAGTAGGAAAGTAGATATTGCACCTAAAAATTTTAAAAAATTAGGTATATATTTTTCGCCTTTTATCTCAATACCTACCCACTTTCGACTAGTAGGTATATTTTTTTGAACCCGTATACGTGACAGGTGGTGAGGCTATCGCCGGACCAGATTATTGTATAATTTACTTTGTTTAATTATTTTTCTTACTTTTGTAATTTTTTGAAGAATGAACATAATATATATAATAATATAATCTCACGCCTTTTTATCCCCGAGGGGGTAGGCAGAGGTATTCCATTACTGGATATACCCACATTTCACGAGATATATTGGACCCCTAAACGTGATAGGTGGTGAGCCTATCGCCGGACCGGGTCTGTTTACACATGTCTCAGAATTAATTCTGAGACCTGCGGGTTTCCTCACGATGTTTTCCTTCACCGTCGAGCTAGTGATAAATATGTACGTAAGTTTTTGAAAAACTCATTGGTACATGCCAGGATTTGAACCCGAGCCTCACTGATTTTCGGCCGGCTCTTTAACCGTCCGGGCTATCACTGCTCAAGAATGAACATATATTAATATATCATCATATCTGTGCCTTATCATGTTTTAGGTGTATGACAATGTCCTTAACTGAATTATGGTAATTAAAAACTAAGAATTGAGTAGCTACCAAAGTATAGCTTGTTTAGTAAAACATGTTCAGATAAACATCACGATTTCCATAATGAAAACGTCTATAATGCAAATACCTAGTATCGACTTGTAGATATATCGTCCTATTAGTTCAGGCCCGGTTGTCACTTTGTACGTGTTATTCTAATAGCCACAGGGCTGCCCACGCCTACAAGCTCGAGAGTTTATAGAGGTTATGGTGAGTGAACGAGACATGCTTATCACAGTTGTATAGCTGCATCCTGCTCAGAACAAGTCAAGTCAGGCTGAAATGTGCGTGGCGGGCTACTGTCTCCCACGCGTAGTAAACCCGGAGTGCATTGAACACGCGAAGCGTCTGCATACCTAAAGCAGAGTACTTTGTTAACCAGACATATAGAATGTCCGTATAAGAAAGCAGCCCTAATAAGGCACAGAACACACTGAAGGTACCTACTGAAGGTTTTTCAGCCACCAACCCAAATCTTGTTTTCATCCTTTAACATTTCACGTCTTTAAAATAGCTAATTTTGGTGGTTATTTGTAGCCGCTCAACTCACCAACTTTTAGCTATTTTAGTTTTAGAAACAATGCCACAGTGCTTCTATGAGAATTTCGAGAAACCAAAATTAATTCCTTTAAACACTATTGCATCTTCTAAGTAATTACAATCATTTATACAATTACTAACTATTGTCTTGCGACTCTCGCGTACTTAAAGCTTTATGCAACCAGTTTGACTCCACCTACACTACTGATACTACACTTTACTGCCTGCGAAACATCTCAGTGGTCTCCCAGTATGTAAATGAACGTTGTGGAACAGAAACCTAGCAGTTAAGACCCATGTTTATTTATAGGTTAAGCTATGCGTCAATTTAACATTTCACTATGCAGTATTAATTGCATCTACTCCCGGTGACTGTGACTATTATACAATATGTAACAGAATAAACGCAATTACTGAAATTAGTTTGTTCAGTATCGACTACTTAATCGATTTCAGCTGTTTTTAATATGTGTCAAATATTTCCGAAAAATGATTTAGCATAGCTGAATTTAGTGCTATCTATGGAAATCGTGCTATTGTGCTATTTATTTAAGGAAATTGGTTAGACACAACAACATTTCGAATGCATCATATTTTTTTATATTAAAATACTAATTGGGGTGTATGAGGCATTGCGCTTATTGTTTTCGTCATGCGTCATTGGTATTATGACGTAAGTATAAAGTTTTATATATTTCGTGTAAAATCCAATCACTTGCTTTATTTAAACTTGTTTCGGGATATGCGAAAGTACGAAACTATGTAATATCTCGTTTATCCATAGTAGAGAATAGACAATAATTTGTTCTTTTAAAACACTATGCAGGAATAAAACATTTCGTTTTCGTTTTTTGGCTATCCTTTGCATAATTTTAGGCTGGTTTTAATGAAATAGACTCTTTTATGAAGTATGCGGTCCTAGTTAAACTAAGCAAGACAAATTTACTGGTTTTTGCAAGAGGACGGTAACCTGAATCCTAATCGATAGGTATGAGTTAAATGCCTTGCAGTTAACAAAAATACTGTTAAGAAACAAAAATTTGTTATGTGATTCAAATCAGACGAGGTTATTTAGTGCAAAGGATACCAAACACCAACCAAAAACAAATTGATAAACATACTTTAAACGCATACTACCCAAAACCATCCAAACCTCGGGTGGGAGTCCAACCACCGAACTTAGAAGACCAATAGAACCATCAGACCTGTCAGATTAATTTAATAAGTTTACGAACACCGGCCAGACGTCATAAACAACAGACTAGCTGGTTTCTCCATCTAAGTATAAGTCAGATTGAATCGTTCCCACACTCCGTATTTGGCAAAGCCGAGATCCACTTTCGCGTAGTTTAGAGTTGGGAACTACAATTAATATGTTAGAACTAGAAGCACTGCTTTGAAAGCAAAGCTGCTATGTGACTTACACAACTAGTGATTATATTATCGATTTATGTAATTAGTCCATGGCCAAGTAGAAGGATATGTAATCCAAATTGAAATTTTGGTGTTTCCTTTTTTGGAGATTGGCCCGGATGACCTTTAGAAAGGACTTTATCTCTAATGTACCCTTTACTGTGTGTTTACGTCACACTAAGACCTATCTACTTCGTGACAAAAGTCAAACACAATTTCAGTCGTGAAGTTTCTAGAGACTACACAGAAAATACTTTTTTAGTTTAGCCAAAAAGAATGTGATGAATTCCTTTACACAAGATATATTAAGGTACTTACACACAAAAGTCTTCAAGAAAAACTCTGTAGACTATAAATTGGGCTACTACAAAATCAAATTAGTGCCAGAAAGAAATTGCCCCGCGAATACGAATCGTAGAATTAGTCCCCAGAAAAAAGAACTACCTAGAGGTAAAAAATCCACGTAAATCAAGCCCGACATAACATAGCACGGATACTATCGAAAACGAACGTGCCCATTCTTGCTGACGTCACGTCATTGGCAGAATTCGACAAAGTTACTCAGTCGTACGGCGAAACGTGGAACTGTGTTTTGTATATTGGCATTCTTCGAGACTATCGAGCTAAAGGCTTCAAAGACGGCACGGCTAAGTTTGTAGCTAGGTCCATTACTGAGGCCTGAACGATACGATTCCGTGACAGAATCCATTAGCCCTCCAGATCGGGTTGGGGGCAATGAACGATGTATGGAGATATACCAAAGCGCAAGTCGTGATTTCACGTCTGTTAAAACGTCCCCTGGGACACGCGTCTTCAATTTGCACTAAGAGCTCCGTGAACTCCAATACAGACATTTGGGTTATAGATTTTAATACCTACTACTTCAGAAATTTAAGGCTTATGGACTTACTTGATCGTTTTGTGTTTGACATTGGTGTTTTAAGATGTCATTTTGTTCTGCGGCAGTTCTGTTGTGTTGCAGAACCAACGAAAAGCAAAGTTATAGAAGAAAAAAACATTATGTGCTAGCAAATGAGTCTGTTTATACCAATTTCTTTCAGTGATGACTATTCTCTCTACGTTTAATATCATATTATGTTTAATTAGAAAGTTACTATTTGCACGGTAACACCGACAACACCGAAATATTCGGAAAACATAAATTACTTTCTTAAAAATTTACACCGAGGAAAAACTAGGGAACATTTTAAGAGACTCTTTAATAAACTCGCGTTACCTGCACCTCGAATTAATACTCGCTCCAGATACCTTCTTATGTGAAGAATAAGGAGAAGAAACTTCGAGTTTAATATCGATGTCGATAGATGGGACTAACTATCCCTTAAAATTATGATTATTCTTCTACGTAAGTTTTACAATTTACTTATACGCTATCTGCACCCGAAACACGCACACGAAATTTAAGTAATCGCTGGCAATAAGAAAGATCGCAAAATAAGTAGATATTAGTTAACCAATACCTTTAAATTGGGAATACAAAATAGAAATTTTAATAAAAGATGAAAGTTTTACATCTCAAAAAATATACATATTTGCAGAGCCCGACAAAATAAATGGATTTTATTTAACGTTTCCTTATTACGTTCGTAATTTAACTCCACGTAAACTCTAATACACTTTGCATATTAATACATCGATTTATTCTTTTGAAGTTCCCATAAACCAAGTTTAGGTCGATTATAATAATAACCTAATAAATAATCCGACAACTTCAAAGGAACTACAAAAGTTGCAATCCTAAAAAGTTATGTTACATAAACTCCACTTCTATTCCAATTCGTGATAAACTATCCAATCTCCTGGAAAGCCAGTTATAACTTTCGTCGCAGCTGTGTTTTAGTCTAGGTCCTAAAACCTAGAAGTATCGACACGACTTCACCTCGTCCCTAATACGAGGCAGCTCGCTCCCACCACGTACTCAAGGAATTTTTCATTTAGCCCGGCGACTTCGGCACGTTAGCGCCTCTCAACAGCTAGTCGTGGTATTTTCTGCTACCACGTATTTTGTGAGCACTCGCTCGTGTAGCGCACCCTATAATAATGCTAGCTTGGATATTGTTCTAGAAATGTAGGGTTTTACTTAAGATTATGGTTGCCAAAGTGTCGATGTAAGCGGCAAAGCTAATATAGCCGGAAAATGACATGGTTATTTTAAAGGTTCATCGAAATATCATCTGTCATTACTGTTTTTATGAGACAAAATATGTCTAATAAAATTTGCTGTGATTCTAATAAATGAATCAGGGAAAAATGAAACGTAACAATACTGCTCGGGGTTAACATTGTGTGTTGGTTTATTGTGTGGGTGTTTGATATTTATTTAAGTATGTTTAACAGTTGTTTAGTAGCCATAGTACAGGTTCTGCCTAGTTTGGGACTAAATTTATATATTTAAAAAAAAAGCAAAACGAAACTCCTAAATCGAAACATAAATTTATGTTACAATGATGCTCAATAGATCTAGTTGCCTGGCTCCCAAACTAGGATTCCCTCTACTATGAATAGCCAGTAAATAACCGTCCATAAATGGTATTGGAATTTTTTTATGAGCAACAATACTAAAATGTCCAAGTCTGAAAATTGCAACCGCAAATACGAACAAAGCAAATATGCGACAAGCCTAGACGATCACACCTTGCACCTAAACGTTCCCACACTTTCTGGACAGAATTCCGACATTCGGCCAAAAATACCCTCTATCCCAAGAATCTTCGGATTAAGATCCCGTCCAAGTAAAACAATATAAAGGACGCCGATTTTATTACTCGAGCAATAGTTTACGGGGAACGTGACTTCTCGAAATGAGGTGAGGATTTCAAAGTTCGATTCCAGAGGAATTGGAATCTTAACTTGTGGAATTAAACTCGGCAAGTCTGCCAAAACTTGCAGCATCGTGACTGGAGCGTCGAGGGCATTTTGATTTACCTAAAACAGAGGTTACATAACCTCGTCCAAGTTTAAATTATTCTCAAATTATCGTCAGACTTCGTCGTAAGTTTTCTGTGTTAGATTTTTTTGGATATTGAAAAAAAAAAACCTATTTACAAAAGCCTAATACATGTCGGCTTGACATATTCAAGTTGAATTTTACCAAACTGACTTGCAATGTAGGCTTCCCGTGTCCTCTAACTTTTATAATCAACCCGTAATATTACTTACACTGCTGAGTTACGGGTATTTCCTCGCACATGAGGACGTATGGTCCATAATCTCCCACTGGAGCCTACTTAGGAGTATTTGATATGGCACAACGATTCCATTTCTCTAAGTTTAACGAATATCAATGTTAGATCTTACATACATAATTATTCGTTAGGAACAACAAAGCTCTAATTCATCATTGTCATCTACATTCTCTACAGAACAATAAATAATTTTGAATCACCTCACCGTCGTGTTTCATACCAAAACTACCGTCCACACTATACGCACTGGCCCGCATATTAAAACCACTGGCACATTCTTGATTTACACTGACGGCCGTTGAACGTGATATATGCTCAACCATTAAGTCACTGTCAACTACGTACTCAACGGCGAATGATGGTAACAGGCCTATCTGTTCTCTTTCATTCAACTCTATGAGAAGTGAGGGGGATTTCACGTGTATTTATCCAATTTGCGATGACATAGAGAACGACGAGGTAACAGTGAATATATTGTTTCTCCCATTTCGATCTTTCAGTAGGTTCATAGGGTGTTTTGTAGCGAGTTTACTTGCAGTGGTCTGTCTAGTTAAAATTTCATGCGTGTCCTTTTTAGTATTGTCATTAATCTCAACAGAATTGCTACTTGATCAATTTGCTTCACCGAGTTCTACTAATATACAACATGTAACAGAATAAGCCCAATTTACTACTTATTCGATTTCAGCTATTTTTTATATGTGTTAAATTTTTAAAAAAAATGAATTATCGTAGCTGAATTTAGTGATTTCTATGGAAATCGTGATATTATTAATCGATATTTAAGAAAATTGGTTAGACATAACTAAATTTCGATAGCACTATATTTTTTTTATATTAATATACTAATTGGGGTGTATGAGGCATTGTGCTTTTTCTGTTGCGCGTTGTATAGACGCCAAAGTTTATAAGGACAGATAACATTCATCCTGTTACCCTTTACGCATAAACTAGTGACCGGATCTTGATGAAACCTTCCAGTATTATACCTTATATACCTCTTAGATCAGAATAGCACTAACGAGCAAAAATAATAGTATTTCATACAGTCTGTGACTTGAACATGCAAAAATGTACACGTCAAATAGAAGTCGACAGATCTCCTATGAAGACATTTTCACCTACGTACGTAACTAAGAGCGAGGCAAAAAGCTCGTAAGAGGCTCCCAGAGGTAAAGTGTCTCTCTACATCAATCTTTAGGGATCAGTAAAAACACCGTCGTCAGAATACCTTATAAAGGTGCCTCCCCCCCCCCCCCCTACCTGCTATATTTCAAGGCCATAATTGTGTAATACTTACGGACACCCGCTTCCTCGTCCCCATATTGAACTATTAAAAATACATAATTTATGTACAGATAACTCGTCTTCTAGTCGGCTAATAATGTTTTGGCTTCTATTGATGTAATACAGAAGACCAATCATATTAAGTTTTCTTAAATTATTAAGTTTTCTTAAATTATTAAGTTTTCTTAAATATCTCCTACGTACAGACTTCGGACGGTTAAAATTTTATTATAATAGTTTATCTTCCAGAGACTACTGTCCAATTTAAATCTACCTGAAAAGTTAATAAAGGCTATAATCTTTAAAGCTAACATTAGATAGTCTTTATTGCCAATCCTCGGAATTCCACAAGTTAAGGTTTTGTTCCATTCTTATGGTACTTAAATGTTTACTGCAGAAGTCTAGACGAAAAGCAGTAAATTATTTGAGTATTGCTCGTACAGTCGGCTATTGAGGTGGGCTATCAATCTATTTGTTAAAGAAGTCTCGCAGATTTCACAACACTACTTGCGTTTCTGAAAGCCAGCACATTGAAGAACTTTACGAAATTGCTACGAAAGGTATCGCATAACATTTAATAATAATATAATTATTACGGTTTCGTGACTAAAGTATAATATCGCATTCAATTTACCATCTAGCACGAGGGATAACAAAAACGTTTTTTGTTTTGACGTTATAGGACGTTCTTTTTAAGTAATTTGCTTCATCAGGTCCGGAAACTCACTGGTGAAAATTTCATACTTTATGGAATGGAATAGTTCAATCTGCCATACCCCTCAGGAATACGATGTAAGAATACTGACGGATTGTAAATATGATTCGGTCAATTTATCGAAGAGTCATTTTTGTCGATTTTCGACGTAGTTATGAGAGTTATAAGGCGGATAATTACTTTTGAAGATAAAAGTAAGCAATAATACCACAATTTATCGCTTGCTTATTGCTTGTTCAGTTTTGTAGTAAGTTGTTAAAATTTTAATCATTGCGAAAGGGTTTGCGTCACAATTAGCGTTCTGTGACGTCACAAATAATATACGTTTACTTTGCAGCTATAGGACTGTGGTTAGTGAACCTTGTAATGCTTAAGACTCGGGTTCGAATCCTGGTGAGGGCATGTACCATTAAGTTTTTCATAAACTTGAGAATATAGTTATCACTAGAAAGACGGTGAAGGAAAACATAGTCAGGAATGTCCCAGAATTTATTCTGAGACATATTTAACAACAGCCGTGACAGGGGGTGAGTTTATCGACAGACACGGATATCCCAAAACGTAGGTACTGGTGAAAAGTTGGTATATCCAGGTTAAAGAGCCGGCCGAAAATCAGTGAGGCTCGGGTTCGAATCCTGGCATGTACCAATGAGTTTTTCAAAAACTTACGTACAGCTCGACGGTGAAGGAAAACATCGTGAGGAAACCCGCAGGTCTCAGAAACATGTGTAAATAAACCCGGTCCGGCGATGGGCTTACCACCTATCACGTTTAGGGGTCCAATATATCTCGTGAAATGTTGGTATATCCAGTAATGGAATACCTCTGCCCACCCCCTCGGGGATAAAATGCGTGAGGGTTTTTTTTTTACCTCTGCCTACCCCAAGGCTTGAGCATAGTAAATAGCTTTGTAATAACTTTTCTGTTGTTGAAATGCTGCAGTTGGTTAAGGAAGCTGGAATAGAATATAAAATAACAGAGCAAATACCAGCACACTTCACCAGACATTTTGGCGCAACAAAACAATTTCACCCTAAACAAACGCAGCGGGGAAATGCACTGAAAACGGGAAGTAGTGAAAAAATAGCTGAAAAAACTGAAATATAGTTTGGGCAGCAGAGCATGCAAGCTTAACATGTGGAAATGTTCCCGGATGCCCGCCATAGCGGATAAAAAATTGTTTCCAAGCACATTTTCCGTGTGGAATACCATAAGTGAATTTTGTGCTATCATTTTACAATGCGCTCGCAAACTGGGTTTATTCCGTAGTACAATCATCATTCGACGTAATATTTCATACCTTTATCTGGAAGTTATAATAGTTGAGGTCTTTCGTTATAGACTTGACTGACTTTCCCTCCTATTGTTAATTGTCAAACGAAGGTTTTATTCGCGTTGTTGGCGTTCACAAGGTGTAATAAGAAGAACTACGTGTTTAAAGTTTTGCGTTATTTTACTTGGTCGCGCTATAAACATTCAATCCCATACATTTGTGACTCTATTTGACTGACGTTTACGTCCTACAATACCACTTGATTAAACCGCCTCTTGTCTAGTCTTGTTTGCAAAAGAAGCGTTGAAATTTGTACATCATCTGTAAGCTACGACGCCTCGAACGATTGCAGAAACACCCACACATTTTTTGTTTTGGTGGTTATCAAAATAAATATAAAATATAATCTCACGCCTTTTATCCCCGAGGGGGTAAGCAGAGGTATTCCATTACTGGATATACCCACATTTCACGAGGTATATTGGACCCCTAAACGTGATAGGTGGTGAGCAAATCGCCGGACCGCGTCTATTTACACATGTCTTAGAATTAATTCTGAGACCTGCGGGTTTTCTCACGATGTTTTCCTTCACCGTCGAGCTAGTGATGAAATATGTACGGAAATTTTTGAAAAACTCATTGGTACATGGTAGGATTCGAACCCGAGCCTCACTGATTTTCGGCCGGCTCTTTAACCGTAAGGCTATCACTGCTCTATCATTGGTTATCAATACAGTATTTATCTTTCACAAACTCAGGGTACACAAAAGTTGGAGGCAAAATAAATAGCGTTTAAGCCGCGGTCTCGGCAGCGTATTGAGGGCGCGGTGATTTACGGCCAGCCCTCGTAATGAGACGGCCGACGAATACTGAATTATGGGCCACTAATAATGATACCTACAGGAAAGTTGTAGCGCCATTACTTCGTGTCCAGATTGAGATATTGCCTCTAATAAAGGGTCTTTTGCAATGCAAATTAGCTATCGTTTTCAGACAATAGGGTTAACAGGTTTTTTATAGACGTAGGTGTATATAATCTCACCTGAAAATCGAGGACAAAAAATTACGCGGCATCAAAGGTGTTCTGTTAATGCAGTGACGTCATACTGAAGTTGTGCGACATAAAGAATAGATTTAATTTTATCTCGAAATTTTCTTCGACATTTTCTGCCTCCATAGCTTTTTTGCTTGAAAACTAAAGGGTATGTTTATAATTTTTGAATACATTCGAATACCTTATTAGTGTAGGTATCGTAATTATTAATTTATAGTAATTATTAGTCTCTGTGAAGTATTATATCATTAAATAGGGACAGATTTGTTTTATCTACAAGAATAATTTGACCATATGAAGAGGAGGCCTATATCCAATGAGTCCAACGTTTGCTTAATGGATGGAGATTATTAAATTATGTGTTTTACCCCAGTTATGACCTACGGAGCTGAGACGTGGACTCTTACAGTAGGGCTGGTCCATACCAGTTCAAGGTCGCTCAGCGAGCTATGGAAAGAGCTATGCTCGGAGTTTCTCTGAAGGATAGGATTCCTAACGAATACATCCGACAGAGAACTGAAATTATCGACATGGCTCAAAGAATTAGCAAGCTGAAGGGACAGTGGGCCGGCCATATCTCGCGAAGTACCTACCGACAACTGCTGGGGTAATTGTGTTCTGAAGTGGAGACCGCGTCTCGGAAAACGTAGTGTAGGACTCCCTCCGGTCAGATGGGATGACGCAGATGCTGGATGCGTCAAGCTGAAGACAGGGCGCTAGGGCGCTCAGTAGGGGAGGCCTATGTCCAGCAGTGGACTAAGATAGTCTGATGGTGATGAGGTTTGGAATACTCGTCTTTGCTAAGGTTATCTTTTCATTCAGTACAATAAATCTTCTTTGTTTTTGTTGTAACTTACTGTGTTATGTTACTTCTAATTTATGTTTGCAATTAAAAATGTTTTTCGCTACAGTGTTATCCATGCAACGACATTTGAAACAAGATTTAAGACCTTTCAATACTGCTTTCGAAAGCACAATTTACCTACAACGCACAAAACAATTTTACATTTATTTCACATCAGACTACAGCATGCCCTAATTCGATCTGAGCCATCCAAAATCTAGGTCACTGAGTCAATCAATACCTTTTAAAGCCTTTAAAAATATCATCGAGGGTATTCAAATAGCCTGACGAATTCGGGATTGAAATAAAGCACGCAAATGCAATGATTTCGGAACGAATATTTAATTGTTAATTCGATTGAGCAATTACGAGAGTACCTACCGAATTTGGTGTCGAATGTGCGAATTTTTAAGAAATATCATTTGTTCATCTTTGCAAATGAGTGGTTACCTAGATTTTGGTGAAAAGTTAGAATCAGAAATGGAATAGTTCCACTAAACCTTTTGGAGATACATTATTTTGCGACGTGCTACGCACAAATTTACAATAAATGCAGCTGTTCCCTGCAATTTTATATACACGCGTAATCCCCGTTCCGGTTGAAAAAATGTTTAGAATTTTTAGAGCCTATTCATTACAAACGAACATACAAAAAAACTAATATTTATTATAGATGTAACGGTACCAAACACATATGCTACAATGCTGCTACCTAAATTTGTAATTTTTAGTAGGAGCTATCAATGACAATAATTGAATAAAGTATATATGTACAATAAAGTAAATCGCTTTTAACGTCCCTCTGCAAATACAGGCCTCTTAGCTGAAAGGGTTGCGAATAATAGTCGAATAAAAAACGAAATTAAATGGACCTTACGTGACTACAATGGTAATAATATGGAGTTTGAAGTAATAAAATGCCCGTTAACCTAGATCCATATTTAATGAATCAACTGAAAAATCAACTGAAATAAAAAATAACCTTGACAATTCAGCAGGCGTATTCACGGAGGCTCGACACCGTTTCCGTTCGATTCAGATAGAGTGAAAATGAAAATTTTTCACTCCATCTGAATCGAATCGAAGTCGAATCTATCGACTCTGGAAATTGTATTCTAAGCGTTTCCGACAGCCACGGAAATTTTTCCGAATCCTTATGTCAAATATGACATTCGTTTTCGATACCGACATCTGTGAATAGCCCACTTTCTACAGATTTTCCGATTCCGAGTCGAATATCGAATATTGAAGCTCCGTGAATACGCCTTGCTGGTCTTGGGTAACCCTCGACCTGTTGGATTTAAAAGTTCAAAAGGCCCTTCACAGATAAAGTTGAGGGGAAAGTATCTTTGAGATAAGGCAGGGACGCGGGGTGGTGCTACCAACAGGAGGCCAGCGATTCAGTCAGACAAGACCACTATCACTTGGCATTTTTGAAAAATATGATCAACGCATTTTTACTATCCCGTCACGTTATTGTTAGCAGACACAATAGAATTATCTATATCCTTGAGCGCTCGTCGGCCGCTTAGGAATCCTAAGTTAGGATTGACTGGCTATTAAGGAAATCGTATCGAACTAAAAATCAAGGGTAGCCTTTTGATGAAAATAAAGTAAGTACTGCCAGCTACAAGGTTTGATGATACACATAGATAACGGAATTTCTTTGCTCTTAGGTATGACGTCACAGAACTCGATGATGACTCGCTTTTTTATAAACCTAAGGATTTTACTTTCGTTTAAAAAAAACATTTTTATGGCCGAACTAGCAAATCAAATTAAAAGATTTTATTCAATGTAATAGCTGAGAAGAACCGTCACAAGAAACTCCAACATCTTTAATGAATGCAGTTAAGCTCATCTTCCTATCACTTAGACCGCACATCCCCTACTTCCTAATGAAAACAATCTTAATAGCCTGCCCTTTTCGAGCTAAATATTTAAACAGAGCTCTAGGTGCTGCCTTAATGGCTTAATTGTCGAAATGGTGTCTTAAATAGGTCCTTCCTTTTCTGAAATTCACTTTAGTAGCATAATGATAAGTTTTATATTAAACATTGACTTGGTTGTGATATAATTAGCTTAATACTGAAAATTAGTGTGTTCTGAATCCATTCTAAGGATTTTAGGACGTATAAATGAAGTAATTAAAAAATGAATCTTAATGTATAATATCTTAATTTTAAGTCTAGCGATGCATCATCTTCTATACTTCTACAATAATACCTATTATAAAGAAGAAAGATTTGTATTTTTGCATGTTTGTAACGAATGAACTCAAAAACTACTGGACCGACTTTAAAAATTCTTTCACCAATGAAAAGCTACATTATCACTGAATAGGCTATATTTTATTCCCGTATTTCCAAGGGAACAATAACTACCCGGGTGAAACCGCGCGGAACAGCTAGTTATAAATAAAAAATTTAAAATATATCTAAGTACATATTAGATTATCAAAAAGGATTGTATGTATAGGTATATATTAAAAATGTATTATAAATTCATATCTAAAAGACTAACTGATGTGTCGGAAGGTGTGATCAATTATTATGCATGTCTTATAATGATTTGGAATAAGTGGAAAACTTTAGAGGAGGCCTTTGTCAACAGTCAAGCTGTTTCAGACAAACATCCAGCTGCCGATTATTTTAACAATAATACTTAGAAATATAATAACAATAATTCAGTGAGTAAGTAGGCATCTATCATTGTAAGGGAGATAACAGCAATAAAGGCTATTTTATTTTATTTATTTATTATATGATTTGTGATAGCAAGAGGGATAACTCTACCAGATACCTACTCCATTATGAAACAATTTCATCAAAAGTCAATTACTTAAGCTATTATTTAATCGTATCTACAAGTAGAAAGGCGAAAAAATCGCCTAGTCGCGAAAACCAGCCCGATTTACTATACCATAAATCACTTTTATCGGCTACACCCGTTATTGGTATTGATGTTTATAATTTTGCCAACCTAAATCTCTTTTGAGGCTCCGTACATAATGGACGCTAATGCTAAGCCTATCATATCTTCTATATTGGTATGTCCGCGAAACTGACTGGCTGACTGACTGATCGATCAACGCACAGCCGAAACCGCTGGGTCTAGAAGCATGACAATTTAAACAAAGATAAGTGACATGAGCACTAAAAAGGAATTCTGGAAACTCCTACGGGAACGGGCACCCCGCTAGTCTCATATAGTGCAATACTTACATGACCAAATACTCTAGGTTAGGTATACTATAAGCTACTATTAGAATAAAATGGTTAAATATTTTCGGACCTGCTACAAATTTCACACGACTTGGATGTAAAACGAATAAAATTCCACCTTATATGTATGTAGTGAAGAACTTTTGTTCTTATAACGAAGCACGAAACTTTTCCAAACATGCGTCCTTTTACCTAAAACTCATATGCTAAAAGGTACAACTTTAAAACTAGCATAATTAAGCATATGACGTCAAAGTTCTTTCATCAAAATTCAGTTCCTTCCCGCGCACTCGGTAAGAAGTGCCCAAGCCCTCATTAAGCCGCTCTTGGGTCTTATCTGAGGAGTTCTTGGCCCTGACACACTGACTTGCACTTCTTTAGCGCTTTAGAGGCACCCGTTACGTAAGCATGAGTAGGGAATTGGGTTAGCGAAAGACTTTTCGGGTATTTAAACGATCCTTCAGATAGTTTAAGAGATTTCTGAAAGGGGGCAGCAAAATACACTGACTAGCGAAAATAAATAGTCACGCTAGACATATGGTATAGGTAGTGTATGTTTTCTCCTCTGAAGTATATACGAGTATATTAAAGTGCGTACATAGGTACTTACAAGAAAGGTTCATACAGGCTGACAGTTGTAATAAGCTCTCAGTTTTTAATGTTCCTTCCCTAGTCATGAAGTTAAAAATATATTCAAGAGTGTTTTAAATCACATTAAATACTTTGTAAGCTGTTTAATGTCTTTATTTTGCGTATCTTGACGAGTCCCGTCAAGTGGGGATTTCCAGGAATGGATTACCTCTGCCGATCCCTCGGGGATCTACAAGGCTTGAGATTGTTGTAATTTTTTGCATAATTTTTTTGTTAGGCGTTTTTTTGAGGAAACCTTTAAGAAGATTAAAAGCTATCTGTATACAAAATCAGCCATTAAGTTATCCAAAGGTCGCCATCTGCATTCCCATACAGACAGTCTTCTGGGTGCTGAACTTTATGGTTCATCTTTGGAGGACATTTCTTTATCCATCCTACTTCCTACTACTATTATAAACGCGAAAGTTTGTGAGTATCGATGTATGGATCTTTGTTGCTCTTTCAAGCAAAAACTACTGAAAGGATTTTGATGACACTTTACAGTTATATCTCTTATACATCAGAATAACATATAGGCAATATTTTATCCCCGTATTCAAACGGGATCGCGAACTACGCGGGTGAAACTGCGGGGTGCTGCTAGTAGTAAATAAATGTAATCTTTCAATTGTAACGTTAGACTCTCAAAAATCCTAAAACACATTCGTCCTGAAATAAGTCACAAACGGGAACAAACTTGGCGATCCCGAAGCACCGGTGTAAAAACTTTGGTCGTTACCGGCACCCTGGGTGCGACAGAGCCAGTCGGAGCTAGCAGAGCGACAAATTGGATCTTCCGAGCTCCTGCGATTATGCCGCACCACGATGACGTCACTAGTGTTATTTAAGTAGCTTCCGTGAACATTCGCTTAATTAGTTTAGTATCAAGGACATAGCATAAAATATATCCTCTTTTGACCGGTATATTGTTTGTGACCGGCGGTGAGCCCATCGCTGAACTGAAGTGTGCTGTTGCACATGCCTCAATCAGTTCTAAGACCTGAGTTTCCTCACGATGTTTTCCTATTATACAATACTTACGTATATTTTTAAACTACCCTAGCTAGGGTTTGAACACGAACCTCATGCACAATGAAAAAAAAATCTAATAGATTTTAGTTTTTCAGTATCGGATCCTGTACAAATTCGTCATCTTTAAGCTTCAGTCTGTGACTGAACTACTCCTTCTAGCAGTAGTTAGTAACAGTACGACCCCATTTGTCATTTCTAATACAGTATACATAATCAAGTTGTGAAGTCGGTAGCGATGAGTACGTGCCGCTAAGACTAGCTGCGGGATGAGGAATATTAATGGCGTTGACAAGATGTACCCTGCGGTTCACCTTCACCTTTGACCCTTCTGTGCCTTTAAGGACACACCAAAGCGAGACGACGTCGCACCGTAAATTTTAGGATGTTGTCCAACGCATCGCAGAAACTTGCGACTAAATTACGTCAATCGTTCAATGGTCAATTAGCATAGCCCAGTGGATAAACAAGTTGAAGTGACAGTGGGCTGGGCACATAGCTCGAAACTTTTTTAAGTGGAAATCACGCACTGGCAAGCGCAAGGTATGATAGACGACCCTAATAAAGGTCACGCAAAAACTCCTGGGGTGCAACGGTAGTTATCGGTCATCTTCCTCGGTCGTTCACTGAAATATGTTCAACAGTGGACGTCCTGTGACAGTCAATTGAATTCCTTTGCCATTGCGGAAAGACGCATTGCTACATCGTATTGTTTCGGTGTGTTGGCAATTTTCATCCTCATCAAATTCAGTCCTACTGGATTGTAACTTAGAGATGTTTTTATGTCAACACGAACATATCCGGGGATCAGAAAGTGGGAGTCAGAAAGTGGCAGCTGTCTTTCTTTTGAAGTCGTTTAGTAACTTTGTAGACTGCCTTTTCTTTAATCAGCTATGACACGACGTGTTGGCAGTAAACCGGAGACTCTTTTCCACTGGGTAAAGTTACCACTATTTTGATTTCCTCAGTTACTGTTACTAAAGTTTTTTATTTTGTATTTTTATTTCTTTTGTGCAATAATTTGTGCTTTTTCAAAGAACATTTGTAAAACTAATTAATTGAGCTACATTTTTATAGTGCAATCGCTTGATCCACATTTCAAAATTACTAGGTATCATACACTTTGTTTTGTAGTTACAGTGTATAAACTCGTCAATATAAAAAAGGATATAGCTACAAGTTTTAGCAAGAAGTCCAGTTTTTCCCTAATGTTTAGTCCCAAACAAAAACATGCTGGACAAAGTTCAAGTGGCAAACCTCGCAAAACTATCGAGACTCAAGACTAAAATCCAGTCAAATTCCTTTGGGAGAGATGGAACAACTTGGACTTACAAACTTATAGTAAGTGCTAACATACAATCTAGATATTATATTCAACTCCGTAAGTAGGTAGGAGACCGATTACCATGTTTATTTTGTTGTGAGTATTAGGCGAATCGATAAAAATAAGTCGTCCGTTCAAAAATATCAATATTTTTGAAACTTAAATAAAATCCGTGAAACGAAGCGAGGGCGAGTTCCAAATCTATCTATACCATACCCTATACCTTACTATTATATAAAGAGTAAACAACCTGATTGACTGACTGACTCATCAGTCTAAACTTCTAAAGCTAGAGACTCGAAGCTTGAACAGTAAATTCCTTTATGACCTTAGGTGTCGGATAAAAGAGGGTTTTGAGGAATTCTCGCCGGAACGAGATTAAATAGGATCACCCGCTCGTTAACTAATAAAATAGAAAACTGTATTGACGCTTTGTCCTAACACCCCAGATATAAACAGACAATATTCTAGCTATAAGGCTTGTATGACCCTAGGACCCTTAAGTTCGCCAAGGTCCATCCATTAGGTAGGTCGTTACAAAGGTTGTCTCCATGTGGCGAATTTATGTAGTTGGACCTGAAGGCTGAACTACTTTTAATTTTAATGTAAATAGAGGGGTACCTATGTATGTAAAGCTGCGGCTATACAGCGAGGTAGGGGAGTGAGAGTACGGGACTAAGTTTTTTTAAATTCAATTTCGCAGGTAGACGTGAAATAATGGTTCGTAAACGTAAATAATAATCGTGGTTTTATAAATATAATTAATTATTATAATAAGTGTTCTATTTCTCTTAAATTTACTTAATTAAATAACCCGCCCATCAGGGTGCAAAGGTGTCCATAACGCTCGCCATGTTTTCATCTTTGAGCGTTTTATACATAAGAATATTTGTTTCATATTTAATGATTTTCAAAGGATATCTTACTTCGATATTTATAGATATTTCGTAGTAATTTCTTAGAATTGATGACTTATTGTTAGGCTAGGTGAGACTATTTCATAAAATAGTATACCTACAACCATTTCATGAAATGTTCGGCCAAATCATGAAGTCATCAAATCTAAGATAACCACAACAGATACATAGATAATAGTTTTATTGTAATACATTGACATTGAACATTTCCACGATATTTAAAAAAATATTTAACGGTTGCCTGGGCGACTACGACTGTGTGACTGAAGCTCTATTGGAACTGCTTTGAAATCGCAAATGTAAACAAGAAAGGTTTAATATAAAAGAAAAGGGGCTTAGACATAACGGTGTATTGTGAAAAGGTGATTAAACTAAAGTTTATTGTAGTCTGTGACAAATGATGAGATTACTCTGTCGCGGCTTCGCTTAAAAGTGGTAAAACTTTTATCACCGCAAATAAAATACCCAATTGAACTGTCTGGCCCTAAAAGGATAGAGCGCTACTTTTCTCTGTAACCTGTAGCTTTATCCGTTTCTGTCTTGACACTGACAGCCTATTTCGTAGAATCTACTCTCAAGAGGTTCACGAAGTAAACTATAAGCTAAAATAACTTGCGATGGGTACCTAACGCAATGGTAATCTCAAACCGGGGAGAATGACGCGGTATATAACTAAATTCAAAATTTATAAAACGGCTTCTAAGCTGTGTATCAAGACTAAATGTGTACTATCTAGCTCTTAACCTTCTAACCTCTCGTACCAAGAATCAGAAAAACAATTGATTTTTAATTGTACCTAACGGTTCCAATTGGAACTTCACGATTCTCAACTGAATTATTATACTTTATTATACTCGTACAAGGCCTCGGCCCGTTCGTTAGATTTGTCTTGTGTGCCTTTTTACACTTAGTTACAGTTTTCAATAATTAATACTTACAACAATATAATTATGGGTCGCTAAGAAGTTTTTTTAGCATCTAATCTCAAGGGGATGAAGAGTAATGCAACTATTACTGTGGCTCAAACAAAGTCACGAAATTTATAATTAAGGTCAAGTACGGTAGTCTTCCCACAAAGTTTTAATGAGACGACCCTGGCAGATAAGGGCTTGAAACGATCCTTGGCTAATTGATTTGGAGGACGGAGACTAGCCTTAAGGTCAGGGTCACCGAGAATTATTTCTAGAAGCTAACTAGCCATAATCACATGTAAAGGTCACAGTGATATTTTAAAAAGCAACATATTCTAGGTCATGTAACGGATGGAAGATAGACTAGATATCAAAATTAGTTGATATAACTATGAACATTTTAAATTTTAGGTATTTAGTCCAATCGGTATTGTAATCTTAGATATTTCGTGGGTATGTATTATTTTATTAGGTATATTAAAACATAAGGTATTTTGATTTTAGGTATTTTGAACTTAGGTTATTTAACATTAGGTTTTTTAATTTTAGACATTTAGAAATACTAACCTATTAAATACTGACTCTTTATTTGACAAAGCCCTTTTAAAGACTATACAAGAAATACGAAATGGTGCTGTAGCTATAATTTAGTCTTAATGGATAGACGAACGTAATAATACAAGTTCTAAGATTTTTTATACTACGCTCATAAAATCCATTAATATCGCTCAAAAATTATAACATCGACACAATAAATCTACATTAAAGCAACACGAAAGTATTTTTTTTTTATAATTACTTCCATTAAAACAATGTTTGTCGTTAAAAAGGGTTAAAACTACAATAAACTATGACTGACAAAAAATACTCGTAAATGTCTTTGTGCCTATATGCTTATTCTAATATTTAATTTTGCATGACTAGATATGTCTCAGCTAAATAACACCATATACCTTGATCCACCACAACTGTACCACATTTAAAATCCCGTGTTTTAGCGATTGCATCCATACTGCATCACGTTTTGGTGTTTTTCCGCTTTTGGTTGCGGTATCTAAATCGCATATTTCAGCGTAAGGGCCAAAGCCTGATTGAGTTGCTGCGACTGTTATCTGAATATGTGCGGAATTGATCATAGCGATTTTCAATTTAAGTGTTAGGAAAGTAGCGTTTAGTTGCTACATCAAGCTTCCGAAAAGCAACTAAATCGCCAATCGCCGATGCTAAAAATATCCTGTCTGCTCAGGCCCTTATATCTTTTTTCGTCTTTAAATAGCTTCGTGCTCTCAAGATTTAATGGGCGCAGATAATCCCCGTTCAATGAGTCCACATCACTTTGATCTCGTCTTCATTCTCTGCGATTACTCTGAGCCCTCGACCTCCGCTGATATCAAACGAACCTCTGGATCCAACTGATTGAATAAATTAATATTTGACATTAAATGGAACTGGAGCGCCACACAAAGGTATTAGCTTTGAGGGTTTTGGACACTGAAAACGGTCAATCCGATTTAGAACTTGGTTTTGTTTCTCGGAAAAGATTTGGTATATTAGCTTATGTGCGACATATTTTAGTTCTTTATTTATAGTAGTATATAGTATTGATTGACAAAATTTCATTGATGATGTCATCATCAACCCGTAACAGCCCACTGCTGAGCTAAGGGTCTTTGATGATGTGTCTGGTTGCAATTGTGCATGTAAGGCGATTTCTTTTTAAATTGCCTTTGCTGTTGCCCTATTGATCGAACATAATTCACTGAGGAGGTCACCAGCTTGCGACGAACTTACTCTATAACTACAAGAGGAGCGACTGGCCTAAGGGCACCTAGGGGGCACCGACCCCGGCTACGAAAGTCATTGGTGATTTTGGCGCAGCATATTATAAGTATTTAAATCGTGAAGTTCATTACAGGTAGGTATAATGCAGGCGCCAGAAGCTGACGGAGATGGTGTCTGGTGTTTTGGTTTTCTTGCAAGGTCATATAAGCTAAGTTCTGAATGATTTTATCGACGGGATCGCTTAAGACGTATACGGGCGCTTATGTCGTTGAATGATGTCGTTGAATGCGTGATAAATGGAAGCTTTTGAGGAGTTTACAAACGTATAGAAGACGCTCGAGCCGCGTTGTCAAATATTGCTACAAGTTGCGTCACGATGCGTGAATCTCTACTAAAATGTGATGTAATACGTTCAAGGTTAACATAGTCTAACATAAGAATAGAAAAGATTTTGTCCCAGAGTAGCTTGTCAACTAATCAAACCCTGAACAAAATCCTGAACTAACAACTGAAATTCAGCAAAGTTTTATTGACGTTCACCGAAAGCTTCGCTCGACTGGAAATATCCCGACAACCGGTACTTTTGGTTTCCTTTAAATAAGTAAATCTGTAATTTTTTTCTTTGACAATCTATTCTTCGTATTCATAGTATTTTTTTCAATCAGAAGGCACATTTTACTCAACTAGGGCGCTTGTGGTTCTGTAGGTACCTACGTCTAATGAGTAGGTACTATTTCTCACGCTTTGGAATTGACGATTTTTTTCACCTCTTTACAAAAAACTATTTTATTTTTCAAGTCTAACTAATGATTTGACAGTAGGTACTACGAGGACAAATCATCCTGCCGCGGCAAAATGCACTCTATAATTTCACATTACCTATATAAAAAGTCTTAAACGAAAAAAGAACACAAGTAATGTACGTATATTTCTTGAACAGCTATTCCTGTATGGACGGAGCACTATTCCCTACGGCCAAATGAACTCTTAGTAGAAATAAAGTAGCTAACGTAACCCAGAAACGGTATGTTTACTTATGTTGGTCAGTGGCAGATAGTACGCCACTAATGGTGTTGGTATCCACAATGCAGGTGCATACTCTTTCACCTGTTTTATTGCAGTATCTCCAGCTTTTACAGAGCACTTCGGCAAAGAGTTTTTCGACAGGCAACAAACAATGTGGTTTCAATTTAAAAAAAGGTATAATTGTAGTCGTTTGTTAAAAGGATTCGTTAAAAGGAATTTAACACCAAAAATCCTTGCATATGTGTAGAATTCACTAAAAACTTTACCCTCCTTCTGGTGAAGTAAGGTTTAAATGTAGACTATGAAAACACTCCGGAGACAAAGATAAATCTAATAACACCTTGTAGTTCAAAATTCGTCAAGCTACAATCCTCGCCAACTCCAGCTCACATACACACACCCTCCCGAATAAACATTACCCTTCTTTAGGTGTAATCGGGTAAAAAATACTTTCAAATAAACGTATACATATTAAAGAAGAAGTAGAGCCTGTATATTGACTTTTGACCTCCGCATAATTTGGTAACAAAAATACAGACAAAGTAACTTCGTTATATACAATATATTTGCTGATGTTTGCCCACACAACCCATAGCCGAAAGGCGTTCGCCGAATTCTTCGAAGCTAAATTCCGTAACACAAACAAATTATGTTACACTCCGCCTGCACCATCAATATTCTTTTGCATGCTCTTCGCTTCCGTAACATAATAAAATCAATACCCAAAAATATCTTAAGGTTACAAAACGTCGTCGGCCGCGTCCGGTGGGATGCTGTACGCGGCCCACGAATGCTTATCATAGAAATGCATGTGGTCTTTCGCACGCCCTACGCGGTGCACGTGCGCTATAAGAGGCGGCAATTCGTTATACGCCCCGTCTGAAGTCAGACGCTAGACGTCGCTTCCAGCATCTGTGACTAACGCCTAATACGTGACGAACGTAAAAATATTAAATTGAAAAAAAAAAGTATCGCCTTCCTCCCCGAAGGGGTAGGCAAAGGTATTCCATAATAGAGAGAAAGAGAGATAATAATAATTGTGACCTCTAAACGTGATAGGTGGTGAGCCCATCGCTAGACCGGCTCTGTTACACATGTCTCAGAATTAATTCCTCACGATGTTTTCCTTCACCGTCGATCTAGTGATAAATATATAAATTGAAAGCAAGCTAAAGAAATCACTATTGAAGGGTGGGACGCCTAAAAAAACAACGATAAATGCGTCATTTACCAAATCTAATGCCACACAATTTAATACAGTGGATGCCTGGTGATTTATCCGGGTCATTCCGGGACTATCAGGTAATGCCCGGGTGTTCGGCATAATGCGGTCTCCTGATGAGCGCGGCCGGGTGAATACTGATGCGGTCCGTTGACCCGGTTGTCGTCCGGATATTAATCAGTAGTGTGCGAGCCTGTTGCATAATTCTTTCATAGCACTTAGATATTTTAGCTTAGAAAACAATTTATTTATTTAAGTGACTAAGTGACTAAACTCCACAGATTTTATATTGATGTAAACAAGATTCATTATGTTTCACTTCACTACAGTAGACAGTTTAATCAAGTGATTCAAATTACAATAGAGCGAATTCCACATTATACAATTTAACATAAATCGGCATTAAACGATCACATATCGCAATAAAAGTCGCCTCGGGAGAACCGGGTAAAAGACACGTACCCTCGCGAAACTTCCAAATAAAACAAACGGAAATCGTCCTCGCGAGCCATCCTGAAATAAATTGCCACCGATTTAACGATAAAAAGTAAGAAAAATAGTACGAAGAGAAAGTAGAAGACTGATTTATATCCGGATCGCATCAGTCAACTAATATCCGGAGATATAACCAGGCGAGCGCGCGTTAGCAGGTAAAGGAAATGAAATAAATTCCTATTTTACCTGCCAGACTGATTAATTCCCACATGGAACGTGTCATGCGCAGTGGGGTATGAATTTTTACCTACGAGAAACTTAAATTTTTTCTTAGTCTGAATATACAATTTAGTTTATGTTAAAGAGAATATCACAGCATTTTTTTTTATCCCATTTCATGAAAATATAATTGCAGTGGTAAAACGGAAAGGAAGGGCGGAATAAATTCATAACTTGTTATTCGAGTCGTGTCCCTGTTGAGCCTAGTGAATTTATTAAACAAGGTCACGCTCCCGTTTTATAGCGATAATAAAAAGTAAAACAACACGTCCATCTGACTGATGAGATCTTAAATAAGGATCTCGTATCACGAGAAAATTCGCTGCAGGAGATAAAGTTTAAAGTACCTATATCCGTATTCCGTACAGAACACATACTCGAAGATGATCAAGTTAAATTAGTAAATAATATATTTCCGAATATACCTACTCATGATCTCAAAGTAAAAAGCTACAATGAGTACATTGATTGATTGAATATAATGTAGATTGCCAACTTAAATTCGAAATACCTATAAAACCATGTTTTCAAAATACTATAGATACTTACTTAGTTTCTTTTTTGGAGCTAAATAATACTCTTCCAAATAAGTATAGATACTTCATACCTACTACTGATTCTTATACACACAAACAAAGTAAATTAAAGAGAACTGATGAGATGGCCAAACCACAAAAAACTCTCGACATTTAATTTGCGGCAAGACCGCATTGTTAGCGCTATCCCACAAGGCTCATTACGGAAAATTAGGTTAGAGACTCTAGAAAAATAATGGAGGGATATCTTCATCGGATGAATATTCAAGATGGCGGCCAACATGAGTCGCGTCGCGTCGCGGGGATAATTAAATATAATTATAAAACCCGACCCGCACTCGCGATCCCATTGAATTAATAATTCTCCGCGAGGTTTTCGGAAGAATTCTCGAAGGAGATGCCGATAGATGAATATTATTCAAATTCGCGGTACACTGCTAGCGCCGACACGCTCGAGGTTTTCCATTCTGCGTGTTACGTGACGCAAACCGACGCATTGAATTTGTATGGATAGCATTTTGCGCAATGCGCTATAAGAAATGATTCTCGCTTTATTCTGTTAAGAATATTTTAGTTTTCACGACCCCTCAAGTAGCTGTGTGTACGAGGATTTCTCTATCTGTCAACCCCAGTTGGTATATTCAGTAGAATAATAAATTCTTGTTTCAAAAGTCGAGCTAGTCGTCTTAAATCAATGTCAGATTGAAGCAACGCGCTCCGTGGAATTAAAACTATATTCGTAGCGTATCTACTTATTAGAAATTGTTCTCAGGTCTATCTTGGTTTTTTGGCTGGTTTTGTTGAAACTGTATATTAGTAGGTACTTTGGTAATCATTAATCATAATGCAAACATTTTATTATTTCTGAACCCTTTCAACAGTAAGTATCTAAGCCTAAGTAGACATGAGCGATTTAATCCAAACTATTTATTACAGCAAATCAATAATGCAAGGTATCGTTAGCTATCTTCTATGACGTACAATGTCATTTTGTTCCTCTATAAGCTGTTCTCTACTATAATATAGACTTTTAGGGGGCAGTAATGAGATTTGAATTTGGAACATGAATCGTTCATTGAAATCGAACTCAAATTGTATAAATTACTGGCTGTAAGTGTTGGCTATGGTGGCTCATAGACATATTATGTTGGCTGTACGGTGCTGGGAGGCACGATAACTAAAAAAAAGCGCCCGATTTACTTCTCTGTTCTTGTAATCGGTACGGACTTTATAATTGACCTTTTTACATTTATGTAATTTTTTAAATTAAACTTTTTCATTAATTATGTACTTAAAAGTGTCTCTTATTTATTTTCTTATAGAAGGAGGTGAAAAGTAGAGTATGTAACCATATGACCCGGGGGCAAAAATACGTATTTTTTAATTATTTATTTCTTTAGAGATGAGCTGTCTGCTACGAGACCTGACAGACACAGAGTTTATTTCACATGGGTACTGATTTTTCAAAGGTGTGGCCACTAAAAACAGTCCAAACCTACGTTTAAACTAGAACTATAAGTAAAAATTAAATCTAGATTTAACTAGATTACGACCAACTTCCTTTAGCTGATTGCAGCCCTGTACTAAGCACCGGGAATGATTAGGGGCGGTTTATTTAACTAAGTTTATTTTTAATTTTATATTCATTACTATGTCCTGTTTTGCATTTGTACTTTATTTTAGACCTAGATTATTATCATTTGATTACGACTGAAAATTATATAGTTATTCTACTACATAAACTGAATCACTTACTATTACTCAGTCCTACGCCAACTGTGTTACTATTAAAGGAACGTACCTGTAACAGACAAAGGAAGTTCACAATCGCGTTATGGCGCAATATAACATTGGGAATATTGTTAGCAGTTCGAATGAAATTCTAGTGTCCGAGTATCCCGGGCAGTTATTATCGGAACTCGGGAAATGGTTGCTGTAGCGAAATCCCACGGGAGCCGCTGTCGACCGAAAATCCGACGTGGTATTATAAGACCCGATAATCACTGAGGTTAAATGACATTATTTTGTGCTTAAATTCGGCTATATTTCCGAACGGATGAGAACAGTGAATTATTTTATGCCCAGTCTGTTCTGCTACGGTTTTCAAATTGAATTAGAAAATATTCATTGGAAATACGTTTATTCGGATATAAAAAAAAACGTGAACCTTAAAGAGTGCCAACGGGAGTACCAGGTACTACTATAGCTCCTCCGTTCTTTCCGTTCATCTGTCACAAAGCTGAATATTTTTAACCCTGATTTGATGAACTTTCCCGAATCTACCACCCGAGAAATTTTCACAAAAGTATTTGTTACTGTGGCCGCTACAACAAAAAATGATAAAAAAATGATTACAAGAATCTAGTTTCTGTTTTCAAAAATATGTTGTTAATATTAATTGAACTATGTACCTTTTTTAGGTTTATTTCACATTTCTAACATTCGCTTTGTGAGTCCCCAAACCGGTGAACGAAACCATATCTGTGAAATAAGCATCCTTATTCCATATTCAAACTGTGTGCAAGCAAACGCGGGGCTGAAGAGATAACTTTGTACAGCGTCGCTAACAGCACACTAAAGATAAAAATAAATGCAGCACTGTGACTTTGCAGCAACGTTCGTTTGTACGTAAGCGTGGCGCAGCATCGTTACTCGCTAAAAAATAAAGTAGTAAACCCGCTGCTGCGAAAAATATAAAATCATATTGTCAGAATATAACTACACGTATCCTGTATAGCTGTGCTAACTGGCAATTTCTTCGTAGTTTTTCTAACCACCAGTGGATTTACTTACGTTTAGTTATAACATAATTTCTTTCAAAAAATATATGACTAAATGAGTTTTTGTGACAAGCAAATCCGTTTAACCTATCAAGCATCTGCTTACCACGAATTCTAATTTAATCCTAATTGGAGATTTCACATGGTTTTATGCAAAGAGGTTGGAAGAAAATCATTCTCTTTCCTAGAAACTTTTTCTTTAATCGTCTTTGGTTTTATGTATTGATTTTGACCAGTAGAATATTCCTTTTGGCCAAATACTCACGCTATAGAAAATTACATAAATATGCAAGGGGCTCAAATCACAGAATCTTTAGAACTTTTCATCAGCATGAATGAACTCACATTAAATTGCATACCCTTATTTCTTACTTATCCACACCACATCACGTGGTTGGAGACGTAGAAAATAAAATACCTATATCTCCGTTTTCCTTTTGTACATTATTCAAAGGCGAACCAAAGTGATTCCGAAGACTGAAAAATAAAAATCATATGCAAAAGAACGGGAGTTTTCTAGGCGATTTATGATAGCGGAAACTGTAGTGGCAGAGCGCTTTGAATAATATAAAATGCGGTGCCTTTATTTTTATCATTAGTGGAGATAGTTCTTGTATTCGAAATTTCCATTGAAAGATATGATGGAGTTATCAAGCCAGGTGATTTTAATTTTATACAAGATTAACGTCTATTCCTTTACTTAGGTATTAATTTCTTTTTTTTAAACTTGACACCTACTTACGATATTGATAAAATTAAGTTTAAATTTGGCATTCCAGTCCATCATTATTTAAGAAACTATAGATATTGTTAATACATGACTGTCTTTTGTCAGAATAAATAACTAAAATAAAACTCCAACAACGAAGAAACTTTTGAGTATTTATATTAAAAAGGCGTTTAGATTGTTGATGGCAACCCGACAGCCTTCTAATTCTTTCTTGTAATCTTTTCCAGAATTAAAAAAATACTTTGATGTTCTCTTTGTTCTGAGCTATTTTTTACAATTTTCAAACATTCAAAAGTACAAAGCAAAGAAGAAACAAAACTTCGGTATCATCATTAATTTTTAGCAACTAAGTATAATGTTAGCCCTTAGCTATTAAGTATAATGTTCTTGGTGCCTAGCTGTAGATCTTTGCCATCCCGCAAAATTGGGACTTAATTAATTAAAAATGCAAAACTTGGAACGTTGTAAGAAAAATGGGGGATACGGAGAAACAACTTTCTTTGGCTTCAATCAGTTGGTAATTGAATGAAGAAGGTTCTTTGGCTGATATTTGAGTTGACGAATTTAATAACGAAATTCTGAGAGGTTACAATTTGATAAACATCGTCTCTAAATAAAACCGTCTTCCCAGAGATAAACCATATTCTGTATAGACTATTGCAACAATGCCTTTCCTAATTAAAACTCGAATAGACAATATCAAACATTTTTGATATTCTATACAAAAAGATTTGTCTTTTATAATTTATTAAATGCATATTACTTTAGGAATTGATACACGCCCTAGAATTGATCGAATACTATCGAAGTCGCGGAACTTATCAATCGACATTTCTTAGTAATCCCAAATATAAAAGTTCTGAAAGCTTCTAACAAAAATTTTAAAAAGCACTGTTTTAATAGGAACACGAATAAAAAGACAGCAACAATCCAATTACCAAATAAAAACAAGAGAATGCTACAATCAGCAGCGCAAAATTTGATATTGGCTGAAAAGAAAAACAAAGTAGGGCGAGGGGTGAAGTAATGCCCAAACTTGGTTGTCCTACATATGTAGGTTGGCAGACCAACTGCTGGAGGCCTGCCAGGACATCTGACCTGGATGGAGCCCTCGATAACCTTGCCAATAGAGTGCGCTACATGACTGCCAGAACGCAGCGAGAACATTTAAGTGAAGTCTGTTTCATTGCCTGTCTAAAGACTTTAGAAGATTACTGGGTTAATGGATAATTGCAAGCTTTAGAAGTTGTTAGCTAAATGAATGATAAATGCATTTGCTTTAGTATCTTCACAAATTAGGAAGAAATATTACTAATCTGCAATAGTATATTTTATATCGAGGGACTAAACGAAGCCATTATATACCAGAGGTGGTTTGACTCCCGAGCTTGCGAGGGAGTCATGAAACCGAGGGTATATTAAGTTGGCGTTTAGTCTCGAGGTGCAAACTGTACTTTTCACTTTGAGTGCGAGAAAAATTGTCAATTTAGTACAAATTTATTTAAAACCCAACAAATTTACACTCGACAAAAATTCAGAAATTTTCGCGGTCAGTTTTTTCTTCTAAACCTGTCAGGCTGTCACAGATTAACAAAGATTTTTAAATCTCTTTGCAGGTAAACAATTTAAAACACATGGCGCCACCTTCTTCGTGGAAAAACCATGGAACTAAAACTCTTCACATTTTCGGAATGAAGATGGTCCACACTCTACAGATATTTACTGGCTGTTTGAGGTTGTCTTTTTCTAATTAAGGAAATTAAAAAAAAAATACTTTATACTCCCTAGGGACTAAAGTGGTCACTTTAGTCCCGCTTCGTAGGGCTATATTGGCGTACTTTTAGAGCATGAGAAGTGAAAAATATATTTTTATGTCCCTGCCTGCGGATCTGTTTCCGGAACGCTATAACCTGGGCCTCTTCAAGGCAAGAGTGAATAGGCATTATCTAGGCAAACATGCTCCATCGTCGTCTGCATCATCACTTTCCATCAGGTGAGATGGCAGACAAATGGTTTGCCTATTATTAATAAAAAAAATGTAGTACTAGCAAAAGAAAATAAAGCAACCCGAAAATACAACGCAGATTTTAGCACAATCCTCCGGAACACCCAAATTAATCGAGAGGCCCTTTCTCCCTCGTTTCGATCAAGATTCAGCTTCTAATAAACCAGTTGTTAATAAATATGAGCGGGAGGAAATATAAAATAATTTTTAAGGAGGCAAGAATTCTGAATACAATTTTTCTCTACTTATTGACCGGCCGGCTTCCTGCGACAGACCGGAAATGAGTTTTCTCGCCTCCCCCTTCATTCCAGAGCACTACCCCGCCAGGGGACAAGCAAACCCGAGTCATTATTAGCTTGTCGGAAAATCCATTTGACCCCATTCTCCTCTGGAATATACACCTCAACTTTTTAAACGAGTTTTCATCGCTTCGCGGGACCCTGCGATGTTTATGTTGTTAAATCTTAAAAGGGTTTACGGCGAACTGGTTTGATGGGACCGTACCTTTTTGATGAGCTTTGTAGCAAAAAGGCATACACAGTACTTTTATGATATCATCATGGAGATGTGTAGAGCTGCAAATCTGATGAGTTGAAAATCCGTCGGGTGGAAAATGAGATATAACTTAAGTTGGGGTTGCTATAAACGCAAGTCACTATCATGAGAAGAGGACTTTAAAACAACAATTTTGGCAAATTCAAAGCAAAACCCAACACTGAAAATATGGGTATTCCGCGGCTTAAAATCATTGATAGCAAATTTATTTATTTATTTTATTTTGTTTTATTTTGGTAACAGACAGTCATGTATCTTAAACAATACAAACATAGTTTCTCTTATAGACTTAGAGTACCAACAAATTAAAAGTAAATACATAATTAACATGTGATTCGGAAACGGCAAATTTCACAAAGCAATTTGCTACGGTTTTCTATGAAGATATCTGAAGTTTACTGAACTGGTGATCAATTACAAGTTTCTTATATGTCTTTTTATTATTTGAAAACAAATCTATATGTGACAAATCCTTGTTATAATTGGAGAGAGTGCGTCTAAAGTAAGAGTGTAAGGCATAGTTGGTTGAGGCTGGAGGTATCGAAAATAACTGATTCGTTCGGCGTACAGTCCGTGGAATTTTGAAATAGATTTTTTGCAAAAGCTCAGGGGTATCCAAGAGATTATTCAACAATTTATATAAGAACATATGGTATACAAATAATATATATATATATATATATATATATGTATATACAAATAAGCGTAACATAATTTATTGTGTGCCGTAATTCAAAAGCCTAAAGAAATTATCTGTCTAAGGAATGTGCTCATGAAATGGAAACGATTACAAATTCAGAGCACGGAGAACACCAAAACGATAAATTTTGCCAAAACAATAATGTATGTGCAGGTTGAACTGGAAATACCAAAATGTTTCCGTCGATAGAAAACTATTTACAATGAATTTTAAGCCTTATTTCTTTGGAAAAGCTAAGGTTTTTCTCCAAATTAGCCATAATTGTTACCAATTTAACTTACGCATGTACGTACCTATATTCCTATTCACTCCGAAAAAATATGGCTCAGCCACAGCATTTGGTAAAATTAAAAGCTTACCTTGGATAGTGGCCAGTAACGGGCGATGTTTGGGCCAAATCGAGATAGAATCGCCTTTGTGATTTATTGATACATGTATACGAACATTTACGTTTCCGTTTGTTTATTGCATTTGGTTTTATCTTGTGCCGTCCACAAACATTATAGTTAAATTGTAAAAATCTAAATAAAGGAATATTCTTACAGTTTAGAGTTCAGCAAGTATTACAGTCCTGGATACACCTACCCACTTTTCACCAATACGTATATTTTTGGATCCCCAAATGTGGCAGGTGTTGAGCCCGTCACTGGACCAAATTGCTGTTCTCAGAATTAATTCTGGGACCTGCGGGTTTCCTCACGATGTTTTCCTTCACCGTGGAGCTAGTGATAAATACGTAGGTATGTTTACGAAAAACTCGTTGGTGCATGCACTCACGCGTAAGAGGTGGGCTCAATAACCTCAAAGCTATCACATTTAAAATATAATTGAAATATATTATTAATCTTGTAAAGAACAATATGGATTACATTGTTTATTACAACAAAGAGCGTAGAGCCTTAAATTTAATAATCCTCTTTAATACCCGTTCAATTAATGAACATAATGAATACCCCTCAACTCAATATCTGTTTCTACACACACCCATTATGGCACGTTATAATTGGTTCGTGTTTCATATGACAGACAATATACTCGTAATAGAATGGTTTACGTAGTATCTATTATTTAATTTGTGGTTTTAATAAAGAGTCACAGTATTTTTATTAAAACCTGTACTTTACGTCATTACAGTCTTGGTCACATTTTTAAGATGTGTGTATTACTCATGAAGCCAATTGTTGCTTACGCTTTAGATTTCTTACACAGAATCATTATCGTGATCTGCATAATATGATCGTGATTTTTTTTACCGTCTGGAAAAAAATATGACGAATAAGGTATCTAGAGCCGAATTTATACACGAGATTAATTGTTAAATATAGTCATGTTAAATGCAATTTACAAAGTCTAGAAAAGTACGCACACTGATAGGTTCCAGCTGGCGCATGAATGGAATCTACGAGCCTGTTTCTTGTGTAATATTGACTTTAATTGATTAATTCTTATATTATACGAAATTTGTAAAAAAAAAGTAGTGATAGCCCGAACGGTTAAAGAGCCGGCCGAAAATCAGTGAGGCTCGGGTTCGAATCCTGGCATGTACCAATGAGTTTTTCAAAACTTACTTACATATTTATCACTAGCTCGACGGTGAAGGAAAACATCCTGAGGAAACCCGCAGGTCTCAGAATTAATTCTATGTGAATGATAGGCTCACCACCTATCACGTTTAGGGGTCCAAAAAATCTCGTGAAATGTGGGTATATCTAGTAATGGAATACCTCTGCCTACCCCCTTGGGGATAAAAGGCGTGGGATTATATTTATTTATTTATATATATTATATATGTATAAAAAAAGTAACTGTGCCAAATGAATCTATTACACTTACCTATCACACCATATTTTTTTCCAGAGAGTAAAAAAAAACAGGCGGCATAAAAGAAGAAACTGACTGAACAATCAACGCCATGGACGTAGTAACAACATGTATACCTACAAAAGATCAACGCACAGCCGAAAACGCTGGGTCTAGGAGCACAACATTTTGCGTAAAGGTTTCTTAAATGAATGAATGGAGCACAAAGAAGAAAGATTTTTGAAAATTCCCACGGGAACGGGAATAAACAAGATACGCGATAGCAACGTCGCTGGGTACCCTAGTTTTTTTATTTGACTTTAATTTGTTCTAAACTAATCTTTTCCCTATGCCGTGCGTTCACAAAGAAAACTGAACAAAAAAAAACAGCTCAAAAAATCTATTGCGCAGGTACCAGGCGAGCATAGCATACGAGGAGATACTGCAAAGAGGAGAGGCACAAAACGCTAGTGCGCCACGAGCCCTTCACGCGTCGAGGGCCAGCAGTGATTAGAGCGCGCTAACAAAGCGCGGAGGGCCCTTAACCTACATGCTCCGTTTCACAGCGCGCCGGTGACACTCCTCGCGACCGCTACGAGCCTGGTAGCCACCCACTCGCGCGGCTAATCCAACATTACTTCAACTTTAGCGCTTCTGTTCGAAATTCAACAACAAGCATCTATTTTTGTCAGATAAATAAATATTGGTGGTTCCAGAGTAGGTATATTATGCGCAGTATGGGTCACTCAATATTGTAGAAGTAGAGAAATTAGTAAGAGTCCTACCGATTCCCGCCTTAGGCCAACGTTTGTGTAAATGAACATGTTCGTTTGCATCTGGGAGTTCATATGTTGTAATATTTATAAGTTATTTAGCCTTCATAGGCATCTGGACCCACAGAAAACTCATCCCGCGGGCTCATTGACCCCTTTTAGTACTCATCGCACAGGCTCCTACCTCGCTTGAGAATACATACAAATATTTGTAAATAATAAAAAATAATTGTAAATACATACTTACATACAGTAGCTGAATTGTGCACAAAACTAAAAAAAAAGAAATTCAATACAATTCTAGCTCAGACCTTTTGGAGAAGCTTATGAATATTTAAACAACAACTATTAATAAATAGATGGACAGAATCTTGATATAAATAAAAGAAAAGACATAGACCGGACGATTAATTAAGTACCCCCGGTTCATTCAAAACTGCCTTATCAAGATTTTACAGTCGATCTTGAACAATAAAACGAAAGAGGCTCATAATACAAACGGAAACATAAAACGGGAGAGCGAGCAATACATAAAACAGACAATGTAGCAAAGCGGCAGCTGTAGATTTCCTAGATAACACCGAGAAGCTGCGACCGGCGCTTCAGTTTTATTTTACAAAACTTGGAGGACTTGCGGAGGCTTTTAGAACCGCAATAAAACGGCATTTAATAACGCAGCTACAAGAGCCTGGCACCGTGAACATGAAACACGTCATATTGATTCTACAGCTCATTTCCACCGGAGTGTGTGAGGAACACCGCGATATTGATTCTCTAGCTGAAAGCTGGCAGCTCGTCAAGTAATAAAGCGGTTATCTTCGCTCGTTTGCGCCAGAACGGAACCTTGATACGCTCGGGTTCAGCAATAAAAGACTCCTGGTCTCGCGGGGACCTCCTCGCAGATGCCGTAATTGCTAGCGAGCTGCGAACGTGCGAGGCAACTTTACGCTCGTAATTCGTTCCTAAACTTGGTTAATGTTCCCCTTGACAAGATAAATTCATTAAACGTACCTGAGTCGAGCTGCGTAACGGTGGCAGCAAATTGACGAGGCCACTACACCTGGTAATGCCGCCGTCAATATAAAATACATCGCTGGTTTTACTGATATTGACGCGTGTTTATTGTTGTAGCTAGCGCTAATGAAACCGCTACAGCATTACCATAAAGAATAATTGGTACTTCAAGACAATATTCTGTATTAATAACTGTAAGCGTGACTTGCAAGAGTGGGTTGTTGCTGAAACAATACATGATGTTATATCCTGTATCGAAGTGACTTCATTTTCGTATTTTCAAATTAAAACAGAGTTTCGAACAACACAACTCTCTAAATTCATTACTTAAATTATTCACTCCCAGTTCAGAATCCGTGAGTGGACGAAGGATTCTATACCGTTAAACTTTTACAGGGCCATTAGGAGATGGAATAGCAAATGGACAAATCATGTCCAACTACAATGGGATTAAGTTCACTAAGACGGCTTATCGTTCTAAGTTGCGGCAATATTTTCTCGATTTTCCCTCTTTTTGCCTCATAAAAACAGACCTTAGCTTTCAACTAAATTGTACCTATAATGAATATTAATGATGTCCACAATCCACGATAAGGATCTTGCGAGAAGATTTGTACGAGCCACTCCTTGAACTTCTAGCTCTAAATAACATTTAGGTACTTCATTTATGTTCTGTTGAATTTTTAACCCTAATTTGAGTATTAAATTTTTGCTGATGTAGTTCATTACTATTACTATTGCCGTGTAAAACTATGACTGAAACTTTTTATTACGGAAAGGAAAGTAGGTAATATCCGTTGATTACAGTGCTGAATGCGAGCAACAATCGTTAAGTTAGATTCATTGTAATGGTTGGCCCTTAAGTTTGTAGCGCTTCCAGATAGAGAAGACAGTAGCAAATGTTACTAGGTCCTAAGATTAAGCGATATATTATATACTGGATGTTTTTTTTAACGTCTGGAAAAAAATATGACGTTTAAGGTATCTAGGGCCGAAGTTATACACGAGATTAATTGTTAAATATAGTAATGTTTAGTGCAATTTACAAAATCTAGAAAACTACGCACAATACTGCGCGCACCCGGCGGTTGTAGGTAGATTGCGCATAAAGGAAGCTACGAGCCTGTTTCTTTTTAAAATACTATTTCAAATATCTCAGTGTGTATTATTGACTACAATTGAGTAATGTATATTAGTCTAAGCAAAAAATTTTTTTTGAGAAAAAAAATTTTTTTTTAAGTAACATTGCCAAATGAATCTATTACACCACATTTTTTTCCAGACGGTGAAAAAAGTCACCTTGTATATATACTATATCTCATCCCTTTCAGGTCTTAATTTAGGTCTCCGAAACTCTCATACCGGATTCGTTCTAAGTGAAGTAAGAGGAATAAGTTCTATTTCGCGATTTAATCTGCGAAGCCTTTATACTCTTCGTAATTTAGCCTTACACTACTAAACATTAAGTTCCCGAAGGTACCGGACGCTGGTGACTTCGTAATCTTAAAGCCCGAATGGATACAAAAAGCGTATTGTCCTTTTCCGACAACCGTATCAAATTGGAGGCATGTAAGAAAATTAGATTGTACATATAGAGGTAACTCAAAAGGGGCACAAACCTACGACCCATGAATACCGTTCCGTCGAAATAGGCGAATGCATAATAGAAAATCCATTTACACTACATATTTATAAGGCAAATGGGTCTGTGAGCGACCGCCGCGAGTGGACATATTTAATGAAAGCCCGAGGGATAACGAATGCAAATAGAATGCCCCGTTTTACAAGTGCCGCTGCGATTATGTAGGTCTGTATTGGTGATTGAGAGTATGGACGTAGGAGATGGAATACTATCTTTTGGACGATTCCAATATACATAGTCGCTGGAGTCGACACGTATTGGAGTGGAGACCGCGTTTAGGCAAACGAAGTGTAGGGCGCCCTGCGGCACGATGGACCGATGACCTAAAGAAGGTGGCTGGCAGTGGATGGATGCGGGCTGCCCAAGACCGGAATGGTTGGCGCTCCTTGGGGGAGGCTTTTGTCCAGCAGTGGACAGCAATTAGCTGAAATGATGATGATAGCTATAAAAATACGTGGGAGCCCAATCAATTTGTCTAATTCAAAAACAAATCGTATAATTTTATTTGAATTAACTTATTGAATGTCAATAAGTTATCTACCATCAGAAACTGTTCTAGTGAAGAAAAGCATCTCGAGATACTTCACAATAACACTATCTTGTTGTTGTTCTAAGAAATTATGTTTCGCTGTATTAATTCTGGTACCTGCGGGTTTCCTCACGATGTTTTCCTTCACCGTCGAGCTAGTGATAAATATGTAAGTTTTTGAAAAACTCATTGGTACATGCCAGGATTCGAACCCGAGCCTCACTGATTTTCATCATGTGTAGCAGGCTCTTTAACCGTAAGGCTATCACTGCTCTTTATTATATCTTTTGATCATTTATTATTTAAGTTTTATAAAACACAGTCTACAAATTATACTCAAACTGTACAGCAGGCGTATTCAAGGAGCTTCGATATTCGACTCGGAATCGGAAAATCTGTCGACCGTTTGAATGTTTGTTACTTTATCTCGCAAGAATGTCTGAACGGACTTGAACGACATTTTTACACAGATAGTTTATAAACTGGATTTACTCCTTTTTTATCCCGAAACGCGGACAAAATCCTCATTAAAACCTCATAATCTATTTTGGCTGTCCTTTAGTCTACATTGTAATTTATTTCCCTAAACCTAACAGTTTCACAATTAGAGCAGTTTCAATAACATAAACTCAAAACAATAAGTCGGCATATCTACCCCTATGATCTACCCACAATGTAAAGACGGAACACAATACTCGATCAGAACAATATACCAGGGTCTCGACTCTCGGCAAGCCCATCAGAGTGAATCGAGGCCTATAAATAGGATATTGGATTAGTGACATATATGCCTCGGCCAGAATGGGGGACAGGAAACGCTGCGGCCGCCAGACTACGCTCTGCTGGTTTTCTATACGCGACATGGATGTCTGGGCGCTTTGAATTTGGAACAAATTCATACGACGCCTGGTTATTGGCCGCCATTTGTATTGACGAGCTCGTTACCATAGAGATGTTATTTGATGAGTAATTATTCTGCCTCTGTACGATACTGGCAAAGAGATTTAAATGTAATAGGGCATAGAGGGGGCATTAGGAATATTTTCATACAAAACTTTGAAGCCTAAGCGTCATGTCCTTGTCATGTCAGTTAGTATGAACGCGAGCTGTCATTCGGTCGAAATTGTACTAGACTTATTCCACTTGGAATAACTTTTGGCTTCAAATTTTCCTCACTTTGTCCCCTCTATGCCTTATTATAATTTAATCTCTTTGGATACTGGTAGGTAGTCTCTATTTATTCAGGTCATATTAGGTTTCTATTGAAAAGAGATTATCTACTCATCACAATATTTTTTATTTAGGCTAATTGAAGTATTTGTAAGTATGAAACGAAAAAATATAATACTTACATCTTTTTTACAAATCTTGCTTTTTGTTATACTATTGCGAATTTCTTCAAGATCATTAGAGCAGCGTTCTCAAGCACGCGATAAACAACAAATAGGTAATAAAATAAAAAAAATAAAAAAATCTCACGCCTTTCAACCCCGAGGGGGTAGGCAGAGGTATTCCATTACTGGATATACCCACATTTCACGAGATACATTGGACCCCTAAACGTGATAGGTGGTGAGCCCATCGCCGGACCGGGTCTGTTTACACATGTTTCAGAATTAATTCTGAGACCTGCGGGCTTCCTCACGATGTTTTCCTTCACCGTCGAGCTAGTGATAAATATGTACGTAAGTTTTGAAAAACTCATTGGTACATGCCAGGATTCGAACCCGAGCCTCACTGATTTTCGGCCGGCTCTTTAACCGTCCGGGCTATCACTGCTCTTAATAGGTAATATACACAAATATTGCTCGTATAGGTATTCTAAATTCCCACTGGAACGGGAAAAACGGCACGCGTGTGTATAAGTATAGTACTAGTACTTTCCAAAATTCAAGAAGCCATTACTCAACCATATCAATCGTCTATCTAATGCCTTAAATCTCCCACATGTTACTCCACTCACCCCACCCCAGATAAGCTAGCCGGCCAGACTATCAGTGATTAGGCTCGTAACCATGGCAACTGGGGCAGAAAGGCCCATTTGCCGCTCCATTGCACATTTTGTGCTGACGCAGCCACCAATGTTTAAGGAGCTTGTGTTGTAAGGTTTTAAGAACATAACGACCCCGCGGGAACGGCCAATGAGAAAAAGGTTCAGTCCGAGATGAAATCGAAGTTTACTCTACGTTGGCCAAATCCTTCCTACTAATATTATAAACGCAAAAGTTTGTATGTATGGATGTCTGGATGTTTGTTCCTCTTTCACGCAAAAACTACTGAACGGATTTTGAGACAACTTTACAGTTATATTACTTATACATCAGAATAACACATAGGCTATACTTGACAGTCTTTTCGGACTTGCCCTCACCAGGGTTCGAACCCGAGCTTCATGCGGCTCACTACTAACTAAAATTCGTATAGGTATTCATATTCATGTAGAAAAAATATTAACCAACTTTTTGCGAAATAATTGTACGGTGTGCTATTTTTAAAAAACGGCTGTGACAATTATTTATTATAAGAAAAAATAAGTACCTGGTTTCCAACGGTAAATAATTACTCTGTCCTTGCTAGGACATTGTCGCTGCATAGCGCATACTAAAGATGCGCGTACGCATCGACTACATTCCGTTACCACGCTGATTCCCGTAGGACTAGAATGCAGGAGGACCGGTCAATTTATCATGCTAAAAATATATCGTAAACTAGACTAGCAACTGCGTTCGTGTATTTTCACGTTTTATTATGGCCATGTTTTGTTTTTCGGTTGTCTATACTTATTAAAATATCGGTTGGTAGAGGTATTCCAGTTCTGGAAGTACCCAATATTGCTAGCCACATCATAGCCCGGGTGTTGTTACATAAGTCTCAGAAATGAATTTTAGAGGCTGTTGGTTTTCTCAGTTACCCTTCACCGTCGAACACAAATTTTTCCTTTGCCTTTGCGCACGCATTTTTCCCTGACTTGATGTATACTTACTAACATTGAGGATTTCAGCTGAAAATTTATTATGTATTGAGGCGTTTGGCCTCATTTATTCCAGCCGGAAAGCCTTGAGGAAGTGGATAGTGGTACGTTCACATAGAAAGCCACATTAGACCCAGGTTATAAAGGTCGTGCACAAATGCAAGGAAGTCACGCCATTTTTTTTAATAATAACTTCATGTACTCGTATTTGCCAAGAAAATGTACCTACAGATGGTGAACTTAATGCCAAAAGGAATTATCTACCAATATATTATACTTTATGAACTACAACCAGACTAGAAATAATTGATGTTTAATAAGATTTCAACTTTTGCTCTACTGCTCTACTATTCAGAAAAGGTAATTCCTTAAGTACCTCCAAAGCACGAAGACTCATTAGTTTAGTGCAGCTGCACTAACGGGAGCATTCGAGAAAATTCTATAATAAAAGTACAAAAATTGCAGCTGCCTAGAAATACCTGCTGAAATTAGTTTCATCGGCTTGGAAGCTACGTCCTCGGAACTTTCATCAGGTAATCCGCTTAGCGACGAGCGAGTCCGGGGCCCAGCAATAGTTCGCGGGATATTAAATTTTCTTCATAGGTAAGTCCTACAAATCAAAGTCAAGAACTCAAAAGGGTAAAGTTAATAAAGGCCTTTTTAAATATAAAACTCTATGCTCACACGTCAATCACATTTTATAGGTAGACCATAGGTAGACACTCTTGTACTAAATTAGTGGTCAAAATACCAAGTATTCTACTAAGTAGGTATTAAAAGTAGATACTTGCACCATTCTTAATAGAGCAGTGATCAGGGTTAAAGAGCCGGCCGAAAATCAGTGAGGCTCGGGTTCGAATCCTGGGATGTACCAATGAGTTTTTCAAAAACTTACGTACATATTTATCACTAGCTCGACGGTGAAGGAAAACATTGTGAGGAAACCCGCAGGTCTCAGAATTAATTCTGAGACATGTGTAAATAGACCTGGACTCACCACCTATCACGTTTAGGGGTCTAATGTATCTCGTGAAATGTGGGTATATCCAGTAATGGAATACCTCTGCCTGGGTAGGCAGAGGTATTCCATTATCCCCGCCTTTCATCCCAGTCCTCGGGGATGAAAGGCGTGAGATTATATTATATTATTATTATTCTTAATATTTTTAGTATTTTTATAATGCCATATTTTGGATACAGATGACGCATCTGCTTATAAGATATCATTGCTACTTAGTAATTTTTATTGAAAGGTTTTGCTGCTGCTACACAGGTACTACAATCCATTCAAAAAGTCTTATTACTGAATTCCAATAAGTCTGCAAAGTTTCATGTTACGTCAAATCAAACGTTATATGAAAGGTGAAAATCGAGTTACTAGATTTTTCGAAGAAACTTACAAGTAATTTCAAATAAGTTATAAAGTATGTTGGATTCTTCGATCAAATATAAATCTTTGGTTTGAACCAAAGAGATTTAAATATAATAAGGCATAGAGGGGGCATTGGGAATATTTTCATACAAAACTTTGAAGCCTAAGCGTCATGTCCTTGTCATGTCAGTTAGTATGAACACGAGCTGTCATTCGGTCGAAATTGTACTAGACTTATTCCACTTGGAATAACTTTTGACTTCAAATTTTCCTCGCTTTGTCCCCTCTATGCCTTATTATATTTAAATCTCTTTGATTTGAACATAAATTGAAAAGATTCACGACTAAAGAGGTTATAAAGTTACTAAATGACTATGCTGGTTTTTACCAAGCCACACCTACCTCTGCTAGAAAAAAGTTGGTAGGTACAGTGCGAATTCCTTTTCTGTATATATTTATATTAAATAAATAATCTCACGCCTTTCATCCCCGAGGGGGTAGGCAGAGGTACTCCATTACTGGATATACCCACATTTCACGAGATACATTGGACCCCCTAAACGTGATAGGTGGTGGAGCCCATCGCCGGACCGGGTCTATTAACACATGTCTCAGAATTAATTCTGAGACCTGCGGGTTTCCTCACGATGTTTTCCTTTACCGTCCGCGTCGAGCTAGTGATAAATATGTACCTACGTAAGTTTTTGAAAAACTCATTGGTACATCCCAGGATTCGAACCCGAGCCTCACTGATTTTCGGCCTGCTCTTTAACCGTAAAGGCTTATCACTGCTCTACTTATATAGTTTTCTTTATTCCAAAAATTCACAAAACTAGAAACAAATATCAATAAGCATTTTCAAAAAATTATAATTCTAGAACCTTTTTTGATTTTTACATACCTATAATATATTATGTATTATGCACCTATATTATTTACACTTGACATAAAATTTTCAGATATAATCATATTACGTAGATTAAGATGGTTTTTACTTATATTCTTTCGATATTTTTTTTGCATTCAAACTGTTTTTATTTTAATAAAATTCTCAAAAATAAAGGAGTTTGTAATTTTGCCGCGTATTTCGACACCTCTGCTATAATGACGCTCTGCATTACAAATTGCGGTGGTAAACCTCGGTAAACCTAGACTCCTTGCTCGCTTTGAAACCCTATCCTCGGCCTTACCCGGGCTTAGCTGAGGCGCCGTCTGTACTCGGGGATTACGTTACAAAAGGGCTATTGTACAGTCTGTCACCAAAGTTACTGCATCAATAAATTTCCTTAGAGACGTTGTGTTTTTGGAGACCGCAATGTTTCTTATGGTCGATAATTTTTTTTTATTAGTGTATGGCAAGCTTTAGTTTGCATTATTTTTAAAACCACGCGTTTGTCTGATTCGTTGTTTTACGGAATGGACTTGTTGTGTTGTTTTAAGACGGTATGAACGTGTTAAGAAAGTTTCTTTTTAAAAAAATGCCTCTCAACTCAAAAATACATAATAATTCTGTATAATATAAGTTAAGCACTTAAACAAGCTTAGTCATTAAGGGAGCGTTTATAGCTCACATCGTCGTGTCGTCTGCATACACGCATAACGATGTGCTCATAACAAAACGTAGAATCGAGTGCATTAACTCAATTGATGCTGTACAATATAAACACATTTAACCACCAGATGCGAGGACACATGCCATGAGAGATGGCGGTTTGTAATATTTAAGAACTTTGCCCGTGAATTGAGCGAACTTTGGAGAGTCCCCTAGAAACTATTCATTTTTCCAGAATGAAGTAGACTATGTCCTTCACTAAGGTTGAATCTATATCACAATTCGTCATGATCGGCTCACGGGTTAGACGTAAAAACGTAACAAAAAACAAAAATCACTTTCCAACACTTTGCTTTGCTTAAACTAGAACACAAATCATAAAATACTTTATCGCATGTACTTATTTAAAAATAATGTACAATATATGTACGAGTATACTCGTAAGCTTTAATGTTGGTTATGTTGTGTTAATTTGTGTCAATGCTATTTTTTTATTATTTATAAGTAATATTATAATTTTGATAATTTTTATTTCTGTGTTAGACTCGTCTTTGTAACGCTTTGGTTTTTTAACTCTATACGCAGTAGGTTTTTTATATATACGTTCTTGTATAGTAACAAAACGGCCAAGCCACATATTTTGACTAAAGTGTAGAGTTTCTGAAGTTAAGGCTTAATTGTAGAGTAAGGATGTGTAGAGTTAGAAGCTTGACTCTATACATGAGACCTGATAATTTTTTGACAGTGCGAGCCATATAATCTCAGCTTGGCAACATTTTACATGCAAATGTTCGGTGGTATATCAATTACATATTACATTTCAATTAAATTTAAATTACACTTAATGCAAATACTGCCCAAACCTGGCGATAATGTAATAAAACCTAAACCTAACTAGCTAGACAGTGAATGCAAACAACGCAATGAGGCAATGACATTCTGAGGCATGTGTAACAGCAACCCCAGAATACCTCAGTTGACTCTGTCAGGGTAAAGCGTGAGTTTATATTTATGTTCGCATCTTCCTGGTAACTCCAGTACTAATTATGTGACTTACAATTTTGATTTTAACAGAATAGTTATACTTTCCGCTGCATAAAATTATAGTGTCAATGTCACCTATGGCACCGATATATCACCAGAAGTCCGTGAAACAGCTTATGATAAGCTTCTGCTTTGAATAAACCGCTTTTGTAGCACCGTAATACGACCAATGACCCGCTATCTCTTTACATCTTGCACCACAGTAAATACGTTAGGGTGCCCGATGCATAAAGCCCACTACAAAGTTTTCAATAGGAGCGCTGAAGTGCATCGTACCAGAATGCAGCACAGATAAGCGAGATAACGCCGCCATTTTGCATCACTTTGCACTGAGCACTCTCAAAAATGTTCTACAAGTATTTTCGGAAATAGCAGAAATATTATAAATACAAATGTTGCTGCTCTCGATAACTTCATTAGCATTATTACATATTTAATCAGCAGTAACAAATCGTTCGCCCTGGAGAAAACATACTACACTCAAATCTATATTTGCTACATCTTGGAAATAATTGATGGGTGCTTAAAATTTTCCAATAACTGAAGCAGTTTATTATTCTAGCTTCATTTCATTCTATTTCTATTGAAGTAATTCAAGTAGTAATCATAAATTTAATTCCCCTGCGAAACAGTTCTTGAAACCTACACGTATTCTATGCATAGGCAGCCTGTAAAGATTACCTACACAGTCTAGCAAAAGGGTTTGTTTTGAAAAGCCAGTTAATCAACTCGTACAACGCAAAAAGCGTTATCAGCTGTCACACCCGGCCAACAAAGGACCACTCCAACCGTTTTGAAACAATAGCCTGTGAAACCTTCCCTAAATCCCCTAAAAGAAGGGGATAATACCCGCTGGGGCGCAAAAAGTCGTTTTGAACAAGTTTTAAATTCCTCAGACTAGCAATTAATTTTTTTTCTCATTCATCTGAGAATAAAACCTCGTTTAAAAATAGTTAACCATTTCTGCAGATCCTATCGCAGAAGCGTCGTAATCCTTGCAGCGCTTTTTCCGCGGAGTAAAGATTTTACAAGATACTTTAGCTGGAATTGTTCCAGTCGAGGAGAGTAATGGATTTTTCTCGTACCACTTACACTCGAGGATTTTCATGCAAAAAATGGAACTCTATGGATGAGTCATAAACATAATCACTTCGCTTAATTCCACGCGTGGACGTAGCAACCATCAAAATAATTTAGACACTCTTCAATGAAATGAAGTTTGTTGGGCTCAAAAATTAAGTATTTGACTGTTATGCAAAGGCAATGAAATTGCGAGTAGTGATTCATTAAAAAGATTATTACCTCTGAATAAGTATTTAGACTTTACAATTTACATCTAAAGAAAATTTGAAATGGAATAACCAAAGAGATTAATTTTTAATTTCTTTGATAATAACCTAAACATTAGGTAGGTAGGTACCTATATTAATTTTAAATGTACTCCTTGTTACTCATGTTTTATTCTCACTTTAGCTGTAAGTTTTCCGAAAATTTAATAAATAAATAAATTTATTTTACAATAATAATTGAGTAAGTACATACTCAGTACATTTTCAATGGCAAAATTTATGGTTTGAAAGATTATAAAAGTCAAATGAGTTTTGACTGCTGTACAGTCAAGAGCACGCTTGACACTTTGGACTTTGACCCGGCCCTGTATTCTATGGCGCAGTACAAATCAGAGCTCAGCTTAAACTGGTAGTGTCAAGCTTGACTTGCTCTTGACTGTACTATACAATAATGTATGATATTCATCCGCCATTATTTTTTTTTATCCCTACGAAATTCATACGGAAAATAAACACTATGGAAACAATTTTCTCTAGAAACACAACACGATTTCCATACATGCATGCATATTACGGACATAAATCTGATGTAGTTAATGCTTTAATACTCAGTATAACTCACTTTTCAGCTGGTATTCAGATAAAGCCAGACTGGTGTTATAAAGGAGTTATAATAGAAGACCGAAAATAAATAAACTCTGCTTTGAATGGATATTTAATCCGAAAATATTATTGCTGAACATATTTAAATTACGAAAAGCAAACACGAAGATGGCGATGAACGCTGTTCGCAGAATGAATATTTATAAAACGAAGTTTTTTTATTTTATTGCAGTTTGATAGCTGCGGTTAAAATAGAGTGGCATCCTAGCTTTTTTATGTTTTGGTTTATTTTCAATTCGATTGTATTTCCTGCTGAGCCTTCTGCCGTCAGGTAAAATATTTATTTTCGATCAATCGCAAGTCAGACTCGTACAACCGTGCAATAAAAAAATCATTTTTCATCTCTTCGGGCGGAAAGCGGCAAATTTCGGCCCGCTGCGCTAAACAAAGTTGCCGCTTTCCGCCTCCGTCGATAAGAAAAAAAGAAAACCTACACACCTCGGGAAGTAAACAAGACAATCTTATCTTCTTAGCTATAATCTTAGCTTCGCCTCGGTCGACAATTACCTGTGGTATGGGACATTTCTTATTTTACTTCCCTAGGTGTGTAATATACAAATTTTTTGTTTATTGTAAAAGCAACCATTTTATTTTTTTATTTTATGTTACGGTTTATGAGATACAGCCCACTGACATACAAACAAACTTTAATAGGGTCCCGTTGGCACCCTTTGGATACAGAACCAAAAAAAAACCAGATTCGCTCTTTCTACGCCCACACGGAAAAAAAAATATGGTTACCCTAACGATATTTCGGTTGTTCCTACCATTTTTTCTGGTACTATATGTGACAACTCTACAAATAGTTAACTCTACTATACACTTCTTGTAAAAACATAATAGTATAGACAACTATGTGTGTAGTATTTACAACAATGTGTATAGTACGCATTACGATTCAAATTGTATCCCTTACCAAAAATATTGTTATCTCTACCATACTGTCTTGTAACGTCTACTATATAACTTTGTTCCATCTACATTGCTTTGTAGTATTTACTATATTAGATTGTAGTATTTACTATATTATTTTGTAGTGTCTACAATACTATTTATTGTTGCGTGTACTATAATGTTTTGTGATATTTACTCTTCATTTATTGTAAAATATTTTAAGTCAACTTTATTAATATAATTGTTTATGCTTTTCATATCAAAATATTAATTAGTAGATAATCTTCTACACGAAATAAAAATTATTTTAGCATATGCAATTATATAATACACACACCGGCACAATTAGCGGAACAGAAAAAAAAAGGAGAAAAAAGAGGGAATTTAGAACAATGAATGTAATTTTTAAACAATATATTATTTAAAATGAAACAACAATTAAATTAACATGTTTTGACATTCATTTGTAACACCATACTTAAAATTTTATAAAAATAAAAATTAAATTAAACAAAATGCATTTTTCTTCGATTTTTAATTATAGAGAAACAGCAGAAAATTCAAGATTTTCCAAAGTTTAACAACAATTTCAATGACTGTTCAATATCGAGTGTTTCCTCCTCGTGCTCTGATGAGGGTTTCCATCCGTCTGGGCATGCTGCGGATGATGTTATCAATGGTTTCTTGGGGCAACCTCTGCCATTCTTCAAGTAATGCGTTTCGCAACTCGTTGAAATTATTGGGAGGGGGCATTCTTGACTTTACACTCCTCTTTAGCAAGTCCCAGACGTGTTCTATAGGGTTCATATCGGGGGACCGTGCTGGCCACTCCATCACCGTTATACCAACATGGTTTAGGTATGTCTGTACTGTGCGAGCACTGTGAGCCCGAGCATTATCCTGCATTAGAATGAAGTTGTTACCAATAAAGGGGGCAAATGGCACAACATGTTCTTCTAAAATCTCCCTGATATACCGATCAGCATTCAGATTCCCGCCATCGACCACTACTAACTCCGTACGAGCTCCTAAACATATTCCTCCCCAGACCATAATTGAACCGCCGCCATATGCAACTGTATTTTCAAAATTAGACTGGATATACCGTTCTCCTTTGCGTCTCCATACTCGCTGCCTTCCATCAATTTGATTTAACATAACTCTGCATTCATCAGTAAAAAGAACCTGTCCCCAGTCGTCGAAGTCCCAATCACGATGTTCACGACCAAAGTGTAGACGGTTTGTGCGATGATGTCTCTCAAGTTTTGGGGCTTTGGCGGGCACATACGAGCCTATACCCACTTCTTCGAATCTTCTACGAACTGTCCGCTCACTCATCCTTACTGCTTGTACCTCTTCCAGTAAATTTCGAGCCTGCACCGCCGTTAGTCTCGTGTTCCGTCGGACTTGAAGTTGGAGAAAACGGTCATCCCTCCTTGAAGTACACCTTTTCCGGCCTTGTCCTCTCCTTCTCACTAGAGCATTCGTCAATCTGTATCGTTGGATGCTACGATAAATCGTTGATAACGATCGACGAAGGCTTCTGGCAATCGATCTGTAGGTTTGACCATTTCTCCTCATTTGATCTGCCCTAATGATTTCTGATGGCGTTAAATCAGGCATAATTAGATGCTCGTAAATTATCAATATGCGAAAAAACTCAAAAGCCTCAAAAACTGCAATTCAAAGCTTTTCAAATGGAATTCACGAACCTTCTAAAAACGGACAAGCGGTGGAAAAAATGAATCAATGAAAATTAAAACAAAAGAATGAAAAAAAGGGCAGTCGCTTAGTATTCCATTTTTAAATTAAAACCCAAATTTAAAAGAAGCTTGTTTAGCCGGCCAGTAACACGCAAAAATGCGTAAATACTCCCTTTTTTTTTCTGTTCCGCTAATTGTGCCGGTGTGTGTATTATAAAGTCAACTCAAGATGTTTTACAATAAATGAAGAGTAAAAATTACAAAACCAGAAAACTATCAGAAAACAGATTGCTCATCATTTTGGGAAACTTAGTTCTAATAAATAAAAACATTGAAAATTATATCTAAAATATTATTAATCAGTTTTACATGTAGCACTTAAAAGTATACCGAATTATTATGAAGTACTAGTTTGAATAAAATACCACATACAAAAATAAAAGTTACTATGTTTAATTAACATAGGAGATTTTTGAACAAATCTTTGTATCTTGGTATTCGCTTGGTTATCAGCACATCGGGGTCATCTTACAATAGATCTTGCACGATAATATTGCAAATTTGCCTTCTGCTGTAGTTAGACAAGAGTCCTTCTTCTTTGTGCAACTTCAGCAAATTTTTGCCCTGTGCAGATTTGCTTAATATGCCCAGCAGTGGCTGAAACTAAATGAAATAGATTAAACATTAAGGTACACAATAATTACCGTACCCTGGAGCTCTACACGTGAGCTGGCGTTGCTCAATGAGTGACGACTTGTGGCAGGCTTACGTATGTCCTACACAACTAAACACAGACAGAATGGTATTATTTGGGAGCAAAATGGTTTTTACAGTTGTTGACACTTTCACGTAAAATTTTAAATTAGAGGTCAGCATTCAACTAGATTGTATTGCAACGCCTACAACTTTTATTGTATTTTTGTACAAAATTATCGCACAGTTATCATTTTTTTAGTTAAATTTACTAAATAAATCATTAACATTCTAATACATTGCCAACTAGATGTATTGCAACGCCTACAAAATTAGTTGTAATGCTTTACAAAAGTATTGTAATGTAGTTTAAAAATTCAAATTAAAACAAGCGACAAGAACTAAATCCACACATCGTTTAAATAAAACCTTGTGTCTAATCATTGTCTAAAACATTTGAAGTCATTAAGCTTATTTTGATTTTGCTGCAAATGTGTATTTTCTGTGATAAAAGTAGGTTTCTGCCTATTTATTTTCGGCGTCATTTGGCAAGGTGCTGGGAATGATTAGTTACTGTCCGGTAGGTAAGGGGCATTTGTTAATAGGTAAATTATATGATGCTCAGTCAGACTTCAGTTCCTATTTGTAAAAAACATTTAATAAGCCGAGCAAACACAAACTTACCTTTAAAAATTTCAATGTATTCAGATAAGTGCCACTCTGTCAGTATTTTGGCGAGTGTCCTCGTCCATTATATTTTCACAAAATCAAATTATTTACACGTAGAACGAATATACGAGCATATTATTTATACAAAACAAAAAAATCAAGCACAAACTGCAAACTAATCGTATCAGCGCCATAATGCCGGTAGACGCGGACTCGACTAGCCGCAGGGACGCGCGGGGGGGCGGTATCCCTCCCTCCCGTGCCCCACGCCCAGCTGCCTACCACACACATTGTAACCGCTATCATCTCATTCGTTGAGAGAACGATGCATATTGTAAACACAACGATATTATTGCAACTATTACTTGCCTAATTGTTAATAAAACATTTATATAGTAACCCTTACAATGTTGCAAGTTACTAGAAATGAATATTGCCCGTTACAAACAAATTGTCACTGTTACACAAAAGATACTTGGTGATACGAAAAAAATCTTAAGGCCAACAGAAAAATTGTTAGGAGAACTAATTTCCATTTACTACACATTCTGGTAGTATTGTAAGAATATTTTTTTTCCGTGCAGCTGGAAACCTGTTCGTAGGCAAAAAAAAAGTGTCCGTACGATGCGATATTCATTAATTAGCTCTCTACTTTCTTTTACGCGGAGCGCAATAGCGCATATAAAGTTAAGATTAGGTACTCATCACAACAATACTGCATTATAGTCCTATCCACGTACCCTTTAGCTTACTTTATTGCTCCAGCAGTAAACACTTAACGTTGGGATACGCACACACAACAACCTCATTTGAAGAGTTACATATACGAAATTAGGGATGTTACGGAGCTTCGACTCCGACTCCGATATGTCGGAACTTAAGATTGATCTTACACCTCCGGTTCCGACTTCGGTTCCGATACTTTTAAATCGCGGCGTCTGCTGTTAACGTGTACGAACAGGTTTATGCATCTCGCCCAGGGAACACACGTTCTGTGATCTTTCATTGATTACCTAATATTTCACTTGTTGTTACGCCATACGGATGGTTTGTTTTGTTTTGTGCGGCGTGACAATTAATTGATTTCGACAATGAAGCCAAAATCAAGTATTATTTTGACACATCTTTCTTATGCCACCATCTCCGACTCCGCCTCCGAACTCCGATTCCGACTCCGAAAAACCAAATTTAAAAGCTCTGACTCCGACTTCGATTCCGATAAAACCACTTCCGTAACATCCCTAAATTACGAATACATAGGGTCTTCTATATATAAGTGCGAGTCGGACTCGTGCGTAGAGGGTTCTGTGTCCGTAATATCAATGTAATATCTATTTGCTCGACTTATTAATGTAGTATAATCAATTTATAGTAGGCATTTATTTTTTCGGATCACAATAAATTGTTGATTATTAAAAAACGAATCTAGTTAAAGATATCGTTTTAATTTGCTATATATATAATATATATTTACATACTTTTCTAATTATTTCTTAAATCCATTTGAAACGTAATTACTTAAACTTATTTTTGGCTTTGCAAACTTTATCGGAGAGATGGTATTTTATGCCATTTTTCATCTTAAGACGTAAAAGTAAAGTTTTGTAACGTGCATGTACTATTTTCAATTGATAAGTCACTTACCCGTGTGACTTCTAGTCACACTTCAAAACTTCGACTTATGGTCCGAAAATACAAAAAAAAACAATTAAAGTAATTAATTAATTTTCTATTATTTATTTGTAATTTGACTTGAATAAATGTATTTCTCTAATTAAAATAATTATTTAATTTTTAATAAACTTGAGCACACTTGAAAACTATCCCAAATTTCATGTTGAGAGCTAGTACGCATTTGGACTACAGTGGACGTCTTCCGGCTGATGATGATGATGACTAAACATTTGTGACTGACAGTTTGGCGGCACTACAGGAGTTTTTACCAATTTCGACAAAATATACTTAGTTCCAAAAAGATTCAACGCAGAAAATGTTCCAAAACGATTCCTATTATTCTTTGAGTATTTTAATACTCAAAGCTATTATTTTATCACTGGGAAAAAATAAAATAAGAAAGGGACACAAATTTGCGAAATAAAAAAGACTTTTTTAATATGCTGTCACTATCACTGCCTTCTGAAAACAATGTCCGCTCAGCGCCGGCAAATGACATTTTAATTAAGCTGTATCTACTGCTGATAATGGCTATTTTCAATTAATAACAGAATGTACCTAAGTGCTGAAGTTGATGTAGGCAACTTGCTACTCCGCGTCAAAAAAAAAGGCAGCTTGCCAGGATTCCCTTAGTTGTCGAAGTTACTAAGTCAAAATATGCTAACATTTCTTATGGGGTAGTAGTGTGTGGCAATAGTAAAGTGCAGATGTTTACGAAATTTAATTAAGTACGTAGTTTTTTTGAATTGTAAGTTACGTGAAAACTTATAACAATCTTCAATAATGACGAAGATCTTCAATTAGACTAAGTACCTATGCAAATGGTACTTTTTCCAAAATATAATTGTAAAATTATGAAACACACACAACAAACAATATCACGTATTGATTCCATTTCTGAGAAACGAAACATAATTTATTTATCATGAATAGTATTGTTCGTGCTTTTTTGAGTTCGATTTGAAACGTAGGTACCTAGTTGCTTTGCTTTTTTATGAATTATGAATGGAAAAGTTTTGAAGCTATCTTTGTAAACTGAAATTATACACTTAGGTAGCTACTTTGAAATCACTACTACTAATATTCATGAAAGGACTTTATCTGTTCCATTTTCACGCATACCTAAGTGGTAGACTAATATTTATGAAATTGGGCAACACGATATTTTACACCTTGAGGAAGTCCAGGAAAGCATAGTTCTCAGGGCAATAGCCTAAAGTTTTTGCTGAGCGGCGTCGCAAGAAACAGAAAATAAATTGTACCACAACTGACTGATGTATGGTGGTAATTTCATTATCTAACAAGTAATAATAATAATAATCTTTATTTCAGGCAATATTTACGTTAGTAGATCTTAAATAACGTAAACAGAGGCCCAGTAACGTAAACAGTAATATCCCTTGTAATTAAGTACCTAATTACGAAAAACCCTGTTCCATTTCAATGCAATTAAAAATACTCTAAACATCAATAAAATTATAATAACGCCAATCTTTAAATACAGTTTTCAACGCAAATCATTAAACCCGCCACGCGCATATTGCCCGTAGGTTTGTAGAAAGTACTCGAAAGTTCTAGAAAGTTATGTGTGGGTTGCCTAAGGTTCAGGGCTTGTTGCTAAGTAAAGACATGGAGAGACCATCTGGTGTTATCGATTGATTGACAGGTGTTGACTGGCGACCGCGATTGATTGGACGGCAACGCTGCAGTGTGCCTTACTAATTTGCTAATACAGCAAATGAGTGATTATAATAACCAACTCAAACACTACTCAACGAATTTTTTGCGATTTGGATGTTTGAATTCATTTGAATTTCGAATGGTTGAATTCATTTCCAGGCTTGATAAAATCACGCGTTACATTGATTTGAGAACCCAAAAAACTGTGATTATTGATACTACGTATCCAAACTTCCCGCGAACGAAGTCGTGGGTAACGGGTAGTTTTTAATAACTTTCAAACCTTTGTACGTCGGAATATGGTCCGTTAAAAATCTTCATTATGCTACTTGATGTTAGATTCATGAATTTAAAGCATAAATGGGTAATACTGTTACTACATTCTACTTTTAAATTAAAAAAATACCGAGGAATAAAAGAAAGAAGAAATTAGAAGTGACACGCTCTCTAGAAATTGCATAAACATTGAATAGAGTCGTCATTTAATATCGCGTCATCGCTGATTTCAAAAAGATTCGACGCTACACCTGTGTAAAAAAGATCGACACACAACGCTCCGAGAAAAATAAGCTTTAGAAAAATTTAAACCCACGTGACGACTAGTGCAGCGAAGAAAAATGTTTAACCCTTAAACTCCGACGGCTTAGTGACACCACTTGTATACAAGTTAACATAATGTTACGCAACCTATAGATTCGTATCACGGAAAAATTCACTTAAACGATTAAAACTTTTACGGCATCCACGACTCCACATAGTCTAAAGTCGTTTTCCAGACAGCTATTTTACACCCACCGCGAAAACATTTGAACGCATTTAATCGATTTTCGACTTAGTGGCCCTGGTACGGACGCCGCTGCACGTTTGGTAGCTAAATACATTGAATTATAACATTATTACTATAAAACTTACCTGTCCAGCATGCAGGACGTCCAAAAATATGGTAAAAACACTAATAAAAAGCACGGCCCGCGTCATTTTTGCGGCCGCGGTGCGTTCCGAAACCCGACTGGCGACTGATGACGTTTATGCCAGACGCCAGAAACCTGCGTACTAGTCAGTTGGTATGGCACCGTAGCCGTACCTAGCGTGGTATAGATCGACCCTCCCGGGAGTGAGTGAGAGGACCGCCCTCCAGCTACGCGTGCAACAGAGAGGGAGGAGGGAGGATAACGCACGCGCACTGCTGTTAACGCAGCGTAAAATAAGGACTTATATCGAGGCGAATCACGAACTGTCGTCTAGCTTTGTCCGGGTTTCCCAGCGATGACGAATCATTTCTATTGCTGAAAGTAATGCGAATTTCGCACCCAATTACTATGTCCTAAAATATATACTTAATAGTAGATTTGATCTGATTAAATTATCTTTGACCTTCAATCTACCCTACTGGAATTACTTTTAATATTTACGAACGACTTATAATGTCAAGTCATATTATAAGTCCTTCGTAAATATTAAAAGTAGGGTTGTAATGTCATACAATAAGTAATTCTAATAGGGTTGATTGATTGATTCTCATTTGTTTCAAGTCATCTCATTAATAAGTCCCAGACAACAAGTTACGAAAAATGTTGAAAATCTCTTCTTGAAATATTTTTCTCAATTACAACATTAATTCCATCATTAAAAAAGCTCAACGATCGCCCACGGCGTACTATTTCCATACCGAGTTATTGGAAATTTCCCGATCTCGGAACAAACAAACAAGTGTAGACAGACGGCTTAGGAACTGTTTATGTTACAAGTCCAATATACTCAGTCTCTGAAGTATAATTAAATTTGGCACGCAAGTAATTCGGGTTCAGGCTATCAAATGTCCCGAAATTTAGTGTTATTCCCAGCGGAGAGATCGAACGATACATCTATACACTCGACGGGGATACCGATCTATACCCGGGTCTTTCCGAATAGTCCTTATTTTCCGTCCTCCGAAAAATGTGCAGGCCAAGGGTTAAACCAATGCGCAGGGTATTATAAAAACTGTAAATTTTAAGGTATATTTTTTTATTTTGGAAATTGCCTTCATTTATCTGTCTATCAAGGAATATAATAAAAATTTAAAGCTGTTCGTTGACAAACGTTGGTATCACTTGACAACAGCGGGACCGAAATGGCATTTTTTAAAATCATCGTTTTATTTCGTATAATGTTTTTAGGTAAAGAAAAATTCGAAAATTTGCTAATTTTTTTGGAAGTTTTGTATTATACAACAACCGTCCTGTTAGGTACATAATAGTAAAGGTAACTTACGATTATACTGTGAACACTCAGATTGTATTGAAGGTAAATCTCTCAATTAAAACTATTTTATGCAGAGATATGCTAAATAATTCAGATAGTGAAAGTAATTACACGTCTGAAGCGTAATAATCTCATTCAAGTTACCAACATATTAGCTTAAATTTAAAATAATATTACTCAATAATATAATAGAACTATAACGCGGATGTAGAGATGTAGGTATGTCTAAGATTTTTAATTTCTACTTTTACCGACTTTATAATTTAGTGTTGTTTACTATCGTGGGCCTAAGATGTTATACTTACATAACATAATAGAATCTCTATAAACAGATGTATGATCACTTGTACGAGTGTGACGGAAAATTGTAATCAGTTGTTCCAACTATATTTTTAGTGTGGTTTGATGGTAACTAAAACGTTCAACTTACTATACAAACCTACTGTTAGAAAGATACTTTAAAATATTACAATTGGATAGAAAAATAGACGGTTTTTTGTAGCAAAATGTATACATTCAAATCGACGTCTAATACTTTATTATTATTTGCGTGTTTAAATATTGTCTCTGTATCCAAATCAAGGTTTGCGTAACAAAATCTATATTGATTCATGTTAAAAGTGTTACGAAGCTACTAGATTTACTTATATTTTTTAAAGATATTTAAAAGTGAGGCCCGTGGTTACCTACCCAAGAGTTTTTCAAAAAACTACGAAACCTACAGGTCCCGGAACTAATTGGGGAGACCGTCAAGTTAGAAGCCTCACCATGGAATTGAGCTGTTCTGATAATGTCAAACAACTCTTCCTAAATAGTGCCAAATAGTGCCCGAAGCATATAAATAGTGCTATCATACTTTCGGAGATATTCAGGTCGTTCAGTGAGGCTGCTATCTTGACGTCAAGATAGCAGCCTCATCTCAGCACACAAAAACCACAGCACTGTTCTTGAAGAACTATATACCAAAAAACTCTTCTTAAATAGTGCCTTGGATTTGCAAAGTTTCAGAATTAGTGCTTCAAAGGAACCGAAGATATTAGGGTACATTGATGAGGCTTCCAACTTGACGTCAAGCTGGAAGTCACATCATCAACGAGGAAGAATTTCGAATCGAGACTAATGCCAAAAATCTCTTCCTAAATAGTGCCTCCGGAATCAAAACAAAGCGGAACGATTTAACTTGTATTTTAGTCAATAAATGATGATAAACTTCCACGTACATGTTGGATTCGGTACAGATAGGAATAAACCAACTAGATCAAAATGGAGGCTCAGCTTTATAAAGAGCAACATCTTAGAATGTTTTTTTTTGTAGATAGGGGTACAAATTGTGATGATTTATCAAGTATCAGGATGCGGACTGGTTGAGTTTTTGAGATATAATTTTTTGAAGAATTATAACTTAATCATTTATAACCTCAAATATCAAAAGAAACGCAATGTCCAATATCCAACTTCAAAAAGGCGTTTTAAAAAAATTTTGTTCATTGATAAAAATGTATTGGTTATTTATATATATTTTTTTTTATGATAAAAAAAGGGGGCAAACGAGCAGACAGGCCACCCGATGGCAAGTGACGTCAGTCGCCAATGGACACCTGCAACTCAAGAGTTATATTAAAACCTATTTTTATTTAATAGTTAATGTTTTGTTAAGGAATACATTTATTAAAATATTTAAATATTCTCCCAAACACAAACTTTGGGTAGAACCAAGCTATTGTTTATGGACTGGTAGGAATTTAAAGGATCCGATGGAGAGACAGTCTGGGTATGCCTTTCCCTCTCGGAGACAGGCATGTATATATTTTACGTAAGTATAACACTCAGGTAAGTATATAAAATATTATGTTTTATATGGATTTTCATTTCCGTTGTTTGATTCTTTCAATTCTGTGGCACAGTTCTTTCATTGCCGTGAACGCTTGTTTCATTGCCGTGAACGTATGTTTCATCGCCGTGGTACAAAATTTTTAATCTTGTATATCTCGTTACTTTTTTAAGTTATCTGCTACATATTCAGCAAGAATACAAAAGATATAAAGAAAATTTAAATAAAAGCGATGTTTTTAAAAAAAAACGGATAAAAAAAACACGGAAATGAAGATTTTTATGGGCCTGTTGAAATACACCCTCATCTGCTAGATATGAAGCAAGAATACATTATAAAAAAACTTGATTATGTTTGAAAAACTAAAGATAAAAAATCCACGGAAATGAATATTTTAATTGACCTGTTGACATTCATCCTAAGATAAAACAATATTGTTTGAACATGTTTAGGACACGGCGATGAAAGAAAATTTAAATATTTTAATAAATGTATTCCGTAACAAAACATTAACTATTAAATAAAAATAGCTTTTAATATAACTCTTGAGTTGCAGGTGTCCATGGGCGACGGACGTCACTTGCCATCGGGTGGCCCGTCTGCTCGTTTGCCCCCTTTTTTTATCATAAAAAAAATATATAATAATATAAATAACCAATACATTTTTATCAATGAACAAAATTTTTTTAAAACGCCTTTTTGAAGTTGGATATTGGACATTGCGTTTCCTTTGATATTTGAGGTTATAAATGATTAAGTTATAATTCTTCAAAAAATTATATCTCAAAAACTCAACCAGTCCGCATCCTGATACTTGATAAATCATCACAATTTGTACCCCTATCTACAAAAAAAAACATTCTAAGATGTTGCTCTTTATAAAGCTGAGCCTCCATTTTGATCTAGTTGGTTTATTCCTATCTGTACCGAATCCAACATGTACGTGGAAGTTTATCATCATTTATTGACTAAAATACAAGTTAAATCGTTCCGCTTTGTTTTGATTCCGGAGGCACTATTTAGGAAGAGATTTTTGGCATTAGTCTCGATTCGAAATTCTTCCTCGTTGATGATGTGACTTCCAGCTTGACGTCAAGTTGGAAGCCTCATCAATGTACCCTAATATCTTCGGTTCCTTTGAAGCACTAATTCTGAAACTTTGCAAATCCAAGGCACTATTTAAGAAGAGTTTTTTGGTATATAGTTCTTCAAGAACAGTGCTGTGGTTTTTGTGTGCTGAGATGAGGCTGCTATCTTGACGTCAAGATAGCAGCCTCACTGAACGACCTGAATATCTCCGAAAGTATGATAGCACTATTTATATGCTTCGGGCACTATTTGGCACTATTTAGGAAGAGTTGTTTGACATTATCAGAACAGCTCAATTCCATGGTGAGGCTTCTAACTTGACGGTCTCCTAATTGGGTTGTGTCCTACCTAGTCAAATCAATCACTTTTTACAATCTGTCAAAACGAAATTTTACTATGGAAAATGTACTGATATAGCAAACCGTGACGTCATAGTTTGTAGTACTCAATTGCAGCACATTTTTGATTGTTTTATTATTTTTAAATTTGCTATAATTGTAAATTGAAAATCGAAATACATATTTTGAGGTTTTTTGGGATAATCTTTTTAATGTATGACTACTCGCAATTTAATTTCGATGCTGTCAACTACCCAATTCTGACGCATGTGTGACAGACCCGGCCCGGGGATGGGTTCACTACCTATTAAATACGTTTGGGGGTCCAAAGAATAAATAAGGAAATAACTAAAAATCTTCAATCTCAAGTCTCAGCCAAATCTAAAAGGGGCGCGGAGCGTTGCCTCCACTGTTGTAATAATTAAACTATTATTTGGTGTAATCAGCCCTACCAACGCAATTTGTCTTATCTTAACCAAGGGGTAGTCTGTGGGGGGAACAGAGACACGAGACCATCGGAAGTACTTCGAGCTGCCAGCCCCTCGTAGTCGCATCTATTCCCCTAAGAACGTTCCAGAAACATTGTACTCAATTACACGTAAGTCAAACGGCGAACGTTGTTCTGTTTGTTTACATCTCGGAATTGTAATGCATTTATTCTATTATACTTAATATAGAAGTATTAGCTATTATAATAGAGTATATAAACTCTATTATAAAAGACTTCTTCCCTTAATCATATTATGAATAACTAAGTAACGCTAAAGAAACTTAAGTTATACTCGTACTTATAGGTAGATTTGTTTTTTATAAAATTTTTAGTTTTTTTAGGCACCCTGCTATAATCGACATTTTAACTAAAGTAGAAACACTTTAAAAATATATCTATACTAATATTATAAAGAGGAAAGATTTGTATTTTTGTATGTTTGTCACGAATAAACTCAAAAAGTACTGTCGGATCGGACTAAAAGCTGTTAGCAAAGTTATTAACAGTATTTTTGTACCAAACCCATTATGGAAAATTGGAAAACGATGGCTGACAGCGCCACGACCCTGCGACAAACACTCATACGTTTCACATCCCGAATATCCTGTGATCCTGTGCCTTTTTCGGAACGTTATGCAAATTTTACCACCCGTTTTCGATGGAAACGCCAAATGAAGTGGACTGCGGATTTAATTTCCGAATTGGAGCAAATTTGACGCTGGCATTCTCGACAAATAATATTTGGGGACCCTAAGTTTTTTGGCATATCAATTTGAAAAGATATGGAAAATATCGTCTTTGCATTATATAGATAAATTTACCTAATATGCATTTTTTATTTTATGACTAACTAGCTTTACCCCTTCATTTTACCTGCGTGAGTTTCGTTCCCCTATACCTATGGAACAATTTCCTCCCAAAAGTAAATTTTCAATTGGTAAATTCGGAGTATATTAATTAAAAACGTACTTGCTTAGGTACTTACATAAAAAAAGCTTTCCTTTTTATAACATTAGTACAGATCTCTCTATCATTCTTATTTTTCATACTCACATTTCATTGTTATTTTCGGGATTGAAACATCAAAATCCAAAAATATTTTGTGTACCTATGTTAAAGAAAATCATTGGGTTTAATTAGCCGTATTAGATTTTAAAATTGAAGAAGAGCTGTCAATAATAAAATCAATAAAATACAAAAAATCTAATACAAAAAACACACGAACTTTTTTCTAGATTAATCAAATCAAATGTTTATAGTCAATTATGTAGGTTAATGAAAGTTATTGCGACTCCACCGCTTCGGTATGTGTACTCGCAGTTGAGAAGAAGCTTATTTATAAGCTTAAAACTCTAGCAAAAACTTTTTATCCAAAATTTTATCAATGTCTCTCTAGTGTACCTACTTATTTAAAATTATTTGTTACCTAGATACTTCATCCTTACGACCGACCTTAAATGTTAGAATTCTAGAGGCGCCTTGCCATCTTTAACATCCGAATACATTTAGCTCTAACTTTGTAGTGTGTATGGATGGAACACAAAGCATTTATTAGAATCGACGCAATCCTCCTTGGAAACCTCTTCGAAATAGAAACATAAGTAGATACATGTCGGTCGTTCAACGGCCATTAAGGCATTCCAGGATAGTTGAGATCGTTCCCGATGTTCCAGACATTTCCATATGCACTGGTGACGTCATACTGCGTCTATACAACGCAGTGCCGTAGTTAGGCCGGCGTAAATAAGGCCACGCTATGAGCTCAAGCCTTGAACGGCGCCTGTCCGGTGCTGAATTTTGGACAGATTTCAAGTAACCTTATAGCCATACTATTCAACTTAATAAAACTACTCGACGGTGCAGGAAAACATCGTGAGGAAACCCGCAGGTCCCAGAATTAATTCTGAGACATGTGTAAACAGACCCGGTCCGACGATGGGCTCACCATCTATCACGTTTAAGGGCCGAATATTCTCGTGGAAAGTGGGTATATCCAGTAATGGAATACCTCTGCCTACCCCCTCGGGGATAAAAGGCGTGAGGTTTTTTTCTTCATAAAACTAATACTGATTTACTGACAGACAACTCTGCCTAACTAACCCAGTCTAACCTAACCCCGAGTTTACGAAAGGCAAATCAAACTAAAATTAGCTGACCGACTGTCAAACCTAATGATAACTGACGTGATTGGTAGTTGAAAAGTTTTATGATTTTATTCAACCAATCGGAACAGCTGACAAGTCAGTCAGATAATTTTAGGTTGATTTGCCTTCCGGAAACCCCCGGCGTAAGCCGGTGGGTGTAGAAGCAAAAAAATTTCAAAAGGAATGCTTTATAGAACGTAGGTCAGCACAGACAAAGGATTCTAGAACGTTCTCAGGGGCTGAAAAGGGATGAAATCTTGTATGAAAGTTCGTCATTGATCAGCGCATCTGTTAACTGACTGAGGCACGTCCTGTTACTTGCATAACTTAGTTGAGAACTAAAAAAGTTTTTTTGGTAATTCGTCACCTTATAGGTACCTATATTCCTTACGCTTTGGCTCAGTTTGGTTTATTAAGTAATTTATTATTGAATTCATAGGCAGTTCGCCAATATGTGTTTTGTCTTTAAGTACTTATACCTATCCCAGTAAGTCCAAAACATATTTTCGAGGCCGTTTTTTGTTTTTCTAATATCATCGATACTTTCGTAGGTATATAGGTAGATACAACTACCTACAGACTGGTCTTTATTCTAGGATAATGCAAGTTTAGGTATACAGGATGTCCCAGAAGTCAACGATAAGCCGGAAACCAGCGATAGGCCTAGTCATGAGGGTAATCAGAAAAATATAAAAAAAATTCTATGTTCTTTTTTCAAAATGTTATGAAGGTTTAACAAAAATCCTAAAAACCGACACCAGTGTAATGAACTTTCTTGTACCGGGACTGTAAATATTTACTTTTTGAATATTTTTTTTCTGTAATGCTATAATGAATAGCCGTGCTACAATTTACAATAAAAAAATAATACATAACTTCCTCACTTTTAAGTAAAAAGTTAAATTTGTTTCCAACATTGAATTCTAAATAATTTTATCAACCAACTTAAACCAGCTGTACTGTAAAAAAATGTATGGCTACTATTTTGGCAAGTATACTTAAAAGTTGACGCATTTAGTCTTTATTCTAAAATGGTATAACACATGCCAGGTTTTGTTATAGTTGAGGCATGAAAAATTTTTTTCTCGATGAATCCGGATTCTATGCCAATCTAATTTAATGAGGTGAAATGTTGGTAACGCAACCTTCTTTGGTAAATCCAGGTTAAAATCTTTTTGAATGGAGACGGACTTATAATTTTGAAAAGAGAACCTAACAGGGATTTTTGTTTATTTGTACATCTTTTGTTTATGTCATTTGTTTGATGGCTTTGATTTAAATCCATCTGTCCCAGAAGTAAAGATTCTGGAGTCTGTTGCTTAGATTGTATTTGCGTGTAATTACGAGTTTGTAAAGTGAAGTTATCATGCCAAATAGATATACCTGACAGGAGTACGCCAACATGGATCTTATTTACGGAGAATGCTTATGTAACGCCAATGCTGCAGCTAGGGTGTATCGCGAGAGATACCCAAACTTAGAGCGTCATCCTGATTACCGAGTTTTTATTAATCTGCATCGATCATTATCCGAAGGTCGATTTCCTGATCATTTGGCTGGTGAAGGAAGGCCCCTCTTGCCCTACGAGGACGAAGTCATGCAAGCTGTGGAAGAAGATCCAAGTATATCCGTACGTGGAATTGAGGAAAGCCTTGGAGTACCTAAAAGCAGTGCACATCGTATTCTGAAAAAAAAACCGTCTGCATCCATTCCATGTACAACGAGTACTTTAAAGGAGGGTTAAGAAAGAGGATAAAAAGGCTTAGTTCAGGTCAGCTGCAGACTTAAGGTTGCTTTACCAACATTTCACCTCATTAAATTAGATTGGCATAGAATCCGGATTCATCGAGAAAAAAAATTTCATGCCTCAACTATAACAAAACCTAGCATGTGTTATACCATTTTAGAATTTAGACTAAATGCGTCAACTTTTAAGTATACATGCCAAAATAGTAGCCATACATTTTTTTTACCGTACAGCTGGTTTAAGTTGGTTAATGAAATTATTTAGAATTCAATGTTGGAAACAAATTTAACTTTTTACTTAAAAGTGAGGCAGTTATGTAATTTTTTTTTATTGTAAATTGTAGCACGGCTATTCATTATAGCATTACAGAAAAAAAATATTCAAAAAGTAAATATTTACAGTCACGGTACAAGAAAGTTCATTACAAGGTGTCCGTTTTTTAGGATTTTTTTTAAACCTTCATAACATTTTGAAAAAAGAACATAGATTTTTTTTTATATTTTTCTGATTACCCTCATGACTAGGCCTATCGCTGGTTTCCGGCTTATCGTTGACTTCTGGGACATCCTGTATACTTTAAATAAGCATAAGACTTATTTTATTTTGCGCATCGCATGTCCTTGTGCCGTCGCGTCGTTACGATGACATCTTTTGTACCAGACTTAGGTACTATGGTAAGTATGTGTAACTTACTACTTGAAGTCACGAAGTACTGAACCTAAGGACAAAGTTCAACGACCGAGCTAAGAAAAATCAAGTGTTCAAAACCCGACAACTGCTCATCATCAAGGTGATAAGCACAACACCGGGTGGCATATTCTACTAAATGTCAACGGTTATAGTTGGATGGCAATCACATATCAATGGTCAGAAAATGGTGTTATATTGACACTTTTCAGAACAAATAACACCATCGACTGACCACATGACATTGTCATCCAACTATAACCGTTGTCATTTAGTAGAATTGCCCCCTGGTTACCTATTATAAGTTGACCTATGAAGTTGACATATGTCATGCAGGACGCTTTCCCGTAAGTCTTATTATTATATTAGACATCAGTTGACTTAACCACCGCAACAGGGGGCCAATTTCACTAAATGTCAACGGTTATAGTTGGATGACAATGACATGTCAATGGTGTTATTTGCTCTGAAATTTGCCAAATAAATAACACCATTGACTGACCATTGAGATGTCATTGTCATCCAACTATAACCATTGACATTTAGTGTAACTGGCCCCCAGGTCTGGTTACGATGACATACGATGACAATACGTCATCGTAAGCCCAATGAAATCTGTTGCTTGAAAATTGCAGATTTTTTAAAATCAGATTGTTCTCTGTAACAGATCGTCACCGCCTCGTCTAAATTGTCCCGAGGCGAGGCGATGCCGTAACAAAGCTGAATATTATAAGGGACTAGCGACCCGCCCCGGCTTCGCACGGGTGCAATGCTAATACTAAAACCTTCCTCTTGAATCACTCTATCTATTTAAAAAAAACGCATCAAAATCCGTTGCGTAGTTTTAAAGATTTAAGCATACATAGGGATATAGGGACAGAGAAAGCGATTTTGTTTTATACTATGTAGTTATTTCACAGAAAAAAAAATCTAAATGGCTCGAGTTGAGGCGGTGCCGATCCGTCTCCGATTTGATGATAATAATAGTAATATCTTTAATTTAAAATAAAAGCTTGTTTTGAATAAGAATAAATAATTTCTTTATTTGGATTCACAAGTTGTATCAACAATTTTATAAATAATACTGAACCCCTACACTGGATACCCTGTCTTGTGGGGTCCACTCTCTTTCGTCTAAGCACTGTTTTAATTAAATATACTTATTTAATCACTTTTGAAGTGCGAGTTGGGTTGGGATATGAGTGCGACAACCTTTGTACCTAATGGAATAGCAGTAAGTAGTCTATCTATGGTTTTGAGCCTAATTATTTATTGGTGATGAACTCAGACCTAAGTCACAGAGCGTAGGTATATCTCATACGTAGGTAATATCGTGTTTAGAAATTCAGAATCAAGGCATAGGGAGGCAAGCACAATTCCCCCCTGGGCACGATTTTACGATACTGCAGTTACTGTTCCAACTACGCTATGCAGGTTCTAGTAAACATGTCAATTAAAAGTTAGCCAGGAATTTTACACGGGAACTGCATACCTACAACAATAGGAGCAAATGCTTTGGATAATACTTATATATATTATTAGTAGTTGGGTTTTTAACGTTTTTCTGTAATTTAACATTTAAACTGCAAAATTTATTATTCGACCCCTAAACGTACAGTAAAAGGTGGTGAACCCATCGCCGGACCGGGTCTGTTTACACATATCTCGGAATTAATTCTGGGACCTGCGGATTTCCTCACGATGTTGTCCTTCACCGTCGAGCTAGTGATAAATTGTACGTAAGTTTTGAAAAACACATTGGTACATTAAACTACAACTACATCGTAGTAATCTGCCCCAAAAATATGCCAAGTCCATCCCTAAAATTTTCCTATCGCAACCCCTAGCGTATTGACTCGCCGACGTCAACCCCTTGGGAACGGAATGGTGGTAATGAAATGTCAAACATGACATTGGCATTGAAACATGGCCTCCGCCTCTGTAAGGTACCTTTAATGTAATGTAAAATGTATGATTTTACTAGCTTCTGCCCGCGACTTTGTCCGGATTCATTGATGAAAAGTAGCCAGATGCAATCTTCCTGCAAAATTCCTTCAATACCGGCTTAGCAGTTCATCACATTCCCGTGGCAATTTAAAAAATCTTTACAATTAGCAAATTCTGAGGCAAACGCATTTTGTTCAAATCCTTTATTTCTATATTCTTGACAGCTCTGTGATAAGCTGCCGCGTCTCCGGACCCCACGGTCCCATTGCTCTTAGCCAAAGTCAAAAGTCAAGTCAAAGTCAAAAGTTTTTATTCAATGTAAGGGCTTATAAGTCCTCTTACTAAAAGTCATTGCGACTCCACCGCTTCGGTATGTATAGTTGAGGAGAGATAAGGCCTCATGTTATATAAAAAAAATATGTGAAGCTAAGGTTAAGTTATCAGTTTGCAAGGTTTTATAAGTAGTACACTTTATTATTTTAGATTTATATGTGACAATAATAAACACTTTATAAGCACTAATTGATTTATTTACTTACAATAAAATGCATAGCTATACAAATGGACTAAGCTATTTATATATAACCAAATATAAAACAAAAACAATAAATATAAATAACATTTAAGCGTGTATAAAATATAATCATTTTTACATAACAAAATATTAATTCTTATTTACATTGTAGTAACTTGTCATAAGTCATCATAACCATAACAATCACAGATCGCTTCCATTAAAATCTTCACAATAATTAACAGAAAAGTATTATTAATTTCAGTACAACCCGCAGACTTTGTTCGCGGGTACTGCTTTATCTGAAAAAAAAAGACTGCCACTACATTCTTTGACATGAAACACCATATACATTTTTGAGTTTAAATATCATTCTCGGCACAAAAATATTTATCAAATAATACGGCCACTTACAGGCAGATGGCATTAGCGACACTGGTTTTAGAAAGATCGAAGCTCGGTCTCTCAGGTACTATGTACAAATTAGAGTATTGCTGCACCAGGAATCGAACCCGGCCACTCCCAACAGGGCTATCACTGCTTCTACGGGCTGTTTCGAGATGATAGTAATAAAACAGCGATGGATTTTGCGATAGGCCGTGTAGGCGCGGCGTCGGTCAAACAAGTCACTTGCGAATATACATTTTTCTACCTATTAGGGGTCTGCACCAAACTAAAGTAACTTATACTTTAAAAAAGTATAAATGTGGCACTGGTAATAATACTAATTAAAACCCCATATTTGCTTACCAATCATCTTCGGGTACGGCAGATTGAGCGTGTCCATGATGTGGATAAACTCTTTCAGTGTTTTCGTTAACCTGGGATTGTATTTCTTCTCCTCCCACACCGTAGTGGCCGTCTGGCCCCTGTAGTCGTGCGCCGGGTAAAGCGTGTAATTGTCGGGCAATGTGAATATTCTCTTGTGGACCGACTCGTATAGCTTCTCTGAAGAGCCTTCTTGGAAGTCTGTTCGGCCACAGCCTCTTATTAGCAGCGCGTCACCAGTTAGAGCGAGCCCCTGTAAAAAAAGTTAGATAGATAGGTAAAAGGTTGCTGATTGTAGTTAAAATACCAAAAAGTTAGGGATTTTTCTTCCAAACTCTTGGAAAAATAAATAGGTAGCGACCTTCTACGGAAGGTTGAAGTTCGTGAAGACGTCAAACAAACGGGTTGTAGTTATTTTATCCGATCATAGATGGCGCTGAACGCTATCTTACGTAGCAACCGTAGAAGCTACGAGTACTGCACGACGATTGAGTTATCTGTATCTTATCATATTTGGTAATACAGTGGCATTCATAGTATCTTAATTAACAATAAGAAATGAACAATACGCCTTTTCCTCCTGTTCCTTGATAAAGGCATCGATTAATTTCGCTGATAACGATAATAGTCATTTAGCAATACACATGAGTTTGTTCACTTTCGTAACATACAGTACCATTTCTATTATCAAATAAAACTGCATTATCTATAAAGCTGCACTTCTAACTTCTAAGAAACACGTGAATGACCGATAATTACGGACTTTGCACATATTATTCATACATACATGGTTATTCAGTAATACCTTAACTATACAGAGCCTGAGCCAAACAACTGCTAAAATGCAAACCCCAAGACACGAAGTCAACAGGGGTGGGGGTTGGCTATTGAGATTTTGGGTCATGAATGGTATAATATTATGGGTGTAGACGCGCCGTCCTATCAGCAGTGTACCCAACTGATATAATTAGGCGCACAATAAAGAGTTATTGTATTGTATTTTTATGGATATTGTCTATGTTATTGTCAGAGCCGGGAAAGATCAAAATATTTTTACTGGCGCATATATAGAAGCTCTCACCGGACGCATAAAAAGCTAGTTTCGACACTGATACTACACCGAAATAATAGAAGAAAAGGCAAGAAAACCTTCAAGAAGAGAGCGTACTCCCACCTTTAATGCCGGCAACGCACTTGTGACTTTCGAGTTGCAAGTGTCTAAGTGACGGTATTCACTTTCCATCAGGTGACCCGTCTGCTCGTTTGTCACCTGTAGTATAAAAAAATAATATTACCTGTTCGTGACACACGTAAGTCAGACAGCCATTGGTGTGACCAGGCGTGGCTACAGCAAGCAGTTGGTGATCGCCGAACTTGACCACGTCGTCGTCGTTGAGGTGGACGTCAGCTTTTGCGCCTGACGCCTTTCCGATCACGCTCTTAGTGCCTGGTACGAGACACTTGAGCATGCCTGTACCTGTTATGTGGTCGGCGTGCATGTGTGTGTTCACTGGAATTGATGACAAACTAAAATTAAAAAGATTCGAGCACTTATACAAATATTAAGGGAACGGCACAGGGATTCCATTCCTGGACATAGGTACACTTAGTTTTCATCGGTGAATTTCTTTGACCCATAAAGGTGACAGGCGCGATCCGGCTCACCTGTACGTTTAGGGATCCAAAAATAAGGTGGTGAAAACAGGATACTTCTAGGAATAGAGAATTTCGGGTAACGCGTCAACTTAATTTTTTTGACCGACTTCAAAAAAAGGAGGCGTTTATCAATTCGACTGTATATGTTGTTTTTTATGTTTTTTACCTCAGAACTTTTGACTGGGTAAATCAATTTAGATGATTCTTTTTTATTTGAAAGCTGGTGCTCCCAGATTGGTCAAATTTTATCTTTGTCCAGTTCTGATAAGACAATGGCATCCATATTAAGTATGTGCGCAACAAATGGACGAATAACTCAATATCACGCCAACCGATTTCGATGATTCTTTTTTTAACGACTTCGAAAAAGGAAGAGGTTTTCAATTCGACTGTATTTTTAGTATTATTCGCTGTAGTAGTTTTTACAATTTATTCTATGTCAAGAAGGACTATCGCTCAGTAGGCTGTTACTAGTTGATGATAAACACTCACTGGCATACAGCAGTGTGAAGCCGAGCTGTTTCACAAGCTGAGCATCCCTCTCGGCGTGCTCCATAACAGGGTCCACCAGCACTGCCTCCTTTGAACGCGTGTCGCCTAATAAATAAGTATATGTGCTGCTTACTGTATCGAACAACTGGAAACAAGGTGAAACCTCATTGTTATTAATCGGGTTGATAATAAAAACTGATACAACGCGGTCAATACCGTAATAATTCTTGTATTTACGTATATTTCGGGTATCTCGAAAACGGATCTAAAGATTTTAATGAAATTTTGTAAACAGATACAGTTTTGCATATTAAGTTCAACTGCATAGTGGTATTTCTTGTAAAAAAGCAAATTTCCAAAAAACTAATTTTATTATTCGGTAATACGGCCACTCATCGGCAGATGGCGTGGTTTTAGAACAAGCAAAACTCAATCTCCCAGGTAATTTTTATAATTCTAGCAACTATTATATTGAAAATTTACTATGTATTTAATTTTATGTAACATGTAATAAATTCCAACTTTGTATTTTCCTCATTCAGCCGGCCAAGGCTTCTTTTACAACTTAACGAGAACTATTGACTATCGTAATCATACAAAAAAAAACATTTAACTATAACCAAACCACAGTGATAGTGGTGTTTTATTAGAATGAAACTATAAAATCTCATAAATCTTATTCAAACTATAAAATAACAGTGATTAATTAAAACGATAAAAAACATTACAATTCTGCTGAGGCAGTCGGGTAATAAATTTTAATCACATAAGACACTTGATAAATCATTAATAAAAAATCTGAATCATTTAATGAATCATTGACTAAATAAAAATACTCACCTGTCTGAAAAAGAAATTTGATCCCTTTGCCATGGTGACAGAGAACAATCTGACTTGTCCTCTAGTTCTGCACAATAACGTGTCGACGGTCCTGACGCCACACACTGATAGCTTCTGAAGCATCCTGCAAAATATAACGAGATAATTTCACAACTTAAATCAGATGTTGCAGGTTGTCAACAAGACTTTTATACTCGCACCGTCATTGTGTTATGTAGTAGATGGCAGTATTGTTCTAGTTTTGTTGTAGTCAAAATGTATGAGAATGCCATTTCAGAAATTGACAATAATTTATTTTAAAAGTAAGGGTTATTTTTAGCAGACTTTGTATCTATGTCTGTATTTACGAATAGTCCACCGCAGTGCCTAAACTACTCAAACAATTTTGATGAATGAGGTGTAACCTCATCAAACCTAACCATTTTTTTTCTGCAGCCCGATAGTTTGTATAGGATTTACGCAAAGGAGCCTACTGACTGAAAGATACACAGCTAACTATTTGTAAGATTCAAACCAGACAAAAATTATCCATCTGCAGTATTATAATTTTTATTTCACTGTAAGATTCATAAAAGGGCTAGTTTTTAAATGTTACTGCAACATTTATGAACAAATATTTATACACCATTATATGATCAATCTTAACAATATTTGTTTATTGAAGAGCCACAATCTCTGTGGATATGAGTGTTATTTTTAATTTAGTCTGAATTTAGTTTGTGTGTTGTGTGTGCGTTAGCAGTGTTCGCTTCACTGCATGTATGCATTGTGTAACTGGCATACACTGCAGTTAGCTGTAAATGGTCATTGTTTTGTCACAGCATAGCATAACCTTCTATACAATTTCACTTATTTATACAGATTAGTTTTATTATTTTAATTAGTGTTGGGTAGTTTTCTCAAAAGTTCCTAAAATACTGTAAAAACTTCCACAAAACGACACAAATTTTCATCAATTCATGATTATTGCAGCGCCACTGCAGAGCAACAGCTGTTAGATGGAGAATATGGTCTATACTTCCTCAAAAGTCAAAAGAGAAGCACAATTCTGACTCAATGGAAAGGAAAGAAACACAAGTATATTTTTTTTAGCATGATATGAGTATGTTTAGGAAATGTGTAAGCAGTAGTTATAGCCTAACTAAAACATCTGTAAATGTTTGTATGGAACTTGAAACCTACTGTTCTGAAGTCTTTGTTATAGCAATTTTATGGAGCTTGTTCACTACAATATATTGATTTATCACACATTGTATTGTTCCACTGCATGAGTACCTATATGTTGGCCTGCTATAATACATGATAATTTATTTAAGTACTTAACTAACAACCTTAGCGTGTTATAGCTTACAATAGGTATGTGATAATTTACCAAGGTAATCTTGTTCATATAAGGATGTATATACGGGGGCAGGGATTTGGAAAAGTCTACATGAAAATGTTAATTTTAGATAAATAGTGACCATTTGCATCTATGCTTGATGATATTATGTTCTTGAATTTTTACAAAGGAATGATTCTATTGTCGCTCCTTCCGTCCTTTCTTTTATGGTAACTTCGCAATAAAAGGTATATTCCCATGTTTGTCATACTCATTAAATATTTTTCAATAGATTAGAAGAGTGAGATAGCCCTGTTTAAAGTGAGCTCGCTTCTCATGTGTGAGACACTTTTTTTTTAATTGTTTTGAATCCTGCGGTCATGTCCTCAGCCTGTACTATTTTTTTTAATGAAGTAATAAAATATTATCTCATTTGAATTACGATCTATCTAAAGGCTAATAAGTAATATAAATTTGACCTAAACTTCTAAGTACACTATAATTAAGAATGTGTCCTTTACACTTTTCTTATTGTCTCTATTAATGGGAAGACACTTTGTTCATGCGTTCTAAAGAAATAGCACTCACTGCACTAGATAGCATTGTCACTACACTAAACTAACTCGAAAGGTTTCAACCTTTTCAGTCTTCTCACTGTCTGTGTTGTCAAGTCTGTACTAATAAAAAACAATGTAAGTATATATTTATCACTAGCTCAACAGTGAAAGAAATCAAAGCAAGGAAATCCACAGGCTTTAGAATTGGTTCAGAGGTAATAAAATAATTAGGAATCTACTGTGCGAGGTTACACAATAAATATGTATTCTTTTATTCAGGCCCTACTTCTCTACTAACATTATAACATACATACATACATAATCTCACGCCTATTTCCCATTGGGGTAGGCAGAGACAACAGACCGCCACTTGCTACGAAACTGGCAGATCTCACGCGCTTCCTCCACATCCATCAAACGACTCATGCATGCTCGTCGGTTTCGGGTACTCTTTATCTGGCTTTAACATTATAAATACGAAAGAAACTCTTGTCTGTTACCTTTTCACACCTATACTGCTCTTGATTAAACTAGGCAGGGAGGCAGGGTAATCAGGTAGCATCTTGAGGAAAACATAGGTATATTACTTTGTATCCAGGAAAAACATAGTTAAATACGACACATAACCTAAAGTTTATACGAACGGACTCGCGGGGAACAAATAGCATTAAAATACTCACTTGATGAAAGTTTGGTACGTTAAGTAAACTGCTGAAACGATAAGTTTTCAGCCACGTACGTGAGCTGTATGAACTAAACACTGTATGTATGTAGATAAAGATAAATAAGCACTATCAGTGCTCAGTGTAAATCTATTTCATAATAATCCTATCACTGATATGTACTCATATCAATAAAAATCCCAACATAAAAACATCAAGAAGTTGTCAAAGTTGACATTGACAATTGACATATACTTTTTTTTATGATACTAGAAACTAGGCAGCCTCCCACTGTGTTATTATGCGTTTAATAATACCCAGGGAAGTATTCATTATCTTTTTGCCATGTAATATAAAAAACAAATGATCAGATTATGACTGTAAGTAATGCTTGGAGTTAAAAAAATATTTGCATGTCTCCCACATTACGTCCGTGATATAATTATATTCATAAATTAAATAAGTAACTGGTACATAAAATAAAGGCGCGGATGGCTAAATATTTTTAGTTTGCTGTCACTGTCAACACATTGTCAGTTCACTTTTATATTTATTTTTCTCTATGGTTCACATACCTCAGCAAATGGTACATAAAATACTAAAAATTTCAATATAATTATGTAAAAAAATAACCACAGATATCCATCCATGAAAACAATAAAAGGTAACGACAATATAGATAGCTTATGATTATGGTATCACGGATTATAGAGATGTATGGAAGGAGCAGTCTTGTTCTGTGTAGCATATCAGCATACATAAGTATTCTCTATGTGTATGAGTGTTTGTTGTATTTCTCTCTCTATTGGCGTTAACAATAACCGTATTGCCGTCTCTTACTGGCACCACAACTCATGTGGTAACGTCATTGACCTCCTTCATCCCCACCACCAAGTCAATATTCTGTCTCGTCTGTACACAGCGCCTGTCTGTGTGGGTCGTAGCAGCTACTGCGACTGTGCAATGTATTGATGTAAACATTCTCTTGTCATATTTCAGTGCGTTTAGAGTTTAGAGGATTGAATGGACATCTTCCAAGGCGCACCAGATAAAAACATGTGAAAAGCTGATTTCGCCTAATTAAAATTATAGTGAAATAGTGCTTTGCTAGCTCGAATTTGGACATCAAATTTAAAGTGCGATAAAAATTCTTTGTTTAGATGTGGTTGAAAATCAGTTTAATTTTCTCATGATAAGTAAAGGGATAAATTGTTTTGTGGATACAACAACAAAGTTAGTGTACCTATAAGTAATTAATAATAACATTTGAATAAAAATTGTAGCTGCGCATGCACAGCTCTCTGTAGGGTAAGTATTATTTTACATACTAATTATTATTTTAAATAAAATTGGTTTACATAATGTAATAATGTCATGCATTTTCCGATTTACGCATCAAGCACATTCTTTTGCCTTTCCAGTTTCCACTGTGGTGTTTCCAAACAAAAATCTAGTAAAAACCAGTTTGTGTTGGTTGCTAGTGACGCTAGTTACTAACTTCCTTGTTGTGCATTTGTGTTTAAAATATATATAAATGAACGTTTACCTTTCGGATGAATGAACACACGATTTGTAAATGTAAAGGGTGTTCTACTTGACTTATTCCATTTGTTATCAGAGCTCCATACACCCCACACAACTTTTAAAATCGATCCCCAATTTGTCTAATCTGACTGACCAAATGCGCTGGCACATCAATTTTATACTTATAAATAACAACTTCTATTTCTACTGGATATTTCCATATCTACGGCCATTTCTAGGACTGTATTGAGATACCTTCATGTAATTTATTAATTACTTAGATCATTATTTCCTTATCAAGTCTGTCTGACCATGACCTCTGTATTCATATCTAATAAACCAGTTGCGGTTCTAATTCAAGAACAATTTAGTATTAAATATTAATTATTAGGCTTCTCAGAACTACAAACTGTGTCCAATACCTAGGCTCACTCACCACAAAAAAAACTTTTAGAAACGAAATAATGAATTCCCGCGCATTTCAACATCGCGTTCAGAAATAGTAGTCTGTCCTTGCTAAACCGCGCAGTGTGAAATTAATTATTGTACCTACTTACCTATAGCTAACATCAATTAAGAGTCATAATCAACTGTTTGTTATTTTATTAACAAATTTCCTCCCTCTTTTAATATTCCCGTACAAAATTCTCCAAATATCGATTTTAAATCCAGTAAGACCTATTTAGTTTTTGGCGAGTTTTCATTATCTAATTTTTAAAATAGGGATTTACCTAATTATGTACTTAAAAATAATTTATGAGTTGAAATAATAAATCCTACTAATATTATAAACGCGAAAGTTTGTACCTATGTACGGTACGGATGTATAGATGCAAAGAGATTTAAATATAATAGGGCATAGAGGGGGCATTGGGAAGATTTTCATACAAAACTTTGAAGCCTAAGCGTCATGTCCTTGTCATGTCACTTAGTATGAACGCGAGCTGTCATTCGGTCAAAATGGTACTAGACTTATTCCACTTGGAATAACTTTTGACTAAAAATTTTCCTCGCTTTGTCCCCTCTATGCCTTATATATTTTAATCTCTTTGTATAGATGTTAGTTCCTCTTTCACGCCAAGACTACTGAACGGATTTTGATGAAACTTTACTGTATAATATATACATCGCCGCGCGAGGCCAAAAAAAAAAACTTATACATCAGAATAACATACCTACCTATAGGCTATATATTATCCCCGTATGCCCACGGGAACGGGAACTACGCGGGTGAAACCGCTAGGCCCTGCCAGTAATATATTACGTTTGCATGCTATTAATGCAGCCACATGCCCGCGTAAATTTGCAGGCTGATAACTAATGGGTTTGTCTGGCTATGCTCACTCTAAAACCTTTGTCTGCGAAGTAATTTTATGCACAGGGTCTAGTACAATTCATATGAAAGGAAACAATCTCTGGACTCACTAAAATGCTAGCGCTAACTTGTGTGTAAATATCACATAAAAAATACACATAACTACTTAGTTACAGGAAATGCCGAAATTGGTAGGAACATACAAAGTCCTGGCCAAAAAACATTATTTTCATACCATTAAAAAAAACTAAGTGTCATAAGTTAGCCGTGAGTTAGCCTTTGTAAATAAACAACCCCAAACCTACACTATCTAATAGTATATTTTATATCGAGGGACTAAACGAAGCCATTATTGAGTCATGAAACCGAGGGTATATTAAGTTGGCGTTTAGTCTCGAGGTGGAAACTGTACTTTTCACTTTGAGTGCGAGAAAAATTGTCAATTTAGTACAAATTTATTTAAAACCCAACAAATTTACACTCGACAAAAATTCAGAAATTTTCGCGGTCAGTTTTTTCTTCTAAACCTGTCAGGCTGTCACAGATTAACAAAGAGATTTAAATCTCTTTGCAGGTAAACAATTTAAAACACATGGCGCCACCTTCTTCGCGGAAAAACCATGGAACTAAAACTCTTCACATTTTCGCAATGAAGATGGTCCACACTCTACAGATATTAACTGGCTGTTTGAGGTTGTCTTTTTCTCATTAAGGAAATTAAAAAAAATACTTAATACTCCCTAGGGACTAAAGTGGTCACTTTAGTCCCGCTTCGTAGGGCTATATTGGCGTACTTTTAGAGCATGAGAAGTGAAAACGTGGTTTATCGTATACTTCCATAGCTTTGAACAGAAAACGGTAATTTACATTAGGCGTACCTAGCATACAGCCCGTAAAAAAAACTAACTTATCTTTCTAATGAAACAGGTAGAGTTGAGGAGAGGTACGGTTGTATGAGATGTGTTTTCCTAACTCTAAACATTCAAATACCCTACTTAATAATCGAACACAATTTAGTTGGTATCGTAAATGCTGAGCTGTAGCCCTTTCGGCATAGAATTGATTTATGTGTTGTTGTACTTTATTTTCAGTTTTGTTTATGTTGCTATGTCGAATAGGTAAATAGTTTCTTTCTTTCTTTCTTTAAATAAAATTATTATGATTCAAAAAAAAATCAATATAATGTACCTACCTAGGTAGGTTCCGAATTTACGAAAAACTATTTAATTCTTACACATAAGTAATAAAGCCCACTATAAACATAGATTTCAATTATTTTTACTAAACGTGTTCCCGTGGGAAAATTATACTCCAAGTAACTCTGAGAAAAGTACTTTACTAAGCTTTCCATTAGTGAAAGAATTTTTAAAATTGGTTTAGTAGTTTTTGAGTTTACTCATTACAAACATACAAAAACACAAAAATACAAATGTTTCCTCTTTTATAATGATAAAGTGTAGATGTAGATTAGACTTAGTGTAGTGTGTGTCTATAGGTACTAACCATATAACTGCGCACTTGAACAACGCAGTTATAATATCAGCCGATTACATTTCGCAGTTTTTCGTGCTGAAGGACGAACGGACAATTTGGTCACGCGTTTATCTTCAAATTGCTCATTCATTGTCACAGGTGGCTTTACTTTATAGCCGGCAGACATCATTATAAATAACAGATTGTAATATTTAGTTTCTACCACAGCTTGGTTCTCAAACAACCTGCTAAGCCACGTGTTATCTGGTTATTTATCGTACTTACTTACTAACACGAGCTCACACCGATTCGACGTAGAATTTTTTAAGCCTCCAAAAAGCAATTATTTACGTACTCGTACATGGCTTAGCAACTCGACACTAAAACAACGAAAGTCGGGGCTAATGATTTAAAATTCCTTTGAAAGCGCGAATGTTACCGCTTCTTATTTAATAAGAAAAAGGTAGATAGGTATTCACGAAAAACTAACATCGATAAACTACGAACGTGTTAGTTTATACTATATGTACGACGTTCATAATAAACGTATATACTTTCTCATTTTTAATCATCATATTTTTATTATTATGTACCTATTTAGATGAGTAAATAAAGCTTAAGTGGTTCGCAGTCGATAAGAACGTCGAGACAGACAAACAGAGTAATGGTTCTTTGTAGTCGCGCCGACGACAGAAGAATACCTTAGTCCCAAGTTCGGTGCACTGGCTAGACAGGGTTCGTTTCCACCCCTTTATAAATATTTCCTGCCCTTTTGAATGAGTAGGATATTTTAACGTTTTTGCGTGGAGGTTTTTGCCATGTTTCATCTCCGCTTGAACTTTCAATCAATCAAATCATTTATTTCAATGCTGATGTTGTATGTAGATGGTATTTCCATTTGTGGTATCATCGGGACAAAGTGCTTTCGTACTTAATTTCCCTTGAAGGACATTGATACGTAGATTTGTTACAGTGTCCCGAGTGCTCCTTCCATACAATTTGTATTTAATATTGTAATGTTATAATCGAGAAACATTCGATATACCTACCTTACAGGATAAATAGGTTACCTACAACATACAAACATCACTACATAGTATAAAACAAAGTCGCTTTCTCTGTCCCTATATCCCTCTATATCCCTATGACCCTATGTATGATTAAATCTTTAAAACTACGCAACGGATTTTGATGCGGTTTTTTTTAATAGATATACCTAGTGATTCAAGAGGAAGGTTTTAGTATTAGCATTGCACCCGTGCGTAGCCGGGGCGGGTCGCTAGTAACTTAATATAAAAAACGATAACATAAAATCATGATAACAAGAAGAGACGGACGACGTTTAGTGCGATGGCAAAATCGTATCTAACTTGTTGCGTGTCGCACCGATTTGCGACGTTGTGTATTGTTTTGTGTATGATTCGTTCTAAGCAAAGACTTATGGAGAAAAAATCTTGGAACCTTTTTTCGCCAGTTTTTGGTTTAATCTAGGAATATAAATATGGACGTATTATGTAATAAACGACAGATGAAAGTGGACAATGTCATCCGAAAAGACGCTATCAGACTTCGCCCGACTTCGCACGGGTGCAATGCTTATACTAAAAGCTTCCTCTTGAATCACTCTATCTCTTAAAAAAAACCGCATCAAAATCCGTTTCATAGTTTTAAAGATTTGAGCATACTTAGGGACATACTCGTAGGGATATAGGGACAGAGAAAGCGACTTTGTTTTATACTATGATGAAGTGATATTACTCCGTAAACTATACTCGAATATCGTGTATCAGATAATGATGAAATTCTGTTATTGTCCGCATAGCTAACTTTTTACTCATAATAATATAGTTTCGTTCCCGCCATTATCAACGCCATCGATGAAAACAAAAATGTAAGCATTTGTTAGTTTGTCGAGCGTTGCGACCTTGATAACCACGGAGTATGAGCACTCTCGCTTTCTGAACTAACTTCCTATCACTATCATTTCGTAGAAATGACTGTAAACTTTTATTTCGTTGATGTGCAAAAACTTAAATCTTAAGCTGACTTCTCCTTCTGATCTAAGTACATTTAGTACCCTAAATTGAATCCAGGGGTAACCAGAGATCATGTGCTTGTTGCCTCCATTTTCTCCGTCACTCCACGGTTTATTGTTGTAAGTAGTTAGCCTAGTTATGTAGTCAGTGACAGCTATTTTCAGAAATCAAAATACCCCTCAGTTTTATTCCTGGTTCTGCACCTACATTGCAAAAATTATACTTACTCTTTTATATTAAGAAAAGGTGCTTCATAGTTAGTGTCTTCATAAATTGCCAATGATTATGGATCTATCGCATCAAAAGTTTGCACAATGAATGGCCGTCCAAAGTTGCTCAAGAACATAACGTTGCAAGCGTAATAAAATTATACGCGCTGTTTCAAATGTGGACCGAGATTTTATGACGTTTCGCGTTTTCATGTGCACATTTATTAAATTATATTATGTAGCACTTATGTCTGTCAGTCCATTCATTACTTTAGATCCGCTGAACAATTTGAATGTTTTTAAACTCAATGCAGTTTGCTTTCATTTGTAGAGTATCGCAGAAATTTTGCATTTCAAACAAACTAAAGTCGTTTTACGAGTTGCACCGAAAACACCTACCAAACACTTAATATAATATTAGGTATATCCTATTGGCTAAGACTGACCTTCAAAATATTTCGAATACAGTTTTTAAACTTATTTGAAAGAGACTTACTACTTTTGATATAACTTTGCAAACTACAATTATTTTGAAACTAACCGAATACCTACCACCTTTAGCAACTCAGTAGATAATCACGTAAGCAGTTACGTTAATAAAACATTCAAATTGAGAAGACCCAGCTAGGAGTCGTAATAATAAACCAAATAATTTTAAACAAGAAGCATGAATAGTCGCGTCCAAATTGAAGTTACGAAAACATAATTTATGGAATAGGCTATTCATATTTGTATGGACAATTCATTGTTTCATCAGTTTGACGTAAGGACTCTCCCACATCGTAAGGGCTTAGTTGATACTGCATCGGACAAAGTAATCGTATAATAGTCACCACAGTTAAAAACAGGCTTCTTAATAAACCAAAAGATCTCTGAAGACAGTTTTTTTTTAGATAGAATCATATCATCAGGCTCTGTCTGAAAAATTGTAAAAAGGCATAATTAATCTATCTTCATATGTTACTCGTATCAAATGCTAGGTTAGTGTTTAGTCTCTCAAAATCTTGAAAATGGCTAGACCGGTCTTCATGAATTTTTTATGTGCTTGGCTTAGATTCACAATTAGACAATGGGTGGCGCTTTTGTGTGTGGCAGAACGTCTGTCCGGGCCACTAATAATCAATAACAATAAAATGTGGCTTACCTTTACTCTGCATCATCATGTCTTATATTCGCTGATATGATTTCGCTATTTACAAAAGATAATCAATGTAAAAGTTTAATCTGTATGTTGAAACATTATTTATTTATTTATTTATTCATTTTTTTATATATCTACATTATAACAAAAAATTAAAGTAGCCAAACTGCAGATATTATTTATTTATTTGTGACCATGGGCCGTATAATTCCTTGAGTTAACCAGGGTGCTCTGAAATTAGAATTCTGACGTAACAATACCCAGAGCTTTGCAAATTGCATACCGTGCATCTTTATTCATGTAGTTGAGCTGAGATTAGATCTGTGTAAAGCTAGGAAGACCTTGACATTATTGCTGGAAAATTCCGTGATCTCGACTATTTCCTTGTGTTTATGAGCAGTGAACATTGAAGGGTTATAAGGAACTCGTTTCTTTGTTTTATTGGTGACGTTTCCACAATATAGAGATCTTTTACACAAACGAGGAAAGTGATTAATATGCGTATCAACAAACAGCCTCAACCTTTAAAACTTAAGGTTTTTTTAAAATTTTGAGGGGGCAATGCAGTTGGGCACTACCAGTACCTAGAGTGTACCTAAAGAAAAAGCATTAATAAGTATTTGCAGAATATTCACTTCGGTCTTTAATTATTCATATTCACTGAAGCTCGTTTTGATTTTTTTTTGTCGTAAAGAAACTCCTTGCCCTGGATTTTTAGAAAAATATGTAAGTATAGGAAAGAAACTTTGGAACGTACAAAATAATTAACAACTATCAATTAAATCCCTAAGTAAATTTTAAGTAAACGGGTTTCGTCGGCCTTTTAAAAATAATGATTACGTGCAATTAAAAGGTAGCGTACATTGTTTTAAAGTACTTATCACTATTTTAGTCATTACATTATTCGTCTGTGCACAGCAGTGTAAGAAGTTAAAAAAATACTAAGTGATGGTACCTACCTACCATCCGCTGGCGATGACATACAGTTTACCTCATTGTAATATTATCGTATTTATCAATGGTTGTAAATTTACTGGCTACTACCTATAGTGTGCTCCCGTTTCTCCTCGTTAAAACAGGTTTATTTTTGAGCGATTAAGTCAAAACGTTTAGACTATCCATATACCTACGCGACTGGTTACGTTTTCGCCACTAAGTATGTCAATTCGTTTCAATTCATCATCAAAGAACACTAATGGCGGCAGAGCTGCAAACATGACAACAATACATTTCTGTTATGTCGTCGTCTGCGCAACTCAAAGCCCATTTACGAAGATTACGCAAATGCAAAGAAAATTGCTTATATTTATTTGACACATTCCAGGGTCATTAAAATTATAGTTAATTGAATTTATTAAGTACCCCGGTGGTGACCTTGTGGTCGTCACGAAATAATACGACCTTAGTACTGTTAGCCGGTATTAAGCAACCCTTTCTAATTCGTATCCGGACAATGAATGTAGAATAAGTACCTAGACCTTTTTAACAGACAATCTGCATTTTATTCCATATTATAATTCTTATAAAATTGTTCAAATGCCTAAAATAATAGCACTGTTGCATAAATGTATACATGTAGAGATGTCTAAAAAAACGTAGCGTATGTTAATTGCCCGACTGCCTCAGGCGGAGGGTTATTGTAATTTTGTATCACCTTTATTGCTAAAACAACGATATCCAATTTATTTTACTAGAGAAAGTGAATTTTAAATGCAGTGACATTTAATTATGCATTCAAAGAGGTACGATCTTTTTTTTAAATAATGACAATGATAGAGGTAGATTCAATGAATTATCGAGTCATTACATTAGGTACATTCGGTAGCCTCAAAAGACGCAACAGAGTTGGTAATCAACACACAGAACAGTTCTTTTGGCAAATAATTTCATCAAAAGTTAGGGCTGGACTAAAAGGATTCCATAAAAAAACTGAGCACTCGTTCATCCACAGACCTGAATCTCACTCAACATGATTAATGACACAGACCTGAATGCGTTCATCAAACATTCAGTTTTGTTAAAAACGGCAGATAAATCGACTTACAATACAATTCATCGTATCTGAACTGAAGGTCTAAAGTATTTCGAGATGCCGAAAATAGCTTTAAAGCATCCATAGAACAATGATACTCGTATAAATTCCGTATTAATAAAATTTCATCACACTAAGTAATACCGTATATCGATGGACTCACATAGAGCGTCGTTTCGACACGCATCCGCTTGGCTGGATAAGCAATACTCGATTGAAGTGTTACTAATAGCTGTTTATTGAAAACTATTTAATGCAATATAGAATTACAGGTTCACTCTTCACTTCAATTATAATAAACTACCAAAAATGTCCCAAGCTATTGACATAGTAGTAACAGCACACAAAATCAATACTTAATAAATGAAGGACCTTAGCTTAGTTTTAGCTACGCATGATTAAAAAAATCGGTGCAATTTTATGAGTAACAAAGAATTTTATCTACTACTAGCTGATGCCCGCGACTTCGTCCGCGTAGAATTAGTTATTTCTTTGCGTTTCAAAAATATATAAAGAAGGATAATCGACACTATCTATCTATCAACACTAATATTATAAAGAGGAAAAATTTGTAGTTTTGTACCTATGTTAATAACGAATAAACTCAAAAACTACTGGACCGATTAAAAAAACTCTTTCACCATTAGAATGCTACATTATTCCTGAGTAACATAGGCTATATCTATGACGAAAAAGAATTAGGGATCCTTACTGAAATTACTTGACTGTACATGCCAGGATTGGAACCCGAGCCTCACGAATGAGAGGCGGGCTCTTTAGCCAGTGGGCTATCATTGCTATTTATTTATATTTTTGTTATGCAAAACACCCTATATACAACGCGTCCCAGAATAAGCGCAATTCCTCATACACCCCAATTAGTATACTAATATAAAAATATGGTTCGTACATTCGTACTTTAGTTTTGTCTAAAAAAATTTCTTATATTATAAAGAGCGATAACAGTACGGTTTCCACAGGTAGCCCTAACTAAATTCAGTTCTATGCTAATTTGTTTTTCTGAAAAAAATTTACACATACTAAAAATAATACTGATTACGTATTGTACTCGTATAGCCTAGGACACTCTCTGGATTATGATTTTTGAATTAGTTCTTGATACCAAAGGCTATGCATGTGCTCATTATAACAAACAAATTTCCTCAAGGAACCCATAGTGAATTCTCAAAAAAAGAAATGGACCTTGTATGGAGACTTTTGAAGAGTATTTGTGCTAAGTTTCAAGTTGATAGTAGGAAACAAGTATTTGTGCCAAGTTTCAAGTTAAGAGACGTAAAAAACAACACGTCTCCATACAAACTCCAACGCCCTGTTTCACCCCCTCAGGGGGGGGGGGGGGTTTAGAAAATCCAGAAATACATGTCTTGTTATTTGTTTTGAGGAGTATTTTTAAAAGTTTCGAATTGATACACCAAAAAATTAGGGTTTTCCATACATACATGAACGTGGGAGAGCCATGCTTCGACCGGAGTGATACCACGGCCTCACAGAAAACCAGCGTAAAGCAATGCATTGCGTTTTGTTGAGTGAGTGAGAAAACCGGAGGCCCCAATCTCCCCCTCCCCCTCCCCTCCCCTCCCCCTCCCCTCCCCTCCCCCTACTCCCACCTTGAGTTGCAGGTGTCCATGGGCGACGGACCTTACCATCAGGTGAATCGTCTGCCCGTTTGCCCCCTTTTATATCATAAAAAAAAACCTCCTTTTTTTTTATTTTTAAAAAAAAGTTAAATTAACCTCCTACTTTCACCCCGTTAAGGAACGATTTTCGGAAAATCCAAAAACACATATCTACTAATTTATTTCTAAAAGTATTTGTGCCAAGTTTCAAGTAGATACACGTCAAAAACAACACATCTCCATACAAAATCCCACCCCCTGTTTCGCCCCCTTATTGGGTGTTTTTACAAAACTCAAAAATACGTGTCTTGTTGTTTGTTTTGAGGAATATTTCTAGAAAGATTCGAATTGATACACCCAAAATTGAGGATTTCCCATACATACCAAGTTTAACCCCTACTTTCAGGCCGTTAGGGGTCGATATTCGGAAAATCCAAAAACACGTTTGTCATCATTTATTTCTAAAAGTATTTGTGCCAAGTTTCAAGTCGATACACGTCAAAAACAACACATCTCCATACAAAATCCCACCCCCTGTTTCGCCCCCTTTGGGGGTGTTTTTTACAAAACCCAGAAATACGTATCTTGTTGTTTGTTTTGAGGAGTATTTCTAGAAAGATTCGAATTGATACACCCAAGTATGAAGGTTTTCCATACATTCTAAACTCAACCCCTACTTTCACCCCGTTAGGGGACGACTTTCGGAAAATCCAAAAACACGTATCTACTCATTTATTTCTAAAAGTATTTGTGCCAAGTTTCAAGTTGATACACGTCAAAAACAACACGTCTGCATACAAAATCCCACCCCCTCTTTCGCCCCCTTAGGGGGTGTTTTTTACAAAACCCGGAAATACGTGTCTTGTTGTTTGTTTTGAGGAGTATTTCTAGAAAGATTCGAATTGATACACCTACAAAATTAAGGTTTCCCATACATTTCAAACTCAACCCCTCCTTTCACCCCGTTAGGGGACGATTTTCGGAAACTTCAAAAACATGTTTATCATTATTTATTTCTAAAAGTATTTGTGCCAAATTTCAAGTTGACACACGTCAAAAATAACACGTCTGCATACAAAATCCCACCCCTTGTTTCGCCCCCCTTGGGTGTGTTTTTTTACAAAATCCAGATATACGTGTCGTGTCGTTTGCTTTGAGGAGTATTTGTACAAAGTTTCGAATTGATACACCCAAAAATGAGGGTTTTCCATACATACCAAGTTCAACCCCTACTTTTACCTCGAAAAATCCAAAAACACGTGGCTACTCATTTATTTCTAAGAGTATTTGTGCCAAGTTTCAAGTTGAAGAACGTAAAAAACAACACGTCTCCATACAAACTCCATCCCCCTCTTTCACCCCTTTATGGGGTGTTTTTTGAAAAATTAAGAAATACATTTCTTGGTGTTTGTTTTATAGAGTATTTTTACAAAGTTTCGAATTGATACATCCAATAATGAAGGTTTTCCATACAAACGTTCCACCCCTTTTTCACCCCCTTAAGGGTTGAATTTCGAAAAATCCTTTCTTAGTGCTAGCTTACGTCTTCAAAATAATATATGTGAAAAAAATCAGCTTTCTAGGTGTAAGGGTTTAGGCTGGGCGTTGATGAGTCAGTCAGTCAGGACTTCTCTCTTTATATGTACGTATGTCTGAGATGATATGTGATGTAATTAAACTGATTAAATGAAGAAATGTATTTTATTGAAAATTATAGATTTTGTAGTATTTTGTGAAAAGACGTAGGAAAACAAGAGCGCATAAAAACGAGCGCGATCAAAGACAAATACAAAAAGTCTGTATGCAACATTCTCGCCCCTCCAAGCAAGTGAGGAAAACAATCATAGTTCTTAGTATTTAAATAATAAGCCATTAACAATGAAGCACTATGAAATACACTTAAAATAAAATAAACAAACCGAAACGTACTTTTTAAACTAGAATAGTAGCAGTAAAATAAGCTTATAGATAGGTCTGACTGAATTCACATTTGCATATTTACATTACATTACAAGGAAGTATGATAGCCGTGATTGTATGATATGTTGGAGTTATGTATGTGTCCTTTTGTTATATCACTAAACAAAAATGGGTTGAGCTTTCTTAGTGGACTAGACATGAAAGTATACAGGGAACTGTTGTTAGGTTTCGAAGTATGCACGGGCTGTGTCTTGGACTGAACTTTTGACTGTGTTGTGTTTGCTGACTGTAATGTATAAGCATGAGATTGTATGTTTGATTGCGATGACTGAGAGAATGATTTTATATTTTTTATTTCTTTAAATTCCTCGGGGAAATCTTTAAGTTGTAGAGTTTGAATGCTGAAGTTATGCGCATGTTTGAGTTCAGGAGCTGTAAGGTGCGACTGTATTTTAGCAGTGTTTTGTTGACAGAATCGATTTATTATATTGTCGTCTGTAGTTGAATGATTGACCAAATGTAAGCTAACTTCAGGTGGTATGTGTGTGTTTAAATTGTAAGATGTTTCCTTTAAATTACCAGTTACTACCCAACCAAATACAGTTTCGATGAGCTGAGGTAGATTTGGTCCTAAGCTGATTCGTTTTGAAAGAAGTAATGAGTAAAACAATTGAGCCCCTATGAGCATGTCAATGTCATTGGGTGTGTAAAATGTGGGATCTGCAAGAAGATTTTGTTGTTCAGTAGGTATATTCCAGTATGTTGTGTTTATGTATTTGTGTGGCAGTGGTATAGTGATCCTGTCCATTACGATTAAGTTAAGATTGGCATTGTAGTTAGACAATCGTGAAGCTATATTTGTATTTATGCATAGTTGCGTTTGCTTACCTGATTCACCAATCCCTTGGATTATATGGTTATTATAGAGAAACTTACTATGTAGAGAGCTAGCAAGCTTGTGAGTGACGATGTTCACTTCACTTCCCGAGTCAAGCAGAGCTCGAGCAGTGTGCCATTTTCCCGAAGTATCTTGTACCTTCAGAATGACTGTAGAAAGCAAAACTTGATGAGAGTTGGTGTTTGAAAGGCACACAGTTGATGGTATAGTATATATAGTTTGTTGTGTACTAGAACTTGGTTTGTTTACATTAGGTGTAGTGACATTATGAACATGTTGTTCTGGAATGATAGAATGTTTAGAGTCCAGTAGAGGTTGTGTGTGAGATTGAGTGTTAGTAGTTTTATTTGTATCGTTTTGCGTTTGTATTGTGTTCATGTGTGTTGAGGTTGCTGTAGCAATATTTACTTTTTTAGGAGCGTTTGAGAGATGTATGAGACTGTGATGTCTACCATGACAAGTAACACAAGTTTTCTTGGAGCACTTATGATCAGCTGAGTATTGCTGTAAACAATTATAGCATAAGGAATTGGATTTTATGTAGTCAATTCGTTTGTACACGGGCAGTTCTAAGAAGCTAGGACATTTAAACAAGTAGTGCTGACCTTGACACATTATGCAAGTAACGAAAGGTTCAGTGTAAGAGCTAGAAGTAGACACATGAGCGAATTTCGTGACAGGTTTCATTTGTTGAAATTTCTGTGGAGCTGATGATACTGGTGAAGAATATCCAGAAGGTTTATCATTAATAAGATCAAAGGCTGTCATTCTAAGATTCAGAAACTCTGACAGTTCTTGCATAGTAGGATAAGAAGTTTCCTTACGGTTTAATTCCCAGGCAGCTCGAAGTGAGTTGTCCAGCTTTTGAGTCAAAATGTAGACCAGAAGGACATCCCATTTGTTGACAGGTAAATCCAAAGCTATCAAAGAATCTAAACTTTGTTGTAGAGTCGTTAGAAAATCTTTTAAATTACTTCTATTGACTGTCGGATAATTCATGAACGTTTTTAGATGGTAATTGACAACGATAGTATGGTTTTCATACCTGCTTTTAAGAATATCTATTGCCTTACTGAAATTACTTTCCACGATCAGCAGGGAACCGATGAGGTTGGCAGCTTCGCCCCGCAGACAAGATTTCAGGTATTGTAGACGCTGTGAGTCTGGAACGTCTGATCCATCCATTGCACACTCGAACAGGTTTATAAATGCTGGCCATTCTCTAATTTCTCCACTGAACTGTGGTAGTTCTAATTTTGGTAAACGGATTTGAAATTTTTTTTTGTGTTCCAAAATGGTTTGATCATGAAATGTACTGTTGGCTCCATTTAATAGTTTTTCTATAGTAGCCTTTGCAGAGTAATATCGGTTTTCTAAGATAATTCTTTCTTTCTCATATTCTGCGTGGTTGCTGGGGTTCAACATTTCAATGTCCGATTGAACTATATCGAAATCTTGCATCTGTTGCGTTAATTCATTTTTTCTAATGCGGATCTCGTCGATGTCACAGTCTGTTTGCGTTGTAATGAAATTAATTATTCTTGTGATTTTACCTTTTATTACGCCTCTGCGAGAAATTAGCTTAGAGAGGTCGGGTAATGGCGGCGGAGATGTTGAATCGGTCATATTTTATTTATTTTTATTCCAGATGGTTTACTTACAGGCGTCGAAGGACCACAATTTATGTCTGAGATGATATGTGATGTAATTAAACTGATTAAATGAAGAAATGTATTTTATTGAAAATTATAGATTTTGTAGTATTTTGTGAAAAGACGTAGGAAAACAAGAGCGCATAAAAACGAGCGCGATCAAAGACAAATACAAAAAGTCTGTATGCAACATAGATGGATAAGATATTTGAGTTAAACACATAATTTTCGAATAATATATAAAAGTGTGTTTTGTGGAGGAAGTATGTAATAAATAATAATCTAGTAATCACATACTTCCTTGATAAAAAATACTCCATTTAGGTATATTACATAGCAATTATATTAAGTATTCCAAAGTTTAAATCGTGATTGCGGATATGAAAACTGTCTAAATCTATCATTCGCTCAGTAGGTACGAGTATCCTTTATTGCAATAATAATAAATAAACTAGAAACGCCGCTGTGACTTTTAGTTTGGATGTTTTTATTTGCAATTTACAATAGCTATTCTCCTACTAATACTACTATAAAGTACAGAAGAAGAAATTTGTAACCTCTAGGCAGTCCCTTTACCGATTTCTAAGACACCCTTGATCTCCGACATAAAATTGACAATTGCCAGGGCCTCGTCAGTCGGCTTGCTGCTTCGTTGCATGCTCACTGTCCGTTACACCTCGCTCAGTTGAGAAGGAAATGTTGATTTTTGGTTAATCATTTATCAATTAGACATTGAATTGGGTAAAGAAGAAATCTCGGAACATTTAGTTCAGATTTTATTGACTCTCAAAAGTTCTATTAATAAACGTTATGATCAGCTTGTTATATCAAGGAGGGTATGTACACGGAAATCTGTAAGTAGGTACATTTTACAAATGTTTTAGTTAAAGTAGGTAGAATCCACAATCTGGCATTTTGAAATAGATTCCTATTTCCTATCCAATCACATCATCCTACTACTACTACCACATCTCTTAAAGTCATATTTCTCTTGCCGCAGGTCAAAAATGCCGTCACTCCTCGAAGCCCTAGAGAGGAAATATGGCGCAAAGGGCGAAGTCAACCCTCCAATAGATGACATGCCCGTTGCCATATTTGTCCCCAAGAGATCTCCTAGGCTCAGCGTGCCCACGCTTCTCGTCCTCAACGACTGTGACATTGATTGCGCAGGAGATGCTTGCGCATTGGCTGATAAATGCGCAGACGTCGTCGAGCTAGACCTCGCTAATAATAAACTGACTGATTGGGAAGAGGTAAGAATAACAGAATGATTGAGCTGTGTATTAATCCAATTGGTTTTATAAGTATATTTAATTAAAGAAGTTGCTCATTCGGATTAACCTAATTCGCATTTACAAAGAGCGGACAGAATACGATATGCCACATAATGAATCAATCAATAACGTGAGATAGATCGCAACCATCATTATACTAGTCGACTGTAACCAGTTTTTCGCAACTAGACACGGAATTAATTCCCACGATTATGACACATGGCAATTATCGGCGTCGCTCGTTGCTTCCGCGATTGGAATCAGGCTAAGCTCGGTAGGTTGTTTAATCTATATTTCATGTTTTTGTTCAGGTCTTCGCAGTATTGGAGCAGACGCCAAGAGTACGCTTCCTAAATCTTAGCTTCAACCGGCTTTCCGCACAAATTCAGGCAGCTCAAGCATTACGGCCTCGTCTCGACAGCCTCAGCCATCTAGTCTTGAATTCCACCTACATCGGATGGCCCAGAGTCCACGCCCTGCTGAAAGCTCTACCAGCTCTTGAAGAGTTGCATTTGAGCCTCAACGAGTATTCCTACGTGGATTTCACTGGAAAGGACGTTGATGAAAAGGACCGGTGTGAAGAGTGCTCCCGATTGAACATAGAAACAACTGAACCGGTGCATGAGAAGCTAAAAAGGCTGCACTTTTCCGGGAACCCCATTAGCAGCTGGCGAGAGATATCCAAGTTGGGATACGCCTTCCCTAATTTGGAAACCCTGTTGGTTAACGACTGTCCTGTTTTGACGTTAGAGCCTGATCCATGCGAGAAATGTGGGGACAATAACGGGAATAAGAAAAGCCATGACGCTTTCCCGTAAGTATATCTTCGACATCAACTGACTCTACCAATTCATCTTAAGCGAAACACAGTTTGAGATAATAAAAATACTCAAGCTTAAGACACTGCTTTTAAATCTAAAATCAACACTTAAAAACATACAATCTTAAACACGATACAAATTCAATTCAAATAGTTAAATAAATACATAAATTAATCATCTCTCGCCTAGATGATACATCAAAACATTTGAATGCCCAATTATCTTTATGAGTCTACTGCCATTGACCCAGTGAACCTCCAAATTTGAGCCATTGTGTTACAATTGCATAACAACTAGTAGCTCTAGTATTTATAAACCAGTATTGGTACGACATGATCGTGATGACGTGAAGGTGTGAATTTAATGTATGTCGATGACGTTGCAGCCGTCTTCGGTTCTTGAACCTCAACAACACTGGTCTTGCCACGTGGGACGAGGTAGATAGACTGGCGCAGTTTCCAGCATTGAAGAACTTGCGGGTTCAGGTGAGTTACTTCTTCTCTTAATTTCACCTGTTAGTATGGACGGATGGTTTAAATCTTGCAAGTCAAAAAACCACTTCATATTCCTCTGAAGAATACAGACTTAAAATTTTACAGACTCTTGATCACCTATTTATTAATTCTTAGTTACTGGCCATGTAACCCTAACAACTTTGTTGACTGTACAACCAAAGCTATCTGAATTGGTATCTGTAAGATATTTTAAGATACGTATCATTTTTATCTTGCATACCTACATAATTATACTTCAAAGATTGTGTAGATAGCTAATGATCCGGCAAAATGTAAGACAATGTAGGAAACAAACTCCCAGAGAAAAATTAAAGGTGTTTACTTGATTACTAGCTTGATTACTTCTAATTCAGTTTTTATCATTCCAATGACTTATAATATGATCTATCACGTACTTTGGTCGACCTTCTAATACTGATTCTGCAATACCATTTTGTCTTTGTTCCTCATAGAGCCAGTTAGCTCTATACTATAGTTCTTTGTCCTTTGTTTTATATTGAATGATCCAATGAAACCCATGTGTAAGGAAAATCTTCTCAGAAACGTAAATTTAATTGTAAGAGCTAGTTACTAGGCCAGAAATGATGGCATGTTTCTAAATCTATCAACCTGTGCCAACTCAATTACCGGCGCCAATTTGCGGACTTAACAACCGTATTGCCTATTACATCATCATTAACCGACCTATTTCAATAGTCCTCACTACTGTGTACTTTGCTTAAGTACTATTATACGTAGATATAAGTAGGTCCACTTGTTGAATTGCTAATTCATACTCGTCCATAGAGAGATAAATTTTAGTACTTAATCAATTATTAAGGGATCTTAGAGTTCAGGTGGCAACTAACCTTATGCTTGTTAAAATCTATCTGTAATTTAAATATTATGAACTTCTCTAGGTCCCAAATCGATACGTTGGGACTTATAAGCTTTATTTTCGGCAAGGTCGAACCAAATGTTGATGTTGTCGACGTTGCGACAAAAATCCGCTAGAGAATTCCAAATAGGTAACTCACTAGTTTTATTGTTTACCAAAAACACTGAATCGCACAAGTGAGTAGCACATTTACGCAAAGTGCCTCCTATTTTACCCGGGTAATATCCCGAGGGAGCTGTGCTTGTATAATGCAGGTGAAGGTTATCCCGATTTAGAGGCGCCCTACTTGACGCCTTGCGTTTGCGCAATGCCGAACGCTCGATCCAGCCGCGTTTCGTCATAATCGCAATCGAAACAGGAACAACACTTTATTACATCGTAAACCTTGGCTACGCTTTAAAGTTAATGCGTATGTGTTGGTTTTGCGTGAATCAAAAGGATATTCAATGCCGTGATTAGATATCTTTATTTTCGGTTTGCGGATTGCGAAAGATGTCAAGCAAATGAAACATTTCAAATTTTCTTATCTTATTGTCTATAGATATCTATGTTATATATGACTCATTAAGTGTCCAAAAATGTAGTAGGTAGGCTAATAATTTGCTCTAAATCAATAAGCTTTCTTCTCTAAGTTAATCAACAAATCTTGAATTATAAAATCAATATTGTCAACTTGTCAACATTATTTCCCATTCAAACATTTATTTTAGTCAGGTCCAAGGTTAAATTACAGAACTGCGTAAATACATATTAAAGAAGTATATTTCAAACGATTTGTTTTTGTACTAAGTATATCCTGCCTGCCTCGAGCTAGATAGGCGCACATTTTTTAAAAGATTGTAAGCCGTATTCCTTAATGTTTTAAAGTTTTTTTCCCATGCCGTACATCTGCAATTCGTAGTCGTAGCGCAACGAGGAATGTGAAAGTGTCTATCAGTATGTTTAGAGCAGTTTACGTTTTATTTACAAACAGATTCTACTTTGTATGATGTCACATCGATCTATTACGTTATTAAATGGCGCGCGATGAACAATATAAATGTAAGTATATTTTATTCTATATTAATACATATCTTAATATGAAGTTAAGATACTATATCTATGTCCAACAATATTTTGTTTTGTAATATATAAGCATGCTTAACACAGGAGTTTATAGCCTATAACAAATATGGTGAAAGACTCAATGAAAGAAAAACCATTTCAAAAAGTTGAGAAAAACAAACCGTACAGTCTATAAATCGACAGACAATGGCAATATAATGAAAATAACATTGTACTTTACCCTTCAATGTTGACTCTAAAAATATAATAAACAATGAAATCATCGAACAAATTATAGCATAAATAATAAAAAATCAATCGGATTACTTTCGACACATTGTCCCAAAGACACAAAGGATTATATTGAATGCATTGGAGCGAAAAAATCGAACCGTTGCATTGCATGATTCATAAATAATAAAATTTTGTACAGCTCTGGGTTCATTCACGTTAAGCTCAATTACTTGATGACCTTCTTTTGACCTTTTTGGTTCAACATTGTCAATATTTTACATTGCATTATTAAGTTACCTACAGTTATTTATGAACGATGACCGCTCGATTGAATATTGCTGCACTTGACTATTGTCATTAATCATGTCGAGTCTTTGAGTATTAAACCAACCGGAGACGCCACTGACAGGCGTTCCCCTCTGCCAAAAAAAAAGTGTCGGTCAACGATCATACCTGTTATATACAACTAGTTTTTTTTGAGTTCACGGAGTGCTTGAATTGGTGAATGTATTTGTGTGCATCTAGTTCAAGCTGGTGTTTAATTGTTTTGTCAAAAAATGCGTTTGTTTTAACATTATTTGTGTGCGTTTCCTCGTCCCCCCCGCAGAAATTGGCAGACTTTTTTGCAAAGAAACTAGTGCGCGTGACGTCTCCTGTTGGTTTAATACTCAAAGTGTCGAGTGGATGATATTATTCTATTGAACCTCGGCAACTACATAGACAAATTGTTTTGCAATACCTCATTGCCCCAGCCAGGAAAGAAATTAACAAATTCACAATCTACAAATTTTGAAATAAGTAACCGTTGTTTAAAATCATTTCTCAATTTTTAACTCATAATTGTTTCGGTTGGAATGTCCAACTAAATGTCGGTTATGAGGGTACTAACGAGGTTCTTATCTAACAGAATCAGGGTAAATTGTTCGACCTCAAATTGTTTTATTTAATTACGAGAATTATATATTGACCATCCAAGTTGATGGAATGGACGGTAAACTGGTTTAAGAATGTATTTTTGCATAAGGTGATAGCTCAGGTAGGAACAAGGTGCGAATGACTCATGAAATATAGTTGGTGGTAAACACCGCCGAGTTTCCTGTAGGTACACTAGTTTTAGGAAGGTCAGGAAAAGAAAACGTTGAGTACGATTGATTGATAGAATGAGGAATACTGTAATCCGAGAGCGTTGTCGTTTGAAAGAAGATGTATGTAGTGACTAAGATTGAGAAAGGAATGATCAGGTATCTTCGACATATCGAGCGGATGGAAGAAAGGCGTCTTACGAGACAAATATATGTAGAGATTGTGAGTGGTCCAGTCGGCAGAGCATATACCTAGGCATATTTACATCGATCAGATCGGCGATGTATTGAAGAAAAGCCAGAAAAAGAGTACCTGAAACCGCGAATAGCATGTATGAACCGATTGATCATCAGGAGAGACGTATCTATAAACATCCAAATCTTATCTCTATACTTCATCAAATCCATTATATAGGTCCGTTCTAAGACCCTTCAAGTAAAACATGTTCTCATCTCTGTATTTATAATTTACCTATAGCCATGTTGTCTATAACAAATGCTTGTTGCTGCTCCCAATGCAATAGAGTCCTGTTGATTTCATTTATATAAAAGTGCAAGAAACGGTCAAATATAAGAAGTTATAGATACAGTCAAAATTTTGTGATATCTTTCAGTTCTGCGATTTTATTTGAGATTTACACAATTATTTACTGCGTCTGTTTCTCTGCAATGTTAAAACGCCCTTCGCTCTCTAACATTTACAAAGTGCAGTGTACCCATTCGAAATAACCGTCGACCTTGTGGCTTATTGCTACCCACAAATTGCGCTTCAATTTGGGAAATTACCTGTCTGCTACAATACCACCCGGTCGGTAAGCTTACACGTGAACATGATTCACTTACGACGATCAACAGTAGACCTGATCAAACCCACGCTTTTTGCGCATCATCTCGAATATATTTTGTACCTTTGTTAAGCACACGACTCAAGAGTACCTACATCATATATTGTAGATTTATAACGAGTCTAAGGCCTGTGTAAATACACACCAGTTCTAAAACCATATAACAGGTGAAACGCGGGTAGTTCCAGACACGGAATAACTAACTCTTTTCAATGATAGGGCAGCTTGAGTGTAGGTATTTTTTACTTTTTAAGTTTTAGTATGTTCTTACTTATATAAGGAAAATAACAAAAGAGCACCTTCGAAAACAGTTAAAGTCACCCTTGAGCAATATCAATGTAATGTTTGGTGTTTAGTTTACATACATACGCCTTTAGTCAGACATCTTTTACGACATATATGAACAGCGGTACAAATATGATGTGAAACTACAGACAACCTGACTGGGATTGCCCTGACTCTAGACCGATACATTTGCAGTATTCAAGCACGACATTATCCTAATTTGATTAGACTATTGACTGTTGACATGATATAATGTACAATGCAGCTTAAACGTTACTTGTCTTGTGACAAAATGACACGCAACAAAGCACTAATTCCTGCAGCTGATTGACGAGTAAAGTATAAAACGTGATTTCACTGGATTCCTGCGGTAACTTGCAAGGCATCAATGTAACAGATGCTTTTATTTGTTTCCATAGCGATAATTTATTTGCAATGAAGTCACCACAGTCTTCAAGTATACATTGAGCATTCTAAACACGTGGCAGAAAATAACAATGATAATTACAAGTGTATTTTCTTGTCAGACATGACGTCTCCACTTATTTTGCCCTCGCCATGTTATCTGCTTGTTTACAACAGCAAACGATTTAAGCGTATTTAATTAAATTATTTCTACTCGATTTGTCTCTTAATATTATAAATTCCTACATCAAGAAGAATAGTTCTGTGTGTTTATATTGTATAGGTAGGCAATTTTTGTCTTATCGTTTACAAATTGTTTTTCTAATTTTCGCCGAGCAACAATCTGACCTAATTTGTTTTCCACATTAAAGATTACCGCAACCAAAGTTACATCGGACAGATATAAAATTCATAAAAAAAACTAACGCTATACCTACTAATTAGTACAAAACTGTAATTCAAACTTTATAAGTACATAAATAATAATATATAATAATGTACTTACAAAGCAATCAGGCAAAGGCATCAACAACGCAACTAGCTATAATAGATTAGATTAGAGTATTAGGGTTCAACTTTTTCCAAGCCTAAAAACTTGTCGGAAATACCTATCTAGGTCTGGGGCAGACAGCGGATCTCCTCTATGAGGTAGGTAGCAATTGGGAAGATCTGTAGCAGTATAATCACAAATGCCTTTATCTCTGACGGGAAAATTCGGGAGATATCAAATTTTCACCAATATATTTTCTGACCCCTATTCATGATATCAGGATATTAAATGATATCCGATGCCATTTAATATCCTGATATCATGAATAGGGGTCTGCCAGTTGACTCTCCACCATCGCTGTGTAACATTAAATTAATGACCAAACCAAAGGATGTTGTTGTGCGATTTTTTGGTTGATAGTCTATTTAGAATCAAATACTGCAATGTCCTTTTCTTTTTTTAAGGACATTGTGGTATTGTGGTATTCTAGTAGTCAAGAAAGTAAACTACTTTATCTCTTGCTAGTCACAACAGACATTAATTAGGGGTTCAAACTGGGCTTGTCCGTTCTTAGTTTCAATATGTAGCCAAGCCGGATAGCTCGTGCAGTCGTACGTCACCGAGTCGTGACCTATGAATGTGTTCTAACCGTACGACGGGTTGTAGGTCAACATAAGCCAGTCCACTAAAGGTCTATGCAGCTCTGCCCTCGATACATAGAAACTGTCTTTTAATGATATAAAGGTTTCTTTCACCGGTGTGCCTTTTAAAAACGGTGCTTCCTCTAAGCTGAATAGACATTCCACGTACCTATAGACTTTTTGTTAGTTCTACGGTTCTGGTATCTATAGATTAATTCGGTCTCTATATATATATTGGATTGTATCTAATAAAATACCCAAAGAAATTTTAAATTTGGAAACATGTTCAAAACTTATGTTAAACCTACCATGCAAAATTGTGAATTTCAAACTAGATTATGTAGAGGACAATTTATGCTTGGCGCAGATTTCCTTCTACAACGAAAAATCACCAAATTATGTAACCCAATTTACTATAAAGTATGAATTGATTAAAAAAATAATGTGTAGAGTGCCTAGTCCCGCTTCTTCTCCACTACTTAGATATATGCTTTCAATTTGATTGATCACAGAAGAATACTTTTTCTGGCAGTCCTATTTTACACGAGATATGTGTATGCGGATCCTTACACGTGAAAGGTGCTGATGAGAGCCCATTACATACTTAAACCGCCGGGTTCTTAGATATTACGCGTACCTAAAACTAGTACCTACTAGAGCTTACTGGTTCAGTTCCAACTGTCGATACAGTGCTAAATTTAGTCACTTAGGCACATAAGTTTCTCGTCAAACTCAAAGTAGGTAGATAGTGTACCTAAGTCTAATAGAGCCAATTGTAAATATTTGCCTTAGTCAATCGATACGCGACCTATTACAGAGAATATTGGACAAGGAAACCTTCTGTTGGTGGAAACTTCTAATGCAGGTAGATTATCTTTTTTTTTTAAGTCGTTTATTTATTTATTGAGAGTTTTGTTAGATACAAACATGTCACCCTCATCGTGACACTCTTAACTTAATTAACTACCTAACTATTTACAATATTTTTTCCTATCTTTAATTCCTAGCTTTACTAAGTTAAACAATAGTCTCGCGTTTTGGGAATCAGGTGCAGATATAGATTATCTTATCGTCTATGGAAACGAAACACTTCCTCAAGATGGTTTACTTTAGAGCATTTTTCTAATTTTGTTTTTAATTTTGTTTTTTTCAATTTTTTTCTTTTTTGATTAATTTTATATTTTATTTCTAATTCTGTGACGGCGAAGACTATCTATATTTTTTTATGTAATAAAATACTTTAGTACTTGTAAATGTTTATGCCTCAATTATATTACGCTTCTTTATTATATAGGTACCTACTTACGTATATACCTACCTAGTCCTTTGTTCGCGCCACAAGGTCTAAACAAGTCTGATCGCAAGAGGCATATGTAACCGTTCACGGCTATACTATGAGTAATTCCGTTTATTTATCCGGAGCTAACTATGACGGTTTGTCACCTGTGTTTGTTAAACACCGATTTTGTAAACATAACATGTCAAAATTCCGTAGGATTTTGCGTGTTACTTTTAAAACGCATACCTATTTATTAAGTATATTAATGCCGGTATTTGTTTATTCCCCTGGAAAAATAAGAAATAACATTTTTATATGAAGAAACTTCTGTGCATCTACCTATCTAATTTTACCTTAGGAAAATCAATTGAGTGAGAGTAATGTCTTTAAAACTTTTCCTTTAAACTAAATTTCGCTACTTAATATGTCTATGCTCGCAGTATACCTGTGGCAACCGCAAGTAAGGAGACCATATTATGCCCAGCAACTCGGACATAGAGAATGGTCTATGTTATCCGTGGGCAGGGCATTCAAAATTGTCATCTAGAGCTTTTCGCACGTTAGATATTCTTTGACTATTATAATTATTTGTGGATGCTATAAATAAACATATACTGTACATATCCCAAGCCGAGGTTTTAATCTACTGCTCAGCATCCCAAATACCTATGTTTTTCAAATATTTTGGATGGTAATAAACAAAAAGATAATCGTATAACAGTATAATCTATATTATCCTTAAGTTAAAATATCACAGTAAATTCTGGATTGAATTTAGTGTAAACCGAATACAATTACTTAATTAATTATTTCAAATCACATTTGAAGTGAGTTAATGTAATTTTTAATACCACATCATAGAATGATTGTTACGCACAAAAATGTGTTTAATACTGTCACTCAAAACAATATCTGTACTTAATGATCCAAATCGGTGCCATCACTGCGTGGAACTACAACTGCAGCTGTCTAATAAAATTTACCCCTGCGCAAATGCATATAAAACGTGCCGGAACGGGAAATTCTCGTGTGAAGTTTTTTTTTTACCAATCGGGAATATACGCATTAAAATCTACTTCCTTAGATGCCGACATTGATACTTTTAATGTCCTAGTTGCTACGAACAAATTAGATGAATTGCTTTGAGAAATAGATGGTTCGGCTTTTTTGCTCGACTTGGCGGGGAAACTGCCATGCCCCCAGATAGAACCATGTCACACTGACTTTCAAAACAAAGACGGAACGAGTCGAAAATCGACTAGAGATTTCATAGCTCATGTTATGGAACCACTCGTAGGTATTTAGTATTAATACTTTTGTTACCAGTCTGCATCCGTAGAAGAGTAATGTTTGACGTAGGTATATTATGTAGTATGTGAGAATATTTCGTTGTGACCTCCTGTAGCCTAAACGTTTTGATAAATTTTAAGGTACTTATCGATAAATTTGTCGTCATCTCCAGGGTGGCATGGTCTGTTCTTTTTTTTTTACTATTTTAGCAGACTGTATTAGAAGGAGAGTTATGTTTTAAATCTTAGCAGTGCCTTTTACACGCAGTCGGATTTTCTGGTGTTTTAAAAATCATGTAAAGAGTTGGACCTTTGGATCAGCGATTATCTCTAAAATAATCTGACTGATTTCGATTATTCTTTCATCAAAATCAGCAGTAGGACCCAACCTATCTGTCTTGTCAAATGGAAGAAATAAATAAACTAATTAGGCTAGTTAGATTCTTTGTTCACTACAAGGATTTCGATTAGTAACAAAACACGCGGTATGAATGTCGAGTTCGACCACTCTGGCGCATTTCCGCCTTCCAGTTAAAGTCAAAACGGGTGCGCAAGGTGGGCTGAACTCGACAGTAGGTACCGTTGCCAGGGGCAGAGGCGCGAACAAAGGGTTTGAAACTCGCTCGTGCTAACTGGCCTGCACATTTGCTAAGTAGTTTTGTTGAATTTAGTATAAGTACCTACTTAGTTCTCAATCGTTACTATACAGGAATACTTACCGACGATACTGGCTTTAAGTCACTAGTTAGTAAATATATATTCCACAATAAACAACTTATCTGAGAGTCAGCTGGTAATATGGGTAGAATACCTAGGCAGCGTCTCAAAATCTAGGTACAGACTATAGTTACAGTATAGCAACATTCAGAGAAATTAATATAATAAAACTTTAATACAATTGACAAGTACAGTCAAGAGCAAAGATATAAAAGTAAGGATGAGTTATATTCATACTGCTTGCGTTTGAAAATTGATCCCCTACGAGTGTGCTACAACATGTACATACTTACTTCTTAGCGTATTTATAGATACAACAATGACTAGGAAAGATGATACGGAACGAATAATAAAGAAAAAGAGAGCTATCTGTTAAGAGTTGCGCTTAAAATACGACTTGAAATACACTGCGACTAAATAAAATGTGGTTAATTAACTACATTTGTCGGCCTCATTTTCCGTGCTCTAGTAACATATCTACGTCTTTCTATATATAATATCTTTGGTCAAGAGCAAGTCAAGCTCGACACTACCAGTTTAAGCTGAGCTCTGATTTGTACTACGCGCCATAGAATTTGCCAAACTGTTGAAGTAAGTAGGTAGGTACCTACCTACTTACCTATATTACTTACTCGTACTACACATTATATCTACTTAATAATAAAATTCTAAGACTGAATGACTGACAGACAAGACAACGCACACCCTAAACTGATGGTTCTAGTCTAGAAGCATGAAATTTTGCACAGGAGTTAATCGCAAAGATTATTGAATACTTATACCACATAGGTAACATACCATTACCCCAAGGGCTTTGTGGTGGTACATTTATATCAATGTTTTTTTAAACTTGTCAGGCAAGGCCAGCTTTTAGACAGCTACATAAATGAGAAAGGCCATGAAGTTAGCATAAGTATACGATACTTGTGATTCCGAAGAAGGCAAAGTATTCTAGACTACTTTTTGTCTCGTTTGAATCAAGCACAATATTATCCCATCACACAGTTTAAACAGAAAAACTTTCCAAAAACATCGATGACAATACACCGGAATTTTGTTTACGGCCACAAAAAATCAATAATCATTTGTGTTAAGTTTAGCAGACACCAATCATCGCGAAATAATCGAAGGCCCAAAATGGAAACTGGATCCTCGGAACCTTGACGCGAACAAAAAACCATTTAATTTATTAATATCAAGTAGGTTTTGTTTAAAGATCAGCTTTGGTATAATCGTGACTGTCCTTTCAATAATCGTGCTACCTATGATGGTTTTTGTATGCGCTTGTATTTAATCCCCGGGAATAAAAACGTATACGTACGTAGGTATAGTACCTACAAAATGGTAACTACTTAGTAAGCTGTAGGTAGGTACTTGGTATTCATTTAGAAACATGTAGGAATGTAATGTAAGTGATTCTTCATTTATAAGGATAATTAGCTTAGCTGTGGACTCTACAGCCTCTACAGCTCGTTGACAATAGCGATGAAATTGAGAGTTACAGATATTTTATTGTAATTCTTAGTAAGTAGGTACTGTAGCTATAGATAAATTCATCTGGACGTGACAGGTGCTAAACCCATAGCCGGACATGGTTGCTGTTACACGTAACTGTACCCTTACGTTGTTTTTCTTCACCGTCGAACTTGTCATATTTTTTTAACAACTCATTGATACATGCCCTCACTAGGCTTCGAACTCGACCCTCATGAGAGTCGGACTCACCAACCACAGTCCTACTGGCACTGCTCTGGATATAGATATACATTTCGGACAAGGTATACCTACCAAAATCTAACATTTTCCTTAAGTTTGCGGTAGGTACATAAGTCATTTCTTTCCAGAATTTGATCAATTTCGATCCTTATTATCGACGCTATCGATTTTTTTTTCAAAATCAATGTACTTAATCGATTCCTGGCTAAGAATATTTTTTTTAAAATCCAAAGATTCTTTAGTTTTCATCAAAATCGGACCCGAGGCTCCTCTGAGTACTTTTTTGCACACACTATGCATAGTTTGTTTTAGCCATCCACGCTCACTTGAAAAATTCACCCTGTATATTTAAATTAAAACCTTAATTTTCCAGGGTTGGCCGCTGTGGGAGCGCGTCGAGTCTACGGAGCACGAGCGTCGTCTGCTTCTGGTGGCGCGGCTTCCCCACATCAGAACCCTGAACGGGGGAGGGGCCGTACCCATTGAGGAGAGAGACGCGGCAGAAAGAGCCTTCATCAGATACTACATGGAGAAGCCCGAAGCCGACCGGCCGGATAGGTGAGTACCTAGCACGTTGGCTGGTCCAGGTATAAAGGTAGGTAAATATTAAAATTGTCATGTCATTGTCAGGGCTGTCAATAATGTAGCTAGTTCTATTCAAAATGGTAATAATATAAACTCACTCTTTATTCTGAGCTTGGCAGTGGTATGGTACCTATTTCATTCCCGGAAATACCTACTTTTGGACTAATGTGAGATTTAAAACATTAATACTAAGCAAGTTTTAAGACAGTTTATGTGTAGGTAATCCATGACCCTGTTTTATCTGAGCCTTTAAATTTTTATACATAGATATGTTATTTCAATGGAAATGAAGTTGAAATGTAATGTCATATTATTACAATCTAATCGATGTCAAATGACAAAGGCCGTATTAATAAGGACCAACGTGGGCGGGAATTTCTGCTAGTATCGAACTGACCTGAATGACTAAATCCTTATGCTAATGACATTTCGCACTGTCGGTCGGGATTGTAGGTGGGAACGTTATTTTGTTGTGACACTAACAAACTGATGTTAACGGACCTACCTAGGTACTAGTAGGTAGGTAGGTAATTAGGGTGGAGTGATAATGTATGAAAAAAAAAAAAACTTTTTTTTTTTTATTGGAATAGCAATACAAAGTTGCCTTTTAATGAGTAAATTCAGCATACAAAAGATTGTTTACTTGTCTTGATGTTATGAGGTGCCCCAACCCAATTGAAAATTAGAAAAATACTAAATTTTTAAAAACATTGATCTAATTTTGAATGATAGTATTTTTATAGATTTCATGTCCCTCATAAAAAAAACTACATTGTGATACGTTAATTAAGAGCCTGGTTAGGAGTACTAATATTTTTAATCAAGAAAAATAAAAAAATATATATTATCAAGGAATGAACAAAACCAGAAATTAGTAGATTATTTGGTATTAAATTGTTTTTTTGTTTCAAAATTAGGCATTTGCTGCCGTGATAATAGTCTTGCCCTTATGAAACCGTCTCGTTTTTTTTCTCCACAAACTGCACTTGAAGCTTCGGTCACTAATTTGATACAGCGCTCTACAGCTTGGGTATGGCACGGAAAATCTTTAATATTCTGACATGTAGTCAAACCGTTTTCGACAATCTCTTTCAAGGCTTCATCAGATAAATTGGAAGTCAGAGGTGGCTCAGTTATCTTACATTCTTGCCACGTAATTAAGTCGGTGTAATCTTGAGCATCGAAATTTAAAGCAGGCACTCTAAACGTTCGAAGCCCTAGAGTATTCCCTGCTCTTGCTTTTAAAATTCGCTGATATGCTAGTTTACGTACGATTTCTCTGTCGTCTCCAAGCATAGCAATAAGAATATTTTCTGGATGACCAAAATATCCATTTCTTTGGATTACCTTATCAAGGATTTTCTTCAAAGGCGCATTCAAATATCGAGTTAGGGTAATTGTTTGCCACAGGTGCTTAGCTCCGTTTATACATGAAGGATAACATTTTATGGTGAACCACATTGGACCATAAACTCTCATAACGAAAGTGGCTAATATCACTAAATTTTCTTCGGGGTCTGTTTTAGTAGCATATAATCTTAAGATTCTATTTGCTGTAGTAAGCCATCTAGAATGGTTAAGTGGTCCAGGTGTAATATTAGCTAGATCAGGAGAAAAAATGCCAGTACTGATAGCTGTCATCACATCGTAAAGATATTTTTGGTCGGTGCTCAAGTCATTTCTAGTGACTTCAGGTAATATGCAGGGAATGGTGGTAAATTGAACAAGTGGCATTGATTCACATTTTTGTAATTCAGATCCAATAGGGCCTGAAAAGCATTTAGGCCCTGTAGTTTTTCCATCCAGATGCAATAAAAGATGTCGCAATGGTAACTCATTCGAATGTAACTGGCAGACAAACCATTGTAATGGTTTGTTAAGTTCTACTTCCATAAAACGAATAACACCTCCTTTGAAACCTGTATTCACGACTGTACCATCGCAACCAATAACAACTATTTCATCCAATTCCACCGATTTTGTTCTCAAATGATTTATTATGGTACTTTCAATACCTTTAGCAGTTCCCAACTCACACGTAACATGCCCGAAATAATCACTTCCTGGCTCTGATACAATCACATAATGGTCTTCTGTTACTCTTTTTCTATAAAATTTGCCTTCCTTCTGAATACTAACCAAAGTCTTATCTTTTCTGCCATCAAAATAAATTCCGCGTATATTTTTATTGCGATCTGCATCGTGTAATGCTGATCTGACTTTCGTTCTTTCTCGGCGCAACTTTGAACGATCAATGACAGCACTTGGATCCTTTGATGTAATAATACCAACATCTTTTAACACAGAAGAAGCTATAATAGCAGCTGCTCTGTCAGAGACTCCAGTACGATCGCAGGCGAGAGCTAATGATGGTAAATTTAATCTCTTTTTCTTAAGTGGCGGAGCAGCTACTTGTTTTGGCGATTGATAAGGACTAGAAGCTACGCTGTTATTGCTTGAGCTGGTGCTTTCGGTTGTTAAGTCATCAGGCAAAGAACGAGAACAAGACGGTTGGTTAGGATCCATTATCTCTTTTTAACGCAGTAATTCTTTTTCTTGTCTTTTTAATTTTTTCATATTTTTTACAGTCACAACCAAATCTACACCGCCTATCATCATTTTTCTTGTAGTTCTTTGATCAAGTAAAAAACATACTTCTTCATTGGGAACACGACTGTCTTTTGAGCAATTACACTCTGAGATTACTTTGCATTTGCAACTGCAAATATCAAATAACCGTTGGGACTCAGTAACAAATTCATTTATTTTCTCTTGATATTTCTTGTTCGTTTGACGGCTTTGATAAGGTTTTAGTAAGCTTCTATATTTGTCATGGTAAGATCGAATAAGTTGTAGTACTCTCTTAAAGCTGACAGTAGGAAGCGTCGCTTTTCGCCAGATATCTAAAATTTCCGTAGCCAATCTTTGGGATATATCATGAACTGTCGGCTCTTTTGTTGTTTTGTCAGGCTTTAATTCATATTTAATATATAAGTAATTTTTCATAACAGCATTATAAGTTGGTAATTGAGACACTGGTAACTTCTCCGGTAAACCAAACACAGGACAACATGTCTCTTTTCGTGTTTTGACTCGCGACATTTGACTGTAATAAAGAGAAATAATAGGTATAAATTATATCGAAAATAGTGTGTCATCGACAATCTGTGAACAGGAAATTAAAAATATTACTTACATACAGTCTTATTTTCTTGACAGCAGTGGTTAAAATCAATGTTTCTCACAAGTAAAATAACTATAATACACGCGCACAATGGCGTTCGAACAACGTTTGACAAGTGCAGTGAAATCATCTCTCCCGCCTCAACACCCCCGCCCCCACCCCACCTATCCACGCACTATTCAAGGTTAAACAGTTGCCAACGAAACGGAACACACAGAATATGATTTAGCGTTAATTTGACAATATTAGACGTTGGTGTTTTTTGACAAAATTTTGCGAATTTCTCTAAAGTTCATGATGTTGGGGGCACCTCTAAATCTATCATGTGCCAAATAAAATTTTGTATGTGTATTTTTGAACAATAACAGCAACTTTTTACAGGTATTCCGAAACGAATATGAAAAAAAAATTTTTTCACTCCACCCTAGTAGGTATGTCAATTTCTAATAAACAATTTTTGCTTAACTTAGTTCGTAACTGCATTGCGGATGAATGACAACAAATATACAAGGGTGTGATGTATGGATTGATCGCTAGACTGCCTAGGCGTACTTCATCGACCAGATTAGCTTAGCCATGTATTGATGAAGATCTCATTAAAGAATAATAAATAAAGTAAATAATAGATATAGTTACCTGCAATAGAAAACAAATTTCAGGTACTGGGAGCTAGTAAATGTGCACGGCAAACTGGACCCCCTCGTCTCCGTAGACCTGAGGCCTGAAAAGCGCGTCCAGATCACCTTCACTTGCGGAGACACCAGTGAAATCCGCACTGTGGATGTTTACAGGTACGTGTATAAACCTCTACAGTTGTGACTGCCACTAGGTGAGGATGAGGGTTGCAGAAATGAAAGGTGTTGCTCGTGTCGAGATGGAGTGTGATCGGTGATCGGATCTGACCTTCTTTAATAGGCTACCTCTATTTATACCGGTTGTGTACTTAACTACAGAGGGTAGATACATTTTAGTAAACCCTGTAGACCTACAATACTAATTCGTTTCCTGAAAGCCGTACCTAACTGTTCTACATCCACTACTAAAAAGGTTTAATTTTGCAAAAAGTTTAGATAAAAGCAAAAGAGGAAGATACGGTACCGGCGCCTCGCTCGTGGATCCTTTAAATTAGGTGCAAGTAGCGTAATTCGTTGTAGTCAACTCGTTCGCGCTTGTGCCCGAGTACGTCTTTCTATCTCTTTTTTTATTTGCGCGTGTAGTTGTATGTAGTCCAAATGTCAACGATGATTTCTATGACTATACCTACCGTATCTTCCTCTTTTGCTTTTATCTAAGGCAAAAAGGCATAAATACTCGTACTTCTTCCAGTAGGAAAAAAAGTTAGAAAGAGTTTTGTTTGTGTAATGCTCACTGGAAGGATTTTTCGAGAACATTTTTAACCCCGGTTTCCGAAAGGCAAATCAAACTAAAATTAGCTGAGAGACTTATATCTCATGTTAACTCTTTTGGTTGGTTCTTGAAAAGCGTTATGATTTTATTCAATCAATTGAACAGCTAAACATTAGATTTAACAGTAACAGGGAGGAATTGTTTACAATTCTAGAGTCAAGATTTCTATTGGACTGTCAGTTGAATGTCTAAATACAAGTTCATCCACAGCAATAGTATCTGGGGGCATCTATTTTCCAGGTTATTAATTGGCCCAATGCTTTTTAATAATGTCTAATTCTAAGTTGTGTATTTTTCATTTCAGGACCGTATCCGACCTAAAAATTCGCCTAGAGCGGCTAGCCGGCTTCCCCGCGTCCAAGATGAGACTATTCTACGTGGATCAAGAGCTAAGAGATTCGCAGGTGACTATCCTTACGATAAATTACTTAAATAAATCTAATTTGTTTGTAAATTAACAATTTTCTTTGGAGCCATTCCAGGGCCCAGAGGAGATGAAGTACCCCACAAAACAGCTGTATTCGTACAACATACGGTCCGGAGATGAGATTATCATCGATTCCAAGCTGAAGCACTCAATTTCTGCCAATTCTACTGGATGAGATGTGGTCGTATGATTTTTTTGTAAAGTGGTCACTCGAACTAGGCTGCATTTTTCGTTATACTTACATATAGTTATATCCTAACACAAGAACACCCTAGTAGATACCTACAACCTACTCATTCACAAATACAGATTACCTATATATTTCGCAGGGTTATTGACTCTTGTAAAAGGCGTGATGATATAATTTGACTAGCGGTAGGTGTTATAATAGCACGGACAAAGAGGTTGGAAGAAAATCATTCTAGGAGAGAAAATTTTTCTTTAAACGTCTTTGAGCACGGACTTTCGCCTCCATTTTGTTTAATATCACTTACAGGACAATCTTACTTAGGTAGGCATACTAAGCCAATTCAGTGGCATTGTTTTACTCTACTTAAATTATAAATACTAGCAACACTTGGATGGGGTGCTAAGCCTAGGTCCGTTTTGATTGGTCTATTCACTTACCACCATAACATGCTATACTTACCAATCAGTGACCGATTCACAAGAAATTGAGACGATTGACAATAGCCTCTTGTGAAATTATAATGTCACGACTTTTTCAATAAAATTTATGTACCTATATATTATTTACAGAAATGCAACTAGGTATAAATTCGTGTGTGTAACCTTTTAATGCCATTGTACGTTTTCTTATGCTGGACGTTCAACATTATTAATTTGTTTCATCTCATTTACTATTTTATTGGATTTAAATGTTGTACAGTACTAACATGTTTTGATGTGGGATGAAATTAGTTATATTTTTATAATGAAAGATATTGTTTGTAATGTAATAATGGGAATGTCTATTTTTGTCTTGTTCTCAAGTATTATTCATGTTTAATGTTTAAATGGTTGTCACAAAGCATTTAGTTTTAAGTTTAGTCACAAAATGGGAGTGATCATTGTGATTTTTTTTTACATTTTTATTTACTATTTCAAACATAACTAATATATTTTTGTTATTATCAGGATTCATAACTTTAGTTACTGTGTTTATTCAATAAACGTTTAAATGAATGCATGCTACTTAACAAGAGGACAGCTATCTTATTTTTATTTGCAATAAGCATCTGTGATAATAAATTATAGTTAAAATTATTAAATCTGAAATTGGCTACTTATCATGAGGCATTATGGCATAATATTATTATTTTTACACTATTTCAACTGCCGTAGCAGAATATCTACTTCATCAAAATATTCGATGTTGTAAGTGTTTATATAAATTGAAAGTGATACTAATTGCAATTTTTAAAATCATAGTGTAGGAGTATATGCTAGCAATATATAAAATACAAAATGGAAGTTAATTAAACCTAGATCAACATCTTTTTAAATTATTATCGTGATTATAATATAACTATGAGATGTCTCAAGACAGCCTCTTCCTGGCTGCCGCGGCGAAACAACCAGACCCTCCCGAGCTGGATCCATTTATCTATTATCTTAATTCATTTGTTTGTACATCTTGTCAACAGTAGCTTCACAGAAAAGTAATTAGAATTGATGACCACCCTTAGAATACCAAATATTCATTCAATCAGTAGAACAATGCAAATAAAGTTTGATTTACGAAAAATTACAATATGAGTAAGTACCTAATGTTTTTTTCTCGAGATAAGATTTAAGACGGAAAATAAATGAAATTTCAAATATAAATGTTTTTACTTTTGAAATTCACGTTTCTAACCACAGCCTTTTCCCGTAAACAGCCAACATAGCATTTTGCACTTGTTCAACAACATTGTGGTACACTTCAAGCCAATCTTGGCTTTTCAACTCGCTAGTCCTTCTTCTCAAAAAGTTTAGTAGAATATTAAGTTTATCGATATCCTTATTTACTACCATTTCGCGCATATAAGCACAGATCATTTCAACATCGCAAGGTAAGGGTGTCTGCCCACTTTCTAGCCAAGCTCTTAATAGTTCTCGAACCTTTTCCCATGGAAGGCCTATTAAACCTGAACCTTGGTACTGGTCTTCTATTATATTTGAAGGATTAGTAACTTGATTTAAATCATTAATTCTTGGTTTAACTTCTTTATTTAAATCGATGATCGTTTCTTGCTTTAAATCTTTTATCATAGGGTCTCTGTATGGGGTATCCCTCGTAAATTGCCCCTGAAGAAACTTATTAATAAGATTCTTTGAGGTAGATACTTGAACTTTGGTGCTTTTTGGGGGTCTTCCTCGTCGTTTACCCATCGGCGATTTATTTGAGCCTATAACTGGAGATTTCTTTCGAGGCGAAGTAGATGTATCCAATTTTCTAGGTGTTGTCGGTACTTTATTGAGTTCAACTTTATTGGACTGTACAGTTGTGTCCACTGAAGTTTCGGTTTTAACAGGCTTATTATTTGTAAAAAATTTGTTAATTGCACCTTTATTATGCTTGCTGTTAGTTGATTCTAATTTAGTTATTTGGATACCAATTCCTCTCATTTCCTTAGCATCGATCTTTAGATTTTTTAATATTGAAATAATTTCTTTAGCTATAACTTCGGCATCATTTGTAGCACTATTTAGTGAAGTTGATTTATTAATAACATCACAGAAACCATGGCCCAAAAATTTCGCTGTTTCCACAGGCGCATCTTTAGCACGCACCATAAGTTTTAAAGTTATACACTTTCCTATAACTTTGAATTGTAGCATGCGCGAATGGACCTCCGCTGACAGTTGTTTTAAAAACTTAACACATTGGTCGTCGTTCTCAAATCGAATGCCGTAATTTACTTCCGCAGACACGGATTTTCTGACTGTATGAAATGACAGTGGATTTGGGTCACGCCCGCGACACTGATCAAAGAGCTGGGCACCCGTTTTGTTGCCCAAATGCATTTTTAAAGAAGCTAATGTTAATATCTGGAGAGAGCCACAAGTTTGGTGACCAATTGATTCTAACTTTTCATCAGTTTGTCTTCCAACTCCAGGAAGATCTCTGAGTTTTATGTCAAACATAAAATCTTCCACAAGGTCAGCTGTGAGAAAGAACTGACCATCTGGCTTAGCACGTTTTGTAGCTAATCTGGCTTGTAATCTATTTCCTCCAAACCCAGTTGAACATGGACACCCAGTTTTAGTTTTAATCTCATTTCTTAAGACAGTTGCAAAGTCCTGAACACTAACATCTATTGACTTCAATAGTTCAGTGCAGTCCACATACATTTCATCGCAAGAAACAGCTTCTATATCCAATGTGTATTGTGCAATTGTATTGTACAAAGTATATGCAACTTCTTTATAGCCCTCAAAATCATATGGTATTGTTTGTAAATCAGGACATAATTTAAGTGCAGCTCCCATAAACATTCCATTGCTGACACCTTTAGCTCTAGCTTCGTATGAACAGGATGCTATTTCACTCATCGACCCATATTTGTCATCCTCATCAGTGATCTGATCCACTCTACTTTCAAATTCTATTTCTTCTCCTGGGACCCCAGTAGCTTTGCCTATCATTTTAGCTTGCTTCTGCCTGTACAAATTAAACTCTGTACTTCTATCAACACCTGGTCTCTTAGACCGCGCTTGTCCACCTTTTGAATGTGTTACAGCTACAGGTTTTCCTCGGAGATCAGGTCTTTTTCGTAGCCCAACTGATACAAAAAAACAATCCATGTCTATATGCATTATAGACCTCCCTTTTTCAAACCGTATTTGTGACAAATTATTTGAATTACATGTAGATTTAATTTCATCTTTAAGTTTTGTTCGAGCAGTAAATACGAAATTGCTATTCTCTCTTAAATCATTTACATGTTGCTTGAAGCATGCACCAAGTTGTGATATGTGATGCAATCTTGAATTATTATAAAATTCAGAAATAAAGTTTGGGTCAACAGCAGTTTTTGCTATTTCATGTTTTCTTTCTACAACTTGACTGGATGATTCTGTCACATTATTGTTGGGTGAATCAGTTTCGTTAATTCCTTTATGGCATAATTCCAGGAAATTATTTGATTTTATATCAATATCAAGAAGTGGAACTTTTTCATCTAGATTATTACAAGATTCTAATATATCTAAACTCAAATTTTCTTGCAATAATTTCTCTGAATTACAAGGGACCGGATTAAATTCAGGGGCTTGCGTTTCTTCTAAAGATATGTTCTTTTCTACTTTATTAAAATTTAATTTAGGCTGGGTGATAGAGTTTTTGTATAGCAAATAATCCCTGAAATCCAGAAGACGGACTGCCTCTATGCTGTCCGTTATCCATTCAGGCCGGACCACTTTAGCTAAAGACATTTTCTTCACTTTTGTGTCAGGGAGGTTAGAAGCAATAATATAGTCTTCGCTTCTTTGGTACGTGTGGTAAACTCCACCGTGTTTGGACATGAGTGCTTTTAGTTCATCAGCAGACGGTATTGTGTAACCATTGACGAAAATACTCACGCCACTAAAGATGTCGGAGAGTAAGCACTCTTCTTTCCCGGCCCTTGATGAAAACTGCTCTTCTAATTTTGCCTTTTTAGCGTTCATATACCCACCCCAAGCTTCAAATCCATTGTCAGGAAATTTATCGTCACGGCGTCGCATTTTTCGTATTTGTATATACTTTTTATAGTTAATCACAGTAGTTATTTGTATAGTTTTGGTATTTTCCCACCAAATAATTTGAACGAATGAGAATCACAGATGAGAATGATGAACCGCTACGAGTAAAAATCACAGGTAAAAGTGTTCTGTGATGATGAAACGGCTGCGGTCCGTTTTGTGCAAATAGTAAATACGTTCGTAAGCACGCACACGACTGTTCAAAATGATTACGATTGTTAGCATGCAAACAATTTGAACAGGTTTTCGTTTGTCAAAAATGACAGTTCTTTTAATATTTAGGTTGATACTGTTCTGAAGTGAAATTCAGTCGTATTTGAGTCGTATAGTGTCCCCCGAAGCTTCACAATGTAATGCTTCTGTTAATATTAATGACGACATACCTAATTTTAATTAATCGATTACTTAACGAATATGAAAAAAGTTCGCGGGAAAAAAAACACCACGCTCATTGAAGTTTGACAACTGTTTGACAGATCCGGAGACATTGCACTACCTCCTCGTTGTTAGCACTGTTTGCACCAATCGATGACGTCATCGATGAAGTCACAATGCTCATGTCAGCGTACCACAGCGCAATTTGAACAGTTGTTTGCATGAATATAGCGCACACGAGCGCAGAAAGTGCAATTTGGACCGTACCACAGCTGACTTCACAGCCTGTTTTTTTTCTTAGTATATGGCATTGGCAATTTAGCCATCGGCACAATACGACTCAAAATTCAAGAGTTTTAAGCTCTGCTGAGTCTATGCACAAAAATACAGTGTCATTAACAAAATTTTACTTTGTAATCGACAGTAAAACGATAGTGAACTTATATGTACTGAAGTTGAAGCAGTTTCTTGAGGCAAACTGCACACCTTCACTAATATACTATTACTATTATGACAAAAACCCGAAATATACAGCAAAATGAAAATTTTACAAAAAACATGACGGAACATCTTCGGATTCCTGCCAAAAAGCTCACTGGCCACTGCCTGGATCCTGACAATGACAGTTGACAGCAACACATTTTTGTCTTGCTATCCCTAGCAAGACAAAAATGTGTTGCTGTCAGCTGTCTAAAAGTTACCATATCTCAAGTTAGATGTCCCATCTAACTTGAGATATGGTAACTTTTAGTTTTATACCAGCATCTGAGGTCACCAAAAGAAACGCGCATGTCTTTAAAAAACAGAATGTCATGTCAGAACTGTCAGATTATGAGCTAAAAACAGTTATAATTTTGAAAATTCAAACAATTTTTAAATAAAGCTGCAGAAATCACGAGCTACGTGCGATAACTAAAATGTCTTTATCAGAAAGCAACGTGATTATAGCACCGTGGGTAGGCCCTGCGTGTTGCAAAAATGTGTTATCAGTTGTAGTGCTTTCTTCTAACGTTGAAATCATCAACAGAATATCAGAAGCCCTAGCTGAAGTACACTCCAAAGGTAACTTTAGGTGGAAATTGATTATACTACGGTCGTTTCAATTGGAGAACCTGGTTAAACAGTCTGATTTGACTGGGAGAATGGCTATAGACTTCGTCATATTAGCCATGGATACAACGAAGATAATTTGTGTTGATTGGGCGAAAAAAATACTGGCTGAAGTCCACCCTGACTTGAAAACTCGTCGTGCAGTGCTGGTAAACGCTAGTGGGCTATCTGCCAATGCGATGGCGGTGCCTTCAGATGAACTAATAAGTCTTCAATCAGAAACAAAGTTAGATATTTTGTCTGGGAATGTGTTCAAGGTGGAGGACGCTGCTTTTTTGGCGCGAAGACTGTTGAAGTACATGGAAGTATCTGTTGGTGTGATAACTGGCATTCCTAATTTGAATGTTTAGCTAAATGAACAATATTTACCTACTGTGCCACAATGACACTTGGTGTATCAGGCAGAACTTTTACTGATAGTAGGTACATGAATATGCATTGAAACTTCAAGATTAACAACTCAGCAATTGCTGCTTTGAAACTAACTAGCAATTCATGTTCTTTTGATACAGCATTTCCTGTTTTGTTAACTTACATAATAATATAAATTAATTAATTGTGGGACACAATTTACAGTTATTCAGTCCCAAACTAGGCAGAGCCTGTACTATGGGGGTAAAACTTTAGTATATGGACTGTCGATTTAAGGGGGGGGGGAGGGAGAGGGGGGGAGGGGTAGGAGCCCCCCCCTGGTGGGGAGGGGTTGCGGAACACTATAGTTTTTGAAAAAAAAAAACAAAAAACTAATTTTGAGGTTATGTTGCGTATGGAAAATCACTACCGCTTGTTAAAAAAAAGGTCGAATTCGTGACGGCTCCGGCGCTGCGGAAATTGCAGCCCCTCCGCCCTAGCGTAACTAAGCACAGGCATATGCGCCAGCCTACGCAGCTTCGGCTTTATTGGTCGCCTTCGGCGACCAGCCTCCGCCGCTCGGCTCGCGCAATGCCTGTGCTTAGTCACAGCGGGCGGGGGCTGCATTCCCTACGCGCCTCCGGCTTATAAAAAACACTCTAGGGGTAGGACAGATAAGACCACGTGGAAATCGGGGTGGGCAGATTCGGTTCTGAGACAGTTAGTGACCTAATCTATCCCATTCGGGGTGGGCAGATTCGGTTCTGAAACTGTTAGTGACCTAATCTATCTCATTCGGGGTAAGCAGATTCGGTTCTGAAACCGAGGCCTAATGTATCCCAAAAAAGTGAAACGACGCAAAAAATACGAAAGTTTGATAATTTTTTTTGGAAAAACTAATTTTCCGCAATTCGAAACTTAGCAAAAAGACTCTTTGGGATAAGACCTTTTTGCTATAAAATTGCAGGAATCCAAATCAGCGGTCCATATACCCTAACCTCCATAGTTGCGTTTTTTTTCATACAAAAGACGAAACTTAATGATTTTTTTTTGGAAAAACTATAATTTTCCGCAATTTGAAACTTTGCTGAAAGACTCTTTAGGGTAAGACCTTTTTGCTATAAAATTGCCGTAATCTAAATCAGCGGTCCATATACTAAAGTTTATCCACTATGGGTACTAAACAACTGAACACCCAGACACGAAGCCAACATACATGTTGGCCCCGAGCAGGGATCGAACCCCCAAACTCTGACTCAGAAGGCAAGGTCAGCCTGTCAAATATAAAGTTATTGACAGAGAACTTTAATCATTTGAACAAGAACAGAAAGCAGATTAGAGCTTATTTTACTTGGAGTAAGCACTAAGACTTGATTCAGGCTACTGTGTATTGATATGAATGGTATGATTACAGTGGACCCCCGGTAATCCGACCCCTGTCTAAACCGACACCCCTTGTAATCCGACATGTCTATAATTATTGAATATTTTTTTGTCAGTCTTCGCTAATGTAGATAATGCATGGTTGACTATATGATTGATTCCTAATGTAAAGTTATTATTTTTTGTAAGTTCTTTAGCATTGATGACGTTAATTTTATAATAAAATTGTTTAATTTACTTAATTTGGCATACCTACATAATGAAGTACGAGTTGTACTTCAGAGTTTAATAGGATGTTATCATTGGATCTGTAATTTGTCGGATTATAAGATACTCTTTTGTTAAAAAATCCGGACTCTATAATCTATAATCCGACAAATTCGATAGTTCGACACTGCCCTGCAAAACATTTGTCGGATTACCGCGGGTCCACTGTATTATAATTAAAGGATATTATTCTTATACTATGAAAATAAAATGGGACTCTATTCCAGTGTATTTACTGCTATCTACTTTTATAACCTAGTTCACAAATACAGTGTATGGCAAAAAAACTTCTATAAAAGCGAAAGAGGACGATATGGTACTAGCTTTTCGCGTGTGGTCTGCTTAAATTAGGTCCAAGAAAAATAATTCGTTGCAGTCTCAATCACCTACATAAAAATATGCCTGGTTCATTCGTTCCACATAGGTACTATTTCTAAATCAAAACAATCAAGTACACATTTCCGAATCAATTTTTATTATATGTTTAGATTGTACTACAAAATAATAGGAAGTTTTCTACAGTTACATTATATATTACATAAATATTAAAACAATTACAGCAGTCCTCCGCAGCAATTTCACATCATATAGAGCAATGCTATTGCCGGAAACAAATAGCATAAATATATAAAAATTTAAAATGGATTTGTGTTCTAATTGATAAATTACTATGACAGTTACATACACAAATGTAAGATATGCAATAGATTTTTATACTGCTGTACATCCAATAAAACATTGTGTTCCTTCCAAATTGGTGGAGAACTAATGCTATTTCATGCTACTATAAAAGACAGTATTAACTAATAATGTGATTCCATGAAATGTTTGGGAATGACACCATCCAGGTATATTTTTTAATGAATGGGTCAAACCCTTGCCAAACATTACGATGGTAATACATAATAAGTAAATATAAGCTAATTCTGTTACCAAATCATGAAGAACAGCATATTGGAAATACTGTAGCAATACTGCAATGCAATTCTTACTCTTGTGCAGTATAAGTCATGTTAAAACTATTCTTATGACCTAACTGAAATACTGCTTGTTTATTATGTGTAATGTAATAACTATAAATAACATTATTATAAGCATAAATTCTATGAAAGTAAAAAACTTAAGATTTATATAAAAAAAACAACATTCAGAATGTCTTCTATAAACTTAATCCAAACCTCAATTGAAATGCTCTAAAATACATACACTTGTCACACTGGTTGGTATATTATTATTTCTAAAATATAATTATTTAATCACTATGATCGTTGAACCTAACATTTAAGTCACATTTGTGACTAAACTAATTGTAAACGTATACGAAAAATTTAAGATGATATCACAACTAAACCTGATGATTACCAGGCCAAATAAATAACACATTACGTAGTATAATCACTGAAACTTCTGCATTGCACTATGGAATATGAGGATACAACATATTGATTTTTGTTTAAATAACATAAATTCTACAACACAAATGGTCACAGCAAAATATTTTAGTTCTCGGAACTTTTGCTACATATGTATGCCAATCGAAAGAATACAATATAAAAAAAGAATAATATCGTAATTCCTCTACAGTGATTGGTGTTCCAATTACAATAATTATTTTAATAATAGCTTGTCAATATACAGTATAATGGGTGCGTATGAAATTTGCCGTAGTTTCTGCGTTAGTATATTAAACAAAGAAGTCTTCTACCTAGCTAGACATTTAACACACCTTACTTCTAATTTCCTGTACTGAGAGATATAGTTAAAATATCAAACCGACACTCTGCTGGCATCTCATTATTAAACACTCGATTCTGTATAATATATGAACCATGTAAATGAAATTAAAAATACTGAATTATATTGTATTGTAGTAGATTAATAAGTAATACTAATAAGATATTATATTTCAAAAATAACCTGGAAATAATTTGTAGCTGCCATTTTTATAATCGTTTCATACTTTATAGCTGAGATGCCTACCCAGTCTGCTATCATTGAGTGTCAGATAAGCATTATATCAATTTTATATGCACAAGGTCACATTTTAAGTTTGAGCGCAAAATTTACAAAACCGTTGATGTGCCTAACAAGGCTCCTTCTCCTGAAGGATTTGGCTATAGACATGGAATGTCTTTACTGAATTAAATAAATAAAAAATAAATAATCTCACGCCTTTCATCCCCGAGGGCGTAGGCAGAGGTATTCCATTACTGGATATACCCACATTTCACGAGATATATTGGACCCCTAAACGTGATAGGTGGTGAGCCCATCGCCGGACCGGGTCTGTTTACGCATGTCTCAGAATTAATTCTGAGACCTGCGGGTTTCCTCACGATGTTTTCCTTCACCGTCGAGCTAGTGATAAATATGTACGTAAGTTTTTGAAAAACTCATTGGTACATGCCAGGATTTGAACCCGAGCCTCACTGATTTTCGGCCGGTTCTTTAACCCTCCGGGCTATCACTGCTCTTACTGAATTAAATAATATATTTCTAGGCTATTTAAGAATGTTAATATTGAAAAAATCTTTAGGCAGGCACTGAAATTCAGCAGCGAAAGATTACACCAACCAAATCCCTATGTGGTAGAGCCTTGCCAGGCTCACGCACTACAAAACCTACCTTTCATCTTTAAAATATGACCATACTTGTGCGAATTTACAATTTAGTACGCCTTAGGCTTCCGCTTTTAAATTTCTAAAAGTATTTAGTTAGAGACAACATAAAAATTCCTTGATATGTGGAATGAGTGCTAATTAATGTTTTATAATTAAAATGTGCACAGGCAGATAAAGATACGAGAAAAATAATTGTCAATATTTATCAATTGTTATAAAATACTGAGATTCTTGATATGTAGCTTAGAGCGCAAGCCTGAAGGCGGGAAGCTACATGGGGAGCTAAAATCCGATATATCACTTATTTTGGCTAGACAGTCGCGACGGTCCCGCACTGCCCCAGTCCTCTGGGCACTTTAGTATTAGTCCACTTTGCCCCATACACTGTAGCACCTATATCATTCACTGTACACATTCTATTCACTATACACTTGGGGAACCTGGAACAAAGGGTTTGTATCAAAATGTGCTATAATTATGAACTTTTTTAATATATTAATATAGGTTAGTTAGAAGAGTTTATTGAGTTAAAGACACCTTAAAACTGAATTTCAATTTTATTATGATGGCCCAAAAGCCCCCACTTGTAGTGACAATAACAAAAAGAGTATCTTTCATGTTTATGACCACTTCAAGAGGATAAAAAGAAAATAATAAAAAAAGGAAAAAACATCGTGAGGAAACCCGAACTCAGAATTAATTCTGAGAAATGTGTAAATAGACCCGGTCCGGCGATGGGCTCACCACCTATCTCGTTTAGGGGTCCAATATATCTCGTGAAATGTGGGTATATCCAGTAATGGAATACCTCTGCCTACCCCCTCGGGGATAAAAGGCGTGAGATTTTTAAGCTATTGCATAGCTTCTTGATAGGCCTTGAGCGCGGGGATCGAATCCAGAAATTCCGTAACGAAAAAAACCTCACGCTCCCCACTCCGACGGGCACGGAGGTGTGGCTTGAAGGCCGTGCATTGTCTAACGTCGTTTCTTTTCGGCAGTCTTGTTGATACAAAATGCTATGCAATAGCTTTACCGCGGCAGTCCCCGAGTGCCACACGTCTTTTTTTTTATTTAATAAAAAAAATCATCAAAATCCGTTTAGTAGTTTTTGTGTGAAAGAGCAACAAACATCCATACTCACAAACTTTCGAGTTAATAATATTATTAGGATTGAACTGACCAGTCTAGTCGGAGTCGAGGTTGACGACGTCCCCGGGCGCGGCGGGCAGGCGCGGCTGCAGAGGCGGCCTCCCGCGCGGCCTCGCTCGCTCGCCCAGCATGATCTCCCGCGCGCGCTGCTGCTGGAGCGCCATCGCCACGGGGTCGCGGCTGCCTAGGCCGCCGGCGTAGTACTTCGCACCCATTTGCTGTCAGAAAAATAATAATAATAAATTGTGGTGTAGCAACACTACATGGAACGCGCCAATAGAAGGCCGAGTTACATAGAACGCGCCAATAGACGGCCGGGTTCTAAACCGCGCTATCGGAGTTTTCTAATGAGTTTGTATAAATACAACTGTCCAACATCAACCGTTGGACCGCGGTCCCCAGGCACGATCACCTCGCCTGGCGGAAGATCTTCCCTATTCACAATGGAGGGGCATTCCAGCTCCGCTCCTCCATACTGGTGACCCTCGACACCTGGACATCAGCGCAACCTTCTGGAACACCTGGACTTCAGAAGCATCATCGCCATCACACATCACTCCTACAACAACCTTCACTCAAGGTCAGCAGCAGCAGTCGCACAGCAAGCCAGAATCTCGCCCAATCAGGTCCATACGCAGCCGACGCACCGTGCTACCTGGTCCTGCAGGCTCATCACTCACAGCGACAGCACTCGGCCCACGCACAGTTCACCGCAGCCCACGTCTGGATCTACAGCGGCTGGTCACCCTCGCCGGCGTGGCGGTCTCTGCACACTGAACTACGGGCACTTCAACAGTCGCAGCAACCCGCTCAGTCTCGACTCACCGCAGACTTGGAGCAGCACTGGCACTTGCAAGCGACCTACGAAACAATGACGCAGCACAAGAAATCGAATCGACCTCCGGTCTTGGAGGGGGAGTGATGTAGCAACACTACATGGAACGCGCCAATAGAAGGCCGAGTTACATAGAACGCGCCAATAGACGGCCGAGTTCTAAACCGCGCTATCGGAGTTTTCTAATGAGTTTGTATAAATACAACTGTCCAACATCAACCGTTGGACCGCGGTCCCCAGGCACGATCACCTCGCCTGGCGGAAGATCTTCCCTATTCACAATGGAGGAGCATTCCAGCTCCGCTCCTCCATAGTGGGACACAATTCACACACGGTTATTTAGTCCCAAACTAGGCTGGGCCTGTACTATGGGTACTAAACAACTGATATACATACTTAAATACATATTGAACGACCAGACACGAAGCCAACAGACATGTTCATGCACACAAATGTTGGCCCCGAGCGGGGATCAAACCCGCGACCTCTGACTCTGAAGGCAGGGTCACTACCAACTGAGCCAACAGGCCCGTCAATACTGCACATGTTCCTGCCGAATAATACACATGTTCATATAAACAGTACATAGTTTGTTACCATTTCCGCAACTATATGTGAAAACATATAATTGGCCTTTAGTTAATCATCTGTATTTATGTTAATTAGTTAAGACGGCTGTTTGTTTTCCTATCAAAATAATATAAACAAAGTCGCTTTCTCTGTCCCTATGTATGCTTAAATCTTTAAAACTACGCAACGGATTTTGATGCGGTTTTTTTTAATAGAGTGATTCAAGACGAAGGTTTTAGTATTAGTGCACCCGTGCGAAGCCGGGGCGGGTCGATAGTATATTTATAAAATGATAAACTGACTGACTGATTGGTGATGTATCAACGCACAGCCTAAACCACCGGGTCTAGAGACTTGGAATTCTGTACATAGATAGCTTATGCAGTGTGATCCACTAAGAAAGGATTTTTCAAAATTCAACCCCTAGGGGGGTGAAATAAACGTGCGCAAGAAGCCGTGGGTGGGTAAAAGCTAGTATTTTATGCAGTTTTTTATTATTAGTGTTGACGAAACGCAAAACTATATATTAGTGTTTTTCCGTGATGAAAAGTTACCTACATCCTTTCTCAAGATGTGAATATCGTTTTGCCAATTGTAATTAGGATACGTCAGTTAAGCTATGAAACGTTAAAAGAGTTACTCTCGCATTTATGATACTGTACGTTAACCATAAAATTAAATGAAAATAAAAAATCTCATGCCTTGTATTCCCGAGGGGGTGGTTAGGTAGAGTTATTCCATTTCTGGATATACCCACTTCACCAGTATATTCTTTAGAGCCCTTAACGTGATAGGTGGTGAGCCCATCGCTGGAACGGAGCTGCTGCACATGTATCAGAATTAAGTCAGGCTGCAGGTTTCCTCACGATGTTTTCCTTCGCCGTCAAGGTAGTGATAAATCTGTACGTAAATTTAAAAAAACTCATTGGTACAGTCAACATGAAGCTTTACACTTGTAGTGTGAGTTTGAACTCTAAAGCGATTGTAATAAGAACGTTACAAATGTCCAATGTGTCAAGCTCCACGTGCTCTTGACTGTACAAGTGTACATGCCAGGATTCGAACCCAAAAGACGCAAGATAAGCGGGCTCTTTAAACACTGGGCTTGATACTGCTCTTTTACGTTAACCTTGTTTAGTCAATTGGCGATCGAGAATTGAATAATATAATATGAGAAATCAGAGTGCTTTGATTAAATGGAACAGAGTTCCTATAGCACAACGCAATACGACAGCGAAAAATAACGAAATTATGTAACCCAATTTAGTATTAAGTAACAATTGATTAAAAGAATATTTGTGTTGAGGAGTTTCTTGCCCCGCTTCTTCTCCTCAACCATACATGCTGAAGCGGTGTAGTTGAAATGACTGTTTGAATAAAACATTTTGACTTTAATAAATAGCATCGGGTTCAATGCTTGATTAGTACTAGCTAGTGACTTCGGATAGTTCGCTTGAGTAGCTCCGTGTGAGAAGGGCCAATAGCTTACGTTCTGCTGCTGCTGCATTAGCTGTTGCAAGCGCATCTGTTGCTGTTGCTGCTGCTGCCGCTGCCAAGGCGGCTCGTACTGCAGCCCGCTGGTGCCACCGCCGCCCATGGCGCCTGTCGCGCCAGCTATAGCATTTAATCGGTTAAGGACCGCCGGTTCCAATTGGAACTGAGACACAATTAAAAATCTATTGTCTCTGATTCATGGTCTGAGAGGTTAAATCTATATCACTTTCACTACAGTATACAACCAAGTCGCTTCTCGTCTGTCAGTCCCTCCCTATGTATGCTTAGATCTTTAAAACTTAAAATTTTTAAAGGCAATTAATTAGTTACAGTGTGTCTTCACTTACAAATTTGTAAGGCACTTTATTGGGTAAATTTTAATAAATTCTACATCTTTTTATTTAATGGACGTATAAAGCTACAACTAAAATATATAAATGAAGTAAATATGTAGCAATTATAGACGCGACACATTGTAAGAAACTCTTAGTACTTGACGTCAGAATAGCTGGTCAAAAAATATTCTTATTCCCAAATATACATGCTATGTAGCAGTTATATATAGTATGTAGCTATTCTCAAATCAACTCTCATTGACCAACGCCAAAGACAACCAGCCATTCTGACGCTCACGAAAAGTTTTTATAGAATTTCCCACAAACAGGAAAAAATAGGTAATATTTTTTTCTGAACCAATTAAAGGGCGTGCAGGTTTCCTCATCACGCCTTCCCTAATCATTAGAGATAAAGTTTAAAAATTAGGCAATTCATGCCGTACAAAGATTGGGGTCTCACTTTTAGTGTTATCGCTGTTGTACAGTAGTTTATTAAAGTTCCTACTCCCAAGAACGCTGACCAAAATTTTCTTTGGAAATATAAAATATGAGACAGACTATATTCTACATAGTTTTCATCTGCTAATAATAAACTTTTAGATAGGTTTTAAAATGCTTATTTGTTAAAAACTAGTCAGAATAAGAGCTATTTTCTTACCAGCATTCATAGCGGGGTTCATCATAGCCGGATTCATCATTCCAGGCTGTGTGTACTTGTACATGTCGCTCAGTTTCTGCATCAGCTACCACAGAAAAAATAAATATTATAATATTATACAAAATATAATGCCAAAGGAATCCATAAACGGTTGCAAATAAAACAAGATTTACAAGGGAGCAAAACATGCTAAAAAACGATAGGATATGGCGTAAATAAACAAATAAAGGGCGAAGATAAACACAGACTTTCGACTTACGCCATAGTCATATCCACCGAACATCTAAACAAAAATATCATCAAGTGATTATTTTGTCACAATACTATGTTACACGTGAACATATAGCTCGCACGTGCTTGGAATAGTAAAAATAGTAAAGTTAATCCTTTGACATCTTGTTTTTATATATTATTGTTTGAATATGAAATTACAATAGAGATGCAATCCATTGGTCCAAGGGTTTCTTGAAGTAAGATTACTGGGTGCCAAAGAGGTTGGAAGAAAATCATAGAAACTTTTTCTACGTCTTTGCTGGGTGTTTTTGTGTGTTTTAAAGAAAGGTATTTTTTTCTTTTTCAATTACTAAATTTAAATAAGCTAAAATTATGTTATATTGCAATGTTTCACCGGAATAGTGTATGCGCCTATATTTTATACCACCTTAATTTTTAAACAAAGTCTCAGTATTACAGGATATTTATCTAAAAAAATTTAACCTAGAAACAAGTAACTGCTATACCACAATAGCCAAAAACCAAACTTCCGATATATTATGTGGCAAAGATCTTGTGAGAGATTGCTTACTCTGAAAGGTTACTCATGGATATTGTAGCATTCTAACACTCACACTCACAGGTCCGCTAGTTTTTGAGTTTATTCGTTACAAACATTTAAAAATAGAAATCTTTCCTTTTTATAATATTAGTGTCGATGTATAAAACTCACGGCTGGGTTGGCGCCGTATATGAGAGGCAGCATGCTGCGTATCTGGTCGTCGCTGAGGTTGGGCATGTCCTTGCGCAGCATCGTCGCCAGCGCTGCGTACGCCAGCTGTTGCTGCTGCTGGGCCAGCAGGTTTGGCACTGCGAACGTGTAACGTAAGGTAGTTTTAGAATAAATAATAATATAATAATATAATCTCACGCCTTTCATCCCCGAGGGGGTAGGCAGAGGTATTCCATTACTGGATATACCATCATTTCATGAGATATATTGGACCCCTAAACGTGATAGGTGGTGAGCCCATCGCCGGACCGGGTCTGCTTACACATGTCTCAGAATTAATTCTGAGAGCTGCGGGTTTCCTCACGATGTTTTCCTTCACCGTCGAACTAGTGATAAATATGTATCGAAGTAGTAAGTATTTCTCTTTTTAACCAGTTTTTATATTTTCCCGTGGGAATAAGATATTTTCCTGGAATAAAAAGTACCCTAGATGTTGACCCGGGTACTCAGTTATCTCCATTCCAAATTTTATCTAAGTAAGTAAGTCAAGTTTTTGAGTGATGCGTGCACAACCAGACAGACAGACAAAAATTCAAAAAAATTGGTGGTATCTATATCGATAACTATATACACTACCGTTAAAATTAAAAAAAATATGTATAGATAAGGGAACGAGCAGACGGGTCACCTGATGGTAAGTGACTACCGTCGCCCATGGACACCTGCAACTCAAGAGTCACAAGTGCGTTGCCGGCTGTTTGAGGTACACAAATCTAGTTAAAATGGGGGTTTAAATATTTGCTGTTTTATTTCTCCCCCCTGTTAACTATCTACTCTTCTTGGGGAGATGGGCTGCTGTTTACATTTAGCCAATCTTCAATGACAGGTTTAGAGTGCCTGGTTATTAGACTATTGACTTTTCTAAGTATAATTTTCAATTACCTACAGAAATAAAATACATTTTATTTTCTTACAAAATTCTTTATCCGCAAATTTTCTTCTCTTCATTTCCTGCTAACAGCATCAAAATGGCTAACCAACTCGTCACAAAAGCTCAGTTTCACAAATTCTATGTAAAGTTGCATAGTTAGCTTTGCCTGTGTTTAATGCATTTTTATTTTGAAAGAGTTTACTATCATAATAAGTTTTAACCCTTTTAACGGGCCGTGGCTAAATGGTCAACTTAAATTGAACTCCATGCAATTGAAATAAGACTCAACACCAATAAGGTTAATTAGCAACTCCACGTTGCCTAGCCTTTGGTTTTTGAGTCGCGAAAAAATCTGCCCCCGCGTATGCCGGGAACTGCGCGTGAACACTTCCAAATTCAAACTTTCTAAGGGTTTTAAGTTTTTTTGTCAAACTCAATAAGTAACGGCTGTCTATGGTCTTTGACTTATTGGGATTCTATGAAACACAATTTTATACTCTATTTGTTTTTAAGGCCAAAATTGCGTAAAACCAAAGAGATTTAAATATATAGGGCATAGAGGGGACAAAGCGAGGAAAATTTGAAGTCAAAAGTTATTCCAAGTGGAATAAGTCTAGTACAATTTCGACCGAATGACAGCTCGCGTTCATACTAACGGACATGACAAGGACATGACGCTTAGGCTTCAAAGTTTTTTATGAAAATATTCCCAATGCCCCCTCTATGCCATATTATATTTAAATCTCTTTGCGTAAAACTAATCGACGTCAGTTTCGCGCTTCGGCACCAAACCACCAAAACACCAAAGGCTAGTAAAGACCGTAACTCACCCATCCCGTTGTGCATGGGCCAGTTGGGGAAGGCGGCGGGCGGCGGCCTGTTCTTCTCGTTCTCGAAGTCCTCCCAGGCCGCCTTGCGCTCCTCCTCGCTCAGCGTCTCCTCCTCCTTGTTCTCCAGCAGGGAATCGTGCTCGTGAAATTTGTAGATCTGCACACATTGAGGTAGTTGTAGTCATTCATTGAAAAGATTATCCCAAAACACATTTTAACATGTATTTCGGTTTTCACTTTAACAATTGTAGCTTTAATAATAGAATAAAAAAGTGTTGCAATTGAGTTCTAGAAAATATGACGTCACACCTTGCTATTTCAGTACATATTCCATAGTAAAATTTCTTTTTGACAGATCATAAAAGTAACTGACTTGACTAGGCAGGACAGTACACTATTACAAATCGGCGTTTTTCATTCAAAAAAAAAAGAAATGCTCACTTATCCCTGAGGAGTTCGGTAGACACTAGTCAAAGGTGAAATATAAGATTTTCAGAAATGAAGTTAGTACTCCATTACTCCATTTCTGAAAATCCTATATTTCACCTTTGTATTTTTGAGACCCCTGGACGATACAACTTTTTTTGTAAAATTATACTTTCAAATACAGATCAATCTAAAATAAATTTAATTTAATCTCACGCGTGTTTTAATTTACAAATTTAAAATCATTTATTTCTGTAGGTAATAATAATATCCTTAGAAACATAAATAGTCTAATAACAAGGCACTTGAAGATTAGTACTAAATGTAAACAGCAGCCCATCTAAACCAACGAGTTGCTGGAAACTCAAGGGCAGCTATGTTTAATTGTATATCTTACTAGTAATTATGGTTTACAACAATAATTATAATTAATGACTACTATGTTCTATGTTAGGGAGTTTGGTTTCCGCACTTACTCCTTAGAGTGGACTATTGTGCGGGCCTGACTACTATTCTATTCAGCTAAGATTTTATATTTAACTAGCGACCCGCCCGGGCTTCGCACACTAAAACCTTCCGCTTGAATCACTCTATCCATTAAAAAAAACCGTATCAAAATCCGTTGCGTAGTTTTAAAGATTTAAGCATACAAAGGGACATAGGGATATAGGGACATTGTTTTATACTATGTAGTGAAGTATGAACTCACCAAGGCCTCGTGTTCCTTGAGCATCTCGGCGAAGAACCTGTCCTTGGGCACGAGCGGCACGGGCCTCGGCGACGGCGGCTGCGGCTCGAACTTGTACAGCTCGGCGAGGTCGTTCTCGGCGTAGTGCCGGTCTATCTGCTGCTCGTCTATCACGCGCTTAGATATCGCCTGCTTCGTCACTTGACGCTCGTATATTTTCTCCTCCATTGTGCCCTGGACGATTTAAATAGTTTTTTCACACCATCTATTCGAAAAGTGACGTTTTGGTCCCTAATAACAGGGATCAAAGTAAGTCTTTTCCGATAGGATTTTAATAAGTGCGAATAAAAGTGTTTTGAATTTGGAATTAAAAATATCCCGCAACATTCTTAGCCAAAGAGATTAACAAAATAAGTTTGCATCTAAGGTTGGCGCCACTGTAGCTTAAGTACTATAACAAAACATTAGTTCCATTTTTCGCCGCATTAGGCTGACAAGCATAGAGTAACTTATATGCTGACAAGGCTGAATGGGGTTCGATGGTTGTGCCACACTGTCAGAAAAGTTGCTGTGGCAATGCGCGCGCTTTCATACTTATTTTTCACAATTTAAATTTTATTTTACGCAAAATTTTCGAATTCCGACATTGAATTGTTTGTGTATTTTATATTTTAAAATGTATTCAAGTAGCATTGACTGCAGTGATAGTTAAACACCGGAATATATTAAAAAAAGAAGCAAACAATGTCATCAACAATTTTTCTCATAGAGAGGTATGAAAAGCAGAGTGTATCATTCGGTCGCAAAATTAATTTTACCTTGGGCTACGTACTTTAAACCCCTCACTTCGTTCATGATTCTACATTAGAATCAACCATTCACTATGTTCGTGATTTAATAAAACGCCTTCGCCGTAAAAATATAGTTTTGCTCCCTTATGACACAATCTACTAATTACATACCCAGTGGCGGACTAAGCCTAAGGCCTAAACCTAGCACTAAGCCCGGGGCGGAAAAACTGAATGCCCCCCCCCCTCCGGTCTTAAAATTTTTGAATTTGGAGCCCCCTCCCAGACCCACGGCGGACTTTAATCGTATTTCAGTAGCTTTAATAGTATTTGTATCTATGAAGCCTCCAATCAACACCCAACATCCTCTTATCCTTGTTTAGGACTTGATCAAAAGAACTTGTAGCTAAATTTGGAGGCCCCGAAGGACCAGAGGCCCGGGGCGGACCGCCCCTACCTTAGTCCGCTAGTGTACATACATAGGGAAATAAAATAAGAAATGTCTCGGACAGATCACATGTGATCTGAGGCTTTCTTATTTACTTCCCGAGGTGTGTATACTTTTTTCTGCTCGACGGAGGCGGAAAGCGGCAACTTCGGTTCTTGACGCTTTCCGCCTGGATAGATGAAATAGTATATTACCCACCTAGGGAAGTAAAATAAAAAATGTCTCAGATCACATGTAATTGTCGACAGAGGCGAACCCTAGGTCTACAAACAATAAACGTCTTATTTTCACTATCACTTTTTACTTATTATCACTATTTTGTTTGTCTATTAATTAGGAAAAAAAATAACATTATTACAAAACAGTCATACCACCCATCATCATCATCTTAACGTTTACAACTCACCATAGCAAGAAACCTGTAGATGTAGCAGGGCTTTTTCTGTCCGAACCGGTACACACGGAATATGCTCTGCACATCGTGCGAAGGGTTCCACGACACGTCGAATATGATCACGCGGTTCGCAGCGACCAGGTTGATGCCAAGCCCGCCCGCCCGAGTCGATATTAGGAACAATCTGTTCGTAAAAAAAAAAAAAAAATATCACGCCTTTTATCCCCGAGGGGGTAGGCAGAGGTATTCCATTACTGGATATACCCACATTTCACGAGATACATTGGACCCAAAACGTGATAGGTGGTGAGCCCATCGCCGGAACAGGTCTATAGCAGGAGAGCAAAGACGGGGCCTACGATGGGACAAGCTTCAGTCAGAATCAGAGCCTCAGGTTGCAGTCATGAATACTATACCAATACTCGCGGATGCTCAAATAAAAATAATAACAAAAATAGTATTTATTTAATACAAATGTTTCTTCAAAACTAAGTACTTTTATAGTGCACTGTCTATCCTAGCTCTAATCTCTGTTTCATCCCTGCCAAGGTTGTCTGAAAAAGATCGCCAAAAAGCGATAAGACCTTCCATTGTACTTTAATGTTTATATCCATAGTATATTGACTTTAGCGTACAATACAGACATATTATATTGTTGTTTGGATGTTCTTCTAAATATTTGTTTACAAATTATAGCTTCTCCTAAAGGGGACTTAAAATATACGTTTTTTTTAAATGTTGCTTACCTTGCCCGTGGATTGTCTTCCCTGTTGAAGTTCTTGCACCAGATGGACCTGTTCTCACAGGACGTGGACCCATCCAGACGGAAATAGTCAATGCCGGGAGACCATGATCCTGTTCATCATAATTTAGTTTATAGTAAGACAAAAACCGGCCAACTGAGATTCGGAGTAGTACACGAAGGGTTCCGTACTATCGTACAGTAAAAAAAGTTTCTTGTATAGGGAGAGGATATATTTTTTAAATTTATTATAAGTTAAATTTGTATGTGTATCCTATACCTATTACGGTTCATGAGATACAGCCCACTGACAGATAGACAGACGGAAGGACAGACTTGTAGGTCCCGTTGGCAACCTTCGGTTATGACACCCTAAAAATGATATTGATAATTACTAACCAACATGGCCGCCTAGTTTCTCGTCAATCCGTCCCTCCTGCGTAGCCTCGTCCACTTTGCCGAGGAAATGCTCGATGAGATCCAATGAGTACAGAGATTGCGAGAACACCAATCTGAAAACAAGCGGTTAAAGTTCATATCACACATATTTCTAACACACTGATATTTTAGCAAAAATATCTGTGCCCCGCGATTTCACCCCCTAAATCATGTTATCGGGGGAAAATTATAGCCCATGATACTCCCAGAAAAGTAAACTTTTCATTAGAATACCCTATTAGTATGGATAACAGGAGCTCTATTTTTGACTCGTTATTGTGAAATAGTTTCGTCGTAGACGAGCTAAGTCACCTTCAACTTGCAAGTCGGATGATATTGATGTTCTGTATTTGAAGAAGAAATGGTGACTTACCAGTGTTGCCACTATAATTCAAATTGTGTAAAATATATTTTTAACTGGTAATTACCACAATGAAAACAGTATGGAAATGTATCATGCTGTTTGGAAATATTTATGGTTATTGTAAAAAAAAAAGTTCTGAAAAAGAACTGATCGACAAATTCTACCTCTCGCCTTCAGGTTCGACTTACGACGCGACGGCCGAGTTGTCACGGTTTCAAAATACAATTCCTATCATCCTATGTCACTTTCATTGTTGTTTTCATAGCCATGAGTCAAAGATTTAGCTCCAGAACTCAGTGGAACAATACTTACAGCTTGTCGCCAATGGCCTCGCACTGGCGCAGTATCTCGAACAGCAGAACCAGCTTGTGCGAGTGGCGGAGGTCCTCTAGCTCGTCGTCGGTCACTAGAGGCATCCACCACTCGGTCGGATTATCATTCTTCACTTCCACTATCTCAGGGTCCTTTACTTCCTCGTCGACCAGTTCCACTGTGGGAAAATTGTTGGTAGAAGTACCGGCAACTTACGTACATATTTATCACTAGCATCTCCCTACGGTTTCACCCGCTCCCGTGTGAATACGGGGATAAAATATAGCCCATGTGTTATTCTGATGTATAAGCTATATAACTGTAAAGTTTCATCAAAATCCGTTCAGTAGTTCTTGCGTGATAGAGCAATAAACATCCACACTCATTAACTTTCGCGTTTATAATATTAGTAGGACTAGTTCGACGGTGAAGGGAAACATCGTGAGGAAACTCGCTGGTCCCAGAATTGATTTTGAGGCATGTGTAACAGATCCGGTCCGGCGATGAGCTCGCCACGTATCACGTTGAGGGGTCCAAACTGGTGAAATGTAGATATAATTTCCTTAAAAATAGCTCTGCTTACCCCCTCGGGGATAAAAGGCGTAAGTTTAATAATTTTAAGTACCGGCAACTAAAGGTACATTTCCGATGCACATGTGACGATAGGCTCGGAAGTTTCACTTTCAAGTTACATTTTCATAGGGTCTAGTATTGTTTTCCATACGTACACCTCAAATGTGTATACTAGCTGGTACCCGCGACTCAATACGCGTGAATTACATATACGTTATCGCGTCCTCTAGGAACTATTGTTTTTCCATGATAAAAATTACCATATGTCCTTCCCTGTCTTGTAAACTATTGTATTGTATTGTATTGTAAACTATCGTCCTACAAAACTTCACGATTTAGCTCGATTTAGCCGTGAAAAAGAATATACACAAAGATAGAGTTTACTTTGGCGATAGAGTTATTTTAGGCAGAAATCTACCTGGATTAGCTCTAGTACCGCGCCGCGTCGATGCTCTGCCCTCCTTGGCCTTACTTTTCTTGGATTTGTTCTTCTTGCTTTTCTTACGACTGTCGTCCGACACATCCGACAAATCGTCCGATGATTCTTCCGTTGAGGACTCCTGTTGAAAAAAGTTAGTAATTAGTATTTTATTTTGGTCACAAACTGCGAAAAATTTATTACATATGATTTCCGGAGACTTTACTTCTGCGAATAATTAGTTTTTCTTTGTAGTTAAGTTATTTAAGTTAAAGTAAGGCTACTAACTAGCTAACAAACTATGGACTATGTCTCAAATAAAGTTATTTTATTTTATAAATGTGCGGTGTAGACAAAAACAATCTATGTTCATAATTACCTCTGGCGTGGAATCGTCGTCGATGAAATCAACTAAAGATCCCTCGGAGTCCTCTTCTTCTCTCTCCCTCTGCAGATGAAACAAAAGATGTATCTGATAAAGACTTTTACCGAATCTACGAAATCTCTTTACCGGGAAATAGTTATAGATAATATAAATATCGAAATAAAAAGAACGGTTAGTAATCTTTTTTTATTTATCCGGGCGGAAAGCGTCAAGTTTCGGCCCGCTGCGCTAGACAAAGTTGCCGCTTTCCGCCTCCGTCGAAAAGTTACACACATCGGGAAGTAAATAAGAAAGCCTCAGATATGTTTGTCGACTTCGGCTTCGCCTCTGTCGACAATTACAGGTAATCTGACACATTTCTTACTTTACTTCCCTTGGTATGTAATATACAATACCTTCTTCTGCTGCATGATCTCGTATCTCTCGGAGTTGTACTTGAGCACGAGCGGGTGCGTCCATATCCGCTGGAGAGACTGGAAATCCGGGAACAGGAACCCGGAAGATTTTCCCGCTAACGGCCTGGTAAATTCACGATACGCTATTATTTACTTACACAAGATAATCTGATTACTTACACAAGTACAGACCTATGTACAGTCAAGAGCACGTGGAGCTTGACACGTTGAACTTTGTAACGTTCTTTTTGAGGTCAGACTCTCACTAGAAGTGTAAAGGCTGATTCATGTTACAACGGGCCGGGCCCCGTCCGGGGTAAATCATCCTAATAATACGCCTCGACAAGTCGACGCCGTGCCCCGTCCGGGCCAGCGCTTCATAACAAAAGTCTACTGTAGATGTTGACCGTGCCCCGGTGTAACGTGAATCAGCCTTAAAGCTTCATGTGCTCTTGCCAGTACATCGATGTAGAAGACGCAAATACCGCTGTCAAGGGCGTAGCCACGTCCCTACCTTGGATACCCAAATTATTAGGGCCTAATAAGTAACCAAACATTTTTTAAAAAGTAATGCATCAGTCCCGCTATTCATTTATGTACTAACATAGCATTTAAGATTTCTTGTACCTACTAACCATCTATGGACTATTTTTGTCTGAAAATAAATATTTTTTTTATTTTCGTTCATTCGATTGGATTTCTCAGTCTATAACCATATACCTGTCTTGTAGATTTAATATAGAAAAAAATTTAATGGCACTACAAATAACGTAGGGAATTATCGTGTCGGAAAAAACGAGAATATATTGTTTGATTCTTTACACAAAAAAATCTAAAAAGCTTTGTTCGAGTTCAGCCAGAATCCTTGCAGGCCTTTGCTGAAATAAGTAAAGAAAATTGTAGTCTCTTAAATGAGGACATTTAGTTCTACCTATTATCTCGCTGATGTATCTAAGTTAGTGTAAAAATATAGTTATACGATAGTTTTATGAACTTATATAGTACCTTCTGGAGTAGTTCTCGAGATAGTGCTGGTACAGCTTGACCTGGACGTCGGTGAGCGTGATGAAGAGAACGTACTCGTGCTTCGGCGGCAAAAATGGAGCGAGCACACCGTAGTCTCGCCTCTGTGTATAGTAAGATATTATTATTAACACAGGCTAGGTAGTAGTAACAATAATAATATAATAAATTGAGGGACACGCGGTTATCAGTCCTAAACTAGGCACAGCCTGTACTATGGGTACTGAACAACTGATACACGTACTTAAATAAATATGAAACACCCAGACACGAAGATAACAGACATGATAATGCACATAAATGTTGGCGATTAACGAAAACCAGCTCTACTGAGTCAAGTGGCTCGGTAGGAAAGCTGATTATTCCCCTCTTGCCAAGGTATACGCCACCAAGAAATGTTTATTCAGTTTTGAAATTTCACAGACTTAAAAAAATTAGGAGTTTCTCTACTCGACTGTATGTTTTTTTTTAATGTTTGTTACCTCAGAACTTTCGACTGGGTGAACCGATTTTAATGATTCGATTTTATTTAAAAGCTGGTGCTTCCCGTGTCCCATTTGGTCCAGTTCTGCCAATGGCATCCATTAGTAAACCATATCAGTTTCTGTTATTATTTTATTTATGGAAATGAATATCTATTATTTTTTTCTTTATCTATTATTGACCTGTACGGCTCCGTCGAGCATCTTGTGCAGCACGTGGGACCGGCGCTTCATGACACGAATGTCGTGCTCCGTGGAGTCGGTGTACTGGCCGTTGGTGATCGGGTTCACGAATCGATTCAGGTACTCGTTGTACTTCCCCAGAAGGTTCGGCTTCACGAATTGCACCATGCAGTAGTCTGTAAGTTGTTAATGATATAAAACTTTCGGTACTTGCATTGTACAATATGGGATGGAACAAAGGACAGTCTCAAAGCGGTGTTGAGTAGCTTTAAGACAATTCCTTGATAAATTAAAAACTTAATAAGTATGTAATGTAACATTTTGATTAATAGCCTACAACTACAGCCATTTGGCCGCCTATGTGACTGTGTTTTGTTACCAGTTACAAAAGAAGTATAGCATATTGGTAACGATCGTCTTAAAATCAAGCATATTATGTAAAAAAAATTGTAAAAGTCCTATTGGAGGAGTACTCTGTGAAACTGATCATAAGCCAAAAATGACGATATTCCTATAAACAACTTATATCAACCCATATAAAATGGTTAGGTAATGTAAAAATCCCATAGTCTAAAAATTCTTTTTAGCTAAAGCTCCTCCCATCCTCGGATAGACAAATAAAACTGCTGTTCTAAATAAATAAATAAATTGTGGGATACAATTCACACACGGTTATTTAGTCCCAAACTAGGCAGAGCCTGTACTATGGGTACTAAACAACTGATAAACATACTTAGATAAATATTAAACACCCAGACACGAAGCCAACAGACATGTTCATGCACACAAATGTTGGCCCCGAGCGGGGATCGAGCCCGCGACCTCCGACTCAGAAGGCAGGGTCACTACCAACTTAGCCAACAGTTCCGTCCTATTTGGTATTTTACGTATAGGAAAACAAGTCCTACATTCTTTCAAGTTGTTTTGGAGCGGAGTCCCGGTGAGCACGATCCGGCGGTGGGTCTTCACTCGGTTCATGGACTGCGAGAGGCTGGTCTTCTCGTTCTTGAGCAGGTGACCCTCGTCGCACACCACTAAGTCCGGACCTGCATACGAAACAGGGGCCTTAATGTCTACTACCAGTGCCCGCGGTTTCACCCGCGTAGTTCCCGTTCCCTTAGAAATACGGGTAAAAAATATAGCTTATGTCTTTTCTGATGTATAAGCTATATAACTGTAAAGTTTCATCAAAATCCGTTCAGTAGTTTTTGCGTGAAAGAGGAACAAACATCCATAAATGCAAACTTTCGTGTTTATAATATTAGTAGGATTTATAATTGTAATCGTAATAGTCTTTATTTGACACTAGCGACCCGCCCCGGCTTCGCACGGGTGCAATGCTTATAAGAATTTTCTTTGCTATAAACCTCACGGAGCCCGAGACCTTTCCAACGAATGCAAAACCGTGGAAATCGGTTCGTGCGTTCTGGAGTTACAGCGTCAGGAAGGAAAACCCGACTTATTTTTATATATTAGATTTGTTACGCGGTCATTGCTTGCTCTTTTTTCACTGGCTGTATTGACAGATGTACGGAAGAAGCAACGTATGTCAAAGTGAAGACGATTGCGATTACAATTATAAATAGACAATACCAAATACAAAAAATACTGGCATCGCATTCAGTAGGAAATTTCAGATTATTCCCGATATAAGAATACCATTATAACAAATGTTGAAATAATAAAACAATCAACTAGGTAATCAAGTACCTAATTGTGTCATTTTGGCGAATACTGGGAGAAGTTTCTTTAAGTCTAAAGGTAGATTCTGGATGCAGCAAGGTGAAGACAGGGCGATATGGCACTCATTAGGGGAGGCCTACGTCCAGCAGTGGACTAATATAGGCTGACGATGTTGTTGACTCCTTAGGAATCGATTTCCAGTTAAAGCCACTAGTACGAAAAATAATTGAGATAAAGATTTATGTTTAGAAAAAAGAAATATAATCACAAGGAAATAAAAAAAATCCAATCTATATCGAGTAAACTCCAGTCGCGTTGGCGGCTTTAAAGCAAACTTTTTGCTTACCAGGATCAACGAGACTCTCCTGGAAGTTGCGCAGCATCTTCTTCTTGAACTTCTTGTTGTTGTCGGCGGAGAGGTTGCGGAACATCTCGTACCCTAACACGCACACGCCGCCGTGCTGGAACCACTGCGACAGCTGGAAAGCGCGCTCAGAGTTCTGCTTGTATCTGTATGGAGAATATCGTGTCAGTATAAAGCCGAATTAACATTATGAAACTAGTATTACAGTTCTGACGATATATAAACAATTTTTTTATTGTTCTCTCACCCGCGTAGTTCCCGTTCCCGTAGGAATACGGGAATAAAATGTAGCCTATGTTACTCAGGTATATTCTAGCTATCCATTGGTGAAAGAATTTTTTAAATCGGTCCAGTAGTTTGAGTTTATTCGTAACAGACATACAATTCTTTCCTCTATAACATTAGTATAGATAAATATTACCTATTAAAAATACAGTCTTTTGAATGCATTACAGAGAGACGGAATACTCAGTACCCCGACCTTTTGGGTAATGAACCTCAAAAACGGTACTAACTTGGAGAGCTCGTAGACGTCGACTTCGAAGTCGCGCTCCGAGTGCTTGAGCCACATCCGGAACTCGTTGACCCAGTTGAGTACAGTCGACAGCGGGCAGACCACCAGGACGCGATTCACCCCCGTCAGATCGCTGTGCGTCAACAGCGTGTGGGTCAACGACACCACCTGGTGACCACAGTGTTTCATTAAAGTTACCCGTATAGCTAAATTACAAAATTCGATTTTCGACGCTTATCTCGTGCAATGAGTCAGAATCAGGTCAGAATTTAACAATCACTATAGTATAAAACAAAGTCGCTTTCTCTGTCCCTATATCCCTATGTATGTATGCTTAAATCTTTAAAACTACGAAACGTATTTTGATGTGGTTTTTTTAATAGATAGTGATTCAAGAGGAAGTTTTTAGTGTTAGCATTGCACCCGTGCGAAGCCGGGGCGGGACGCTAGTTAAAAGTATAAAATCTAAAACCATTCTGTGTATTCATTACAATAGTTTTTGTTTCACCGAAATTGATGCATACTATCCATGTTGCCGTTTTTTAAATTTAACGAGGCCCAAGAGTTGGGTCGTCCGATAGCGAAATGACGACACACGAAACAAAAAACGAAAACCCATATTTTAAACCCCTATATCTTAGTTATTATTAAAGATATGATAAAAATAAAAACATATTATTTTTTCCTCGAACTGTCTACATTTCAAATATACAATTAACGAAATAATATGTTGGTCTAATTCATTATGGTGCCATTTCGCTCTTTTCTATATTAAAAAAAGTTGAGCTAAGGTATCTGGAGAAAGCGAGATGTGAGAGAGGCTGGAGTCCGAATAGGTGGTGTGACAGGGAAGGCCAGGTATTTTTTAAAATATGAAAAAGAGGCACAGGCTCATAATGGCTACTTTACTATTTAGATATTAGAGCATGGCTAGAGTGTATGTTGTGCACACTGTAAAATAATTTTAAAAATCCGACTTTTAGGTGACCTTGAGCTTCACTGACTTTCTCATTCTCGTTTTCCAGAAAGTGGACCTCCTTGAATTCATAATTAATAACAAAATAGTTTGTCTGTCAAGTCGGTTTACGGACGATAATTTTACCTGATAACGTCATAAGAAAATATTGATGAAGATCGTGCCTCTCTATCGCTTGTTCCGCGCTCTCGCTTGCATGCTCGGCTCAGGCGGAACGTCACAACGAGTCATGCTTTTTCGTTCGTTCAGCCGGCGTTCATCACTACGTAGTATAAAACAAAGTCGCTTTCTCTGTCCCTATATCCCTATGTATGCTTAAATCTTTAAAACTACGCAACGGATTTTGATGCGGTTTTTTTTAATAGATAGAGTGATTCAAGGGGAAGGTTTTAGTATTAGCATTGCACCCGTGCGAAGCCGGGGCGGGTCGCTAGTCGATGTATAAAACGTTATCACGTCAAAAATGCTACGCCAGTAAACGAGAGCAAACCTGTAAAGTTTTCCCGAGACCCATGCAATGCGCTAGAATGCAACCGGAGCCCCTGTCCTTCTTGATTCGCTTCACGCTCTCAAAGCACGCGTCCCACATAAACTTTATTCCGTTAGCCTGAAACAATAATCATTGAATTAACCTTTTAAAGGGGTAAATAGTTGCCACCATAAATTGAACTCTTTGTGATTAAAATAAGATTTAAAATCAATGAAAAATTAAAAACAGATCTGTGTTTAACACATTCCCAAACGGAAGTATCAATGACTTTAAATTTTTATTTTTTTTTAAATTTTAGTGCTCTCTTATTCTATTTTGTGTATTCTGTTGTGTGAGCCAACCTTAACCTTTTAACAGGAACATCTTTTTAAATTTTTCATTGATTTTGAATTTTATTTTAACCTTAACCTTCCTTGGTGTCACTGAAAAGGGGATTTTTGGGCACTTTTTTAGATATTGGAGGTGAGTTCGCCTCTCTCACTGAAGTCCGGGTTGAAGGTGAGAGCATGTACCAATGTGTTTTTCAAAACGGATGTAATGAATGCAATCATCCATATTCATTTAACTCGATGATGAAGAAAAACATCGAGAGAAATGGTTTTTAAGCACTTGTAACAGCACCCCACCATGTTTAGGGGCTGGAAATTTACACTGTTGAAAAGATGGATTTTCAGAAATTGAATATTGCTCCCAACACCTCGGGTATGAGGCGTGACCGCATTTATTTCATTACAACTATTGGACAGGACACGGCACCAAGAGTGTTTAATCGATATTGTGTGTCGACAAAGTGTGGCAGTATGGTATCATACCTGATGCGGTTTCAGTTTCTTCACGAGTCCTCTGTCCACCTCGATGAGCGGCTCCTTGGTCTCAGGGTCGAAGTCCAGCACCACTTTGTCCAAGACCACTTCATCGGGTTTCCCAGATTCATCGAATTCCAAGTTGTTATACTGTTGGAGAAACATTCATTGTGCAACATTTCATGCTTTTAGACCCAGCGGTTTCGGCTGAGCGTTGATCGATCAGTCAGCCAATGAACCAGTTAGTTTCTTATTACCTGATTTATTATTATTATTGACTGACTGACTGACTGTGGAGGATAATGTGTTTATTTTACACTAGCTATTCCGCGCGGATTCATCGCAGTACCGTTTTCGTAGGAAAATTATAGCCCATGAAGTAACATTACTCCCAGAAAAATAAGCTTTCTATTGGTAAAAGAATTTAAAAAATCAGTCAGTTTCGGTGCCTATTCTTTACAAAAAAAAAATTTATCTTTCCTTTTTATAATATTAGTGTATGTAGACAATATATAGATTTTCTTAAGCCACGAATAAATCTCGTCTTTGTTTGTCTAACACAAAAACAAATGAAGCTCCTTACCATTCTCTGCCTTTCAGCAATACGAGCCATCCTCTCCTTTTCTTGCCGAGCCGCCTTCTTAGTTGCCTCTTCGAGTTGGTTCTTGCCCATGACCTGAGGAAAATCCGGATTAGTATATTCTTACAGACCTAACACTTTGTCCATTAGTAGTGTAAGACAGTTTTAGTATACTCATACAGACCTAACACTATGTCTATTAGTAGTGTAAGACAGTTTTAGTATACCTATTCATCCGGATTCAATTCAATCCGGACTAGTATATTCATACAGACCTAAGACAGTTAACTAGAACTTTTATAAACGATATTTCGATTAATTTTAACCGACCTCAAAAAAGGAGGACGCTATCAATTCGATTGTATGTTTTTTTGACTGGGTGTACCGATTTTAATGATTATCTTTTTATTTGAAAGCTGGTTCTTCCCGTGTGGTCCTATTTTAATTTAGTCCAGTTCTGACAATGGCATCCATGAGAAAACCATATAAATTGAAGTCGTTTTTTTTACTCTTCAGAGTTCATGTTATTAAATTAGGTCTGGGACTGAAAAGCAGCAGTTGTGTTGAGGCTCTAGCCCTTTCATCCTAATATGTTGAATACTTAGTTTTACTCACTTTAGTGCACTAATATTTTGAGCTTTGTGTTGATGAATAAACTTCTTATTTACTTTAGAAAACAACAGAAAAAAATTAGTATCAAATATTCGATTGAATTTTACATGATGATAGAAGATTCTTAACCAATTAAGACAAAATTACCTATTCATAATTTTATTTTAGTAGTAATAACTTGTGCTTACTATGTTCTTTGCTAGTGAGATTACGAATACATGACAGGATTCTATGGGCCTACTTGCCTACGCAAATTATAGCAAAACTGCCATTTTATTGGCAGTAATTATTCTTCTCTGTAACATTTCTAAATTCAAGGAATGTACACAGATGATAGCGACGTATTTTAATCTTCTAATCGAAGTGTGTTCGATAGAACATATTAGACAGTTACAGCAGACATCTCACCTTGCGAATGTTCTTCCGGCCATGTTTGTTGCGCCCCTCATTCTCAGTGTCCGATCCGGAAACGTCGCTGTCCATCTGCTTGATGCGACGCCGTTTCTTTTTGCTGTACAATTTATTGTATTATATTAAAATTTTGGGTTCGAATCCTGGCATGTACCAATGAGTTTTTCAAAAACTTACGTACATATTTATCACTAGCTCGACGGTGAAGGAAAACATCGTGAGGAAACCCGCAGGTCTCAGAATTAATTCTGAGACATGTGTAAACAGACCCGGTCCGGCGATGGGCTCACCACCTATCACGTTTAGGGGTCCAATATATCTCGTGAAATGTGGGTATATCCAGTAATGGAATACCTCTGCCTACCTCCTCGGGGATAAAAAGGCGTGAGATTATTAAAATTTTATAAGAGACTAGCGGTTCTGCGCGGTTTCACCCGCGTAGTTCCCGTTCCCGTGGGAATACAGGAATAAAATATAGCCTATGTTACTTAGGGATATTCTAGATTTCCATTGCTGAAAGAATTTTTAAAATCCGTCAAGTAGTTTTTGAGTTTATTCTTAAAAAAGATATAAACTTACAAAACTTTCCTCTTTAAAATATTAGTATAGATTTATGTTATGCCAACTATTGACGTTTCTAAGTGTATATTCCATAAATACAGAATAAATGAGTTTGAGTGAGTTTATAGATGATAACAAGAGCATAAAAATCTCACCCTTCATTAGACGAGCCACCGGAGGCGTCGCTGTCGCTACTCTTCTTCTTCCTCTTGGAGCGCTTCGTGGTCTCCGAGCCGTCTTCCGAGTCCTCAAAGTCGCTCCTGCCGTCTCGTTCCTGCTCCTTGCGGCGGGAGGACCCGGCCTCCGAGTCGGAGGATATCGCCGGCGCTTTGCGGCGTTTTAATTTAACACTGCAATATTTAAAATTAAAATAATAATAATAATCTCACGCCTTTTATCCCCGATGGCGCAGGCAGCTATTCCATTTCTGGAAATACCCACTTTTTACGAGAATATTCGACCCCTAAACGTGATACGTGGTGAGCCCATCGCCGGACCGGGTCAGAATTAATTCTGAGACCTGCGAGTTTTCTTTAAAAGTAAATATCGATCAATCTTCTTTTCTGTATAAGAAACTGACTGGCCGACTGATCGACCAACGAACAGACGAAACCTCTAGGTCTAGAAACATGAAATTTTGCACAAAGGTAACTAATTAATTCAATAGGCCGGCACCCTAGCGGCGCCAGCAGTGTAGGAGCAGCAGATTTAGAGTGCGCTGGCTCGCTTTGGAAAGCCGTCAAATGCGACTATGAAACAAAGATATTATATATAGAAGACGTAGATATGTTACTAGAGCAGGAAAAATGAGGCCGACAAATGTAGCTAATTAACCACATTTTATTTAGTCGCATTGTATTTCAAGTCGTATTTTAAGCGCAAATCTTAACAGATAGCTCTCTTTTTTTTTATTATTCGTTCCGTATCATCTTTCCCCGTCATTGTTGTATCCTATAAATATATCCTGTACGCTAAGAAGTAAGTATGTACATGTTGTAGCACACTCGTAGGGGATCAATTTTCAAACGCAAGCAGTATGAATATAACTCATCCTTACTTTAATATCTTTGCTATGAAAGTAATTCTCAAACAAGTTACTTGCGGAGATAGGTTTCTACCTATTAGGGAGCGGCATGTTTATCCCTATAGTCACTGCAAGATTTAAAGGTAAAGTTTTTTATTGATTAAGCAGACATGCTATCAAATTTTGAATTGGTCATCGTCACCTACGGACATTTGTAACACCAGGGGCATCACCGACGAGTCTCTGATCTTAGACAAATTTGGCAGCATTCAAATGTGACAGATTTTTCCTTAAAAAAGTTAAGGAAAAATCTGTCACATTTGAATGTCCCTGTCACACAAATTCATAAATTTGCACTATAATTTATAAGTAATGCAAGATTTAAACTTAGTCACTTACTTTTCATCTGTCTCCGAATCTTCTTTTTTGCTATCCTGTAAATATATTAAATAATATGATATTAAACTCATCAACATCGAATTCATGAAAATCCACATGAATTCATTTAATTTTAGAAAGCGAGACTTATATAGCGGCATCTCTTTCTGACATCTTCGAGCTGACACGTTCCTTGAAGATCTTTGTGTGTTGAGGGCTTAACTCTATTCACATTATACTTTCAAGTTCCAACACAATATTTTACCTCATTTTGTTCTTTCTCATTAGAACTCTCAGAGTCTGTATCCCCAAGAAGATCATCCTTGGCCAGATGTTCGATGCCACTACCATTCAGACCAGACAGGGACACTGGAGGCAAATCTGGAAGAAACAATCAACATGTTAATGTTGGAGTAGTAGCCATGACTTTTCAATAAGTGGATTTTTAATAAAATCGTTTTGATTTTGATAAAAAAAATTCAGTGCTACATTTTACAGTGCGGTTTTTTGGTGTTCTAATAACCAGAAGTGGGCATAGTAAGAAATGGACTGATGAAGCAAATGACTTAAAAAGAACTTGACCTATAACGCGACCGATGGTCGCGTAATTATTAGTATTGTAACTAGTATTGGTGCTGACGATGTTCTATCGCCACCTACTAATATCTGTGATAGGTGGTGAGCCCATCGCCGGACCGGGTGTGTCTATAATATTTAAGTATTTATTTATCTACACTTTTTATTCGCTTAACAAACGATATTATCAATTTCAGAGTTACTATTGAGTCTATCAATAGTATAACTTGCTTGCGCTATCGGTATTGTAACTGATTTTAGAGGTCAATTATCGATTTTTTGGCTATTTTATGCCGGAAACGTGCAGATGGGCAAACTTAGATATGTGAACTGAATGCTGCAGTCTTTCATTAATGTACCTTCTTCCATAGCATCGCTCTCTGCTCCCGAGCCTTCGTCAGAAGTAATAGGGACTTCCAATAATCCCTCTCCTTTGATAAGAGGTTCTTTTGGCATTTTGATCTTCTTAGTGCTTTTAGAACTCGAATTATCCTCCTCGGCGCTGGAGTCCTGACGCCGTCGGGACTTGCCCAGGGATTTTAGGTTTGTTAACCTGAAAAGTAAAATTAAACAAAGTTTTTTATAAGTAAGAGGATGATTGTGGAACTGTAGAAATATTACCTATCATAATTTTTTAGTGCAGCACTAATTCAAGGTAAGGATAATAAAAAACTCATTCAATTTATGTCTTAATTCTTTTGACCATAGAGAAAATAAAGTATGTATCTTGAACATGGTATCTGTATCTTTGGTCCACCGCAATATTTCACTTCAACATCTTCTTTTAAATTAGGTGGGAAGTAGTACTTAGTCTCCAGTTTAAGGATCTGTATAAATGCAATAAATACAAATATATCAGCGTGTCGTGTTCCACCAGAAGCATATCATGTTCATAAATTATATTATATAAATACATTATTTCGAAGTGTTGCGAGGCTTCTGGGGCGTCACGATACGCTTATGTTTCTACCTTCAGTCATATAGGCCCTACTTAAAGATTATATACCCCGGCGGCGGGCTGGGCCCTGTTCAGCGATGAGCAGACCTAGACCGCCAGGCATCTCTTCTCATGCCACCGGGCGGGATGGCAGGTTGCGGATAGCCTAGCTCCGGCTGTGGGACCGACTTTTTGTAGTCGATCCCACATCCGAAGTGCCCCCTTTTTGTGGCCCCGGACAAGAGAAGTTCCCGAACGCTAAATCCCAGGCGTAGGGTAACCCAAACCCTCACTCCCATGATCCTTTACCCAAGTCCTTCCTTCCTTTTCCCCTGTTTTCCCTTCGGTCCATGAGGAGTGGTAACCTCGATTCCAAAAAAGCCAACCCAAACTTGTACCGTGTGTGCAATGCAGCAGACAGAAAAAAAAACTACCCAGGTGGGTCCCGGCAATGCCGGGGAATCCCATGCCGACTCGTCGGTCAGCCCCCCTCGTATTCTGGGAGGGGGCACCTATCTGCTCTCTAGCCCCGCGCCTTCTGCGCGGGCGGCGCCTTTTGCGCCCACAACACTGGCAGCGACCAACGCGCCACACGACACCGACATGGCTGCGATCACCGCGCCCCGCGACACCCCAATGGCTGCGATTACTGCGCCTACCATCCTGACACGCGCTGTTCCCTCTACGAGTGCCTGGCAACAGAGCATTGTAAGGAACAGCGTGACGAACAACCCCAACAACGACACCGAGAACGCACGAATCTCCAGTCTCAACGGCGAACTTCGCGCGCTGGCACTCCAGCGCGAGAAGATCGAAGTGAGATTAAGAGACACTGGACCCGGTGGTTCTGCCCGCACCTCTGAGGACGAAGTACGCTCGCTGGAATTCAAGCGCGAAAAAGTCCGAAACAGAGAAAGGGAACTGAACAACCGTTTGCGCAAGATTCGCGAAGGCAGTAGCCAGCGCGAAGCGAAAACGGCTGCTCAAACGGAAGTACGCGACCAGCCGCAAGTACGCGACGGGGAAACCCAGCGCGAAAAGCGGCCGGACGCGGAAACACGCGGGAAGGGACCAGTACGCGAAGGGGAAACTCAGCGCGGAAAATCACTTCCAGCACCAGGACCATCAGGGACAAACAACGCAAGTCGTATGCCCCAAAACCAATCCCGACCAAAAAAGAAGCGAGGAAAGCGAGGTGGTTTCTTGCGCAAAGCGTCATTGGCCAGCAACACCACGCCAAGCACCTCGGAACCGCAACCTGGCCCAAGTGGCCAGGGAACGGCGAAGAGGATGCGCCCGGACGACTCGGCTTCACCGGGTACGCTCCAGGGTGACGCCAAACGCGTAAGAACCCAGACCGCCCAAGGGGAGCAGCGAACCTACGCACGGGCCACAAAGGATATTCCTGCGCGGCTCGCCGTAGCGATCTGCCTCCCGCCTCCATCCCGTGATATGACCACAGAGGAGGCCGAGCACATTAAGCTCAGCCTGGAAGACCTCGTCATGGACACCGACCCCTCAACACCGCTCCCGGCCTTCCGTGGTTACCCACGGGTAGCGGATGGCACGGTACAGATGTGGTGCGAGGACGAAATGGCCCTGACCTGGTTGTACCAAAATGTGCCCAAAATAAAGCTCCCCAACTCACACGACACTCTAGTCGTGATGAAACAATCAGACGTACCGACCCGTGTCCGAGCAGCGCTCTTCGTACCGAGGTATAACGGAGACATAGCGCGGCTCCAGAGTGTTCTGACCCGTCAGAACACTTGGTATGACATCGGGAGGTGGTCGCTGTACAGGGCGACTTCAGTCGGTGGAGAAAACCACGGGACCTACCTGACCCTGGGTATCCCACCAGACGAAGTCGAAAAGGTCTTGGGGCGGGAACGACGTGTATCGTACCTACTTGGCTCGATATACGTGCGTTTCTACCCCAATACCCAACCCCCAAACACCCCGACTACTAACCCAAACCCCGCACCGAAACAACCGGAAGCGGACCCCACGGACATGACTCAACTTGAGGAGGAGATGGCCAGAACGGCGATGGCTGATGCGCAGAGCGTGCCGCCCACATCACCCAGGTGGACGGAACAACTGCTCGCCTCGTCGCCGGGAGACGACCGGCTTGGGATGGAGGAGGGGGGAGTACTTTCCGATGGATCGGACTCCTCCTAACCCCGCCTCACAGCCGCCGTCACCCACGCCCAGCCCCCTCAACTTCTTACAAATCAACCTCCAGCACAGCCAGACTGCAACGGCTTGCTTACGCAGAGCGCTGGAGGTTCAACCCCGAACCATTGCACTGATCCAAGAGCCGTGGATCAGAAACAACAGAATATGCGGCCTCAGTAACATCGGAGGTAAGCTAATTCTCGACACACAGGGCACGGACAAACCACGAACCTGTGCCTACATACCCAAAGATATTCCTACCACGACACTCACCCAATTCTGTTCCAGAGACTTAACAGCCGTCAGACTCATGACTGATGGCGACGCACCTGACATCGTCCTAGCCTCGGTGTACATGCCAGGCGAGACCGAGGACTGCCCACCGGAAGACATGGCCGATCTGGTGAAGTACTGTGAAGGTGAGGGGACTGAACTGGATCTGGTCATCTGCACGGACTCGAACGCCCATCACCCGCTTTGGGGTTGCAACAAAGCCAACCATAGAGGTGAGGTACTATGCACATACCTTTTTTCCACTAACCTTAACATCCTAAATCGCGGCTCGGAACCCACTTGGGTCACATCTCGCGGACAAACAATTATCGATCTAACACTAGCTTCAGAAAGCGTAACAACCCATATCTCCAACTGGCACGTGTCCAATGAACCCTCATGTTCCGATCATAGGTGGATTCGATTCTCACTGTCAGCCAACACCAAAAAACCTGAACCTAGACGCAATCCGCGCCGAACCAACGTGCCTGGTTACAAACGCCTTCTGGCCTCCTTGCTATCCAGGCACCCAACACCCTCAAACTTAACGGACCCCAAAGAACTCGAGAACACTATAAGAAAACTCTCAGAATATATAACAGAAGCATACCACGCCTGCTGTAAACTAATAGATCCAAACACCAAGAGCATGGGAAACTCCTGGTGGAATACGGAACTCAGTAAACTCAGACAAACGGTACGCAAGCAATTCAACAGAGCCAAAAACTCTAGGCTCCCAGAAGACTGGGAGCTTTACAAAAGTACACAATACACCTTCAAAAAACAAATCAGGAAAGCCGGTAGAGCAGCCTGGCGAAAATTCTGTGAAGACATCGAATCAAACAGCGAGGCCGCGCGAGTAAGGAAGATCCTATCTACGGACCATAACCGCACCCTTGGCTCGCTGAAAAACCCAGACAACACATACACTAAATCAGACCACGAGACGAGTAAAATTCTCCTAGAAACACACTTCCCAGACTGCAGCCTCTCTGAGGACAGAACATGGGCAAGTGAACCCTCACACATACCCAACGACCAAGACTGGTCCAGAGCCCGTACCGTAGTAACAGAAGAACGAATAAAATGGGCAATTACAACCTTCAAGCCGTATAAATCCGCAGGCCTAGACGGCATCTTCCCTGCCTTACTGCAATGGGGAGTGGATTTCCTATCACCATGGCTGGTTGTAATCTATCAAGCCTGTCTAGCACAGAACTACATGCCGCTCCCATGGAGAGAGGTGAAAGTCATTTTCATCCCCAAACCAGGCAAAACCGACTACACTCAACCAAAGGCGTACAGACCAATAAGTCTGACATCATTCCTACTGAAGACCCTGGAGAGACTCTGTGACCGACATATTCGGGACGGGCCCCTTCGAGAATTCCCACTACACAGACAACAACACGCCTACTCCACAGGAAAGTCGACAGAATCCGCACTACATAGTGTGATCTCCAAGATTGAATGTGCAGTAGACCACAAATGCTCCTCACTAGCGGTTTTTATCGACATAGAAGGTGCCTTTGATAAAACCATCTTCGACAGCATCAGCGCAGGTCTCGAGGAGCACGGTGTGGACCCGACCCTGCGAGGATGGATCACAAACATGCTCAGACTCAGAGCCGTACAAGTCACAGTGAACAGCACCACGAGGGCCGTTGTGGCGAAGGGATGCCCACAAGGAGGCGTCCTCTCGCCACTCTTGTGGAATCTAGTGGTGGATAGCCTCATCAAAAGACTAAATGATAAAGGCTACTTCACTGTGGGCTACGCTGACGACATAACTATAATAATAAATGGTGCACACGAAAACACTTTGTGCAACCTCATGCGCCAAGCCTTGAAGGTAGTAGAGGATTGGTGCAAGGAATGCAAACTAACAGTGAATCCCACCAAAACCGAACTTGTTCTATTCACAAAGAAAAGGAAGCTGGCAACCCTACAATTACCGCGCTTCTTTGGATCCACCCTAACCCTATCAACTGAATCCAAATACCTGGGCATATTTTTGGACAAACAGCTGAACTGGGCAAAACACACCGAACACATCACTACAAAAGCCAGCATGGCCCTATGGCAATGCAAAAGGCTACTAGGTAGGAACTGGGGCATAAGCCCCAAAATCACCTACTGGCTATACACCACAGTTATCCGACCAATTATTACATACGGCTCTTTAGTGTGGTGGCCCAGGACTAACATGAGCACAGCCCAGAAGGACCTCGAGAAGCTACAAAGACTTGCCTGCGTAGCAATTACCGGCAGCATGAGAACATCACCCACGGCTGCCCTACAGGGGATGCTGGGGTTGCCACCCCTACATCTCGTAGTAAGGGAGGAAGCAACCCTAGCGACACTAAGGCTGGAGCTGTCCGGAACCCTAAACAAGGACTCCAGAATCAAACACACACGCATAAAAGAGGATGCCCTCTCGCGACACCCGATGATGGCATCACCGAGCGATAGAACCCAGAAAACACACTGTTTTGTAAAACACTACAACGTGGAGCTCACAGCGGAGTTGCATGATCACCCAGGTCCAAAAGAGCTAAGGATCTACACTGATGGATCAAAGACCGACACTGGAACAGGAGTCGGAGTCTACTCAGATGATCTCAACATCAGAATATCCAGACCACTAGGGATGCTCAACACTGTCTACCAGGCAGAATGTGTGGGCATTATCCAGGCAGCACACGCCATAGAGGCCAGAGAAGTCACGGATACTCATATCCTCATACTCTCAGATAGTGCCTCAGTCCTTCAATCCCTAAAGAAAAACCAGATCACCTCGAGACTTATATTGGAGTGCCATAATGCACTAGAACGCATTACGGTACCAAACTACAACACAGTGACACTACAATGGATTAAAGGGCACAGTGGCTCACGTGGGAACGACGCAGCGGATGAACTCGCCAGGAGGGGTTCTGACACTAAGCCCATCGGACCCGAACCCATTGTACCCATCCCGTTTAACCAGCTCAGGAGCTGGTTAAGGGTACACACTCAAACTCAAGCGGAGATTTGGTGGGCTTCGACGCCAGGATGTAGGCAATCCAAGGAGGCTATGCCATCCTTGAATAAGAAACTAACCAAGCGCCTTCTGCGCCTGGACAGGGACAGCCTGAGAATGGTGTCGGGGACCATCACCGGACACTGCTCACTGAACAAACACTTACACACCCTAGGTATCACAGACAGCCCCCTATGCAGAGCGTGCATGGAGGCGGAGGAGACGGTAGCGCACGTGCTCCTTGAGTGCGTTGGCGTTGCCCAGATCCGCAAGAAGATTCTCGGAACACCAGAATCTCTTGCGGACGCCCTGAGTAGACTCGGAAGTTTGATCTGCTTTTGGAAGGAGGTAGGATGGTTGGAGTAACCGGCCGCCATGGCTCACGTACAATGGTCCACTTCAGGACTAAGTGCGGAAACCAAACCCCCTAACATAGAACATAGAACATAGAAGATTATATACTTGCAGCACCTAGTGGTTTCCCGTTCCCTAGCTTTCCAATGGTAAAAGAATTTTTAAAACCGGTCCAGTGGTTTTTGAGTTTATTCATTACAAACACACAAATCTTTTGTCTTTATAATATTAGTGTAGATGTAGATTGTATTTATTTACCCATGGACATCTTTGTCATCCCGATTGTCTGAATTATGACTGCTGCTACTGCTGGCCTTCTCTCTAGAGCGGCCCATCTGTAATTCAGTTCCCATTTTAATTCATTTATTTTGTAAATGCCAACAAACTCATTGTCTCGAATACAAAGTAAAGGCCACACTATTATATATTAAATTGAGAGCTTTTAATAATCAGAACAAAGTTTAATTCAGTTATATGCCTCAACTTTGTATTCTCAGAGTGTAATGAAAAATCTACCTCGAATCTTGTTCTGCAGTTTCCTATAGACTTTTCTAGTTACTAAATAAAAAACACCAAATATTGCAATTGGTATTTAATAACAAAATTCTTAAATTTTAATGAATACAGTAAATGCAGGACAATCATGTCAATCAAAAGGAATGGTAAGCTACTTATTTATTATATTGCAAATACTATAAGATTTTTATACTTTTGCTTTTAACTATAAACCTTACCCGACTATAAAAAACAAAGGGTAACAATCACATCCATTAACTTAAAAATGGCCTTAAAAAGTGTACTTTTATATTTATATGTACTTACTTATATAATAATCTATCATTTCATCAAGAAAGATGAAACCCTTTTAGGGGACACTGAAATAATTAGTTCAAAAACAATGTTAAACAACTCCATATATTAGTTATCTCACAACTGTACTTTGTAGTAGTACAATATAAAGAAAATATTGCATTAAACCTACTCCTTAACATTTGCAAGACATAAGTTTTAAATTTACAAATAAATTTAAACAACTCTTTTCCTAGATATCGTAATAATTGTTTTAATTTGTGTTTAGATTTTATGACTTGATGGATCACTAGGAATTATCTCATCGTAACAGTAATATCTTTTCTTATTTTAAAAAATGAAGGACTTGGATATTCTCCTAACCTTTTTACTTCTCGACTGACACTGTTCATTGGAGCTTCCGTCGTCATCACTTTCTTCATTAGGTGTTGTACCATTGGACTTCTTAACTTTTTTTCTCTTTTTTACCCTTGTCGTTAAATCTCCATCTGAATCTGAAGATGTTTGTAGCTTTTTGCATGTTTTCTTTGGACTAATTTCTTCATCAGAACTGATGCCTTTTAACAAGGAATCTTTGATTTCCTTGATAACACTACTTAATTGTTCATCCTCAGTTTCTGAGCTTGATGAATAAGTCAACAGCATCCTCTTTGCATGCATACTCTCCATAATGTGTTTCCTTTTAGGGCTTTTAGAAAGGGTCTTCAGTTTGTTCTTTGATTTTTCTGGACTGCTACTCGAGGAATCGTTCAGTAAGGACGATTTTGCAATGTTGTCACAATCTTGTTTCTGAGATTCTGTGGATGACTTGTTTTTTTTGAGAGTTTCATCTTCTTTAACTGGAGTAATTTTATTGCAATCTTTTGAAGATTCTATATCTTTACATGGAGAAGATTCTCTATTTACTTTAGCTGGAGAATCACTATTTTCTTTAACTGGAGAAGACTTTCTATTTTCTATAGCCAGAGAAGATTCATTCTGTGCCAAAGCTATTTTCTCGCTCTCTGATGGCTTTCCGTCAGAGTTTTCTTTATGTAGATTTTCTTCAGCAATATCTTTGTTTTGAATATCTGATTTCAAATTTCTATTATCCTTATTTCCTTGAATTTCATTACTGTCTGAATCAGAATCATTGAGTAAAGATTCCATGATATTTTTGGTTCTGTTAGCTAGGTCATTTGACACAGAACTTTCAGATTTTTCTGAATCTGAATCAATAAGCAAAGCGCTTTTAACTTTATCTATAGCAAGAGGTTCTACTGAATTATCTTTTTGTGTTTCACTATCTTTGACAGCAAAATGTTCATCAAATTTAACTCTATCTGCATCTGTGGATATTTTACAGATTATTTTACCGTTTTTAGTAACCTTTGAAAGATTGTGTTGCTGTAAGAAATCAAAAGATAATATTGGCATTCTTAAAATATTTATGACAAAACTTTTAGATTTAAATGCCTTTACTTCTTTTCTCTTATGAGCCCAGTATTCTTCTTCCTCTTCATCCTGAAATCTAATTCTTTTAGCCTTCTTAATAGTTTTGTCACTCCTAAAACTACTTTTCATTGCACTATTTTCTATTGATTTCTGCTCCTTATCAGGTATTTCATTGGCGTGTTTAATTTTGTTTAAGTACGGAGAAATTGTATCATCTTTTTTCAGTACATCAGGTTTCAGTAGCCGATTCAAACTTACACATTTAATTATAGGTCTTTGAGATTTTTCATCTTCTTCAATAACTTCATCATTTTCTTTTTCCTTACATTTTACAGTATCATTAGATGAATCTTCGTGTAACTGGAAAGGAGTATCTTCAGTTTCAGATTCAGGGACATTAGCTTTGTTTGTTGCATGATTCTCTTGCAAAGAACTCTCTTCTTTCGAGTTTAGATCCTTATGTGTTATACTAGATTTATCTTCTAGATCTTTATGTGTTTCTTTGACTCTTAGATCATCACTCTGGTGAGGTTTCTTACTGAACTTTGACACTTCATTTTTAGAAGTTTTGTGATATTTATAATCTTTCTCCATACACTTGTTTCTTGATAGATTACAATCAGAATTCTTATCTTCTTCACTGCCTTCATCACTGTGGTTATTATGTTTAGATTTCTTTCTTATCTCTGAATGTGGTCTTTTTTCATTCTTACTTGAATTTTTGACACTGTCTGATTCTGAATCACTGGAATATATTTTTTTCATAATTTTCGATGAGCCTGACTCATCATCACTTTTTACAGTATAACTATTACTTTCAAATTTTTCACTTTTTTCTGATGATCTGACTTTTTTAATACATTTTTGTAACTTATCTGTGTTTTCAATGTCACTAGATTTGTCTTTTCTCTTTTCTTCTAATTTGGCATTGTCACCATCATTCTTATTCCTTGGTGAATAAGTCTCATAATTTTCATTATGGTTGCCATTATCCGAATCCACAGATGTTTCTGGTTTATTTTGTTCCTTTTTAGTTGAACTCTTACAAGATTCTGAATCTGACTTGTCACTAGATGATCTATCTTTTCTCTTTTCTTCTAATTTGTCATTGTCATCATCATTCTTATTCCTTGGTGAATATGTCTCATAATTTTCATTATGGTTGCCATTATCTGAATCCACACATGTTTCTGGTTTATTTTGTTCCTTTTTAGTTGAACTTTTACAAGATTCTGAATCTGACTTGTCACTAGATGATCTATCTTTTCTCTTTTCTTCTAATTTGTCATTGTCATCATCATTCTTATGCCTTGGTGAATATGTCTCATAATTTTCATTATGGTTGCCATTATCAGAATCCACAGATGTTTCTGGTTTATTTTGTTCCTTTTTAGTTGAACTCTTACAAGATTCTGAATCTGACTTGTCACTAGATGATCTATCTTTTGTCTTTTCTTCTAATTTGTCATTGTAATCATCATTCTTATTCCTTGGTGAATATGTCGCATAATTTTCATTATGGTTGCCATTATCAGAATCCACACAAGTTTCTAATTTATTTTGTTCCTTTTTAGTTGAACTCATACATGATTCAGAATCTGACTCCCTAGAATCAATGGACATCTTTTTATCAGTTCTTTTTTTATGTTGACCACTTGTAAATTCTAACTTATTTTTACTGTTATGACTAACTTCATCCCATTCATGCTCCCTCCTAGAATGTGAGTGTGTTCGGTGTTTTTTCTTACTGGCACTCTTGTCTTTAACATTTTCTGGAAATTTAGTCTCAGAATCAGTTGAATCAATCCTTTTCTTGGCTCCCAAATTTGACTCAGACTTCTCACTATCTGTATCAACTCTAATTGACTTAGTGTTTTCTACATGATCATTGTATTCTTCTTTAGAACTATCTTTACTTCTTTCATCATCAGATATTCTTCTTAATTTTTTACTTCTACTTTGATTATCTCGATCAGATTCCTCATCTGAACTCTGTTGAGAGAGTTTTCCTTTGTTGTTGGTAGACATTGCACTTTTTTCTGTCTTTTGTGTCGAATTTTTTTTGTGTCTAATTCTGTATAACTTACAATCATGATAAACTGGGTATCTATCATGTTTAGACATTGACATGCGCTTGGCCTTAACTTTGGCTGAGGTAAAATGTTTGATTGAGATTTTTTTAGCAATTTTTAACTTCTTTGATTGATATTCAATGTAATGAAACTGTTTTTTTACAGAACTAGAAGTCATGTTAGGAACACGAGTAAAAGTTTTCCCGCCATCGCTAGTGGATGCCTGTGTAGCGTCAACAATGTCGAGTATTTTTCTTACACCTGATTCAACATTATCGAGCGATTTCTTCGACAATTCACATATCAGAAGTACTTTATTCGCAGCCTTTTGCACAGCATGCGCATTTTTCAGCTTATCTTTCCTTATTTTTTTCTCTTTCAATGTTTCAGATCGAGACCGCAAATTGGATCCCAGTTTGGCCAAGTACTCCATCGCTTCACATAGCACATCGGAAACAGGCACGTCGTTGTCCGCCATTTCGTGAAGAGTTCCGTTAGTTACATACAGATTTTATAATAAAACCAACACCACGACCACGATATTCGATAAAATTTATGTATTAGCACACAAAGTCATCAATATAATGAAATAGAATTCGATTGATTAAAGAAATGTATGAACCAACGCCAACTTCTAAAAAAACCATAGACCAAAAAAACTATTTAAAAAAAATGAAACGTCACTTTGATTCAACCACGATTCAACGTCTTAATACGAGAGAACAGGCTTAATTTTTTACTAAAAATTAAATATTAGTCTTAGTTTCTATGCTTTCGCAAAACAACGCTCCCGAAGTCTAAAATTACGGTACCATTACATAAATAATACTTCTAATGCAGAAATCTTAACATGGAACGGAACGTTATACTCTTGTATGACCTACTCAAATTGGTCGGGTTATTCTACACCACACAAATACATATACATATATGACAAAGTAGCGGCAATAGATATACATACGAACTATATTACCTATAAACCGATTCACACATAATTTCACCTTCTTCTAACATAAAGAAACCAAATCTCAATCACAACAACATCCATTTATACGCTTTACCCATACTATAACGGTAATACCTATGCTCCATAACAAAATAAAAAATATCGAAGAACCAATTTTTTGTACTCACCTTTCATGTAAATGGCTGAACTAACGTTTTACGGAACCGTTTCTGGGAAAACTAAACTCAATTACAGTTGTAACACATAATTGCACTTAGTAACATGAATTGCGCATTAAATTACACACATATTTCAATTCTTGACCGAATAATCGGCAAAATAAGTAGGATAGGTAAACTATCCAAAACAGTCGTGAAAAAGGGCCATAGACAATAGAATATATAAGAGGGAAGGGAGTGTTGCGAGGGCGAGCGGGGAGGGAAAACAGGGAAATGAGAGAAATCGATCGTTTAATTTCTTTTTTAATATAATATGAGATTCATTATAAATTAGTGTTTAAGACCTCAGTTAATATTAAATATTCTGTAATAGTAAAAATATAACTGTAATATTTATGTATGTAAAATACAACTTTTACAAACGATCCTAGAGTCACTCACTCTTTGAAATGCGCTGTATTTATATTTTGCTTATCAAACATTTTATGTTAGGGTCAAGTTGGGATCAGGACCGACCGTATCGTCGTTGGTAACGTTTGGCAACCACATTATCAGTGCCTTCTGTATGATTTTACAAAAATTAGTAACGCTCTTTGTATTTTTTTGCATAGACTTTCAGAGTCTATGTAAAAAAATGCAGACTAGCGAGCGTCGTGTAAAACTAGCGTCGTGTTTACTGCTGATGGGTGAATTGCCAATGCCTTTTATTAAGAAAAAACCAATTCAGTCTTGCTTGCAGTGATAACAACTTAGCGCTTTTCGCGCCAGATCTAGGACTTTTTTTTTTGTCTCAAAGCGCGTTTTAGCGCCGAGCGCTAAATGTAGCGCTTTTTTAAATTCTTTGAAACTACAGTAACATAGATTCATATAGTACGTAATAACTTACTAGTGCTAAGTAAGTATGTATTACTACCTACTACAAAGATATACCAAAAATATCATCGACTGAAAAGTACAAATTCAAAACAAAACAAGACCTAAATCCACCTTCTACTTTGGCTGGAATAAATATAAATGAAGAAGTAATCCACGAATCTGACGATGATGAAGATTTAGATAGATCTACTTAACCCTGATTGATTCAGTCAAAAATATTGTTTCTTATGTCATTGTTATTTCATTATAAAAACATTGATTTTAGGTACTTACCTACCTATCTTTGTTTAATTTCATACTATCATAAAATTGAGCAGAGCGTAAAAAGACACATTCACATGATGAAAATCAGTGAGGCTCGGGTTCAAATCCTGGCATGTATCAATCACCATCATCATCATCAACCCGTAACAGCCCACGGCTGAGCTAAGGGTCTTTCCTCACACATGAGGAAGAGGAACTCTGGAAGTATGGGCTATAGTCTCCCACGCGAGCCCACCGCGGATTGGAAGATGGTGTTTTCAGAATGCAGAATTTTTCAAGCCAGCCAAGGGTATCTGACATGGCTTAACGACTTCCGAGACCAACAATTTAACGTGCCTTCCGAAACACGGAAGCGCTCATGATAAATGCCACTAGGCGGTCACCCATTCACTGACTGACCGCACACAACTTTGCTTAACCAGTGTGATCGTTACAAACACACTGGCACCGCAGGGCTACGAGCGCTTCATGTATCAATGAGTTTCAAAAACTTACGTAAATACATATTTATCCCTAGCTTGACGGTGAAGGAAACATCGTGAGGTCCCAGAATAAATTCTGAGACATCTGTAAACAGACCTGGGGCCTATTCCACTAAATGTCAACGGTTATAGTTGAATGACAATGACATGTCAATGGTCAGTCGATAGTGTTATTTGCTCTGAAAAGTGCCAAAATAACACCATTGACATGTCATTGTCATCCAAATATAACCGTTGACATTTAGTGGAATTGGCCCCCTGGTCCGGCGATGGGCTCACCACCTATTACGTTTAGGGGTCCAAAGAATATCTGGTGAAAAGTGAGTATATCCAGAAATTGAATACCTCTGCCTACCCCTTCGGGGATATAAGACGTGAGTTTTTTTATTATTATTATAAAATTAGTTTTATTTAGATAAAAAAAATTATTTTTAGAAACGTACTTACCTAGCAAATAATAAAACCACACGAAAACCATTTGCGGTTGGCGTGAAATATAGCGCTTTAAAAAAAATGCTATTTAGCGCTTTTTTACAGCGTTGACAGCGCGTTTTTGCTAAAACTATGTCTATCTGTCTGTCTTGCTTGTCATTCTTGTCAATTTTTCCTCTGTGTAGTTGTGTAATAAATAAATAATAATGATTGCGAGGTCTGCATTACAGAGTAACGTGCTCAGAGCTTTCTGCAGGTGCTACAGTGGCGCCAGCCAGAGCCAAGGTTCTGGGGTATCGTCGGGCTCTCCACCGCCTGCTCAAGTGGCGGCTGAAGTTCCAGGGCTCAGCGACAAAGTTATAGCCCCCGCCGTGGAGCCAGTGGGGCCTGGAGTCGATCCTAAGAAGTCTGGAGCCTACAAAGTTCCAGAATACTACTGCTACAACAACATGAGCTACTTCGAAGCTGAAAATGAAATGTTAAAATACAGGCTCCCCCAACCTTCTGCATTGTAGAAGTAGTCAACAAATTCAGATTGTTTTTAGAATAATGTAATAGAAAATTTAATAAATTATTGGTTATTAATTTTACTTCTTTGTCTGAATCCATGCCATCCCTTGATTTCAGCCTAGTTGTTCCATTTTATCTTGATACAAAAAAGGGCATCAGGGGGGGTTGTTTTGATGATCATGTTTTTTTTTATCATTGGTATAGAAAAGAAATGACAGTAATCAAAACATATCCCTATCATAACTGATCAACCACCCTCAGAGGTGAAACAAATTTTTGATCAATCTATAAAGCAAGATCATACATACATAATCTCACGCCTATTTCCCATTGGGGTAGGCAGAGACAACAGACCGCCACTTGCTACGAACCTGGCAGATCTCTCGCGCTTCCTCCACATCCATCAAACGACTCATGCATGCTCGTCGGTTTCGGGTACTCTTTATCTGGCTTTTCTTCAACACATCGCCGATCTGGTCGATGTAGGTACGCCTAGGTCGTCCTCTACCGACTCGCCCATTCACAACACCCTTGTATATTTGTCTCGTTAGACGACTTTCATTCATCCGCTCAATGTGACCAAACCACCTGAGCATTCCTCTTTCAATCCTAGTCACTAAATCATCTTTCAAGCCACAATAGGGATATTCGATATACATCGATGCATCGAATTCACTCGATGTTTTGAAAAGGTATTGATTTACTCGATGTATCGATGTATTTTCATAAAACATCGAATAAGGGAAATTCGATAAAATGCGTGGAATCAAAGAGATTAAAATATCATAGGGCATAGAGGGGACAAAGCAAGAAAAATTTGAAGCTGAAAAGTTATTCCAAGTGGAATAAGTCTAGTACAATTTCGACCGAATGACAGCTTGCGTTCATACTAACTGACATGACGCTTAAGCTTCAAACATGCTTATACGTTTTGTATAAAAATATTCCCAATGCCCCCTCTATGTCCTATTATATTTTAATCTCTTTGCGTGGAATGGACATTTTTGTATTGCCTCAAGAAGTCACAATCAAGTCTTTGGTAAAAGTTACTATAATTTTATTGTCGACAACCAAGAAGATAAATAAACAGTGTATTGTATTATATGTATTGCATTTTGTTTTATAATTTTTCTAATAAAAACAAAGAATGTTCTCTCATTGCTTTATTTTTTTAATTAACAACAACTGAATCAACGCGGGTTTGCATGAAAAGTATTTTTTTGTTAGTAACAGGTAAAAATACTCGATGTTGAAAAAACATCGATGTTTCTATCCGATATATCGGAAAACATCGATGTACAGTCTCGATGTATTGCATCGAAAAAAAACATCGATGTATTTTCTAAGTGGACACCCCTAAGCCACAACGCTCTCGGATCACACAATTTTTCACTCTATCTATCAATCTTACTCCACTAATGCTTCTTAATGAACGCATTTCGACTGCATTTATTCTACTTTCATGCTTCTTCTGCCATACCCAACACTCACTGCCATACATCAACGAAGGTACTAACACACCATCATGTACAGCCAGACGTGCTTTATTTGTCACATTCTGGCTCCTCATAAAGGAGTGCAGAGCTCCGTTAATCATGTTCCCTGCATTCACCCTCCTTTCAATATCACTGTCACACTTTCCGTCTCTTGTAAACTTACTTCCCAAATAAACAAACTCTGACACTTGTTCTACTTTCTCGCCTTCAATCATAATATCACATTCAGACATGTCCCTATCTTTCTCCAGAACCATTACCTTCGTCTTGCTTACATTCACTTTCATGCCTTTCTTCTTAAAAGCCTCATTCACAAGAGTTACAGTGTCCTGCAACTTACACGCCGATGGTTCAAGTATTACTTGATCATCGGCGTATAACAGGCATTTGACACACACCTCTCCCATTCGTACTCCACAATCTCGCGCTTTCAAATCTGTCAAACAGCTGTCCATGAAAAGGTTGAAAAGCCACGGCGATGCTACACAACCCTGTCTAACACCAACAGAGATGTGAAACCAGTCCGTGTAGGCGCCATTAATTCTGACACAGGCTCCTAGAATCCCTATAGAGGGATTTCAGACCCTGTACCAAAATAGGATTCAACCCATGCATGGCCAGTGTTGACCATAGCTCATTCCTTCTCACTCTATCGTAAGCCTTTTCCAGGTCTATAAAGGCGCAGAATATTTTTTGGTCTTTTATCAAAAATTTCTCAGTGACGCAGCGTAAGGAAAAGACTTGATCCATGCATTCCATCCCTCTTCTAAAGCGTGCCTGAACATCCCATATCCTCTCATCCGTTTCAGTCACGACCCTATCAATCAATATCCTCGCATATAGTTTGCCGACCACACTTAAGAGACTAATGCCACGATAGTTCTTACAGTCCTGTTGCGACCCCTTTCCTTTATACAGTGGTACAATTACCGCCTTAGTCCAGTCATCTGGTACTCGGCCATGTTTCAAACACAGGTTAAAGAGTTTTTGCAGCAGGCCTGTTACCAACGTGTCACCAGCCCTTAACATTTCTACCGTCACGCTATCATATCCTGCAGCTTTACCTAGTTTCATCCTTTTTAGCGCTTCCACAATCTTTAGGTACCGGTCAAATGCCTACTGTACGCTGATGATCAAGTTATAATTGAACCATCAGCGCATGAGTTGCAGGACACGGTAACTATCGTGAATGAGGCATTCAAGAGGAAAGGTATGAAAGTAAATGTAAGCAAGACGAAGGTTATGGTTGTGAAGAAGAATATGGACATTTCTGCGTGCGATATTATGGTTGAAGGTGAGAAAGTAGAAAAAGTGTCAGAATTTGTGTATTTAGGAAGTAAGTTTAGTAGAGACGGTAAGTGTGATAGTGATATTGAAAGGAGGGTGAATGCAGGTAATATGGTAAACAGTGCATTGCACGCCTTCATGAGGAGCCAGAAAGTGACTAAAAAAGCACGCCTGGCTGTTCATGATGGGGTGTTGGTTCCTACCTTAATGTATGGTAGCGAGAGTTGGGTATGGCAGAAGAAGTACGAGAGTCGAATAAATGCAGTAGAAATGCGCTCGCTAAGAAGCATGAGTGGAGTACGATTGATTGATAGAATGAGGAATAGTGTAATCCGAGAGCGTTGTGGCTTGAAGGAGGATGTAGTGACTAAGATTGAGAAAGGAATGCTCAGGTGGTTTGGACATGTCGAGCGGATGGATGAAAGGCGTCTAACGAGACAAATATATAAGGGGATTGTGAGTGGCCGAGTTGGCAGAGGGCGACCTAGGCGTACTTACATCGATCAGATCGGCGATGTATTGAAAAAAAGCCAGATAAAGAGTACCCGAAACCGACGAGCTTGTATGAACCGATTGATGGATGTGGATGAGGCACGTGAGGTATGCCAGGATCGTAGCAGGTGGCGGGCTGTTGTCTCTGCCTACCCCTTCGGGGAAAAGGCGTGAGCATATGTATGTATGTATGTACAATCTCTTTCATACTTATTTCGAAATCTTCCGGTGGAATTGATATCTCACAAATTTCACTCTCATGCTCATCCTCTTGCTTTTCAAACAGACTTTCAAAGTATCTTTTCCACCGCTCTTAGTACATGCCGTTCTTCAATCATAGGTTCACCACTTTCATCCCGTATTCCACTCAGAGAAGATGTTGTGGATTGCCCCTGCGCTTTCCTTACAAGTTTCCAAAATAACTTTGTTATTTCGAAAACTAGAGCAGAATCTTTGATCCAACTTATTATTCTTCTCTTCTTTCTTTTTCGCCACGCACTCTTTAACTTTCCTTTTAAACTCTGCATACCGCTCTTTTGTTCTTTTTACATTCTCCCTATTTTGTTCACAATCATACACTCTGCAGTCGGCCTTCACCGCCAACAAATCCAGCCATGCTTTCCTCTTATCATCTACTACACTTTTCGTCTCCCAATCCCACCAGTCAGCCATCATGTTCTTTGCATTCCGCCTTTTACTTACACCACACACCTCTTTCGCAATATTTACCGCATTCTTCTTCAAAACATTCCAGATCAAATCAATATCATTTCCACAGTCATCCTTCAGTTCTTTTTCAAAATTTTCTCTCATTTTATTTTTATACTGCTCTTTCACGTCAGGGTCACTCAATCTCTCTACTTTTATACGTTCTGGCGCAGTCACAATTACCCGTGCACGGTTCTTCCAACGTGAAAACAGACCGCTAATTCGACAAACTACCAAGTAATGAACTGTGCCCACGTTGGCCTAGATGCTCTGGTATCTGTGACTTTGCTTCTCAGTCTTTCATCTACAATCACAAAGTCAATCAAGCTTCTCTCATTACCTCTCTGCCACGTGTACAGATGGACCTGTATATCATCAAAATCAGAGCTGTCCGAAGCTCAGGCTGCACCTTGAATTTATCTGGCCAGCAAAATGATGTTGATCCCCATCCTTTTTAAGTAATCCTCTTACAAACGTATTTTTGTAGATTTGTTTTTTGCAGAATATTTTTATGGGATCCCACTCAATTTGGCCTCTAAAATGGGTTCTATGATGGTTAGTAACTTTCTTTGTGAAAGTGTATATTTAATAATAAAGTTTAATAATGGAAATATAGGTTGATAGGTATAATATAAGGAAAAAAATGTAATCTACTATATAAAAATAAGTCGGGTCTTCCTTCCTGACGATTTAACTCCAGAACGGACGAACCGATTTCCACGGTTTTGCATTCGTTGGAAAGGTCTAGGGCTCCGCAAGGCTTATAGCAAAGAAAATTCAGCATTGCACCCGTGCGAAGCCGTGCGGGTTGCTAGTAAAATCTGAAAACATTACACAATATGCCTGAATGTATGTTTCCTCAAATATATTTTTGCGGCCCTCCAATCTATTTAGTAATTTTTATGGGCCCTTGATTGTATCTAGCCAACCCTGATCTAAATAAACAACACAATATCATAAAAATGTAATAATTATATGAAACACAGATTAATATGCTGTTTCCACTTACAGATGAAAGGTTGTTATTTAATAAAACAATAATTGTTTGTACGCATTTTACTGCAATCATAATGATTCTCATACCAGCTAAAGACCTACAACTAATTAACGTAAAATGCAACATGTAGTAATATTATAGATATACTTTATACACAAAAAATGCTTTGACAACCACACTAAATAGCAACGGAAGCAGCGCCACTAATTATTACAACAGCTTCATCCTCGGTAAGAGTGGCTGGCTGCATGCCATCGCTGCACTCCACCGCAACCGAATGTTACTTCTTCTTAGTGAGTTTCTCTGAGAGGTCGTCAAAGGTGGGGTCTTGTAAATTGATCATCAAGCTGTTACCGGGAAGGAACACTCTGTTTTGAGACTGAGCAAGCATTCTGGAGATGCTTTGTGCAGCTCGGATCTTACGCAGTTTGAGGTACCCAGGGTTCATTCCCATGGCTTTACCCAACATCTCTGCGGCTTCAGCCTCTCCCTCCGCCTGGACAATTTTCTGCTGTCGCTCCTGTTTGGCTCTTTCAACCACAAAAGCAGCACGTTGAGCTTCTTGCTGTGCAACCTGTTTAGCTTCGACTGCGGCAGTGTATTCCTTACCGAAGCTCAACTCAGTGAGTGATACATCATCAAGAATTATATTGAAATCGGCAGCGCGCTCCACCAACTCCCTTCTGATTAGCAATGAGACCTGTTGACGCTGTGTAATCAACTGTGAAGCATTAAATTTGGCAACAACAGATTTGAGAACTTCATTACAAATGGATGGAAGTACTTTCTCATCGTAATCAGTGCCGAGCTGTCTGTACATAGTGGGCAGCATAAGAGCATCGGGACGTGAAAGAACTCTCAGCGAAATGTTAACCATTTGTAGATCTTTGGAACCAGTGGGTGATGAAATCTTTCGGGGTCTAGAACGAATGTCGTAGATGATGGGGTACTGAAACCAAGGTATACGGAAATGCATACCCTCGCTCATCACGTGCTGTTGTATTCCTCCTATTCTGTTGAACATGATGGCTCGGTGACCACCCTCCACGGTAAACACGGACTGTGAGACGCCATAGGCCGCAGCGCCAAGAACTGCTGCCACTTTCAAGCCAGCGCCCAGTCCAGGCGGTCCGCCCTTAGCGAACTTTCCCGCCATATCGTTCAACTTACTTTGTGCCATTGTTGGTGAGTAAAAACAACTGCAGTAATCAAGTTATTATTACAAAATTTCGAAAAAAATATTATAACCTATCTGGCGAGTGAAATTGTGCAATTACCATAGACAAAAAGAAAAATGTTTGAGTATTGACAGATTAAAAAAAGAATTCCATTTCTGAATCGAAATAGTTTTTTTATAGGACATGACTAGAAAGTCAAGGCGTCTGACGTGCGGTCTACACTCTCACAATGCATTTTGCCGTCATACCCATCTGTGCCATGCCTCTCAAATATGTGCACCCTTGTTATACTATACTCTTTGTGTGCACCCTCGCTAAGGCCACATCAAAAAGTGTTCTGTGGGCCACATGAACGATTGATGATTGTGATCGTGGTTCCGTGTGACATATCTACACCAATTTGACAGATTTGACACATTTGACATTGCTTGCATGATTTTGATTATTCCAATTCTTGAATTTGTTAGTTTTTAGATCTAAAGTACCTATGTATTTATAAAATAATAAAAATACCTACACGTTGATTTACATACATAATAGTATAAATAGATACTGGTGCTGGTTAGCGTTAATTGTCTTGGTGTCTTGGATATCTACGCCTGTTGTTTAATTCGGCATACATCATCATGGATTCTTGTATCGGAGTAGAACAGGATTTGGACAAAGCAATATCAAAATTTAATACATTAAATGAGCATACAGACAGTATCCTTCAGGAAATGATAGAGCAAGTTGAAGAATTGAGGCAAGAAATTGCTAGACGTGAGTGTTTTTATCTGTCTTCGTTCTTTTGTTACCAATTTTTGTCTTACTATTTTTATATGTTATTTATAATTATTTCTCTTTGAAATTCACACTCCGTTACTTCGTCAGTGTCATCTTAGGTGCTTACTTCTACCGTTACTTCAAGCATTGATGGGACTAGAACATTTATTCATAAATAGCATAGGTAATTTAGCATGAAGAGTTTGTTACTCTCTTGCACATTATCATTTGTTTCACCTTTCACTGCACACTAGAATTGTTTCTTTTATACTGATACTAGCAGCGCCCCGCGGTTTCACCAGCATAGTTCCCATTCCCGTCCCCACATAGTTCCTGTTCTCGCAAAGTTCCAGTTCCCGTTCCCGTGGGAATATCGGAATAAAAAGTATCCTATGTCCGTCTCCTGGTTCTAAGCTACCTCCCCCCACCAACTTTCAGCCAAATCGGTTCAGCCATTAACGCGTGATGCTGTCACCAAGGGAAAAAGGGATTCATTTTTATATATATAGATTATGATAATGATAATTGCCTGTATTATTGTGACATTATCATCTTTAATGCTAAAGTACTTGTACAAACAAATGTATATCCTGTTTATATAGTTGATTAAATTTATTGACTGAGCTGTATCACAGAGCTGTTTACAAAATAAAATAATAATTAATAATAAGTATGTTTATATCCTAAGTTCCTTTTGTTTAGCACTTCTCTCTATAATCACAAAATAAAAACAAATATTATCAAAATATGTAAAAAAATTTAATCAAGACCATACCTATTATGTTTGGAAACTTACATTTGTAGATAGATAGTGCAATTAGACTGTTAAGATTTATACTTACATAGGTAACTTGATTTAAATTTATCCTTATTTTCAGAACCCTCAAACACACCGATTTCAGAAACACATTCGGTGCTAGTGAGTGATCTTTCAGTTTCTATCAAGCAATCAGTATTCCAGATATCTACAGGTAATTTGTTTGTTAATTTTAAATACACACAGATAATAATGTCTTGATTATATTGATACCTACAATCTTAAATTGGACTGAATTTATTACAATGTTCCATATAGATATCCTCTAGAGTGTGCCATAATGTGCGGTTCTGTGCTTCTCTTCCACAAGTTACCTGCTATTCCTCTAATCCTTCCACCTACGACGATGTCTTTCGTTCTTTCTTTTGAATTGTCTTGGGCACCACTCTGTTATATTTCTAGCTAGACTAATGTCTACAGTCAAAATAGTAAATAGCACACAATTTGCTTGCTGTTTGCTTTCCCACTACACCCAGCCTCTAACATCTGTCACTCCATGGAATGGTATCACGTCAATTTGTTGTATTATAGGGGCTGACACCCAGATCGCAAAATAAGTGCGTCCGGTATAGCTAACATAGGCGTCATGACTAAATTTTGTCTACTGTTTTGTCTCGCTCTTTTTCATGCAATACAAAACAAAAGCATGAGATATGCATCAACAAAGTTTTGTCAGGGCTTGCAGCAGTCACGTTAGCTATACTGAACATCGTAAATGATATAGATATCATCAGGCTCTGAAAATAATAATACCACAGAACAGTGTTAACCTACAACAGACGTTCATGCACAAATGTTGGTATCGAGTGGTGGTCGAACCCGCGACCTCCGATTCAGAAGACAGGGTCACTACCAACTAAGCCAACAGGCCCGTCGAATAAAATACTTGTGAGACAGCTTCTAAGATACAATTGGTGAAGTGAATGTCCTTAGTGTACAATAGTACAATGCAGTATTGACTTAAGTGTGAACAATAAACACCAGATGATCTGAATGTTTTGTTGATATCACTCTTGGAACTTCATATGTGTGATGGAAACTTAAATAAGGAATTATTAAATAAGGCAATTATTTTGCTACTTGAGCCATATAAGATAATGTATTACACTATCTATACCACAGTTTTACATATAAGAGAGACTCAGGTGATCTATTTTTTTTATGTCATTAGAGTATATTATAGCAGATCTACACCCCAATTCACATTCTTTCGATTCGACATTTCCATATGAGGTGCCAAAGAGGTTGGAAGAAAAAATATCCCTTGGAGAGAATTTTTCTTCAAACATCTTTGTAACGTACATTTTTTTATATTTAATCTACAAGACATATATAAAAGATAAAGTAAAATTATGCTAAACATTATGTGTAAAAGCAATACATCTCCAATACTTTTGTAACTTAAAATGTATTGGAGATGTATTGCTTTTACAACTTCTAAGCGAAATGAAATTCGCCTGAAAACAATTCAATGTAATAATAGGATACCTGTGCTTTAACGATATAAAAATTATATAACATATTCTTGGTCTAAGGATATTATTTTTAAACTTCAGATCACAGGGAGTTGCACGCCACAGTCTCTCGAGTGGGCAAGTCCATTGACCGCCACTTCATCGCCGACTACGCGTCAGTAGCGCCCAAAGCTGAATCCTTCTGCTCAGACAAAAACAGACCGGTCATGGAACAGGCCATTGCTCAGCACTTGTATAGACAGGTTGGTTTTTATTTCCTTGGTGTTACACAATATATGTACCTGGCTTTTGCTAATTTCAGTTATAATAAGATATACATATACTAGTATACATATAAAACTATAATACTTTAAGACATGAACTATAAAATCAGACATAGTAAATGAGAGGTTCTTCATGTGCGAATAAGAAAAGATTATCAGAATACGTCTTTCTATATATAATATCTTTGCCTGAATGTGTTTATATGACGCGTGTGTTTGTATATTCATGTACACTTCTTAGATCTACACTAATATTATAAAGAGGAAAGATTTGTATTTTTGTATGTTTGTAAGGAATAAACTCAAAAACTACTGGACTGGATTTAAAAAATTCTTTCTCCAGTGGAAAGCTTACTTTTGTGGGAGTAAATTGGGCTATAATTTTCCGCGACTTGCGCGGGTGAAATCGGAGCAGGTAGTTTATAACAATAATCAATTGTAGGACACATGTTACACACGGTTATTCAGTCCCAAACTAGGCAGAGCCTTACTATGGGTACTAAACAGCTGATAACCTTATTTAAATAAATATTAAACATGCACACAAATGTTGGCTCCGAGCGGGGATCGAACCTGCGACCTCCGACTCAGAAGGCACTACCAACTGAGCTAACGGGCCCGTCAACAAATTGTCATGAAATGGTCAGGGTCTGCAAAGATATTATATAAAAAGACGTATATAGATATGTTACTAGAGCGCGGAAAATGAGGCCGACAATTATTGTAGCTAATTAACCACATTTTATTTAGTCGCATTGTATTCAAGTTGTTTTTCAAGCGCAACTCTTGATAGATAGCTGTCTCTTTCTTTGTTATTGGTTCCGTATCCTCTTTCGCCGTCATTGTTGTATCCTATAAATACGCTAAGAAGTAAGTATGTATGTACATGTTGTAGCCACTCGTAGCGGAACAAGTTTCAAACGCCCTCAGTATGAATATAACTCATCTTTACTTTAATATCTTTGAGGGTCTGGAGGAAGTCGGCGACACGTTCGTGGAGGAGGCGAAGATCCCGTCCGTGGAGCGCACTTGCACGTTCGCGCTGTTGCAACGGTGCGCGGCTGCGCTCTGCGAGGGCGACCCGGCCGCCGCGCTCTCGTGGGCCGAGCGCCGCGCCGCAGACCTGGCTCACTCCTCGCTGCCGTTCACGCTGCACCGCATGCAGGCGCTCAAGGTAAACAATGGACTCGATACTGACTGACCACCTAAAATTACTAATTTTAAGATAGCCTATCCTTCTCCATAGAATACGAAAGAAAAAGGACAGAAACAAAACATAGATTGAAGAGTTAATGTCAAACATCTGAAAACCTACTAATTTTAACTATGAACGTGCTTATCACTTTTATCCATGACCTTGTTACATCGTCGCTAAAATTGTTAAGCACGCCATACATGAGAAGACTAATTTTAATTTGACAGGACTAAATATCTCTCGTCTCTTTTCTTTTATAGGAGAAAGAAAATGACAGGACTAAACTAAAATAAGTTTAGTCGCTGTAATGCAGAATCGAGTCCAATACATAACCTCACACCTTTTTTAATCATAATTATAATTTTATTTATTTCTTTACTTAATTTAGGAAGACCTACAGGTATAATAATTGGAGGGCCTGTTGGCTCAGTTGGTAGTGACCGTGCCTTCTGAGTCGGAGATCGCGGGTTCGATCCCCGCTTGGATCCAACATATGTGTGCATGAACATGGCTGCTGGCTTCGTGTCTGGGTGTTTAATATTTATTTTGGGTATGTCTATCAGTTGTTTAGTACCCATAGTACAGGCTCTGCCTAGTGTGGGACTGAATAAACGTGTGTTAATTGTGTCCCACAATTTATTTATTATTTATTTATATTAATAAAACTGAGCAAAGAATTTAGAAAAGAATTTATTTCAGTTGATTCACATTTACAGTTTTATCCCCGAGTGGGTAGGCAGGCATTAAATTTCTGGAAATACCCACTTTTCATGAGTATATTCGACCCCTAAATGTGATAGGTGGTAAGCCCATCGCTGGACATCAGATCAGATTCAGTACTATGCCCGCCATGATTTGTTCTAGCCTTTAAAATATATAAAGTAAGAAGAATTTCAAGAAAACAGATTTTCCATACTAACATTGTATTGTTATTTTCGGGATTGATACATCTAAATCTATAGAATTGTGTGTGTTTGTTAGAGTAAATCATTGAGTTTAATCAGCAATAGATGTGCTGTCAATCATAAAACCAATCAAAGCAAAGAATCGGTGTAGTGTGTAGGTATCACTCGCGGCCAACATATTTTGTTCACTAGATATTAAATTCCTCGCTACGCTCACTTTATAGAATCCTTCGCTTCACTGTGAATTCAAAATAACGTTCTCCAGGAACAGGATATTACTTTTATTTATTCATCTTCATGTACCAAGAACATTACAAATGGTGAACTTATATAGAATCCTTCGCTTCGTTCTGAATTCAAAATAACGTTCTCGAGAAACAAAATATTATTATTTATTCATCTTCATGTACCAAGAAAATGCACAGATGTCTAAAGGCATTATATGCCAGTCAACCATCAGGCTAACGTTGTCCCCTTGTAACACATATGACAATTCCCAGCTGGCCCGCGAGCAAGGCGTGTGCGCGGCGATCTCGTACGCGCGAGGCGTGTTCCCTGCGTACGCGGTGCGGCACGAGCGCGCCCTGCAGGCGGCCGTCTGCGCGCTGGCCTGGTGCACGCCGGGTGCGGGGCCGGCCCCCCAACAGTACCAGCATCTGCTCGATCCCAGGGCGCTAGGTGAGGACCTGATATCTATCCGGATTGGGCGCACAATGCCACATTCGCATAATGACACATTTACGCAAAATGCCACATTCGCATAATGACACATTTACGCAATATGCCACATTCGCATAATGACACATTTACGCAAAATGCCACATTAACAAAGTGCCAAAGTGGCATATTGTCAAAATAAGAAGATTCAAAATAAAAAAATCGTTCGAGAATGTGACATTATGAGAAAATGGCATTTTGCGATGTGGCGTTTTAAGAATGTGACAATTTGAGAATGTGATATTTTACGAAATTCCAATGTGACATTTTGCGAATGTTGCATTGTGCGCCTAATCCATCTAACTATCTGTCGGCCGAATTCCATCCATATCCGTTCAGTTTTTGCGTGACGGAGTAACCTTGTCCTGACAATTACAATGGGGAGCTTGCATACAATTTTCTTTTTGATTTGGATTACGTAAAGATACCAACAAGAAAAAAAGTTAAAATATGTACAAAAAATTTACTTAGAAACATCAATAGTTTATAATCTCGTTCATGAAGATTGGCTAAATGTAAACAGCAGCCTATCTCCACCGACGAGTTGCTGGTTCCAAATGCAGTACCCCGAGAAGAGCCAGGAAGAAACTCAAGGGCAGCTCTTTTTTATCTCTTGTCATACTAATAATTATGGTTTACAATAATACATAGTGTCGAGTCGGTTAATTCCATGCATGTTGGTCTACTAAGTTCATAAATTACGTGAGGTGTTTTTTTTTATTTTTTGTCCCTCCCTCCCTCCCCCCCCCTGGTAAGATGTCGTGAGATTTTATTCAACCCCCTCCCCCATCCCCCAATCTCACGTGAGATTTTTCAAAATGAGGGTTTCTTACGTAAACTCGTTGGATTGTTATTGTAAAAAGAAAAAAAAAATGCTTCGTGCTTTTATTTACGACTAGTTAAGACTAGTAATTAATGTTGCTGAGAGTTTAATTATAAGTGTAATAAATATTAAATCTTAAGCATGTACAATCTGGATTTTCGTTGCGTTTAGTTTCGTTTCGTGTCGTGTTGTGTCGTATTTTCTTATGACGTTGTCACGTTCAACTATCGTCAGTTAACCGACTTTACAGACAATGTTATTTTTGACAGGCCTGTTGGCTCAGTAGGTAGTGACCCTGCCTTCTGAGTCGGAGGTCGCGGGTTCGATCCCAGCTCTCGGTCAAGTATGTCTATCAGTTGTTTAGTAGTAGTAGTAGTTTCGAGAGCAGTGATAGCCTTACGGTTAAAGAGCCGGCCGAAAATCAGTGAGGCTCTGGTTCGAATCCTGGCATGTAACAATGAGTTTTTCAAAAACTTACGTACATATTTATCACTATAGTCTATTTCGCACCAAATGGGTTCGGTGACAGTTTACTGTTGACAATTAAAGTGATGTGTCCTAATGAAATCCAATCGATTTTTCTAAAGTTTCGAGTAAGTTTGTTAAGGAAATGGAATCGATTTTATACTTTATTGGTAGAATGATTTTTCAAGATTACTTTTTATTGAATATGTTTAAATTTCACTGGTTATATAAGGGAAAAACATTGTAAAATAAAAAAAAATGTCATCGACTTTTTGATGCAATACGAAAATAATCATACATTATCGAATCTACAAATCACTGTCATGGGCGTAGCTAGGGGGGGGCCAGGGTGGGCCGGGCCCACCCTAGAAAGCTGTTGGCCCACCCTAGAAAGACCCTTTCTCTTACATAAAATAACTTCATCCTCAAATACCGAAACCGAAAACCGTCTTATAAAACTAAAATAATTATTACCTACTCATCACTTGGTCTATCTCGCTCGCCAACCTGCGATCCACAGATACAAATGAACAATCTGCATTTACAATACACGGATAATGATTGATTTACCTTGTTGTTGGTAATTTAAGAGCGGAGCTCTTGTCGGTGTATACCTAGCTATATTAGCGACTTAAACTACATAGTCTTGGACAGCACACAGATTAAAGAAAAAAAATAGTAGGTATAATAATAGGATAGGATACCTAACTGAAATCCATACTTGATACCTATCATAGTTGCGCATGCGCCGATAGTCGTGATTCATGTCTGGGGCCATGGCCCCCCCTAGGAAAAATCCCTAGCTACGCCAATGATCACTGTACACTTTCACAGACCTCTGCCTCATAATACACTTTTACTATTTTAAACCCAAAAGATACAACAAAATGAAAATTTTACAAAAACATTGCACCTTTTTTCGGATTCCCGCCAAAACGCTTCGATTCATCGATTTAATGTAGATTATGTTGTGTCAATCCCTATGAGTAAAAGTTCCGTTCCACGCAATACGTATTTTTAGGATATCTTATTTATCTATTGTTTTTTATATTTTTCTTGATTTTGATTGTCTGAGATTTTAATTTAGAATTTTAGAGGCGGCAATTATTGTATTTTAGCAATGACATAATAATAAATTATTAATTATTTTTGGAACCATCTATTTTTCTTACTAGAAAGTTGTATGCGTAAAAAGGAAAAATGTGAACTGTCACCGAACCCATTTGGTGCGAAATAGACTATAGCTCGACGGTGAAGGAAAAACATCATTACAGACAACCGAATTTTTTTTTCGTAATAGCACACTGCGTGACGTCATCGCGCCGCTAAAAGTACATGCGGCCGGCCGCCACCCGGCGGTCTATTAGTGGTTGCCGCGCATTGGTTGTATAGATATTGAATTTTAATAAACAATTTTTCTTTACATTATATAATGTAAAGAAAAATAGTAGATAGCCCAGTTGTATGTCTTCGCCCGTCATTTTGCAGAAACAGGCAGTTTTGAAGTCATAACTTAACCTAAAGGCAAATTAAACAGCTTTTCTTTAGTTGGGTGGTCTTTAGTACCTAAACTAGATCCGCGCACGCGTGTCTCTGTGGGGTCGTATTTTGACAGGAAAATAAAGTCAAATTTTGGGCGCCCATCTTGTTTTAGCCATTTTTGATAATTTTGTATGAAAATTTTGTCGTTTTTTAGTACAAGTTGAAAAATAATATAATTTTGTTTAATATTACTTTTTATGGTAACACTGCTTACTGAGACCCACAATCGTTTCATACAAGCCAACTTTAAAAAGTGTTGCAAACTGGCTGAAAAATGTCCACAACAACGAAAATTACGAGTCGGCCATCTTGTTTTTTCAGTTTTTTGGATTTTTCTGGTAAACTACAGGATACGCCCTATGCAATGACACCAAACACGTGCTTGTATCATATTGGCATCCAGGAGATCAATTCGTGTCTTTTGGGGTCTTTTCGTGTTTTCAAGTGGTAATAATTATCAGTGTTGCCATTTAAATTTGTCAAAATTTATTTTGCAGGTTTAGCTTAAGCGATTGTACCCGGTAGATATACTTCTGCATTTGTAAAGTTTAAATATTTTGGATTAAACATGTTTTTACCATAAGTCAAAAATTAATATTAATTTGTCAAATATTACTTTTTATGGCAACATTGTTTACTGAGACCCACAATCGTTCCATGCAAGCCAACTTTCCAAAGTGTTGCCAACTGGCTGAAAAATGCCTATAAAAATAAACAAAATTGAATTTTTTTAGTATAACGAAAATAAAGGGGCTGCCATCTTGTTTTTTCTGTTTTTCGGGATTTTCCCGTAAGCTACAGGATATTCCCTATGCGATGACATCAAACACGTATCTATAGCATATTGGAATCTGGGAGGTCTACCCTAAAATTTCAATCTACCATAACTTTCAGTGTTGCCAGGCGAAAATCAAAAAACCTACTAAAGGTCATAGGGAGATATAAAATGTACCGTTGACTGTTACTCGTTTTTGTGAAATGGTAAAATTTTTAGTTTTGACATTTTGCATTAAAAGTAAAAAAATACCCCAAATTTTGAGAAAATTCTTAAACATGGCAATACTAAGTAATGAGACCTCTAACCCCGCCATACAAGCCAACTCGCTCAGGTGTCGCCATCTTGCTCAGGTGTTGACATTCAAAATCTGGTAAAATTCATCTTTTTCTTCGGCAGCCAATCACAGGGCGGCCATCTTGGTTTTTTAAATTTTCGGGATTTTCTAGTAAACTACAGGATATGGTCTATGCGATGACACCAAATATATCTCTTTTGCATATTGGCGTCTGGAACATCAATTCGGGTCAAGTGGGGTCTACAATAGCCTAAACTTTGAAACATTACTACGTGGCCGCCATTTTGTTTTTTCACTTTTTTAAATTATATTTGTAAATCATCTAAACATTTTAACCGATTCTAAAAATTTTAACCGGATCGGCCGAAAAACAAAAGAGATACGATAGGCAAGCTTGGCCGCCATTTTGTTTTTTTGAAAAGTCAGAATTTTCCCGGGGTCACTCCGCCATCTTGAATACTTTTTCCATACAAGACTTTACTCCAAAACGACTCCTTCTGGGAGAACAATTATGTCAATCAGTGAGTGAGTGAGTCAGTGAGTCAGTGGTAGTCGAGCTTTATCTTTAGTACCTAAATAATGAATAATCGTAATATCGTAGGTAAAATACACTATTATACTAACTACAACTACTAACGTATAATTTAATGGGTCGAGCTGCCGGCAACCCTATATCTAAGGCTCCGCCTCCGAAAGAGCGCGTTGCATGCGATAGAAAGAGATGGCCACACTTAGGCACGTTTGACGTACCTAAACAGGGAATTTGTTAACAGAGAACCTTCTGTGCGTAGTACTATTACTTATTCTGTGGTAATAGGCGCGGAGGCGGCGGAGCTGTTCATCCGCGAGGCGTGCCTGCTGCTGCGCCTCGCCCCGCTGTCCCCTCTGGCGGGCGCCGTGCTGGCCGGCGGACGCGTATTGCCCGCGCTGCACGACATCCGCGCCAAGATGACGCACCCACACGTCATCGCAGCCTGGTCCGACGACGAGCTGCCGCTAGAGGTGAGACATGACATACATACTTAATCTCACGCCTTTTATCCCCGAGGGGGTAGGCAGAGGTATTCCATTACAAGATATACCCACATTTCACGAGATATATTTGACCCCTAAACGTGATAGGTTGTGAGCCCATCACCGGACCGGGTCTGCTTACACATGTCTCAGAATTAATTCTGAGACCTGCGGGTTTCCTCACGATGTTTTCCTTCGCCGTCGAGCTAGTGATAAATATGTACGTAAGTTTTTGAAAAACAGGATTTGAACCAGAGCCTCACTGATTTTCGGCCGGCTCTTTAACCTTAAGGCTATCACTGCTCTCTCTCAGAGGTAGGACAGTTTTAAATAAATTGTCAATGCCTATTAGCCCTAAGAAATAATGCCTGAGATAGACAAAGATGAAGTCTACATCTAATTGTACCTCAATTCAACATAAATCCATTACAATTTAAAAACAGACTTACAAACACAAGATATACACTTACAAACACAATAAACACTTACAAACACAAGTGCAATAGTATACACGTATCAGCACTAAGTGCTGCTAGTGTATTATTATTAATAATTATTATTTACTTTATTATCCCAAAACTTCGCCCAGAAGCTAGTTTAAAACATCTAATAAAAGACAGGTTATGTCAAATTGATTATATTTTTGTTACTGTTGGGTAATTAAGAGCTAATTTAAAGAAAATAATATACAGATTGAATTTTTCAAGTGGGCGTTGATGGCTAAATCCGAAATTATGAGGAATAGCGAAAAGTACTCAAAGGAGTCTCGGGCCCGATTTTGGTTAAAACTAAAACTACATCTTTGGATTTTATAAAAATCGATTTTCCTAGCCAGGAATCGAACACGTTAATTTTGGAAAAAATAACACACCATTCGATAGTGTCGCTAATAAGGATCGAATTCTGCGAAGAAATGACATACGGCAAGTTAAAGAAAATGTTGGATTTTAATGACTATTGCACTTACCTCAGATTATTGTATATTGTGTTGTTTTAGTGTACAAAACAAGAGTTGTTGTATTCTATGTGGTTGTTATTTAATTAAATAAATAAATAAAATAGTCAAGGAAACTATTTCGTGTTAAGGTGGACCTCGGCGAGGACGGTGGCGGCTACCACTCCGTGTTCGCGTGCCCCATCCTGAGGCAACAGGCCTCCGAGCAGAACCCGCCCATGCGGCTTCTCTGCGGGCACGTCATCTCGAGGGACGCGCTCAACAAGCTAGCCATGGGCGTCAAGTGAGTGCAACATATCTAGACAGGATTAAATATTTACACATACGCTGTATCAAACTATTAGTTGAGAAAAAAACTAAAAAACGCTAAAAAAAGTGATTATGAGCAATTGTTTGTGGAATGCCGTATCTTGCCGGTTCATGAGGAGGTAGGGTTGTTGCTGGCCTTAGAGCAGTTCAAAAAAGATGAATTTAAAATCTACATTAACCACACAAGATCAACAAGAGCAAGTAGTAGAAATAGTAGAAAAATGTTAGAGATTCCATCACACGATGGAATCTCTAACATTTTTCTAGTAATAATAATAATTATTATAGTAAAAGAAGTAGGAAGTACTTGGTCCCAAAATTGTACAATGAAATACCGTGTGACATAAGAGAATGTCAATCATTTAGAATGTTTAAATTTAAAAAGTTTCTCTTAAACAAAATTAAAATGAATTTACCACCATAAGTAATAAGATGTGCTTAAAAGTAACTAGCCAATTACCCATCTATGTTTTAAGGTAGTCCCTCTGCCAACAAACTGTATTGCAGTTTGGCACAAGAAAAAAAAAACAAAACGAACGAAACAAAAGAAGAAAAAAAAAACTTACGGGCCCAGTGGCGTATTGGCCCTAAAGGTAGACTTCCGTAGGTTGCGGCCAAAGAGATTTAAATATAATAAGGCATAGAGGGGACAAAGCGAGGAAAATTTGAAGTCAAAAGTTATTCCAAGTGGAATAAGTCTAGTACAATTTCGATCGAATGACAGCTCGCGTTCATACTAACTGACATGACGCTTATGCTTCAAAGTTTTGTATGAAAATATTCCCAATGCCCCCTCTATGCTTATTATATTTAAATCTCTTTGGTTGCCGCCGATTGCAGCTGCGCGCGATCGATCGCGAGCGACTGACCGATTGATGCGACTATAGTCAACACATGAATCAGCCGCGCGCGTCAGTCTCACGGAAGTCTACCTTAAAGCCTAGTTCGCACTATGCCAGTAATTTAGTCGAGTCCTTGTTCAGTATCTACATACTGAACAAGGATTCGACGACAAAGGAGCCTAATAAGGCTTAAGGCCCAGTAGGCCCGGGCCTAGGGCGGCCGGCATTCTTTTTTTATTTGAAAGCTGGTGCTTCCCGTGTGCTTTCAATTTGGTCCAGGGGGCCAATTACACTAAATGTCAGCCATTGGCGAGCCATTGTCATCGAACTATCATTCCATTCCAAGGAGGTCAGATCTCGACACGAGCAACATCTTTCATTCTTCAACCCTCATCGCCCTCGCTTAGTGGCAGTGACAATCTCTGCCACCAAAGTCTAGTTTCTACTGACTAAATTTGTTTGTTTCAGACTGAAGTGCCCCTATTGCCCCATGGAACAGTCCCCATCAGAAGCTCGCCAAATATACTTCTCTTGAAGAGACCGTATGGACTATTTACTACATAATGATAAGGATGTTTATGACAGATAAATAACTATTTTAAATATAACATCTCGTGATAAAAAAAACGATGTAGATGTAATTATTTTGTTGTTATTATTATTGTATAAATAGCAAGCCAAGTGCAGACCTTACTTATAGAAATATTTAAAACGACCAGCAAACACTGCGAAAAATCTAAACTTGTAGGAGTTTTAAGTAATTTTCATTAAAGTAGGAGTAATATTCAGTTCGCTATAAAATTTTTATATGGTAGGTACAATGTAAAGAAGACACAATTATTAGAATAAAAAACAAATTAAAGATTAAAGAAAAAGTTTTAAATTTATCCAACATCACCCTATTCTCGAGGATCGTTACGAAATATTGATTCAATAATTTAGTATGATATCTGCATGACCCTTCCAGAACAACTGGAAAGATAATAAATAATAATAATATAATCTCACGCCTTTTTTATCCCCGAGGGGGTAGGCAGAGGTATTCCATTACTGGATAATACCTACATTTCACGAGATATATTGGACCCCTAAACGTGATAGGTGGTGAGCCCATCGCCGGACCGGGTCTGTTTACACATGTCTCAGAATTAATTCTGAGACCTGCGGGTTTCCTCACGATGTTTTCCTTCACCGTCGAGCTAGTGATAAATATGTACGTAAGTTTTTGAAAAACTCATTGGTACATGCCAGGATTAGAACCCGAGCCTCACTGTTTTTCGGCCGGCTCTAACCGTCCGGGCTATAACCACTGGAAAGATACTCAGTTTGAAAAAGTATTCAGATTGATATTTTCATAGTGACAAATAAAATGGCCAACACCCACAGAAGTGGGAAAGGCGGGAAAGCGATCCACGCAATGCGTCCGCTTTCTGTGGCACAGGCTGTAGAAAAGCTCGAACTTGACGAAAAATTCCTGTCCCGCCTTAAGGCAGAGGGAAAATAGTTACCACCATAAATTCAACTCTTATGTAATTGACATAGGATTCAAAACCAATGAAAAATTTTAACTGCCTATGCCCGTTAAAGGGTTATTAGGTCAAAATGTCATGAGCGCTACGGTCGAATCTAGGGGCGTACATCTGTCATTACCGCCAGTGTCTATAGAGCCTGCGCGGGCCGCGTACCATCTACACTAATATTATAAAGAGGGAAGATTTGTATGTTTGTAACGAATAAACTCAGTAACGACTGCACCGATTTTAAAAATTCTTCAACAATTTATAGCTTACTTTTCTGGGAGTAACATGGGCTATAATAATTGTCCCACGAGAACGGAATTAACGCGGGTGAAATCGCGCGGAACATCTTGTATCGAATAAATACAAGGCGAATTAAAAATACACAATAAGGCCGTATCACCGTGCAAAGAAGTGGGTTGTATGGACGGACAGGATTGTATTATGAAGTAATTATTGGGCGAATTGTTTACTTCATGGAAGATAATGTAAGTAAACATAATTTACACGCTAGACACGCAAATGATGTGTTGTTTCATTTAAAAGAGAATTTTAGAATGATAAAAGTAACTGTTTTGTAAAGTAGTTAGATATGTTATTGTCATCCCCATTTAGTGACATTGCAACTGTGAAGGATACAGACAAAATGTGTATTTTTTCCTTTCATTAACCTAGAGAATTTCAAAAGGGTATTGTAACCGTTTTGTAAAATAGGTATGTCATCCTCATTTAGTGATTTGTAGGCAGAAGCAATGAGGAGAAACAGGTTGTCCCGATGTAGGTACTTGTATAATTATGAGAGTTTGTGCGTTAATTGCGTAGTGTTTTTTATATTGCATTTTATTTCTTACATTACGGAAAACATAGTGTGACTAGCGGAAACAATTTATTGAAAAATTAGGCTCGCTTAGCCTGTCTCAAAGGCTTGAATGTAAAGACAAAGTAACAATTATGTAAGAATAATAACGCTTTTTGTTCTTTTATAATAAAATTAATATGATGAAACTTGTTTTTTGCCTATCCCTTTACTGCAGTAACTACGTATAGCTCGGCCTACAATGACGGTAGCTACCACAGTAAATCAGAAGTACTTTCTCTTTATTATCTTTTTATTATTTTATATAAAAATCAAAAGCCGGTCTCGAAAAAACTCTAAAATGGCTGGACCGATTTTCATATATTTTTTTGTGTGGGTTCGATTGATGGTTAATACTGTGGCAGGACAACATCTGCCCGAAAAACTAGTGTGGAATAAAAAACAAAATGATCCTCAGTACATAATTTATTTAATGGATATGTACAAAGACAAAAGATTTAGGACAAATAAAAATTTGGCAATAACTCTCAACAATAGCATAAAAAGAGTGGTGTCGTACAAGCCGGCAAAAATAACAATAACAACAATAAATTTTCACTTAATTATAGTTCGGATAAACCAACATACACATCTTATCTACATTTTAGGGAATCCTACATAGCCACTGTAAAAATGAGAAATGGTTTTTAACCATGGTTATTAGTATTTCATTTAACATATTCTGTTATTTAGAAATGTAATACTGCACAATTGTTTATATAAAAACATTTTTACAGTGATTATGATTACAGGGAACCGATTCAAACAAAATTTACATGATAATATTTTGTTGAAAAGTTTCGTTTCACAAAGGAACTCCCTAAAATATCAAATTAAATAACAGTATTATTATAAACCTAAGCAATAAATTAATCGATAAAAATAATATTTTTCATAATAAAATGTAAGCCGCAACAATTTTTAATATCATGTTGATATCATATCAAGTAATTTTGTAATTTTAAATAACTTCTTCGACAGTCCCACTTTTTCTAATCTTTTCAAACATTCCAAGTTATTTATGATTACAAAATATAAACGGCTGGCTTAGTAAATAAATTGCATGTATCACACATAATTATATACGTAGCATCTACTAGCACGTCACTACGATTAGGTACTAATTATTGCTGTAAAATTTCATCTACATTTATTTATACCACCGAAAGAAAGGCTAGTGCGTAAAGGCGGGGGGAAAAGCCTACGGTTTATTTTAAAGCCTATCTTAATATAGAGTAATGCGATAAACAATCTCTATTTCATAGAGACAGACTTCGAAAGCCAACGTGAAACGTGAAGCGTATTGAAATGTAGCATTTGAAATATACAATTTCTCATAGGCTTTTTCCATCGCACAGTACGTTACCTAAGAGAAAACAATACGAATAAGATGGAAGACGCTTCTAAATACAGCAAATATGTATTTTATTTTTTAGCATTTCAATTATATAACTATAATATCACTTACGACCTAGTATATCTACGCGTAACATAGTATGTCCATTAAACCTTTTAAATACACTTATAAGTGATACTTGAAGTTAGTTGCTTGCTAAATGGTAATATTAACATTTGGCACACAGCAGTAGCAACCTTTGCCTACAGTGAAAAGAAAGTTTTACCAGATAAATACAAAGAAAATTGTAAATACATTTCCTATAATCGATATTATTACAAGGGTATAACTCTACTATTTCTGTCAATTTGTAGTAAGTATAAATTCAAAGAAACATCAACTAAAGGGAAGTTATATATCTTAATTTAGACCGACATTTTGAAGCACAACATAATGAATAATTATGCTTTACGATACCATTAGGGTACACGACACCGTTACATTTACAATAAATTAATTTACATCAAATAAACGTTCCCTCATTTACTAATAAATAATATTGCTTCATAGTAAGTCAGTCAATACATCAGTCTAGTCGGTATTTTGTATCCACAGAAATCTTCTGCTCAGACGGACTTATTAAGTCGCTCATACTACTAATAGCTATAATTTCAGACTAGTGAGTAGGTATAATTAACCAAATAGACAAAATACAACAAAAATACCTTTCCCATGTTTCAAACAAGTTACAAACAAAACATCAAAATACTATCCGCTTGAACGCTATAATAATATCGAAATTTTGTAAAAAAAACTCAGTTCAAATCTTCAACTAAGTGCAAATTTTCTTTAGCCATTTGGGATTGATTGGGTTTCTGTTGACATTACGCAAGAAAAAAACCTAACAATTTAGTTTTTGTATTCTTTTAAAGTAATCACGAAGTAAATAAATATTGTAATAATAAAAAGTCGTCCGTATGAGCAGAGATCAATGAGTGCATTACAACATCAATTATTAAGCTATTGCATAGCTTCTATCGAGGGCCTTGAGCGCGGGGACCGAATCCAGAAATTCCGTAACGAAAAAAACCTCACGCACCCCACTCCGACGGGCACGGAGGTGTGGCTTGAATGCCGTGAATTGTCTAACGTCGTTTCTTTTCGGCAGTCTTGTTGATACAAAATGCTATGCAATAGCTTTACCGCAGCAGTCCCCGAGTGCCACACGTCTTTTTAAATTGTACATTCCGAAACATAAACAGTTCAATTAACCTAGCTTATTCTTTATCACATAATTGGTGTATTTTTTCGTGTCACCATACAGTTCATTAATATAAATTTGCGTAGTCGTGGGCCTAGGAAGAGAAGGCTTTATTTTATTTGACCATGATTCGGTATTTTTCGTAACAACTTCTTAAAGTTTAAAGCCATTTCGTTGACATCCTAAAGAATTGAAGCTAGAATTGCGCTAAACTTAAGTGATAGATTACGAGACATTTAGCGAGGCACTTGGTAACATTAGAGACTCAAATTTGACAATCAGTTTGACTATTTAGCAGAATTATTTGACAATGGAGCCAGCCAGATACAAGAAAAATAATTAAGACTGATTTAGAGAGATCTCATTGATACGAAGATTAATGGTTTTGGAGACATTAGTTGCCCAGACATTCTCTGCTAAATTGTCAAGTAATTGTACATTTTATTTCTGATTATGATGTTGATATTGCATGACTGCACAGCTTTATTCGTATTAAAAGTAGTATTGACATATTTCTACTTCTACAGGAAGTAGCTACATGAAAGAAAAACATCATTTATACATATTATTATAAAGAATTTCACTAAGTTGAAGGCATACGACCTTCATTGCTGTTTTATTAAGTATGTGGCAGACAATATCCCAATATTTCAATATATACTTCTAGAGTTCACTTACTTTTTTAAATATTGGTAACTTCATTGGAGCGTGACGTTTGAAAGGTAAAGATAGTTCTGCCACAGATTCATAGCACTATTATTCTTATTTGTATATAACAATAAATACATTTTCCTACATCTCTTAAATGGTAGGCGATTATAAGAAGATCACTTGTTTTATGAATTTTATGAACACAAAACGCAGTTTGCTTATTGTTAACACGCTATAAAATGTACACGTAGCTTTAGGTACGCATAAGTATCACTTTTCAAAGAATGAAAAATACGTTTTGATCACCACTATACTACAAGGGATTTGTATAATGTATCTCTCAGATCGTATATACATAAATATAGCATTTTATTAGCCTATTTCTATTGCTCAGTTTAGAATAGAATTCGTGTACTTCATAAATACATAATATATAAATTACTTTTAAGAGAGTTCACGAAGTTTCTTATTTAGCTAAAAATAAAAACCGTTACAACCACAAAGGAAGCTAAATAAATTATAATAATATACCTAACATAATTATAACTTAATTAAAACTACAATTTACCAAATTTCCATCGCAACAATCTATGGAATCCCTAATTGAAAATAATAAAATCCTTATTATTGGCAACAATTGGCATTAGAAAAATAACAAAAGCGACGGAAAACTGGCGACATAATTCATTGTTTTATTACAAAATAATATAATAATTAGTTTCTTATCAATATTATGAATGATTGACTATTACCGGGAAATTCTAAATGCATTATGGAGTAACTATTTATTTCCATAAAAATGTATTTTTATAAATTAATATTCCGTACTAAGTAGTATCACATCTATTGCTATAATTTTTTTAATACCGGTACTATTGCTTGTGATGTTCAATTAATTTATGAGAAATATCGAATGGAAAAGACGAGGTTCTAACTTCCTAATCGAGTGAGCATTTCTACCTAACTATATCATGATATTTTATAATTGAATAATTTAATTATTATTACGTGTACATGATGTATACTTCGAAAATTATCTGTTGTCTTTACTGGACTAGAGTTTGGTAAACTTCATTTTTGTCTATTAATTGCGACAATAGACATAATAGAAAATGTTTGTAACAATTTTGAATTTTGTTCTTGGAACTTATAGTCAACGATTAAGATATTCCAGGACTTAGCCCCGAATAAATCAAGATATTCCTTTTAAAGATAACTTAGAATTATTAAATAATTTTCATATACTTTTAAAGCAATATAGTATTTTATAAGTAACCTGATTTATAGATATTATATGCAAAGCTTTATATGAATTTTAATCACCAGATATAACCGAAATATGTAAAGAAATATGATGTACTAAACGTCGTTGTCGCAAATTATAGTATGAGAGACAAAATATGTAAGAACATAGCGTGTATGACGTTTTGTAGGAAGATATGTGATGGTATAGAAGCGAATTTATTGAAATAAATTAGTCTCCTAAAGTGTTCGAGTGGCCGGACCGTACACCGCTGATTTAACAAGACTTTTGCACACAGGCGTTTACACCTCATTATCGCACCTAAGAATGTTAAAGTATGTAGGTGTTTTGACTATATAATATTGATGCGGACAACTCACTTATATAGGTTAGAGCCGACACAAAGACCTGCGACGCGAATTCGTAAACCAGCAATTGGAGAAGTGTTGCGAATTTGTTGACATGGGGAATTCAGTACCATTGAATGAGTTCGAATCATAACACAACTTTTCTGCGATGCTCAGGCGATTCTGCTCCGTCACGCAATGTGCAAGGGTTTTACCCTTTTCTACGCGAATCTAACTTTCCGCTAGGAATTATGGATTGAAACAAGCTCAGGGGTATCTGTGGAGAGTGGTGGGTGTTGGCAGGCGAGAACATTCGTGATTTATTTTAGTAGCGCAAATTCGTTGAACATTTTCACATTCCTATCCAATCACTTATGAAAGTTGGTGCAATAATTTGTTGCCAGTTGAAGATTTTTTTGTGTTTTATTGCAGAAGCTTCACTAACGTTGAGATAGATTTGCGGCGCATTTGAAATCGCAAAACAATTCGCGCTACCCCACCGAGTTTCGTAAATTTAAAATCAGGCCTTTGCCACCGAATCCACCGATATGTAAATGTGGTACGTTTGACGCTAAAGCTTATTCGGCGAACAGAGTTAATACCAGAATAGGTAAGCTAGTACAAGCTTTCCTAACATATTTTAAAAGAATGTAAAGATCCCGTAAAGTTAGTCATCTTAAAGGGAAGTTATATTCTTCAGCTTTGTTGTCTATTAATTTACTTGATATTTCTTGACAATTGTTTAGGTCTACGAAATGCGGTCACCTGACCTTTTGACCTGCATATAAAAGAGAGCGCTATACTAAATTAACTCTGTTCGGCGAATATAGCTTCACTGTGTGTTTACTCGAGGATACAGATTATAGCGCAAAATCCAGATGACAAAAATTCTTGAGGCACTTGGATCAACCCGTGTAAATCACAGATCCAGGTGACAAAAATTCTATAAGTACCTGAATCAATCGGTGTAAATCGCTAATCCAGATGACAAAAATCTTGAGGTGCCTGGATCACTCGTTGCAACGCGCAGATCTGGATGACAAAAATTCCTGAGGTGCCTTGATCCACTGGTGTAAAACGCAGATCCAGATGACAAAAATCTTCATGTGCCTTGATCCGAAGGTGTAAAACGCAGATGTCAAAAATCTTGATGTGCCTGGATCAGAGCAGCGTCGTGGCTGTTACGCGGTTGTTAGTGGCCCCGCCTCGCCCGGGGCCGCTAGCTGGCCGCGGGCCTCGAGGGCACCCCGGCCAGGTTGAGCAGCGCCTCGGCCGTGCGCCTCTCCTCGCAGCCGCCGCTGTACGAGTGCTCGTCGCGGACGCAGCGGGATATCACCAGGTGCGCCGCCGGCGGTAACTGGGGGGGGGGGGGGGTGGATTATTATTTATTTATTCAGTAGTAAAACATGCCAAGTGGCCAGTAACGTATTCTAAGAGATCTTAACTGACATTTAAAATTGTGGCAAATAAAAAAAGATAGTATACCATGTTTTCCAAGGAGAACGCTGCTCAGATTTATAAGTTGAATCACCACTAAAGAGATTTTAGCATTTCATTGAACTTTTTTTCCGGTTGAAGTTTTATTCCTTACTAAATGTATGTAAAACGTTTTTTGCGTTTCCTGACTTTTCTACCCCCTTGACCTCAGTTAGTCTCTTAGAGACTTTTGATCCTTATGTGAAACTGGATCGAATGGCATCAAAAAATTTTTTTGTGGGAATCGACGATTTTCTCGCTGACTGTACCATTTTTCAAAAATCTTTAAATGCAGTTCTAAATATTTTCAAAAATGGTGGATAGTCTCTTCAGACCATTTTCGTCTAGCTACAACGGTTAAGGTAGCTGCCCTGGCCGACCCATCTCAAATATCCACCCTGTATATGCCGAGGCTGAAAGTACTTGCCGGCCGTCAATAGTTACCTGGTCAAGTACAGCAGGTCCATACTTCATGGTGAGTACGGTGGCGGCTGCTAGGTACTCGTCGGCGCCGGGCTCTGGCCTTGGTGCTCCCGCCAACCGCCTCGCCAGGAACGGGAACAGCTGAGGGTCCGGCGCGTTCTTGGCCGGGGGCGTGTCCGGGGGCGCGGCCGGGATTGGTTGCCGGCCGAACGCCTATAGGAAAGAGGCGGATCTTCACTTAGAATGTCTATACACTAGCAGCGCGCCGCGGTACAACCCGGTCAGATCCCGTTCCCGTGGGAATAATATATAGCTTGTTATTCAGTGATAACGTAGCTTTCCATTGGTGAAAGAATGTTTAAAATCGAAAAAATATATATATTTTTAAATTGAGTTTATTCGTTACAAAAATCCATATCTTTCCTACACAAAAATTACATATAAACACATACAGGTGGACAGATTTTCGTGAACCATAGCTAAGAACATTCTCGATCAAGTCACCCTTCAGACAAAAAAAAATAAATCAAAATCGGTTCAGCCGTTTGGAATCTACGAGCGAACAAACAGATACACACGGAAAACTTATAAGACCTCTCTGTTTTACGTCGGGGGTTATAAAGACAGAAAAAGTTACATAGAAAAATAAGACGACAAAAGAAGTGTTTGTGGCCATGGACAGCAAACAATGCAGTGACAAAGAAGCATAAATTAAATTCCCAGTTCAAGGCAAAAAAATATAACTAAAAATTTAGATTTTCATCAAACGAGTAAGTCCTACAAGTTCGTAATCTACACACACCTGTAATAACGTAGAACGGTGCTGTGGATCAACAGTCCAGAGGGAACCTTTACCGAGCCCCGGAGCAGCTGCCACCTGCGAAGGAAAACTATGTTTAAAAATAAAACTCACGCCGTATTCCCGACAAGCTCACCAGAGGTATCAGAGGAGTATACTCACTTTTTACCAGTATATTTTATGGACATCGGAGCCCTTGAGGAAAAGGGCGTGAGCATATATTTATTTTATACTAGCGGTTCTGCGCAGTTTCACCCGTGTAATTCCCGTTCCCGTGCGTTTGTTCATTTCGTTTGAGTTTATTCGTTACAAACATACAAATCTTTCCTTTTTATAATATTAGTGTAGCTGACCCGACACCGTCCTGTACAATATAACTGACAGTTATGTCAAACGCCATAAGGTTACATTACAAAAGTTAGGGTCCTTAAGTTTTCTTAGGTTAAAATTGGTCCAGCCGTTCATGCGTGATGCCTTGACCAAGGAAAATAGGGATTAATATAATCTCACGCCTTTTTTTTTTTTTATCCCCGAGGGGGTAGGCAGAGGTATTCCACTACTGGATATACCCACATTTCACGAGATATATTGGACCCCTAAACGTGATAGGTGGTGAGCCCATCGCCGGACCGGGTCTGTTTACACAAGTCTCAGAATAAATTATCAGACCTGCGGGTTTCCTCACGATGTTTTCCTTCACCGTCGAGCTAGTGATAAATATGTACGTAAGTTTTTGAAAAACTCATTGGTACATGCCCGGATTCGAACCCGAGCCTCACTGAATTTCGGCCGGCTCTTTAACCGTCCTGGCTATCACTGCTTCACTATTAATTTGTGTATATTCAAAATAGATTTTTTAAATAGTAGTGACTTTTTAAAATGTGCTTTAAAAAAATAAACAAGCCTTTCTCTCGCTCTAATCATATACCAACCTTATGGAAGCACTTATTCAAGGACAAATTGTGCCTGACGCTGTTCTTCCACCCTTGGGGAGCGTGCTTGAAGTAGGGGAAATGCCTGACGATCCAAGCGTAGATCTCCTTGACGGGTAGAGCCCGCGCGGGCGCCGCCTCTATCGCCATGAAGATGAGACAGGAGAAGGAGTAGGGGGGCTTCGTGTGCGTCGCTGGGGGGGAGGGGGGAGCTTTGCACGGGGTGCGGGGAGGGGAGGGGACTCGACCCACCGGCGGGGGAGTTTTCGATGTCTCTGTCTGCAATAAGAAAATTTGGTTTTCTACTACCTTGAGAAGTTCCATTTTATACTAGAATACTAGAGATAAATTGTAGGACACAATTCACGCACGGTTATTCAGTTCCAAACTAAGTAGAGCCTGTACTAAGGGTACTAAACAGTAAATTACAATGAGCCCCATTGTAATCTACTGTTTTATCTGTATTTATATTGTAATTGTCAACGGAAGCATGTTTTAACTCAAAAATTAGGTTGCGAGTTTTCACTATACTATTATTCTATAATAATCTCGTGTGTACTATGTCATACGGTTTGTCGAACATGGCATTGAGCCGTATCACTCCACACTTGTATAAACACAACTATACTAACATACCTGCATTTGATATATGGGACATGCACAATCACATAAAAATATTACTGTGTAGGTACTGTACGCATTTGTTGACATAATTTTATAGTAACTAGTGAAAGAGCAAAGACCAAATTATTACAAGAGGCCAGTCAAAAGAAAAAAATTGCCAAACAGTAACAGGGAGTAAAAATTTTTGGGGTCAACTGCCTTCTTACTTCTCTAAACGGGCATTCATTTTGAATGTCCGATTCATTTTGATCTCTCCTGAAAATCTTGAGCACGATTAGAAGGGGACAGATTTATGAGACTTATACAGCGGCATCTCTTTCTGACCTCCTCAAGCTGAGTTTCGTTGTTTAAGGATTGTTCTGTAATTACGCCCTAACACACGAAATTCTAAAAATCCCTTTATACTAAGTGAAGTGTAACTGCGCAGTTTTTCAGCGCTTTAAGAAAAGTCTTCACAATTTAAATAAATACTTAAAATAACTCTGTTTCCCTCAATCGTCATTTGTAGTATCGAGGACAGATATTTCAATGTTACTGAAAAACAGTTTTTGTCAACCTTAACAAAACAAACAATCTTTATTTACCTTGATTATGACTTGACTCCCGATGGATCTAGTGTCCTCCATGTCGCCTTTTGTTAGGTTTATACCTGAAATATTAAGGTTACATAAGAGACAAGTAACATAAAAATATGAATAACGAGGCAGCTATGTTCAGAAACAATTGCTACTAAATTACATGTTAATGTTTCTAAGAAGAGCTATTGATAGAGCATCAATCAAAGAGGTTGGAAGAAAATCATTCTCGAGAGAGAACCTTTTATTTAAACGTTTTTGGTATCAATATGAATGTGGAAGTTTGAAGAGCAGTCGTAGCCCTGCGGTTAGCGAGCGCGTTTTTAATCATCTCATGCATGAGGCTCGGGTTCGAATCCTGCTGGCTAATTGTCGAATGTCTATTTACAACCTTAATTGCAATAGTCTTCATTTTGACTTACTTTGCTTCTTTCTTACATCTGTCATTACTATTGTATTTTATATTGTAACAATGTTCCAGAATAAAGTTATTATTTATTTATTTATTTTTCGGAAAACTTACAGCTAAAATAACATTATGAGCAGTAATCATAAGCAACAGAGAGCCAATTAAAAGTTTTCACAATTAGAAACAATTTAAGTCAATATAGGTTTCGACAAAGGTACTGTAACAGTTAAATTTTTCAGGAAGCCACACAAATCAGAATAACTTAAAGAAATCCTCACATAGATCCTTCTTAAGATTTTTTTTAACTCAGACAGAATAAATCAAATGAATGTTATTATTATTATTCCCGACAGTGTACGTGTACGTACAGTGAGTCACAAAAGTCTTCGTACAGCCAGCTAAAAGAGCACTCTATCAATAAATGTTTATAATATCTAATTAAACATAATATGAAATGAAAGCATAATTAACATTTACTTTAACGGATACAAAATAAGTTTCATTTTTATCAAAGTAGTAACATAAATAAAATTCATAAACAAAAAACCGCACCACAAAACTCTTCGTACACAGAGCTCACACAAGTCGTGACAAGTTCGATGCTTCTGATGATCAAGCTTGATGTTAAATAAAACTGGGAATACTGGGATCATTCAGTCGTATTTTGGTACTGTTAGGATAAAGACGCATTTACATACATTTTTGCGTATTCTTTACTAATTTGAATTCGATATGAGTGAAAAAAGACGAGAAATTGGTGTTGATATAAGAAATTTAATTATAAAACTAAGGGAAGAGAAAAAGTCTTATAGTGAAATAGCTAAAATAGTAAAACAGAAGCGGTCTACAGTGCAATCAATCATAAAAAAGTTTGAATCATATGGTACAGTATTAAATAAGCGTCGTTCAGGTAGACCTAGAATATTGAATGATCGTGATATTCGTACATTAATTAAAAATGTGAAAAAAAATCCTATGAAAAGCGCACCGGAATTGGCGGCTGAGCTCGCGTTTGACTTAAAAAAGAATGTACACCCAGAAAATGTACGTAGAATTTTGCGAAAAAATGGTTTCCATGCACGAACGCCGAGGAAAAAGTCGTTGATTTCTTCTATTAATCAACAAAAGCGTTTAAATTTCGCATTAAATTATAGAGATAAAGATATTAATTTCTGGAAAAAGGTTTTATTTGTAGATGAAAGTAAATTTAATATTTTTCGAAGTGATTACAAATAAGGAGTTAGAAAAAGAAAATATTATTTCAACTGTAAAACATGGTGGAGGTGGAGTTATGGTTTGGGGATCTATGGCAGCATCGGGAGTTGGCGAACTGGTGTTTATTGAAGGAAATATGAACGCTTCAGTGTACCTTAATATATTGCGCCATGATTTACTCAAGAGTGTCCGTTGTTTACGGCTAACAAGAGACTGGATTTTATTGCAAGATAATGATCCAAAACATAAATCAAAAATTGTGATGAATTGGCTTAAGAAAAACGTCCCAAATGTACTTGAATTTCCCCCACAGTCACCCGATTTGAATGTAATCGAATATCTGTGGGAAGAACTAGACCGACGTCTACGGAAACCTCAAGTGAGCGTTGCTATTAAGAATGGAAATTCATTAAAAGACGCTTTGAAAAAAAACTGGAGAGAAATAACTTCAGATATAACAGAAAATCTGGTTATTTCGATGCCCAGACGATTACAAGCTGTAATCGATGCAAAAGGTGGCCCAACAAAATATTAATATATATTTTTTAAAATCATTTCTTAACTGTACGAAGACTTATGTGAACCAATCTTTTAAAGAATATTTTTTTTCTGTATAGCTTATGCAACATTTATCACTTGATTTGTTTTGAATATACTACTATCATATAATACTTCCATGTGGTATTATTGTAATTTAAGAAATAATAATAATTATTAGTAATGTGGTAATTTTGCTGGGTGTACGAAGACTTTTGTGACTCACTTACATACATGCTTCCTGTAGGAAGCACTGGTGGCGATTCTGCTTTACACCGACTAAACTTATTTTGGTTTAGTCCTGTCTTTGTCTTACCTCAAAAAAAGAAAAGGGATAGAAGATAACCTACCGAATTTAGTCCTGTCAGAGGCTGTATTTTAGTCGTGACTTCTTTGCTTATGCACTAAACACGTTATGAAATGCCTTGGTTAATTTAAATTTGACAGGACTAAATATCTCCCGTCTATTTCCTTTTCTAGGAGAAAGAAAATGACAGGAGTATACTAAAATAAGTTAAGTCGCTGTAGAGCAGAATCAGCACAGCGTAACAAATGTCAAATAAAAACGAGATTCCAATTACAACTATACAATAAGGCCCCTGGGTTGTCAAAAACTTACGTAAATATTTATCACTAATAGAACGGCGATGGACACCATCGTGAGGAAACCCACAGGGGTCCCCGAAATTGATTGAGGCATATGTAATAGAACCAAGTCCACCGATGGGCTGACCATCTCTCACGTTTAGAAATAAAAGAAATATAATATACTAGTGAAAGTTGATATTTCCAGGAATGGAGTAAATTTGGCTACCACCTCGTCGATCGGATCTCCTAACAGCTCGTTGAAGATAAAGTGGCATACCTCTAAGTAAATTCCTGTCCTGCAACCAACTAAGGCTGGTTAGCTCGTCGTCGTGGTCTGCGGGCGGGAGGTTGCCCGCGTTGCCTCCGCACGCCACACTATTTCAAATAAATAAATAAAATATCAAATGTGGGAGTCAATGCACAAACTATTCTTTAGTTACAAACTACCGCTACGCTTAATAGCCTGCGCAGACGACACACTTTTGTCCCCGTATTTTTTTGTCCTCCAAAATATAACGCTTACAATTGTATCGAGTAACGCGCACGAGGGATTAAAAGTATGGCGTACAAAAAGTCCCCTGAATAATCGCAGACACAGAGGGGCGGGACAGGACAAAAAGAGACGGACATATTTTTTTACGGTTCGGGGGACTTTGTCCTCCGGGGACAAAGTCCGTCGTCTGCGCAGGCTATAACAGAGACGGTTCGCCGATGACGTCGCACTATAAATTTTAATCAATTCGTAAGCAGAGCGACACTTCTGTGACGGCATTCGTAACCCACCCAGCGCATCTACCTCAAGAACCGTGTCTGTTAAAAGGTAGACCTGTAGAGCCTGTAGGTACTCCAGAGCAAACAATTGATAAACATAGTTGAATACATATATAAAGCATCTTGACACAAACCAACAGACATTCTTGCACACAAATTATGGTCCCGGACAGGGTCGGTTGCATCTCTACAAGTACCGTATTCGATTTATATAGGCTGTCTATTACGCTGTAAATCTGTGAATCTCTTCTACCCTCTTACCATTCAAACTACGCCGAAGTAGAAAAGGGACAAAGTGGAACGATTAAAAATAATTCGTTTTAAAGGAAAGGTTGATATCGAACTACTTTCACTAGAAGAGAATGGTCAATTCCGTCAACGCACAACCTCAAAAAATTGAAAGGGTTACGGTTTTGGTATGGCGGTAAATATTGTCCATTTCTGGGCCACCGTTTGATGTTGTCCTTTGGAATATACAGCAACTAACAGAATTAACCAAAAAGCAGAAACTACATTGTTCATTTTAGCCTTAAAATTCAATTAAATATTTTTTTACAGGACTTGGCTCAATGATTGAGCCCAAATATGAGCAATATACTGCTTTTTTGTTGCGACTGTCGATCTAAATTGGATTAACGAAATAATTTACGAAATAACTCGGGGATATATAAGGGGATTGTGAGTGGCCGAGTCGGCAGAGGGCGACCTAGGCGTACTTACATCGATCAGATCGGCGATGTATTGAAAAAAAAAGCCAGATAAAGAGTACCCGAAACCGACGAGCTTGTATGAAACGATTGATGGATGTGGATGAGGCGCGTGAGGTATGCCAGGATCGTAGCAGGTGGCGCGGTGTTGTCTTTGCCTACCCCTTCGGGAAAAAGGCGTGAGCGTATGTATGTATGTAACTCGGGCAAAGTAATTAAAAAGTTACATTTCGTCGATTTAATTTAGTTAGCGTGTCTGAATTTTGTGGGTCATTCTATTACATGATAGCTTTTAGAATACATGCATCTACTAAGAATGGAGGTCTTTTCCTAATTACTCGAACGGTAAGAAATACAAGGCCTATTGCGTCGTTTCTTTTGCCAAATTGAAACTGCCAGTCATACGCATCGTGTCACCAAAATAATCTCATTTTATCTCGAAGGCAGACAGCCAAGATAAGTCATTTATCACCTCTGTCTTACCCACTAACCTAGCAGCGATAACGTTTTTATCAAATAAGCGACTAGTTAAAATTCGTTGGCAGTGATTGATGATCCCGGAATTTGTTCGGGCTTTGTTTAAAACTTAACTAACTTTAGTTAGGTACATACTTTTATAGAATAGGCAAGATGACTACAAAATACTCTTTTGTATCTCAGATTAAAAAAATATTGTAAGTACACGTATTTTTTCTTTTGTAGCAAAACAATTTGCATAATTTCCGCATAGTGTTTCTATTACAGTTATTGATTATTCTCAACTTCAACCGTCAAATTTTAACTAGGTTAATCATTCACGTTCGCTTATTGATTATAAACATTGGGATTTCAATATATCAGTTCTGCTTACATAATATTAAATGATGGAGACCTACTTTTGAATATCTGATAATACGGTCGTAAAGCGAAGAAAACTTCAGGATTCTTAGTATCTCACTAACCATAGTAACACGATAACCACATACATGTCACTTTACGTCCGCTTCATTGAAATAGCAATTGTCTCGTTGACGGTACAAACTAAAGCCAGGCTATGTCCTAACAGGGTTATTTACCTGCCGAGACTGAACAGGACTATATGGCGACGTGGTCTGTACAAAATTCAAACCTCTCATTTCCAAATACAAAATGGTGGAGAGCCCGCTGTAAAGCTCCGATCATACTTACGCTGGCTGTGGCGCATCAAGGTCAGACTCGTCGGACGCGTCCTCGATGTCGTCAAAGTTGTCTATGACCCGTCCGGAGACCTCTAGCCGCCGCAGCGAGCGTCCGCTCGAGGCGACATGCCGCGCGATCTGGCGGATGAGCCGCCGCGGCAGCGGGAGCGACGCGCGCGCACCCCTCGCCGGGGACCCGCCGCGTTCTCCGCGCATTGGAGCCATCTGAGGACAAGTAGTTTACGATATAAAAATAAATTAAAAAATTATAAAAACCCCCGACACAAAAACAAATGGCAAGACAGATTTTCTTGAACTATAGCTAAGAACACTCTCGATTAAGTCACCTATCAGACAAAAAAACTAAATCACAGTCGGTTCAGCCGTTTGGGAGCTACAAGCGAACAGACAGACATACAGATACACAGGTGAAAATTATAACACCCCTTTTCTTCGTCGGGGGTCAAAAAGAGACTTCCGTGTTTACCATAGAGGCGCGGATCCAGCTATCAAAAAAGGTTGTAGTCACAGTCACCTGAAAATCGGCCAAGTACGAGTGGAGTATGAACTCACTCATGATCGATGTAGTGCATTCCTACAAAGGAGATGTTTACAAAATATATGACGCCCTGACCAAGATTTTGTAATGGGCAAGGCTGTGGGGCGAACACTACTAATAAATAAATAAATCTGTAAATGTTGGTATGTTAACTCACAAAAGTAAACGTGAAAGTGTTACGCCTAACGCCGCGCCACAAGTCTATTAGGGTTGTAGGTATAATGAAACGCAGTTTGGCAGGTGAAGCAAAGATCTTGTCTCAAACACTCTCTCTTACAAAATAAATTAGATTTTACTTAATACATTTTATTCTTATCAAATAAACCAAACATTCTTAAAAAATGCCCATCCTCATCGTGACCACAATGGTGGATCCGCGCCTGCCGCAGACCTGTGGTAGTCTTGTCTGTAAGTGACATCGCAGATTAGTTAATATTGAGAGCGATTTTTCATGCTCCGTCATTGAAATATGTTTACCAGGGGGCCAATTCTACTAAGTGTCAACGGTCATAGTTGGATGACAATGAGATGTCAATGGTGTTATTTTGACCCTTTTCAGAGCAAATAACACCATCGACTGACCATTTCATTGTAACCGTTGACATTTAGTAGAATTGGCCCCCTGGTGTTTACTACCCATTAGTAGGGTTTATGCCACTTTCGGTAAGTAGTCTCTACAAAAACAAAACAATCTTTGTCAGCAACTCGTACCTAACAACTCACTTCCGTGTACCTAAGAATCGTAGAAACCTAAATGTTAACTAGAGTTCGTAAGCCCTACAATTTCTATTCAATAAATTATCCTTAAATTTCTTTCATATCGAACGGATCTGCAATGTAAACAAAAGCGAAGAATACCCGAAATTTAGGAGCATGCATAAGTCGTTTGATGGATACGAATAAAGCGAGAGATCTAACACGTTCGTAGCAATAGAAAGAGGCACGAGATAATCTACTCGTACGCGTATGTTATCTATCTACTACGTTTAAAGCTCATGTACGAGACGCGTCACGTGAATTCAAGCGGCCATTTTTTCTACCCGAGTAACATAATGACGTTGAATACAAATTTGAACGTGCTACATTCACAACTCTGCAAAGTGGATAGATAAAGATAGGCGCCGCAGTTGCGTCATTTGCACAAAGCTTCACCATCTTCTATATAGGATGTCCCAATAAGAGTGCAGTATTTACATTTTGTGTCACTTTTTTCGTGCAAGTGGCAACTCTAAAATTTTACAGTTGTCACCTACGAGTGTTCCGATTTTAGAAATGCAGCGCTATACTAAAGAAGAACGCGTTACCATTGTGAAAACCCTTTTAAAACATGAGGAAATTTGAGACCGCTAAGAACGCAGAACGCTGAGACCGCTCGCAAACTGCAGAATTTCGGTCGGAAAAGTGCACTTAACGTGTCATTTTTTTAAATTATTTTTTTATTTAAATAAACCTGATCGGTTGGAACCTGATTACTCATTTTTTTGACATGTAATGGGTTTTCAAGAAGACCACGTGTTCATCTTTGGGTATCGCAACACTTTTAATAATCCCAACAATCACTGGTGATACGACAGCTGTAAAATAAAAAAAAAAAGAGACTTGTACAAAAAAATAAACAAAATTTATTTTGTGCATTCTTATTGACACACCCTTTAGTTCCTTTAGCAACTGTGAACCTGTAATACCTATTGATAAAAATATGATAGGGCCTTGTATTGTGGAGATTTACAGCGGAACTTTAATAGATTTCAGATAACAAAGAAAGAGTTTCTCTACAGCGGATTGCTTGTCCACTATTACGAAATTATCTTTTTTAATTAAAAACTGGTCTCTGGTATTAGTAAGCCCCGCAACAAGTATTAAGGGATGGTTATTTTCTTGTAAAAAATAAATGTGTACGTGAATAAATTTTTATATAGTTACTTAAATGTTAGTATTTTTTTCTATTTACGGTTCTGTACCCAACGGGACTCTATTACTGTGGCTTCGATGTCTGTATTTATTAAACCGTAATTGGTAGTCATTTGAATTTTTCTGTGTGTTAATATAACAATTTAAAAATTAACAAGAGTCCCATCTCGATATATCTATATCGAGTCTAGATATACAATGTGTAACAGAAAAGAAAAAGAAAAGCGCAATTCCTCATACACCCCAATTAGTATATTAATATAAAAAAAATATGATGCAATCGAACTTTCTAACCAATTTTCTTAAATAACGATTAATAATAGCACGATTTTCATAGAAAGCACTACTAATTTCAGCTACGATAATTCATTTTTTTGAATAAATTAACAAATATTAAAAATAGCTGAAATTGAAACAGTAGTCGATACTGAACAAACTAATTTCAGGAATTGCGCTTATTCTGTTACATATTGTATAGAGTCCATAGATATTTTTGTTGTAGAATGGTAAACGGAACTTTTCGTGTGCTAGTCCGACTCGCACTTGGCCGGTTTATATATATATATTAAATATATATATATAAACGGTTTAAAGTAAGTATAAATAAACACTAGTAAATATATAAATTGTATAATAAAAATGGGGGTTTCCTAATTCAATTAGCAAACATAAAGTGTACATCGTGTACTGCGTCGTACATCAAATCAACACAAACTCAATCAAACTATTTTCGTAAAATCGCTACACTGAAAAAGAATCTGAAACGAAAATTCTCTATCTTCAATCCCTACGCACGCAATCACAATCAGACGACCTTGGCATAGTAACTACTAAATGTATTCGACAACAGCTGATTACGTTTGTGAAGACTGTATACACGCTAAACGTACAGTCTTCATTATTCACGAGTTATATTGTCTAAAACAGTATGCAAATATTCTCGGTTGATGTAAAAACTTGTGTGCCGTGGTGTCCAGGGGGCCAATTTCACTAAATGTCAACGGTTATAGTTGGATGACAATGACATGTCAATGGTCAGTCAATGTGTCAGTATGTTATTTTCATAGTAAATAACACCATTGATTGACCATTGACATGTCATTGTCATCTAACTATAACTGTTGACATTTAGTGGATTTGGCTCCCAGGCAGCGTGGCGACGCGCGACGTGACATCGTAAGGTGAACCCGTATCGACTGACACAAATGTTGTTATTATATGATTTTGGCATGTAGGCCGATTTTACAACGTGACCTCTCGTGTCCTTGAGACATTATCGCCATATTCACGTGATGATGAATTTCAAGCAACATTATCAGATTGTGGTTGCTGTGGCTACTTTTGAGGTTGGCTATTATGAAATGTTACTGATTACTAGCAATACTAGCAGACGCCCAGCGGCGTTGCCCGCATGGCTACCGTATTTTTCCGTTCCCATGGGAGTTTAGGAAAAGCCTTTTTAGTGGTTTCCAAATTGCCAATATCCTACAAGTTACACTTCAAATTTTAGCAACGCTTTCATACGTTAATCAGGATATTATTTGTCTTTACAGTTTTATAAATAAACTGAACATACAAAAACATTCAAGAACTTTTAGCTTTATCGCATCTTTAGAACGGAAATGTGCCTTTCCCTATTTCAGCGACATACCAACGTGCAACGTCTAATACAATAATAAAATGAATACATATGAAGATGTTTAATAAACTCGAAAAGAAGCAGACGTAGTAGAATATTCATGAGATAAATAGCGTCAGTATTTGGTCTGTTTATCACTTTAAATATTGCGCAGTTATTCGATATGATACGGTCGCCGTTTCGGAGGCAACTTTGATTGGAATCTAATAAAAAGACTGAATATAGTCTGATTATACCGTAAAACAATATAATAAAAATAAACCGGTCAAATGCGAGTCCCGAAGCAAGGGGTCCGTACCTTTTCTACAAATATCCAAATTCGGAGATTAGGGGGAAATAATATTTTTTAGAAATTGTTCATTATAATTCGGAAATTAGAGGCAACCACACCCCTCACCCATCCGGCTCCGTTTGCTCCGAAAATAAAAATATTTTTTCATTATTTCATATTATTTTCCCTCTAGCCGTTTTCGTAACTGCGATTCGCAACCAGTTGCGAATTAAGAATTTTTATTCTTGCAAGGATAATTAGAAAGTATTTCAAATTTTTAATCGATAGTATTAGTAGTTGCTGTGATAAGCGGCTGTGACAGACTGAAAGGTACCTTATAGGAAAACACACAGAAGCGGGAAAGCGGTCGCGGTTCGGGCCGGGAATTTTTTGTAAAGGAGATGTTCCATCTTGGGCCTGCACATTGTACACCAGCGTGAAAGATAGAGAAAAATCTAGTGAATACCACAAAAATATTTAAAAAAATCATTTCCATCTATTTAACTTGCACAAAAGTACCTAAATAAACTTCAATGGATCCGCATGGAATCATTTTGATTTTTTTAACTATTTCTAACTTCCATCTTCTTTAAGCCCAATTTCCATGTTATTGTGAATTAGTCCGACAAACATCATAATAATGTCAATTGTCATTTTACCGGTCAGGTCTCAATTTTTTTTTTCGGTCGCCGCAGTTCTAGTTTAATGAAAATTAAAGTTTATTGTACAACGAAACTAGACAAATATGAGCAAAAATATAAATAAAATAACTATATTATTTTATTTATATTTATCTAAGAAACAGGTGTACATGGTGCAGGCCCAGTCTCCATACATTCATGAAACGTCTCCTTTCTAGTTTGAATGCAACCTGTCTCACAGAATGCGGGCGCACCGCGTGGATCGCACCCGCTTTCCCGTCTTTATGTAAGTTGACTTTAAGGGTTTCTGTTTTTACCACTTTGGTACGAAACCCTAATAGCCATTACTACCGATACACTACATAGCTGAAGATGATTTACCGCGGTGTAACAACTGTAACAAGTAATTGCAAGAATAAGAATGCACTAAATGGGTGGCGGAACAAGACTCGATAAAAACCTCGGGCGGCGAGACTCGAGACGCCTTTAAGTGGGTGTCAATTTAGTAGATTCATGCATGAAAGTACATAGCTACAAAACGTAAATAACAAAGTCTACACGTATTTATGTCTGACGTGAAAAGTCGCTCAATTTATTACTTAGACTCGTAAGCAAATATACAAAACATAATCTTTCATTTGGGAGATTACACTTATTCAATGTCTTTCCTGTAAGAAAAATATCGTCATATTGTCTGTTCTTTACTATCTCAAGTTCTTAACGTAGAATAAAACGATCGTCGGCGAAATTCCAACATATTTATCATGCATAGCGGAATTAGTAATACATTATGGTGAAAAATCAATTATGTCGACGTCATTTAGCATTTTCATCTGCGAACAATAAAATGTTTTCGTGACTACTTTTAGCTTCGTTATTCAAATTTTCAGGAATTCCTCTAGAAAATGTTTTATGAAATAAATTAAATTAAGCTCTTCTTTCTGATCTTGATGCAGTTTCTTCATATAGGTAGGTACCTAGTATATTATCTAGGTATAGGTAATTTGTGCGTATGATCTTGTGTCTGAATGCCTATGTATTTGATGTCTATTTATAAGTTTAGTACCCATAGAATTGTCTAATTTTTGGACTAAATAACAGTGTGATTTTGTCCTAAAAGTTTATTTCTTTTTTTAATCTTGCTTTCACTTTAGATGCACAAATAGAATGCAAATAGTACAAAGTAGCTTGGGTAGAACTAGCAATAAGTAGCACAGGCCTATTAAATTTTTTGTATGTCACCAAAATGAATACAAGGTATAGTATTATATGGTAGAAAGAAACAAGGAAAACCAGTCTTATCAACAAAAACAAGCAAGAACCGACTGTTTACTCACAGAACTGTTAAATGAGTGATCGGGTGATGTCATAAGTATAGGTAGTTACTTACAGTATGTTGTTCAAAACAAACATGGATGGAATAAACTGTTATCCTATTATGTGTTTTGTTAGAAGAATGGCTTCATTAGATTTTGATGTAACATAACATGGTAGCTATTATAACTTTTTGTATTACATAAAGCTAATTTATTTAGGCTGGCTTTGTTCAACATAGAGTATGTGTTTTAAGAATAAATAATAAATATAATCTCACGCCTTTTTTTTACGCCCGAGGGGGTAGGCAGAGGTATTCCATTACTGGATATACCCACATTTCACAAGATATATTGGACCCCTAAACGTGATAGGTGGTAAGAATAAATAGTATTTAATATAAGAGAAAGCTTAGTCTTTGTTGGAAAAATGCAGACTTTATCTGATTAAATTCTTTAAGGAAAGTAACATCCCATGAAAAGGAAAGATGTTTAATTTAATCACACAACAAACACATAGAAGCACACCAGACTGATCTCATTTAATTTGTAAATGCTAGAAATATTCAATATATTGAGGCTCGGGTTCGACTCCTGGCATGTACCAATGAGTTTTTCAAAAACTTACGTACATATTTATCACTAGCTCGACGGTGAAGGAAAACATCGTGAGGAAACCCGCAGGTCTCAGAATTAATTCTGAGACATGTGTAAACAGACCCGGTCCGGCGATGGGCTCACCACCCATCACGTTTAGGGGTCCAATATATCTCGTGAAATGTGGGTATATCTAGTAATGGAATACCTCTGCCTACCCCCTCGGGGAAAAAAAAAGGCGTGAGATTATATTATATTATTATTATTATTCAATATTCAAAAATATTGTATCTGTTAATCATGGGTTGTTATCATAGTGATTGCATAAGCCAAGATATTGTTTAAGGCATAATAATACATACCACTGTTTCAGATATACACTTATCATTTTAGCAGCCTTGGTATTGTATCTACACATGCGTAAATACTTCTCTTTTTTTATTAGATTTGTTTCACATTGAGAAAACAATAGTCAATCACAAATTAAACTATGCAAAAAATGCAGAACAAGCACATTCACTGACTTAAACACAACACTATTAAAGTTTAAAAGTAGAGCTGTGTTTCTGGGTGACAATTAAATTTAGAATTTCTTTAGGAAGTGTTAACAGAGATCTAGGTCACACAAAGGTCTATGTGCTATTTATAACAAAATTGGCACCCACTTGAGGGTTCTACCTAACAACTTAAGATATTTAAGTTATTTTGAGCATTGTATAAATTAGGATTAAATATTGTATTTATCAACAGCTATAATCAAGGTCAGCCAAAATTTATATAAAAATCTGCACTATACTTACAGTCAAGATATGGAAAATCAGCTACATATACAGACAACTCTATGTTATGGTTCTGACTCCCTAGCAACGCAATAACACGCGAAAAATACCCAGTGTGATGTAACAAGCTAGCATGTGTTTTTGTGTTCATTGGGTCAGTGGTGGCGTCAACAGAGTGTTGCTAGGAAACTGGGGTTGAAGCAGCGCGGCCGCGTGCGCGCTGCTGCGACGTGCCTCCGACGTGGACGCGCCGCGTGCCCCGCTCTGCACGTGCTACGGTACCGCGCGCCCCCCAAAGGGCTGTTACATAACCAGGGACGGCCTCACACCACACGGAGGACACTAAACACGCTGACCCACACCCGTTCCATATTTAGAAGGAGCGCCACCGACTGCGAGCAGACGTTCCTGATGCGTCTCGTCACATTTATAGAACCGCATGTAAACGATACTTTGCGCCCCACGCGATCCCATCAGCCGGTCGCAGCGTGGTAACCCATGATGATCAGAGGGCAAAATACGAGATGCGTAGTTTGAAAACTTAGATAGGTATTAGGAAAAGACGTAACCATTTTAGGGCATCAATCAGTTTATCTAATATGTAAGAAAATTTGGAAATAGTTAAGGAATGAGCAGGAAGGTACTTACCGTTTGTATAGAGTGTTTGTTAGACGCACAAATGAGCAGGAACAATAATAAACAGCATTACGCAGCCACCGTACTTGAAATCAACACTCAACAAACAGAAACACTGCGACATCGACAACGACACCCAATCAAACCATAAACTATAGAGCAACCTACATAAATAAACATTGACAATCACATTATTTTTGTCTATGAAAAAATTTTAGGGTTTGCTCGATGCGATGATACCTACACTTCGCGTGTACAGGTTCTTATTTTAGTTGCTGAATGTTGGTGCTACTGACTATAAGATGGTTCAATTTAGTTTCAAGAGATGGCGCTTGCACTTTTCTTATTGGAAAATAACTTAAAGGTACTTAAGTACCTACTTTATTTTATTGTATTTTATTTTATAGATAAATTTTCTATCATTGTAAAAAAGTGTGACTGTGAATTATATACCAAATGTTGAAAAAAAATCGAATTACGTGGCTTTGATTTATTTGAGCCCTGGCAACAACGTCGTTAACCAAAAAGAACAAAACACGTTAAACTTGACGTGGACTAAAGTCGCTGGCCCACTTCGAAGTAAATGTAAAGATTTTATTAGTTTCTGCATTCTAATTCTACAGAGAATAGAAGGCTTAATTAATTGCCGGATGTTGGTTTTTTGAAAAAGCATGGCTTTATACTTGGTAAGTGCATACTTTCTCAGAAAACTTGTTAAATTTGACGACTCATTTTCCGGAATATTAATGTGGTTTTCAGTGTTCAGAAAATTTAGATTTTCTTTTATAATTCACAGAAAATGTACGGTGTATTATGTGTGGTGCTGTTACCATTACTGCTAAGTCAACGTACGGAAGCGGCTGCGGTGATTTCCATTGATTTTGGTTCAGAATGGATGAAGATCGGCATCGTGTCTCCAGGAGTTCCGATGGAGATTGTGTTGAATAAAGAGTCTAAACGGAAGACCCCGGCTGTGGTGGCGTTCAGAGACGACGTGAGAACGTTCGGAGAAGACGCTGTCACAGTAGGCGTCAGATTTCCAAAATATTCTTACAAATTCTTGTTAGATCTCCTTGGGAAGTCGTATGATCATCCTCTGGTGCAAAATTACAGGTGAGTGGAGTAAACATATTCGCTGACAACTGTGACAAAGTTTCTTTTTTTTATTTATGAATAGTAGGTACTGAAATCTTTCATGAACAAAGTTATAGTTAATTAAGTTTGCAGTGATAAATTTTTAATCAAACTTGTGTTGAAAGTGTGCAATTTGAAAGTAGAAGCTTATTATTATTTACCAATTGAGAGTCCTTGTAAGACGCAATGTGAAGTAATTTTTATTTTTAGCCAGACTTAGGTCTGTCTCGGGAATGTTCTAGAAATAAATGCCTTAATCTTAGTAAAAGTAAAACTAACTGAATACGAGCATTGATAAAAAGTAAGTATAAAGTATAGGGGTAAAAAATCAAGTAGAAAAGTAGGTCCTTCTTCATGATGTCAACTATCATCCTGGCCAATTCGTTTAAATCTGTCCACTATGTTGAGGTTTTGGTGTCCACATGTTGCCCTTAAATTGGACCATTGTATGTGAGCCTATCCGTCCACTAACTTATCTGCAAAAAACGCGCTGACAAACAGACAGCTACTTTCGCATTTATAATATCAGTAACAATTACATTCATAAAGTCAAATTGTTTTACAGGAAGCGCTACCCATACTACGACATAGTCGCATCAGAACGAGGAACACCTGAGTTCATTCATGACGAGAAGACAAGATTTACTCCCGAAGAACTGGTGGCCCAACTTCTGGCCAAAGCTAAGGATTTTGCAGAGATTAGTCATGGTAAGTGTCTATGATTTTTGGCTAAAGGTATTATAATTTACAGTTTATAGTAAACTAGCTGTTTCGCGCGGTTTCACCCGCGTAGTTCCCTTTCCTGTGGGAATATGAGGATAAAATATAGTCTGTTACTCGTGATATTGTAGCATTCTTTTTTTTTATATTAGTCCATATGTAGATTTTCAGAAACTTCAATATTTGAAGTACTTACCTAATATCAAGTGACATAATTTATAAATTTTTTTTATTTCATGTTGCAATAGACAACTTTTTTTTGCATAGATATCATTATCGAGAGTCGGTCGACTCAGGATACACATTTAAATCCAGTATATAAACTAGATGTCAGTGTGCTAAATTTCATTCAAATTTGTTAAATCACTTGGGTGGCTTGAAAAATTCTGACTGTTAAGTGGCCACTAGCCACCCAATCCGCAGTGGGCTCGCGTGGGAGATTAAAGCTCATACTTCCTCATGTGTGAAGAAAGACCCTTACTTCAGCAGCGGGCTGTTACGGGTTGATCATGAGAAATCGTTTTTGCATTATTTAGGAACAAATATTGATACATACACACTCTCACATTTTATTACAAAAGTAGAATAAGTTTTGTAATAGTAATGTTGAACATACTAAAGACCGTCTATTTTAGGTCAGCCAATCACGGAATGTGTGATCACGGTGCCAGGGTACTTCAACCAGGCCGAGCGTCGCGCGATGAAGGAGGCTGCAGCTCTTGCTGGCCTGAATGTGCTCCAACTTATCAACGACTACACCGCTATAGCTATCAACTACGGGATATTCCGGAGGAAGGTGGGTTTCTAATGTTTTGTTGACAACTCATAGTATTCTTTACTTGATTCGCTTTTTCTTACTCTTTCCTTCATAATATATTAGGGGTATGATTTTATCGACCAACAATGAAATAGGTTTTTGAGTTCTGTAATTATTATAGTTTGTACTCATAAATATAAAGTGTTAGGAAGTTTTAACTATGGTTACATTAAATAATAAGTTTATCTTAAAAACTTTAGACATAATTACCAAATTTCATTTGCTATATCTGAAAAAAAAAGTATTTGATTTCAGGGACAAACCTAAAAAAAATTATTAAAAAAACTCGCTCTACTTAACTAAACTAAACTAAACTTTTATCCCCGAGGGGGTAGGCATAGGCATTTCATTTCCTGGATATAAATACCAGCTTTACATGAGATATTGGAGGAAATGTAACCATTCTGATGACAAGAAATCAAATGAATACATTTATTGTACTATGGTTTTAATCAGGTCTCATTAAGACTATTATGTCCTACACAAAATTATGTACTATATAAGGAAATCAAGCTAAGTAGAAAGTGGAATCGAAATTCTATAATTTAAAGGGGCAGTAATATTTTCAATTTCGGTCAGTATACAAATAAATAAGAAATAACAAAAAATGGCTGTGACAAGTTATATAACTAAACCTTAAAATTAGTGGCTTATCTATTTGAGTGAGTGAATAGTCGATTTGAAAATAAAATTGCAGGAGATCAATGAGTCAGCCTGGTACACGTTGTTCTTCGATATGGGGTCCGCGTCCACCAAAGCAGTGCTAGTGGAGTACAAGAATGTCAAGATAAAGGACAAAGGATACGTCGAGACCGTTCCCCAGCTACAGATCTTGGGTGTTGGTTATGACAGGTAGGATTGAAGTATCTTGCCCCGCTTCTTCTAACACATAGCGAAGTGGTAAAGTTGCACTTACTTTCAATAAGTGGATGTATAAGCCCTTCATAAAATATATATACATAATACATATATACATATTTTATATTTTGAAATCCTTTTGCCTATATATCCTAAGGCACAATCACACAAATATTAGCTTTATGTTAAGCTTGAAACTGTATGATTTAGTGAGGAATTTTATCATATGGAATTCAGAAGGTACAAATAAAATCGGATTTTTCTATCATAAGGAAGTCCTACAGTTTTATTGTTGTACGTTTGTTTCTTTTTAGACAAAATTTCGATTTAGACAACGAATATGTAACTATTATATTATTCTACATTTAATTTTAGAACCCTCGGCGGTCACGAGATGACGCTTCGTCTTCGAGAGCACCTCATCAAAGCTTGGGAAGCAAATGGAGGAGGTGATGTCAGAGCGTCCCCTAGATCCATGGAGAAGCTATTGAGAGAGGCCGAGCGGGTCAAGATTGTTCTGTCTGCCAACACGGAACACTATGCGCAGATCGAGAGCTTGCTCGACGACAAGGACTTTAAGCAGCTGGTGAGTAGGTTATTTCTTGCTTGTACTTGTCTATCACTTAACTTTGATGTTTGTAAAAAAATTACTGTGCCCTTACGTGCGCTCTAGTGTCTTAGTATTTAATCTCAAGTAACGATTATGAGACGTAATGGGATTATCTACTGTCTCATCTCGTCTGTCCGGGTGACACCGCTTATCCGGTCACGCACCAGTTTAGGAACCGCAGTGAATGGGAAATACGTAGGATGGATATTTTTGGATTGCCTCAAGAAGTCACAATGAAGTCTTCATTAAAATTTGAAAACTATCATTCTACTGTACATAACCCAGAAAGGGATGTAGAAAGTGTTAAAGACAGTGTATTTTTGTGCATGGACTCTAAAGCAGCATATAAATCTACACTAATATTTAAAGCAAATAAGGGATGTCATACACATAATAATAATTAATCCGCAACAGGCTTAGTCAATATCTTAAAATTATCACAGTCAATCATCCGCATCAGACTTCGTCAAAAACCTCAGTGAATCCGCACAAGCTTCGTCCAAATATTTAAAGAGGAAAGATTTGTATTTTTGTATGTTTGTAACAAATAACCTCAATGTGGGAACGTGACACTTTTTCGTGCCTGCACTGCACATATGCAGTCGGAGTTCATCGATTTATAAGACGTTATCACGTCAAAAATCGCAAGACTAGGTATGTACCTATATCGTCTATACCTGTAAACTATACCTGTAAACCATATTTACTAGTAAGACCTGAGATTAAAAAGAGCTACCTTTGAGTTTCTTGCTGGTTCTTGGGTTACTGCATTTGGAATCAGCAACTCGTCGGTGGAGATGGGCTGGCTGTTTACATTCGGCCAATCTTCATGGACGAGTTTAGAGTGCCTTGTTATTAGGCTATTGACCCTTTTAAGTGTAAGTTGTAATTACCTACAGAAATAAAAACATTTCCATTTCATTTTCGTCAGGTAACCCGGTCTGAGCTGGAAGAGCTGTGTGCGGACCTATGGCCTCGCGTCTCTGGGGTGCTTCAGCGCGCTGTGGCCGCAGCGGGCGGAGCCGGGGACGGGGCTAGGCTAGTCCTTGCCGGGGGGGCCGCGAGAGTGCCCGCTGTCTTTGCAGCGTTGAAGGAGGCCGTGGGCCACGATCCGGCTCGCTCCATCAACGCAGACGAGGCTGCCACCATGGGCGCTGTCTACAGGTATGTAATGACGTCATATTCGAAATATTCCAAAATTCGACACATAACGATCATTACGCACACACAACCGTAAAAAAACTACATTGCCATACAGATTTTGTTTGGAATCCCTTAAATACCGGTTGCGTAAAGTAACTTTTTAATTCATTACGAAACACTTGTGTTGTCAGTTTCTTTGGATAAAAGCTCCTTGCTGTGATTTGAATAATATACAATCTCATTTCAGCAATAAATACACCCACACTCGTGTTTCCGTAACCCTTATTATATGACAGTTGCATAAACTACTTTTAACCGACTTCAAAAAAGGATGAGGTTCTCAATTCGTCACGTATGTCCTTTTTGTTTGGTATGTTAGTCCATTACGTCAAATATGAACCGATTTCAATATATTTTTTGTTTTACTGGTATACTTGAAAGGTAGTCCCATATAAATGTGTGAATGTGTGAATTATAAACTTAAGTCTTTTATTATTACGGCCTGCAGGGCGGCTTCTCTCGCGACTGGTTACAAGGTGGCGCCTCTGAACGTGCGCGACGCTGTGGTACTCCCGATCCAAGTCGTCTTCACTCGGCATGTCGATGGAAATGAGAAACTGGTGAGTTGAATTCCTTTTTTTAATGGCACATGTAAAAAGGATAGTAATAATACCGTTCCATATTACAATCAAATTAGCTATCCGTCTAAACCTTAAATGAAAAGTAGACAACATGTTCTTCCTAAAGATGTAAATTATCTTCCTTCTTCTATATTTTAAAATCAATATTTTTTCTGTAAAATTTTCTCAACATTGGTTTTCGCTTTTAGCTTTAAAAAACGCAATCAAAAAACTGTGACTAACAAGTATTCAAAAAGAAAGTATTATAAAAACATTAAAAAATAAACTATTATAAAAATGCGTAACTTCGTCTTCAAACTGTCAACAGTTTAGATGATTGCTGTCATAATTTAACTGAAACAACTCATATTTAGACTCATCGACTTATTTTGAAAGTTATGAGCGAAAAATATATTTTATCAAGACATTTTGTAATTTTGTTTCAGATCAAGCGCACTCTCTTCGGCCCAATGAATCCCTACCCGCAAAAGAAGGTAATCACATTCAATAAACACACAGACGATTTCAGCTTTAACGTCAATTATGCGGAGTTGGACCATATTCCTTCCAACGAACTCTCTTACATTGGCTCACAGAATCTTACCCAAGTCGTTCTGTCTGGCGTTGGTGCTGCTTTAGCGAAGCACACTGGAGATAATGTTGAACATAAAGGAATTAAAGCACATTTCAACATGGATGACTCTGGTATCCTAAATTTGGTCAACGTAGAGTTTGTCGCCGAAAAAACTGTAGCTGAAGACGAAGACTCAGATAGTACACTTTCGAAAATAGGAAGTACTATTAGCAAATTATTCGGTTCAGATTCCGAAACTCCAGAGAAAGCTGAAGAGAAACCGGAAGAAAAGGCAGAGGAGGGTCAAAAGAACGACACAGCTAAAACCAATGAAACAACTACCGATAAACAGAACGCTACGGAACCTGAGATTAAGGCTAAACCAAAACTAGTGGTCCTCAAAGAACCAGTGAAGTCTGAGGAACAGATATTGACTCTACAACCTTTGACTCAAGATCAATTCAAGAGCTCTAAGGCTAAGATCAAGGAATTGAATGAGATCGACAGAATAAGAGTGGAGAGAGAAACAGCTCTGAACAATTTGGAGGCCTTCGTGGTAGATGCTCAAATGAAAATGGACATGGAAGAATTTTCTGAATGTGGTACTCCCGAGGAAGTTGAAGATATCAAAAAACTCTGCAGTGAAGTGTCCGAGTGGTTGTACGAAGATGGCTACGAAGCCCCAACGGAAATGTTTGAAGAGAAATTAAAGGCGCTTAAGGAAAAGACGACCCCTATTTTCTACAAGAACTGGGAGCATAGAGAAAGGCCCGACGCTGTTGCTGCTATACGAAACATGCTTAATAGTTCCAATGAATTCCTCAAAATGGCCAAGAATATGACTAAAGAAGGGAATGCAGAAAAAGACGTGTTCACTGAAGTAGAAATAGAAGTTTTGGACAAGAAAATAGTTGATACAGAAGCATGGCTCGAAAAGTCCATTGAAGAACAAAAAGCGACGAAGAAAAACGAAGAATTAAAATTAACTATTGAGGGTATAAGAGAGAAAATGACTAATTTGGATAGAGAAGTGAAATATCTCGTAAGTAAGTTGAAAATATGGCGGCCTAAGAAACCGGCTAAGAAAGAAAATGATAACAAAACTGAAACTGTAATTGAAACTGAAGCAGAGAAGCCTGAAACTGAAGAGGAGAAGCCAGAAGAGGGAGCTGAAGAGGAAAAAGTAGAAGTGGAAACGGAAATAGAAACTCCAGATGATGCTACGGAACCACCTTTACAGATAGGCGATGATAAAGATGAACATTCCGAATTATAATAGTAAGGTGTGAATAACTAATTTAATTTATTAGTCTAATTTATTTTTTACTTTAATGTGCATTGTGAATTCGCTTTTCGCATTGAGATTGGTTAGTTATTTTTCGTCCATTGTTTTATAGATAAATATTTAACAAAGTATTGTTTATGGGTATGTATGTATTAAAATTATTTTATTACTTTAGGTATATATTTTTTATAGCTCAAAGTTATTTTATTAATAATGGTCACATAACTGACAGACTTATAAACGATATCACATTATTCGTCAGTTAATAAATATAATAAAAAACGCTTACTTTGGTATAACAAAACAACACTTTTAATTAATAAATATGTAGTGCGAAAAGCGAAAGCGTCATGAGAAATACAAATCTCAAACCAAACTGGCCGCCTTCCTATTCTGTATTCCAGTAAAAACTAATCGTTAATAATTTCGTTATGTTTTTTTATAATCTTTACAAGTGCGGCTTCTCTCTACTTTGTCTATGGTTTCGCAGCGCCCCCAAACTGACGTGTGGATGATTATCGTATTTATTGTAAACTTTATGTGATAATAATAAAATTGCTATAAGTTTGTGAGAGTAACGATGTCTTTATGCTATACAGATGCAACGTAATCCTGGGATTGGTTATACCATAAATAAATATATGTTATAGCATAGACAAGACACATACAGATTGTTTTTGGTTTTTAGCATCTCATTATGAAATAAAATGGCACAAAGGTATTAAAACTCAGTATAGCATAAAGACAGCATGTGTTGACATGTAATGTATCGTCTATAGTGAGATTCATTCAATATACCCAGTCGCAAAAAAATAAATTATACAAAGAATGAACAAATTGAGCTTTCATTTCGATATCCATCTTTTGCCCTTTGTTGCGCTGTCGCCAATTAGCTGATTGATTACGCGTTTTGGTAACCAAATGATGTAATGATTATTTGCCATGAATTTAGAAATTTTGAATTTTTTAAACTTGTTATAGATAGAGCGACGGATGTCAACCTAATACAATACGAGACAACAATAGTACAAAAAAAATATCTGGTCCCTCAGTAAGATTACTAGAAAATATTGTCTACGTATTTTTTCTTTTGTTCCTTAAACAAAAAGTAAAGACAGCGCTTTTAAATTTCGCGTGACGTCACGCCGTGCTAATGACGTCAAAGCGCCCACTCCTGAACTTTGATGCGATATCTTCGTAATTTTTTATCTAACTGAGGGACCAAATAAAATCGATTTCTTTTTACCTAGTAAACGTCCCTATTATATTACTAGCAGGCACTGAGTTACGAAGCCCGCGCGGAACTCGACTGTTACCCATTCCCGTGGTAAGTATGACAACTTCCCTCTCCCTCTTTTTACCCGACTGCCTCAGGAGGGTAATGTTTCTAAGATTTTAAATTAATTTATTTGTCATATGATTTTATTAATGGATACGATGTCATTCCGGAGATTTCGCATATTATGTAGGTAGATCCAAGATTTGTTTGTCAACATCAATGGTATAATATAAGACTTATCTGTTGCCCCCCCGACTTGTAGGCTATATACCTTTAGTTTCATAGAAATTCCTTCAGTAGTTTTTGTGTTAAAGAGTAACAAACATCGATCTGTTATAATACAGTGTGTGTCTCCATAAAGTGCACATATGAAAATGGGTGAAACTAGACACTTTTTTATCGACGGAAAAAATGATAAAAAAAATCTGAGATTTTATTTTTTTATATTTTATAGATATTTTTTTCTTCTGATTACCTACTGTTGACTTTATGTTAAGAAAACGTTATAACTTTTAAACTATGAAGTATATCGTGATAAAATAAAAACAGTAGATAATGATGTCAATTAATAGAAGATACTAATAAAATAAAAATAAAACCCAAAAAACGGTACTAAGAAATAATAAAATGAGGCAATCTAGAACGAAGCGTTGAATGGTGCACCCGGAATGACTTAGTTCAAACACTCATAGTAAACGTTGTGCTATGGATAGAGATACGGGATTTTTGTATTTTGAAAGGTAATACGATGTAAAATAACATCAAGTAATAAAAACTACGTATAATATGGGCATTATTTAGAGAAATTTGACAATTAATTAAAAAAACGCGAATTAAAATACAGATTTTCCTCAAAAAGTCCCTTTTTATTATTTCTTGGTACCGTTTTTTGGGTATTTTTTTATGTTATTAGTATCTTCTGTTATTTTAGATCATAACTGTTTTTATTTTATCACGATATACTTCATAGTTTAAAAGTTATAACGTTTTATTTACATAAAGTCAACAGTACGTAATCAAAAGAAAAAATATTTATAAAAAATAAAAATAAAATCTCAGATTAAAAAAAAAAAAAAAATCCGTCTATAAAAATGTGTCGAGTCTCACCCATTTTCATATGTGCACTTTATGGAGACTCACACTGTATAATGTTTGTTATCTGCGTTAGTAGGTAGGTACATTTTTTTATTCTGTGAGGAAACACGGCGGCCCTTCTTCCTATACAAATAAGTAAGCATACTGTACGTATTATATTGAATAAATAAAGCTTATTTGCTAGATAATTTCCCATTACGACGAACGAGGTATTGCTTGTTTGAAGTACTTGACGTATATATAGCTTCCCATATTCGGCAAAAGAGGAAAATTACGTTGAAGAAAAGGAAGTTTGCCAAAATGAAATTTCAGGTCACTGATTTCGAGGTATTACCCGTCGCGTTTAATGACGTTCAACAAACAAACGCTAGGCACATACTCTTGGTCTTTGTATTAAAAGTCAACGGGCGTCTTGTGTAGCTATTTTTTATGCACAAGCTACAATTAAGAACAACAAAAAAAGCCTCATCGCAAGGGGGTATACCTACAGAGGTATAAGGTATTCCATTAGTGGAAATACCCACTTACCACTAGTATATTTTACTTTACGGTCCCCTAAACGTGACAGGTGGTAAGCCTATCTTATGTTAAGTTGTTAACATTCTAAGACCATGTGTAATACACCCGGTCCGGCGATGGGCTCACCACCTATCACGTTTGGGGGTCCTAAGAATATCTGGTGAAAAGTGGGTAAGTATATCCAGAAATAGAATACCTCTGCCTACCCCCTTAGGGGATATAAGGCGTGAGATTATGTTATGTAACATGCCTCAGATCCCGTCTGCTGGGTTTCCTCACACGTTTTCCTACACCACCGTCGAGCTACTGATAAATATGAAGTATACAATGTGAGAGTAAATAATCAAAGACAATAATAATATGTAACAGAATAGCGTATATCCAGAAATTTATTTACGTAGGAGTTGGAAAAAGTTAATGGTACAATGGTACCTACATGGTATAAAATATCGAATCTATAGGTATATCTTAGCAACAAAATGACGTTCTACAAATCGCGTTTTGACATTGTAACTGAACCCCCCATCTACTACTTTATCTCTCTATACACATTGGAACCACCAATTCCAACGTAATAGATTTAATTCCCAGCCATGCAAAGCTAAACATCTTATAATGCTAAGCAAGTATTGCACAGCTCAAAGCAAGGATCTCATTCACAAGATATCGTTTCAATATTTTGTTATCATGTTCTCTTGCACGGAATTAGAGAGAATCCACTGTATGACATTCCGCTGCTAACTCGTAGCAAACGAACATCAATTTTACACGTATAGACGTAAATGAGTAACCATCATCTACGTCCTACGCATAGTTTTTAAACGACCTCAAAATTTAGCTTCATGATGATCTCTAAAGTATTCACTTTGGAGGCATCGCTAAATAGGTCGACACCGTCAAATATCTACTGCAATTTTGGCCTTTTAATTAATTTATGTGATCGTCTAGAGTGTAGGACACTACTTTGTGAATAGTAATCCAGATCCTTTTTGAGGATCATGCTTTGCCATCAAAAGAAATCTTAACTTGAATCAACCTATACCATTAATTATCTATCGCGTATTTATAAAATTTGTCTTTCGCTTTTAATCTTTAATAATTAATAACGCTGCCCACTTCAGCGCCATTCATGCCTAAGGCAATATTTTCATGAAGGACACTTCATGTTCCCCTCCCCTGCTATCTCTTATCTGATGACAGACTTGAGATAAAATCGCCTTCCCCACATTCTCACCTCCTTTCAAGAAAAGAAATAAAAATGTGGTTGGTGGGAAGAGTAGGAAGCTCCGCCTCGCTTCATACGGTGATCGCCGACCCGCAACATTCCACAATTGCGTTTGCGACCCCCCCGAACGTCCCGGTTTTGCCGGACATCCGGTCTTATATCCCGCCGAAGCGGGACCGTTGCAGCCGAAGCTGATTGGTGCGGCCGTAGCCGATTGTTGCAGCCGAAGCTGATTGGTGCGGCCGTAGCCGATTGTTGCGGCCTTAGCCGAATTTTGCCCCGAAGGGACCGGTGCGACCGTAGTCGATTGGTGCGGCCGTAGCCGTATTTTGCCCCGTAGGGACCGGTGCGACCGTAGTCGTGGTTTGGCCGTAGCCGTGTGTTGCCCCGAAGGGACCGGTGCGACCGTAGTCGTGTTTCCCCGAAGGCGAGTTACGCCAGTCATTAAGACCTCGGGTGCATATGCAGCAAGCCCCGTAAGGCAATCTCGAACATGTTTGAATTGGTCTTTACGACCTCAGGATCATTTGCAGTAAGCCCCGTAAGGCAATAATTCTCATAGGACATTTAGTTCATAGGTCTTAATGCTTAACATAACCCGACCTCGGTCCCTACGAGCCATCGATTCTCGTTCAGCCATCAGAGGCACTGTCACACCCTGAATGAGCTTATAATGGTAAAACCATTAATTTATATTAGTACGCGTCGCGCACGCACTCATATGATAGTATGGAGTAACCGATGTACGTTCTGCAAAATACATGGTTATCATAAGATATATGAGGCGTTCCCCTTTCTCGATCATTCGTGGTATCACTTTATTGCAATATCAAACTCAACAGAATTGTGACAGACATCCCCGTCAAGCTAATCAAGTCTCTAGACCCTTAACCATGCCAACACGAATGCCAACATGACTCCAGTTCCAGACCCCGAAGAGCTTACTCCTGAAGATTTGGTCGAGTGTTCGCGTACTAGACCAACAATACTCCTCGAAGATAACTTATGTTAATGCCCATTTCGAACCGTCAGGTCTACGATCAAGCTAGATGTTGCTTTTCACATTTCAATGAGAGACGTTATCAACCTCCATCAATTAAGTGTTAGTCGATACCATCGTCTCCGTTACTTAGCATCAAGAAGCTCAGAAGCAGTCCCGGGGTATCTACTGTGAACCACAAGACAGCGCTAAGAGGTGCGTCGTCGGTCATTCCACTACTAGCCCCAATGTGTAATATTTGAGCGATCGTTACATCCAACAAAGCTTATGGACTATGTCCAAAAACTAAGTCTATATAACGCCACCTTGCCGTACCGTAAGGCAGTGCTCGAGGCACGGACTTTTTACCTTTTCGCACTTTGTCGCCAAACAGTGTTGAACAAGATCGTTGTGTCGAAGCGTAAGCCTCTGCATCACAAAGAAGTCATAATGCAAGTCAAAGATCAGAGGTGCCGCCACCGCCAAGCTAACATTGGTATGTGCTGACATAACACCATCCGCGGTACGGTGTAACGTGCTGACATAACACCGACCATGGAACGGTGAAACGTACTAACACAACCGCTGCACCACTCGGGCAGTACTACACACTCCTTCAATAACTCAAACACTACAACCCCTACCTTGTCCCGATATTTTCGTTCAAGCGGACAGCGTTAGCTGCCCTATAAGCGGGAGGGAAACCAGATGTATTATAAGTCCAGCTCTGTTATTTACTTTTATTCGCCATGCTTTTCATATATTAGGTTCGTCTAGAATATCGCATAAAACTATCATATTCCATTAATCAGACAGGGTACCCTTACCTGCCTTGTCCTCATAACTTCTGTTATTAACGAACCTTCCAGCCAATAACGCCATATGAAAATTTTATAAATTTATTTTATTTATAAATTTATTTATTTATTTATTTATATATTTATATATTTATTTGCCATTATGCTCAACATCGCTCAACAGACCGACCTATGTATCATACATCTTAAGTCCAACCTATGGTTGAGGTGGCAGCCTCGCATCCTGGCTGCGCACCCTCCCTCACCATATATGCCAAGACTTTATCTTCGTGTCCCGCAGCGGAAAATTGGAAAAACCCGACTATCTCCGATTTGGATGAAACCTCTTTCATATCGTAGTGTCCCTCAACAGTACCACAACGATATGCTTCCCATCTCTCTAACTCCATTAGTTCCGGAGTTATTACCAATTAATGGTTTATTTCAATACGAGACCTGTTTCGCATTTCCTTCCATGGGAAGATGTTTTAACTTTTCCTAAACCCTACTCAAACCTAATTCTAACTACTTTTATGAAACTTTTATGCTATCTTAACATCTCTTTGACCAATCAAAGTTCTACTATACTGATTTTTCATTATTTTTAAACTTTTCCTAAGTTTTGATAATTTTCTATTTCTGATTATATTTACATGTGTTTACATGTTTACAGCCCCACCAAGCTGTTTTATATTCTTTCAGTATTTAATATTTGTTATTAGGGACAGGGTGTTACAACATTATTGGCAATAGGTACTTACTAGACTTTGGAGATAGGAAATGTATACCGATTGTAGATTAAATTTAACGCGGTCAAAACAAAATCGTGGGCGGTGGCTAGTAAGTACCTTAGAGGCCGTACTGCATAAAACTGGTCCACTTAACTAGCTATCATTCATTTGGACGTGATTGCCACAGCCATATATATCGCCTGGAACCCTCGGGAATGGAACCAGCGTCGCATTACTCACGCAGAGTCGTTCCGCAGGTATGCTGAGGGAGTCGTGAAATTCCTGGCGGCTATTAGAGGAATATTTCGCTGTAATTTGCGTCGGACTGTGTAAGATGTTTTACAATTTCATATTCTGCGGTAAGGGCATGTTAATGAACGTGTAGAATAACTCAGACTGACAGTGGAATGATCCCGAGAAATATGAGCCTTACAGTCGAGTTCCATAGCGAAGTTGTAAGTATTGGAAAAGCTGGTAGATTCATTGATTTCCCTGGAGATGTATTCAGTTTTCATTTTCCTGTGAGCGCTTTTAGCATTCTCATGTAAACTTTACTGAAGAACCCACGTTGTTTAGGTACCTAAACAACGTGCGAGGGTTCATCGGTAAAGTTTAACCATCGGATGATAGTGGGTTCGATTCTGCTTTACAGCGACAAAACTTATTTTAGTTTACTCCTGTCATTTTCTTTCTGCTAGAAAAGAAAAGAGACGAGAGATATTTAGTCCTGTCAAATTAAAATTAGTCCTGTCAACTAAGGCATTTCATAACGTGTTTAGTGAATAAGTAAAGAATTCACGACTATAGTCTATTTCACACCAAGTGGGTTCGGTGACAGTTCACATTTTTCTTTTTTACGCATACAACTTTCTAGTAAGAAAAATAGATGGTTCAAAAAATAATGAATAATTTATTATTATGTCATTGCTAAAATACAATAATTGTCGCCTCTAAAATTCTAAATTAAAATCTCAGACTATAAATCAAGAAAAATATAAAAAACAATAGATAAAAAAGATATCCTAAAAATACATATTGCGTGGAACGGAACTTTTACTCAGGATTGACACGACATAATCTACATTAAATCGATGAATCGAAGCTTTTTGGCGGGAATCCGAAAAAAGATGCAATGTTTTTGTAAAATTTTCATTTTGTTGTATCTTTTGGGTTTAAAATAGTAAAAGTGTATTATGTGGCAGGGGTCTGTGAAAGTGTGCAGTGATTTGTAGATTCGATAATGTATGATATTTTCGTATTGCATCAAAAATTCGATGACATTTTTTTTTATTTTACAATGTTTTTCCCTTAGATAAACGGTGAAATTTAAACATATTCAATAAAAAGTAATCTTGAAAAATCATTCTATCAATAAAGTATAAAATCGATTCCATTTCTTTTACAAACTTACTCGAAACTTTAGAAAATCGATTGGATTTCATTAGGACACATCACTTCAATTGTCAACTGTGAACTGTCACCGAACCCATTTGGTGTGAAATAGACTATAATATACAGGACTAAATTCGGTAGGTTATCTTCTATCCCTTTTCTTTTTTTTGAGGTAAGACAAAGACAGGACTAAACTAAAATAAGTTTAGTCGGTGTAAAGCAGAATCGAACCCAATAAGTTTTTAAAAATCTGACTAATTTTAGAAGGTACCTGTTGCTTCTAAATTGTTAAGAGGAGTTTGAAGATAGTAATAACAATTATTTTTAGGAAAACTTAACTTTTATTATTTATTGATGGTTTGAGCTAAAGTAAGTAATAGTGGTCTGTGTTTATTTTAAACTATCGTATCCGTCAGCGGCGTTCCACGCGTTGGACGCAGATCCCGTTTTTTCTGTTGTTTCAGTGGGAATTTTTTTTTCCATAACCTTGCTCTCAATAAACCTCTAAATTTTCATCGTAATCTCAGGATCTTATAGTAAGGAAGTACCTAGGTAAGTAACAACTCTTTATTGTACACCAATAAAAATATGCAACAATGACACAATGAATAAAAAAGTACAATGGGCGGTCTTCTTCCAGACAACCTTAGGATGGATGTAACTGAGATAAACAGACGAAGGTAGGTTACGTACGAACAAACAAATATTTTATTTTATTTTATTTTAGGAAGCTAGAAGATTGAAAAGCACGATGGGATAACAAAAACATTTTTTGATAATAACGTTAGGTGTAAATATTAATTTGATCCCGATACCACGAAACACTATAGACCTTAAATATTGATGTCAATGAACATAACTTACACAGATACCGCTACATATGAAATATCAATGCATCCCTCATTCACTAATGCTTTTTGCGGACGAGTTATCTCGCCCTCTTCAATGCAAGTTCTTGCAGTCAATGCCTGCAGTTGGTATTCCGTAAGGAATGCACTAGTCTACCCCCCCTTCGCTGCCTCGGCGTGCCAGTTTTTGTTCCCAGTACCATTGACATGCGCCATTGAATTCAGGACCAGTATTTTTTGTTAAGGTCTAATTGTGTAGTTGTGTGCAATAAATAGTTTTGTGGCTAGTACAATAGTGTATACCTACCTACATAATGACATTAAATTAAAACTTTTAAGTGCGGCATGCATTGTTATCATTACTTTGTCCATTTGTGTACCTTGAATAGCTACCATTCTTTTTATAAGTTTTTCTTCGGTTGTAGCAATTTGATTATATTTTGTACCTACACTATCTATACGTAGAGTTGGGATCTTGTAAAACTTTAAATAAGTTTTTTTTAACTTATCTACCTGTCACGGAATAGGTAGTATACGTTTCTGTTTTATAGTGTTAACTACCTAGGTACAGTCAAGAGCACGCTAAGCTTGACACTTGGGACTTTAACCCGGCGCGGCGGCGGCTCTGTATTCTATGACGCGCAGTATAAATCAGAGCTCAGCTTAAACTGGTAGTGTAAAGCTTCACTTGCTCTTGACTGTACCTACGGCAGGGTAGAGTCGAACACTTAGCTTTTTTACAGTCTCTATTATCTAGTCTAAGTCCATCTTACTACCTAGGATACATTTTGTACATTGATGGGTATGATATTGCTGCTTTTTTATCATTTTTATTTTGATGAGTTTTCATAGGCAGTGATTTTTGGATTCATTTTTGCTACTGGAAATGAAATGTAAAACGCGAAATATGAATTCTTATGTCTATGGCGGCAGCCATTCGCAATGAAATTTACACTAATTTCGATTACATAATTAGCAGGTAGCAGGCTAGATGAAGAAGAGTAGCAGGTGCGACGTATGAAAATACTTTTCATATCATTGTTCATATGCTACTTATTAAATCACCAACCTCTAATTTTGTATCTATAAGATGTAAGTACCTATGTACTTTTAATTCATTTTTCTCACTGAGCAAAGGTCAGCGCATTATGCAAAAGAATGTATTTATCATTTCTTATCATCACAGTAAACATTAGTGTCCTCGCCTCAGTTTTCATAAGATAAATACCACTGGTTTTTATCTCCCTGCGGTGCCATCGAGCTCAAATAAATGTTAAAATCATATAATATCTTGACGGGCACCTAAAGCATTACCAGCAACTTGTTTCATTGCTTTTGTTTTTGATCCGTCCCGAAGGAAGAAGTCGGCGTCCGCGCACCACACTGGCGCCTTTCTCCGAGTAAGCGAGACGGAGAACGAAATCAGCTGGGTGTTAAAAAAAGATGGAGCATCAGCATTCCGCGTCATACACAGACAAGCCAAATGAATCCAGTTTGTTGGTCATAAGCCGGGCTTACGCTCGTGTGTTGGCTATTTCGTAGTGTTTTTCGAGAGCAATGTAAACAAAAAAACACATTTCTTTGTGTCTAGTAACGATTTTTTGACAGAGTGTTTTGAAAAATATGTGGTGGATGTGTTTCTGAACTGTTTCTTTTGAGGATTTTGGGGAGATTCGGGAGTTACACGGTAAGAATAGCTAAGAATGCAATCGTTACCTCTCCCGTCCCTCCTTGGAGCATGCACCGGTTGTGCACCTTGCGATCGAGTCTTTAACGAAAATTTGTTTTATTACAAAATAACCGCGACTCTATATGTATATTTTTTTTACGGTTGTTAGGTACCTACTTAGCCATTGAAGGGGAGGAGTTGAAGATTAACAAAGTACCTACCTACAATATAACTGTTTTTTCTATGTAAGACAAATTAAGAAGCTTCTTAGTTTCATGGTTTGGGCTATCATATATAAAATTTATTAAAAATAAATATTACAAGTCATTGTTGGCAATTCATTTTAAACTATTGGCTGTCTAATAATTAATTTTGTATCTACGTAATTAACAATGATGATTGATGATTATTGTTACAACAATGAATTTCTTGTACATTGATAAAACTTTTATTAGAACTATTGATTATTTATTTTTAAAAGATCAAAATTCTCTATTGGAATGTAAAACACTGTAGATAATGGAATCGAACCGGCAACCCTTCGATTGAAAGCAATCACAACATTAACGCACCTCGCCAAACGAGTGTTTATTACCTAATTTGGTGTAATAGTTTATTTATGTAGTCATTGCAGTTTATGTATGAATAGGTAGCTAATGGCATAAGGCTTTTTGACTTCTGCTATGAAATCTGCCCCAGTTTTTAGGTAGGTAGTAGATCTCCTCTTGAAGGTAGCATTAAGGAGTAAATAATATATAATAACGTCCAGACACGAAAACAAACATGTTAACGCTTTACAAATGTCGACTCCGAGCTTGAATCGAACCCGCGACCTCTGGCTCAGAAGGTGGGTCACTAACAATTAAGGCAACCAGTCCTTAATTTGCGGTTATTATCGCTTATTATGAGCAGTTTACCAGATTCTCAATCCACTTTATTTTGTAAAGTCAAGCAAAAAAATATTTAGCTACAGTACCTACCTATTGTGCTTTTACAATAGGTACCTATTTAAACTTTTACGTTTACCTTACGTTTAACATAAGACTTCGTAATAAAAAATAGGTAGGTAGGTATGTGGTCTAATTAGTTACGGTACATTGCTTACTCTTGACCCCAAACAAGCCCGAATGAAGAACAATATTCAGGAATTGCTAAGCTTGTGGAGGACGCTACCAGATTCCTACTATTCTACTATTGTAGTGTTCACAGCCATCCGGCGATTCTTTATCTTCGTCCATGTACGGAGCGCGTACGTTGTACTGACGTGGGCACGCGTACAATGTACACATTGCACGTAGTAAGGGATAGCGCCCCCGCCGAATTCAATTCTTTATCTCTGCGTTTGGGATATTAAATTCTCATTGAAGCGCGTGTTTTGAATACCTCATCTGTTCTGTTGGTGGTTCTGTGGTGGGAGACGCATTTAAGATACTTTACTTCAAAATAAATATGCTCTCATCTTTATCGGGGGTCGGCAGAGGTATTCCATTCCTGTAAATAACATTTTCCGTCGATAAACGTGTGCTGTTACATAAGCCTCAGAATCTAGTCTGGGATCTGACGGTTTCCTCATGATGTTTTAGTTGACCTTCGAGCTAGTGATGAATATGTACTGTAAGTTTTTGAAAAACTCATTGGAAAACGCTCTCGCCAGGATTCGAGAGTCTCATGTATGAGAAGCGGGCTCACTAACCACAGGCCTATCAAAGCTCCTACCTTACTTTCTTTATAACTGATTTCTATAGGTAGATAGATTGTTCGTTATTATTGGATTTAAAAGTTCGTTTACAAATAAAATTGCATAAATAAAATATTTCAATTAAAATTTTTATTTTGTTAAATTATGTCATGAAAAGTGGTAGCTATACCATTTTTTATGACCGCTTTAATTGTGCACCCTAATGAATCACATCGTACAGATTTTGCGCCCCGCCATCATTCCCTACATATGACCCTGGCATATTCGCGACATCATGACGACAGAATAATTAAACTACATTACTACAATGATAAGGAGATGCGTACGTGATTTGAGGCATAAATGCTTTTGAATGACCAAGCTAAATACTAAACATATCTCTATAGGTACTTGTATGTAAACAAAACGTATATAATTAACTACCTACATTTAATATTTTAAGTAAATAGAAAATTTTAATTAGCGTTAAGAAAAATAAAATCCGGCTTGAGAACTTTTCTTACAAAGCAATAATTTAGAGATGTCTTATTATTTTCATTCGTTGGGTTTTGCGTTTTAAATTATATTTTATCTAAATTTGAAGCATATCAAGCGAGCTTTGTGTTTCAGGTTTCTCAATTTGGATCCTAGCTATCAACACTGCGAACAATACTCACACAATATCAAACAATCAAATAAAATAGAAATACAAAAACGTTAGACTACGCGTGTAGTTCACGAATCTTCTACTGTATATATCAGAATTTACTTAAAAACATTAGTAAAGGCACAAACCTGGAAAAGGAAGGTCAATTATATACGGCAAAATAAAAATCTGGTAATTGCCATAAGTTGCTCTAAAATAGTCGCATTATAACATGTCATAGGGTAATATATTTTCTCAATAGCCCAAATAAAATTTAAGAGCGATTAGGATTCAAATGTAATCAAAAATTGACGGTGGCATATATTTTCTCTCATACCTAGCAAAATACCCTTGGTATTGTCGCCATTTATTTGGTGCAACATTACGTGTCTGTCTACGTACTGTAATATAAAATGTCATTGCTGTAGGCATATTTTGTAGGTAAGTAAGTAAGTTCTTACTCTTCGGCAAATCTAGCAAGTAATAATAACAATAAATCTTTATTTCAGGCAATAGTAGATCTTTTAAATACCGTAAACACAGGCCATAATAATAATAATAAATTGTAGTACACAATTCACACACCGTTTTTAAGTCCCAAACTAGGCAGGGCCTGTACTCGGGGTACTAAACAACTGATAGACATACTTAAATAAATATTAAACGACCAAATAAACTAGCAAACGTTTTTCACCTCAAAGATTTAGACATAGAAAGTATCTTCACGTATCTAATTCTAACTAATCGATAGAGGCCAGACGAAAGGCACACGGTAGCGTGGCCAGAAACGAGTTTTGGGTTTTGGACTGTTCGTTCCTGTCGGATAACAAGCGCCCTGTCCCATTACCCATGTCCCATCCCATACCATTATACCATTGCCGTGTGTAGCCGCTACACACGGCACTGGGGCCATATAATGGCTACACTGTAGCCACACGTTCCCAGATTTTAAGTAAATTTAAGGAATGTATCAATCGTTCCTCCGAATCATAAGAAAAACTCATGTAAAGTTACTATTGAGGAAAATTCGAACCCTGGCATGTACAGTCAAGAGCAAGTCAAGCTTGACACTACCAGTTTAAGTTGAGCTCTGATTTGTACTGCGCGCCATAGAATCCAGGGCCGGGTCAAAGTCCAAAGTGTCAAGCTTAGCGTGCTCTTGACTGTACCAATGAGTTTATCAAAACTTACGTAGGTACCTACATATTTATCACTTGCTCGACGGTGAAGGAAAACATCGTGAGGAAACCCGCAGGTCCCAGAATTAATTCTGAGGCCCATAAACAGACCCGGTCCGGCGATGGGCTCCCCACCTGTCACTTAGGGGTCCAATATCTCGTGAAAAGTGGGTATATCCAGAAATGGAATACCTCTGCCTACCCCCTCGGGGATAAAAGGAGTGAGTTTTATTTCTCTTTCCTTTAGAAATAATATGCACATGCAGTTTTTCCGGTTCCGTTATGTATTTTTTCTGTGGGAATTTCCATATTATTTTAGTTCAGAGAGTTCGTGCGCCTAAAAACTTTTCAAAGCTTCATCGCAATCAGGTGAATGGTTTAGGAACGCATAGAAGAAGAAAAAGAAACATTTATATACAGACTGGTGCAAGGCATACTGCTGACAGCAACCAAACAAACTTTAAAAGATTATGTAAACGTAATGTAGCGTACAATTAAGACTTCATCTCTCGAAATCTATCAAGCCGTTTATTCCACAGAGCGTACCAAAGAAATAGACTCACACACATTCATACACTCGAAAAACACAGCCATCCTTCCGAGGCAGTCGGGCAAAAGGAAGGCGAGACCGCCATCCGTGGTCACCGAGCACAAATGCTTATTGGATATCGACTGAAACCTTCAACCGACGGTGCACTGCAGAAAATCTGATTCTGCGTAAATCTATAAGTTTCGAATGACAAACGTTTATCGTTTCGCGTAAAGCTCCAGAGGATTTCTTACATGGATTTTATTATTCGAATATCCTCTTCCATTTCTGAGATAAACGAGTTACTTGAGACTAAGATTAGAATTCTACGGGTGTCAGGTTATGAAAGCTGTGATTAAGTTCCAGATTTGTAGATAAGTAACTAGAAATGAAGGAAGGCCAGCAAGAAAGTCATGCTTGGAACGTATATGGTACCTAATCTGCCCCATACCTAATTGCAGCACCCCGAGAAGTAACAGAATGAAACTTAAGGGTCATGTCTTACTAATAATTATTATTTACAATACATACATACACAATCTCACGCCTGTTTCTCATTGAGGTAGGCAGAGACAAAAGACTGCCACTTGCTACGAACCTTTCAGATCTCTCGTGCTTCATCCACATCTATCAAACGACTCATGCATGCTCGTCGGTGTCGGGTACTCTTTTATCTGGATTTTCTTCAATACATCGCCGATCTGGTCGATGTAGGCACGCCTAGGTCGTCCTCTACATACTCGCCCATTCACAACACCCTTGTATATTTGTCTTGTTAAGCGACTTTAATTTTAATTTAGATACAATATAATTATGGTTAATAGCCCGACTTAGCGTCGAGCCAGTTAATCCCATGTATGTAGGTCTGCTTAAGATTATGAGTACTGGTTATAGTTTTGGGCATCTGACTATAGTTTTACCAATCATTTATCGTTAGTGCACTGAGACCTAAATATGTATGTGGCGACACTACTAGAACGCGCCAATAGAAGGCCGAGTTACATAGAACGCCCCAATAGACGGCCGAGTTCTAAACCGCGCTATCGGAGTTTTCACATGAGTTTGTATAAATACAACTGTCCAACATCAACCGTTGGACCGCAGTCCCCAGGCACGATCACCTCGCCTGGCGGAAGATCTTCCGTTTCACTCATTCGCATTCCACCTCCGCTCCTCCATATGTAAAACCTTGTCTTCCTGAATAAATTTGTAGCAAACTCTGGTGTTAAGCTGAGACTACGTTTAAACCATCTTATATGTTGTACAAGACGTGACTTAGTACTTAAAGGCAGTACACAGTTGGAGTTACCACTTTCAAGACCCTATTCAGTCCACAACCGTTCAGTCATATTTCTATGTAGCGGTAAAATGTTAATTGAAACTATAAACTGTGCAATGCAGCTCTACAAAGTAGAACCTTATTGCCAACTATACTATGCTGTACTTCCTCAATATTGAGTGGCAGTACTGGGACTTGTGTATAGTGTATTATCACATGCGTTACTACTACACTATTATATTTATTTTTAAATATAATTATATTTGTCAAAATTCCTAATCTTCACGTCCGTAGTAAAAAGTATGTCCGTAGTAAGAAATAGGAAACTTTCGAAAAAGCTGGTAATATTTCTGGAATTTTAACCCAATTGAAGAAAAAAATTTATTAGTGAAGCTCTGTAAATGGCTATATTTCTTGTTGATATTTATACTAGCGACCCGCCCTGGCTTTGCACGGGTGCAATGCTAACGCTAAAACCTTCCTCTTAAATCACTCTGTCTATTAAAAAAACCGCATCAAAATCCGTTGCGTAGTTTTAAAGATTTAATCATACATAGGGATATAGGGACAGAGAAAGCGACTTTGTTTTATACTATGTAGTGATAAGGTAAAGGTCTTGTGTTGCTGTGGAGCTCCAATCAATTACTAAACTAACCTGAAAAAACTCTTGAAACATGAGAAATATACGGCATAATTCCAATGCAGATTTTCAAGAAATAGAGTAACGATGTTTTTAAACACAAAAAGCAATCCATACGTGGTTAATTAGCACCCACAGACCGTGAATAATCAATTGAGTTGATTTTATTTGGAATCTTAATTAGGCACAAATATATTCAAGAATCATGCCAGCTGCGTCTAAAATGGCAGACAGTTTTACTCCATATACAATCGCATGGTGCAGCGTAATATACATCGGCTAATTATTAATTAAATTAATATCGTGGAGCTGTAATAACGGACCCAATCGATTTATAACCCCGCCCGTTTAATTAATACTGCAACTTGAAACTATATCTGGATTAGTTGAAGCAGAGTGGTTTGGTAGCATTGCAATACAAAACAACATGACAGGCTCAATTGATTGACAGTTTGTTCAATTAGAAATCGAGGGCAAGTTATACTGGTTGCTGCCGGTTGCAGAAGCTACGGGACTCAGCATTAACATAGGTAGAGTTCACCGGCAGTATATCTGATGATGAATAAAAGACGCAGCCAAATTGAAGCCACTGTTAATCATATAGTATTCCAACCGATATAGTCTTTACCAAATGTAGTGGTAGCCGTGTTAGAACTTACATATTTATATCTAGATTTCCGGTAAAAGAAAATCGCAGACTATATAGGGTCTGTGATACATTGTGTAACAGCACCCAAGTCCGCAGGTGAGCTCACCATCTGTCACGTTGAGCAGTCCTAAGATACTCTGGTGAAAAGTGAGTAAGTACTTCCAGTAACGATTGTACCAACCCACTCGGGGAAAACATTTCGAGTTTGAGTCTCATAACCTTCAAAAAAGTGTCCATCGATATACTACTTATAATATAAACAATTCTTGAGCTCAGTATTTTTTTGCCGAGCTTCACCCCGAAAATCAAATGACCTCTTTAGTCTAAACCGACTACAAAACAAGGAGGAGGTTCTCAATTCGTCGGTTTTTTACAAACGACAATCACCGTCGAAAATTCTCAAGTACTAATATTTTTTTTGATTCTTGTATTTTTCATTTCTTAAATGTTGGTATTGTTACTTCCATGAAGGCATTCATACTTAAACGCAATTAGGTACCTATAAAAAGAATAATATCTTGATGTAGTTGTCTCTACGGATACATTTCTCGCCTATTATCTTAAGAAATTACCCAACAGTGAACGCAAAGGAGGTTAATGTTTATCATCTCTGTTAGCTAACGTGAGATGCTTTATTTTCACGCAATAATACTTAAGCATTCTTTTTTATTATTATTCCTCTCAAGAGTCAGAGTTAAAGCAGTTTCGAATAAAATATCTGATTAAAACTCTAATAAAAGATACGAGATAGATGTATCTACATACAGAGAATAGAATTTTCATTTATTTGCACAACAGATACACAAAAAAAAAGTGTACTTGACTAACTGAATAGGGTAGCTGCATGCACAAAAGAAACACAAAAGTCACGGCATCACAAGGATGTGTGGCGGGAGGCCTGATGGTATGACTGTCGGGCCATGGAAACATGGCAGTTCGCTGGTGTGGGAATTGTGGGACACATGTGCCGACACATTGGCCCTATCCCACATCAATGCCACCTCTGTGGGCGTTTGGCGCGGCGGCTGCGGCCTGGAGCGGCGCAAATATGCCGACCTCAATGAGGGTTACATATAGTATTTGTGCCGTTTAGGGTGGAGACCATGAGACCGTGGGGCCGGAGGCGCAGCAGCTCTTCAAAGAGCTGTCAGTGCGTTTGGTCGAGGCTTCAGAGGGCTGGCAGCTATCTCTGTCAAAGGATCAGCCTAGCTATCCAGAGAGGGAATGCAGCCAGTCTTCTGGGCACTGTCCCACATGGTTCCTCTTTGGAGGACATTTTTTATCTGTAATTATTGTAAGTAAATGTATATTTTCTTTGTAAATAAATGTGTTTTAGCTCCTTAAAAAAATCAAATTAACAGTAACTTACCCTCACATAAAATTGATAATATTGTTTGTCATTTCGACGCGTTATAAATATTTATGTACTAAGTAGTATCATTTCTCATGTAAGTGAATTTATATTCTTTATGAGAAATAAAGTTTCTTTAACCATAAAAAGTTATTACTGGCATAGCTACTGGATTTTCAACAAGACATCTAGGCACAAACCGCAAAATAAGCTGCAACAATAATAACGTGTGGAGCGGACCACAGGAGACTCCATAAAAATGTATAATTGCTTCGAGGCAAGACATAAAAATTTCAAAGACTCCCATTGTAACGCGCCATAAAGCCAAATTGTATGGGCCCGCATCACACACACTACTTGTTAGGAACCAAAAGGTTATATTTCTTTTGATTGCTCCACAACCCTTTGGGCATGGCAGGGATGTGGGCGAAAGGGAAATTGCGGTCGAATTACTGTCCAACTAATGTAGGTTAGAATTTCAAAGAAAATACAACGTGAGTGTATATTTATTACTAAATTGCAAACGCCCACCACTTAGTCTATTACATGTAGCCTATTACGAGGATATAAGGTAAACATTCGCAGAGAGTTTTCATTATGGGAGGAATTTCGAAACCAAAACATGTTGAGTGGGGTTCTTGCCACAAAATTAATTGAATAACTTTTTTTTCAAATTTTGATTTTACTGTAAAAAATAATAAATAATCTCACGCCTTTTATCGGGGGTAGGCAGAGGTATTCCTTTACTGGATATACCCACATTTCACGAGATATATTGGACCCCTAAACGTGATAGGTGGTGAGCCCTCGCCAGACTGGTATTTTACTGTAAGTAATACTGAAATAACATTGGCAAAAGTCCATGTGTTTTGGGTACCCTACTTACACCTGCCCACGGAAGACGAAACCGTGTAAAATCGATAGTTCTTGGACAGACTAAGATAATATGTAATCATACCACATTTTTATAAGTTGAGGTTTAAAAGTTATTCGTTACCTAGTGTATTTTGTAGGTTATTATGAGATTTTAGGTACCAAAGACGTGTAAAGAAAAAGTTTCTCTAGCAAAGAAAATGATTTTCTTACAACCTCTTTGTTAGAAAATAGCACTGCCTACCACATGCCATATAAGTTATTCTATGCCACATAGTGGCAGTTAATGATGGCTTGGGCAAAAAATATCGATACCTATATTAAAATATCGATATTTTTCCAAATACATAATTAGCACAATATTATATATATCGTCGATATTTTTAATGGCGATATATCGACATTTATTTTACAGTATCGAATTCGTATCAATTTTAATATATTTTTAACGCAATTCTGGTTTCGTGTTTTATTTCATGTTAGGTACTAGATAATTGCCGACTCAAGCATTTATAAAAATATACTATTTTCATCGTCCTTTTTTACGAATTTGGGAATATGTATATGTAGTAATAATAATGTAAAACTGACGATATATCGATATTTTTCACTCGATTTTTATCTATAGTATTTAGAAATGTCGATACGATAAATATCAATTTATTTTTTCACTTGGCCATCCCTAGTGAATGACACGGTTGACGTGATGATACGACGTTCAATTTTACCACAACAACAAAAAAGTTTTTGTATTAATCAAAGACATTAAAATATAATAGCATAGAGGGGGCATTGGGAATATTTTCATACAAAACTTTGAAGCTCAAGCGTCATGTCCTTGTCATGTCAGTTAGTATGAACGCGAGCTGTCATTCGGTCGAAATTGTACTAGACTTATTCCACTTGGAATAACTTTTGGCTTCAAATAATCCTCGCTTTGTCCCCTCTATGCCTTATATTATATTTTAATCTCTTTGGTATTAATAGATTTCCCAATCGATCGATTCGTGTTTCTATGATATTTTTGTTTTATTTGACTCAAAATTTTCAACTGCTAGATTAATTTAAAAATATGGAAAATTTCGACTTGTTATGAGTCAATAAAATAAGCATAGTGTGATACCCCGTGGGTGTCTATTTCAGTGGGTACCAAAGCTGCCGTTGTTCTTTAAATTTTAATAACAAAATATTATAATAGTTATAGAGAATTTTATTAAAAATATTAAATTGTGGTGCTCATAATTCGAGTCATATCATACGTAGTTATTTCGTCAAACTTGACCGCTGGCAAACCTAGTAGGCGGGTCAATTCAAACCAAAGAGGTTAAAATATAATAAGGCATAGAGGGGACAAAGCGAGGAAAATTTGAAGTCAAAAGTTATTCCAAGTGGAATAAGTCTAGTACAATTTCGACCGAATGACAGCTCGCGTTCATACTAAGTGACATGATAAGGACATGACGCTTAGGCTTCAAAGTTTCGTATGAAAATATTCCCAATGCCCCCTCTATGCCTTATTATATTTAAATCTCTTTGATTCAAACACGACCGGCCCGTAAATTGAATTATTAAGTAGTAGTCAATGAGTATGTGTAGAAATTAATAAACATGTATGTATTATGTACACCACATGCTGAACACCATCAATTGATCAAGATAGTATGATACACTTACTATGATATAATATGTATACCTGAAGCGGCGCAAATATGCTGATCTTTATATGAGGGCTACATGTTTGATGCCGTTTGGGTTGGAGACCATGGGGTTGTGGCGTCCAGAGGCGCGGTAGCTTTTCAAAGAGGTGTCAGTGCGTTTGGTCGAGGCTTCGAGTGACCAGAGGGCTGGTATTTATCTGTGTGAAAGGATCAGCTTAGCTCTCCAGAGAGGGGATGCGGCCAGTCTTCTGGGCACTGTCACAAATGGTTCCTCTTTGGAGGACATTTGTATCTGTAAATCTATATACTTACCTATATAAAATGATAAACTGACTGACTGATTGGTGATATATCAAAGCACAGCCTAAACCGCTGGGTCTCGAGACTTGAAATTTTGCACGTAGATAGCTTATACAGTGTAGGCAGCCACTAAGAAAGGATTTTGCAAAATTCAACCCATAATGGTGTGAAATAAACGTGCGCGAGCGAAGCCGCGAGGAAAAGCTAGTATTATACATAAATGCATTTTTACTTTGTATTCTAGAAATTAATCGGTTTTAGTCAATAACTAAAGGCAAATATAGCAAGTTACCGCAAGTTTCAACAAACCTTAGAGAATTTCGCAACATTTGATATTGTATAAATTTTTCGCAACTTCTGTTTTTGTCTCAACGATTCTTTGCTCAAGGCGTTTTGAACCTTGGGTCCCAGTTTTGAGACATTATTTTGTAACCTGTTATAAGCTCTCAGGTGGCATGAAACATTATGAGATTTGATGGCCATTGTGCCTCTGGGACACATAGAGGCAGAAAATAAGCTTAAGTGCTATTACTGCTGCTAGGTACCTTCTTAAGGCTGGTTTACACACTGTTTAGTTAGTAGATGGATGTTGCTTCTATAGTGGTCAAGCAATGTTCATATACTGACCAACTTAACTAAACAGTGTGTAAACCATCCATTAGATACAAGCGGCATATTACTGCAATTGTTAGAGCAAGATTTAATGGAAAAAGATTCCGCTGTATTGACGCCTCTTGGATACAGTTACAGACCTGAATATCTTTTACAGAACAGCCAATAGTAATTTGTTTCCAAAAAATTAAAAATACAGAAATAAATACGCTATCGCCTCGGGGTTCCGAATTTTTTTTTACCTTTAAACTTGACAGACGGTGTGCCCATTGCTGTAAAGAACCAATACTGGGCTATGCAGGTAGCCTCACGATGTTGTTCTTTACCTTTGAGCTAGAGATAAATAGGTACGTATGTTTTTTAAACTCATTGACCTCTGCACCCAGCGAACCGGGTCGTTCGAGAGTCGGTCTTCCAACAGTTCCTGTTAAGACCTAATTTCTCCAACTACATATATGATACGTAGGTTAGGCACATAGAGGGGCAAATCGATCGACAGTAGATATTGTAATACGAGCCGTCCCGTGCCCGGAACTCGGGCGGTGGTCCTACAAGGGGCGATTGTATCAGTGACACGTGTCCAGTTTCAAAATAAACACGCTTTCGTATACTATCGATTTATAGAGTACTAGGAGGCTCCCCGTTTTTTCCGTTCCGGTAGGAATTTCGCAAAATACCTTCTTATCCGATGCATGGGTGATAAAAGGAATTTATTGTCCAGATTTCAAGTAGCTTCATCAGTTTCGGCTGTGCGTTGATGAGTCTGTCCATCACTCAGGTTTTATCTCACAAGTTTAAATATATTATAATAGTTCTTCTGTACGTGTGTGTCATCTAACACCTGTTATGCGGTTGGACGGTTATGGAAGAAATTTTGTGTGTATATTTGAGTAGTTCCCTGGATGGTTTAGATTCTTAATTGAACCCGAAAGTTGGCGTTGTTGTCTGTGGCAGGACAATATCTGCCAGGGCTAGTAGTAATTGTATAATACTTGTAGACGAACCGTCCAAATTACAGCGATATGAAGCCTTGAATTTGTCAGTAGCTTCCTAAGGGCGTCAGATTTCAGTTTTGCGCTCCAAATATAAATCCGGCACTGGCAAAATCCTTGGAGTATAATTACTTTGAGGTAAACGAGCTATATAGAGCGAATATGAAAATTGCAAGACCCGAAATTGAATCTCAGTCGTGTGTGGCGTGTATACGCCGTTGTGGAGATGCGTGTTATATGTTATAGTCAAACCTCGAAGCTTCGGCGCTCCTAGGTTTGAGTAATATTACCAACTGTAGTGGGTACTTTGGTATTACTAAATCAGTTGTTGTCAAGACCTAGCGTGTTTCATTACATTCACAACATGGTGGCAGCGAATACGAACCCACGCCTCCGAAGAGACTGGTGCCTCAAACCAACGCTGGTATATGACGATGTTTTTTATAAAACATGCAGCATTGTTGCCGAAGATTCATCCGCTTAATCTGCAAAATAGTGTGGTCATTAAAAGTAAATTGTAAATAAGTTACATTTAAAAAAAATACTCACGCCTTTTATCGCCGAGGGGGCAGGTTCGAGAGGTATTCCACTTCTGGAAGTACCCACGTTTCAGCAGTATATTATGGTGAAGGTGTTATTTTGCAGAAATTTATTCAATTTTTTAAAGCCATTGCCTATCTATAGAGGCAAGGACGATCTGGCTAAAATTCCTGCGACTATAAGTAATTCCCGTATAGTTTTCATGGTCCTCTAGACAAACTTGAAAGTTTTTCGACATTCAGGGGACGTTTGCTAATTAGTTTGATTAATACCCACGATGTACCTATATTGTTTAAAGTTTTCAAGCATCGTTTTACTTGTGAAAACTCATTTGATATTGAAATTAAATATCGTGTTTAATAATTAAGTAGCAGTGATAGCCTTACGCTTAAAGAGCCTGCTTCACATGATGAAAATTAGTGAGGCTCGGGTTCGAATCCTGGCATGTACCAATGAGTTTTTCAAAAAACCTACGTACATATTTATCACTAGCTCGACGGTGAAGGAAAACATTGTGAGGAAACCTGCAGGTCCCAGAATTAATTCTGAGACATCTGTAACAGACCAGCAGCAGACGTATTCACAGAGACTCGATACCGTTTCCGTTCGATTCGAGTCGAATCTATCGACATCGGAAACGAATCTATCGAGATGGGCTGATGTTGGTATCGAAAACTAATGTCATATGTGACACCAACTGTCATATGTGACATTAGTTTTGGATACCAATATCAGCCCATCTCGATAGATTCGTTTCCGATGTCGATAGATTCGACTCGAATCGAACGGAATCGGTATCGAGTCTCTGTGAATACGTCTGCCGGTCCGGCGATGGTCTCACCACCTATCACGTTTAGGGCCCAAAGAATGTCTCGTAAAGAGTGGGTACGTCTACCTACCCAATCGGGGATAAAAAGGCGTGAGATTTTTATTTTTTTTTATATCGTGTTTCTCGAATTGTATGCAACTAAGCTAAATAAACCACCCGTTAAGTAGAAAATTTAAAGAATTTACCTATCAGTGGTAGGTATCGTGGTTAAAGAGCCCGCTTCTTATTCGTGAGTATATGTATTGAGTTTTTTTAAAAAGTACATAGGTAGTTATCACTAGAAAAAATCGCAAGTCAAACACAGTCAAACTAATTCTAGCGGTGAAAACTGGAAAAGTGGGTATTTCCAGGAATGGAAGACCTCTGCTCACCTCCTCCAGGATAAAAGGTGTAATCATATTTATTTCATTTTATTTTTGAGTGTAGTAGACAGACTTACGACGAAGTTTTTTTCATCGTCATCTTTTGTCTAGTTTTGGTATACTTTTTCTATTGTCTCGTTTTACTTTCTTTTATCTTGCTTGACGTCAATAAATATTTGAAACAAACAAACATGAAAACATTGTTCTTTGATAGAAAAATCTATTCTTCTAATAGGAGCATACGACTAAATGTTTTATCGAGTATCAGTGTAGGATGTGAATTAATTTATCCCAACCAGTGACGCCCAACCAACCAACCAACTCGATGACGAATATTTTTCCCAACAGTGTGACAGTAAGGGTTGTTCCTGGACGGGCAAAGATCGACTATACAAGGGAATAATATAAAAATCTGTCAAGTGCGAGTTGGACTCGCGTACTAAAAATATTCCATAAATTGTATGATGTGCATTTGTGTATCGTCCAATCGTAACGAATAACGAGAGCACGATTTAAATACTCGTAGCCCGCTTTTAGCAGATTTTTATTTTCAGTTGTGTTACATACATTCAAATTGGCACTATACCTAATCCATTTTGTTTCCATGATAGAAAAAAAAAGCTATGTGTAAATAGTTTTTTGTAAGTACCTATAGCGATTGTTACTTTCAAACACATTATTGTCTCAAAATTTTAACCTTCTACGTATTACAATTTAAAAGATATAAATTTTTAAAGGATAGACGGTCAGATGGTCCCGTCATTTTGATACGGATCCCTAAAAATGTAAGGCAATAACTTCGTAATTCCATAAATAATCTAATTAAAATGATTTAAAAGGTTAAGTATTAGCACATATTTCTGTTCAGGAAATGTTCGTACATAATATGGTAATGGCTATGTACCTACGCGTAATATACAAGGATTTAGCCAACAAAACCGGCTTATAAACAGACTGCGTCCTCTTTGTTACGAATTTTAGCAAGAAACGGGACTGCTTTTGACGACGTTCCTGGAATTTAGGGGAATTTATGTTATAGATACCCATTTGGAGTCTCTTGTAGTGCAAAGACAACTTAGGAAAAAGACGTCGCTTGACGTGGGATAACATAATAGAAACAAACGATACTAAAGTGTAAAAAACCGTCAACGACGCACTTAAGACTTACGGTTTTTTTATTAAAATTGGCCTGTTCCTAGGATAATCAGAAGCTACGCTAGAAGTAGTTAATCCCTGAGTAACCAAGTATAACCTCGGTTTTTTTTATGTCGTTAATAAACACGGAGTATCCTTGGACTAACTTTACATTCCTTACACCTAGTTTACACTTAGATTACGTCTGAAATGTGGCAATACTGGATGCTACTATCATAACTGGACAAAATTAAATTAAAATGGGACGAATCTGGATGCACCAGCTTTCAAATAAAAAAAGAATTTTCAAAATCGGTTCACCCAGTCGAAAGTTCTGAGGTAACAAACATAAAAAAAAATACAGTCGAATTGATAACCTCCTCCTCTGCCTTCGTCTATGTTCCTGAATTCATATAACCCGAATCTATTCAAGTCACGGGGCTTCTGAGCTTGTTCCATGGTTGACCTTAAGTCCATGAACACTAACAACAATGTATTTTCCTTAAGGAACTGAAACCGCCAGAATGCAATGGGGTGCATCTATTACATGTTATGTGTTGTATTCATGTAGTCTATGTTTTTCCTCGAGAAAATGCAATTGTAAATTATTTCTTGGCCAAATTTTAAGGTCTCCAACAGCCATGAGAGAGGAAAGGGCAAACATACCGACAGATTTACTTTTACATTTTATACTAGCTTTTACCCGCAGCTAAGCTCTCATACGTTTATTTCACCCCCTTAGGGGTTTTGAATTTTGCAAAAATCCTTTTTTAGTGGATGCGTACACTGTATAAGCTATCTATCTATGTGCAAAATTTCAAGTCTCTAGACCCAGCGTTTTAGGCTGTGCGTTGATATATCACCAATCAGTCAGTCAGTTTATCATTTTATATACTTTTAGATAATAGAATGGATTTGCTAAAATATCTACCAAGTAGTCTGTTGACTGTTACCCACTATTGTAGAGGCAGATGTCACTGAAATAAGATTTGTCTACTCAAAGACGACGTTTGAAGAAAAAGTTAGTTTTTTTTTTAGGGTCTGTTAGTAGTTTTTCCCAGCTCTGTCGACCCTAAGAGCTTAGTACTTTATGTACCTGGAGAGCCTAAGCTTCGTGAATCAGTTGTGCAGCGTCTATACCATTGTTAAGATGTTTGTTGTAGCTCCATTCAAGGTTTTTCTCTTTATTATTACTGCCTCCAGTATAGGTAATGTAACGTGCACTTTCCGTGTTTTATGTGTAATTTGAATGAAAACACACGTGTTTTATTTTTTCTTGCGGTTTCGTTGGCTTTTACTGTCGCCTAAGCGTTGAATTATGATGTGAATGTTTAAGTTTGACGGAAGTTCTATTTCATTTTTATTACGGAATTATTTTTATGTTATTTTCTAAAATAAAATGTCTCTTGTCAAAGATTTGAAACTGTTGATATTATATTTTCTTTTTGCATTAATAGGGGAAAATATGCATGAAGTGCTAAAGGTGTGACAGGTTCGTAACAGGCGGCCGTCTATTCTTTTATTTCTGTCTACTCCGCCGGGAAAAAGACGTAAGCGTATGTAAGTATTGTAGGTATAGCCATGTATCAAGTTTACTATTCAGAGAATACGATAGATATCAATACTTACGGCGACTTCCGCGTCATCAACCCCAATTTCATTGAAAATATCTTAAGCACGTGCTATAATATCCACATAATAAAGTAACACCCAAAAGCTCTTATTCCTCACATAATAGGCTTCAAAATCTAGTGCTCTCAAACGTGCAAAAACCGTGTAAGTGCTTCCTATTTCACGGTGGTCTATTAACCGGCGAATGTTAGAAGTAGCACGTGGTTTGTAAAGAGCTTTCAATTTGAGGGCCCTAGAACCAATAAGGTAGCATCGAGGTGGTCCCAATGCAATACGGTGTTGCGTAAGCTGTATGTACACTCTGTTCCAAGTGTTTTTGGTGTTTCGAGAGATCTGTTACTTATCATTCAATACCAGCGACCCTTCGCTTTGGTATATTTCTTATGAACCTGGCAAGATAACGATATGGAACAAATATGAACATTTATTTTTTATCTTTTTTACTTTTTATTTTTTTATTTATTGCACAAATTTTCTCAGTATATTCGAACAAACTTTCAGATAGAAAAACATTCTAAAAACGGTCATTTGTCTTATAATTGAGCATCGTAGAAATAGCTATTTTCCACTTACATTTTGGCATTTATATGGAAGTCACAGACACACTATTCAATTTTATTATATTCGCCGGTTCCAATTGGAACCGAGACACAATTAAAAATCTATTGTGTCTGTCATTCATGGTCTGAGAGGTTAAAAAAGTTCTTCTGGAAGTAGGTACATAATTCATAGATAGGTACATTCCGTACATTCATATAATAATAATAATAATAATAATCTCACGCCTTTCATCCCCGAGAAGGTAGGCAGAGGTATTCCATTACTGGATATACCCACATTTCACGAGATACATTGGACCCCTAAACGTGATAGGTGGTGAGCCCATCGCCGGACCGGGTCTATTTACACATGTCTCAGAATTAATTCTGAGACCTGCGGGTTTCCTCAAGATGTTTTCCTTCACCGTCCAGCTAGTGATAAATATGTACGTAAGTTTTTAAAAAACTCATTGGTACATGCCAGGATTCGAACCCGAGCCTCACTGATTTTCGGCCGGCTCATTAACCGTAGGGGCTATCACTGCTCATATATAACACTCAAAAACGTATTCATAAGACTGCTTTTTGTGTATAAATAATGGAGGTTCGGTAAGCTTTTTATCTTTTTATAGACCAGATTTGGTTACACAAAAATTATAATACATAAAAACGGTAGACCTTAGTTTTAGCTTTCCGAAAAGTTTGTAAATCGATGATTTCGTTGGTTTTGTAGCATGCCAATCATTATAAAATACCTTCTAGATAAAGAAAATTAGTAGAGGATCCCCATATAAGACGAGCTTCACCGAGCTGTTTATTGGATGAAAAGTATATATATATGTAGTTTAATAAAATTTTATATCTTAAAAAAGATATCGCGAGTGGGTCGCCTGTAAAAATTCTGTCCAGGAAAAAAAAAAATCATTGCACTGGTTTGTTCAATAGACAAATTGCATACCAAAGTATGAAGTCTATAGAATATGAAAACAGCCTTGAAATTAATGAATTCCAATTGTTAAAAATCAAAATAATGCTGCGAGTGATTAAAACGGACGACTGAAAAGTCTCAGCGAACCATCATTGAGTGGCGCATGCTATTTGCCGTGAAATAGAAAACGATAGCGATACACTAAATATCTTAAATATTAAAATAATCATATCCTGGACTGAATTTTTTCAGGCAACCCAGTCGCGATATCTTTTTTAACATATTAAATTTGATAGAAAATACTTTTCATCCAATAAGCAGCTCGGTGAAGGTCGTCTTATATTGGTATCTTAAACTAAATAGATAAATTCAAAGACGTTTAAAGAAAAAGTTTCTAGGAAAGAGAATGTTTTTCTTCCAACCTCGTTGGATAAATCATATGGTGTCTGCATCTTGATAAGAGGCTAAATTACGTAAAGAAGTACCACGTATCTACATTGTACACTTGCTTTTATGTGCTCACATGTTTAGGTTAATGATTAGACTTATAATGTAATTCTTATTACAGTTACATTAAATTTGAAATATAAAATATCATTAACTGTTTTGTGTGCCAAATAAATAAATAAAAAGAAATAAATACAGGCGTTGTACATTGGACTTTGTAACGTTCTTATTACAATCGCTATAGAGGTCAGACTCGCACTACAAGTGTAAAGCTTCATGTGGTCTTAACTGTACATATTAATACTTAGCTACTATATTGCATGTTTCTATTCCAAGTATAAACCACTCTGACAGAGGAACACATATCGTATCATAACAACTGGTTACTCAGACCTTAAGCTTAATATAGACCGATCAAGTGTCTTAGGTTTCAACTTTCAAAACAGACGTCATGGCTATAAATAATAAAGTATCGTCCTAGTTTGTTAATCTAAATGGTGTATCGAATTGTTAGTATTCGGGTTCAATTTTGACACGATCGTTCAGGTGTTTTGTTTCCACTTATACAACAAACGAAGATTTAATTTCTATATGAGTACATGATTTCTCGAGTTCTCGACTTTTCTCGAGCTTCATTTCCCGGGAACAAAGCCCAACGATTTCCCGGGAATTCTCGGCTAGAGAATTCCCGGGAATGAGCCCTAGTTTCCACACAAGCAAGCACACATTCAGAAACTTTGGTGTGAACAAATAACGTCTTCCAGGGTCTTTTTTCAGAAAGAACTGAGAGAAAGAAACAAGAACTAGATGTTTCCTGGACTATAAAATAGTACTGCGTTGTTCTGTCAACAATAAAAATTAATCGTTCAAGTATAAGCTGTGGTATAAGGTGGACTAAGTAAGGTAAACAGTAAGGCGTATATTGTATGGACGTGGCTACACCAAAAGTAAATTAAAAATAGATATAGAAATATACAATTTTCTAAAGCACAGCCATTTAACTAAAAAAAACTTAATATTATAAATGCGAAAGTCAGTTTGTTTGTTACGCTAAACGCTAAACTGATTTTAAAAAATCTGTCACCAATGGAAAGCTACATTGTCAGAGAGTAACATAGACTATATTTTAACCCAGTATTCCCACGGGAACGGGAACTAGGCGTGTGAAACCGGGGGGCGCTAAACCGAAAATGACACATGGCTCTAATCACTATCTCTGACATGATTGTGTTGGAAATTTGTTACGATTAATGATTTTGGATCTCTTTGACGTATGTCAAGGATGTGATAATCGCTTACGCTAAAGGCCTGCGCAGACGGCTGACTTTTGTCCCGCGGTGGTATCCTCGTTGATTTCAGCGAATGGCATTTAATAGCAGATTTTAGATTTTAGGTTTTAGGGTGCCAACGGGACCCTATTACATACTCTGTGCTATTACTAAGCCTCCGCTGTCCTTTCATCTGTCTGTCTGTCAGTGTGCTATATCTCTTTATCCATAGACTGTTTAAAAGGAATTAAAATTTAAAATTTAATTCTTATTCCTTTAGGGACCTCCGTACAGGAAGCGTGTTTTTTGGCGATTTTTTTAATGTAAGGTGCTACACACTGGAACTTTTTTTACTTGCGATACTACGTCAGTGAGTGACCCACTTATACCACCTAGTCATACGCATTAGAGTCTGTAGATAAACACGAAAATCAATGCCCCCCCCCCATTCCGCCGTAACAAACTTCGCCGTCTGCGCATGCCTTTACTGATTTTGGACATCCTTGACGTATATCAAGGATGTACTAATCGCTAACGCTAAAACGGACGGCATTAGCCAGGAAACGTGAAGCGCGCCGTAAATTACACGGATGCCACACTCACGCGCATCGCATACTGATTGTCCTCACAGAGGTTCCGCTATATTGTTGCGGAATAGATATGATCTAATAATTTACTTTGTAAAATGATCTAGTGAAAGCTACAGACGTAAATGAAAATGTATTTTATTACATTTAGAACAGTCAATAGTCCAATAACAATGCACACTAAACTCGTCCATGAAGATTGGCTAAATGTAAACAAACAGCAGCCCATTTCCACCGAAGAGTTGCTAGTTCCAAATGCAGTGCTCCCGAGAAGTACCGACAAGAAATGTCTTACTAGTAAATAAGGTTTACAATAATAATTATAATTAATAAATAGCGTCGAGTCGGTTAATCCCATGCATGTTGGTCTACTAAGTAGTCGGTAATTTTATAGTAGCTTTTTTTATGTAATTTTTGCTTGACTATTGTCTTAAATTTGTTAAGAAATTGCAAATTTTGTAATTCAATGGGAATCTTATTGTAAAAGCGTATACATTGACCCTTATATGATTTGGTAACTTTGGATGATTGACTAACATAACCCTTAAGTCAGTTCATTCTTATTTCTAGTGTGTAAAGAGTGTGGACATACAATACTTAGTTCAATTTGACTCTGGATTTGAAATACTATTGGATATAGGGTTGGCATTCAACTGTGGAACTCAGGAAGCTGAAATCTGAAATGCAGGAAATGATTATAAATTAATTGATTCGTATGTGTGTGATCGGTAGATGGTATTGGGCACCTGATTATGATTTTAACGGTCGCTTAGTGTTGCTGCACTCAAGCCTACAGAAAAGGTTTTCCTAAATTCCTAGGGAAACTGGAAAATAAGATAAAGTGCGCTCTTATCGCTCAAACCAAATGCGAATTTCCACTCTATTACAGTTCGACATTTCTCTAAACTGCTCTGTGAAGTTATACGCAAGTATACAGTTTAGACACAAATGTAGTGCTTCTGACAGGGCTGTCCTGAGACACCGGGTTTCATTCTACTAATATTATAAACGCGAAAGTTTGTATCTATGGATGTATAGATGTATGGATGTTTGTTCCTCTTTCACGCAATAACTACTTAACGGATTGATGAAACTTTACAGTTATTATTTATTTATTTATTTAATTAATAAGCATACAATTTACTTAACGCTATATGCATTGCCCCACAAAACTGTGTCAACAGTTTGACTGTGGGATCGGCAGTCTCTCTTTATATATATATTTTTTTAAATTATATTAACAATGATAGGTAGTGTTATAGGGCAATGATAGGTACTTATATAGCTTATATTTCAGAATAACACATATAATTATGATGTATCCTCCTAGCACTCTGCACACTGGGGCTCCGGGTTACAACGGCCCTGGGGGTCGATTTTTGAATCTCACCAAGTGACTAATTCTCACCGATGTGAGTGATTTCCGAAAGTTCGTATTTTTGAAACTCATCGGTCACTTACATTTGTCATACCTATGATTTCGATTTACGAGTGCCCCCACCCACTCGTTATTGAAATCACCATGCGATTGTTTTTGACAGTTGACGTATATGACATCTGTCAAAAGTGCCAAAGTACGTTTTTCGGAAGAATTAGCAGCGGGGCTCGATTGTGATATTTTGTGATTGCGACGATTTATTGAAAACACCGTGTGACTTTCAAAAATACGGCTTTTGGAAAATCGTGACATAAAAGTCATCGGTGATAATTTTGGTCACCGGTGATTTTGATATCACCAGTGAGATTCAAAAATCGCACTCCTGGTTTCTATCTTCGTAACGTCTTCTGTAAGCTAAGCTCTAGACTAAGTAAGCAAAAGACGCTGCAGCTAGCTATAAAGTTGGCTCTAAGCAGTTTTATTGCCATGATATGCAGTTATTTAGAATTATCCAAAGGAATTTTAAAATATTATTCGTGTAACTGCGAATAACATTATCCCCAAAGAAGTTAGGATCACCAACTGACACCTCTGACTGACTAAAAAGTGAGTATTTCTAGAAAAGGAATACCTCTGCCTACCGCCTTGGGTATGAAGGCGTGAACACTTTTAATCATTTTATTTATGATCCCCACAAAATCTCATCCCTTGTTTAACCTCCTTTTCATAAACCCTTTCTCAGTACTTACCTGCGTTATTGTGCAATATTTCCTGCTAGAAAAATCTGACTTAGGTTGGGCGTTGTCTGTCAGTCAGTGTTAGTTTTATGAAAGTTATAAGTTAGATTAAACATGCACAATCCATACAGAAAATATAACCAAATGTATCCTGTAGTTGTATATAAATATATTGTATTGAAAATATAAAAGAACTAGCGGCTCTGCACGGTTTCAACCGCGTAGTTCCCGTTCCCGTGGGAATACGGGAATAAAATATACCCTATGCTACTCAAGGATTTTCTAGCTTTCCATTGGTAAAAAAAATTTTAAAATCGGTCCAGTAGTTTCTGAGTTTATTTGTAACAAACATACAAAAATACAAATCTTTACGCTTTATAATATTAGTATAGATTACCTATATAAAACAAATTATATGTCCAACGCCTACATTCCTAGAGCCTGTAATGTGCATAACAAATTATTCTATGAATCTGATGTATTTCATTCACCTCTATCAAAATTTTTAAACGAAATCTCTCTTAAAATTGTATAGTTTCGGTTCCAGTATTACTTTTTGTTTTTAACTTTGTTTGTATAACCTACTTATATATAAATATTTCTGTTCACTCTTTGTATTGTATAATAGTGGAAACTTTACTGGTTCTATTCATTATTATTTATGTTAGATTAATATGTTGTATTATAACTGTTTGTTTCCCGAATAAACAATAAATAAATAAATATTAAGGAAGTAAGAGATATCGCGGCTTTTCATACCCATAAATATTATTTTTTTCATACACATACCAAGCAGTATAGGTAGTAGCTGAAGACTTATTAATATGTGGAGTTTGAAGTTCATTGAATAAACACTTTTTATTGATTTGATTTGTGAAGTAGTGTAATGTATAGAGAGTACTGCCCCCTTTAGGGTAATTCCCGCACTGCGCAAAACTCGTACACTAATGCTCTACCAGTGTCGCTTGCGACCCAATGTGATGCAGCTTTTGATTTATATCGCCGCAATTTACTCCAATCAATATAATAAAGTCTCGTCAATGGATGTCCGCCTGTTAAAATCCATTAGAACTAATTTGAATTTAAATCTGCTGTCGAACGATAAACATAATCTTTATCGTCTTAGATAAACGATTAATGTTGCTAAAGCGCCAGCGTTATTTGTACCGGTTTGCTAGTTTTTTAAACCGGTATTAGAAGCAAAGGGATACGGTTACAAGCAACCTATAAATTAAAAAACTAGGTAGGTATAATTTGCGTTTGTTTTTATATTCCACTTGTTTTTAATTAAGAATTTTACGTTTAAATCTCTTTCTGGTTGAATCGGAGGATTATAAATGTAAAAAAATAAGCAAATGTGAATATAAATCAGAAAAATAAATTCTATTAGAGGCACAATACAATACGACCCAAAACTCTTTATTCCTCGCTGTCTGTATGGGACGGTACTAATAAATCCAAGGATATTAATTCACTGGAACCTGTGTCCTGTGTCATTGACACAAAATGTAATAAAGGTTTACCACGCGATCCCCTTTTCAAATCGTAAATATTCCTCCAGCCAGTTATTACGGCTGAAATAAAGCTCGTATAAAAGAATTGAAATGCTAAAATGGTTGTAATTATTCTAACAAACGGCATTTATAAGTTCAACAATACTAGCACAGTTTTGCAATGAATTGTAAAGCGGTGGTACTAGGTACACTTTTGAACGAATTAACAAATCTGTACATTTAAATTTTTTGTTACATTATTTCTTTGAAGATAGGTTACCTACATAATTTTAATTAATTACATAGGTGTACTTTAAAAACATTAATGTGTTTCAAGGACTTTACGAAAATAACTACAAGTAAGTAAGTAAGTAAAATTCTAGTAATAAAGGTTTTATGACAGCGAGGATTTAGTAGTATCGGATTCTATCCTAATATAAAACATCAGAATATCACAAATGCTGCTTTTTATCCAGAAATGTGGAAGTAGTCGCGGGCAAAGGCTACTAAGTATTCAATCCTAGTTAGGTCTACACAACGGTGCGTAATATGGATAACGAGAATTTTATTACGCAGTTCTATTATAAAGTTGTTTTAATTCTGCCTCAATTTTCTCTCAACCTAATTAAGCGAGAATGAAAAAAAAGGCCAAGTGCGAGCAACCGCAAAAAAAAACACGTTTGTTGTATGGGAGCCCCCCTTAAATATTTTTAGTATTTGTTGTTATAGCGGCAACAGAAATACATAATTTGTGAAAATTTCAACTGTCTAGCTATCGCGGTTCTTGAGATACAGCCTATTGACAGGCAGACGGACGGACAGATAGCGAAGTCCTAGTAATAGAGTCCCGTTTTTACCCTTTGGGTACGGAACCCTAAAAACTAAACGGTCATGGAATATTCTTCGCTTGTTTCAATGTAAACGAACTCCCAACATAATTGTCGGTTCAAATACCAAAAATAATAACTTTGTAAAAAAAATAACCGTTGCAAATGTTCCTTCTTAAATTAGGATTGTTTTGGTTTTTAAGCACGTATTCTGGAAGTACAACATAATTTGTTCTCAAAAATTACGTACGTTGAATGGCAGCAAGAAGAGTACCGTAGAGTAGGTACCTATCGTTCGTTGTAGTACTTGGAGAGCACTCGAAAAATATTAGAGAATCGCCTACTACTCTTATAAATATTGGACCTAACTGGTCTTGCATGAAATTTAATAAAAAATATATTATACCTGACTCAAAATATTGGCATAGTGTAAGTGCGCAAATAATATTTGTGTACAACTTTTTGGGTTTCGTACCAAAGTGGTAAAAAAACCCTTAGTGCAGTGCAGCTCTATCTGTCTGTCTGTGCAGCTGTTTATTTCAGCAACTACTAATCATCATCATCATCATTGGTAAAAGCCCACTGCTGAGCTAAGGTTCCTCACACATGAGAAAGTATGGGTTATAATCTGTAATGACGACTAGGTATATAAATGACAATGATGCTTGGAACAGATTTCCTCCAGTCCAGCGCAATATGATAGCGAAAAACAAACGAAATTATGTAACCCAATTTAGTATTAAGTAACAATTGATTAAAAGAATATTGTGTTGCGGAGTTTCTTGCCCCGCTTCTTCTCCACAACCATACATGCTGAGTGAGTGATGCGGAGTGGAGTTGAAATGACGTTCAATAAGTGGACTTGTAAGTTCCTATTTTGAATAAAACACTTTGACTTTGACTTTAATCTCCCACGCGAGCCCACCGCGGATTAGGAGATGGTGTTAAGCTAGTGGCCACTTAAGAGTCAGAATTTTTCAAGCCACCCAGGGGTATCTGACATGGCTTAACGACTTTCATTGTGCGTAAACAACTACTAATACTACTGACTTTTTGTGGTAATATTGGGTCCCACTTTGGCACTCTCGCCATGGGATTTTAAATATAAGTAAATATGTGCACTAGGTCCATACTTGTTTGACATGTAATTTGAGAACATAGGAAAAAAGTAGGTGACAGTCACCACGTGCAGTATTTCGAAACAGTTCTATTTATATTTAGTTTTTGACGCTTGTGACGGACAGAAATAGTGCCGAAATAGGACGAATACTGTTTTCGGTTGCCAACTGCACAAAAATAGGCGGTCGCAGTTTTCTTGTACAAACTGCGCAATTATTCGAGAGCGAGAGATTCTTTTTTTCACAGAGCAGCGTGTTAATTATTAAAATACCGAAAACCCAAGTGTAGAAGGCACTGAAAAGATTTTAAACAGTCCCCTCCCCTGTTGTGATTGGGTAGACAAAGGAGGTTTTCTTAATTCTATATGTATAACTTACCTACTATATAGCTGCGCTTACGTTCCGTTTACGTAGGCAGCTTTCCATTACCGAAATAATTTTTAAATAGTTGTTTCAGAGCCTATTCAATAGACACAAAAAATATGTATAAATATGTAATAATGTTTATAATATTAATTTATACTACCCTGTTCCACGCGGTTTACTCAGTGATAATGTAGTTTTCCATGGTGAAAGAATTTTCAAAATCGCTCCATTAGTTTTAAGTTCATTAGTTACAAACTAAATACAAAAATACAAATCTTTCCTCTTTATAATAGGTAGTAATAATAATTAATGTAGATTTTGGATCGTTAAGTGATTAGGTTGTACATTTTTGTTCGCTACACTTTGCCACTTATACTTGTGGGCCTACTCTTTTAAACTATTGACATACTGTAAAAAATGCCGTTGATTTTTAAACTACACAAAAATGTATCCTGATAGTACATTAGTAGTGTTATAATTTTGTTTGAATTTGGAACTTCAATCCTGTGGTAGTTGCTATGTTTAGTGGAAGCTCCGTATTAGGGCTGGGAACGATTAATATTTTTCAATCATTTTCATCATGAAAATGACTTTTTCTTTCCTATCATTTCACCAGTGAAATTTCACAGGCAACAATTTTAAATTACAAATAAAAATTCACACTTGCTACTGGAACTGAAAAGTGAAATGAAAGACATGATTTGCGATTTCACAGATTTCATAAGTAGTAGGCTAGATTAAGGACAGTAGCAGGTACGATGATATGTCATTTCATATGAGTTTACCAGCTACTCGTAAAATGAAGCAGCTCTACTACGTATGACCAGAGGGCTGGCGTTATATCCGTCAGTGGATTAGTTTAGCGTTCCACAAAGGGGATGCCACCGTTTTGGACACTTGCAAAGGGGACTACAGGAATTTCAATGTACTTTGCTGTCATGTGCCTCTTGTTGGCTGACCAACGCTGATTACGCTGATTATTACCTACTATAATTAATTTTGTATGATGAGTTTTTCAAAACTTACGTACATATTTATCATTAGCTCTCAGCAGATGTAAAATCTCTCTCTCATCTCTCTCTAATAGAAACGGATTCTAATTGATAATATGTTTAGAAACTGATAGAAATATACAGAACTTATGAATGGTCTCAAAAATATTGCCTTTTGTATTTTAACTATATACCTTGTATACCTAGCTATGACTGGTTAATAAAGAATTAAAGTTTGAATCATTAAAAAAATTATAAAACCCCCGGTACAAAAAAACATATAAACACCAACGACTGGACAGATTTTCTTAAACAATAGCTAAGAACACGCGCGATTAAGTCTCATTTCAACCAAAAAAGAACTAATCATAAACGGTTTAGCCGTTTGGGAGCTGCTCTACGAGCGAACAGACAGACATACCTACAGATGCACAGAAACACACGTCAAACTTATAACACCCCTCTGTTTTTCGTCGGGTGTTAAAGAGATACAGTACACGTTTTGTGTAAAGAAAGTTGGTCGTGATGATAATCATTGATACCCATATTTAGGACTGCACAGTGCACATTTTAATACAAGTGTTATACAGACAGATAAATATAATGTAATTAATTGGATGCGTTTTTTTGCAGGAAGCCAGCCATGGCGACAGCACAGATCTTCCAGCTGCTTTTAGCAGTTGTGACCGTGTTAGCTGGTGAGTGGTTAGGTTATGAAATAACTTAAAGGTTGAAACATATTAACGACACTCACTCGAAGCATTATCAGTGTCATACAGTTAGTACCTGTGGTTAGAGACAACATTTTCATAGAGTGTCGTGTCGTGACATAGTAAGCATTCTGCTGGTACTTCACGACACAACATGCTAGTATATTCATACCTTGTATTACACCACAAAAAAACGGGTGACACCAAGGCGTAACTTTTACTCCGGGAGTAGGCATGGATTAGGTTACTCCTTGCTTACTCTGTGTTTATTAATACTGAAATTGGTTAGTCATGAGTTAATACTTGGAGTAAAGTTAATCTTGCTCTAGTCTGCATTTATTAATAAGACCGGGTGACACCAAGGCGTAACTTTTACTCCGGGAGTAGGCATGGATTAGGTTACTCCTTGCTTACTCTGTGTTTAGGTTAGTAATGAGTTAATACTTGGAGTAAAGTTAATCTTTCTCTAGTCTGAATTTATTAATAAGACCGAAAGAGTATTCTCCTTAAAAAACAAAGTATTTTCTCAACAATCTTCTTTAAGAAGCTTAATTTTTTATTTGTAACTCCATTATCAAAGCGATTTTCTCAGAAAGGCGAGGTAGCTTAAACTTTAAAAGACCAACTATCTCAAGAGTTTAAAACGAGATAGCATCATTAACCACTGCTCTTGCGACACAGGAATGCAAGCAGGGTACATAAACGCGCCAACTAGAAAGTATACGAAAACCAGATTTGTATACTCATTAAAATTAATTGCGCACACGATTATCTACTCTTCGATTCCTGGACAAATTGTTGCTGTAAAAAAAGAAATAACAGCCAGGAATGACGCTTGCGCCGACTTTGTTGTCCACTGGCGCCCGAATGGGGCTGTGTTTGGGCCAGTGTTGAAATAAGCCGGTGATGTATGAGGTGCTAAGTGATGGAGGTGAGCGGGAGTGTTTTTTTGTCTATTTTGGACCAGTAACTGCCGTGACGGGTAGCCCGGATGCTGCAGGTAGCTGCGCACACATTTACACGGGTTTATGTCAAAAAGAAAATTCTAGCTAGAGGGTTCTGTAGATTAGTCATTTTGAATCTGAAATACTTGATCGATGACATTGTGTTAGATTTAAAAAAAAATGCACTTTACTCATACCTATTTTGAATCTTTACTGAACCTGATTTGGAAGGCCGTTTTGAAAGGGATATAGAGAAAGCAAGTAAATAACACAAGTATATATAACTTTGATAACAGTAAAGTATGGATGAATAATATAAAAGGTGTCTATTTACCCTATTTTAATCAAATCATAAGAACCAAGTATATAATATCTTAGAAGCACTGCACCTTTTCAGTGTATTGTGACTGGCAAGAGCATTGTCCCAAATCTAGAACCTAAAATAAATAAATAATCTCACGCCTTTCATTCCCGAGGGGGTAGGCAGAGGTATTCCATTACTGGATATACCCACATTTCACGAGATACATTGGACCCCTAAACGTGATAGGTGGTGAGCCCATCGCCGGACCGGGTCTATTTACACATGTCTCAGAATTAATTCTGAGACCTGCGGGTTTCCTCACGATGTTTTCCTTCACCGTCGAGCTAGTGATAAATATGTACGTAAGTTTTTGCAAAAACTTATTGGTACATGCCAGGATTCGAACCCGAGCCTCACTGATTTTCGACCGGCTCTTTAACCGTCCGGGCTATCACTGCTCTATCTATCTAGAACCTGACTACAAACAAAAATTTAAAGGTAAAAAACTCCCTCACATCACATTTATAAATAGCTAGTGAGATCCATAACCCCTTCCGTTTGACTTTGGTAAGTTGTTTAAAACATTCTTCTCGCGGAACCCTAAGCGTAATTCTCTAGTGTGTGTACACAACAAATTTAACGCTTATTCGTCGCTGTCTCTAAATGTATGTGAGAAGTCATTACTAACTACCGGCTTCGCAGTTGTTATTTTTTTGTATCCCTCCAGTATTGGGTCTTCAAAAGACCTTTTCTAAGAAAGCAGATGTTATCTCCTAAGCGTACATGAATGTAGATTACAATTTTTGATCGGACTACTTTCACAAATGCGCTATTTGAGATAGCTCCCAAAATTAGTTTTTTGTAAGGAATAAATCGCTATTTTCGCTATTGCTAAAAATATTATTTCATAGAAGGTAGACATAGATTATTTTGTAGAAGCGACCCGCCCCGGCTTCGCACGGGTGCAATGCTAATACTAAAAACTTCCTCTTGAATCACTCTATCTATTAAAAAAAACGCATCAAAATCCGTTGCGTAGTTTTAAAGATTCTAGCAAACATATAGGGATATAGGAATATAGGGACAGTGAAAGCGACTTTGTTTTATACTATGTAGTGATAGTGATATTTAAATTCTATTAGAACCTTATCGATTAGACTTCCATAAAACAGATGGTACCAAATTTAATCACCATGCAACTATAACAGTCATTGCTGTTTACGAATAAGATAATCAATCTCAAGCTACCAAAAATGACAATGATTTCAAATATGTAAAGACTAGACAATGTCCCTACGTCACACACACACACACACACACACACAGGATGTATTTGCTGAATACAGGCCTCCCTATTACCTTCCATGAATAGATGATGAATCAGTCAGTTGCGCAGATGCAGGTCCACACACTCGTTTCCCCCTGCCTGCCTTCCATAATAGTGTCATGTCTAGTCAAATCAGTAACTTTTTATGATCTGTCAAAAACTCAATTTTATTATGGAAAATATACTGAAATAACAAGGTGTGACGTCATAGTTTCTAGCATTCAATTGCAACACTTTTTTGATTGATTTTTTATTAGTGTGAGTATAAGTAAGTACGTTTTCTGTCATGTCTAAATAAATGCGAAAATCAATAATAATAATAAAGAAATATAAATAATCAACAATGTCAAACTTAAACCTAAACTTAACCTAATCAAACAGAAACAACAATGTTTTTAAATTCGATATCATTGTAAAGTGAAAACCAAAATGAATGGCTACTCGCAATTTAATTTAATTTAAGTCGTCTACCCCATTTGACTGACTGATATGAGCGACCTTTCATCGACCACCACCGACCACGTCATCCTATGTCCACTTATAGGTCGATGTCCTACGCTGCCAGCCAGTACGTACGTGCTTTTCATTTTAGGATCCATCTGCACTATTGGCTCGAGCAGTTCTGAAAAATGCCACCACCACTAACTTACTGATCCGTCGGTGACTTTTGTCCGTCTATGGCTCTCCTCGTTTCTTCTCTATCATGCATTCAAATAAACTTTAAAATCAGTTTCGAACATGACGTGATAAGCACTTCGGAATTATAATAGACTGACCCAACCGAATGAACATTAATGGATTCGCCCATGCAAATTTTATGGACTTTACGGTCGCATAAAACTTGCGTCTAACGATCTTGATCTGAGATTTGGATATTTTAGTTTTTAATAGTTTTAGAGATCAGTTCAGTGGATTTACGGTCTTCGTCTATTAATCTAGAGACCTACTAATCGAAATAATATTCGTTTTTATGCGATGCAATCAATATGATTTATACTATACAATACGGTTTATTTCGCCGCAAGACATTAAATTCTGACAGAATAGATTTACTACACATAAAAATTTAAATAAACATAAAAATCCAAGGCATAAATGCAATGAATGAAATGCACTCAACCGGTAATAGCAGGTAGATCCGCAGGGCGAAATTTTACTTTACTTACATTGCTCTCATAAGTTTATTGGCGAATATATTTCTCTAATAGGTACTAGATTGAAACCATAGACTGTATAATTTATCATTTTCATATTTAATACGTTACCACACACGTCATACAATAACCTCTAATAAATGGTTTTATTAAAATAACACCAAAATTCTGTTTAAGCTATACGACTACAGTAGATATTGAATAGGTTGTTAATCTATTTTCACGAAAACGAGCACAGATATCGTACAGAGCTCGCTCTGGCAGAGCTTGAAAAGTCTGTAGATAAATTATCAATTGAGCTGACAGCCAGATGCGATTCTCACATGAAGATGCAAGTGGATCTTAGCTATACGCAAGAACTTTTATGAAACTATAGCTTAGACGCCTACACTGTATAGGCGGATTAGGCGCATAATGCCACATTCGCAAAATGACACATTCGATTTTCGCAAAATGCCATATTCTCAAAACGCCACATCGCAAAATCTCACATTATCAAAACGTCACATTATCAAAATGCCATTTTCGCATAATGCCACACTCTCGTACTACTGTGTGATGTGATTAAATACTATTATAAGTACAATATTACAATAAAACATCTGAATGATGTAAATACAAAAAAATATGCTTTTTTGAAAAAAAGTTATAATATTTTGTTAGTAAGTTTTTATGATTCGCAGCGGCATTCATAATTTCAGTTAACATTTTCAATTTATTTTGTGTTAAAATAAATGGAAATTAATAAATAATGTGATTAAATACATACATACTAAAAATTAGTTTTATTTTCTAATTTATAAATCATCGGCCTACATACTGCAAGAAAGGGAGTTGGACAAGTATGGCACTTTGTTAGTGTGGCATTTTGCGAATGTGGCATTTTGCGAATGTGGCATTTTGCGAATGTGACATTTTGCGAATGTGGCATTTTGCGAATGTGGCATTTTGCGTCATGTGGCATTTTGCGAATGTGGCATTGTGCGCCTAATCCCACTGTATAAGCTATATACATACTCGTATGTGCAAAATTTCAAGTCTAGACCCAGCGGTTTAGGCTGTGCGTTGATATATCACCAATCAGTCAGTCAGTTTATCATTTTATATTTATGAAACTATAAAAGTCGTGCAAGGAACACAAGTGGTCGCAGAAACGTGCGCCACTCTGTATGGCTAAGTCAAAAGTTATTACAACATGCTTCATAATAATTAAATCACCGTTTGATTAAAAATATAATATGTAAACAGAAAGATTGGAATTTTGAAGCCTTAAAAGCAGACTTTGCTATACAGAATGACAGACAGACTCGTGCAAGCTAGAACTGGGTCCCTTTAAGTACCTACTCAATAAATTCCGCTGTAGAATTTATCTTAGGGCTACACGTCTCGACAGGCAAAGTGTTCGGATAATTCAGTATAAATAAAAACACTTTGCCTTTCAAGAATTCTGGTTTACCACACACAGACAGTAAGAAATTGCAACATGATTTTACCAGCTGTATTAATATATGTTTGTATTTTTATTATGAAGATGAAATTGTTAAAATTCTCAAAACATACCTACTTGCATTGACTCATGGATCGATATCAATCGTTAACCAAAGAGCAAAAAGTTGGAGACATCTCAATTATCGTTGCAAATCGATATAAACTTTATAATAATGACAATACAGTCTTAATTGAAGACAAGACTGAATTTACATAAAGCTTTATTGGCGACGAAAATGTAAGATGCGTCATTGTGATCCAACAGTGTTAGTGGGTAACGAACGATGTGGTATCAAGGTCGTCGGGATTTAGTTTTAGAGATCCTTTTGCTAATTCATACATTCTGTTGCTGTACAAGAAACATTGAGCTTTAATTTATTTATTTTTATTTATTTATTTATATACATTTAGGCAAAAGACTTACAGTTTACACCAAAGCGCCCGTTGCTTTACCCTTAATGACTCAGTGCTCAATAGCTTTGCTTACGACTAAATCTGTAAATTCCAAAGAGATTAAAATATAATAGGACATAGGGGGGGCATTGGGAATATTTTCATACACAACTTTGAAGCATGTTTAAAGCTCAAGCGTTATGTCAGTTAGTATGAAAGTGAGCTGTCATTCGGTCGAAATTGTACTAGACTTATTCCACTTGGAATAACTTTTGGCTTCAAATTTTCCTCGCTTTGGGCTTTTAATAGGGATTATATTTTAATCTCTTTGGTAAATTCTTTCTTCATTTTCTCATGCCGCCATCACTATAGTAGACATTCGATGATGATAGTTTTGAAGTTATGCAATTTTCTATGACCGGAAGGCCATGTTTTGAAAACAACATTGAACTTGTTCTGCTGACTACATTATCACAACTCGTATTAAGTACTTACAATAACAACAACAAACTATTGATTAGGTAATACCTTGGAACTTCCAAAAACGCAACATCGAATCGGATAATGTATCTAATAAAGCATTAAAAATACATCGAAAAACTTTTTCGAGTATTAGTGGTCGAAGTACAAAGAATGATAACCGAAATTATCTATGAGTAAAGTAACAATCGAAAAATAATAAATAACAATTCCGAAGAGTGTAGCAATATCTCGCGCGCGTCAAAATGGCAACAGACAGACCGGTCTTCATTGTTTTTAGCACAAACATGCTTTGGACAGACTTTAGGTATGCAAATAAAAAGGTTGATGATATCGCATTCCTTCTGCGCTTTTTGCACGACGGCGCGGGCGGTATGATACGAAATGTAAAACAACGTGATTCATAATTTGTTGAATTATTTGTGCTTGTTAATGATGATTTTTATTATCGTATTGTACTCGCGCTTTTTTCAAACTTTCATTCTTTTTAATAATATATTTTTTAAAGATTTTAAGGACAGGTTCTTTTTGATTGTTTATGATAATAGTATTACAAACGGAAACTTTTTCGCTTAACCTCTGTGGCTATTAGATACATATTCACTATGATGATCACAGAACACTTTTACTCCTAGCGGAGATGATGGCTGAATAAGATTACAATAGGACGACGAATGTTTGTTGTAACCTCTATCCATAAACTTAATAAACCCTTACCAGATTGAAACATCTGATTTCGTAATAAAAATTACGTCTTATGATAATAAAAGCTGCATGAAACATGTCATAGAGACAACAAAGGTAACTAACGAACTAAACTCGTCTCGTTTCGTAAAAACTTTATTTTCCAATTTTGGACAAAGCATTTTCGTCTGCCGCTTTTGAGAAACAAACAAAATTATTTAATCAACTTGAATCGGGTATGAATATAAACAGGGAGAAGATAAATGACTTGTCTATAAAATTCTCATAGACTGAAAGGCGTTTTGATAATGAATGATGTGATAGGTACGAAAAGGTGACAGCGAGGTGACAACAACTTGACCATTATTACTGAGTTATAAATCCGCAGGTCCTACAATTAACTCTGAGGCACGTGTAACAGCTCCCCGCCCCAGCGATTGTAACACCATTTATAACGTTCAGTGTTCTAAAGGTTATAATGACGTGGGTGTATCTAGAAATGAAATATCTTTGCCTACCTCATAGGGGAGAAAAGACGTGAGAATATTTACAATTTTAAGGAATGTAAATCAATTTAAAAATGTTTTATTGTTGTGAGCGATATTTTTGGATTCACCTGATACGGGTATTCCTCAAAAATGCTTAGTCTTATGTCAAGTAGATATCTTTTAGGATATTTGATTTGGAAAGTAAAAAAAAAAATTATGAAATAATTCCAAGAATCTGATCAACCTGTCTTTATAGAAATTGAGATGGAGTTCACCAAATACCCGGAGTCAGTGACCGCTCCAGTAGGGGACGAAGTGACCTTCGAATGTGCAGTGAGGGTACCAGGAGAGAGACTCGCCTGGAGGTGGAGACCCGTAGACAGGCCTGAAGACTCGTGGAAAGACGTTGCTGGGACCAGCGACAAGGAAACCACGTCTACAAGGCTAGTAGTGGTAGTAAAGGAAGATACCCCTACATCACTGTATCAGGTAATCATAGAAATTTAAGTTATGGAAGGGTACACAGAAAATTTGGTGATTCTGATGAAGACTAGATGTGACAATCCCTTACCCACTTTTGAAGGACGGTCATCGGTTCTTTGATTAAGAATTAAAAAAAAAACATTTTTTTGTAAGTGTCTCATTAAGTATCTTTACATGCGGATACTAAATTCATGAATGTTTTAAAAATTAAACGTGTATAGGCAATTTCAAATCTTACTGAAATTGCCAAATGATAAACATACCACCTTTCAGTTTCACTTACCATTGAAAGTGAATAAAGTAAGAGTTCACACTAACACTAAACGACCCGAACACACTAATAAAAATAGTCACCTGCGGCCTTATTCTCTATTATAATTTTCTGTACAATAACATAAATAAAGCATTAAATATTATAGGTCTGAAAAGATATGAAGTAAGAGAAAAACTAGTTACATGGTTAAAGGGCCTGGATTTCCTAGCTACCAAAAAACTACTCATACCCGTCTCCTAACCGCACGCAATTCCTTCTATCCTCCCAACACAAACACGCATCCACGCTCCCCCCTCTCCTCACACACACGCTCTCATCCCCACTCTCTCACACTCACACAATCTCTCACACACTATTAAAATACAGCTATACCAACCATAACATTACATACCTTAATAATTTGATTGAAAGTTAAGGTTACCCGATTGCATTGTATATAATATTGTGATCGTTGCCTCCTAAGTCACAGGATATATTCTATCTTAGTTTAGGAGTCACGGTTTATTTTTTGAAAACCTTTCTTGTTTACTTTAGGATCCTGTAAATAACTATTAAGGTTCTTTTGGAAATAAATAATAATTATTATTATTTAAAATTAGAATCACAATCGTCTTTATTTGACATTTGTTAAGCAACTCGGGCTTGCTCTACATACACGTACGTCAGAAGCAATGTACAACCATTCAAGCCTATTGGGATTAAGGTTGTCAATAGACAACAGGCCAGCAGGTAGCCAAAACCCACCGACCAAAACGTATGGTTTTAGACATTGCAAGTGTTTAACTTACAATATAATAATCATATTTTAAACTTTAATATTACTGCATAATATGTTGATACATAGGTAATGAGCAGTAGCTTAGTTTTGGGCATTTGGTTTTTGTTTTACCGGTCGTTTGCTGTTGGTGAACTACGATCAATTTCTTTTAGATAAAGACAAGGAGGTCACTGAATCAAATTGACGTTGTAATTTTTGTTCCAGTGTGTCATATGGTATGGAGCTGTGAGGCTGGCTTCCATACCAGCTCGTCTATCCGTAGCGAGACTTGACGTCAACCGTTATAGCCCAAGCAAGCGGATGGTGCAATCACCTACTGGTAACACCGTGGTCTTGCACTGCAAGGAACCGATATCCGAGCCACCTGCTGTGCTGACTTGGTGGAAAGAGAATGGAAAGGTTAGCTGATTTCTTTGTTATCGTCCAGTTACGTATATCGAAACTAACATCCTTCACTAATGATGTACCCTAATATGTAATCTACTATCAGCATGAATGAAATTATAGAATAAGTAAATAGCCACGTTTCATCAGTAGGACGCGTCTGTTACACATGCCTCAGAATTAAATTATATTATTAAAAAACTACGAAATTGGAGTGGAACTCGAATTTAGTGTGAAAAAAAACGAAATATCATTAGCTGGAACACATAAATTTAAAACCGAAATTACATAATAAATTGGTAACATGCCAGTATTTTATCATGATTTCCCCCTTGCTGCTTAGAATTCAAGGAGGCAGTTGGAAACTCCATACGGCGTTCTGGTCATCCATAATGCGACGACAGAAGACAGCGGAACCTACGGCTGCTCAGCCACCAACATGCTGAGCAGTCAAACAGTGGACCTTCCGGAGACTACATTCTTAAGGGTCCAGTCTGATGGCAATCGAGAAGTCAGGTCAGTTAAGACTAGCACAAGTATTTCTGAAATACACATGAATTGGTCAAGAAATCGAAACCGTTGGATCATAACTTAATTTAATCACTATAATAATATGAAAATGTTATCAGTAGGTAGGTACTTAATTTTGTAAATAATTACGTACATGTTGTGTTTGCCAGTAATTGGGTTTTCACTAGGTCTTCCTCTATGTATAATAATAGCTTATAGTGTAAAAACTGTTGGCAAACATAATAAATAAATAAAATAATTGATCATCATTTATTAAACATCCGACATCAATTTTATATATAATACTTTATCTGTGACAATCATCACCATCATCAACCCGTAACAGTCCACTGTTGAACTAAAAGTCCTTCCTCACACTGAGGAAGTACTGGGAGATGTTAAGCTAGTGGCTACCTAACTGGCAGAATTTTTCAAACCACGCAAGGGTATCTGACATTAACTTCCATGGTGCGTATCAATCTGTGACAACAATGTAAACGAATACGATTTTTTTTTCAGGTTTTTAGAATCAGATGAATACGTGGGCACCATTGACAAGGATGGTGTGCTAACGGTGCCTGTAAGGCCTAACGATCCCCTGAGGCTGTGGTGTGGTGCAGTGGGTACTCCACCACCAAGGGTATCATGGATTAAGGAGGGGGAAAACGTTCCAAGGCATCACGACCAGGCCCTTACCATATCGCCTTTCACATCTTTGGACGAGGTTTGTTGATTTGTCAATTTGTTTCCCTCAATGTTGTACCTACTAACGCTTGCCCGCTAGCGCTGTACCGCACCTCCGGGTGCGACAGACGTGCGCGTGAAGAAAAATCGTGACAGGGGAGAGGTGAGGTAAGCATGTGGAGGGGTTGAGCTCCTCCTCCATCCCACCGCGCAGCTACCTTAGGCTACAGCGCTTGCGGTTAGACTATATCAAAATTGTGTCATCATTACATCTCAAAATAAGTTGTTAAGATTGATCTGACTGATTTATTGACTTGGTAATTGATAGTATTTTCTTGTTATATTCTTTTATTCTTTCTATGTGTCAGTCCAACCAAGAGCACTTCTCCGTTTTAACGAAATTAATGTTTTCTAGGGCGTATATTCCTGCATAGCCAATCCATCTCATCCGATGCGTCGATCTTGGAAAGTCATAGCCTTAGAACCACCACGCTGGGAGGATTTTGTAGCCAATGTGAATGCGAGTGAAGGTGGTAGTGCCCACGTAGCCTGTGGAACTCCGTTTGGGCAGCCACCTCCTAAAATCTCCTGGTTGTTGAATGCTGAGCCAGTCAAAACTGGCAAAGGGGTTAGGGCAAGTGGTAAGTTTGGTTTTCTATATATTTCTCCAGAAGTGATAGCCAAACAATTAAAGAGCCTGCTTGACATGATGAAAATCAGTGAGGCTCGGGTTCGAATCCTGGCATGTACCAATGAGTTTTTCAAAACTTACGTACATATTTATCACTAGCTCGACGGTGAAGGAAAACATTGTGAGGAAACCCGCAGGTCTCAGGAACCCGGTCCGGGTTGATGGGCTCACCACCTAACACATTCGGGGTCGAATATTCTCATGAAAAGTAACCTACCCTTCGGGGATCAATGGAGTGAGATTTCTTACTCCAGAAAACATAAGTAGGAAATTCGATCAATGATTATTGGCTCTATGACATGAGATTCTTCAAAAGGCGTGTTAATTTGTGAACAAAATTCTCAAAAGTTCGATTGGTGACATTACAGTCCATCGGCAACGGAGACCTTTATTAATATAAAAAAAGTCTTTGTATACAGTTGTTTGTTTCAGTTTTAAATGAATGTCTTTCTGCAGGTTCAGATCTATATATTGAACGAGTGGAGAAAAAGCACGCAGGTATAGTGCAATGTTTTGCGTGCAACCCTCTCGGCTGCGCATACGACGCTGCTCTGCTCACCGTTGTGCCCAAACAGATTTCGGACCAGGTATGGGTATCTACGTGTTAAAATTATGAGGTTTTTAATAGATATTTAATTTTAAATTGGCTTCATCTCTACGCTATGTTGAACAACCAACCAACTTGTAAGTGTTGTAATGCAGACTTTTAAGTATGCTTAGGCTTTATAAGAAGTCAGGACAGATTTGTATGGCTTCATATGGCTCAAATACAATGAATAAGATACCTTTTTATTTATCACGTTTGTTGCTACAGGAGTATGGAGCCGCTGAAGCGTCGACGCTGCATTTTCCCTCACAACCTCCAAAACGACACAACAGAAAGAACCCAAGGAAACACAAACGTAAGTGCCTTGTGTACGAAACACATGATGTCTTATCAATGTAATTATTACTAGCGGGTCTTGTGGGAATACGGGAATAAAACATAGCCTATGTTACTCAGGGATATTTTAGCTTTACATTGGTGAAAGAATTTTTAAAATCGGTCAAGTAGTTTTTGAGTTTATTCGTAACAAAGATACAAAGATAAAAATCTTCCTCCTCATAATATTAGTATAGTACACATAGAAGTTTAGATGTTGATGAGAAGAAACAGTTTCTGACTCACTGATATATAGAGGCCTTTCTTCCAACGACTTGGGGAACTGTAATTTTTAATGTATAAGATAAGCGCTGAGATGTTATTTTGTCGACGATCTCGTAATCTGTCTCGTAATCGCAGGAAAAAGAGCGAGACAAAACAGTAAGCCCGGACGGTTAAAAAGAGCAGTGATAGCCCGGACGGTTAAAGAGCCGGCCGAAAATCAGTGAGGCTCGGGTTCAAATCCTGGCATGTACCAATGAGTTTTTCAAAAACTTACGTACATATTTATCACTAGCTCGACGGTGAAGGAAAACATCGTGAGGAAACCCGCAGGTCTCAGAATTAATTCTGAGACATGTGTAAACAGACCCGGTCCGGCGATGGGCTCACCACCTATCACGTTTAGGGGTCCAATATATCTCGTGAAATGTGGGTATATCCAGCAATGGAATACCTCTGCCTACCCCCTCGGGGATAAAAAAGGCGTGAGATTATAGATTATAGACAAAACAGTAAAAACAGTTTTGTCGTGGCGTCCATGCTAGAGCACCTTGGTATCCACTAAGAATTTTTTAAATTCCCACCAAACTCTGATAGTATAAACTAAGAACTAGAGGAATTATTTAGCCTTAGCTGCTACTTTAGTTGCAATTTGAAGGGCTAGGGTACAAATGATAAGCCGAGATCTAAATAAAAAAAACTGGCTAAGTGCGAGTCGGACTCACGCACCGAGGGTTCCGTACAAACCTGTATATAAGTAAACGTTCACCCATCACGACAATCGAACCTCTAGGCGTTCTTGAGAAAAAGGGTCTTGACAGACAGACAGACAGACGGAAGGACGGACGGACAACAAACCTATAAGGGTCCCGTTTTTTCATTTCAATGTACGGAACCCTAACAATCGTAGGAATGTAAAGCAATGAGAAAGTATTTAGGAAGGCGATTTTGTCAAAGTCTGACCGTACTTTACGTAGCGGCACCCTGGGGGCCAATTCCACTAAATGTCAACGGTTACAGTTGGATGACAATGACATATCAATGGTCAGTCGATGGTGTTATTTGCTCTGAAAAGGGCCAAAATAAAACCATTGACTGACCATTGAAGTGCCATTGTCATCTAACTATAACCGTTGACATTTAGTGGAATTGGCCCCCTGGTTTTGGTGTAGAGTACTAAGCGTTGTACTCTGGTCCCCGAATGGTGGTTAACCATTAAGAACATTTCCAATTAGGATTGGCGACAGGCCAAAACCTTTTGAACTGTATAACAATGCGACGACCTTAAATAACGAAAAAAGTACAGTAGATTGATGACTAAGTAATAAAAAATATTGGTTATGGTAGGTAGGTTATATAAATATGTATGTGGTTGGATGTTCCCGTGGGTGATATACATATTATACATATAAGCTATATAACTGCAAAGTTTCATCAAAATCCGTTCAGTAGTTTTTGCGTGAAAGAGGAACAAACATTCATACAAACTTTCGCGTTTATAATATTTGTAGGATCTTAACTGTTCTATATGTATCTTATAATATTAGTAGGATCTTATGTCTTCCGTTACTTAAATCTTCTCCATTATTATTTGTAGCTGTTCTGGTTCCTCCGTCGAGGCCGAATGTAACACGTATGTCTGACGAAACTGTAATGGTGTCGTGGACCCATCCTAACTACGGTCTCAGCATATTGTTCTACAAGGTATGTCAATGGACTCGATTCTGCAAACCACCTAAAATTCCTAATTTTAAGTTAGCTCTATTCTCTTCCACCGCTTTGGAAAGGAAAGGGGCAGAAATAAGCGCCATATTTATTTACAACGTCACAAATGTCAAAATAACAAAATTGAACCTTATGGACGCATTCAAATAAAAGTTTTTAGCAATTTTAGCAACGATGTAAGGAGGACATGGATAAAAGTAACAGATAAGACATCAAATTAGTTGGTTTTTACACGTTTGACTTTACTCTATAATCTATGGTTTGTTTCTGTTCTTTTTCTTCCGTAAAGAAGGATATGCTAACTTAAAATTGGGAATTTTAGGTGGTTTGCAGAATCGAGTCCATTTGGTTGTTAAAGGGATTTACACGAACTCGCAAATGTGTGTAGTATAATAATATACAAGGCCATCTTTGACGCCTGTCAGAATAACCCTTGACAGTAACATAGATATTTGGCCAAGCGATTTTGGAACGCCGTGTATTCTGTCTTGTTGAGCTAAAGTTTTGGTGTGTAGACCTCTCAACTTACTGCAAGTTTATGATTAGAAAGATAGAATACAGTAGGTACAGCAACTCTTTATTGTACAAAACAACTCTTTAAGGCTGATTCATGGGCCGGGCCCCGTCCGGACACGGTCAACATCTATAGTATACTTTTGGTATGAAGCGCTGGCCCGGACGGGGCATGCAGGCGTTGACATGTCGAGGTGTAGGTAATGTATACGGGGCGTAACATGAATCAGCCTTTATTACAATACAATATGGATACCAACATAAAATAAAGTACAATGGGCGGTCTATTCGCTTGTAGAGATCTCTCCCAGAAAATCTTAGGATGGATGAAACTGATAGATTAGAACTAAGGGTAGATGGTGCACCAAAGTAGGTACTTAATATAATATTTTATTGAACATACTCTTACATAAATAAGATATTACCAAAGAGATTTAAATATAATTGGGCACAGAGGGGGCATTGGGAATATTTTCATACAAAACTTTGAAGCATGTTTGAAGCTCAAGTGTCGTGTCAGTTAGTATGAACGCGAGCTGTCATTCGGTCGAAATTGTACTAGACTTATTCCACTTGGAATAACTTTTGACTTCAAATTTTTCTCGCTTTGTCCCCTCTATGCCTTATTATATTTTAATCTCTTTGGATATTACCGAGCAGGGCATAAGATGGGGAAATCACAAACATTGGTTAATTTAGGATAATATTAATTTGATGGTATGCTTGCTATGTATATGCTTACATACCTAAACAATAAATTCTAATCGAAATTTCCATATCGGACGGAATCTAGTAACAGTTTAGTGTGCTAGACAAATATTTGCATTAATAGTTAATATAGAGAATCGACTGTTTAGTTTATGTATAGGTCGACACAAAGACAAGATTATTAATGGATCGTGCGTGCATTACAGATACAGTACAGAGAATTTAACAACAGGACCAATGTTCAATGGCATACCGAAAATTATGAAATTCCTCCATACATCCATGCATACGAGATCGACCAGTTGCAGCCTGATAGATATTATAAGTAAGTATTTTGTTAATATTTAGATATTTTAATATATTAATCTTTACTGAGTTAAATTGCACAGTGTAAATACGTGCCACTGTCTGTGAAACATAATAAAAACATTTAAAACAACAAACTTGCAAACCTATTTCAACGCATACCTCTAAAAAGACTACTATTTACATATTCAACATCCATTACTGTTACTAACTCTATTAAGAGCAGTGATAGCCTTTACGGTTAAAGAGCTGGCCAAAAATCAGTGAGGCTCGGGTTCGAATCCTGGCATGTACCAATTAGTTTTTCATAAACTTTACGTAAGTACATATTTATCACTAGCTCTACGGTGAAGGAAAACATCGCGAGGAAACCCGCAGGTCTCAGAATTAATTCTGAGACATGTGTAAATAATAATAATAATAATAATTCTTTTTATTCAGTAAATTTTGCTTATATCTACTTATCGAACATGCTGTCAAACCATACAATGGTTTGTTGACAGACGAGGAATAAATTACTTATCATTTTCAATTAAATGTAATTATTTTAAAATTATTATTTTTAATATTTTTATTTTTATTTGAATAAATATTAATATAAATAGATCCGGTCCGTCGATGGGCTCACCACCTATCACGTTTAGGGGTAAATTCTTTTGTCCAATGTATCTCGTGAAATGAGGGTATATCCATTAATGGAATAGCTCTTCCTTTCTAAGTGTTATGTTTAATACCTATAGAAATAAATTATTTTTGATTTGATTTGATTTGACTCTGCCTACCCCCTCGGGGATTAAAGGAGTAAGATTATTTATTTTATTTTATTTTTTTATTTTTTTACTATAGTCATTTCATTAGTATATATTTTTGTAGATTCCGCGTAGCAGCAGTGTACTCCAATCAAGACAATAAGTCCGGGAAGAGCACCAGCAAGTTTTTGCTCCGGCGAGGACCGATTCAGGGTCCACGAGCTCCCGTGCTTTCGAAGGCTGTGGCGCTATCGACATCCGCTATTCAGTTGAACTGGACGGTAAGTGTTTGTTATTATCTTTATGGTTTTGTACATACGGCTTACTTTGCCAGGCCTATGTAAATGGCATGTTTTTTTTAGAAAAATTAACAGCCATATTGAACATTATGGTTGAGAATATTAAAAATACGCTTGTTCTTCGTACATAACTGAGTTACATTACTAGCTAGGCCAATTACAGGTTTTCACGGATAGAAAACAAAAATATCTACTGACACTGAAGACAGAAAGTTAACACACGCCCAACAAGAAAGGGTATTTAAGGAATATCATTAGGTTAGATTAATGACAACTTATAAGTTCGGTACATTTCAGGCATATGAAATGGAATAAAAAGAAATAAAAAATATAAAATGAGTGCGCTCAGTCAAAGAAACACCTCACCAATTTTTGTCTCTCTAAAGAATTATTGCAATTACTTGCTTGTTATAAATTATTTTGGTTTATCCTAATCCCTCATCAGTCGTTCAGCTGCCTCTAGCCACTTTGTGCAAATCATCTCTCCCCAAATCGACGCTGTCAAAGAATTTTGAAGCAAAAGTTTCTCTTAAAGAAATGATTCTATTCCAAACGTCTTCGGACGCTGTATAATTAGGATTCTTCTTAGCCGTACTTAGCCTAACCAATTTTCTAAACATGATGCCAAAAAAGAAGCCTGGTCTTTGAGTATTAAACCAACAGAAGACGTCACTCGCACTAGTTTCTTTGCAAAAAAATCTGCCAATTTCTGCGCGGGGGACGAGGAAACAAACACAAATAATGTTAAAACAAACGAATTTTTTGACAAAACAATTAAATTAAACTATCTTGAACTAGATGCACACAAATACATTCACCAATCCAAGCACTCCGTGAACTCAAAAAACTAGTTGTATATACCAGGTATGCGTGTTGACCGCCACTTTTTTTTGGCAGAGGGGAACGCCTGTCAGTGGCGTCTCCGGTTGGTTTAATACTCAAAGAGCCTGGTGCACTGTATAACATTCAATTGTATGTTGCCATCTCTAGTCTCTTTTTATCCTGGATGGAGCATGACATGCGACATAATTTATCCAACTATCATGGTCATTTGATCTTCTTAATCCGAGCCTCTTGGAAAACAAGTACTTGCCTAAATACGATTGTTGGTACAGTGAAGAGCACGCTAAGCTTGACACTTTGGACTTTGAACCGTCCCTGTATTCTATGGCGCTCAGTATAAATCGGAGCTCAGTTTAAACTAGTAGTGTAAAGTTTGATTTGCTCTTGACTGTACGTGTAAACCTCATTAGTATTTGTGATTCACCTCAATTGACTTTTCTTGAGTGGGTGCTATTAATGTTTTGACGCTCGCCAGTGGTCTAGCGGGGGTGGCATCCAAGCCTTGGGCTTCTACATCTACTACCGCGCTCTCTCCACTGCTGGTGCCTACGAAAAGGTCTACGTCCCCATCAGCGCTCGCAGCGCTGTCCTTTCAAAACTCGTCTCCTTCACCGCTTACGAGGTCAAGATGTGCAGCTACATAGAAGACGCGCCTTCAGAGTTTAGCAGTATACTGGTAAGTTCGCATACGATGTAGATTCTGAAAATTCAGCCTTCTAGGTTTATCCACAACGAAGTTATAGGGGGTCGAAAATGGCGTGAATTGCTTCGAGAAAAGGATGGTACGGCCGTGCCGCTTTTTGCTCGACTTGGCGGGGGCACTTCCGTGCCCCCAGATACAATATCTATTGTGGGGTGCTGTAACAGGGAATCTCCTTCCATTGGAAATTGTGTCCATTAATGTTAAACGCGTTTATAATAATTCTCTATGGTTCTTTGTATGTTTTTTTCAAAGAGATTAAAATATAATAATCTCTTTGGTTTTTTTATATCACATAAGATATGAGGGAAGAGGTTTGTAAAGAAGGAATTCATTCAAATTATGGTTATATCTTGATTATCTTATAAAATTATTGATCATCAATCCACATGCTACTTGTAAACAGAGTGCCTCTAAAGTTCCTCAGAACCTGCATACAATATCGCCAAATTTTAATCTCTTTGAATATCGCATAGTATTTTGACACATTGTTACTATCAAAATATACATTTGTCTGTAACAATCAATACACTAAATAATGATAAAAACAGTCAATAAATATTTGTATATTTCAATAAATAAAGCAGTTTCAAGAACATTTAAAAATACTCCTCAATTGATTATTTTTTTATTAGGTATAAGCAAAGAGATTAAAATATAATAGGGCATAGAGGGGACAAAGCATGGAAAATTTGAAGCTAAAAGTTATTCCAAGTGGAATAAGTCTAGTACAATTTCGACTGAATGACAGCTCGCGTTCATACTAACTGGCATGACGCTTAAGCTTTAAACATGCTTCAAAGTTTTGTATGAAAATATTCCCAATGCCCCCTCTATGTCCTATTATATTTTAATCTCTTTGGGTATAGGTTACATTCCGACTTACTTTCTGAATATTTTCTTTTAAATCGGGTTTTGTAATTTTATTTAGTAATCCATTCGTCCACCTTCTTCAATAGAATTCATCTGATCATTACGTTATAATTCACAGGTGGCCAAGACTCAGAAGTCAACGAACGCAACTGGGACTACGACTGAAGCCCCATTGGACGTGAAGACCGACGGGCGGGCTCCTGGGGCTTTAGTCACGGCTGGCGGGGCTCTCGGCGCTGCTGCGTTACTGGTCATCTTGGTTGTCACGCTGCTGTTATGTCGGAGGGCCAAAAGACCGCCTGCTAACAGTTAGTAATTTTTATAGATAGCTAGCTTTTATCGGAGGCTTCGCTCGCGCACGTTTATTTCACTTAGGGGTTGAATTTTTCAAAATCCTTTCTTAGTGGATGCCTACACTATATAAGCTATCTATGTGCAAAATTTCAAGTCTCTAGAACCAGAGGCTGTGCTGTTTAGGCTGTGCGTTGAGATATCACCAATCAGTCAGTCAGTTTATCAGTTTATGTATGTATACAGGGTGGATTAAGGTATTAACCTAACCTACCCTTACTGTCCCGTCTCAAAAATCCACCCTGTATATAAATTTTACTTACATAGCGATTAAGTGCCGCAGCAATCTTTGTCGATTGCTATAAAAGCGACAGGTGGGCCTCCAAGTTACTGCGGCTCTAGTTGGCTGATGGGGCTCTAAGATATGTCACACTATAGTGAGAGCAACAACATTACCTGTACTACCCGTATAACCTGCTGTACTGGCTATTAAATAAATTTCTGATCACAAATGTTCGTGTTAAATTATAACCAAACATCGCTAATATAGTCCGGTTATCATAGGAAGAGCTCTATTAGCTCCGAAATATTCTATAAAATTTATATATCAAGTCTCTTCTATCTAACTAGTAATGGTGACAACTTTTGTACAAAGCGCTTTGAATTCAAATTTATTTATTTTTAGTAGGTATATAAAATACACTTTGAAAAGTCAATAGCTTAATAACAAGCGACTCGAAACTCGTCCATGGAGATTGGCGAAATGTAAACAGTCCATTTCCACCGACGAGTTGCTGGTTCCAAATGCAGTACCCCGAGAAGAGCCAGCAAGAAACTCAAGGGCAGCTCTTTTTAATCTCATGTCTTACTAGTAAATATGGTTTAAACTATACAACAATAATTACAATTAATAGCCTTACATAGCGTCGAGTCGGTTAATCCCATGCATGTTGGTCTACTAAGTAGTCTGCTAACTCCGTAACCGTTTGAACTAAATATCATATCAGAACGAAGAACGATCGAACGAAGAATGGTTTCATACCAATATTGTTCCCATATCCTATAGAATTGATATTTACAATCTGTTATAAAATTGTATTGACCTTTTCAATTTTCTTAACTGTCCAATTTCAGGTCTAGAGACTAATCAAAGGCATTTGAATTGCCATTGATTGGTTCCGTTAAAAGCTGGTTCTATCGAATTTATATTAATGCGCTCTGTTTAATTTCAGAGGAGAAGGGATCGGTCCCAGAGAGCGGTGGGACTAACGGCTACATCCCAGCGAAGGTACCCATCACTATAACGGCCAACCCTATGCATGCGGAGGTTGGTAAACTGATTTAATCTTTATTAATATGTCAGTTCTCAAAAATCTACTATTCCCTACAATTGTTTATGATTAGGGTTTATGTTTATGATTAGAGCTAACTAGTTTTTGCCCTCGACTTCGTTCTTGTACTCAGCCAGTTGAAATAAACACACTTTATATTTAAATAACTCTTCTTCTAGGCAGGGTATAAAGATGAAATATGTAGGTACCAGATTCTAAGCTAGATCAGCAACAATACAACTGTGAAAACCGCATCCAATTTCGTGCAGTAAGTTTACGCTTACAAATATACGGACAGACAGACAGACAGACAGACAAAACATCTAAAAATGTTTATTACGTTACTATTGCTGTCATAAGGACCCATAATATTAAGTTTTCATATAGATCTATCATTTATGTGTGTAGTCATTATATGTATATTGATATAATTTGAATATATAAAAGTTTTAAGCGTCAAAAAAGGGTACCTATGGACTCAATTCCACTTATGAATATACTTTTTTTAACGGCACAGTATGTTTTAAAAAGTCTCGCACACGTTTTTGCCGTAGCTTAATTTTGTCATGATAAGTCTTTATTATGGAAATTCTTGTGTTTATTATATTTTTTGTGTTTATAGGGTGGGGACGCAGGAGTGGAAATGTCGTTTTTACATAACAACAACTGTGGCAGTACAGGTAGTAACGACGACACTTTGCCGCATTCGAGAAAAAATGGTCCCGCCGCCCGACAGTACGTGTGAATGTGTAAATTGGACCCTAAGGAACTTGAAACACGGTGGAAAATAGAAAGAAAAACCCAGTGTTGTTGGATTTAAAATTGCTACCGTTTCAGTAGAAAGGTGGAGTTAAGAGATATGTGATATCTAAATCGCCATATTTGAGTGCAAAACTTTCGACAGTACAAAATTATTTATAATATTCTAGTGGTGGAAATTGTGACAAGGACTTGTACTAAGTAAAAAATATTGTTAGATTTTTATTTAGTTCTGTAGGCTTAGAGGGTGATTTGGAGCGTTGTTTATTTATTCCAGTATAAATATAGGTAAAACACTTATTTGATAACATTTGCGAATTAGATCTGATAATTATTAAGTCGTATATATGTATTTCCTATATTCGGAACACGGTATAAAACTGAGCCTAATGCACCATTATGTTTGATTTCTTTAGCCGGTCCGTGGAAGTGCGGTGGAGCGCATTTGAAGAATACGCGCGCGGCTATCGGAGCTACCCGTTCTTCGTTCTTTTGATGCAATTAGTGAGCGTATATCCAAGTGGTTAAGGCTTATATTAAATTGTAGTCTTCAAAATGCGCTCCGCCGCGCTTCCAGCAGTGTACGCTGGCCCAAAGAGGTTCGGTGAGCAAAACGGATTCAAAAATGGCAATGTACTTAAAGAATAATGATTTGTTTTGTTATTTTGTTTTGAAAAATTGGTTTCTTTATTCAAAGATCTGCTACAATCGTGTAGGTAACTTTTAATTTATATTATAGTTTCTATCCTACTAATATTTCCTATATTTTTATTTAAGGTTGTGACACTCGCTAGCCGCTAAATATATTGAATAGGTATCAGTAAATAGACCATCGTATTTATTATTATTAAATTGAAATATTTATGCCTACTTTGTATAACATGATGCACTTATTATGCAATCATCTTGTATTTTAAGTTTGTAGCGATTCATTTACAAACACAATTTTTTAAATATTATCAATTATCATTGACAAGGAGATAGCCATAACATTCGTAATATTTTTCCGATAAATAGTGACCTTTTTAACATGAAATATCATGTAAAGGTTTTATTTTTATTTGTGCCTTAATATCTAGCATTTTAAATTTAAACACGAGAATAGTTGAAATAGGAATGGATACATAAATTAGGTATTACAGATTAAAATGTATAGGTTTTACGATATTTATCAATGTATTGCATCGCTCATTACTCGCATATAAGACTGAAATGCTTTTATTAAAGTTTTACATTTGTACGTATTAACACAGTGAATTAAAACACTGCGTATAATACTCTAGTTGACTCGAGATACTTATTATTAAAAATACGTTGTACTTCATGAACAATTAATTAAGTTAAGTTAATTGAATATAACTACTTTCAAGCATTTTTGTCTAATAACTAAGAATAGTCTCATTTAAAGTCCTATAATGTTCAGATTTGTTAAACTTCAGAATAATATTAATTACTTACCTAGTTATTTTCTAACAACAACGAAGTTAATTTTAAAACGAACCGTGACTTAGCCATGAGCGACGTTTTGAGGCCGACATTGAGTCACTCTCGCTTAGCTAACATGCAGTAATTAATTATACACCGTAACTTAAAAAACACTCATGATGACATGTTTATAGTATTTATATAGGGCAAAGAGATTTAAAGATATTAAGTTATATAGCGGCCATTACATATTAGGTATATACTTTCCTATAAAAACTTTGATCTCAAGCGTCAGTTTGCAAGATGCGAACGCGAGCTGTCATTCGGACAATTTGGACCGTTATGACGTATTGTTACACTAGGCTTATGACCACTAGTGGTACGGTCCAAATTGCACTTTCTGCGCTCGTGTGCGCTATATTCATGCAAACAACTGTTCAAATTGCGTTGTGGTACGCTGACATGAGCATTGTGACTTCATCGATGACGTCATCGATTGGTGCAAACAGTGCTAACAACGAGGAGGTAGTGCAATGTCTCCGGATCTGTCAAACAGTAATATTAACAGAAGCATTACATTGTGAAGCTTCGGGGGACACTATACGACTCAAATACGACTGAATTTAACTTCAGAACAGTATCAACCTAAATATTAAAAGAACTGTCATTTTTGACAAACGAAAACCTGTTCAAATTGTTTGCATGCAAACAATCGTAATCATTTTGAACAGTCGTGTGCGTGCTTACGAACGTATTTACTATTTGCACAAAACGGACCGCAGCAGTGGCGGATTAAACGTTGAGAGCGCCGTAGGCAAGCATCTTACAGGCACCCCTATATTGAAAATAACTCGTACTATAGTTTGACCAAAACCGATGTACCGCGCCCTATGAAATTGCGGTGAGATATTCCCATCCGTAAAATTTATGTAATTGAGGTTGTAAGCAACAATAATAGTTTTTTTGTGTCAGTAGGTGGCTTACTTACTGGTGCAATTAATTTTATGTTATATATTATATTTTTTTTCTTTATTTTACAATGACGCCCGGGCGCCCCTTTGTGCCCTCGCGCCCCTAGGCACATGCCTAGTTTGCCTTAAGGGTAATCCGCCAGTGGACCGCAGCCTAGGTCATATGTTTTGGATGACAATTTTGTTCGCTTTGGCCGCTCTATACCCTAGTATATTAAAATCTTTTTGACTTATGGTAATGACAATAAGTTGTACAGTAACGAATTTAACTTAAGCCGACAATTGTATCGACGATAAATCGGGCTGTTGTCCGTATCTCGAAATTAAAATTAATTTAATTTATAGCGCCATGTTTTATTTACTGTCCCTGTTTACGTATGGACGAATTTGTGACTGGAAATCGTCCGGAAACGGTATATCACGGCTCGGAATTTTATTAGGGCCGACAGACGTGAAATTACGAAGGATCCGAATTTTTTAAGAGAATTGGCGAATTCCCGAAATTACTTAGTGACCAGTTGATGTTTATTCTCGCAGACAATGAGAATTGTATTGTGACTTGTAGGAATACAGTGATGACATGAAGACCAAATAATTTGAAAAACAATTGCAAAAACAAATCAGTTTAGGTAGGTACCATGCAAAGAGTAGGTCGAGTCTCTCAATGATATCTACTTGAATCAATAGACAAGTAACAACACTATTGTAAACGAAGAATAAAATTTGGTAAGTAAGAAAAAGAGCACAAAACTTATCGGTTTAGGCGATAGGTAAGTGCTATCGCACTCGGATAGTACTATGATGATTGGTTGGAACCTAGTGGGTTCCAACCATATCACCATACTTAGTACTATCCGAGTACCAACATAAGATGTCTAGTGGTACTATTAATTTACACTTAATATAACCCTTTCACTACACATTATAATTTGTATTAGTATCTTAATTGAATTTTATTAACCACTGCAGTTACTCATTATCATTATTATCAATCCTACATAGAATTATTTCCAATGTGAAAATTAAATTCTGATTTATTATTAAAATGTTTAAAGCCAGAACGGACAAACGAACCAACTTTTAATTTAATTAATATTGATTATGTATTGCTTATTAATTATGTACGTTTTGATTAATGAAATACTGCCTTAATAATAACTTAATAATTTATGAAATATAAATTAATTTTTTAATTATGAAGTCTTAGAGTTCCCTACCCAAAGGGAGCCTATTAAAAAGCCTGCGATGTTCGTCCGTCCGTATCACATGAAACGTAAGACAGAAGATGAAATTTTCACAAAAATTTTTTGTCGTTATACCAACAAATAAAAATTAAAGAGTTCCCTATACAAGAAACGTGTTTTATAGGCTGAAACGTGTTTTTTATTTGATGGTAATAATGGTAATAGGTAACACTTTCTTGAATATCTTGCAACTAAGTTAGTAAAACTATTTTCTTAAAAAAGGCTAATAAAAGTGAAACGGCGAACAGCGTCGCCATTACGGCTGTTTTATAGAGAGAGTAAACTAGTTCCATCGCTTCAGTTATTTGAGAAATGGAATTGAAGAGTTGCAATATCGATCCTTCCAAATAAGTTTAATTTAACGCGAATTTCAATGAACTTTACTACTTCAACATTTACAATTCTGCAAGCACTGCAACAAACACGACAAGCACATATTGACGGAACACTTGAGTTGGCCTTTTGAGTCCGATGTTGCGCGTTCGATTCCCGCCCGGGCCATCAATTTCTTGCAAGAGCTCTGTTATTATCTGTTAACTGCGCGTATGGGTAATCTACTATATAAAAATAAGTCGGGTTTTCCTTCCTGACGATTTAACTCGAGAACGGCCGGACAGATTTCGATGAAACTTTTTGTGTGGGTTCGAGTGGGTCCAGGGATGGTTTATAGCAAAGAAAATTCAGCATTGCACCCGTGCGAAGCCGGGGCGGGTCGCTAGTTATCTATATAAATAAAAGAAAGTCGTGTTTGTTACACTATTTATAACTCAAGAACGGCTGAACAGATTTGGCTGGAAATTGGTGGGGAGGTAGCTTAAAACCAGGAGGACATAGGATACTTTTTATTCCGATATTCCCACGGGAACGGGAAAGGGAACTACGCGGGTGAAACCGCGGGGCGCTGCTAGTATATAATAAAAAATAATATGTCCACGCTGTTACCCCGGAAGGGCAGAGGTACCTATGCCGTTCCTGGAAATACCTTATTTTCACCTGTATATTTTACGGACCCCTTAACGTGACAAGTGGTGAGAGCCCATCATCGGATCGGGGCACTTGGTGCTGACCCCAGAATTGATTCTGGGGCATGTGTAACCCTCAGAATCAATTCGGGGACCTGTGAGTTTCCTCACGTTTTCCTTTTCCAATCAAGTAAATTTAGTAAAATATACAACGCGTAACAGAATAAGCGCAATTCCTCACCCCAATTAGTATATTAATATAAAAAAATATAATATGCCTTCGTACTTTAGTTTTTTCTAACGAATTTTCTTAAATAAAGAACAATAATAGTACGATTTTCGTAGCACTAAATTCAGCTATGTTAATCCATTTTTCAAAAAAAATTTAGGAATTAAAAATAGCTTCGATCGATGAAGTAGTCGACCCTGTACAGTCAAGAGCAAGTCAAGCTTGACACTACCAGTTTAAGCTGAGCTCTGATTTGTACTGCGCGCCATAGAATACAGGGCCGGTTCAAAGTACAAAGTGTCAAGCTTAGCGTGCTCTTTACTGTACATACTAATTTCAGTAATTGCGCTTATTCTGTTACATATTGTATATACTTACGTAAGTTTTTTTAAAAACTAATTCATACATGCCCACAGCAGGATTGATTGGAACCCGAGCCTATCGCATGAGAAGCGAACTCACTAACCACGGGGCTACCACTGCTTATATTTATTGAGTTAGGACAAAGTACAGAAAGTCTACTTACCTAATTTGAGACTAAATAACCGTGTGTGAATTATGTCCCACTTATACTTATTTGTATTTAGGTAAATATAGACAGAGATTCGGCCTTTTGACATCGTAATCAAAAGTCGCTTCGAGTTGCGTTTTTGTGTGTGATTTGTAAGTGCTAGCTGGACCTTTCCGAAACAGTAGTACCTAAGTAAAGCGAAAAACTAACCAATTATTCAGACTTTCCGGTGGCCACTCGGTTACTGTGTCTAAGAGAGACAGAAAAAAAAACAAGCTTCGTCTCGCACGAAATTAACACATCGAGTTTTAATTCATAGTGAAACAGTCTATACATATATTAGTGAAAACTGTAACAAAATCCGTACAATACCTTCTGAGCCTATGTATAGATAAATAGGATGAAAGAGAATATTGCCGGAAAACTTTTAAAATTAGGTAAAAATGGTGAAGCTAGAGCCTGGAAACCTACTCGAAAATCAGAGGATTTTTTTTCTTTATGCTAGACAAATTCTCTGGCTGAATACTTTTTACTTGTCCCTAACTAGCGATCGTTAAACTTATCTCATTACATTAGCAATAGTTCTGCGCTTTTGCTCAAAGTTTATACAACTATTAGCTCACGTAGGTACTTTTTTTTATTACTACACAAAAACCCTATCACTAATATTAAAGTAGGTTGTAGTGAAAGAGACTGCCACATACAAATTCACAGAGAATTTCTGACCAATTGATATAATTATACACTGAGAAAACTGGTAATCATAAAAGACGTGAAATCAGGATAAGTAAGATGAATTCACCTCAAGGACGGAGAATACTGATATCACCAAAAAGAAAGATGATAACACGTCTGATGATGATAACTGCATTTAAGATGACGTGTCACCATGGCTTTAGTCGGACGAGCATACATAATGTGATTAAGTTTACTACTATTTATGTTTGCTTTCATCATATCTCGAGTTACGTACTATTACATTTCCTACTATTTATCGATGACTTCCTCGTACCTCCAGTTATTATGTCCTATTATTTTTTTTACTACACACACCGGCACAATTAGCGGAACAGAAAAAAAAGGGAGTATTTACGCATTTTTGCGTGTTACTGGCCGGCTAAACAAGCTTTTTTTAAATTTGGGTTTTAATTTAAAAATGGAATACTAAGCGACTGCCCTTTTTTTCATTCTTTTGTTTTAATTTTCATTGATTCATTTTTTCCACCGCTTGTCCGTTTTTAGAAGGTTCGTGAATTCCATTTGAAAAGCTTTGAATTGCAGTTTTTGAGGCTTTTGAGTTTTTTCGCATATTGATAATTTACGAGCATCTAATTATGCCTGATTTAACGCCATCAGAAATCATTAGGGCAGATCAAATGAGGAGAAATGGTTAAACCTACAGATCGATTGCCAGAAGCCTTCGTCGATCGTTATCAACGATTTATCGTAGCATCCAACGATACAGATTGACGAATGCTCTAGTGAGAAGGAGAGGACAAGGCCGGAAAAGGTGTACTTCAAGGAGGGATGACCGTTTTCTCCAACTTCAAGTCCGACGGAACACGAGACTAACGGCGGTGCAGGCTCGAAATTTACTGGAAGAGGTACGAGCAGTAAGGATGAGTGAGCGGACAGTTCGTAGAAGATTCGAAGAAGTGGGTATAGGCTCGTATGTGCCCGCCAAAGCCCCAAAACTTGAGAGACATCATCGCACAAACCGTCTACACTTTGGTCGTGAACATCGTGATTGGGACTTCGACGACTGGGGACAGGTTCTTTTTACTGATGAATGCAGAGTTATGTTAAATCAAATTGATGGAAGGCAGCGAGTATGGAGACGCAAAGGAGAACGGTATATCCAGTCTAATTTTGAAAATACAGTTGCATATGGCGGCGGTTCAATTATGGTCTGGGGAGGAATATGTTTAGGAGCTCGTACGGAGTTAGTAGTGGTCGATGGCGGGAATCTGAATGCTGATCGGTATATCAGGGAGATTTTAGAAGAACATGTTGTGCCATTTGCCCCCTTTATTGGTAACAACTTCATTCTAAATATAATATATAATAATAATATAATCTCACGCCTTTTTTATCCCCGAGGGGGTAGGCAGAGGTATTCCATTACTGGATATACCCACATTTCACGAGATACATTGGACCCCTAAACGTGATAGGTGGTGAGCCCATCGCCGGACCGGGTTTGTTTACACATGTCTCAGAATTAATTCTGAGACCTGCGGGTTTCCTCACGATGTTTTCCTTCACCGTCAAGCTAGTGATAAATATGTACGTAAGTTTTTGAAAAACTCATTGGTACATGCCAGGATTCGAACCCGAGCCTCACTGATTTTCGGCCGGCTCTTTAACCGTCCGGGCTATCACTGCTCTAATGCAGGATAATGCTCGGGCTCACAGTGCTCGCACAGTACAGACATACCTAAACCATGTTGGTATAACGGTGATGGAGTGGCCAGCACGGTCCCCCGATATGAACCCTATAGAACACGTCTGGGACTTGCTAAAGAGGAGTGTAAAGTCAAGAATGCCCCCTCCCAATAATCTCAACGAGTTGCGAAACGCATTACTTGAAGAATGGCAGAGGTTGCCCCAAGAAACCATTGATAACATCATCCGCAGCATGCCCAGACGGATGGAAACCCTCATCAGAGCACGAGGAGGAAACACTCGATATTGAACAGTCATTGAAATTGTTGTTAAACTTTGGAAAATCTTGAATTTTCTGCTGTTTCTCTATAATTAAAAATCGAAGAAAAATGCATTTTGTTTAATTTAATTTTTATTTTTATAAAATTTTAAGTATGGTGTTACAAATGAATGTCAAAACATGTTAATTTAATTGTTGTTTCATTTTAAATAATATATTGTTTAAAAATTACATTCATTGTTCTAAATTCCCTCTTTTTTCTCCTTTTTTTTTCTGTTCCGCTAATTGTGCCGGTGTGTGTATTTATCGAGGACTTCCTCATATTTCCAGTTTTGTAAAATTGTAACACGCTAGGCTCGGTGGGGGAGACTGTCAAGTTAGAAGCCTCATCATGCAATTCAGCTGTTCTGATAATGTCAAACAACTCTTCCTAAATAGTGTGAAATAGTGCCCGAAATTCCCTGATCCAGATATTGCAAAGGTGTCCAAAAGAGCCGGGGAACCTCTCTCTCCACTAATGAAACCTTGCACTCAATGTGGGAGTGGATACAATGCCAAATGCATCATATCTACTTATATCTAAACCCTGAGTCAAACGATAGTGCGTTTTAATTCGACCATGGCGCCATCTATCGAGAACGTATGACAACACTTGTTTGCGTTACGTGTGCGTTAACACTAGTGTGTTCCACTATTATTTTTCTACTATTTGCCGATGATCATATATCCAGTTAGGTCTAGTCCAGGTGTCGAGGGTCAGAGGAGTATGGAGGAGTGGAGGTGGAATCTCCATCGTGAAAAGGGAAGATCTTCCGCCAGGCGAAGTGATCGTGCCTGGGGACCGCGGTCCAACGGTTGATGTTGGACAGTTGTATTTATACAAACTCATTAGAAAACTCAGATAGCGCGGTTTAGAACTCGGCCGTCTATTGGCGCGTTCTATGTAGTGTCACTTATATTAATATGCTTAGCTCATAAAATAATATGACTGTAATATTAAATAACATGATGCTGGGATTTCATCGTATTTTCGGTGATACTTCTTCATATTCAACTAGGAAATCTATATAAGTACGGTGACGGTGTCATTGTGCTTTATATTTATAATCTTACTTATAAATATCATACAAATTTATAGTACAGTGAGATATTATTTAAAAAGAGAATATTATATTGTGTGACCAATTTTTACGATGCTAAGTATTATAATATCGCATTACCTATTCCAACTTAACGTATTAATTCGATTATTTTTTCCTTATTGTACGAAATGCTCCAGTTTTAGACACACGTCACGTTATTTTATGATTACGAAGAATTAAAAAATATCATGTCTTTGTTATAATTATGTGAGCGGAATGGAGCGATTGGAGCTAGCGCCGAAAGTGCTGTCATCATATTATTTTTAAGGAATCACACAGAATGTTATGCTTACTCATAGATGAGATTCTGTAGTCGTATTTTAGTAATCATCACTATATTAATATGATGCTTACTCTAAAAATAAGATTCTGTAATCAATTTTAGTAGGATTCACATTATTCTATAAAATTAAATGTGGTGCTACGACTTCATCGTATTTTCGGTTATACTTCTTCATATTCAACTAGGAAATCTATCAAAATACGGCGACGGTGTCATTGTGTTTTATAATTATAATCTTACTTTATCAATATCATACAAATTTATAGTACAGTGAGTTATTATTGGAAGAAGAGAATATTATATTGTGTGACAAATTTTTACGATGCTAAGAATCATAATATCGCATTACTTACTCAAACAATTCGATTCCAACTAATATATTTCGATTATATCACAGTATTAACCTATTATTTCCTTATTTTACGATAATGCACCTGTTTTAGACCAACGTCACGTTATTTTATGATTACGCCGAAATGACATTTTTTTCAGTGTATCGAATCGGATAGATTAAGGTGCTCTTTATATTTATTGAATCCAACTAAAACATAAGTTTCCTCAAACTTTTATTAGTTAATTTGTGTATCTCCACTAGTATTATAATATAAAGCAGAAAGATTTGGTTTTTTGTTTCTTTCTTTGTATTAAATAGGCTCCGAAACTACTGGACCGATTTTAAAAAAACATCAATTGAAAGCTTACTTTTCTGGGAGTAACATTGTACATAATTTTCCAAAGGGACTTACACGGGTGAAATCGCGGGGAACAGCTAGTCTTGTCATATTTAGTGATCCAAGTAAAAGTCACAGAAAGTTACCTATTTATTCTAGTTAATGGCAAACTTTTAGTATAGCTAGTTGGCAGTAGTACAAAAACAGAAAACCTAGAGAAAAGAAAATACTTGTAGCTGTTATACTTTCGGAGAAATAGTGACTCAGTCAGTCAGTAATAGTTCTCTTTTATACACCTAAGGGGTCGTCCATTAAAACGTGAGGTTCGAAAAGGGGGGGGGGGAGGGGTTCGGAAACAATCACGAAATATCACAAGGAGGGAGGGGGGTGGAATGAGATATCACGTGTATTTATTTTTCATTGACCGCGCGACTTCTTAAACAAAAAAATAGCACGTGATTTTTTATTTATGCTCAATTTTCCAAAATTTATCAATTCGTCATCTAAAATTTCAATATATTGTCTACCAAAAAAATACACGTGATTTCGGTATGGGGGAGGGGGGGGGGGTAGTCTAAAACCTCACCACACGTCACCAAGGGGGGAGGGGGGTCAAAAAGTTGCTAAAAAAACATCACGTGATTAATGGACGACCCCTAACGAGGCATTGGCCCAACTAATAATCAAAAAATATTAATTGCCGTGCAAATTACTCGTAATGATAATTTCGCTCGGTATCTGTTACTTATTGGACCAATTTCCAAAAGTTCCATCACTAGCAGCTGTCGCTGAAAAAATATCGGGACCAATTTTCTAGTTTCTAGATTCAGCAGTTTAGGGCGTATAATGATGACTCAGTGAGGCCTTTGAGCCTGAAGATGAAAAATGAAGACTGAATAAAACGAGGACTATTCTGCAAATCATGCTGTAAATAAAGCTTTCAGGACTGCCTCTGTAATTATGTGAATATTATAGAGGGTGTCTTTTTGGAGGTGGATCTATTATAAAACTGAACAACAAGTTACCTATATAAACAAATAAGTTTGAAGTTTATAAATCACGTACAATATATAGGGGGTCTGGTTTTTTTAAGTTTGGAAATATATGCTCACTCCTTATTCACGAAGGGATTGGCAGATACATTTTTTGGAAGTGGGTAAGTGCTTCTACTTTTCACTAGTGTATTTATCGAACCCATAAATGTGACAGGTGGTGAAGTCATCGGACTGGAGTGCTATACATGCTGCAACTCTGGGGCCTGGGGGTTAGTCCTAGCGAACTTTTCCTTCAAAAGAATAAAACAAACTGTATAACGCCCTGATGTGGAGTCAAACCCAGACCTCGTGTATCAGGGCCCGTACCACCATCTCTTAAAACAAGCATAAAACAGTATTGTTTTAGTATTGCTATCTTCATACTATGACGTCCTTATAAAATAAGCTTGTTTTAATATTGTTTTGTGTCAAATCAAATAACTTGCATTCTTTAAGCTAGTTTAGGGACACTGAGCAAAAGTGATCACGGTATTTGAAAATGAGGCTACATCTCGTTATGGAATAGACATTTATGCGACAATCATTCGTTCTTTTACATCACTTTGTAGGAATGAAACAAGATTGTTATAAGAGGTCTCATTACGAATCTGAGTAATGTTGTTTTAAGCTTGAAAAAAACCTTCTCGAACAATGATAGTTTTTTAAGAGGTGGTGGTAGGCCCCCAGAGGATCACTTTCAGTTAGGCCTGCCTTTGCACAAACACTGCGTTATTTGGCAACTTAATTAACTATTTCTAGTTTAACGATTTACCTCTAAGACTTTTTTTAATTTTCGGACACCCTGTATTTTTACGCCAGGGTGCGCTTCATTGGAAAAGAACAATTATTCAGCGGCACGCTGCAATTCTATTCTTGTGCCTATTAGATCTTGTTTTTCAAAACAAAGTTTCTTTCTTGTTTCGTAACAGAAAACAATTTTTATTAGTTTCCTCGGTGAGAAAAACGAACTGGAAAGTAAGTAACATCATGTAGCGCTCACCGTATTAAATGTTCGGTGACGTCATAAGCTTAGGACCCATTCTGGATCTAATACAAATATATACAACAACATGAGTCACTTTGATATACAGACAGACACTATCGCTTGATGTTTGTCTCCATTTAAGCGTCAGTGTATACAATCCTCATAGATCGTAGTGTAGGGAATCTGTTGACCAATTCGGACACCACGTCCTTTCTTGTGCATAAATAGATAGATAGATAGATAAATCATAAATCATCATCATCACAATACACACACACACACATTACAATAAGAGAAAAAAATAAATAATAAATAAATAATCTCACGCCTTTTTTCTCCGAGGGGGTAGAGGTATTCCATTACTGGATATACCCACATTTCACGAGGTATATTGGACCCCTAAACGTGATAGGTGGTGAGCCCATCGCCGGACCGGGTCTATTTACACATGTCTCAGAATTAATTCTGAGACCTGCGGGTTTCCTCACGATGTTTTCCTTCACCGTCGAGCTAGTGATAAATAATGTACGAAGGTTTCTAATGAGTTTGTATAAATACAACCGTTGATGTTGGGAATTTTATATACACATGTACCTAGTCAAGCAGGTCACGGCCGATATCCCGGTTATTAAGGCGGGATACCTGACGGTATGACTGTTGAGCCATGGAAATTGGGAGGTCGTTGGATAGACATGAGACATGTGCCGATACATTAGTTTAATTTAAGTGGGCGCTATTTGATATGACTTTATGTTTCTTTCTTTGTCAGATACCCTTGGGTGGCTTGAAAAATTCTGACTGTTAATATACTTCCTCATGTGTGAGGAAAGACCCTTAGCTCAGCAGTGGTCTGTTACGGGTTGATGATGATGATGATGATGAGTTTTTCTTGGTACAATATATTATAAAGTTGATATCAGTTTGGTATTAAGACAGCTAAAGTTGTATCCATTTCACAATTAGACTCCACGATTCAAACAAAGTGAAACTGATAGAGAAAACTCGTATAGACCGTGTCGTGCCGTGTTTGCAGCAGTTTGAACCACTCACTAGCAAAAACTGTAAATCCTAAAATCGTGAACGAACTTTTAATGCAGCATCGAGTTATAGCAGGATGGAATAAGAAAGAAGACTTTATTGAGTGCTAAAATTGAGTCCTGCAGGCGTATTCATGGAGATTCGATACCGTTTCCGTTCAATTCGAGTCGAATCTATCGACATCGGAAACGAATCTATCGAGATGGGCTGATGTTGGTATCGAAAACTAATGTCATGTGACACCAACTGTCATATGTGACATTAGTTTTCGATACCAACATTCAAGGCCTCAAAAACAAAACACTACCTATCCATGGACCTCAGAACCATAGAAGCACATTTGGAGATACATTGAAACACGATAACCCTTAACTTATTTAGTGACGTATCATTACGTAATTGTTGGATTCTTAATTACAGGGCGATGGCCCACAATTATTTGTCCATATCTATGGAACCGCTTCGTCACAAATTCTAGGACTCACATAATTATACATCAGAAAATCGTTACAAAATATGTAATACGTAATCGGTTTTCTAGGTACGTGTCGCAAGTATTTTAGCATTTGCTTCTTGCGTTCGATTTCCATGGATTTTCTATGTGTATTGTATTTTTTTTAAAATAATCGATAAACATTCTATCCTGTTGTAGTTCTATGGTGCACAGCACATCGGTTGTACAGTTCGAAAATTCTCACATTAACAGAAAGTAGAAGCGGATAATGCCTGCGGGCTCTAGTTTTAAAACATGGTCGTTCTGAGCTTACCATTGCCAGCCTAAGGCTAAAGTAAATTAAATGTAATGTAGAGTCTATTTGAATTAGAGTTGGACGTATAAACTTCATTCTAATGTAGCACACAATAGGCCTCTTTTATAAGCGTGGGTTGGATGGATTGATTACCTAATTTGAATTTCGTTTCGACTTCATTTTTCCTTCAATACCTACCGTAATTTAATTCTTTAGGTATGGCTACAGATGATTAAACAATTTTATTAGTAAATTTGTTTATTTTCAATTAATTATTTCTTTATAAGTTAGCCTGAAAGATATGGAATTTCTATGAAGACGCAGTTATTATAGAGGTGCTTAGATCCTTATCATATTAGTCTTATAATGATTGTTGAGTATATTTTTAACTAGCTTTTGCCAGCGACTTCGTCCACTTTCCGGTATAAAAAGTAGATGGTTATTACACAGTTCTACAACTATGCCTATGCAAACAATGACTTCGATCCGTTGATTCGTTGTTGTATAGTAGAAAAAAGAACACAGTTTTGGATTTTTACTTTGGATGATTATATTAATATATATTATTATATGATGATTATTATAATGCATTAGGTTCAACTTTAAAACTACGCAAAAACAAATAGAGTGAGTACGAAAGATTCCATACCATTGTACAATAAAAACACAATAATTTTATACAAAAAGAAAACCTACTTCAAACAGGAAACTAAAAAAAGTAAAAAGCACTAGTCGCCACTACGATTTTCGAAGGTTCCCCTAGATTTCTCTGGGATGCCATCATTAGATCCTGGTTTCCTTATCATGGTACCACTGTTGGGATACCACCTTTTCAACAAAAAAATAATCATCAAAATCGGTTTGTAAACGACGAAGTTATCCGCGAACACACATAAAATAAAACGGTCGAATTGAGAAACCTCATTTTTTGAAGTCGGTTAAAAACACACGTTTTTTGTGTATAATTTTTAGTTTTTTCTCATCGTCCTCAACCCGTTAAACCTCTCTGCTAAGCTAAAGGTTTTCATTAAAACATGATGGGCTATAATCTCCCACGCGAGCTCACCGCAGATTGGGAGATGGTGCTGGTGATGGTGATTGGCTAGTGGCCATCTGTCAGAATTTGTAGGTTACATAGTCTGACATGGCTTGACGACTTCTATTGTGTGTAGACACAAAAAACTTGTTTAACTACTTCAATTTTTTTTTATGGTTTGAAGATGGACGGAAGGACAGCAGAGTTTAGTAATACGATCCCGTATGTACCACATCTAGATACGGAACCCTAAAAAGTACTGTGTAGGCAAAATCCTATCCTACCTGGTTTCTAGAATAATCAGTTGCAATTAGAAATCCTTGATATCATCATTCATCAAATAGCCTAATGGAGTCTCTCAAGCGGTGTGGAGTTAAGATACTTATCCCATATTAGTAAAACACACGATGATTTCCCGAAAATGAAAAGTTAGAAGCTTCTAACATTTAATTCGAGATAATTTAATAAAGATTGATACCACGCACAGCTCACTTCAACTTACGAGTATGATTTCTACTTATCAAGTTAGTATGGATCAATTAGCGTTGACTTTGTGTTAACTTAACCTAAGAACCGATTTAGGTGCTTGAAGGTTTCCTGACTGTGTTTTCCGTCGAGAGAGTGATAATATAAGTTCTGGTATAAATTAAATTAAATTAAATATTCATTTATTCGGATAACTTGGATCCATTGGGTTAATAAATACAGACATAACTTATTATATATTGTTAGTAATTCTACAATTATTGAGCATTTTAAATTGAATTAGAATTTTTCAAAATTAGATTAAATTAATTTATAACATATGTCACAATTATTTAACACTAGTTTGCCTGTTGCCCACCATTAGTTTATTCAAATGGCATAAAATGGGGGAGTCCGGTTTGCTGGCAAACATCGCCAAAATACTGTTGGAGCTGTTCCGCATTCTGAGCACCAGCGAGTATAACTAATTTAGTTTTTCGTAAGCTGTATTAGGCAAAGTCAGGCGTGTAGAAGTTCGAAAATACACTAAAAAACAATGATATTATTGATATTCTGTGTCGGATGTAGAGCTATTATAAAATGACGGGCCTGTTGGCTCAGTTGGTAGTGACCGTGCCTTCTAAGTTGGAAGTCGCGGGTTGGATTCCCATTAGGGGCTAACATTTCTGTGCATGAAAATGTATGTTGGTTTCTTGTCTGTATGTTTAACATTTTATTTAATTATGTTCATCAGTTGTTTAGTGCCCATAGTACACATCCCACAATTTGTCTCATGCAATTTATTACCATTTATAGATGCTGAATTTTTTTTAAGCAATCAATATATTTAATCTAAATTATAAATAATCTAAATAAATTATATAAGCTTGAGGTTTGGGTTCGAATCCTGGTGAGGGTATAAATACTATTGAATTAAAAAAATACTTACATATTCCACCGTGAACGAAACATCCTGAGGAAACCCGCAGACATAATTGATTATGAAGCATGTGCTCGAGCATAAAATGACATTGACGAAAAACAGGACAAAAAGACGGTATACTAAAAGAATGGTAACCCAATACTATAATAGAAATCACAATCTAAAAAGAGCTTACGGCTTACGATAATAGGATCACGGAAATAATTCCTCCCCGAAAGTCTTATCGAAACAGACATAGAATGCTTTGATATTTTCGCGAATACGGCCCACTTTCAGACACTCACTTAAACTGGAAACTCCCGAAGATTGGGCCTAATCTCTTCACGGGAACATCGAAAGGAAACTTTTCAATCGGATTTAACTTCAGTCCTTAGGGTGCTCGCAGACGGTGCTACTTAGTGTTCAAGCGTAGTGACTCACTATAACTTAGGAGTGTCTCCAAGTTCGTCTTTTTAGTTTGTAGTGAGATTACGTAGCTATCTACATTATACATAGTGATATATATGCTTATATAGTGAAGGATGGTCTATATTTATGCCATCTTCGGCGTCGCGTTATAATTTTTGCCTCACCTTTATCAAGCATGCTACACGCGCCGAGTATGAGGCTTGGGTTCGAACACTGGTAAGGGCATAAATCAAAGAGTTTTTCAAGATATTACTTGACGGTGAAGGAATTGATTCTGAGGCACCCCGGTCTGGCAATGAGCTCACCACCTGTCACGTTAAGAGGTCTGTAAAATATACTAGTGAAAAGTGGGTATTTTGCATGTTATACCTCTGCCGACCCGCTCGGTGATAGATGTGAAGATATTAATTAATTTATTTGTTTTATACACATTGTGTTAATATGGATCCACACTGGGGGTGAATCTGTTTTACATGGACTAAACTTATGTTGGTTTAGTCTTGTCTTTGTCTTACCTTAAAAAAAAGGGATAGAAGATAACCTACCGATTTTAGTACTGTTAGAGGCTGCATTTGTCGTGACCATTATGCACTAAACACGTTATGAAATACCTTAGTTGACAGGCCTAATTTTAATTTGACAGGACTAAATATCTGTTGTCTCTTTTCTTTTCTAGGAGTAAGAAAATTTCGGGAGGAAACTAAAATAAGTTTAGTTGCTGTAAAGCAGAAACAGCACCACTGTGTCAATAAAAACGTCATCTGTCAAAACGTAAATTTAATATGGAAAAATTTATAAAGTCGTCATTTTTAGAATGGTTTCACTTTTTTTTAGAAATATTAAAATCTTAATAGGTACCTACATAGTCAGTGCAGCACCTGTTGCATGTTAGTAGTAGCGCATATTATTGACCCTCCCGGAAACGGTGGGCTCACTGACAAGGGCTTAGGAAGTATTTTGAGACGTTTCTTTTATGGAATTATTACGCAATTCAATTTCTATAGTCAACCTACCTTACTAATCACGAAATACGTTTCCATGTCCATTTCACAATCGCATTGCAATGCCATACCGTAAGCCGATCTTCATGCCGATGCCGGTAGTAATCGCCTTCAGGTTCGTTACCCAAATACTCCCCTCGAAATACTTTAAGCTCCCTTTTGAAGTCTGGCAAAACTGTTGAGTACCATAGAGTTAATCTGCTCGGTATTCCATTTTAGTTCCTACAATTTCCGTACAATTCAGATTATATTTTGTCATTCATCAATCATTCATCCTACAGATTATTGTTATTAATTTTCTTAAATAGAATGACGGAACTTGTAAATGTAGCAGCATTTTGTAATTTATTTCATGTATGTCATATTTTGGTTTTCAATACGAATCTTTGGTATGTACCTATGTATCATTTGTTACTAATATATGACTATAATAAATAACTTTATAAGTCTACGAACGACTTGTTTAATACGGAGTCTTGTTTAAGACGCTGAAGAGTAGAAATCTCGTGACGGAGCAATAATCACTACATAGTAAAAGAAAGTAGCATCCCGCTGTCTGTCTGTCCCTATATATGCTTAGATATTTAAAACTATGCAACTGATTTTGATTCGGTTTTTTAATAGATGGAGTGATTCTAGAGGAAGGTTTATATTGAATGCGAAGTGCTAGTATTATGACAAATAATAAAATGCGTATGCGTAGTAAGAGCATGGATGATGCTCGAGAAATACCGTAAACATATGATAATCGGACTTTAGACAACGTCTTTTATAATGGTGCTTTTAAAAGTAACGTCAACTTACCTACGTCATAATGTATGATTCTGCTAATAAATCCCTACTATAATAGTCACCGACATCGCGCGGAGAATCAGTACGCTGAAGTGGAAGTGGGCCGGTCATGTCTCCAGGCGGATTGATGGCCGCTGGAGTCGACACGTATTGGAGTGGAGACCACGTTTACGAAGTGTAGGGCGCCCTGCGGCACAATGGACCGATGACCTAAAGAAGGTGGCTGGCAGTGGATGGATGCGGGCTGCCCAAGACCGGAATGGTTGGCGCTTCTTGGGGGCGTCTTTTGTCCAGCAGTGGACAGCAATTAGCTGAGATGAGAGATAATATTATTAATTCCAAAGAAACTCTTCTATGTCTATTACCTTTTCACCCCTTCGTCCCACTTCGTAGCTTGATTTGGTAGCCAGCTTCGAGATGGGACTGTTTCTTTTCCATTTCCAAGCCGGCTACGAGTAGGGCAATCCCTACTCGTAGCTGACTTCGAAATGGGAAGAAAATAGTACCATCATGAAGACTGGACCGATATTCATTAAATTTGATACAGGTATACTTATCAGTCATTTTGAGGAAGAACTTTGGTCTTTTACAAATGCCTCAAAATTAATTCTGGGACCTGCGGGTTTCCTCACGATGTTTTCCTTCACTGTCGAGCAAGTGATAAATATGTTACAATTTTGTTACTCTATAACAAAAGCGTTTCGTCTACTGCAGCCCTATTAGAGATGTAAAGTAATGTCAAAATTTCAAACAGTATTCGGAACTCGATCGGTACGGGAGCAGGTTATCGACGCGTCGGAGAAAAAATGGGTATTGACTCAGAGTGCTCACGACACACGATTACGAGCCTTCCCCGAACTTTCTGGAACTTTCTACTTTATTTTTCGAGCACTCGATCATATAATACACGAGTGCCGGTGCGTATAAAGGAATAAGCAATCATTTTAAGAAGGTAACAAAGTACGTATTTTATTAAGTTATTTAGATGTGTAGCAGAGGATTTTCCATTTTTTTACCTATACAGTAACGTAATAAGACTTCTTCAGATGTTTATCTGGTTTGATTCTAAGTACGAGGTATCATTTAATCATTAAGTGACACATAAAGGCTGATTCATGTTACAACGGAGCGGGCCCCGTCCGGGGCACGGTCAAATACTTTTTGTATGAAGCGCTGGCCCGGACGTGCTCCGTCCGGGCCAAATGTCAAGGCGTATTGTAGGATGTTTCGCCCCGGACTGGGCCCGTCCCGTTGTAATATGAATCAGCCTTAAATATTGATACCAAGACGTTTAAAGAAAAAGTTTTTCTCCTAATGATTTTCTTCCAACCTCTTTTTATTGATAGGTGTCGCTTGAAAAATTGCCATGGAAATTTTGACGCTTCATTCTGCGACACCATGTGTGCTTCTTGAGCGACATTGCTTCATTTTATGGCAATTTTAAATAGTTTTGATCTCATCCTTATATACCCATATACTTTGTAATCCTCATTAAATGCGATTATTTTAAATTTGATGGCTTTTCTGGGGATGGGCTTATTTTTGGGGATGAAAAGTGGCTTAGAGCTATTTATCCCCCAAGTTTTAAATGAAACAAACTTCTAACATAAAATAAATATGCTCATTGCACGACTTGATCCGCAAAGAGGAGAGCCTAGATACATCTTTCCTGGAAACCTCATTTTGCCACAGTGTATTTTTCGGATTCCTCACAGGTGATCGGCACATCAGTTAACAGTTAATTGCATTCCTAATTAAAGGAAGTCACAACAGTCAGAAATTAGGTGCTCATTGGCCGCTGGAAGGGACTATATTTCCTTAAAGCGTTGATTATACTTATTTTACTTCGTCGCGTTATAACGCCGCGCGCGTGGCCAGTCGAACGCTAATGCCAATTCCATACAAGAAACCTTTACCTTTAGCTTATATATTTACTGTGCCTTACACATTTGTTTGGTACTATTAATATTAATATTAATTAGCGTTATTTTCTTCAATTAAACAATTGTAGTTGCCGACATGTCGATAATTCAGATGTGAAGTTGGAGCAATCCGTGTAATTAATTACGTTCAACTTGTGGAAATGTGGCGCTCGGCGAGTTTGGAGAAACAGCCAACCAATTTCTCTGTGGGTGTATTCTGTTACTATTTGTAGCATCACTCGCTGGTTGCGAAATAGAATAATGTGTACTATTGTCTATTTGTTATTTTGATCTGAATATACTTATCGGAACATACATAAAATACAGCGTATTTTTTGGACCCCTAAACGTGACTGGGTGGCCCCTCACATCCAATTCTGGAGTCTGCAGGTTTCCTCAAAAGTTTTACTTTACCGCGGAGATTTAGCTAGGCAAGTTTAAAAAAAATTATACAACTTTAAAATATGTATGTTTATAAATATCATTCTTTCATGTAACGTTAAGGAGGACGAACCTCCTTAAATCCTCGTCGGTTTTGAAAAACTCTTTGAGATACAGAGACAGACTGAGGTGCAGTATAATAGGTATTTATGTACAGTCCACGTTAACATTTTATATCATGAGGAATATCCGCCATTCTGTTGTTCCATCAACAAATAATTTTTATAAACAAAAACACAGCTATTGATCACCCTACCAGTTATCTTTTCATTCTACTAAACATGAACATGAAACGGGTTTCTTCCCAAAGAAAGTTACCGACTATTCTTTAAAAATCGACTAATAACAAAAACTCTACAACGAACCCTGAGTGATGGGTTGACATTTATTTCGTAAATACATCACTCCACCATTGTTAGGGGCCTTTATGAAGAAAGATAAAATATTTCCTGTAGCTAGAGGCATGGGGAAATGTCACAAGGGGAACGGGACGAGGAAAGAACGACAAGCGTTTTAAAAAGTGTTTTGTTTTTTAATGATCTGTACCAAAAAGATACAAAAAACCATTTTGGGATCACTTCAAGTTTTCTTTAAAAGACAATTGTTTTTTGATTTAATAGCATCGAGAAGATTGATACATATATTTGTAGTTTGGTTATTTTAGGAAAACTTTGAAAGCTCCGAAATATTCTATCATTATTTTATTTTTACAAAGTTAAATATTAATATCGTTAACTGCTTGTGAGGCTAACAGATTCATACCTATTAGTTTTACTTAATTTTTATTTAATTTCATTCTGTACAAAACATTATTAATAAATATAATGAATAAATAATAATCCTTTTATCTCCAAGGGGGTAGGCAGAGGTATTCCATTACTGAATATACCCACATTCCATGAGATATATTGGATAAACGTGGTGAGCCCATAGCCGGACCGGGTCTATTTACACATGTCTCAGAATTAATTCTGAGACCTGCGGGTTTTCTCATGATGCTTTCCTTCACCGTCGAGCTAGTGATAAATATGTACGTAAGTTTCTGAAAAACTCATTGGCATGTAGCCAGGATTCGAACCCGAGCTTCACTGATTTTCGGCCGGCTCTTTAACCGTAAGGCTATCACTGCTCTTTACAAAACATTATTTATTTTCCCTTTCTTTTCCTGAATGACGAGACATGTCAAAATCTCAAGCGTTCTGAACTAAACTCTCCGCCCATTTCCGTAACTTATCCGTCTCTCACTTCCAACGTCATCAAAGGTACCAACACAAAGGAGTGTCAGCGAATTGACGAATATTTATGTTGTAAAATTCACTATGTATTGAAGATATTGTGTTGGCAGCACTGAAGATATTGTTTGGCGTTGGGAACACTGGATCGTGTGGATGTTTGGCTAATGTTCTCTCCTTTGTGAGGCAAAGGCGGGGTATAATATCAAGGTGTATTATGTTTTGTTCCGCATTGAAAACTGATCTTTTCATGGTTGGATTAGCGTGGCCCTTTTTGTGTGTAGTAAAAGTTGATAAAACCAAAGTCTTCAGTAAATTGAGCTGTAATAGAGATAAACAACATTGAAATTGTAAGTATATTCTAGTATTAAAAAAAAAACATTTGTTTTTTTCGAATGAATTGGCTCCGAAACTACAGGATTCATTTTTTTAAATGCGTTCACTAATGGAAAACTAACTTCTTTGGGAGTAATATGCGCTATAATTTTCCCACGAGAACGAGACCAAGGTGGGTGAAATCGCAAGAAAACGCTAGTTTTTTATAAATCAACTTCAAATTGTATTGGAAATAATTACATATTACTTAGTTATAGGTATAGATTCCTATATTGAAAACATTGTATTTATCTGATATTCAAGACCGATGGAGAAAATTGTTGCTAGTTCTGGGTTTAAGGAGAACCACACGCATCGTTCCAATTTCAATTAAATACGAGGGTTGCTCCGAAATTAAATTTGCATTCTCGACTTAGTACCTAGGTTACAAATTTACAATGATATAATCATATAAATACTGTTCACTACGTTTGGCAGATTACCCTATTTCTTTATGTATTAGTTCTGAGCAAAGCTTATAAACAAATGATTTAAATATTCAATGAAATAAAACTTTTAATTGAATTAATTGAAATGGGTCACAGAAATTCAATTTTAAGTAATTTGCAACATTCAACTTTTCATAAATATGCGATTTGGAAACTCCTTTGCATACCGAATTTAAAATGAGCTTTTTTATTTATGGTTTCGTATAAATTATAACAAAAAATAAATTATAAAAAAATATACTAAAGATAATCTCTTATGGTCCCGCTCTGTCTGTCAATAACAATTGTGTATTTCAGCAACCACAATTGATGTAGTTTTAAACAACACTTGACAAACATAATTGCTAATTTAAATTTATTTTCGTAGCAAAAGGGGTCGTAATTTTGGGGTTATTTTGAAGTTTTCAAAGTAACACATCTGTTATAATAATAAGGGTTAATTAGATGTTAATATAAATATCACAAGCAAAGTAAAACGATGTCTCTCTTTCACCGTTTTTTGAAAACCTCAAAAATGTCTTACAAGCAAACTTAGTTATGCAGTTCCAAAATTAAACTTTTTTGAGTCAATAGTAATAAGGAATATACTGGATGATTTTTTTTTCCGCCTGGAAAAAAATATGACGTATAAGGTATCTAGAGCCGAAGTTATACACGAGATTAATTGTTAAATATAGTCATATTTAGTGCAATTTACAAAATCTAGAAAACTACGCACAGTAGGTACTACGTGCAGCTGGCGGTTGTAGGTAGATTGCGCTTAAATGGAAGCTACGAGCCTGTTTCTTTTTAAAATACTATTTCAAATATCTCAGTGTGTATTATTGACTACAATTGAGTAATGTATATTAGTCTAAGCAAGAAAAACATTAAAAAAAAATATGTAACATTGCCAAATGAATCTATTACACTTACCTATCACAACCACATTTTTTTCCAGACGGTAAAAAAGGTCACCTTGTATAGAAGGAACGTAATGAAGTGTTAATAAAACCAATACTAGAAAAATGTACGAACGCCTCAATTCCGAATCGCACTCTGCTGGTTTCATTTTAGGAGTATCATCTCGCTGTCTATTCAATTTACTAAGTCATTATCCGGAAATATAATTAAATAGTAATGAAAATCGAATGTCTATTCTCAGAGCACAAAGGGGCTATCAAAGTCCACTCTGGATTCGAGCGACATTGCAAATGACATTTGAAAAGGACTTGGGAATCCGCTCCAGAAATGTGCTGACACATATTTTCAAACCAAAACGATTGGATTTAGGGTTACCTATGTCTATGACAAGGCAGTTCGAATAACGACTAAGTTCGATTTGAACAACTTAAAATCTAACTCTATGCCTACCCTAATGAGAAATAGGCGTGAGATTATGTATATACTTATTATTATGCAGGTACTTATCGGGTCAAATCGTAAAAACTATAGTATTTAGAAGAGAGTAATTTATTTCGTGTATATGTTATGTATAGTTGTGCTAAACTTATTAAGACTAGGGTAAAATTAGTTTATGACTGTGACCTCCTGTAGCCTATACAATATGTAACAGAATACGCAATTCCTGAAATTTTAGTTTGTTCAGTATCGACCACTTTATCGATTTCAGCAATTTTTAATGTGTTAAATTAAAAAAAAAAACTAATTAGCATAGCTGAATTTAGTGCTACCTACGGAAACCCTACTATTATTGCTTTTTATTTAAAAAAAATTGTTAATATACAACTAAAGTACGAAGGTAGTATCATATTTTTTGTATATTGATATACTAATTGGAGTGTATGAAGAATTGCGCTTATTTGGTTACGCGTAGTATAATATGAATAATTTTAACGTGCCTGGTGTCGTTAGATTCGTTTTCATTTCCCAAGAGTCATAAGCTACAGTTGTACCCGCCTGCCCAAGAAGCAGGCTAAAGTTTTAGGGCTCTTCCTGTTTAAACAATGAATGTAAACTTTATGTGATTAAACCTAGGTTTATGCCTTAGAATAAATAATAGAAATTGCTCCTAAAAACTACACATAGATAGCTTATGCAGTGTAGGCATCCATTAATAAAGGATTTGGCAAAATTTAACCCCTAAGGAGGTGAAATAAACGAGTGAAGCCGCGGGTAAAACCTAATTCAATATGTTAGTTTAATTTCACCACAGAAAACTGAAATATCTGACTGTCGAATATAGCTTTGGTCCGAGTACCTTTCGTAATTGGCCTGTCAAAGATTTGAGAATAACCCGCTAAGTAATATTTCATGTTCAGTTCGATAGAATATCACTAACGTAATAACTGGTGTAGTATTTTGTAAATAAAATAGCTTTTATTCCAAAACCATTATAGCAAAATCTTTTGTTTAACTTTCAATACTTATACTTGTGTCAAATAAAAAGAAAGAGAGCCGTGATAGAGGTTAAGGAGCGACTTAAGAACAAGTAAAAGGCAGACTTATGGGAGTAATGTTTATTAGAGATAACTCCGATGAGTAAGAACACTTAAATCCTAATTACAATAGTATTTATATCTAATTAAATGCTATTGTAATTAGGATTTAAGTGTTTTCGTTCGTGAGTCTCGGATTCGAATCTATCCAATGAGATTTTAAAAATCTTCGACATATTTATCACTTGCTCGACGGTGAAGGAAAACATTGTGCTTAAGGAAACCCCCAGGTCCAAGAATTATTGTCGTTAATGTAGTGTGAAATGTGTGGTCGAGAATCGAACCCGCAAAATGTTTAAAAATAAAAAGCTAATATTAAAATTCTTCCCAAATGCTCAAAGGCGTGAATTTCACATTTTTCCCGTCAACACCGACCACATAATAAGCGGCGATTTCCCCTCAAAGGGGAACAGAACAAAAAGCCAACCCTGATTTCAGTATTCCGCACCTAAATTGGACAATTAGATCCCTTTGTCATTTAATTGTTTGTCTGTCAAGCACAACGCTTTGTTCAAAAGGAAAATCATAAATAGCCGGCAACTCCATAAACTAAATAAATGAAATTAGTACCCCTTGGGGTCTTCAGATTAACGTGGCATTAACGCCTAAATCCCGTACAATTCGGCACAAATGATATTTGACATAATTAGGATCTCTTTACACGACTATAGATTTGTATTACTCTAGCTTTTACCCGCAGCTTCGCTCGCGCACGTTTATTTCACACCCTTAGAGGTTGAGTTTTGCAAAATCCTTTCTTAGTGGAAGCCTACACTGTGTAATCTATCTATGTTCAAAATTGCAAGTCTCCAGCTCCCTAGACCCAGCGGTTTAGGCTGTGCGTTGATATATCACCAATCAGTCAGTAAATTTAAGTAATGTAATTGCATACTCTAAAAATGAGCGTTATAGCCAGTAGTTAAAGAGCCCGCTTCTCATTCGTGAGGCTCAGGTTCGTACCAATTAGTTTCTCGAAAACTTACGTATTAGCTCGACGGTGAAGAAAAACTTCGTGAGGAAAATTAATTCTGAGACATGTGTAACAGACCCGGTCTGGCGATGGGCTCACCACTTATCATGTTTAGGGGTTCAACGAATATACTGGTGCAACGTTGGTAATTCAAGGACTAGAATACGTCTGCCTAAAAAAGCCGTGTGATTATTTTTAGGTATGCTTTCTCATAACATAATTAAAGGAGAGAATACCTTTAAAGAGTTCACAGATATTGTAATGATCTATAAATCCCAAACAACCTTTGCAAGTTATATTTAAATTGGGGCTGTGTTATATTATTTCGTAATTATAGACGCTTAATAATAAGTCTCTCTCATAGTTTAGTATGTCACCTAAAAGCTGCCTATATTATAAGTTGCAGCTCCCTAGAAGCAGCTACATTTTGATTACAAGAAGAGAGTAAAAGAGGACCTGTTTGATCAATCGTATATTAACCCAGTGAATAGAGAGCTGATACCTTACAAACGGTCCGGTAGTTCTAAATTTTTTACATGTTGTCTAGGATGGTTGTTAAGTGTTTAAAATGCAAAATGCACAATTCCCCCCCCTCCGCGCCCGCCGCCATCTTGAAAAAACCGAAAAAAATCGGCACTTTTTTTAGATTTTCACTTATATCTTTGTTTCGGTGAATTTTAGCTACAAAACAGTTCTATTCAATGTTGTAGAGAATGAAATTTCCTATAATATACGTGTTAAATTTTGTTTGTAGGGCAGATAGTTCACGAGATATGATATTTTAAAAAAAAAGACGTGTGGCACTCGGGGACTGCCGCGGTAAAGCTATTGCAGCATTTTGTATCAACAAGACTGCCGAAAGAAACGGGTTGTTCCCAGTCCGCCGATCGGAACTCCGATTGGTAGGGACGAGTGGGAATATTTTTTCCCACTGCTCCGATTGTTTTTATGTTGTTTCAATAACCCCTTTTTTCGCCAAAAGTACAGTCACCAATAAAATAATAAAGTTGACTGTCTTGGTTGGTCTGACTATTTCATTTCATTTCATTTGATTCGATTCGATTCGATTCGATTCGATTCGACTCGACTCGACTCGACTCGACTCGACTCGACTCCGACTCGACTTTCGACTTTCGACTTTCGACTTTGGACTTTCGACTTTCGACTTTCGACTTTCGACTTTCGACTTTCGACTTTCGACTTTCGACTTTCGACTTTCGACTTTCGACTTTCGACTTTCGACTTTCGACTTTCGACTTTCGACTTTCGACTTTCGACTTTCGACTTTCGACTTTCGACTTTCGACTTTCGACTTTCGACTTTCGACTTTCGACTTTCGACTTTCGACTTTCGACTTTCGACTTTCGACTTTCGACTTTCGACTTTCGACTTTCGACTTTCGACTTTCGACTTTCGACTTTCGACTTTCGACTTTCGACTTTCGACTTTCGACTTTCGACTTTCGACTTTCGACTTTCGACTTTCGACTTTCGACTTTCGACTTTCGACTTTCGACTTCGACTTCGACTTCGACTTCGACTTACTTTACTTTACTTTACTTTACTTCACTTTATTTTATTTTATACAATGCACGGCCTTTAAGCCACACCTCCGTGCCCGTCGGAGTGGGGAGAGCGTGAGGTTTTTTCGTTACGGAATTTCTGGATTCGGTCCCCGCGCTCAAGGCCCGCGATAGAAGCTATGCAATAGCTTAAAAGATAAAAAAATACGCATTTTCCGGAAATTTTTCAAACGTCTGGTTTTTTGATACGATCGATTTGAATCTCTGACTAAATATAACACTAATTGTAACTGTCATCAGAGTCCCAATTCGCCCGTGCCGTCCGCGGGTACCGCCGCACAGTGGGCTGAAAATCGACTTTCATAGACTTAGGGAATTGAAATTTTTATGTGTCTTTTTTTTAATGCAAATAGCTTCTATTTAGGAATACTAAGCTCAAACAAATCATCTGTGTTAATTTAACCTGAAAACTGTTGAATTATAATTTTTTTTCAGAAAATTTGTATGGAGCTAGTATGAAAAATTGGTGTATCTCTGAAACCGCAAGGAAAACCGTAATATCCTTTGAGACTATCATAAAACTAATTATTTATGATTTTTCGACATACTCCGTATAACGGTTACACCTGCGGAATTTTTATTAAAAGTTGTCAAAAAAATCAATATTTTATTTACTACTTTATTGTTACGTTTTCACGATAAAAGTGGCAAATATGCATTTTAGGGTGTAATGGTTCTTAAGCATCCAATTTTCCAGGTATTCTTATAATTAGTATTCATTAACTAATGAGATGAGCCTTAACAATATTATATTATATCCATATTAAAATTAGTATTGAATGATTATCAATTAACCAATGATTGTATATTTTCAACAGATAAGAGGTTGTAAGTACTATAATGCCTTAATGAGGCTAGCATAACAAAAGAGATGCAATTGCTGTTGTTAATCTACCGCTCATCATAATTAATGTAATGATTTAAATATCTGGTAGGCATCAATAAATAGACATACATTTTACTTCATATTTTAGTTATATGAATATACGAACGAAATACGATCTTCTTGACCGCTGAAAATCGACTTTCATAGACTTAGGGAATTGAAATTTTTATGTGTCTTTTTTTAATGCAAATAGCTTCTGTTTAGGAATACTAAGCTCAAACAAATCATCTGTGTTAATTTAACCTGAAAACTGTTGAATTATAATTTTTTTTCAGAAAATTTGTATGGAGCTAGTATGAAAAATTGGTGTATCTCTGAAACCGCAAGGAAAACCGTAATATCCTTTGAGACTATCATAAAACTAATTATTTATGATTTTTCGACATACTCCGTATAACGGTTACACCTGCGGAATTTTTATTAAAAATTGTCAAAAAATTCAATATTTTATTTACTACTTTATTGTTACGTTTTCACGATAAAAGTGGCAAATATGCATTTTAGGGTGTAATGGTTCTTAAGCATCCAATTTTCCAGGTATTCTTATAATTAGTATTCATTAACTAATGAGATGAGCCTTAACAATATTATATTATATCCATATTAAAATTAGTATTGAATGATTATCAATTAACCAATGATTGTATATTTTAACAGATAAGAGGTTGTAAGTACTATAATGCCTTAATGAGGCTAGCATAACAAAAGAGATGCAATTGCTGTTGTTAATCTACCGCTCATCATAATTAATGCAATGATTTAAGTATCTGGTAGGCAGCAATAAATAGACATACATTTTACTTCATAAGTAAGTACTGTTCGAAGCAGTTGCAATTCGACTAGGTGAAAACCTTCATGACGAAGACCGTGTTACTCTCAAGGAATTTTGTCGGAGATTTAATTACGCGAGCTGCTGGAAGAAATCCAAACGAAATAGTGAGACATTCAGAAAGCAATATGGCTTTAGCCATTTCTCATATTCGAACAGTACTTCATAATTAAATGAAGTATTATTCTCGCTTTTTAGAATAACAAACAAATCTAAGTTGGTTGCTAAACTTTCCATTTTTATATTTTACGGTCACAGATGTTCACGGTCAAGAAGATCGTATTTCGTTCGTATATTCATATAACTAAAATATGAAGTAAAATGTATGTCTATTTATTGATGCCTACCAGATATTTAAATCATTGCATTAATTATGATGAGCGGTAGATTAACAACAGCAATTGCATCTCTTTTGTTATGCTAGCCTCATTAAGGCATTATAGTACTTACAACCTCTTATCTGTTGAAAATATACAATCATTGGTTAATTGATAATCATTCAATACTAATTTTAATATGGATATAATATAATATTGTTAAGGCTCATCTCATTAGTTAATGAATACTAATTATAAGAATACCTGGAAAATTGGATGCTTAAGAACCATTACACCCTAAAATGCATATTTGCCACTTTTATCGTGAAAACGTAACAATAAAGTAGTAAATAAAATATTGATTTTTTTGACAACTTTTAATAAAAATTCCGCAGGTGTAACCTTTATACGGAGTATGTCGAAAAATCATAAATAATTAGTTTTATGATAGTCTCAAAGGATATTACGGTTTTCCTTGCGGTTTCAGAGATACACCAATTTTTCATACTAGCTCCATACAAATTTTCTGAAAAAAAATTATAATTCAACAGTTTTCAGGTTAAATTAACACAGATGATTTGTTTGAGCTTAGTATTCCTAAACAGAAGCTATTTGCATTAAAAAAAAGACACATAAAAATTTCAATTCCCTAAGTCTATGAAAGTCGATTTTCAGCCCACTGTGCGCCGCCACCAACTATGAGCCGCAGGCGGCGGCGGGCCCTGCGCAGTCTCCCCTTCCCCCGTCGCCCCCTAGCGGGATAACTACTGCTATGCGCGCCTCTTTCTCACTGTCAGGTAATAATATAAGCAATAACAAGACCGAGCAAAACATTGTGATGTACAGTGATGAAATAGGTAAAAACATGGGTTTACAGCTTAGCAGCAAGCTGGGGCATGCAATTAAAAACAATTGCATGCCAGGGGCCACTTATTTAGACATATTAAAAAATATTCTAGATGCTAAGCATAACAAAAATACAACTATTATTATATTAATTGGCAGGCGGGGAAATGCAAACAAAAAATGTCTTACAAACATTTTTGCACAATTAAATGACCTAGAAAATGTCACTAACATAATATTGTTTGCACTCCCTTATAGTAACAGTCACACTGAGTGTGAAAATAAATATAGACATAATTTAAATATGACATTACATACTTTGACATGTCGTCATACTCATAAATTTAATTTTATTGACACTAATAATTTTATTAGTAAACATTTTTATTTGACCAAAGATAAATACTATCTTCCTAAATATTATACGCGACAGTTAGCAGATATGCTATCTTATTTTATTACTAATTCAGTCAATTCGTTGACTAACCCGACGGCTGACCCTATTGGGCAATTGATTAATTTGACATTAAATTGTAACAGCTTGGAATTTGTTCCAAATAATAATTTAAATTAGAAATAGAGACAACAGAGATTAACTCTGGCTATACGTCATGTCCTATTAATAAAAATGTTACTAGTAAAAGTAAAAAATTAAATTGCAATACCCTAAATAAAATAAACCTGGTGCATCAAAATATTCAAGGTATGTTAAGTAAAGAGCTAGAAATTGAACTATTTATGAACTGTCATAGTGTTGATATAATGTGCATTACAGAACACTGGCTAAGAAAACACCAGTTCATTTTTGGTTTTAACCACCACCAGGTTGGCAGCTCATTCAGCAGGGAGGCCTCGATACGCGGTGGCTCTTTAATACTTGTACGTAACGGTCTGAAGTGTAAAGAGCGCGCGGACATTGTTGGGCTCTCTGTTGAGCGATCTGTGGAGATAGCCTGCACAGAGCTCGAGCGGCTTATTGTAATGAGCGTGTACAGACCCCCCAGTTCTTGTTATGAACACTTTGAGAAAATCATGGATGAAGCTATATGTAAAATTAGCAATAAAAATAAATACATTGTTGTTTGTGGAGATTTTAACATTAACCTTTTAGATACTTCATCCAGTATTGGTAGTAGGCTTGTATCATTTTTCAAATGTCATAATCTTGTAAATCTTTTTTCAGTGCCTACCAGAATTACTGCGACCACAGCAACATGCATCGATAATGTTTTTACAAACCTCGTGCCTGATGATACAGCCGTAATTAATAAATTATCCTCAGATCATTGTGGCCTGATGGTAACTTATCAGATGTGTACTGAAAAGGCACTAAAGAAAGATATTAAATGCAGACCAGTAACGTGTACTCGCCTTCAGCAATTTAGAAATAACATAGAAAATAAACTTTTAGATTTTTCATACTGTGATGACCCTAATGATTTGTACAAGTCAGTATTAACACTAGCTAAGAACGAATGTAATAATGTTTTTAAAACAAAAAGTGTAAAAATCAATAACAATCTAATGTTCAGTGATTGGGCGACGGTGGGAGTTCATAAAAGCAGACAAAGATTATATGAACTATACGAGGAAAGGACGTATAACACTAGTGATACCTTTTGCAATTATGTTCGTCAATATTCAAAAGTCTTTAAACGTATTTGTACCGCGGCTAAAGCTAACCATGTAAGTAATAAAATCAAAAATAGCACAGACATTGTAAAAACTACATGGAAAATTATAAATAGCGAGACTGGAAAATTTAAATCTCAACATTTTGACTTTCAGTTGAAAGTTAACAATAGAATTTTAAGAAATGATAAAGATATATCTGAAGTGTTTGTAAATTTTTTCTCTGATATTCCAGTCTCGACGACCAAGTCACTTAACTCGTCACCCGCACTCGCTGAATCGCTACTACAAGAACATACCGCTGCATGTAATACACTCAATTTCGTATTCGATCATGTAGATCCTTGGGACATCCTAAAAGAATTCAGATCAATACAAATGAAAAATACTGCCGATCTCGACGGCTTATCTGTAAAAATCATATCATCCATAATAGACTTAATTGCCTCACCCCTAGCTTGTTTATTTAATAAATGCGTTGATGATGGCGTGTTTCCTGATCTGATGAAACATAGTAAAATTATTCCATTATTCAAAGCCGGTAGTAGATTAGACCCTTCTAACTTCAGACCAATATCAATTCTACCGACTCTTAGTAAAATTTTTGAGACAATTATTCTATATCAGTTGAGTGCACATTTTTCTATCAAGAGTATGATGTCTGTAAAGCAATTTGGATTTACTAGGGGTCGCTCGACAACCGATGCCGGTGTTGAGCTAGTAAATCATGTTTTTGATGCCTGGGAGGAGTCGCAGGATGCTGTTGGGGTTTTCTGTGATTTATCTAAGGCATTCGATTGTGTCCATCATGAAATTCTCATCAGAAAACTACGTCATTACGGAGTACAAGGCCGCGCTCTTGATTTAATAAAGTCCTACTTGAGAAGCCGGATACAATGTGTTGATGTAAACGGTTCAAGATCGTCTGGATCGGCGGTTTGTATTGGTGTACAGCAGGGCTCCATTTTAGGCCCCTTTCTATTTCTGGTCTATATAAATGACCTACCCAACCGAGTGCAACATGATATTGTACTGTTCGCAGATGATACATCTCTACTTTTTAAAATTAAACGACCTATTAAGTCTTATGACGAAGTGAACAGTGCAATTGATGATGTTGTCAGTTGGTTTAACGTTAATAATTTACTTCTCAATGAGAAAAAAACTAAATGTGTACTTTTTTCTTTATCAAATATTAAACGAACTTTAAACTCAGTTACAGTTAAAAACGAAAAATTAGAATGTGTAAACACTACAGTATTTCTAGGAATAACTCTAGACTCTAAGTTACAGTGGGGACCGCACATTGATACGTTGGCGAAAAGGCTCAGTTCTGCTGCATATGCCGTAAAAAAATACGTAATATGTCAAGCGTAGAAACAGCTAGACTTGTCTATTTCAGCTACTTCCACAGCTTGGCAGGGAATGCTGCTGATGTCCAGAGAATATTTATTTTGCAGAAACGAGCCATTCGTGCAATTTATAAAATGGGGTCTAGGATGTCTCTAAAGGAAAAATTCAAGGAAATTAATATACTGACACTGGCGTCACAGTATATTTACGAAAACGTATTGTATGTTAAAAAGAATATATCACTTTACAAAAAAAATAGTGACAGACATTGTATAAACACTAGAAATAAGAATGAACTGGCTGCTTGTGTTAGTTGATTATCTAAAGTTACCAAATCCTTTAAGGGTCAATGTATACGTTTTTACAATAAGATTCTCATTGAATTACAAAATTTGCCTCTTGACAAATTTAAAATAATAGTTAAGCAAAAATTACATAAAAAAGGCTACTATAAAATTACAGACTACTTAGTAGACCAACATGCATGGGATTAACCGACTCGACGCTATGTAAGGCTATTAATTATAATTATTATTGTAAACGATATTTATTAGTAAGACATGAGATTAAAAAGAGCTGCCCTTGAGTTTCTTGCTGGCTCTTCTCGGGGTACTGCATTCGGAACCAGCAGCTCGTCGGTGGAGATGGGCTGCTGTTTGCATTTAGCCAATCTTCATGGACGAGTTTAGAGTGCCTTGTTATTATAAAATATTGACGTTTCTAAGTGTATATTTTAATACCAATAGAAAATAAACGATTTTGAATTTTGAATTTTTTTTGAATTTTTTCAAGATGGCGGTGGGCGCGGAGGGGGGGGGATTGTGCATTTTGCATTTTAAACACTTAACAACCATCCTACACAACATGTAAAAAATTTAGAACTACCGGACCGTTTGTAAGGTAACCCCCCTTATTTGGTCTCTATTCACTGTACTATATGTAATTAAAAATTATTTAAATCACATTTTATAATTTCCAAAGATCACAATATTCTCATCGACATCATCACTGTCATTGTCTTCCTCAATTTTTGCATTCGCTGATCCATCAGAAGTAGTCTCTATATGTATTTGAGAAATTTTTGGCAACTTCTTCGGTCGTTTCGACGTAAACCCACTTTGCATGTCTTTTGCATCATTTGAGCTTCGAACTAGGCTTCTTTTACTTCCAGTAGAGGAAGCCACAGGTGAAGCTACAGTGATAAAGTTGGTAGACTGATAATTAACATTAGTTTCATAAACCAATTTATCAATTTTCAGCATTACCAAGTCTCTGCATTCAGCTGGTAGTCTACGCAGTTTCCTTATCAAAAGTTTACAATATAAATCACATTCATCTTCATCTTCCGTTCGGCCTTTGTCGCAAGATTTTGAAGGTGTTTCTACAGATATAGTATTTTTGTACTCTATTGGTCTTTGAAAGTGAGTTGCAGTCTGCCTTTTCCTAGAGTTCGACGAATGAGCAGATGAAAAACTATTCTTTTCGGATCGTTGTGTTGAGTCATCTTCCATAATTAGCGGATCTCTCCAGCTGTCCTCTGAGTTTGTCTCGTCTTGATTAACTATTTCTGGCTCACTCCTATCTAAAGTCTGAAAATAGATGACAAATATAAGTTATTTTCCTTTTATTTTCGCATCGTCATGAGTATAGTTACTTACTAGCAGACAACCATGTCTACACTCGCGAAATCTTTGAAACTTTCGCATAAAACAATGTCATTATGAATGAATACACATATATACAAGTTTAGATACTTCTCATTAAACCTTTTAACCACCCGACTTCATATCAATTGTCCTGCCCCCAGCGCCGGCACAGTAAATAAAAATATATATACCTAATAAAAATAAAATCTCACGCCTTTTATCCCCGAGGGGGTAGGCAGAGGTATTCCATTACTGGATATACATTTCACGAGATATATTGGACCCCTAAACGTGATAGGTGGTGAGCCCATCGCCGGACCGGGTCTGTTTACACATGTCTTAGAATTAATTCTGAGACCTGCGGGTTTCCTCCACCGTCGAGCTAGTGATAAATACAGCAGAAGAGCAGTGATAGCACGAGCGGTTAAAGAGCCGGCCGAAAATCAGTGAGGCTCGGGTTCGAATCCTGGCATGTACCAATGAGTTTTTCAAAACTTCGTACACAGTAAATAAAAAACATTTTTTTTTTATTATACAGCGTAAGTAATTGATAATAAAAACAGATTTAACGAGATGGGGGTAATTAGTCGTATACCTATACACGACCCTGGCGAAATGGACACGTAAATATTTGTCGGATTTATCCGACGTGGCGGTGAAAGGGTTAAAACTATATTGCCTGGATAATAAAATAAATCATAAAGGTGTAAAAGTATAGTAAGGTATATTATGTTATACTATGACTTTAATAAACCTTATCCCATAACATGTCACGAGAGTATAAAATATTACGTAGCTTAATAAATACCTATCTCTCAATAATTAATAATGTGCAGAAATACACAATACATACAGCATCTAAAGTGATATAAAATAGATAATAGTGCTGTGAACTTAGATAGTGATAATGTGTCGGTAACACATTTATAAACAATCATGACGCGACGAAACTACGACGATGACCTTCGCGGTACAGTGCGTCGCTATTCGTGCCAGCTCTTGGCTATACACACAAACACACACGCAACTCGCGACTAGGGTTAACAGACGTGTTGTCTCGACGTTCTGTGATGTTTTTTTGAACGAAGTTCCTTATCACGAGTTGCGAAAGGGGCCTAGACGGAAAAAGTTAAGACCAAACTCTCATAGAAAGCAAGCCAGTGACTTCGTTCCATCCGGGTGTCCCTTGACACCTCTCAAGTTTTTTTTTATTTTTGTCTCGTCATTCGAATGACGTTTTTAAATTAAATTGGCATCTACAACATTTGACAAATAAGTATCTTTTTTTGGTTGTATCGGTTAGTCATCCTTCCTACAGAAGATTTTATAAGTAATATCTAACTGGAATTAAATAGGTACTTATAAAAAAAAATGGCGCGACTAATCAGAATCGGAATTTCCAGAAATGGAATACTTCTGCCTTCCCTCCCGGTGATAATGAACGTGTGATTTTTGATTTTTAGGTAGATTTGTCTTCCTCATTTGAAACATTTGATTATCTCAGTTGTACAAGTCTCATACATCACGGTGTATTTCTGTGGTTTCCTTTCCTTCACTCATCCACTGATTCGAACCTACATTTCATGAATGAAAAGGAAACTCTATTTTGACAAAAAAATCTCAGCTAACGATTTCGCAAATAAATTTATAATAATCACATAATAAAATGTAAAAAGCACATATTTATGGCTATCCCATTCGCGACCATGCTCGCTCGAAATCCACAAACATTTGTACAGAGTAGGTACAGTCAAGAGCAAGTCAAGCTTGACACTACCAGTTTAAGCTGAGCTCTGATTTGTACTGCGAACCATAGAATACAGGGCCGGGTCAGAGTCCAAAGTGTCAAGCTTAGCGTGCTCTTGACTGTACATGTATTGTGTGGAGTTGATAGAGAGTATTAGAGAGGGTCATACGTTTGCTTGACTCGAAGTATCTAGCTCGGGATTAGGTTGCAAACTAGTCTTGTCTCAAACGAGCCCTTCTTGAAGATAAATCACTTTGACATTGACAGATTATTTTCCAACTACTACATAGCTTGACGGAAACAACCTACGTGTTTTCCAACGCGAATCATTTTACATACAAAAAAATAATTATGCTACGGGAACGCAATACAACCGTATCTGAGGATAATTCTCACAGGACCGTTCCTGAAAAATAAAGAATAGGACATAAAAAAATTCTCACCTCAGTTACCTCAAAGTATTGATGAGTTGCCTCATAATGAGCCCCCAGAAAACTGTCCAACAGTTCATACGCGAACCAAGAGGGGTGGTAGACTGGCCGATCGCCGTATTGTTCAGATTTCAATCTCTTCGACTTGCAATTTCTGTAAGCGGCCAACAGAGATTCCTTCTTCCTCTTCAACTCCGTGATTGTGCATGGAACCTGCATCTGTTCCAAAATCTCGATCCACGCCGAGTTGACTTTGTGCCTGTTTCTATGCGATTCATTTTTCGTGTCCCATAAAAAGTCATAGGAGCGGTAGAGGTGAATGAATTTGATAATCAACTCGTTTGTCCAGTCCATTTGTTATATTTGCCAAACGTTTGTTCGCCCTCGAAGCAGTTATGAAACTGCCGCGGTGTGGTGTGACTCGGTGTGAGTGACAGCAACAGCAAATATTTGCGTCGCACTGCGCGATCTGGCAGCGACGCGCGGATCGGTATTCGGCTTGCTGAGTTCGCCAACTCGATACAAATACCTTTGGCGCGTCGCGATGATAACGATATTTGTCTCTTTTTCTTACATCGCGAACGAGGTAAGTGCCGCTGCCAAATAAATAACCCTCTCTGTCTCACGATATTGTCAAATAAAGTGAATAGACATCAAAGGTTTGCAATAAGTCTGAAATGTAGTACCTAGTTAGGAATAGTAGGTAGGTAACTACCTATTTTATTATTTTAAGGGCTGATTTTTCAATCGTCAGATAAATCTTATTTGGAGAATATCTTGATGCTGTTACTGTCTGACACAATAGAAAGGAAAAGTGACAGGTGATGTTTATTCTTCAGATAAATTTTAACTGACTTTTGAAAAATCTGCCCTTAGAAACGTTTATATTCCCAATGCTAATAAGTTTTTGATATTTTGCGTCTTCAATATAATATTATAAATATACCATTTCTTGTTCTAACCAATATTAGTACGTATTAATTAAAATTAATTCTTCAATTTTTTTACAATACCTACCTTGCTTGCTACTTGCTACAGTTTAATCTTGATTTCGAATATATAAAAACCAGACGAATAACTTTGAAAACATGTAATTCTACAATGGTTTTACCCTGGAACTTATTTAGTGATCTATGATTTCCGTAGTTACCCACGGGAACGTGCAAAAACAGAATCCATCCCCCCACTAGTCTCATTGTATGGTGTTTTGAGCTATGAGGATCGGTTTTGCGGATTGTTATAATAATGGATGTCTTTATGATTTGTGTACTGTTCATTAGTTATCTTGTTGCTAACATAACATTAATTTAGTCTAAATAATTATAAGTAAGTAGCTATGGTAGGCCTCGAAACAGGGGGCCAATTCTAATAAATGTCAATGGTTACAGTTGGATGACAATGACATGGTCAGTCGATGGTGTTATTTGCTCCGAAAAGTGTCAAAATAACACCATTGTCTGACCATTGACTTGTCATTGTCATCCAACTATAGCCGTTGACAATTAGTGGAATTAGGGCCCTGGTGGACCGACGACATTGTCATGGTCGCGGGTAACCGGTGGATGCAAGCAGCAAGTTGCCGTTCGTTGTGGTGTTCTAGGGGGGAGGCCTTTGTTCAACAGTGGACGTCTTCCAGCTGATTATGAAGTACATGTTTCTGTACTTGTACTTTCTAGAAAAGTAAGAACAATGTAAGTACGTCTTCGCTTATCTCGAAATAAAATTGAAATAAAAGTTGTGTAAAATAATAAAGTTGCCGCTCAAGGCGTATTCTGGAACGACATGGCAACCTTAAATTATGATAATAAGGGAATTAAGGAACACGAACGTGGGAAAAGTTTCACCATAAATAATTAATGTATATGAGTTAGCTGTGTTCTCTTTACTTTTACAACTTTTGGTAGGTATCATATTTTGTAGAGCTCGCGTCAGTGGCGGATCTAGTGTTTTGGTTCGAGAGGGATTTGACTCCTTGTAATTTTATAATTTTTTTGACGTGACAACGTCTTATAATTGGATGGAGCCGGCTGCATGCACGAAAAAGTATGCGGCGCGGGCGTTCCAGTGCAAGCGAGAGCGCGCAAAGAGCGACAAAGAGGCACAATCCATTCCACCAGTATTTTCTAATAGAGTTGTCACGTTCAACTATCGTCAGTAAACCGACTTTACAGACAACCGATTTTTTTATGTACTGAGTACTTAAATGAAATAAAATTTTAGAGTGTTTTTTTTAGCTTTTTTTGGGTTGGCGAACGATGAAGATTCTATTTATACCTTCTTACTAAATAGCTTGATAAATAATAATAATTAAGGTACTTACTTACTACAATTTTTATTACTAAAATTAAAATTACTTATTACTATTATTTTACAGTTACGTACAAAAGAACTGGCTGGCAACGGCGATGCGCCTGCCTAGTTCTAGCATTCATGACTCCACCATAAATAGTACCAAAAAACAAAGTTCCTTTTCTAAAAAACTTTGTCTCCGTTCAAAATAATAACCTCAATTTTAAAGAGTGTTCCATTTTCTTGGACAATCTGTGTCGCACCGTTACATGCAATGCTATTTTAGTAATGATCGGGGAGGTAGCAATTTTGGGCCAGGCATTGCATGGATGGCCGTCGACCGCATAGTGCTATTATACAGAAACCACTGAGCAGTGGGCCTCGATAAGTAGTTTCTATTTTCGCTATAGCGTTATAGACCTAAAATAAATATTAAGGCACGGCTTCGAATCCTGAGTGAGGGCATGTATAAAAGAGATTTCCAAAAACAGTACATATTTTACTAACTCAACGGTGAGGGAAACATCGTATGGAAACACACAGGCCAAAGAATTGGTTTTGAGGCATAACAGTAGTGCGGCAAGGTGGTGGCCTCCACGAGGCATCTTTAGGAGCTCGAAAACACTCCGATACTGTGTGAAAGCATTTATTTAAAAAAAATGATGTAAACCTAGTGACGTGACGTACCGTCGAGCAATAATCTTCAGTAGGAAACCACGCCTACTCCACCTTATTTATACAGACAAAGTTCCAATGACGTCATTCGACTCTGTATTGCGGCAGCAGCGTTAAAACCACTTTTCACGGAACCTTTACAGGCTAATTAGTGCTCTGTTCGGAAAAATGAAAACAAATTATTTCTTTATATTGTGTCGTATTTAGAGGCATGACTCTGCGACCACGAATACTCAGGGTCACACAACGAGTTATGGAGATGATATGCTGGGTAGTTTACTACCAGATCGAATCGTAAAAGCGGAGATCCGAAGACGAACAAAACTCATCGACAGCAGATTAACGAGTTCATGTCACAGGGTTAGGACATATAGGTCGAAACTGACGCAGATAGGGCAGAAATATTCTTGTGTGAAGACCACGCACTGGTAAGCGCAGAATAGTTCTACCCACAAGGTGGATAAACAACCTGGTACAGATCCCCGCAAGCCGCTCGATGCAGGATGTTTTTGATCGGTCGATCTGGACAATAGTACTGTAAAGGTACTCACCTACCGAACGATGAAGTGACCGACGAACTGATGAAAGCCGCGGAAAGCCGATGTTGTGGTGAGTTGTGGTGGAGGCCTATGTCCAGCATTGGGCGTCCGGTAGCTGATGGTGACGTTCAACTATGGACATACTGTAGCTGCAATGGGGATGACACAATTTAGTGCAATGCCAAAATCGTTGACACACGAGTTGCTCAGATTGGGGATGTGATGACTGTGCTTCGCCTTAAACAGCAAACCAATGTTTCAAACAGCGATCAAAACAAACTAATTACATTACGGTCAGCGGGTACCATAGCGAATTTGATTTATTTGCGGTTTTGTTAGGGTCCTCGTTTCCTATGGCTCCTTTAGATTACATCAGCTGTTTTATTGTGCAGTACCTCAAAAGAAAAAAGGAACCCTTATATCTTATATAGTTGTGCGTCTGTCTGTTTGATACGACCCCTTTTTTAAAGCTTTTATTTAACTTGCAATGTATGTAACTATGTATGTTCGGGTGGAATCTTGCAACTCAATTTTGAAGCAGATATCTTCAACCGATTAAGCTGAAATTTGGTATACTTATGTAAGTTCGGTGACAATGCAATATTATGGCACCACCGAGCTGATCTGATGATGGAGCCAGGAGGTGGATGTGGCAACTCCTCAATTACTACTCGTAAACCCCTCGAGTTTGGGCTCGTATGATTCGTCTTGACGAGTACTTTAATACTAGATGGTAACAAGGGTCTGATGATGGAGCTGGAAGATGGTTATGGAAACTAGATAATTAAACGACACAACCCCATCGAATTTGGGCTCGTATGATTTGTCTTTACGAGTACTTTGATACTAGATGGTAACCAGGGTCTGATGATGGAGCTGGAAGATGGCCATAGGAACTCAGTAATTAAACGACATAATCCCATCGAGTTTGGGCTCGTATGATTCGTCTTGACGAGTACTTTGGCATTAGATGGTAACCAGGGTCTGATGATGGAGCTGGAAGATGGCTATGGGAACTAGGTAATTAAACGACACAACCACATCGAGTTTGGGCTCGTATGATTTGTCTTTACGAGTACTTTTGTATATATGCATGGTTAGCCATGTGACGTCATTCTAAATCCAACTAAAAAGTAAAAAATAAATTAAGCGTAAAAAATATTTTTTAAAACAAGCTTTTATTTTAATGCGCTAAAAAGAATAAAATAAAGTTTTCCATTAAAACTTTGACTATCCTTAAACGTCATTACACAATTTACTATGTAATAAAAGCTTGTCGCGAGATATATCTACTCATATAGTAAATATATTAATAACTATAACTGATTGAATAATTTTTTTTCTTAAACTTATATTTACTTAGTCTGAAAAGAAAATTCTTTTACTTAAATATGAGTACTTAAATCTCGCGACAAGCTTTTATTACATAGTAAATTGTGTAATGACGTTTAAGGATAGTCAAAGTTTTAATGGAAAACTTTATTTTATTCTTTTTAGCGCATTAAAATAAAAGCTTGTTTTAAAAAATATTTTTTACGCTTAATTTATCTCATATTTTCTTAAACTTCAAACATATAAGACTCATGTTTCATATCTAGTTTTAGTGACCTTCTTGATTAGTATCAAGAAGGTACAAATAAAAAGCCGTCATGGAGACAAATGCAATAACATTGCACATTAAGATGTCGTACGCCACTCTTACATTATCGTATCTTGTTACATGTGAAACAAGACGACGTATTATTCAGAAAGTTCAGCAAAGAAGGTCATAATAAGTGTAAAAAATACAGAAATAAATATTGAGAGGTTTGAAAAATAAGGGGGTCAAATAAATTAGGGGCTGAATTTTGCAAAATCCTTTCTTAGTGAATGCCTACACTGTATAAGCTACCTATGTGCAAAATTTCAAGTCTGTAGACCCAGCGGCTTAGGCTGTGCGTTGATACATTACCAATCAGTCAGTCAGTTTATCATTTTATAGATATACTAGCAGCACCCCGCGGTTTCACCCGCGTAGTTCCCGTTCCCGTGGGAATATCGGAATAAAAAGTATCCTATGTCCGTATCCTGGTTCTAAGCTAGGTAGCTTTGGCTGAAAGTTGGTGGGGAGGTCCCCACCAACTTTCAGCCAAATCGGTTCAGCCATTAACGCGTGATGCGTGACCAAGGGAAAAAGGGATTCATTTTTATATATATAGATAGATAGACTAGCGGTTCTGCACGGTTTCACCCGCGTAGTTCCTGTTCCCGTGGGAATACGGGAATAAAATAAAGCCTATGCTACTCAAAGATATTCTAACTTTCCATTGGTGAAATAATTTTTAAAATCTGTCCAGTAGTAGGTACCTATTTTAGTTTATTCGTAACAAAGATACAAATCTTTCCTCTTTATAATATTACTGATATTATAAGAAGTAAAGATAGATAACATATAACGTGACCTAATATTATTAACTCGACCTGTATTTCTATGATTGTATAAAAGTGACATACATTTTAATTCAGTCTTCCAAAATTCTTTGTAAATATCATAATGTGCAATGAAATGAGAGTAGATTAATCGATTTATCATATTGACATGCTTGAAGTGTTATACCTATTTGTATGCTCGTGGGCGGAACGTAGCGAACTATTTTTGTTTAAAAATATACCATCTTTTGTAAATCTATAAATAAAATAGTTTGTATTTGTACAGTTCCGTAACATATCTACTATATAAAAATAAGTCAGGTTTTCCTTCCTGGCGATTTAACTCGACAACGGCCGGACCGATTTTGATGAAACTTTTTGTGTGGGTTCGAGTGGGTCCAGGGATGGTTTATAGCAAAGAAAATTCAGCATTGCACCCGTGCGAAGCCCGGGCGGGTCGCTAGTTTCTTATAAAACACTATGAATACGTCCTGTCATGTGAGTTTGTTTTACAAAAACTTACGTAGAAGCTACCATAATATTATATTTGATCACTACATTAACGGTGAAGGTAAACATCGTGAACAAACCCTCTGTACTCAGTATTATGTTTCTGGGCCATGTGTAACAGAACCCTAATCCTGCAATGTTTTCACCACCTGTATCAACGTAAGAATACACTGGTATTTCCAGAAATTTACTCGCTCGTGTACCTATAGCCTTCGTCGTACTTATTTCTTATTGTTTGCAAAGCTTTAAATGAGTTTTCAGAAGCATCATTTCAAATCACCAAAACACACTAGTACTGAATCTATAAGCCACTGCCAGTCAGTCTTCTAAGGCCCATATTACAGAATGATCTTCAAGCAAGAATCTCAGCTTGATCACATTTTATAGACAGCTTTACGTGTTACTAGTATGGCGGCATCTCTTTCTGACTGTCCTTGTGGAAAGTAATGTATTATCAGGCCTGTTGCCTCAGTTGGTAGTGACACTGCCCTCTGAGTTGGTCGTGGGTTCGATCCCCGCTCGGGTCTAACATTTATGTGCATGAACATGTCTGTTTGTTTCGTCTCTGGTTGTTTAATATTTGAACCTTAATATAACTAAGTTTATAACTAAGTAGCTAGTTAGTTATAAAGTTAATTATTTATAACAATAGACTATATTCATGTTAGTTTATCGTCCATAAATTCGGTCGTGGAGTTGTAACATAAACGTAAACGTAAAATATGGCATTCGGGTTCTTACTGGCTTGAACAAATCGATACAACAAACCCTTCATCATCATTATCATACGACGTCCACTAATTGAATAGTCCGTAACAAACGGTCCCACTACACGACCCGTATAATGTCCATAACAACAGCAAAGGTTACCATAACAAAAACTATTAGAGCAATATTTTATCGCCAGCAGTTCGCAGTGGCGCGTGTCAGTGCGGTTTCTTCTGGAAAGGTTGAAATGACGCTGTTGCCTGCAGGCGGCCTGTCAAGCTAGTGAAATGAGAGTTTTTTATTTCAAACCCCGCTTCGTTGTGTTCAATGGCAAGTATTAAAATTACATAGCAACTCTTTGGAGATATATTTTTAATTTACGTTAAAGAAGTGTATGTGTGTCTCAACGCGTTTTTACCAGTACTACGTAGTACTATATTACTTATTCTGTGCCAGCACTAAACTCTAAACAAGTCACTTGCAAAAATCACTAAACATTTGTACCGGCCCATAGTTTTTAGATGGTTTTCCAATATTTCCTATTCAAATGAGATAATACGAGTATGTCATCTTGTAAAAATATTGATGACAAAAATGATCATGAGATATTGTGTGCTAAGGATTATTTTGCGTGCTGTATTGGTCGTACAATTATTTATCAATTAGATAATAAAAAGCCGTTTATAAAAACATCAGAGTTTTCGGAATCCCTCTTCAATTGATATCCGAACATAATGATGCTGAATGGATCCGTACATTGAAAATAATTGATTTTACTTCGACTTTTGATGTGACGTGTTCATTTTATACTAAGAGGTATATTAATATTATAAATGCGAAAGTATATCTGTTTGTCTGGTTATTACCTTTTTTGCACGACTAAGCAGTGAGCGGTTGTCCTGTTGTCTATTTAACGAAGTTTAAAATAGGATAGCATGCTTCGCTTTGATTTTGCTTACGCAGTACCAATTTTCTAGTTTTTTCGGTGGGTCTTTATTTTTTTGACGGGCCTGTTGGCTCAGTTGGTAGTGACCCTGCCTTCTGAGTTGGAGTTAGGGTTCATACGCGCTCGGGGCCAACATTTGCATGAACATGTCTGATATTGAGGTTAAATTGTGTGTTTATTGGTAAGTATATTGCAAAATTCTTCTTTTAAAATTCTTTCTCTAATAGGGCGGGTCGCCAGTGTACTACACTAATATTACAAACAGGAAATATTTGTTTGTTTGTTTGTTTGTTTGTAATGAATAGGCTCCAAACGACTGGGTTGGTTTTAAATATTCGGTCACCAATGGAAAGCTTGGTTTTTTTTGGAGTAACAAGGGCTAACTTTTTAACAGGAACCGAACTTACGCGAGTGATATCGCGTTGAACATCTATACAAAACTAGCGGCCCGGTACGTGCTACGCAACGTATAAATGAAGAACCACTCGACAGATTTTAAGCAAACTTCACATAAACCATCTGCTAAATAGTCCGAATAAAGCCTAAAAATTTGGTTTGGATAGGTGAGCCCGTTCTTGAGTTATAAAATAACAACGAAAAGTGGCATTGATTTTTATATATACCTATTGGCTGGGTGCGAAGTAGGGGGTGGGGGAACCACGAATCGATCGCAGCGCCCATGGTGGCTAAAAAAGAAACTCGGGTCGGACGAACTCAGACGAACTGTCACTTTTTACTAGAGAAATTTACGTATTCGTGCATTCTTAGTGGAAATAAATACTTGAACATGGGTAACGAAACCTATTGCGTAGTCAACTGCAAGAATAATGGCAAAAATAGTGATCGCAAATTCTATAAATTTCCAAGAGCAACTTGAAAACAAGATCAACGACTGCAATGATGTTTTGTATGGCGTTGATGTCACTGAAGTTTGTCTAATTACACTAGCTTCAATGGTGTGGCTCATTTGATTTTCACATTTTATTTCTTTAACATCTTGCACATGTTGAGCCAAAACTAACTGTTTGTCTTTTGTAGTGGTTTGTGGCTGGAAAACTATACTGTGCGTTATTGTCCGGAATCCAGTTGTTATAATCAATTTGACCATGTCAAAGATATTTTAATCTCTTTGGGCCATGTTGAACAGAAAATACACAACAATCTGCATTATTATCGACAGTACTGCTATAAGTAATGGTCTACAAGATACATGGAACGCTCTAGTCGATAAATTTTGTCCATTTCTTTACTTATTTCCCGTGAAGCCATGAGAAAGTCCGTGTAGGTATACTGCCTGAAATTTACTGATTGTGGCATTTTTGACGGTAAATAAAAAAGGTCAACATTATTATTTACGCTATAGACTTACAATATCCAACAGGACCTAAGTAAATAACGTTGTTTCACTGAAATTATTTTTGTGTTTACTTACTTTTCATAATGACAGCGAGCCATTTGACATTTCAAAGTCCGTCCTAATTGTTACCACTAGTGGGCGCTGTCATCGCGCACCTAGCCAATAGAAGATGAAGTGAAAAATGTGAAGTTGAATATCACATCATTACACGGCATCAAAATAACAATTGAACATCAAACAGAAACATTGTCTTGCCGATATTCCATTTGTAGTCGTATACTCAAAGCGATTTCTAAATAATAATTGGAATCTCCCATAATACATAAAACATTGTAACTGGCTGTCGTGTATACAAAGGAGATATTTAAGAAAACTTACTATAAGGTGTCTAAACATTAATAGAAGCCAAAACAATTGTATTATTTTTGTCAGTGTATCTGTCAAAGTCCGTTTTCCTAGTACATTTTTAATTTGGATTCGCCGCGCTAGAAGTCGAGTTATCTATACATATATAGTGTTTTTTTAACTGGGTCAGTGCAGCGACGAAGTCACCGGAAAAGTTATTCTAATGTTAAGTTTTCTTATTGTATTAAGGCCGACTTGCACTAACCAGAGTTAACCATATAACACTGAGTTAACTGCTAACCCAGGGTTAACTGGTGTCAAACTGTCATCCTTAACCCAGGCTTAGCGATTTAATTTTTTAACCCTAGACCGTGCAAGTGGGCCTAAGTATACTAATATTTAAACGGTATCTACTTATTCAAATTATTACTTCGATATCATAATTTACGAACAACTTAATGTCAATATTATTATTGTTACAATAGATGAATCTTTCTCAGAGTCCTATCGACTCAATTTCCAGTTTCAGAGATAACAAATAAACAAACCGTGGGTTTTCATATTTCAAAATAACAACAACATCGTTCTGTTTGTTTTGTTATGGTAACCAGTTTGTATTTGTTGTTATTTTTGAAACAAACTAAACTTTAAGCCGACTTGCAATTTGCTAAATTGGCAAGGCAATACGATCTGTCCATAAGCATTTTGTTTGGGAAGATATATAACTTTACGGGAAAGGACTTCTATTTCGATTTATTTACAGAAAAAAATAGCCATCAAAAACAAAACTTGTCAAAAAACCCAAGTCTCGCAACTCAGTTCTTCTACCGTAAAAAGTTGTGAGATCCATGTAATACCAAGTCGGTTAATTTATTCAGTCCTTACTAAGGGACCTTCTGTCTTAAGTAATTATGTAATTAGCTAACCTAACAACATCTTATAGTGACCATATCATTATTAAAAATCTTTTATGTTTTAAATATATAGATTGACTTGGCCATCGCATGAAAACCCAATTTATCTCACAAGTGATACATATTATATTAAATTAGATTGTTTAGTGCAATTGCCAAGTCAATCTATATATTATTTAAAACATAAAAGATTTTTAATAATGATATGGTCACTTTAAGATGTTGTTAGGTTAGCTAATTACATAATTACTTAAGACAGAAGGTCCCTTAGTAAGGACTGAATAAATTAACCGGCTTGGTATTACATGGATTTCACAACTTTTTACGTAGAAGAACTGAGTTGCGAGACTTGGGTTTTTTGACAAGTTTTGTTTTTGATGGCATCTCATTTCTTTTTGTAGTCTTACTTTTTTCCTTTCCGGTACTTTCTACTTCTTGTATACCAACAACTGATTCTTGCTCGAAGGTAAAGGAAAACATCTTGAGGAAACCCCCGGGTCCCAGAATTAATTCTGAGGTCATGTGTATACAAAATTTCAGCTCAATTGGTTATCTTCCAGCTCCATCATCAGACCCTGGTTACCATCTAGCACCAAAGTACAAACTCAATGGGGTTATGTCGTTCAATTACCGAGTTCTTAGGGCCATCTCCCAGTTCCATCATCAGACCCTGGTTACCATCTAGTACCAAAGTACTCATCAAGACAAATCAAACGAGCCCAAACTCGATGGGGTTATGTCGTTTAATTACTGAGTTCCTTTGGCCGTCTTCCAGCTCGATCATCAGACTCTGGTTACCATCTAGCACCAAAGTTCTCGTCATGACGAATCAAACGAGCCCAAACTCGATAGGATTTTGTCATTTAATTACTGAGTTCCTTTGGCCGTCTTCCAGCTCCATCATCAGACTCTAGTTACCATCTAGCACCAAAGAACTCGTGAAGATGTATCATATGAGCCCAAACTCGAAGGGGTTGTGTCATTTAATTACTGAGTTCCCATGGCCATCTTCCAGCTCTATCATCAGACCCTGGTTACAATCTAGCACCAAAGTATTTGTCAAGACAAATCATTCGAGCCCAAACTCGAGGGGTTTACGAGTCATTGAGGAGTTGCGATATCCACCTCCTTGCACCATCATCAGATAAGCTCAGTGTTACCATAATATTGCATTGTGACCAAATTTACATAAGTATACCAAATTTCAGCTCAATCAGTAGAAGATATCTGCTTCAAAATTGAGTTGCATATTTCACTTGAACATGTAACTTTGTAATCCTATACAATTATTATGGGATTACAAAGTTATTTATGCAGTTGGTGTATCTAGAAACCTAGACTGAAATTGCAAAATTTTTGAGTTTTTCGTTAATTTATACACTGAACCCTAATTGGATTCTAAATTTGAAGCTTCTACGACTTCTAGAAGTGCCTTAGAGTTTTGATGATCGGTCAGTGAGTGACAAAATTAGGAAACTTTGACTATTTATAATTCTAAAACTACTGGTTCAAATTGGATGAAATTTGAAATGTACTGTGTTTATACAATGCCTGCTTGGTTGCTGAAAATTCAGGCTTCTAGGTTTATACACAACGAAGTTATAGGGGGTCGAAAATGGCGTGAATTGCTTCGAGAAAAGGATGGTACGGCCGTGCCGCTTTTTGCTCGACTTGGCGGGAGCACTGCCGTGCCCCCAGATTATAGGGATACATTTTTTCACCGACAGGCCTGTTGGCTCAGTTGGTAGTGACCCTGTCTTCTGAGTCGGCCGGGGGTTCGATCCCCGCTAGTGGCAAATATTTGTGCGCATGAACATGTCTGTTGGCTTCGTGTCTGAGTGTTTGATATTTATTTAAGTATGTTTATCAGTTTTTCAGTACCCATGGTACAGGCTCTGCCTAGTTTGGGGCTGAATAACCGTGTGTGAATTGGGTCCCACAATTTATTATTATTTTAATTTATGGTTGAAAGAAATGATCCAGAGTAAAACTTCAGACAGTAGTACCTACTGTGTGAAGGTGTCTTTTACACATATCTCAGAATTAATTCTGGGACCTGCGGGTTTCCTCACGATGTGTCCTTCACCGTCGAGCTACTGATAAGTAAATATGTACGTAATTGTTTTTAAAAACTCATTGACTGATATCATCATGTGAAGCAGGCTCCTTAACCGTAAAGATATCACTGATCTTAAAAGTTAGTATAAAAATTAAGGTAGTACAATCTAAGCGAATCAATTGGTTAAGGGCTGGTCACTTCAAGCTCTTATCTAACTCACTGACAGCCATTTCACAAGCTGCTGAGCCGAGAGACTTCATAATGATCACATAGCCTCTACACAAGTATGTGTCGATTGTAACTCTTACCTGGTGGCACCATGTTTGAGAGCATTTTCGTTTTGATCTGTAGAGCCCTTACCTATATTGTAGACTTTTATCACGTGGGAGAGCCATGCTTCGGCACGCTTGGGCCGGCTCGACCGGAGTGATACAGAAAACCTCACAGAAAACCAGCGTAAAGCAATGCTTGCATTGCGTTTCGTTGAGTGAGTGAGGTAACCGGAGGCCCCAATCCCCCCCTCCCCTCCCCCCTCCCACTATTCCCAACTCCTAAGGCAGGCAACGCAGTTGTGACTCTTGAGTTGCAGGTGTCCATGGGTGACGGTAGTCACTTACCATCAGGTGACCCGTCTGCTCGTTTGCCCCCTTTTTCTTATAAAAAAAAGAAAAAAAAAAGACTAAACGGTTTGAGGGATTTTAAAATGCCAGGTGTCTTTAGATTTGTCTTTAACTCCAAATTGTCAAAAGCTACATTGTTCCGCGAATGCGAGGGAAGTAGGTTAATGTTTTAAATCGTTTCAGTGCTTTTTATACTCGTTTCAACAACTGAAGTCCAACAAATCTCAAATATTATTTAATAGTGACCCGCCCCGGCTTCGCACGGGTGAAATGCTAATACTAAAACCTTGCTTTTGAATCACTCTATCTATTAAAAACAACCGCATCAAAATCCGTTGCGTAGTTTTAAAGATTTAAGAATACATAGGGATATAGGGACAGAGAAAGCGACTTTGTTTTATACTATGTAGTGATAAGACATGTAGCGACACCTAGCGCTTCTATATAGAGGCGCCCATTGCGAGCAACAATTGCGCGACGTCGCAAGTTCTAAACCGCGCTATCAAAGTGTTTACACAAGTTTGTACAAGTCCCACTCCAGCTTTGTCGCTTGGCGGAAGATCTTCCCTTTTACGAAAGAGAGACACATTTGTAGTCTGTATGAATGATGAATCATTAGTGGGGAAAAAGAGAAAACTTTGCTTAGTAGTGGAGGAAAGAATAGAATAAATTTATGACAAAATAAATGAGAAGAAGTGGCACTTTTATACGCATTCTGTCCATGTATTGTAGCGTAGTTATATTATATGTGTTGTATGTAACACATACCCGCTCAGGCAAGTCGTTTCCAGACTCGTTTTACGTCAAACAAAAACATTTTTTTAACCCTGTAGCGTTTTTTTATTGCACCCAATTAACTTTTTTTCTACCCTTAGCTTTCGGGAAGCCAATTACATTACGGGAGTTCGGCAAAAAAATTACCGGAGAAAAAAATAAAAAAGCAACCTTTTTACAAGGCATTGTTTTCAGCAGTTAATTAGGGGAAATTTACAATTTCCAGTAGAGAAATCAGGTTAGTTTTATTTTTAGGGTTCCGCAGCCAATTGGCATAAAATTGAGCCCTTAGAATTTCATCCTATCCGTCTGACAGTATTTTATAGCCATTTTACTCGGAGACCTTTGGCGCTATTTAAATGAATGTGTTTTTTTCTGAGGGATAAGAAAAAAACACTGCTCAGTCGCGTGTCGACGCGTCGTGGCGTTATAGTGTCTTAGAAAAATAATATTATTATGAAGTGCAAACTGATTTTCACTGCCGATACAAAAGGAAATTGTGTTAAACTGTGTAAATATTTTTTACCGATTCCCGAACCCATTCTCAAGTATACCTGTTCCGCCACGCACTTGGCCAGTTCTATTTGTTTTTGCTTGCGAAGGTCAACCTTAATTGGAAAGTTGTTTTTATGTACTATATTAGAGAAGTTTTAAATTGAATATTGGGACCAAATAAAAAACCGACTATTTATTACTGAATAGAATAGAAATAGGTACGTTTATTTGCCAATATTATGTTTAGTTCAAGCGCTAGAGTTGGTCCAGGTTTCGGTCTATTTCGCGTGGCCCTGTCCGCGGCCATCGGCGTGCAGGCTCTGACACTGCCGAACATGGTCAACGCCATGATCGGCAGTGAGCAGGCCTGGCAGGCGGTCGTCTCCTTCTGTGACGAAGTCATGTCGCAGAAGGAGGCGGCGGAGAGGGAGCGGGAAGACGATGTCGACGCGCTCCCCATCCGCCGCAGGCGACCAGGGCGAGGTAGGCGGGCCTACGCCGCCTACTACCAACCCCCTGAGGGGACCTGTGGGTGTACCCGCGTAGAGAGGTCCCGTGCTGGAAGGCGCCCCTGGTGTTCCGGGGCGCCTTAAGCGGAGATAGGGGGGGGTTCGCTCGACCCCCCCTCGAGGAGGCCCCGCAAGGTGTTGCGGGCGGCCGTGACCCAGCTGCGGATGCACAACCGCGGTGCCATGGCTGGGTCCGAAGCGGCGAGAAGGAACACACCAGGGTTTTTAGTGGGTATGGCAGCACTAGGCTGCAGAGCCCCACATAACCCCCGGCCCCCCCGGGTCGGGTGCGTATGCAGTAATGCATTTTCCCTAAAAAAAAAAAAAAAAAAAAAAAGGTTTCGGTCTATTGTTGTTACGTAATATGTGGTGATATGTAATGTACCGTTGAAGCAAGTCACATAATATTTTTAAGGTAAGTCACACATTATGTAGTGTGTTGCCGCAACTTTTGATAACGCAATAAGATTCTGACGCGAGAATGTGCCGTTGAAAGTCTTAATAACGCACGTCACTCAGGACCTCTATTTTTGAAATAATTTTATGATAATTGTATTATTGATGACTAGATTTTCATACGATATGTAGGAAAATCCATATATTTTAATCACTCGCCTGCAATCTGTCACACACAACCACATAATAATTAATGTTTAACATTAAATTGATTTTTTACACATTTCGATTAGTTGTCGAACGATTTAAAAATTACGACTTTTTGGAAGTCGACGAGAGACGTCATGTTTTTTGTAAAATTTTCATATTGCGAATACTTAGGCTTTCTCTCTTAGTAGTGACAGCACCTGTTGGCTCAATTGGTAGTGTTTGATGATGTTCTGCATGAACATGTCTGTTGGATTCGTGTCTGGTTTTTTATATTTATTTAGCTTATGTTTATCAGTTGTTTAGTTACCCATAGTAAAGCTGCCTAGTTTGGGATTGAACAGTCGTGTGTAAATTGTGTCCTACAATTTATTATTATTACTACCTACTTAATCTATTGTGCGGATAGCGAGTGATGTGCTAATGACCGTTAAAGAGTTCTGTTCTCTACCTGATGTTTTCATCAGATTTTTTAGGGTTCCGTACCTCAAAAGGAAAAAACGGAACCCTTATAGGATCACTTTGTTGTCCGTCTGTCCGTCCGTCCGTCCGTCTGTCAAGACCCTTTTTCTCAGGAACGCGTGGAGGTATGAAGCTGAAATTTATATCAATTACTCAGGTCTACTGTCCCTTGAAGCTGTGAAAAAATCAAACTTCTAAGCCAACGCAATCAAAAGATACAGCCGTTTATGCCGCAAATTTTCGACACTTGCAAGGGAATCAAAACCTACAGGGTGCTTCCCGTGAACTCAGAATCTTGAAATTTGGTACGAAGCAACGTCTTATAGCATAGATAAAGGAAAAATTACGAAAACCATAAATTTGCAAGGTTGTACGGAACCCTCGGTGCGCGAGTCCGACTCGCACTTGGCCGGTTTTTTTTAAAACTTATATGGGACGAATTGAGAACCTCTTCCTTCATTAGAAGTCGGTTAAAAATAGAGATGGTTGATGGCAGAGGTTGTGACGTTAATATGTGATTCGCCTTAAATCTGTGGATTCCATTTCAGGTTGAAAATCATACGTTTGCGTGACCTTCCCTTTGTCCTAAGCAAGCAGAGCTTAACTAGGGTCGAAGAGGTGTAGGTAGGGTCGGCAAACACCACCTTTCATTAGTACCTAGTTAGCGAGAGGAAATAATTAATGAACCTAAAATATGTCTAGTCAGTGTTTTATTAATCCCGCTACCCCGTTTCTAGATATGCGAATAAAAGAAATCCTAAGGTTGTCTGGAAGAAATCCGCCCATTGTACTTCTTTTTAAAAATCTTTGTGTAACTTATTGATTTTTTTATTGGTAGCGATAAATATGCACGTAAGTTTGAAAAACTCATTGGTACATGCCAGGATTCGGTCCCGAGCCTCACTGATTATCATCATGTGAAGCAAGCTCTTTAACCGTAAGGCTATCACTGCTCTTCGGCTAATTAATTAATTCGGCTTCTAGGCGGCGTATAGATATGAAACATATACCATTTTAGGTATATGTTTCATATCTAGAAGCCAGATTAGTTATTACATTGTTCTAACTGAGTCAGTAGGGTGACGAAGTCGCGGGTAAAAGTTAGTTATTATTATTAGCAAATCGTTTCCTTGATTTAAATTATAGAACAAAAGTTTGAACATAAACCATTTTCGAAGTTTATTTGTCATCAATCATGCAATCTCGACAGTTATTCAGACATTCATAATATAAATAGCTTTTATTGTGAATGTCTTAAGCTTCGTTGTCGAGGAAAAGTGAGAGACTTAGGAACAGGGTGTAGATATACTGGATGATTTTTTTTACCGTCTGGAAAAAAATATGACGTATAAGGTATCTAGAGCCGAAGTTACACACGAGGTTAATTGTTAAATATAGTCATGTTTAGTGCAATTTACAAAATCTAGAAAACTACGCACAGTACTACGCGCAGCTGGCGGTTGTAGGTAAATTGCGTATAAATGGAAGCTACGAGCCTGTTTCTTTTTAAAATACTATTTCAAATATTTCAGTGTGTATTATTGACTACAATTGAGTAATGTTATTATTAGTTTAAGGAAGAAAAAAAAAATTTGAGAAAAAAATTTTTTTTTGAGTAACATTGCCAAATGAATCTATTACACTTACCTATCACACCACATTTATTTCCAGACGGTAAAAAAAGTCACCCTGTATAATACTAGGTGTCGCTAAGGACTCATCCCCGCAAGCTATCACGCCCCGTAAGTTATTAATCAGTTAAGAACCGCCGGTTCCAATTGGAACCGAGACACGATTAAAAATCAATTGTATCTGTGATTCATGGTCTGAGAGGTTAAACGCGCGATTGAGATCTGTCAAACTTAACATCTGTGTTTACTATAGAACCTACTTATGTGTTTTTTCCGGGGGGAAAAGTAGCCTATCCTCTCGTCAGTGCAGCACCTGTTGCTCGTCAGTAGCTGGCGCTAATGACAGACCCTCCGGGAGCCGGTGGGCTCACAGATTAAGGGTAATTAAGTAAAAGTAACCATCATACGACTGAATTGTTGGAAAATAAATAGTGTTGGCTTCACTACATAGTATAAAACAAAGTCGCTTTCTCTGTCCCTATATCCCTATTGAAAGCTTATATACACGTATCTCGGGTTCAGGAACAAATGAGGAAACTCTTGTATACTTAATATTTGGATTTATTCTGTAGCACACAATTATATCCGATTCACAACATTTCTCAAGTAAACACAATATCAATATGGCGGATTTTACAGAGCACGTTCCTAAGTTGAATCTAGGTCAACACACTTTTTATCTTATGATCACTAATAAATTTGATTAAAGGATTTGTAAAAACAGAGTATAATTAAAATACTAATTTTAGAATACAATACAACTTATTATGCACTATAAATCACATTTGTTTACATTCGGCCTATTCTGACACTACACGCGACCCCGCGTGTTTCAAAAAATAATTAATTCATATACATATAACTTAGGTAAATATTATCTTCGTACAATTGCAAGAAAATAATAAAAGGGAATTTATAACTAAAATCTACTTCGACACAGTTTTCAGTCTCATTAATGTATATAATTCATTAAAGGGTATGTAATATTTAAACAAAATATGTACATTCCTACTGCTATGTATAGGTAATATAATGTTTACAGAATAAGTATATAATCCATATTACAACTCAATAACACCAAATAGGTATATAGCACCTGACATAATTCATTTTTGGTAACCTTTACTATTAGTCACTTCACTGGAACAGGTAACGCCACGGAGAGGCTGGTGACGCCACAGGGTGCTGGTAACGCCACAGGGGGCTGGTAACGCCACGGGTGGCTGCCAACGCCACAGGTGGGCTGGTAACGCCACAGAGGGCTTGGGACGCCACAGGGGCTGGAAACGCCACAAGAGGCTGGTAACGCCACAAGGGGCTGGTAACGCCACAAGGGGCTGGTAACGCCACAGGGGGCTGGTAACGCCACAGGGGGCTAGTAACGCCACAGGGGGCTCGTAACTTAAATACATTCACTATAAATCACATTTGCTTACAATTATCAAATAAAATCACAACATAGGTACGTTTTTGTATTATCATTAGTATAGTTAACATTTTATGAACTTTCATACTCAGAATCACTGCTTATGGGGTCATTAGCGTAAACTAACCACGGGTGTATTTTATCAACAGCAAATACGGCTCTATATAGGGGTTTACCGGTTTTTTTTGTAATAGGGGTATCTTCTATCTCATACCGATCATTACCTAGTGTTTTAACGATCCTGTAAGGCCCACTACATTTGGGCTGTAGCTTTTTACTCTGCCCTGGCTGGTTGCTGCTAATTTCCCTCTCCACACGTACAAGATCACCAACTTTATACGTGTGAGCCTCTTTACGCCTTCTATCGAAGCGCTCTTTTTGCTTTTCTTGCTCACTTAAGATTCTTTCACTTACATCGGTCCTAATATCATCGCGATTAACTATTTCATGAATTTCGGATACCACGGGATTCATGGCACCATCGGAAACGCCAGTGGGGACAACACCAAACAAGACTTCAGCGGGTGTTTTCCCTAGTGCCTTATTAATAGTGTTGTTAAGGCCCCACTGGACCTTTGGAATCATCATATCCCATTCGTTATCTGATTTGTCGTGATTAATAGCTGTTAGCGCATCCACAATTGAGCGATTGTAGCGCTCGATTTGACCGTTCGCACGTGGAGACGCTACTGCATGTAACACGTGACAGATTCCCTTTTGTTTAATAAAATCGGTAAATTCACGACTTGTAAAACTAGTCCCTCTGTCCGTGATAAGTCTTCGTGGAACGCCAAAGAGAGAGAAGTAATCTTCAAAAACACCTAAAGTGGTCTTACTTTTACAGTTTTTGACGGGTTTAATATAAATAAATTTTGTAAAGGAATCAATTATTGCAAGTATGTACGAATTTCGTTTCTTACTTTGAGGAAATGGCCCACAATGATCAGCGTGCAGAGTTTCGAAAGGTTTGTCAGGTTTCGGAATAGGATGTAGCATTCCTTCCTTAGGGCCACCAGGCACTTTATTATGGGCACAATGTAGACAAGATTGACAGTACTTTTTGATAAACCTTCGCATCTTTTTGAACCAGTAAACTTTTCGAATCCTGTCATATGTCTTCTCATAACCAAAGTGTCCAACCGCGTCATGATTACTTTGGAGAACTTGCCAGCGAACTGATTTAGGAACAACCCAAAGCAAACTGATGGTATCGTCCTTTTTTAATACTCGGTACAATTTATTATTTTTGAGCGTGAAATTATTTTTGATCTCGACTATGTTTGCACTATTAGGATCTTTCAATATTTCAGCAATTCTTTGTAGTTCGACATCTGACTGTTGCACAGTCTGTAGCCATTTTTCATCCGTATCTACACTAGCCACATCTACGTTTATCCGAAATATAGTATCATCACGAGATGGTGGATTCGAAGCAATGATGGGGTTTCTACTTAAAGCGTCTACATGGGCCATTTTTGGCCCCGGTCTATACTCTATCGTGAAATCGAACTCCTGCATCGCGATCCACCATCTTGCGACGCGAGGGATTAAATCTCTTTTAGACATTGTGCTCCGGATAGCACTACAGTCCGTAACAAGTTTAAACGGGACGCCCAGTAAATATACACGGAATCGATTCAAAGCTGTAACCGCGGCGAGGGTCTCCAACTCGTAAGAGTGGAATTTTTGCTCCTCGGGTGATGTTTGTCGGCTATAATAAGCAATAGGCTGGAGACCCTTGCCGCTGTCTTGTAACAAAATAGCTCCAATTCCTAATTTGCTCGCGTCAGTATGCACTTCAAGTTGAGAATTTGGATTATAAAGCGCAAGGACAGGTCTGTTGGCCAATTTCTCTTTCAGAGTATTAAATGCTTTGGTTTGCTCAGCTCCAAATTGCCAAGGTTCATTTTTCTTAGTAAGCATAGTTAATGGCCTTGCAATAACTGAAAAATTCTGAACGAATTTTCTAAAATAACTTGCGAGTCCGACAAATTGGCGAATCTCGTGCACGTTTTTTGGTACCGGAAAACGTTTTACCGCATCTATCTTAAGTGCCTAACTCCCTCACTTGAAATTTCGTACCCCAAGTAATCTACTCGTTCTTGGAAGAATACACATTTCGATAGATTTAAAGTAAGTTTCGAATCCCTGAGCATAGTCAAGACCTTTTCTAGTTTCTCTAGCCCTTCCTGAACAGTTTTTGATGGAATTAAAAGGTCATCCATGTATGCTAGAACAAGTTTTTGACCTACCCCGTTCAACATAGAGTTTATTGCTCTTTGAAAAACACTTGGGGCATTCGCTAATCCGAACGGCATACGATTATACTCGTAAAGGCCGTCCGGAGTAACGAACGCTGTTAAGTGTTTACTCTCCTTGGCGACAGGTACTTGGTAGTAACCTGACGCAAGATCGAGACTTGTGAAGAAGCAATTTCCACCCAAGCAATCTAACTTATCCTCGATCCGGGGCAAGGGGTATTTATCTTTAATGGTCTTTCTATTTAAAGCGCGATAATCAACGCATAGGCGTTTTTGTCCATTCTTTTTGTTTACCAATAATACCGGGCTTGCATAGGAAGACGAACTTTCTCTGATTATTCCATTTTTAAGAAGGTCTTCTATTATTTCCGAAAGTTGCTCTTTCTCTTTCAATGACATACGATAGGGGTTATATACAACGGGGTTTTCATCTTTTAATTTAATAATCATCTCAGTCAAATTCGTCTTCCCAAGCTCTGCTAGGTCTAAAGCAAAACAATCTCGAAATTTGTTTAACAATTGATGAAATTTTTCAGTCTCAGCTTCTGTTAACAATGTACCTAGCTGAATATCTTCAGTCGGTAGAGGGGACCTCTCCTGATTAGTCTCGGCAGTAAATCCGATGTAAGGCTCATAAACTTCTTCGTAAGCTAAGCCCCTGGCCAATGTTTGATCTTTCTCAAATGTGATACTATTATTGCTAAGATTTGAAATCACGATAAATCCTTTTCCATCTTCAAAATTATAAATTCCAGGCAATACTAGATACTTTTTATTTGCTTTGCTACAAAACCCAGTTGGAACGTATAAAGTGCCAGAAAACTGTACATTTGTAAACACCTCGGTAGGAGAAGTTGAACAAGCTTCAATAGTGATATTGTTAAGAGCGTTAAGCTTTACTTTAGCTGTTAAATTGTCATTTCCCATATCAGGCGCCTGGTAAAATATTAAGCTATTTGAAGTTTTGTACATTATCAAGTTGGGCAATTCAGTAAATGTTTGACCGATTATTATATCGCACGGCATGTAATGATCTGAAACTATTACCAATGTAACTTGAGCTTCGATATCATCAACACATATAGACCCTTTAACCGATCCCAATGGTGTTACACTTGAATTACCAAACCCTCGAAGATTTGGGTGTTGATGTTCGCATTTCCAGCTTCCATAAAGTTCTAATGCAATACTCTCCTTTAATAGCGTGCAGCTGCTACCTAAATCTATGAAGGCGCGCTTTGTTTTACCTTCAATTTGAACATCTTTGAAGTATTTGTTAGTCTCAACATCATCCGACTGAATGCGCATCACGTTTTTGTCAACAGGTGCCGGGAGTGAAAGCATCTTATTAGATTCAACATTAAGATCAATTGTGCCGGTCGAAGTAAAATTCCTGTTACGGCAGTCCTTTGCCAAATGACCTACTCTACGACAAAGACTGCATCTTTTCATCGGTTTAGTACATTTTGAGCGAATGTGGCCCAATTCGCCACAATTAAAACATACTATATCGCGTTTTGGGTTCTCAGAGCTATTGTTCGAAAGATCCTGTTGCACGCTTGATTCTTTATTGCCAAATAGTCTGCGTTTATTAATTTGATAGCTATCGTTCTGTGATAAAGTTTTTAGGTAAGAAAACAATAGCTCTGGTTCCTCAAAACGGCAGGCGTTCGCGCTCATCCTGACAAATTTGTCATCGATACCGTGTACTAAACACCCTACAGCCTTACGACCTATAATTTCACATTTGTTGATTAAGATCATTTTCTCATAGTAATATACATCCAGCGGCTGGCCTATTTTACAACGAACTAGTAACATGCGTTGAAGTAAATCTCCATAATTTTCCGTTGAAGGAAATGCTGATTTCAGCTTTTCCATCCACTGATCCCAAGTAAAAAGTAATGATGGTAATCCTTGATACCATCGCTTAGCTAAGCCCGTCAGCTTAGCTAATGCGTAGTGGCAGGTCTGAATTTGATTCCACGAATATATTTGGGCGCACTCATTCACTTTATGGATCCAAGATTCAATATTCTGGGAACCATCGCTGGGATCAAATTCCGGTATAGAGTTCATGTGTGCAAAGGTATGAGAGGAAAACATTGCATTATTATTATATTGCCCAGCACTAAAACCATCTGGTTGATTGGATGTTACAGTAACTTGACAATTATTTGTGCTAATACCAGCCGCAAGAGATGGAGCTGGATTTTGCGATGATGATGGTAATGGAGGAGTCAGTGTGCGCGCTACATGACTGGTATTCAATTTAGTCGCATCATGTAGTGTTTTCCGTTTAGTTTTGTGACCGTGACGTCGTCGTTCGTCGTCGTCATCAGAGTGTCTTTTAGATTTCTTAGTTCGCTTACGTGACCGCTCATAACTACTCTCAGAAGACGGCGAAGAAATGCTAACACTGGTGGAATAACGCCGGCGGCGGTGTTTAGACAAGTGCCGTTTTTTAGATCTAGAACGTCTATCAGACCCCATAGCTAACAATCGTGATGCAAACGATAAACAAAAAAATCACTTATTCATTTACAAACAAATCAGGTACTCTCCAACTTAAATTAATTGTTAACAAGCAAACAAACAACTCAATAAATCTGTACAAAAAAAAGGAGGGAGAGAAAATATATATATGTTACTAAGTTAAGTACATAGGTATATTATTATCTATTTTGTAACCTTATAGACAAAAGTAAAATAAAATAATAACTGATCAGAAGTATCGCTTAGCCAAATATAAATAATCCATATTCAAACGTTAATGTCCGTTAGAAACCATGATCGTTCTATAACACTTCATCATCACGATCTTCAACACTTCACAGTCGTATTAATGAATGTCTAGTAAAGTTGAATCAGCACAATCAAAATTATAATTATAGTCACTGACCTTACTTCCGAAGACTTACGGGCCCAGTGAGTGGGCATACGCCGTCCCGCTTCTGATTGAAAGCTTATATACACGTATCTCGGGTTCAGGAACAAATGAGGAAACTCTTGTATACTTAATATTTGGATTTATTCTGTAGCACACAATTATATCCGATTCACAACATTTCTCAAGTAAACACAATATCAATATGGCGGATTTTACAGAGCACGTTCCTAAGTTGAATCTAGGTCAACACACTTTTTATCTTATGATCACTAATAAATTTCATTAAAGGATTTGTAAAAACAGAGTATAATTAAAATACTAATTTTAGAATACAATACAACTTATTATGCACTATAAATCACATTTGTTTACACTATGTCACTATGTATGCTTAAATCTTTAAAACTACGCAACGGATTTTGATGCGGTTTTGAGCATTGCATCCGTGCGAAGTCGAGGTGGGTCGCTAGTAGATTATAAAGTTTAATTTTCAAAATGAAACAATGTGAAATATTTATAAAATTACCCCAAAAGAAAAGAGATACTTGGCTTCAATTGGACAACTGGAAACAAAGAAAAAGTATTAGTTTACAGAGAAAGGACTACATTGTATATATTGTACCTGGCAAAATTAAAGCCTAAGAGAGTTGTAACTAATTTATTTAATATTTAATTTTATCCTATTCGGTTAACGGATGTAATTGTTATTTTTGTTTAATTTGTTTTCTATAGGTATTACTTATGTATTAAAAAGTAAATTAAAGATAATAGGGGAAAGTCGTCACCATTTGTACGCGGGGCACATTCGTACAGTCAGTATAACAGAAAAACTAAAGGGCACACAAACACGCCTTTGCTTGTGTGCATAGACATACCGGCTGCCATGTTGCTAGCGGAGTTTCGCACGAGTTGCACTATGGTGTATCAGTTGATAAGACGTAACGTGTTTTCGGGAGGGGTGAGTAAATTTTTTACCTAAGATTTGTTCGTAATTGTAAGTACAATTATTATGTTTTTGACAAAATGGTGACGGTTGATTAATGTTAACATTGTTTATTTTGAGCTGTAATTGTCATATTTCTCAAACTAAATTAGAATTTGAATAAAGTTGTATTTTAATTTTTTTCAAAGGCATGGGGTGCATTCGGACAGTCAGACAAGGGGCACATTCGTACGAATGCTCGCCTTTAGATTTATGAAATAAAATATAGTATTAGCTCCTAAAATTATCGTTCAGACAGCACAATAACATTTTTTCTTTAATGCATTATGCTATTTGTTAAGTCAACTTTATAATTAAAAAAAAATATATATATATTTTTTGCAGAATCATGGTGCGGAAATATAAAAAAATGGTAGGTACGTGTACTCAAGAAGTAGATGAAGAGTACAAAGACTGTACAATGATGTCATACAATATGTAAACATCTCTTTTAGACTGATTGTAAAGCTTAAAATTATCAATAAGAAAACTAAGGACGAACAATTTTTTTTTTAAATTTTTCTAAAGAAAGGCTTATCGACTATGAGTCAAGTCTCATAGTATTGAGTTAGTTATTTGATAAATAAAGATTTTAATAATAATTAATACAAAATTAACAACGTACCCCGTACGTGGGGTACGTTCGTACAAATATCTTATCGTAAAAAATGGCTATATCCCTTTAACCTTTTGACAACAAACTACAATATATTTGTTACTCTTAGGTACATAAACTAGATAAATTCAACAATAATTCATAAAGTAATAAAATAAAATATAAAAAGTGTACGAAGGGTGACGACTTTCCCCTACTTCTCTTCCTTCCAAATACTAATCGTAAGCCCATCGTAAGTTGCTGTGTTTGAGTTCAATTCCCATACGATAGATTTCATTATTGTTATAAAGCCGCGCTTATGACCAAGTTGAGCACCAATGCCAATCCCATACATTTGTCATTCTATTCGACTAATATTTAATTTTTATCAAGCTACTTGGTTTAGCCCTTTTTAGCTTAGGAAAAACACATAGGTACGGTGTTACAGAATATTCGGTCAAAATACTTGAGAAGTCTTTGTGACAGGACGACACAACTTATGAAACGCCTTCAAATTTAGTTTCCTTTACGAACAGGACCTTTTAAGTCCTATTATCAAACCAAAAGTCTTGAAACCCTTTAGTTCTTTCAATGTTCAATTCTCAGTCGCTGAGCGAAACCATTCGCTGTCAACACAATCGGCCTGTCGTCTATTGGATGAGGAATGTCAAAAATGGCACTAATCGTATTTCACAGAGGGGTTAAGTGCGAGACAGCCAGTCCTTGAGGGAAATCAAGTAATCCACACCGCGGCCACTTCATCGGACAGACCCTAATTCGAACCGTTGCTATTGTAGGGCCACGTAATAGTGTAATTTAACTTGATATGTACGGTCAAGGAAAAAACCGAAATAAATGAATTAAATACGCTCACGTACATCCCTTACCTGTATAATATATTTTTACTATATTATAATGTATTTTTTTTGATGCCTAAACGTGACAGGAGCCCATCACCGGACCGGGATACTCTTATGCTGTGGACCCAATTCTGGGGCCTGATGGTTTTCCTTGACCGTCGAGCTGTTAAAAATTGTGGGTATTTGATTAACTCATTTGTAGGTACCCTCATTATAACGACTTTGCGCGGATCGGTCGAGCCTGCACGTGGTAGCCCGAGTCGCCTTGAGCACCTTCACACGGCGAGTAGGCCCGAACTGGCATGGCGCGACTTTGTGATATCGCGCGCCGTAAGAAGCCCGCTTTAGGATTCTAACCTAAGCCTCATGATGAGAGCCGGGCTCACCTCAACTGGTGTATATTTTATCACGTTTGTTAATTCATTTCCTCTTTATCAATGACTGAAAGCACGTGAGGTATGAGGCTAAGCTATCGGTACAACATCTGTACAAAGTCGATGTGTTTTTAGCTTTTGCTACTGCTTCTGTCAAATGACTCGACGAGTAAGCGCATCGCAAGCGTGGCGAAAGGGTTTTAAAGAGAGCCTTATTTAAACGGTTTAGATTACGTTAAAAATAACCTAAATAATAAACTTCAAAATATTTACTTCTAAGAAATTTTGAACAATTTATTGTTATTGTTTAAGTTTAGTGTGTATTGTTAACGTACTTTACTAAAAATAAGATATTCTATAAAAGCTGTCAAAATAAAAGTAGCTACTGACTTTAACAACTTAGATATTGGATTCCAATTGCATTGTCTTTACATGCCCAATTGTTCATTTATTTAAAAGAAAATAGAAAAATAAATAAAATACAAGCCCTAAAGAATCCGTCGCACAATTCAAAAAATTTGTCACTTTGGAAACTTTAATTTCGACTTGTTCCTTCGTCAGTACATAACATGAGTCTATACGAAATTGTTCAATGTGTAATGACAGTGTCCATTCTGATGAGGGTCAAACCCCAGTCTGGGGCGGGCCAATCTGAAAGGAATTCGAGTTAATATGCCCGTTATTCCAAACAGCGATCCTATCTTGATGCGAATAACCATGTGCGAGGATTTGCCACAGTTGTACTGCTTCCATTAGTTGGTTCCAGCCAGATGATTTGGGTAGTATTTTCGGCTAAGCAGTAATGGATTAATATTTAGCTTTTAGATGGAAATCGTCGATGCATGGGATTTAATATCCTATACAAGCTGTCGGCGTTTTAGGGTTATGTTCGCATGAATGGTTACGGCAATTCGCTTTCTGTATATTGGTTATTAGTGATTACTTAGTTCAGACATAAACTAATCTCTCTGATCATAATGTTTAACATGACAGAGAGTGGGGTATTGATTGAATGCGAACTTTTAATGTAACACAGGTAAGTAGTTTGTATTCCTGCAAAGTCGAGTTGGTTTAACGATAGGAAAACCAATAAATATGTGACCGACTTTATTCTAGTGGCAATATTATATTCACGAGATTACAGACCTGAATCTCTCAGACTGGTCTGATCTTCTCAGTGTATGAGATTTTCCTTGTTCATTAAACCGTTAGTCCTAGTTTTGCTTGCAAAATTGAAGTCACTAAGAACTCATATACAATTTAACCTGTTGAGGCTACGTTTAAATATAACGCGCGGCGTGGGCGTCAACGCATAATCTAATTTCAAAAGAGATCCAGATAACAAGCGTTAGCGCCTGTCAGAAACTGCGGTTGTTCGTTTGACTTAGTCTGTTTCTAGACGCGCGATTCGAAAAAGTAGTATTACTGCCGCAAACGTAGATCCACGCTCCATAGAATTTAAAATTTATTGTGTAATCAACAGGTACCTAATTGGGTTAAGAGTAAACTGCTTATAAATAACAATAGAAACGACTGGCCTAAGGGCTCAACGGGTCCTGGACGTCAGCTTAGGACGTAGCCCTACCCAGGTTGTAGTCTAAGCTTCCTCCTGTTTGGGGAAAGACTGTTGTGGGCTGTCTGTTTCCGGTTGATGATTTGAATGTACCTTAAGCAGACGTTGCACAGTTTGCATCGCAGCTACAGCTGTTATTAGTGTTATTATTTATGCCTACAGTTCTGGATTTGTCAAGGTCATAAAGGCGACCTATGAGTAGAAGCAGTTTAGGCAGTAAGCAGATTTGAGCAGTACTGATTATTAACGGATTATTCGCCGGCCCTCACTTATGTAAATGTTCGCAGAAGAAGATTTCTTTTCTGTTGTCAGGACTCTTATATCTTCCTTCTGGTGTGGGTTGGGTGTTTCTGAAAACAACATACGGTCCGATGTTCTACCATTGGAATTCAGTTCAGCGGGACTATTAGTTAATAATTTACATAAACTGTAAGTTGTTATTTTACATAATTTTAATTAATTTCAGTTTCATTATTTGAAAAAACCCACAGGTTTTAAAACATATTATTATTGTTATCGTACATAAAGAGAATATGAATCCGGCGCTGTCGCACCTTTGGGGAGAAAGTTGAATGTTATGGACAACAATAATAAATAACAATAAAGTTCTGGGTTCCATTTTGATTTTAAATGAGCGGTCACCTACCTCAAAAGGCTGGTAACATCACACTTGACGATTTCCTTCCATCGCTCGAGGCTACAATTTAAAAAGATTGAAGTTATCTCTTTCATTATAACTTTTCGGGAATAACTCGAGGATATTATTTTATGTTACGCTCTAAAAGATTTTCATGAATTTATTAATCTTGTAAAATGTCCTTCATCATCGTCTGCCTATTACAGTAATATTACGACGCTGTAATTATGAGATTCCGTTATAGTAATCGCATCTGTAGAAATACTTACATAAGTGCTTAGGCTTAAATGGTAAATAGCGTATTATGTGACAATTTTACTGGGTCTCTTTTGATATAACGACACTTGGGATATTTTCATTTTAATACTGTTCACAAGGTATATTTTACGTTACATACTTATAACAATAACCACAGCACGTATAATTTTACTGCACATAATATATATATATGTCATAATTGTCACAATTATGACATAATCATCAGATCACTTTATGTAACACTCATGCATTATACCGATATACCGATACAAAAAAGGTTTTGTTGGAAATTATAATGATGATTAAATCTACATGCATTTATTTATAAAGTAAACATACATTTTTGTTTACAACATTTAAAGAAAAAAATCTCCTCCAAAGTGGAATCACGGACAGTGCCCAGCACAACGCTGGCCACTTTGCCACACGAGCTCTCTAAAGAGCTAGGCTGATCCATTGACAGTTCAATTGACAGTTTAATGAGTCCTCCAGACCCCACTGTCCCGTGGTCCCAAATGGTACCAACATGATGATTAAAACTTCTGGTTTTCTTTAAGTCAGCGAAGATTTTGATTTTTCGTGATCTGTACCTATCTTAAGCTACCTGATTGTTGAGAAAATAAAAATATATTATTATTGGTTTGGTCGATTTTCGAGTGCCTTCCTAGTAGACTATTGACTTTTAAAAGTGTATTATGCAATAACAATACAATACAATAACTGTTTATTGTACACCAAAAACAATATCATATTGATATAAACATTAATTACAACAATGGGCGAGCTTATCTTACCTACAGATATAAATAAATTTTGACCTTTGAATTGACTAACAACGAAAAGGAGGGGGGCAAGGGGGGGCTCTCTGATTGAAGTCGGGATGCTACTTGAGACCTATTTTCTTTTTAATTTGTCTTGTTTGTGATCGAGGTTTATTATTTTGCAAGGTTCACTGAACACTATCGCCTGAAGGAGAATTTGCCTTTGTGCTTAGCCTCGCTGTGAAATGTTAATTTTTGTCTTTTGATTGTAAGATCTTTGTGGTATTATGAACATCAAAATTGGGACGTCTTAAAATTTCCAATATTTTTTGGAAGTTACTAAAAATATGTAGTACAATTTTTATTCAGGTATATAGGAGTTATCTTTATATCCGAGCTCTGCCGAGATATACATTAATAGTTATGTACTTATTTATGAATATGTGTCAATCTAATTATACTTAAGAAACTTTCAATATTTCAAATATATTCATACTTTCTTTGTAAATAAATGTACTTTTTCACTTCTTACTCACTTTTAACAGAGCTATCACTGCTCTATTTATTTATATGTTTAAAAGATAAGAAAATAAATTATGAAATGATATGACTTATTTACGAGCTGTAAAAAATTTGTTGCTCTAATACGTTTGAGTAGAATCGGATCTGGCAAACAAGCGAAATTCCAAAAACAAAACAAAACACTTTTTAATTAGTGCGCCACTCACACGACTGCCTATTAATAAGAGTTCGTCAACAAACAAAGGTGTCATAGACAATAGCACGGAAATTCGCAGCAGTTGTCACCGCCAACACCCACTTGAACAAATCATCTTTCACGCCAGCCTGTCTCTTATCACAAAACTTTAGGGTTGAAATTACTTTGATTTAGAAAGTCGATTTTGAAAACACTCGGCAGAACAAACGAAGATCGCGGGTCGCTGGATTTTTGAGGATTTAACCTTCGATCGTGTCATTCTTTCTGTATCTTTACTTATTTTATATTAATGATTGAAATTCGAAAGCTTAATTTTTATTATAATATCAAATACCGTAAGTAATTATTCATTTAATTTTTCGTCAATTTAAAACCTTTGGCTAACTTTTGTACCAAGACCCATAGATGCATTAGTATAAAAAAAAGTCGACTAAGTAAAAGGCATAAAAAAGATTTTATAAAAGTACCTGGTTAAACACTCTTGATGAGGAGATATTGGTCGTGGTACACCTCGTCAGTTCACCTAGGTGTACCACGAACATTTTTTTTTGTTGGTGGTCCACCTTTCCTTTCATAAAAAAATAATCGTAAAAACGTATGGTTCGTGGTTCACCTGTGAAAAATAAGATTAGTCCAGGCAATGAAGCGGATTTTTGTATGAAGACCCCAACATTAATTCCTCAGTCGATGAAACTTTGCAGGATTGTAGTATAGTATGAGACAATACTTGAATAAAAAAATAAAAAAAAAACCTAACCGAAGTTAGTTATTTTTACTGAAATACTTATTTATTTGATATCTTTGTTGGGAAAAATGCACAGTCAAAATTTTCTTCGCCAGCAATATTCATGTGTGTTAAGAAAGCTATATGCGAAATATATAAAAAAAAAACTCCTGGTAGAAACAACAAAACTCAGACATATATTATGTACCTTGCACGGGAAAATTGCTCAGTCCATTTTTTTAACTGGAATGTCATTTAATAGTCGCTGTGGACTTACAATAGGAAAATCCAAAATAAAAACCGTCTCGCTCTTTGAGTATTAAACCAACGGAGACGTCACTGCAAGGCGTTCCCCTCTGCCAAAAAAAGTGTCGGTCAACGTGCATACCTGTTATATACAACTAGTTTTTTTGAGTTCACGGAGTGCTTGGATTGGTGAATGTATTTGTGTGCATTTAGTTCAAGCTAGTGTTTAATTGTTTTGTCAAAAAATGCGTTTGTTTTAACATTATTTGTGTTTGTTTCCTCGTCCCCCGCGCAGAAATTGGCAGACTTTTTTGCAAAGAAACTAGTGCGCGTGACGTCTCCTGTTGGTATAATACTCAAATGTCTCGCTACATTATTTTCAGAAATTATCAAATTATCAACCAAAAAAAAATTTTTTTTTTGTATAAAAACCTAACTTCGGTTAGGTTTTTTTTTTGGATTTTTTTATGCAAGTATTGTCTCATACTATACTACAATCCTGCAAAGTTTCATCAACTGAGGAATTAATGTTGGGGTCCACTACCTTTATTGCCTAGACTAGATAACAACATAACGAATCTATTTTCTATAGGAGATAGTGGTTGCAAAGAGAAATACGTAGTATTCCTAAACGATTACACCTAGAAACTTGAAGTATAGTGTGTAGGTGTCTTTCATATCGTATCTAGGCAACCGCTATGACATGTTTGGAAATTCCCACTGGAACGGGAATAAACTGAATGCGCGCGGGTAACGTCGCTATTGGCACCCACTATTTGAAATATGGTATGTAGGTGCCCTCTATGTCGTAGGCAATCGCTTTTTGTTTTGGGATGTTTGGAAATTCCCACGGGAACGGGATCCGCACGAGGAAAGCCGCTGGGCACCTACTAGTTCATAGATAAAAAGAGAACATATGCAATTAATTAAAGAAAGAGGTCACATATATAGTAAAGTGAACCACGAACAATTTTTTTTGTTGGTGGGCCACCTTTGTCCACCTAGGTGATCCACGAACACAATTTATTGTTCGTGGTACACCTAGGTGAACTGACTAGGTGTACCACGACCAATACCTCGCCGATGAATAATGGACAATTTAAACGAGTCCATTCCATGAGCCATTCCACTAAGACAATCCACTAAGCCAATCAAACTGCATACAAAAAAAGCTTGAGGACAATCCATTGCAGTGGAATGTCTCCATTTACACGAAGCCGCTCCATTAGTGGATTGGCTTAGTGGAATGGCTCAATGGAATGGCCTCGTGAAAATTGCCCATCAAGCAACACCTAACTCTTTATAAACCGTCAAACTCTTACATTTACAAAAGAATAGCCTCCATATGTTGTGACATCACCAACCCAGTCAGTCATTTTGTCTACACTAATTTACCTTTAGCCTAAAAATATTGCTACTGGAATGATTTTCTTTTGATCCAGGTACACAGATTGAGTACTCAAGTTAACATAAGTAATGTTCTCGACAGCTTCGGAGGTCTTGGGAGGCAGGCGATATAAAAGGGGGGGTTATTAATAAAGGTTTAACTTCTAATTGGCTGCTTCAACAGAAGTGACATCTTCGTAAACAGAGATAATTAGGGCCGCTGACATTTTGGATAAACACACGTCCCAGGTAAACGTACATTAGTTAGGAGAACTAGAAATCCGAACGCTTTAAAGGCTATGATAAAATTGAATATAATTATATAAATTATTATTTTAATTATATTATATTATTATTATAATTATATTACAATTATTATTATAATATATTTATTTATTTTATATCTTAAGTTAGGTTTTTTACAATATGTATATAAAAGTAAAATATATAAAAACATTTATTATAATTATATTATATTAATTATTATAATTGTATGTATTATAATTATTATGTATGTTATTATTGCATGATCTAGGGGCACGGCAGTGCCCCCGCCAAGTCGAGCAAAAAGCGGCCGTACCATCCTTTTCTCGAATACGCTTTACACGACCATCTTCTTGTTCTGTACTCCTCTGTTAATTGTGTTTAGTTTTTGTATCTGTGTATTATTCAAGTTTTAATCGCACTAGCATTTTCCCGCGAGTTCAGATTAAGGGATAAAAATAGCATACGTCATTCCTTAAAGTGCATTTTATCTTCTTGCCAAATTTCTGGTTTAGCGATCATGCCATGAAAAGGTAACAAACAGACATACGAAGTTACTTTCGCATTATAGTGTTAGTAGGGAAGTACGGAGAAACCAAAGAAATTTAAATATACTAGGGTATAGAGCTGGCATTGGTAATACAGAAACTTTTACCTCAAGCGTCAGTTTAGTTAGTATACGAACTTAGCTGTTATTCGGACTGTCTTACCTACACTTATTATCTAAGGTATTAAGTTTTTAATTAGGACTTTGTTGGTTTTTGGTCACTCTATGCCTTAGTATTTTTAACCCTCTTTGGGTTAAACCAACCGCGTAATGTCTAACGTTAAATTGTTAATGGAAGTTCTATCAGTATGCTATTGACAGTTACTAAATGCCCTCAATATTATTCTTTCAAATAAGGCTTTTACCAATGGGCTAGTACCGACGTCAACCGCCTTTCAAATCGCCGGAGCCTGTCAAATTCTGTGGAGTTTGATTGGTTTGGTATTACGCTAAAGGAGGAAAATTTTGGGAAAGTAGGTCGTAGTTGCTCTGAAAAAATAAATTGCCATCGACTTTTTCCTCCTTCGTTTTGGATAAAATCAATGTGTGGTAATTTATTAATTTGGTTTCTTATTTTATAACTAATGATTATTTTATACACGGCTTAAAGAAGACATTAGAATAATATCTAGTTGTAATGGAAGTAATTTAGAATCCTGACTTAAGTACAGAAATGAATAAGGATCTTCAAGCATTAGTGTCCCACAGAATGAGGATTTTATTCTATTCTAACAGCGATTTGATTCTAAGGCATAAACAACATGTAACAGAATAAGCGCAATTCCTGAAATTGATTTGTTCAGTATCGACTACTTATTCGATTTCAGCTATTTTTAATAGGTGTTAAATTTTGCCCAAAAATGAATTAGCGTAGCTGAATTAATGCTTTATATGGAAATCGTGCTATTATTAATCGATATTTAAGACAATTGGTTAGACACAACTAAAGTTCGATTGCATCATAATATATTTTTTACATTAATATACTAATTAGGGTGTATGAGGAATTGCGCTTTTTCTGTTACGCGTTGTATATCCCGGTTCGTCTCACTAGCCACCTCGTTTTGGGGTATAAAAATTTACTGGTGAATAGTGGGTATATTCAGGAATGGAGTATCTCTCGAATACCCCTCTGGGACATAAAAACGCGAGCATTTTTTACCAAGTACCTCATTTCATCGTAATTTTTGAGGTTGCAAGCTGTTCTGAGGTTATTACAATCTAATTACATTATTACTGTACTAGAATTGTGGTAAACCTGAATAAAGCTGGCCACAGCTTAGAATGAATTACGTAATTACATTTGCCAACCCACCACGCGTTAATTTGTTGCACGTGATAAATACCGCAGCAGATTAGTTAATAAAACTTCATTACTCGCTGTTTTGTCCTCTTGGATTATGTGGGGTTTCAATCTACCAAGTTATAAGGCATACATTAAGTTATAATACCATAGTTAATATAATATTCCGAGTATATGCTACATAACGTAATAACTGACTTTTGTATTTTAGATAGTTTAGGTATATGACTGTGTTTAGTTTAAGGAAATAGATTGTGATTTATATTGATATATAAGGTCATTTTAAATCAAGTGCAAATAATTTAATCAGTTAAGAACTGCCGGTTCCAATTGGAACCGAGAAACAATTAAAAATCTATTGTGTCTGTGATTCATGGTCTGTTAAGGGTAGGTACAAATATATAAGAAAAATAGAATTAACATAGTTTGATGTTAATTAATGAGGTTTTAATAACAAATAACTTTAAAGAGTAAAAAGGGGACTTAAACGAATAGCACTAAAATATCATTATAGACTTTGTAGACTTTTGTTGATTTTTTAAGCTTTAAAAAACACTCAACCGATTTTGATAAAATTTATATGGGAACACCTCTGAATCTACCAAACAAAAAAGAATCATCAAAATCGATTCATAAGTTTCGGTATAATCGCGTAACATACATACAAAAAAACAAAAACATACAGTGGAATTGAGAACCTCCTCCTTTTTTGAAGTCAGTTGAAAAGGTGCCAGCTTTGGTTAACCGACCTATACGACAACAGAGCTACATAAAACGTCCTTGTTTACGCATAAGAAATATGTTTATGTAGGGTATTCTAAATTAACGAAATTACGATACACAATTATATTTAGAATAATCAAATAAACAAGGTGGTTTTAATTAATTATGCATAATTCTAAATATAATTCTGTGCCGCCGTAATTTTATTAATTAAAAAGAAACTGATGGGGTTTGGGGGGTGTCAATTAATTGGTAGGGTGAAATAGGGTGTCAACAATTGGGTGTTGTACCCTAGTTAACTATCTCTTATTTGGTGGTACGTACAAGGACGGGCTATTCCACATTGGAATGGTCTCAAAGGACTGCGTATCGACAAAATTGTCTGACGTTGATTAATTTTCTTATAATGACAGATAATAGGATACCTGCAAAGTCCTTCGCAATGACGACGAAACAAGCCTTGTAACCGTAGACTTTCATTATTTTCTCAGTAGGAAAAATTCTACGAAACTTCAATAAAGCACTTGTAATTTATAGTAGTACCTTGAATTTAATGAAACGAGTTCCCTACTTGATTTCGAAAATCTATTAGCTGAATGTTGATTTGTCGATGACATTTTGTCTACAGTGCTTTAAGCCCTTGGGGTGCCTGGTGGGTAAAAATCAAACCGCATGCTTGGTGGGTCTGTGGGACCCCTAAACAAAATGCTTGTTTTTCTTATTTAATGTGTCAAAATGCCAAGTAATGAGGTTTTATTTATTTTCAGTATTGATTTAAATCATATTATGACTGAAAAAGATAAAACTTAAGTTGTTTTACAAAGTTTTATTAAACAATAAAAAAAACTCAGATTTTACAAAACAAAAATTTACAGTCATGTTTATGTTAACAATATTAAACTTTTTAATTGAGATCAAAAATCTGATTTTACATTAATTTAATGCACAGATAAATCAACTTACAGACTACCATATTTGGGTCTAAAAATAATAAAGGTATATTGCTTAAAATATAATTTTTGCTCGCGAAATATGATTGCGAAAGCAAATATGATTCAATAGCTGGGACATCTCAATATCTCTGTTATCACTATAATTATTATTTGGCTCATTATAGACTTCTGCTTTTTCCTCAGCACAAATTAACGAATCATGTTATACAAACGCATAGTCTGACATTTATCTCCACTTTATTCATTTTAGGTCTCTCTCTATAACTTGACATAATTCAGTAAGAGTTGTTAATCGCCTAACCATTTTACATCAACAATATTGTTTACATAAATAATTTACCACACAAAACATAATAAAAAACAAAAACAAAGATAAAATTACTTACGGATCCCTGAGACCTGAGCGCATCTAAAAAGCGTGTTATTTGAAAATGTGCGCGTTTCATGATGCCGTAGGTGACATAAAATGGTCGCTAATTCGTATCGCGAAGCTACTGAGATGTGCAGCGGGTTTGAGTAAGTATTTTAAAAAATATCGTCGATTTTTTGAAGCGACGGGTCTGTCAGACCCGGCAGGGACCCGAAGGGGTGAAAGTTCATTTAATCGACTCTATACTGCGACGGTTCGTTTAGTCGAAACATTTTTTAGCGATGGATTGATTGATTATTTCATTTGCTAGTAATTACTTTTAGTCGACAACTTATCTAATCGAAAAAATATTTATTCGGAACTTATTTTGAAACGTAATAGGTACATAAGGGGATACAGTTGTCTGCTTCGCTCTTAGATAGGTTAAAGTCTGCCAAAGTTATAACCCGTCTACTATATTAACAAACTGTTATTCGAACAGTAACGGGTCGTGTCCCATGTGCCTCATCCATTGCTCGCTTGATAGCTTTTATCCGAACCAGTTTGTTCAAGAATCCTTTACCGACAATTTAGTGACTTTGTAATAATAGTGAGGCATTATAATAATAATAGCTATGTATTATGTATGTCCTGTATCCTGCCCTTAGAGTTTGGTAGTACAGGGTCAGATTTGGGAGGTGCGAAATACTTTGTTCTTCAAGTTGATTATAGGTGATTGTTTTTAGGGTTCTTAAATATTTTGATTGATAGTAATTGTTAGGGTTTCGTACCAAAAGGATACCCTATTATTAAGCTTCCGCTATCCATCTGTCTGTCTGTTAGCGGCTGTATCTTATGAACCGTAACGCCATAATAATTATATTATTAATTATAGTGGTCCCCATAAAAGAAACGGTTTTTTTATACAGTAATACAGAACCCTTCATGTGCAACTACGTTTCGAACTTAGGGGGGTTTTTTGGACAACGTGTGAATAAAACATAGCCTATAGCCTAACACCAAAAGATAATAACATACAGGACTGGAAAAATAAATAAAATTGGTTCTTTATAATAATATTATTGTAAGTATTTATATTTCAGAAAACTATGTTACGCCCAAAAAGATAGCTTTTCATCGATGACTAAAGTTTTAAAATTGACCCAGTAGTTTCGGAGCCTTAGTCATTACAAGAAAATATAAAATAGTATATTACCTATACACATAGGGAAGTAAAACAAGAAACGTCTCAGATCACATGTAATTTTCGACCTAGGCAAAGTCGAGTCTACAAACATGTAGTTAATTTGAGGGAAAAAAATAGTAGATTGTTCTACAAGGGTCGGAAGAAATCAATTCCCATACGAGGTATTTAGACGCCCGAGCGCAGCGAGGGCGGATATAGTCCGAGTAGGAATTGATAACTTCCACCCGCGTTAAACACTCTACTTTTCATTTCGAATTCAAGGAAAGTAAACAAAAAAATTTCAATTTTACAAAAATTCAAACATGCAAAAACGCAATAATACCTACGAAAAAAAATTGTCAACAATACAACCAAAGTGGTTGGAAGAAACAGAAACTTTTTCTTTTTAACGTCTTTGAATACTACATCATAGAGTACCTAACCTAAATAACATTACAAAAACAAATCCTTCATCTTTTTAAGAACATGTACTTTTAGCTGAGCTAATAGTGTTCTGTGCTTATTAGAGTCGATGAAAAACAAGATTTTGAATTTCGGAATAGCTTACCAAATTATTACTCTTTTTTTAATTTTAAATATGGAACGTGTACCGCCCCGCGCGCGGGCTATTTTCTGTTGTTTATTTATACCCAATGTTTATACCTACATTCACAAGGCCGCACCTTTTTTACTTATTCTAACTGATGCAAAAAGTTTCGTATCCCTACTAAGTACCCAAAGAGGTTGGAAGAAAGTCATTCTCTTTTCTAGAGAAACTTTTTCTTTAAACGTCTTTTCCAAATGTAGTACTATTTTTTTTTTAATTCATTCCCGCCCTAAGGCGGGAAGCAATTACTATGAGTCTTTCCCGACCGAGGGCGGGAATCACAGCCCTGAATGTCTCTGTGGTGGGAATCATCGCTTCCGACCCGGTACTCAGATCAAACATACACTACTTTCCGAGTATGAGATATGAAAAAGACTTTCCGCTTTAGTGTACATAGACGTTACCGATACAGTTAGTAATATTATTTTAATCTAATATTACTAGTGTCGACATGAGTATCGATTGGGATGTAACCACTAACCAGTCTACCAAATTATAAATAGGCCTTAGATTTAGGCCTTAAATCACACAGGCCTCCAACCACAGAGGCCTTGCTCCGCACCTGTGGCGAAGTGAAATTAAACAATGTTACGTGAGACAAAGCGAGTGGAGTGGTGAGCCCTCGAGTGTTAAGCCTCCCTTTGTTCAGCCCCTGCTAGTGATGTTTCTTTTGTTGTTGGCTCAAGACGCAGGAAAGTGGAGTGAAGAAATACGAGTTTCCAAACCAATAGATTTACCGTTACCGTAACATCATTTTCATGATACTTTTAAATTGAAGGTTAAGCGCCAAATTCAACCTTATTACAAATAGAGTAATTTCGCACTGGTTCTTGGTTTTCAGACAGGTCATTTAACTTCTGAAAAGAAAATGTAGCATCAAATATCCTGGCGTGACAGGAAAGGTATCCATCTATACTTAAAGTTAATAGTTGTATTCATTTATGTTTGGTTTCAGGTCTCACTAGTCGGTATGAGAAATGAGATCTCATAGTGCTTTCAAAAACTGACGAAAGATACCTCATAACCTTTGAAATCCGATGTAAGGCAGGGATTCAAATTAAAATATTTTATTTGCATTTATCAAATCCCTGCAGGTAGATACTGGATGCGTTGAGCTGAAGACATGGCGCTATGGCGCTCATTAGGGGAGGCATATGATGATGATAAGATTTTTTCCGCGACTTGTCAGTGTTTCTTGGACAAAAACACAACGGACTATATCACTTTCTAGTTCTCTAACTATCCTCTGTACAAAAAAATATGTTTTTCTATTGCTGCGCGAAAAAAGGACAAATCAACAAATACATATGTTATATCATGTGGTTGAAACGTCACTGAAGTGCGCCTGAAATGTTTTTCAGGACTTGCGTGAACACGTTAAATGCCATCCAATGAAGTTTTAGACCTCTTTAGTATATCTGAATACCTTGTGGTATTTCAATATGACATTGTTTTTAGTTATTTTTATTTTGTATCTAAGTCTGACATGGATGTAAATTTGAAATAAAGTATTATTATTGTTATTATATTATGATTTGAAGGTAGACTGCTCTCGCGTTTGCTTTGCACCACCGTCTCACTCACCATGGCAAGTAGTGTCTCTTTAAAACAACCATACAAGATCGCTTTTGTGTATAACAATGATATGCCCGGCAGACATACTTATGTAGGTACTAACTCCTGATTTTATGTACAAACTTGTCTACTTTATCACGCAAAGGAAGGATCTCAAAAGGCCACGACAGGACAAAGACTCCATTATTTTTGCACAAACATTCGACTGTCTATTTAGCCGGTAAAATGATGACGGACAAATAGAGGGTGTTTTTTTTCTGTTCGCCCGTTCCAAGTTTATTTGTTTATATCGGGAATATTTATGAACGCCATTTAGATGTCAAAGAGGGACAATATATGAAATCAAAGGAATTGCGAATCAATTTGTTGATTTGATTGTTCCGACTTCTCAGAAAGACTTTATAGAAGGTCATTCATTTTGTAATTTATAGGTTTTCTACCAAAGTGGTAATAAAGAAACAATTATGTCTCGCTCCGCCTATCTGTCTGTTTATCGCAGATGCTTATCTGAGCATTTACTAATGCTGTCAACTTTAATTTTGGAAGTTTCATTAATGCTTACTATTGCTTACCAAACTTTATTGCAATCTAGCTTTTGCCCGTGACTTCACTCGCGTACCGAGGTGATGTGTGTGTGTGATGTGCTTATGTTTTATTGGTTTTGACTTTTTATAAAATTTTAATGGGACAACCTCTGAAGTATGATCTACCAAACCAAAGAAGAATCATGAAAATCGATTCATAATAGGAATAATCGCGTAACATACATTAAAAAAAAAACAGTCGAATTGAAAACCTCCTTTTTTAAAGTCAGTCAGTTGTAAATCGGTTCAGAAGTTTTTAAAAATTAAAAAACATCCATCCATGCTCCCAAACTTTTACGTTCCTAATATTATAAAAGGATATGATAAAAGGGTCCAAAATTATTTCATGACCTAAAGACATTATTTCATGGCCTGGAATTTCATTAAAACAAAAGTACTTCAGACATTATTTCATGGCCTGGAATTTCATTAAAACAATAGTACTTCAGACATTATTTCATGGTCTGGAATTTCATTAAAACTAAATTACTTCAGACATTATTTCATGGTCTGAATAATTCCTAAAGTGGATTGATTATTAATTTTATAAGTATTGAAACAAATAGAGTGTAAAGAGAAAAAAATAAATTATAATTTATTAGTATATATTTATAAGTAAGTAAAAACAATTAATGTTAAAGGGTAAGCCCCTGAGTGTGTAAGCAAACATAAATAAATTTATGCAAAAATCACTCATCATTTTCGCTGGAAGAATCACCTTGAGGTCTATTAAAATTTAGCCAAGGCTTTATTTTATCGACTGCGACTACAGTTGTGTAACGTTTTTTACCCTTCTGTGTTACAGGAGTATCTTCGATCTGATACCTATCGTAATCGTAAACTTTTGTTATACGATAGGGTCCTTGAAACTTGGGGATCAATTTTCTACTACATCCTGTAGCTTGTACTTGTCTCTCCACCCGTACCAAGTCACCTACTTGATAGTTTTTAGGTGGACATCTTTTCTTGTCGTAAACTGTTTTTTGTGCATCCTGGCAGGCCCTGACATGAGACCTTATATTGTCCCTAATGTCAGTTAAGGTTTCAGTATTTGTAGAGGTTATATCATCACCCAAGTCCGATATAATCCTACTTTCACTGGAGCCTGTGAGCCTCGTACCAAACAATGCCTTTGCAGGAGTACAATTTATACCTTTATTAAAAGTATTATTGATTCCCCATTGCACATCGGGAAAGTAGTCGTCCCATTTGTTTTCTGCTACCCCTATAGTTTTTGCCGTAAGGGAATCTACCAAAGTCTTGTTATAGCGTTCTACTTGCCCGTTGGCCCTGGGTGTGGAAACTGCGTTCAGCACGTGTTTTATATTTTTCTCAAACATATACTTCTTGAAGCAATCACTGGTAAAGGAGATACCTCTATCAGCGATGACCCTTCTAGGTACCCCGAAGGTTCCGAAGTACTCGCGAAACACCTTGATAGTAGTTTGGGACTTTGTATTTTTAACGGCCTTCAAAAATATATACTTTGTAAACGCATCTATTAGTACTAATATATACACGTTACCCTTAGTGCTACGTACGAAAGGACCTACATGGTCAGCATGAACAGTATCGAATGGTACACTTACCTTCTCGATGGGATGAAGGAAACCGGGCTTCTTCCCACCCGAAGATTTGGCATAAGCACACTCTAAACAAGAATTTACATACTTTCTTATAAAAGAGCGCATTTTTGGGAACCAATACACTGCCTTAATTTTCTCCAAAGTCTTATCTAAAGCGAAATGACCAATGTCGTCGTGGTTTTGTTTAACAATTTGCCACCTTACTCCTTTTGGAACCACGTACCTGTCTCCACATGAGGTAATTCTGAAAAGTTTGTCATTTTTTAATTTATAGTTAGACTTTATGTCGAGTAGATTAAAAAGTTCCGGATCCCTTAAAATTCCTACTATCCTTTGCACCTCGTCATCTGCGCTCTGGACCGTAGCTAGCCAATTACAGTCCGAAACCACGAGTATATTATAAAAGCTTTGCTGATCCTGAATGGGATTGCGACTAAGCGCATCAACATGTGCCATTGAGTGCCCTGGTTTATATTCAATGCTGAAATTGTATTCTTGCATCTGCTCCCACCACCTAGCTACACGCGGTACCATATCTCGCTTCTGAAACGTCGCTCTCAAGGAGTTACAGTCCGTAATGATTTTGAAAGGGATTCCTACCAAATAGACTCTAAATTTTTGCAATGATGCTACAACTGCTAGTGTTTCTAAGTCATATGACGAGTAATTTTGTTCTTCCGGTGTCGTCTGCCTGCTGAAATAAGCGACTGCCTGCGTTACGCCATCATTGTTCCGCTGTAGCAGGATACCAGCTACGCCAAGCTTACATGCATCTGTATGTACTTCCGTAGGAGCGTGGGGATCATAGAGAGCCAGGGTCGGTTTTTTTCACTAGCTCCCTCTGCAAAGTTCTAAAAGCGTTTTCCTGATCTTGTCCCCAGTTCCAGGTAACGTCCTTTTTTAGAAGTTGAGTAAGAGGTTTGGCAATTATGGAAAAACGGGGAACAAATCTGCGAAAGAAACTTGATAGACCCAGAAACTGACGGACATTGTGTTGATTCTCTGGTACTGGGAAGCGCTCCACCGCTTCTATCTTCCTTGAACCGGGACGGATCCCATCAGCCGACACCTCAAATCCCAAATACTCAACGACGCGGACAAAGAAAAAACATTTCGGCAACTTCAAAGTAAGTCCGGCACTAGAGAACAGATTCAGGATAGACTCCAGCCTTGACATTCCTTCATCCAAATCTTTCGCAGGAATTATAACGTCGTCTGAATACGCTAATGCTTCTTTGTGTCGATTAGATCCTAACACCTGGTTCATTATACGCTGAAACGTAGCAGGGGCGTTTGCCAGACCGAACGGCATTCGATTAAACTCGAAGTGTCCGTCCGGTGTTACAAACGCAGTTTTGTGCTTGTCTGATTCGCGTATCGGAATTTGGTAATATCCCGAAGCGAGGTCCAAAGTAGTGAAAAACTGATTTCCAGCTAGAACATCCAATTGATCGTCAATAAGTGGCATAGGATAATTTTCCTTTACCGTTTTTTTATTTAACGCACGGTAGTCAATGCATAGTCTAAGCTCACCAGTCTTCTTCCTAACGAGGACGATTGGACTCGCGTATGATGACGTAGAATTACGTATTATGTCATTGTCTAGTAATTCTGTAACCATATTCCTCACCTTTTCTTTCTCCATAACCGCTAACCTATATGGTCTGTAGACAACAGGATCGTTATCTTGAAGGTTTATTTTCATCTCCCCCACAGATGTGCTTCCGAGTTCAGAAAGGTTAAAGGCAAAACAAGACCTGTGTTTATTAAGCAGCTCCAGCAACCGACATTTATCTTTTTTCGATATGTCATCTCCAACATTGACGTCTGCTTCGTTAATTGGCTGTAGGTGCTTCGTATCGGAACATACCTTGACATTCAAGACCTGTGCATTTGTTTCTTCAAGAGCTGGACGCCCACGAGCTATGAGAAACCCCCTTGGAAACACTATAGGCCCAGTAGGCGCACAGTTGACAGCTATACAACCGACTCCTTTTTCATCGAGCTGAAACAAACCAGAAAACACAGTATATTTATTATCATTTAGAAGCCGAGTACTCCCTTCTATTCACATGCATGACGCTATCAGGGACTATCAGAAGCTCTAACTCTGCAGCTACATTATCTATTATAACCTTACAGCGTTGTTTTCCGATGGGTGTAACTGCCGAGTTTCCAAATCCTCGGAGCACGGGTAAATTGTCAACCTCATATTCAGACCCAATGTTCTTAAAATCTGAAAACCTTATCATCGAGCATTCACTGCCGAAATCTATAAATGCTTCAACATGGAAACCGTTCACTACAGCAGTTTTAAAATATTTCTTATTTGGTTCGCGCAATGCAGTTTCTTTTATTTTAGGGTCATTTATCATTTCACTTGAGAAAGTAATAGGATTATCGATGTTTGTAGCATTAACTACCCGCAGAACTGCTTTCTCCACTAGTGGAATTTTGGCATAACATTGTTCTGTTTCATGGCCTATCCTGGAACATCTGCCACACTTTATGATCGGATGTGTACAATGAGATGTAACATGACCGTCTTTTTTGCAATTGCTGCAACGAAGAGGTCTATTAGTCAAACGTCTTGGTTGGTCATTGGTCCTTTGGACACCCTTATTGGGTTTGCGGTCGGTGAAAGATTTGATGTTCCTGGCATTTCTTAAGTAAGACAGCAACTTATTAGGATCATCATATTGAGCCGCCTCTGCGCCCAACCTTACGGAACGGTCATCAATACCGTGGAGTATGCACTCTACTGCACGCTTGCCTAGAATACCGCACCTATTTATTAGAGCTAGCTTATCATAATAGTATTCCTCCAGTGAATCCGAAAAGCGAGCGCGCCTAGCCAACATATCGCTAAGCATTTGTCCGTAGTTTTCCTCGGATGGGAATGCGGACAAAAGCTTCTCTTGCCATTCATTCCACGTAAAAAGAACAGAAGGAAGACCTTCGTACCATCGCTGAGCTACGCCTTTTAATTTAGGCAGGGCAAAATGAACGATTTGTTTCTCTGACCAGTTATAAATAGTGGCACATTCATTGACTTTATGAAGCCACATGGTCATTGTTTGCTCCCTTCTACACGGATCGAACTCAGGGACGGTATTATTCATAGAGCCTAACTTCTCGACGGAACCAATATTCGAAATTGACTTTAAAGCTGCTACAAGTTCTTATAAGATATTATTATAAGATAAATTTTCACCGGCATCCCGCGATTCAAATGCTTCATTTCCACTGGCTCTGGTTTCTTCCTGACCGATGTAGCATGGACTACGCGATCGAGAACGGGATTGGCTTCGTACCTGACAAGACCGTTGAATGGGCGCACGATGTCGACTCCTGCTGGGCTCGCGCTGCGACGACGGTCTCGGATCACTGGATGCACGATGTGGCGCCGGGCTTGGTGCATGACGTGGGCCCCGACTGGACTCCCGGTCGGACACATGATGGAGCGCCGGGCTCATCGTATGACGAGGGCCCCGGCTGGGCTCCCGGCTGGACTCCAAATGTGGCGCCTGGCTCGTTGCACGACGCGGGCCCCTGCTGGGCTCCCTGTCGGACACGCGATGGGATGCCTGGCTCGGCGCACGACGTGGGCCCCTGCTGGACTCCCTGTCGGACACGCGATGGGACGCCTGGCTCGGCGCACGACGTGGGCCCCTGCTGCGCTCCCTGTCGGACACGCGATGGGACGCCTGGCTCGGCGCACGACGTGGGCCCCTGCTGGGCTCCCTGTCGGACACGCGATGGGACGCCTGGCTCGGCGCACGACGTGGGCCCCTGCTGGGCTCCCTGTCGGACACGCGATGGGACGCCTGGCTCGGCGCACGACGTGGGCCCCTGCTGGGCTCCCTGTCGGACACGCGATGGGACGCCTGGCTCGGCGCACGACGTGGGCCCCTGCTGGGCTCCCTGTCGGACACGCGATGGGACGCCTGGCTCGGCGCACGACGTGGGCCCCTGCTGGGCTCCCTGTCGGACACGCGATGGGACGCCTGGCTCGGCGCACGACGTGGGCCCCGGCTGGGCTCTCGGCTGGATTCCAAATGTGGCGCCTGGCTCGGCGCACGACGCGGGCTCCTGCTGGGCTCCCGGCCGGACTCCAAATGTGGTGCCTGGCTCAGCGCACGACGCGGGCCCCTTCTGGGCTCCCTGTCGAACACGCGATGGGACGCCTGGCTCGGCGCATGACGTGGGCCCCGGCTGGGCTCTCGGCTGGATTCCAAATGTGGCGCCTGGCTCTGCGCACGACGCGGGCTCCTGCTGGGCTCCCGGCCGGACTCCAAATGTGGCGCCTGGCTCGCCGCACGACTTGGGCCCCGGCTGGGCTCCCCGAGCGCCTAGCGACCACTTCCATCTGAGCTAAAAGATCGCCGGCTCCGCGACCGGCTGCGGTATCGGGAGTTCGCCTGGTACGGTGAACAACGACTCAGACGACCCTTCGAGCATCTCCGTCGACTGAGCGATCGTTGCCGATCACGACTAGTTGTCCGATATCGCACTAAATCACGAGACCGGCGATTCCCAGATATAATAGGGCTCTCTGCACCGGACATTTCGTCTTCGTCCATGGAATCTGAAACCAAACAAATCGGCAGACAGTTGTCCTTCTCAATTTTACGTCAGTAGTATCTAGGTGAAAAACTATTTAAGATTGACTGTTTCATTTATTTCTTCATTTTTATTTCAATGAACAACTTATTCAAGTACAGTCACGATCAACAACATGAAAACATCCTTAAAATTCAAATTTATGTAGCAACATTACATCGCAAAAATATGTAAGTATGCTAAACTGTGGCCAATAACTATGTTAAGGCTAAACTGTGTCAAAATAAACTACACAATTTTATCAAATTATTGTAAACAATACATATTGGATAATAATAAATATAATATATTGGAAGCGTGTTGAAGTTATTTCTGATTTAGTATATTAGTGTGGAATAAATGTATACATAATTTTGACACAGTAGTTATATAATTTAAAACAAATTTTCGTACACGTATTTCTAGATTGGTATAATAAGCTAGGAAATTTTAAAAAATGTGACAATGTATATACATTATTGCTCACGACTGTACACCACTAGCCTCTTATCGATCACAAAATCAAATACAGTGTGGGACTCTGTATAACCATGGTGATAAAATTATATATATATTTTTATTTTTACGTAATTTCGAATTAACAAGGTAGTTTTCAAGAGCGGGCGGTAAGAAAGAGAGAAAGAGAAAAAAAATACAAAGACAGTAATATTAATAATTGTGATAGTTCAGTATAATTAAATTAATTGTTTATCTCCATCTCAAAAATAAATAAATGAACCTTTAGTCCTTGAATCCCACTTCTGAGATGTAGAGTGCATATTATGCACGAGCTAGATAAATGGTTGAAATTGCAGAATGGATATAAAATGAAATAAATTATTGAGTACTCACATGATATATTCAAAATCCACTTGATACACTTTTTACACAGTTACTTCGGCACACGAGAATATCACACTTCAAAGGTTGAAACACGACTGCCTCTGTAGCGCGATAGTCTGTCCTTCCGTAAACCATCCCTACCACTCAACACCCCACTTAAAGAGCGCTCATTGGTTGGTTTACGGAAGTAATCATTCTAATAGAATACAGTTCTATGTAATTGTTGAAATTTATCATATTCATATTTATTTATATGTATACAAATATAATATTAGTTTCTAGAATAAAAAATACACTATACATTTGCCAATACAGAAAGACGTGGCGCCGGAAATACTTATCTCCGAGGCGCCACAAATAACACGACATAATTTAGAAATACTATGACAATTTATAAATAAGATGACAATCGATTCATAAGTTTCGGTATAATCGCGTAACATACATACAAAAAAACAAAAACATACAGTGGAATTGAGAACCTCCTCCTTTTTTGAAGTCAGTTGAAAAGGTGCCAGCTTTGGTTAACCGACCTATACCACAACAGAGCTACATAAAACGTCCTTGTTTACGCATAAGAAATATGTTTATGTAGGGTATTCCAAATTAACGAAATTACGATACACAATTATATTTAGAATAATCAAATAAACAAGGTGGTTTTAATTAATTATGCATAATTCTAAATATAATTCTGTGCCGCCGTAATTTTATTAATTAAAAAGAAACTGATGGGGTTTGGGGGGTGTCAATTAATTGGTAGGGTGAAATAGGGTGTCAACAATTGGGTGTTGTACCCTAGTTAACTATCTCCTATTTGGTGGTACGTACAAGGACGGGCTATTCCACATTGGAATGGTCTCAAAGGACTGCGTATCGACAAAATTGTCTGACGTTGATTAATTTTACAGATAATAGGATACCTGCAAAGTCCTTCGCAATGACGACGAAACAAGCCTTGTAACCGTAGACTTTCATTATTTTCTCAGAAGGAAAAATTCTACGAAACTTCAATAAAGCACTTGTAATTTATAGTAGTACCTTGAATTTAATGAAACGAGTTCCCTACTTGATTTCGAAAATCTATTAGCTGAATGTTGATTTGTCGATGACATTTTGTCTACAGTGCTTTAATCCCTTGGGGTGCCTGGTGGGTAAAAATCAAACCGCATGCTTGGTGGGTCTGTGGGACCCCTATACAAAATGCTTGTTTTTCTTATTTAATGTGTCAAAATGCCAAGTAATGAGGTTTTATTTATTTTCAGTATTGATTTAAATCATATTATGACTGAAAAAGATAAAACTTAAGTTGTTTTACAAAGTTTTATTAAATAATAAAAAAAACTCAGATTTTACAAAACAAAAATTTACAGTCATGTTTATGTTAACAATATTAAACTTTTTAATTGAGATCAAAAATCTGATTTCACATTAATTTAATGCACAGATAAATCAACTTACAGACTACCATATTTGGGTCTAAAAATAATAAAGGTATATTGCTTAAAATATAATTTTTGCTCGCGAAATATGATTGCGAAAGCAAATATGATTCAATAGCTGGGACATCTCAATATCTCTGTTATCACTATAATTATTATTTGGCTCATTATAGACTTCTGCTTTTTCCTCAGCACAAATTAACGAATCATGTTATACAAACGCATAGTCTGACATTTATCTCCACTTTATTCATTTTAGGTCTCTCTCTATAACTTGACATAATTCAGTAAGAGTTGTTAATCGCCTAACCATTTTACATCAACAATATTGTTTACATAAATAATTTACCACACAAAACATAATAAAAAACAAAAACAAAGATAAAATTACTTACGGATCCCTGAGACCTGAGCGCATCTAAAAAGCGTGTTATTTGAAAATGTGCGCGTTTCATGATGCCGTAGGTGACATAAAATGGTCGCTAATTCGTATCGCGAAGCTACTGAGATGTGCAGCGGGTTTGAGTAAGTATTTTAAAAAATATCGTCGATTTTTTGAAGCGACGGGTCTGTCAGACCCGGCAGGGACCCGAAGGGGTGAAAGTTCATTTAATCGACTCTATACTGCGACGGTTCGTTTAGTCGAAACATTTTTTAGCGATGGATTGATTGATTATTTCATTTGCTAGTAATTACTTTTAGTCGACAACTTATCTAATCGAAAAAATATTTATTCGGAACTTATTTTGAAACGTAATAGGTACATAAGGGGATACAGTTGTCTGCTTCGCTCTTAGATAGGTTAAAGTCTGCCAAAGTTATAACCCGTCTACTATATTAACAAACTGTTATTCGAACAGTAACGGGTCGTGTCCCATGTGCCTCATCCATTGCTCGCTTGATAGCTTTTATCCGAACCAGTTTGTTCAAGAATCCTTTACCGACAATTTAGTGACTTTGTAATAATAGTGAGGCATTATAATAATAATAGCTATGTATTATGTATGTCCTGTATCCTGCCCTTAGAGTTTGGTAGTACAGGGTCAGATTTGGGAGGTGCGAAATACTTTGTTCTTCAAGTTGATTATAGGTGATTGTTTTTAGGGTTCTTAAATATTTTGATTGATAGTAATTGTTAGGGTTTCGTACCAAAAGGATACCCTATTATTAAGCTTCCGCTATCCATCTGTCTGTCTGTTAGCGGCTGTATCTTATGAAACGTAACGCCATAATAATTATATTATTAATTATAGTGGTCCCCATAAAAGAAACGGTTTTTTTATACAGTAATACAGAACCCTTCATGTGCAACTACGTTTCGAACTTAGGGGGGTTTTTTGGACAACGTGTGAATAAAACATAGCCTATAGCCTAACACCAAAAGATAATAACATACAGGACTGGAAAAATAAATAAAATTGGTTCTTTATAATAATATTATTGTAAGTATTTATATTTCAGAAAACTATGTTACGCCCAAAAAGATAGCTTTTCATTGATGACTAAAGTTTTAAAATTGACCCAGTAGTTTCGGAGCCTTAGTCATTACAAGAAAATATAAAATAGTATATTACCTATACACATAGGGAAGTAAAACAAGAAACGTCTCAGATCACATGTAATTTTCGACCTAGGCAAAGTCGAGTCTACAAACATGTAGTTAATTTGAGGGAAAAAAATAGTAGATTGTTCTACAAGGGTCGGAAGAAATCAATTCCCATACGAGGTATTTAGACGCCCGAGCGCAGCGAGGGCGGATATAGTCCGAGTAGGAATTGATAACTTCCACCCGCGTTAAACACTCTACTTTTCATTTCGAATTCAAGGAAAGTAAACAAAAAAATTTCAATTTTACAAAAATTCAAACATGCAAAAACGCAATAATACCTACGAAAAAAAATTGTCAACAATACAACCAAAGTGGTTGGAAGAAACAGAAACTTTTTCTTTTTAACGTCTTTGAATACTACATCATAGAGTACCTAACCTAAATAACATTACAAAAACAAATCCTTCATCTTTTTAAGAACATGTACTTTTAGCTGAGCTAATAGTGTTCTGTGCTTATTAGAGTCGATGAAAAACAAGATTTTGAATTTCGGAATAGCTTACCAAATTATTACTCTTTTTTTAATTTTAAATATGGAACGTGTACCGCCCCGCGCGCGGGCTATTTTCTGTTGTTTATTTATACCCAATGTTTATACCTACATTCACAAGGCCGCACCTTTTTTACTTATTCTAACTGATGCAAAAAGTTTCGTATCCCTACTAAGTACCCAAAGAGGTTGGAAGAAAGTCATTCTCTTTTCTAGAGAAACTTTTTCTTTAAACGTCTTTTCCAAATGTAGTACTATTTTTTTTTTAATTCATTCCCGCCCTAAGGCGGGAAGCAATTACTATGAGTCTTTCCCGACCGAGGGCGGGAATCACAGCCCTGAATGTCTCTGTGGTGGGAATCATCGCTTCCGACCCGGTACTCAGATCAAACATACACTACTTTCCGAGTATGAGATATGAAAAAGACTTTCCGCTTTAGTGTACATAGACGTTACCGATACAGTTAGTAATATTATTTTAATCTAATATTACTAGTGTCGACATGAGTATCGATTGGGATGTAACCACTAACCAGTCTACCAAATTATAAATAGGCCTTAGATTTAGGCCTTAAATCACACAGGCCTCCAACCACAGAGGCCTTGCTCCGCACCTGTGGCGAAGTGAAATTAAACAATGTTACGTGAGACAAAGCGAGTGGAGTGGTGAGCCCTCGAGTGTTAAGCCTCCCTTTGTTCAGCCCCTGCTAGTGATGTTTCTTTTGTTGTTGGCTCAAGACGCAGGAAAGTGGAGTGAAGAAATACGAGTTTCCAAACCAATAGATTTACCGTTACCGTAACATCATTTTCATGATACTTTTAAATTGAAGGTTAAGCGCCAAATTCAACCTTATTACAAATAGAGTAATTTCGCACTGGTTCTTGGTTTTCAGACAGGTCATTTAACTTCTGAAAAGAAAATGTAGCATCAAATATCCTGGCGTGACAGGAAAGGTATCCATCTATACTTAAAGTTAATAGTTGTATTCATTTATGTTTGGTTTCAGGTCTCACTAGTCGGTATGAGAAATGAGATCTCATAGTGCTTTCAAAAACTGACGAAAGATACCTCATAACCTTTGAAATCCGATGTAAGGCAGGGATTCAAATTAAAATATTTTATTTGAATTTATCAAATCCCTGCAGGTAGATACTGGATGCGTTGAGCTGAAGACATGGCGCTATGGCGCTCATTAGGGGAGGCATATGATGATGATAAGATTTTTTCCGCGACTTGTCAGTGTTTCTTGGACAAAAACACAACGGACTATATCACTTTCTAGTTCTCTAACTATCCTCTGTACAAAAAAATATGTTTTTCTATTGCTGCGCGAAAAAAGGACAAATCAACAAATACATATGTTATATCATGTGGTTGAAACGTCACTGAAGTGCGCCTGAAATGTTTTTCAGGACTTGCGTGAACACGTTAAATGCCATCCAATGAAGTTTTAGACCTCTAGTATTTCTGAATACCTTGTGGTATTTCAATATGACATTGTTTTTGAGTGATTCCACCGTTTCGTTCAAATCGTCTTTCCAGGGCAAAAGTGTATATGAATATTAAAGTTAACAAAAAAGTAAAAACGTGAAAACTTTCTAATTAGTTTTATACAAAAGGAGTACCTTTCATATTCAATGAAAATACAACGACAACATTTTTTTTTAACAAAAACATGCCAAAATTTCATTCCCTTCCTTGGTCAAATGGTCACTCGGAATGATTCTTGTCATATAATTTCACTTGTTCACAGAAATAATCAAGTTATTTGTACGTAGGGATTAAGTTATTAGGTAACAATGATTTATTAAGAACATGGGATTTTTTAACAGTACGCAACATAAAAAGAATCGCTACTAAAATTTTGTCACACGAAAATCTTCATTACCTTCCACACAAATAGATATCGTCTTAACTTTTTCGTACAACCCTATTGATGTGTTAGCTAGTCGCCTTCACCTCCCACGGACCCTATACTACCGAAAAATTGGATTGAGGACAGACGCGTGTCGCCGTGGAAAAATATATATTCATTATTAGTTCTGAATATCGAGTTTGTCACGGATAAGTACTCATTCCACTCCATTTGTTTATTATGAAAGCGCTTTTAAAAAAAATATTTTTTTGCGATAAAAATGTAGTTCACAGGTAGCCATCTAACAGTAATTTTTACTAGGATAAATGCCCGGTTTGTTTTAAAATAAATCGAGATAATCATCCAAAATCTCATTCCCCTCCGTACCATTACACTCCATATTCTTAAAATTTTAGACGGAAGGGAATGAAGTGTTTTGGAATGTAATGAACACATTTTAGTAATAGCTCATAATTTATTTATTTATTGTTTAAATATTACACATCACTTGCAGCTAAGACAAACATGATGATATCTTTAATTATTAAGGTTAGTTATAAAATAAACTTATAAATAGTTCGGTCCAGAATGGAAAATTAGTCTCAGGAACGGTGGTCGAGGGTGCCAGTTTTTCTAGGTACCTACTCGCAGAACCTATTGTATTATAAAATCGTTTATTTTGTTAATAGGTATATATTTATCACTAGCTGGAAGGTGAAGGAAAACATCGTGAGGAAACCAGCCGGTCCCAGAATTAATTCTGAGACATGTGTACACAGACCCGGTCCGGTGGTGGTCTCACCACCTATCACGTTTAGGGGTCCAAAGTATATCTCGTGAAAAGTGGTTATATCCAGAAATGGAATACCTCAGCCTACCCCCTCGAGGATAAAAAGCGTGAGATTATTTTTTATTTATTTAGGTATGAGTTACGACTATGGCTAGAGAGAATAAAGCAATTAAACAAGAAAAGTTAGCCAAAAAAATAAAAAAGGATCCAGAAAAATATAGACTAGAAAAAAGATAAAGAAAGAAAACAATATCTAATGAGAAGGAAGAAGAAAATGACCGACGCGACAGGCAAAAAAGAGACCCGATAAAAAGATGGCAGAAAAACTCTAGTGAATATATTAATAAGTTAAAGGAAGAAAAGAAAATACAACTTACTTTGATATAAAATTCGCCACCTGTCAGTGTAACTGAAGATCGTATTCGTAATTTAACAGAGCCTGCAGATTTTGATTCTTTTAGTTTAATATATGGTACCAGAAGAACAACACAAACTACGCTTAAAGTATCATAAAGTAAAAGTCTGAACGAAGGTAATTCAAGTGTCGTTAATATTTGAAAATTATTTGAAATTTGCAGAAAGAAATAGATAAACTTCAGAAGAAAAAGAGTATGCTAAGAAAACAAATTAATCAAGAGCGACAGCAGAGAATTAGGAAGACTAATAAAAAATATATACTAGATCAAGTAATTGAAGATATTGAGACTGATAAAATAGAGAGTGTAAAGAAAAAACTTTTATTTAGTGAAATACTGAATCGAGGAGTATCGAAAAAGTAGAAGTCTTTCTAAAAACGAGAAAAGATCTTTTGTTGATGGATTAGTGTACAAATTTGTGTACCTATCTTTTGTTAAATTTTATAATGTTATTAATAATGCAACAAACGTTCACAGTTTTTGAACATACATTAACAAATTATAAAGCTTGTTGTATGTACCACGTATATTATTTTTACAAATACTGGTGTTCAATGTCATTTTTGTGTTGATTATAAATAATATAATCCTCAAATGAAAAAAAAAAATCTCCCGTCTTTTATCCCCGAGAGGGTAGGCAAAGGTGTTCAATTTCTGAAAATACCTACCCACTTTACACGAGTATATTCGACCCCTAAACGTGATAGGCGGTGAGCCCATCACCGGACCGGGTATGTCTTACACATAATGCCTGCTTCAGAATTAATTCTGGGACCTGCGGGTTTCCTCACGATGTTTTCCTTCACCGTCAAGCTAGTGATAAATATGTAAGTAAGATTTTGAAAAACTCATAAAATAAAATAAACTTGATGATTTATATGATTTTGATTGAATAACACAAATAATACACTACGCATAAATAACTTACCTATAATTTTAGTTAGATAGACCCATTAATTAATACAATATACTCTATTTTAGTAGTAAAATTTTCATTCCATTCTGCACTAAATCATTACACTCTCACCACTTCTCATTACCCTCCATACCATCATTACATTCCATTTATTTTTTTGAAAAGGAAAGCATTTTTCCGGGTGCCTTCCACGATAGACTACACCTAGATAGTATCCGAATAATTTAATTGATAAATTACGCGGAACCATTACAAATAAAAATATTCCACAATTTAGCTCAGATTTGGACGAACCTGTGGAATCACTCTTTTAGTTATTTTTATTTTGTATCTAGTCTGACTTGGATGTAAATTTGAAATAAAGTATTATTATTGTTATTATATTATGATTTGAAGGTAGACTGTTCTCGCGTTTGCTTTGCACCACCGTCTCACTCACCATGGCAAGTAGTGTCTCTTTAAAACAACCATACAAGATCGCTTTTGTGTATAACAATGATATGCCCGGCAGACATACTTATGTAGGTACTAACTCCTGATTTTATGTACAAACTTGTCTACTTTATCACGCAAAGGAAGGATCTCAAAAGGCCACGACAGGACAAAGACTCCATTATTTTTGCACAAACATTCGACTGTCTATTTAGCCGGTAAAATGATGACGGACAAATAGAGGGTGTTTTTTTTCTGTTCGCCCGTTCCAAGTTTCTTTGTTTATATCGGGAATATTTATGAACGCCATTTAGATGTCAAAGAGGGACAATATATGAAATCAAAGGAATTGCGAATCAATTTGTTGATTTGATTGTTCCGACTTCTCAGAAAGACTTTATAGAAGGTCATTCATTTTGTAATTTATAGGTTTTCTACCAAAGTGGTAATAAAGAAACAATTATGTCTCGCTCCGCCTATCTGTCTGTCTATCGCAGATGCTTATCTGAGCATTTACTAATGCTGTCAACTTTAATTTTGGAAGTTTCATTAATGCTTACTATTGCTTACCAAACTTTATTGCAATCTAGCTTTTGCCCGTGACTTCACTCGCGTACCGAGGTGATGTGTGTGTGTGATGTGCTTATGTTTTATTGGTTTTGACTTTTTATAAAATTTTAATGGGACAACCTCTGAAGTATGATCTACCAAACCAAAGAAGAATCATGAAAATCGATTCATAATAGGAATAATCGCGTAACATACATTAAAAAAAAAACAGTCGAATTGAAAACCTCCTTTTTTAAAGTCAGTCAGTTGTAAATCGGTTCAGAAGTTTTTAAAAATTAAAAAACATCCATCCATGCTCCCAAACTTTTACGTTCCTAATATTATAAAAGGATATGATAAAAGGGTCCAAAATGGGGGTTAAAAACCACTGAGAACCAGGCTTACTTTAAATATCGCATTTATGCTATTGAAAGTTAATCAGTGTGATGGATAGATTTAATCTTTAATATACAATCCTAAATATTAAAAATGAGAAACAGGGTTTGTTTTGTTTGTTATGATTTCACGCCTATGACACTTAACCGTTTTAAAAAAAACACCGATGGAAACCTACATTTTCAGAGAGTAAAATAGGCTATATTTATCTCCGTATTCTCATGGGAACGGGAACTACTAGGTGAAACCGCGGGGGCTGCTAGTTACATAATGAAATAGGGAATGGTGTCAGAGTAGGTTAATAGGTAAGTACTGGCCAAACTTGTTAACCCGTCGGCCTCCTACGCTTTCCGTCAGACATGAGTAGGGTTACGCGAGCCTATTTATAACTATTCTAAAATTTTAATTATAATAATAGTTACTCATGCCTAAACAAATAATAAATAGCATACCAGCGGGCGTATTCTCGGAGATTTGATATTCGATATTCGACTCTGAATCGGAAAATCTGTCGAATCCTTCTATCAAATATGACATCTGTGAATAACCCATCTCGAAACCTTTCGACAGATTTTTCGATCCCGAGTCGAATATTTAATATCGAATCTCCGTTAATACGCACGCAGATTGCATAGTATTCGCTTAAAAATAATGTTACTCTTTATTCCTATTGATGGTAATTAAATTGACGAAATTGACGGTTCTGTTGGCTCCGTTAGTGACCCTGCCTTCTGAGTCGGAGGTCGCGGGTTCGATCCCCGCTTGGGGCCAACATTTGTGTGCATGAATGTATGTTGGGTTCGTGTCTGGGTGTTTAATATTTATGTTTATCAGTGGTTCAGTGCCCATAGTACAAGCTCTGCCTAGTTTGAGACTGAACAACAGTATGTGAATTGTGTCCAACAATTTATTTAAAAAAAAATGAAGCTAGTCATGTGAAACAGTGCTCAAAAGCCTGGTTGGGCTACCTCTTTAAAAATATAGGCTGATCCATTTACAGAGATAGCTGTTAGCCCACTCGTCTCCTGACTCCTTAAGTCGCTGAAGAAGCATTAAAAGGAAACGTTCCATTCTGCACATTGTACACCAGCTTGAAAGATAGAAAAATCTAGTGATTTTCAGAAAAATATTTAAAACAATAATTTCCATCACACTTAACTTGCACAAAAGTAATTAAACTTCAATGGATCCGCATGCAATCATATTGAAATAAAACTGTTTCTAACTTCCGACAGACATCAAAATAATATCAATTGTCATTGTACCGGTAAGGTCGCAATTTTTTTTTCGTTCGCCGCGATGCTTAGTTTCATGAAAATTAAAGTTTATTGTACAACGAAACTAGACAAATATGAGCAAAATCATGAATAAAACTATAGTTAGTTTATTTATATTTATCTAAAAAAGTGGTGTACATGGTGCAGATTCAGTCTCAATACATTCATGAAACGTCTCCTTTGTTTGGTTGTAGTTCAGTGGCAGAGTAGGTATTTAAATTTTTAGGCATAAACATTATTCTATTATACATTCGATTATTTTAAATCTCTAAGGCATCGTAGGGCATCGCACACAAAATTACAAGCATTTATGTAGATACATTTTCTACCATACTTTCTCTAGTAAATAATTAAACTTATCGACCTTTGGAGGGAGACCAGGACCCCAAGTCACAGACCTAATTTGAGATCCTGTCTCCTCTAATGTTCTTTCCGACATCTTAAAAAATGTATCTACTTTAATTTGAACGAGGTATAAGGACCGTGTGGAGAAAATAAATTTTTTTTTCATTTAATACTGGCTGTTTCCACGATTTCATCGGGATAGAATATTGGTGTAATCAGTGTTCTTTTTAATTCAATATGGACTTACTACAATATAACCATTATACCAAGTCGAATGCAAGCAAGTTAAGTTTCTGAACTACTTTACAATGCACTGTCGAGCAAAATCAAAGCATTTATAAATTACAACAAGCATCTCTCTTTACGACTATGTTATTGACTTCTTGAATAAAACCAAATTTCTAAAGCAATTCTTATTTGAGAGAGAAAAGAATAAATTGATTAAGTACTTCGGAATTACATTTTCGCTCTAATAGCTTTTGTCTAATGTAATTTGGGGGGTAAACAAAAAGTAATAAAGTCAATCAACTGGCCGGCCCGAACTTCTATCCTCGTTCAAATTTTGCGTAACAAATAAATGAAATAATTGTAAACGAAAAACATCTTTTTCTGTTTTGTCAAACAAACTTTTTTGGAGGTAAAACCTTAATCAAAGGAATGACAAAAGCTTAGACATTAAATATTTAATTTTATTATACGAATTGGGTATTCGATTAGCTATATTTGCGTGTTTGAAAACTTTGAAAAGCAGACTATTGAGGCTACTCTGATTATCTTTATATTCAACTAGCGGGTGCCCAGCGGCGTTGCCCGTGCGGATCCCGTTTATTCCCGTTCCCGTGGGAATTACCGAAAATCCCTTCATAGTGGTTGCCTACGACATTTAAGACACCTACATACCATATTTCAAATAGCGGGTGCCCAACGGTGTTTCCCCGCGCGGATTCAGTTTATTCAAGTTCCCTTGGGAATTTCCAAAAATCCCTTCATACCGGTTTCCTCCGATATATAAGACACCTACATACCGTATTTCAAGTTTCTAGGTGTTATCGTTTCGGAGTAGTACATATTTCTCTTATTGACCAGTTTTTCTATTTTCTCGTGGGAATTAGATATTTTCCTGGAATAAAAAGTACCCTAGATGTTGACCCGGGTACTCAGTTATATCCATACCAAATTTCATTTAAATCCGTCCAGTAGTTTTTGCGTTATGCGTGCACAACCAGACAGACAGACAGACAGACAGACATAAATTTCAAAAATTGGTGTTTCGGTCTCTATATCGATAACTGTATACACTACCGCTAAAATTTTCTAAAAATATTTCATGTACAGACACGGCCCCGTTAGAGTTTTATGTACTCGTAATATGCAACTGCTATGCTCCAGGCATTTCTTTTAATCAGGCGTAGTAAGACAATCTTTGCATATCCAACAGTTTCAAATGACATTTGGTTACCATTGAATTTTAAGGAACATAAGGACCCATAATGGCGCACATTGATAATAGAGTAAGAAAAATTCAGGTCTGTGGAATAAAGGTCAACAGTGAGTTTTGTTTTATGATTGTCTATCATCTCTAAATAAAGTGGCGTCAAATTAGGACTAAGTATCAGTGGTGTGTACATCGATATCTATATTTAAAAAAAACAAAATCACTCACGATTGTAAACGTATTATTATTTAATGAAATGAAAATTTATTCGAATTGAATAATTCAATTTCAAATTCACAAAACGTAAAATTGTTGATGCTTTATGAATTTTTTGTTCAATTTTTCCAAATTTACGGTCATAAATTTCTTTGGAGATAAAAATCTAATTTTTAAATGAATCTGAAATATTATACTCGTAATTTGTCAAAATTGCGTACTACTTTACAATTAATAGGTATGTGCTATATCTGATCTAATAAAATTGTTTGTTTTGCGTAGATTTTAAAATATTAAGTATTCAACTTTGTTGATTCTTCAAGATTGGAAATAACGAATTTAAGTCTGATTTAAAATTTACAGCTGTCATTTCAAATAGTAACAACCCTTTTTGGTCTTTCTTTCTGACGGAATATATTTAACATCTTGAGTTGTAGGTACCTATTAAGTTACTTTTTCGGATTTGTTTAAAATTTTTAAACAGTGTTGAAAGCTGGACACTGTTTAAAATAGATGCAAGTTTTTTGACAATCGGGACACTGTCTAAAACAGATGTAAGTTTTTCGACAATCATTTTAAAACAGAGACAAAATAACAAAATACTTTAAACAAGCGTTTAAGATTAAGGACCGTTTTGTAGTTTTGCCGTTCATAAAAAAAACAAATTAAGTAACTTGGCCGTTCGTATTCAAACTGAATAATAATATATTAAATTAAATATCTCAAATTCTCTCAAGTGGATGTTGTTAAATCTGTAATAATTTAACCTTCCAAGCGGTGAGTTGTTGACTTAGTTCAAGATTTAAGGTTGTTCCCGCAACATTAGCTTCTCATATGTTAATTGAACACAGTACAAACAGATGACTCTGCGTATTAATTAACTTAAGGCGAAGTTACTCCACAGTCCTCGGTAAACTGATGATGTTGAAAATGTTACTTTCCATAAACAGGTTAACTCGTTCTTAGGTTGAATAGGTGGTATCTGTATGTCTTGAATTGAAATACTTAAAGTACCTAACTAAGGCTTAGTTTTAAGGCGATATTTACAATTTTTTATACAAGTTCTACTGTCATTTTACGTGGAAAATTTTAAGCTATTGCATAGCTTCTATCGAGGGCCTTGAGCGCGGGGACCGAATCCAGAAATTCCGTAACGAAAAAAACCTCACGCTCCCCACTCCGACGGGCACGGAGGTGTGGCTTGAAGGCCGTGCATTGTCTAACGTCGTTTCTTTTCGGCAATCTTGTTGATACAAAATGCTATGCAATAGCTTTACCGCGGCAGTCCCCGAGTGCCACACGTCTTTTTTTGTTTACAGATAGAAGCAAGTAGCGGTATATTTGATCATACTTCACAAGCATAAAAAAAATATTCATTATGAGACGCCCTCAGTAGAAGTATCTCCCGGTCCAGCCATGTAAGAAACTGTTCCTATGGTTCAGTCTTAGGGCACGAGGAGCAAGTCTGACATGACGAAGTTGTTATCTCTGTTACCACCAGGTATGCGTAGGGAATTTTAGTCTCACGCAAAAAAAGCCGAAGCACTGAGCTGAAACGTGTAAACGAGTGTCAACACTACTTGATCATCACACACTACACAACCGCTTCAGCACATGAGGAGAAATGAGCTCTAGTGTCTTATGTATGTGAGCCTACATAACCTAATATATTTTCAAATAAATCCATAAATACCATAGCATCTTTCGACCCAAGTACACAACCTTTAAAATTGGTTGGGCCAGTTGCCTACTATCAGCTCGGTAGATGGTAAAGTTGCACAGTATCATGAAAACATTCGAGCCATACTACCCCTAGCAATTTTAAAAAGTGGTGAACTCGGGTCACCGAAGCCTAATAAATATAGTTTATCACTGATAGTGATGGCCCCCTTTCGCTCGCTACTGACGGCTCAATTTATCAATCAACCGCCATATCGGTCAGGGAGAGGAGAAAAGAAGTGTTTCCTTATCGCTCCCCTTCATATCGGATTTCTGTGCGATTTTTTAACATAGCAACGTTTTACCCCTATCCGATATTGGTAACCTACAGGTGTTTGATATTTTGTGACGACCTTGTATTTGGGGATTAGGAACGATACAATTATGTAAGAATTGTCTCCCAAATAATTTGTTCCCGTGAGAATACAGGAATAAAATATAGCCTATGTTACTCAGGGATATTCTGGTTTTTTCATTGGTGAAAGAATTTTTCAAATAGGTATAGTAATTTTTGAGTTTATTCGTAACAAACATACAAATCTTTCCTCTTTATAATATTATATATAGATTACACTAGCAGGTAGTCAGTGGCGTTTCTCGGGATAAAAAACTTTTTTCCCGTTTGTGTGTAAATTTACAAAAATCACTACTTAGTGTTCACTTACGTCACTTATGAACCTTTGTACAATATTTAATTTCTAGACTCGGCTGTACGTTGATCGATAAGTCAGTCTGCCATGTGAATTTATTCATAACCTACAACGTGAAATATTTTAAATGAAGGTGAAGGCCATATTGAAATCCATTTAGAAGCTTAGAAGTTGATTCACAGACGAACGCGGATTGTGGCTTTGTTTTATAATATTTATTACAGAACTAGCTGTCCCCGCGAGGTTTCACCCGCGTTCCCATTCCCGTTCCCGCGTAGTTCCCGTTCCTGTTCTCGCGTACCTAGGTCCCGTTCCCGTGGGAATATCAAAATAAAAAGTATCCTATGTTCGTCTCCTGGTTCTAAGCTACATCCCCACCAACTTTCAGCCAAATCGGTTCAGCCGTTCTTGAGTTATGAATAGTGTAACAAACACGACTTTCTTTTATAGGTATATATAGATTATGTTACAATAATTGTTGAATGATAACATAACAGTCATCATAGGCCAGTGTTGTTGTTGCTATGCGCAATCTTGCTAATCTTGAGAAATCGCGTGTGATTTTGCATGCAATTAGTTTTGTAAAATTATTGCGGTATTGCAAGACTTCGGTATAGGTACTGTGATTGGTTTCCATAGTCGTAGCCAAAACCGATCGAGAAGTGTTAATTTTATTAGAGTACCTACTAGCATGCGCCCTGCGACGTCTTCGTCCAGATCCCGTAGTTTCCGTTCCCGTGAGAATTTCCAAAACTTCTTACCCAGCGGTTTAGCTGTGCATTGATCAACCATAGAGTCAGTCACTTTCTTTTTTTATATATATAAAAAAACACACGCCTTTTGTCCCCGAGGGGGTAGTCAGAGCTATTCCATTTCTGGATATACCCACTTTTCACCAGATATTCTTAGGACCCTTAAACGTACATAAAGATTAGTGAAGTTGCACTACGCGTATGATCCGGAAACGACAGATATAAAAAACGCGTGAATAAAGATACCACATATTTTTTTCATATTAGAGGGATTTTTGTTAACAGCTCTGCTGTATGTTATGTACCCATCAATTTTACGAAATTCAGCAAGAGCGAATTGTCACGTACACTTGTACGGAAACGTCACGAGCGACCGTGAATCGGTAGCTTCCTGATAAATGTTAGTTGCCACATAAAAATAAATCGTATTTCACATAAATCTGTAAGATAGTCTCCACTTTTGAGGCATATTTTTTGCGTGCTCCACAAGTTTGCGGTTCATGTGGCAACCGCTGTGCATGCATGCATGAACCCATGCATGCATGCGTGGGTGTTCGTGCATGCGTAAGTGTTCATGCATGCCCTTGACGGTTTGGAGTCTGATCCCTAAATTGTTGAATTTATCCCTTAAAATGTCCACCGTAAGTTTATTATTTGCGAGATTGGAATTTATTTATACAAATTGAATTGACGAAGTTTGTTGAGACTGAAAGTATTTATTCGGGAATTTGAAAAAGTTGTTCTCAAACACAGGTCGTTGTGATATCTTAAGCTAGCAGCTTTATTTACAGTTTCCTTTACGTAACATTTTTCTAACCGAAATATATTTTAGAACACTTATTTAGTTCAAGTATGGTTTACGTTTGCCAAGGGAATGCATGCCCGGTTTCAGGAGCTACGAAGTGTTTTTTTATAAGAGTATAAGCCTGGCAAATATACAAGGGTTTTTTGAGTAGGCGAGTGATTACAAAACAACCTAGGCTATACTGCAACCAGATTGGCAGTATATTAAATAGAGGCTAGATAAAAAGTACGCAAAATCGACGAGCATTCATGTGTCGTTTGAGAATGTGGATAACACATGAGAGATTTGCCAGGTTGGTACCAAATGGTAGGTCTCTACCTATCCCGCCAGAAGAAAAACTTGAATAATCTCTTCTTGTATGTAAAATAGGAAGCACGCTAAAATTTTGGTCAAAATTACACTGACTGTCAGAGTTATTAGTCACTTACACAAATTACGATATTTCTTATACTAGCCAATATGCTCGGTGAAGTAGAATAGTATATTACACATCTAGGGAAGTAAAATAAGAAATGTCTCATATCACATGTAATTGTCTGCAATCATGTGATCTGAGGCTTTCTTATTTACTTCTCAAGGTGTGTATACTTTTTTCTTTTCGTTTAGCGCAGCGGGCCGAAATTTGCTGCTTTCCGCCCGGAGAATTGAAAAGTATATTCTTTACGATACAGTTATATTGAATAGTCTAGGCATTACTGTCATTTATGTAAGTGACTTTACTTTAGCGAGTAAGTGTATTGATTTTTTATTTACTACTAGCGGTTCTGCGCGGTTTCACCCGCGTAGTTCCCGTAAGATGAAATAATTTCTCCCGTTTTTTTACACATTTACCACTATATCTTTGCTCCTATTGGTCGTAGCGTGATGTTATATAGCCTATAGCCTTCCTCGATAACTGGACTATCTAACACAAAAAGAATTATTCAATTCGAACCAGTAGTTTCGGAGATTAGCGCGTTCAAACAAACAAACAAACAAACAAACAAACAAACTCTTCAGCTTTATAATATTAAAGTATAGATTAGTATAGATTCCGGAATTGTGAACTGAATCGGCCAGTAAGTTCCATGAGCCCTTGCCTCCATACGTGCCTGGCTTTCTAATTCAGGGGCGTGTAAAACCAATTAACCGAATAAGACCCCATTGTCCAATAAATGTCCAAGAATTACGTTTAATTTGACTATAATTACTACTTTACTCCTTAATTTCACAATTCTTTATGTAAGTCGAAAAAGTAAATTCTATTTATTTCAATAGACGTGTGTATTTTATTTTAGTCTTACTCAATTTCTTCGCATTAATACGCTCATCCCTTATTAACGAGAGGGTAGGCAGAGGTATTCAGCTCCTGGAAATACTGACTTTTCATCTATTCTAGTGATCTCTTAACTTTAGTCCATCTCAGGACCGGGAAGCTGTTACACACGCCTCAGAATCAATTATGGGCACTGCGAGTTTCTTTGCGGAGTTAATGATAAATATGAGTATGTACAGTCAAGAGCACATAAAGCTTTACACTTGTAGAGCGAGTCTGACTTCTAAGCGATTCTAATAAGAACGTTACAAAGGCCAATGTGTCACGCTCCACGTGCTCTTGACTGTACGAAAGTTCTTGATAAGCTCATTGGTACATTATCTAAAGGATTCGAACTGAAATACCTACTGGAAGCGGGCTCACTACCAATATAAAATTCAAAAATTCTAAATTCAAAATCGTTTATTTTCTATTGGTATAAAATATACACTTAGAAACGTCAATATTTTATAGTAACAAGGTACTCTAAACTCGTCCATGAAGATTGGCTAAATGCAAACAGCAGCCCATCTCCACCGACGAGTTGCTGGTTCCGAATGCAGTACCCCGAGAAGAGCCAGCAAGAAACTCAAGGGCAGCTCTTTTTAATCTCATGTCTTACTAATAAATATCGTTTACAATAATAATTATAATTAATAGCCTTACATAGCGTCGAGTCGGTTAATCCCATGCATTTTGGTCTACTAAGTAGTCGGTAATTTTATAGTAGCCTTTTTTATGTAATTTTTGCTTAACTATTATTTTAAATTTGTCAAGAGGCAAATTTTGTAATTCAATGGAAATCTTATTGTAAAAACGTATACATTGACCCTTAAAGGATTTGGTAACTTTAGATAATCGACTAACACAAGCAGCCAGTTCATTCTTATTTCTAGTGTTTATACAATGTCTGTCACTATTTTTTTGTAAAGTGATATATTCTTTTTAACATACAATACGTTTTCGTAAATATACTGTGACGCCAGTGTCAGTATATTAATTTCCTTGAATTTTTCCTTTAGAGACATCCTAGACCCCATTTTATAAATTGCACGAATGGCTCGTTTCTGCAAAATAAATATTCTCTGGACATCAGCAGCATTCCCTGCCAAGCTGTGGAAGTAGCTGAAATAGACAAGTCTAGCTGTTTCTACGCTTGACATATTAGGTATTTTTTTTACGGCATATGCAGCAGAACTGAGCCTTTTCGCCAACGTATTAATGTGCGATCCCCACTGTAACTTAGAGTCTAAAGTTATTCTTAAAAATAATGTAGTGTTTACACATTCTAATTTTTCGTTTTTAACTGTAACTGAGTTTAAAGTTCGTTTAACATTTGATAAAGAAAAATGTACATATTTCGTTTTTTTCTCATTGAGAAGTAAATTATTAACGTTAAACCAACTGACAACATCATTAATAATTGCACTGTTCACTTCGTCATAAGACTTAATAGGTCGTTTAATTTTAAAAAGTAGAGATGTATCATCTGCAAACAGTACAATATCATGTTGCACTCGGTTGGGTAGGTCATTTATATAGACCAGAAATAGAAATGGGCCTAAAATGGAGCCCTGCGGTACACCAATACAAACCGCCGATCCAGACGATCTTGAACCGTTTACATCAACACATTGTATCCGGCTTCTCAAGTAGGACTTTATTAAATCAAGAGCGCGGCCTTGTACTCCGTAATGACGTAGTTTTCTGATGAGAATTTCATGATGGACACAATCGAATGCCTTAGATAAATCACAGAAAACCCCAACAGCATCCTGCGACTCCTCCCAGGCATCAAAAACATGATTTACTAGCTCAACACCGGCATCGGTTGTCGAGCGACCCCTAATAAATCCAAATTGCTTTACATACATTATACTGTTGATAGAAAAATGTGCACTCAACTGATATAGAATAATTTTCTCAAAAATTTTACTAAGAGTCGGTAGAATTGATATTGGTCTGAAGTTAGAGGGGTCAAATCTACTACCGGCTTTGAATAATGGAATAATTTTACTATGTTTCATCAGATCAGGAAACACGCCATCATCAACGCATTTATTAAATAAACAAGCTTGAGGTGAGGCAATTAAGTCTATTATGGATGATATGATTTTTACAGATAAGCCGTTGAGATCGGCAGTATTTTTCATTTGTATTGATTTGAATGCTTTTAGGATGTCCCAAGGATTTACATGATCGAATACAAAATTGCGTGTATTACATGCAGCGGTATGTTCTTGTAGTAGCGATTCAGCGAGTGCGGGTGACGAGTTAAGTGACTTGGTCGTCGAGACTGGAATATCAGAGAAAAAATTTACAAACACTTCAGATATATCTTTATCATTTCTTAAAATTATATTGTTAACTTTCAACTGAAAGTCAAAATGTTGCGATTTTAATTTTCCAGTCTCGCTATTTATAATTTTCCATGTAGTTTTTACAATGTCTGTGCTATTTTTGATTTTATTACTTACATGGTTAGCTTTAGCCGCGGTACAAATACGTTTAAAGACTTTTGAATATTGACGAACATAATTGCAAAAGGCATCACTAGTGTTACACGTCCTTTCCTCGTATAGTTCATATATGCCTATTACACTGCTTCTTGCCTAAGGGTCGCGCCACATCTGCGGAACGTACAGCGCCGAAGGTCCGGCGAACAACATACATTACGGTTGACGGGGGGGGGGGGGGGGGGCTGATCCATTTATCTTTAAAGTGAAACGTCAATGTATGTTGTTTACTGAACCTTCGGCGCTGTACGTTCTGCAGATGTGTCGCGACCCTTAATTAGCCAAAAAGCATCTGGCCTAAATGTAGCAGCAATATTTAAATTCTAATCTCAGATAAATTAAAAAGAACGGATACGAAAATACGTCCAAAACGCCCAAAAAGATTTTAACATTTTTAGGTGGTATATCTCAGATTCAGACATTTACATTTCTTGCTCAGTGTAACATCTGCTGCTAATCGAAGCTAAGGAATATTAGCAAATAAAAAACCTTAATTGTTGATTTTAATAAAAAAGAAGAGAACGCCAATTCGGGGTGTCCAAATATTGAGTTTGCGTTTGAGCGTTGCGTAAGGGCGCCGGGCGATATCAAATTTAAATAAAAACTTTGTCAGCTTTACCAAAAATGGTGTTTTAAGTTACTGTTTATGTTTAAAATATTTTGTCTCTGTTTAACATTATTGTCAAAAAAGTGACAGGATCTGTCTGTTAACAATTCAAATAGGTACCTAGATAGCAGAAACATTAAAGACTATTGGTAGATTACAGAAATATGGCATTTAAAAGATTATAGAAGACTGGCGTTCCTCCTTGGTGAATTTTTGTATCTGTAAATAATTTAAATGAATATATATTATCTTTATATATAAATGTTACATCGTTAAAAAAATACATACCTAATAAAATCTAAAAGTGACAGAATACGGAGAAAAGAAAGAATATGACAGATGGGAATTTCAAATCATTAATTCCTAAAAAAAGTGAATTAGCAACCACTTTTTTAATATTGAAACTTCACAAAGGATTCTAGAACATCATGTAAAAACATCGTGTAAAATTACGCGTTTTCTCTTCTCGGGTCCGTATTTTTCTCACTTAATATTTTTTGCTGTACTTGATATTGCGAAGTTAAGTGCTGGTAGCTCGTTGCGTGCTGACGAAGACTTCATTTTTGTTTTTGCGAAGCATGTTGTACTCTACCCTTAACGTGTATACGAAGATGTTAGGACTCACTAGAAGAATCTGGACTCTAGAGTAGGTATATATACTTTAGTTTAGGATATTGCAGTGTCTCGTACTGCGCTCTCGTATCTCGGGAACATAGGGTAGATTGTAGTTATAATGCTAAAATAATGTTTTACAAACTAATATAGATATTTTTTTTGTCAATAAAATTGTCTTTAGTTTATAACCGGTCTGCAAACAGACATAATATTTATACTTAGTCGTTCCGTTCCCTTAGGAATTCGGGAATAAAACATAGCCTATGTTACTCAGGGATAAATGATTTTTAAAATCGGTATAGTAGTTTTTGAGTTTATTCGTTACACACATACAAATCTTTCCTCTTTATAATATTAGTGTCGATATAATCCTATCCTGTCTTTAAAGTTTAATAAATGAAATTTATTGACACTTGAAATTGGGAAAGTCGATTTCTCATAGGGAGTAGGTATCAGCTAAAAAGGATTAAGAAATTCCCACGGGAATGACAAGAAACGCCACGCTTGCGATGACGCCACGGCACCTGATAACATAATATAATTATGTTAACATAAGCAACACAGCGACCCAATGGCTAAATTCTGTGACATAATCCACGATATAAGCATCATCATCAATCATAAAAGTCCTTAAACATTGTCATAAAAGGTTCATATTTGACGTAGAGTAGGCCATGAACTCTTATAGCCCGTCTTATTCCATTGTGTAAAAGGCACCCATAATATACAACTTGTAAGTAAGTAAGTAAGTAACAACTCTTTATTGTACACCAATAAAAATATGCAACAAGTGATACAATGATAAAAAAGTACAATGGGCGGTCTTATCGCTTTAAGTGATTTCTTCCAGACAACCTTAGGATGGATGTAACTGAGATAAACAGATGAAGGTAGGTGGTGCACTAAAGTTACCAATTAAGTTGTAACATAAACGAAAGATCTTAAACTAGTTTTAGAATCGATTGCAAGGGTTTATAGTAGGTTATAAAATTAGGTATTTTTATAAAAAACAGTGATAGCCCGAACGGTTAAAGAGGCGGGCGAAAATCAGTGAGACTCGGGTTCGAATCCTGGCATGTACCAATGAGTTTTTCAAAAACTTACGTACATATTTATCACTAGCTCGACGGTGAAGGAAAACATCGTGAGGAAACCCGCAGGTCTCAGAATTAATTCTGAGACATGTGTAAACAGACCCGGTCCGGCGATGGGCTCACCACGTATCACGTTTAGGGGTCCAATATATCTCTTGAAATGTGGGTATATCCAGTAATGGAATACCTCTGCCTACCCCCTCGGGGATAAAAAAGGCGTGAGATTAGATTATATATTATATTATATATAAAAACTGAACTTTAATAATCTTATCTTATATTAAGAGTCGTACTTACTGTATAAAGTTTCATTTCAAATGTTTCGACGTGGTATCATCATTGTAATGAAAATATCTTATTTTATGTTTATAAAAAAATTTATTTGTATTAAAATTGATAAAGCCGACGAAGTGATATACCTCGTTGATAATTCAGGTAGGATAATTAGACTTTCTCTGGATCTGCTTGACGAAATTATAATGTAACTAAGATTATTGTCTTGTGATACCTATTGTATGAAATAGAGACTATTGAAGAAAGTCCGTGAAATTACAATATCACAAGTGAAATAATAATAATAATAATATAATCTCACGCCTTTCATCCCCGAGGGGGTAGGCACAAGTGAAATCATAGGTAATATCACGATTTTTAAAATACCACTTACTCAAAATATTGTCTGTTTCACTCAATAGAATTAGGCTTTGTGGTAGGCTCACTATATGTAACAATACGAGTATAATAATATGTCCAGTGACACTTCTACGAATTCAATCTTCCATTGTCCGCAACCAATTCTGAGAATACAGATTGTCGGAAATTAAATTAGAATAAACATAATTAAACAGTCGGCCCTGTTTCCTCGGGGTAGGGGATTAAATGACGTCCCGATGTTAATAATTCCGGATTTGGGTGCCGGAAAAAATAATTATATTAGGCGATTCGTATGCGGGCACTTTTATAATTAGTTAAATTAACATACGACGCAGATTCGGCCGCGGACGTCGTCACGTTGTAAAATATTTGTTTTTTGTTGTACAAATAACTTGTAATAGTAAGACAGCTCGTTTTTATTTTGATACTTTCATTTATATCTGTTAAATAAAAGTTAATCGCTTTTAAGCTATTGCATAGCTTCTATCGAGAGCCTTGAGCGCGGGGACCGAATCCAGAAATTCCGTAACGAAAAAAACCTCACGCTCTCCACTCCGACGGGCACGGAGGTCCGAGTCCGAGTCCGAGTCCGAGTCCGAGTCCGAATCCGAGTCCGAGTCCGAGTCCGAGTCCGAGTCCGAGTCCGAGTCCGAGTCCGAGTCCGAGTCCGAGTCCGAGTCCGAGTCCGAGTCCGAGTCCGAGTCCGAGTCCGAGTCCGAGTCCGAGTCCGAGTCCGAGTCCGGGTCCCGGTCTCTCCCGGTCCCACTCCCACTCTGACTCCCACTCCCACTCCCACCCCACCCCCAACCCCACTTCCACCCCCACTCCCACGCCCACCCTACACCCAACCCCACTTCCACCCACACCCTCACACTCCCACACCCACCCTCACTACAACCACCACCACTCCCACTTCCACTACCACCACTACCACCATCACCACCACCACCACCACCACCACCACTACTTGTAATGGTAATAATATATATAATAATGATAAAAGTATGCAACTTATCCAAAGTCCTTCTTAATCTTTGTAAGTTGACAAGTTTGCTAAGATTATTTTTGCTACTTTTATATGCAGCTCAAAAAATATTTTTTGACTTTCCTTCTGAGTGCTTACCAAAATTTTATTAAGCAGTAGCAGCTCATTGCAGCTCAAATCAAATAATTACAGCCATCCAGAATGACATAAAATGCTGATAGGTTTTGTAATGTTTGCTGGCCATGAGTTGCTGACCAATTAGCTATTTCTGCTTACAGATTATATTTTTCTGCTTACAAAAATACGAATACTCTGCTAACCATTTAAATAACACCCGTGTGGCTTGAAGGCCGTGCATTGTCTAACGTCGTTTCTTTTCGGCAGTCTTGTTGATACAAAATGCTATGCAATAGCTTTACCGCGGCAGTCCCTGAGTGCCACACGTCTTTTTTTTTTGAAAATGTTAAATTTTGTAATAAAAACACCTGACTTCAAATAGGAAACTAAAAAAGTAAAAAGCGCTGGTGGCCACTATAATTTTCGAAGGTTCCCCTTGATTTCTCTGGGATGCCATAATCAGATCCTGGATTCCTTATCATGGCAGCACCGTTGGGATATCACCTTTCCAACAACAAAAGAATAATAAAAATCGGTTCATAAACGACGAACTTATCCGCGAACACACATAAAAAATATATACGGTCAAATTGAAAAACCTACTTTTTTAAGTCGGTTTAAAATATCTCCATATTTTCTCCTCTCACAGTATTAAACAAAGTCGCTTCGTGCCTTTTATATAAGCTAATCTCTTAAACCACGTGACGGATTTTGATGCGGTTTTCACTAATAGAAAGAGCGATAAGAAAGGTTTTCGTATATCAAACTGGAGCGAAACGAGGGTGGGGTGCTAGGCGCGAATAAAATAAATTTTCATACCTTCTATTCGAAAAGTGACGTTTTGGTCCTCAAAAAAAGGGAGCAAAGTAAGCCCAAGCCAAAGAGATTAGCAAAATAAGTTTGCATTTTAGGTTGGCGCCACTGTAGCTTAAGTACTATAACAAAACATTAGTTCCATTTTTCGCCGCATTAGGTTGACAAGGCTGAATAGCGTTTGATGGTCGTGCCACACTGTCAGAAAAATTGCTGTGGCAATGCGCGCGCTCTCGTAGTTATTTTTCACAATTTACATTTTATTTTACGCCAAATTTTCGAATTCCAACATCAAATTGTTTGTGTCTTTTATATTTTAAACTGAATTCAAGTAGCAGTGATAGTTAAACACCGGAAACTATTGCAAAAAAAAAAAGCAAACAATGCCATCAATATTTTTTTCTCATAGAGAGGTATGAAAAGCAGAGTGTATCATTCGGTCGCAAAATTATTTTTACCTTGGGCTACGTACTTTAAACCCTTCACTTCGTTCATGATTCTACATTAGAATCCCTCACTACGTTCGGGATTCTATCCTAGAAACATTCACTATGTTCGTGATTTAAAGAAACGCCCTCGCCGTAAAAATATCGTTTTGCTCCCTTATGACACAATCTACTATTAAATAGGGCTTTTCAAACAACTGAAGCTCTTGTCAGCTATGAATGTTTTTTCGGATTCATTATTTGATTTGTGGATGATATATATTGTATTTTAGGAAACGCAAAATAATAACTTTTTTTATAAATCAATAAGATGCATATGATAATTAGGATACTGTTAGGGCTATCGCGTCATTGCCATGCACCTGGAATGTTTGCGTAGGCGGGTAAGGACAGCAGCTTTCATGCTATATTACTTACTAGTGACCCGCCTCGGCATCGCACGGGTGCAATGCTAACACTAAAACCTTCCTCTTGAATCACTCTATCTGTTAAAAACAGACGCATCAAAATCCGTTGCGTAGTTTTAAAGATTTAAGCATACAAAGGGACATAGTGATATAGAAAGCGACTTTGTTTTATACTATGTAGTGATGATAGTGATAAAGTCGCTTCCTGACTCTTTTTAATAATTAATCCCTAAAAACAATTGCTGTGAGCAACGACTGTCAAATGTCTTTTTTTTATCAATTTTAGTAATTAATTAACTAAATTATCTTAGTGTCTCCAGTACTACGTGATACGTATGCGTATGTAAAGATTCCAATTCCATTATACTAAAAGTATAACAATACTAAAGTCAGTCTACTTATTCCGTAAGGTAGAAATCAAATGTAAAATAATTACATAATATGCGTTTAATTAGGTATGCATTTAAAAAAACCACGATAATTTTGCTGAATAATACAAATAAACCTAACACAAACCAATTACTCATAAGTGAAACAAGTTCCGTATCAACGAACAAAGGATACCATTATTATATTTGACTTCCAAAATTGTCTATTGAAATACTATGAGCACTTATATTACCGGTTTTCTCTAAATACGTTTTAGGAAATTAGTTTGTGAGCCAGCATTGTATAGCAATAATTGTATTCGGAAGGAAAACTCCACTGCGCATGAATTTTAGAGTTTCTAAGGATAATTTTCCAGAGTATGTTAGTTGGGTCCCAGCTTTTGAGATGTGCGGACGTGGCTCCCACCGCGGTTGAGTTTCGAAGTTACGAAGTTACTGACAGTTCGGATTTCAAATATCGGAAATTGAACGCTGTGGTTTTCCAGCGGACTCTTGGTTGTTGAATGGTAGTTTGGACGGCACTTTGGGTTAATTTTGAGGTAAGTTTATATATTTAGTAAGTAGTTTAAATGATACAACTTAAGAGTTATTTATGTAATTTATTAAAATATATTATAAGAACAAATAACACAGTTATCATCGTAAACATAGAAGAAATTTGTAAAAAAATATGTTACAAGCAAATATTCATTGATAATATATTAACACAGAATACATTCTTTTTTTCTTAATTTAACTAGAATTTCACTGGGTCTTTATTCGTTATTCGGGACAAATAGTAAATTTGTAACCTATATCTTACCTTAAACGGCAAAGCATCTAAATACAAAATCTAATCAAAATCAGATGGCCACTTTTGCATTTATAATATTAAATTAAATCAGCGACCGAAGTTTTTGTCTATGTATTAAGAATCAATTGAGAAGTATTCATCATTTATTAAGCATTTAAAGAAGAGATGAGAAAATAAGGTTTTTAAATTGCTGAAATGAGCACGGCGGCTGAAAGGCGAAGGTCATTTAACGGATCATTAATTTTGGTATTAAGTAATGGAAATGAGAAACAATGTTTGGGAAAATTGGTCTGTGTCTTGGTTCCATTATAAAACTTTATACCCTGTTTGAAGACGCTATAATAATATCATTACCTCCGTTTTCTATTTTTTTTTATTTATCCCAATGAGAAATCGATGTACCCTGAAGTTGTCGCTCCAGAAATACTTCTGCTTAAAAACACATTGATTAAACTAAGAAAATGAGATTTAGATTTGTTGGTGATTTTTCCGGCAGGTATATTGTACTTCTACTATATTGAGTTATGATCTTATAATCTTGTATTAAAAATAAATTAGGTAAGGCAATTTAGTTCGTAATGTTGGAGAGAACGACAGGTAATTCATTCGATTATATTGGAACATTTTGCAAATTTAAAGCACTGTTTAAAAATTAAGTATTCATTAGCTCGCGAATCTTGGAGCTCTTTCAAAGGAGGAAACTTGTTCAGAGATAAGAGGTTTATATTACTTTCACAAAGGCACTTTTAATTAGTAATTATGATATTTCTTGTTTAGCTAGGACCACGCTGTCTTATCTAAGACTAGATTTTGCCCTCGTCTTCGTTGGTGTTTCGCGATAGAAATTAGCTTATACTGGACTAATTTTAATTTGAAAGGACTAAATATCTCTTGCCTCTTTTCTTTTCTAGGAGAAAGAAAATGACAGGACTAAACTTAAATAAGTTTAGTGTAAAGCAGAATCGAACCCATTGGCTAGATAAAATTTTATTATACGTATAAATTATTATGAATATGCCCTTGTAAACAAAAATGGTAGGTTCCATAACGCATATTAATAATCCCGGTAAAGATATACTCTTACCTATTGAATGGAAATTAGCTTATACAAGGTGTCACAGTATAAGTGCAATTCCTCATAAACCCCAATTAGTATATAATATAAAACATATATGATGCGTGCGTAGGTACCTACTTTAGTTTTGTCTAACCAAATTTCTTAAATAAAGAGCGAAAATAGTACGGTTTCCATAGTTAGCCTTAAATTCAGTTATCTTAATTCATTTTTCGGAAAAAAGTATAATCTCAGTATAATCTCACGCCTTTTTTATCCCCGAGGGGGAAGGCAGAGGTATTCCATTATTGGATATACCCACATTTCACGAGATATATTGGACCCCTAAACGTGATAGGTGGTGAGCCCATCGCCGGACCGGGTCTGTTTACACATGTCTCAGAATTAATTCTGAGACCTGCGGGTTTCCTCACGATGATTTCCTTCACCGTCAAGCTAGTGATAAATATGTACGTAAGTTTTTGAAAAACTCATTGGTACATGCCAGGATTCGAACCCGAGCCTCACTGATTTTAGGCCGGCTCTTTAACCGTCCGGGCTATCACTGCTCTCGGAAAAAATTAACACATTAAAATAGCTGAAATCGAAAAAGTAGTCCATTCTGAACAAATAAATTTCAGGAATTGCGATTATCCTGTAACATATTGTATGTACTGACAGGCTTTCGCACAGGTCATTACAATTTGGGTTCTATTCTAAGTACATAAAACTTATTTTAAAATTTTTATTCGTAGAATGCGCAGTGGCTACGCAGTGTCTGTGCAGTTAAAAGATTTTAAAATAAGTCTGCGCTTACGCGGTGTTTGTAAAAAGATTTTTAAATAAGTGTAATAATTCTTTTTACAATATGTTCACAAGTTTTTGGACTGTAATCTAGCCAAACCTTTTTGTATCCTTTTCTGTTCCTTAATGTGAAAATCTGCTCGTTTGCCCCCTATATTATAAAAACTTTCTATTTTGTGTTTAAGCCTAAATTAATAAATAAAATAATTAGAATAGAACCTAAATTGCAATGATCTGGGGGAAAATCCGATGAATACAGAACGCTTCCGTCGGAGATGCAAGAAGCTAAAAGTTTGTCCAACTATTGAGTTATCGAAATTACTAGAACACTTCTCGCAATTCAGGTGCACACTTTGACGCAAGCAGCCGCAACACACGACATAAAGCGTCGAGAAAAGGACCTTTAATACATACATACATTTGCTCACGCCTTTTTCCTGACAGGTTAGGCAGAGATCATAGACCGCCATCTGATATGATCCTGGCACATCTGATCTTTAAAAAAATAAATTAAATAACGCTTCCACCTTTATCCGGTATTCCATACCTGGATATACTTTTCACAAGTACATATTTTTATCGACTGGTGGTGACACTATAGTCCGACTAATGGTAGACTCACCTTTAGACGACGGACCTTTAATGTGCCTCATAAATGAGTGGGTGTACATTTCAACAGGCGTTTTCTTTGTCAGGCCGTACCTAGTATAGTATAATCTACCTAACAACATTCCAAAGACCATTATCTCATGTTACCGTGAAACAAGATATTCTAATTTAGGGAAAGATGGTCGTATTGTACGACACGAGCGCGCGTTAAAAAAATATTAGTTTCCTTTACGTGGGCGGGGGAAGAAATTTGCTTAAATGTCGGGCTAACACAGAAAGACAATTTGTTATGCAATAAATGTAAATTCAAATTCCAGACATATTTTGACACAGCGACTTTTGATAGCGCCTGACTGTGCGTCACTAGACATGTTTGGACACTAGTCATTTTGAAACAGACATTTTTTTTGAGGCGCGTGAGTTATGCCAGGATCGTAGCAGGTGGTGGGCTGTTGTCTCTGCCTACCTCTTCGGGAAAAAGGCGTGAGCATATGTATTTATGTGTGTCATTTTGACACAGGACTCATGTTTGTGCTACGCCCCGCTTTTTGGCAGGTCTTTTTTGTTGCTGCTCTTTTATTTTCCTTTTTAGGGTTCCGTACCTCAAAAGGAAAAAACGGAACCCTTATAGGATCACTTTGTTGTCCGTCTGTCCGTCCGTCTGTCAAGACCCTTTTTCTCAGGAACGCGTGGAGGTATGAAGCTGAAATTTATATCAATTACTCAGGTCTACTGTCCCTTGAAGCTGTGAAAAAATCAAACTTCTAAGCCAACGCAATAAAAAGATACAGCCGTTTATGCCGCAAATTTTCGACACTTGCAAGGGAATCAAAACCTACAGGGTGCTTCCCGTGAACTCAGAATCTTGAAATTTGGTACGAAGCAACGTCTTATAGCATAGATAAAGGAAAAATTACGAAAACCATAAATTTGCAAGGTTGTACGGAACCCTCGGTGCGCGAGTCCGACTCGCACTTGGCCGGTTTTTTAATATCCAATTGTGTTTTACGATATTTTTGGCTATGTTGCCATGTTATTTTCTATACCTTTATATCTATTCTATTTAATAATAATAATAATAAATCTTTATTTCAGGCAATATTTACATTAATAGATCTTAAATAACGTAAACAGAGGCCCATATTATATATACCTTATAACTAACATACATATAAAATATCTAACTGAACTAATTTATTTATAGCTATTATTACTATATACGCTATACTCTTCAGAACACTAGACCTTGTCAGCCTGAATGTGCGCTCTTTGTAGAGTGTTTAAGCGAAACAGGCTTTTTTGTTAGCGATCCGGAATAAAAAGTAGGTCATCTTTCTAGACCTAATACTAGACCTCTACGTGCATAAAATCACATCGATCAGTGGCTCTTTGTTTGGTTGTCAGGAAGAAATCGCTAAAGTAGCTAAAATCGCTATAAGACCCTTTGTCATCTATCATATTTTTATATTGGTGTTCGATAACCCAGAACGTGACAAAGTCAGAAAGTGGCGTCTTCAGAACGTGACCTAACCAGAAAGTGACTGGTAAAGAAAATGACGTACTCCGCCTAAAGGATAACGAGTTGTTACTTTTTTAATTACTTTCAATGTGTTGCTTGAAAAAAGAAACCAGCAAAAACACACATTCGTATTTGTACGCCCACGCCCTCGTTCAGTTGTTCACAATATTTTAAAAATTAGAGCTTATATGTTACCCATATGTATTCTGATGCTAAGCTACATATATTACTGTAAGGTTTTATCGAAATCAGTTCAGTAGTTTTTGCGTGAAGAGCAACAAAAATCCGTACATTCTCACAAATTTTCGCGTTTATACCTACTCGTAATATTAATGGAATTGTGGAGTACAAGTGTGTTGCTACAATCGTGAAGTGTTGCTTAAATTTTCGACGTAGTGTGTGACACGCCTTCTTTGCGGGTAAAGAAACCTAATCGTCGGAGTAAAGGGAATCACACAAGTCACCGTGTACAGCCGCGGAGTACGACAGAAAAACAGAAGAAAAATCACAAAGTGTCGCATCAAAAACTTCAGAAGTAACTAAATATGAGAATTAACTTTTACATTAGATGGAATTTACAAAGATACACAAATGTATCAAAGGTATACAGGTCTGCCCCAAAAGCACTTTGTACTTCCATATAATCATTCGCTATTTTGGGATACGTAGAATAAAAGCTTGTGGCGCTGTTTTAAATTTTAATTTAGCCATCACATTCAGGCCCGGACGTTTTCAACTAAATCTATAGGTAACAGGTATACCTTTACCGGGTTTAATAATATGCGTAATGGTACCTACCATTTTTGTTTACAAGGGCATATTCATAATAATTTATACGTAAAATAAAAAGTTAACTAGCCAATGGGATCGATTCTGCTTTACAGCGACTAAACTTATTTTGGTTTAGTCCTGTCATTTTCTTTTTCCTAGTAGAGTCCTGTCAAATTAAAATTATTCCGGTCAACTAATTGCTAAGACGGGTTTAGCAATTTTAGCGACGATGTAACAAGGTCATGGATAAGAGTGACAGATAAGCACGTTCTTAGGTTCAAATTAGTTGGTTTTACAAGTTTGACATAATGCTTCAATTTATGGTTTGTTTCTGTCCTTTTTCTTCCGTATTCTATGGAGAAGGATAGGCTAACTTAAGATTAGGAATTTTAGCTTGTCAGCCAGAATCGAGTCCAATGTCTTCACATAAGATATATTTAAGAAAACTTAATATGATAGCAAAGATAGCCCTGTCGTTAAAGAGCCTTTCTCTCTTCTTATGCTCGAGGCTCGGGTTCGAATCCTGACATGTGCGAGTACCAATAGTTTTTCAAAAACTTACGTACATATTTATCACTAGCTCGACATTGAAGGAACATCGTAAGGAAACCCGCAGGTCCTACAATTAACTCTGAGGCATGTGTAACAGACCCGGTCCGGCGAAGGGCTCACTACCTATCACGTTTAGGAGTCCAAAGAATATCTCGTGAAAAGTGAGTATAGTATATCCAGAAATGGGATACCTCTGCCTACCCCCTCGGGGATGAAAAGCGTGAGATTATATTATTATTTATTATATTTGTAAATTTGAAATAAATCAAGTGTTGTTGCTTGTCATTCTTTTTTTTAAACTATTCCTCTTCTGATTCCTTACAATAGTATTTCTCATTACTTAATTATTTATCGACATCATAATTATCTTTGCATTTGTCAAAAGTCGTACTGTATTGCGTCATAATCATAATGTGCAAATTGCCTGAGCGATGATAAAAAATATTTGTCAGATAAAGTACAAAAAAATAACGCATTTCTTAACGTAATGAATTTCAACACAAAATGCAAAAAAACAAGTCGCATAAACCTAATATTTCTTTCAGACTACCTCAGATATGGATCATAATAAATAAATAAAAATCCAACATATGCCACAATGCAACATTTATGAACTTGACCAAGTTTTTATAATGATCCTTTCCGGGACCAACCACTTAATATACATAGAAGAAGCAAGAGTAATAAAATTCATCATAAAAAATGTACTACTCTTTCCCACCATCCACTTTAGATTATAATGATGAGCGACGTAGCACTTTACTACGGCGTAGCCGCGGCGTAGCACTCAGAATAGCTTAATGACCATTGCAAATTAACTCTTCAACGTATTAACTGCTACCAAATTAAATTCGCAATTGAAGTCGCGGTACTGTTTCAATATGATATGGGCCCATAATGCCCATATTCGTAAATTCTTAAACCATTTAATTTAATTTGTACATGCCAGGATTCGAACCCGAGCCTCACTGATTTTCGGCCGGCTCTTTAACCGTCCGGGCTATCACTGCTCTTTTATTTACAAAATTTATTGAATTTACAAAATGACAGCAAAATACCGACACAAGTATAAACAAATATATAGCAAGCAATTAGAGAGCAAACCGACAGGGTTATAGGACCACGTGATCGTTGGAGAGCCGCCGAGGAAAAGAGGGCGAGCTCGTGGTGCACGCGCCTTTTATAGTGACTGGCTCGAACTGTCATCTGTCAACCGTAGAACCATAGAGTAGTCCTACACTATAATAAATGGAAACTTTCAATTTACTAAAAAAGGATTTTGAAAACTTCCCTTAGAAAGTATCTCACCCGAATTTAATTTTTCAAAATCATCCAATCTTCCAATCCTTCAATACCCAAACACCTTCAACGCTGAGCACCTGCTAGTCAAACCATAAATAATTTAATTATACTTATTACAGCTAACTAACTAAACTATAAACATTGCAATCATTACGCGCCCTATAGATTTAATTCAGTGCCTACTTGGGCCGTCATACCTTAAGCATAATTCAGAGAACTACCTAATTTAAACCATACAGTTATTAGCAAAATAAACACAAGTTCTGCACGTGCTCGGCTTATGACAGCGGACGCGAGAGCGGGAGAGGAAGCGACAGCAAGAGAGAGAGAGAGATAGACCTCGAATAAATAATAATTATTGTTATTATTCATAATGTTAAAACCTTCGCACAAACCATACCATAACCAAACAGCGATGTTTGATGTGGCGGCTTGCGAAATAATAACTACATTCCCTTTGAAGTTACCATTTGTACATAAATATTCACTGTGTTATACGTATAACGTAATGTTTAAATTAATATACAGATTTTCAATCTAAATGTGTGCACTATTAATATTACAGTATGTTTGTGTTTTAGATACGGAGGTTAGATATGATGTTATAAATAAAATTGAATTTGAGTTGCCTTCTTCCGTTTCACGATGTAATGAATGTTGGAGTGGTACCGCGTTTTGTAAGCAAACAACCCTTTGACATAAAGCTGAAGCAAATAGGGTTGTCTCAAATAAAAGTTCCTTTTGAAGAAGTTTAAAATATGTATAAAGGCTGATTCATCTGGTTGGCTTGGCTTGGCTGGTCCCCGTCCGGGGCAAACCGTCCTACAATACGCCTCGACATTTGGCAAGGGCCCGGACGGGGCCCGGCCCGTTGTGACATGAATCAGCCTTTAAGGTGCTAGTGTAAAGGGTTTTCAGAAAACTCTTCTAAAAACGAAGACAGGTGGTTACGCCGATAATTTTTGAAACAAAACCTTTAAAAATTACTAAAATCATCGACATAGCTCTCAGAATATGCAATTTGAAGTGGCAATGGATAGGCTACACCGCTCGAAAAACCGATAACCGATGGAGACGAACCGGAAGACGCAGTGACACGATGTCAAGGTCTCGGGTAACCCTCGGATTGCCGTTAGATGTGGCGTTCTATGGGGGAAGCATTTGTTCAACAGTGGACGTCTTCCAGCAGATGATGACGACGACAAAAAAATGAGTTTTTTTTTTTTATAATTTTTCATTCTTCTAATAAAACCTATTTTTTATAATAAAAATATAATAATAACACTGTAAGACACAACTCGCACAATTATTTAGTCCCAAACGCCGTAAAACAACTTCAACTTTTTCCTGGCTTCGACAGCGTTTCACTAAATACTCTGAATGAATTTTATCCCCGATGAGGGAAGTAGAGTTACTCAATTTCTAGAAATACTCACGGTTCGCCATAATTTTATTCTTTGGATCCCTCAACGTGACAAGCGGCGAGCCCATCGCCAGATCAAGGTGCTGCTATGCCTCAGAATCATTTCTGTGATCTGCGGGTCTCCTCACAATGTTTTCCTTTACTGTGGATCTAGGGATAAATATGTCCGTAAGTTTTTAAAAACACATTGGCACATGTAAGAAAACACCCATAGATAAGCAGTGAGCTATCACGGGTTGATGATGATGTGTGTACAAACTGTTATAAACTAAACTGTGTCGAGGGCAACACAGGATTAGAATTATATGACAGTAGCCATACCAAAAGCAAAACATAGAATTTGTTACACCACATTAATCTCCTGAGCAATTGTATCTAATTTCCCTGTACTTCCGGCCACGTAATAAATCAGTTAGGTACACATTAAGGGGGTCAGAGGGCGGAAGGTCTCCCCCTCATTTGTAGGACTGATTGTCGGAACAATTGATATAAGTACATAATGCCCTTTCAGGATTGCGAGGTTCTGTAGGATGTAACTAGAACCATTTTAGGGTCGCGACAGATCTGCGGAACGTACAGCGCCGAAGGTTTGGTGAACAACATACATTGACGTTTCACTTTAAAGATAAATGGATCAGCCACTCGCGTCAACCGTAATGTGTGTTGTTCACCAAACCTTTGGCGCTGTACGTTCCGCAGATGTGTCGCGACCCTTAGGATAAAGGTTAGAAAAATTCGCGTTAATAGTTACTAGGTTTACCGTAGATAATTATACTCTTGAGGTCCACATTTTGTTGAGTTCCCCGACGCAAAAACGGAGAGTGTTATAAGTTTGACGTGTGTCTGTGTCTTTGTGTATCTGTGGGATCGTAGCTCCTAAACGGCCCAACCACAGACCTAAAATCGCGCCTTACATTCTAATTCTATGGACCTAACCGATTTAGATTTTTTTTTTTTAACCGGATTTAAAAAAGGAGGTCATCAACTCGACTGCATGTTTTTTTATGTTTGTAACCTCAGAACTTTCGACTGGGTGAACCGATTTTGATAATTCTTTCTTTAAAAGCTGGTGCTTCCCGTATGATCCAATTTGGTCCAGTTCTGACGATGGCATCCATGAGAAAACCATATTAGTTGAAATCGGTTTTTTACTCTCTAGATTTCTATGTTATTATTTATAAATATCTAATAGATTTTTCCACACTGTTTTCATAGCGTGACGACATGTTATCTACGTATCTACGGTATGTAGTAGGTATATATTTTGTATGAATGAGGTGTCAATAGATTCGTTATTACTTTTTACGTTTCACGTGACATAGGCAACATTCAGGACTAGCTTTAGCACGCGTAAACGCATGCGTCTACTCGTATTTGCGTATGTTCTACCGCAGCGCTTACACTACTCATCTGATTTTAATGAATGAGATGTCCATGGATTCGCCATAATGTTCCTGGTAATATAAGAATGTACATTTATCTGTAGTCGGGTTTTAGTTTTACCTAGACGACTACAAAAAGTCTTCATAATACAAAAGTCAGCAGAAACGTCCGTACTCGTTTACTTCGATTTGTTAATTAAATATTTCTTTCCACATTCCAAAGCTTCGAAGACAATAGGAGACTTGTGTTCAGCAGTGGTATGATAAAACGAAAAGTTACAAATATATTTACAACATAATTCTACTGACTACGTAAACGAAGCAGTCGTTGTTTTAAAACGTGTTTTGTAATCATCGGGTTTACTAAAGTCCCCACTGGAAGACAGAGTTGTAGGTGATTCTAAATACAAACTTGTAAACTTGGATGTTTTACGGAAATGTCTCCCAAAAGGCATCTCGGAGACGAAAAACCACAAAGAGACAGTTAGGGAAAATAGGCTGCTTTGGTTCTGCTCGCATTGGTCGTGGTTTGCGTCGCTCGTATTGACATAGACATAGGCAGGGTTTCATTATAGCCTTCACTCATACAAATACACAGAAAGAAAATATATTAAAAGGTATGCTTCTTATCACGATTTTGTTCGTTTTTAAAAATAGCATTTTTTTTAGTAATTTTAGGTTATCTCCTCCAGGGATCTACGTGTTTTGTATGGACAAAAATAAGTCCTTCCTCAATAGGTACTTCAACTATCGTCCTGCCAAATTACGTCAAGATTTTGTATCCGTGAAAAGGTCCATGACAAACAGAGATACATCCGCATTTATATTAAAGAAGTAGGGACATTCATTGTTAATGTAAGAATTCTGTTTATTTAACAAGAAAAAGTTCCAATGCCTTTAACCTGACTAGGCAAAAACATAGTCCTTTTCTGGCTTTGCTGTAGTCGGGTAAAATGCAGCCTGTATCATAAGAATGAATCAATTGACAACTGAACATAGGTAGTTAAACACAAATGTACGGTCAAAAACATAAGCAAATATATAAATAAAATCACGCTTTTAATCCCCGAGGGGGTAGGCAGGCAGAGGTATTCCATTTCTGGATATACCCAATTTTCACGAGATATTCTTTGGACCCTTAAACGTGATAGGTGGTGAGTCCATCGCCGGACCGGGTCTTTTACATATGTCTCAGAATTAATTCTGAGTACTGCTGGTTTCCTCACAATGCTGTCCTTCACCGTCAAGCTAGTGATAAACATGTACGTAAGTTTTGAAAAACGCAGCACTGATAGCCTTACGGTTAAAGAGCCTGCTTGACATGATGAAAATCAGTGAGGCTCGGGTTGAACCCTGGCATGTACCAATGTGTTTTTTAAAACTAACGTACATATTTATCGCTAAAGTGTCCGGTACTTTTTATGCGATTCAAAATCGCGGGAGCTGCAGGAAAATAGCACAGAATATTTTTTATAATAAACGAACGTCGTATCATATGTACAGCAAACAAACTACCCAATGCACAAACTAAGGGAATTGTTATCTTCCACCCCTATATTTCACTCACACGATATTTCGTCTTATTAAACGTGGGACGAAGTAATTCACGGAGTGTTTACTCAGCGAGGTGTAATATCTGTCCGCCTACGAGGTACAATCGCGTTTGCAAATATTACCATAATTCATACTTTGCAACCAATCCTATATTTCAGTATCCCGAATGTAGTGCCGCGATAGACAGAACGAACTGAACGAAAGTGACAAAAAAAAAGGTTTTTATAGAGACCTTATCCATAAAGGGGTTTTCTACTAAAGGAAGTAGATAGAAGCACCTAGTTTTCACCAGAATATTATTCGTACCGCTAAAACTGACATTTGTCATGCAATGTTGAGGCCTAGCTTTCTAAGTTTTCCTTCATATTTGAACTAAGATAAAATTAAAAATGTTTTCAAAATCTCATTATTACATACCTCGAAGATGAAAAATGCCCTAATCCAAAAGGGCTATCACTATTTTTATTAAAAAATAAGAATGCGTAATTATTTACAAACGGAGCAGTGTTAAAAGGCCAATGTACTAGAGTTTTTTAAAAACGTACATACAAACTAGCTCGACGGTGAAGGAAAGCATCATGAGGAAATCCGCGGGTCCCAGAATTATTAACGAGGCATGTGTAACAGACCCGTTCCGGCGAAGGGCTCATCACGTTAAGGGGTCTTAAGAATATAATTAATACCTGGGTATTTCCCGAAATAGAATATCTCTGCCTACCCCTAAAAGGCGTGAGGTAATTTATTTAATTTATTATTTATTTATGTATTCATACCCACTAGTTTTTCCTTATCATAACAAAGAAAAGTGTCAAGTACAGTAAGTCAATACCGTAGTTTTGAATTTTCAGATCCGTACATTTAGCTTTTAGGGTTCATCCATCAATTTTATTTTCGAAACAACGGACGTCACATCTTTAATAAAAATTGTATAAAAATCTGATTTAGAAGAATCCTTAGCAAAATAGTTTCTGCCTGGTGCTATACTTATCTATTCTATATATCAATATCCAGAATTGTGTTGAGCTTACAAAGGCAAACCTCAAATGCCATGAAAAGCGAATAATGGGTAAGGTAGAGAATTAATTTCAAGGTAAAGACGTATGGAATTAATTAAACGAGTTATAATGGCATTCGATTATGTGATTTGGCTTCTTGAAATAGAGCAGTTTTTATTAGAAATACGGGTACTATTTACAATCGGTTATAGGAATGAGCCTTCCTAATTCGATATTAGTTTTATGTACTATCAGCAAAAGTGCCGCCTGATACACCTAAGGGTCATTTTTCTAGCAGCTACCTTTTCCCACATCAGTGGTACTAGCTAGTAGTACTAGTGGTAAATAGCTTTGTGGTACCCCGTGGTGTCAAAGTCCTCACTTAGAAGACACTACAAAAACACGTTTCTTTCATGTTTATGACCACTTCATAAAGACAACAGACGAAAAAAAAACTCATTTACTGGCCAATATTTTTGTTTGAGCTTGAGCTTTCAAGCGACAATTATTTAAAATGTACCAGGTGGAATGTTTGTCGATAGTACGTATGTATTGGCCGTCTGTGACCATGGTGCACCTAGCGACGATGACTGCTGATCGATATCATCATCGACCTGTATGTTATCGGTTTATCTGTCGTCGAGATTTAAAGATAGCTTATGTCACAATGGAATAAAGCTTTGTATTACTGAATAAATTTTCCGAATCGCATCGGAGTTACAGAGATTTCTTCATGCAAACATACTACAAACAATTTCTGTAACGATAAAAATTTGGTAGGTATTCATACGAAAAGAGCACAGTACATGTAATTTTTTCTAAACCTAGACAGAGTTGTAAATTTTCTACAATGTTTTGCAATTAAAAACTTCTCTCAAAACTTCTAATAGTTTGAGTCGTAATGACTTACCAAAAAATAAATAATTAAGAAAAATCTTTATGCATTTACGAGATTATTAATAACATTGCCAGCACTGTACTGCACTTGACGCAGAAATGTTAATTTAGTTAAGCAGTCACTGCAACTAACTGTGAATGAAATTATAATTGAATTAATTAATTAAAAAATATAAATAGCTGCCTACCCTTGGTAATTTTGTTTAAATACAACTTCAAGTAAAATCTTTGCAATTATAATACTAAGGACCATTAGATATTCTTTATTATTACATTAGTAGAAGTTTCAAAAACCTAATATTAGTAGGACTAGCAGAGTCCCACGGTTTCACCCGCGTAGTTCTCGTTGCAGTGGGAGTACGGGGATAAAATATATGTGTTATTCTGATGTATGAGTTATAGTGTGTAAAGTTTCAAGTTGTAACTGTAAAGTTTTATCAAAAAACGTTGTCGTTTTTGCGTGAAAGAGCAACAAACATCCATACATCTTTACTCACAAATTCTCGTTTATAATATGTATTAGTAGGAAATTTTAATGCGAATGTGTAAAAATCACTGTGTCGTCAGAGTCAGTGTGTCTCACCTTAGTACCTCAGCAAGGAAATCCGAGCCCCAAATTCCAGGATTGAACCCACTGCGCATCATTTATGCACACTAAGCTTATTACAAGAGAACTGAATAAATTATAAGCGAATCGGAATACTGAAGTGGGATGAAAACATACGCGAGCGAGTTGCTGTAGACACCTCGATTAATTTAACCAAATCTCTGTAGTCACGGTTTGAATTTCTAAGGTGCCCGCTCGTGTTTTGTTTCTTCTTGAATTGATAACTGCCATTTTAGGAGCAAACGTAGACACATTTGTGTTCTGTGTAGGATTTTCATACAATTTAGTGCAAATATTTAAAGGGTAGATCAAATAACAACTCTAAAGAGTAAAAAAACTGACTTTAATCTTCAACTTATATGGTTTTCTCATAGATGCCGTTGTCAGAACTGGACCAAATTAAAATAAGACCAATCTAGAAGCACCAGCTTTCAAATAAAAAAAGAATCATCCAAATATGTTCACCCAGCCGAAAGTTCTGACGTAACAAACATAAAAAAAAAACAGACGAATTGATTACGTCCTCCTTTTTGAAGTCATGCGCTACTTTACTAGATCACATCGATTAATACATAAAATAAGAAATAAACGCACACTATATACCCCACCAAAAGTTGCGCAAAATATCAAAATAAATTAAAAAAGCCGACAAAAGTGACGTTTCAATGCGCTAGTAAGGGTTTATGCAAAAGAATGCTTACAACATACCTATATTTTTTTTAGAAAAAAAAAGTTCACTTTATATGTTAATTATATTTCTCTTACATTTTTTGTAGCTATAACTAAAATATTTGCACTGGATTTAAAATGACCTTATATACTCGTATATACACACACCGGCACAATTAGCGGAACAGAAAAAAAAAGGAGAAAAAAGAGGGAATTTAGAACAATGAATGTAATTTTTAAACAATATATTATTTAAAATGAAACAACAATTAAATTAACATGTTTTGACATTCATTTGTAACACCATACTTAAAATTTTATAAAAATAAAAATTAAATTAAACAAAATGCATTTTTCTTCGATTTTTAATTATAGAGAAACAGCAGAAAATTCAAGATTTTCCAAAGTTTAACAACAATTTCAATGACTGTTCAATATCGAGTGTTTCCTCCTCGTGCTCTGATGAGGGTTTCCATCCGTCTGGGCATGCTGCGGATGATGTTATCAATGGTTTCTTGGGGCAACCTCTGCCATTCTTCAAGTAATGCGTTTCGCAACTCGTTGAGATTATTGGGAGGGGGCATTCTTGACTTTACACTCCTCTTTAGCAAGTCCCAGACGTGTTCTATAGGGTTCATATCGGGGGACCGTGCTGGCCACTCCATCACCGTTATACCAACATGGTTTAGGTATGTCTGTACTGTGCGAGCACTGTGAGCCCGAGCATTATCCTGCATTAGAATGAAGTTGTTACCAATAAAGGGGGCAAATGGCACAACATGTTCTTCTAAAATCTCCCTGATATACCGATCAGCATTCAGATTCCCGCCATCGACCACTACTAACTCCGTACGAGCTCCTAAACATATTCCTCCCCAGACCATAATTGAACCGCCGCCATATGCAACTGTATTTTCAAAATTAGACTGGATATACCGTTCTCCTTTGCGTCTCCATACTCGCTGCCTTCCATCAATTTGATTTAACATAACTCTGCATTCATCAGTAAAAAGAACCTGTCCCCAGTCGTCGAAGTCCCAATCACGATGTTCACGACCAAAGTGTAGACGGTTTGTGCGATGATGTCTCTCAAGTTTTGGGGCTTTGGCGGGCACATACGAGCCTATACCCACTTCTTCGAATCTTCTACGAACTGTCCGCTCACTCATCTTTACTGCTCGTACCTCTTCCAGTAAATTTCGAGCCTGCACCGCCGTTAGTCTCGTGTTCCGTCGGACTTGAAGTTGGAGAAAACGGTCATCCCTCCTTGAAGTACACCTTTTCCGGCCTTGTCCTCTTCTTCTCACTAGAGCATTCGTCAATCTGTATCGTTGGATGCTACGATAAATCGTTGATAACGATCGACGAAGGCTTCTGGCAATCGATCTGTAGGTTTGACCATTTCTCCTCATTTGATCTGCCCTAATGATTTCTGATGGCGTTAAATCAGGCATAATTAGATGCTCGTAAATTATCAATATGCGAAAAAACTCAAAAGCCTCAAAAACTGCAATTCAAAGCTTTTCAAATGGAATTCACGAACCTTCTAAAAACGGACAAGCGGTGGAAAAAATGAATCAATGAAAATTAAAACAAAAGAATGAAAAAAAGGGCAGTCGCTTAGTATTCCATTTTTAAATTAAAACCCAAATTTAAAAAAAGCTTGTTTAGCCGGCCAGTAACACGCAAAAATGCGTAAATACTCCCTTTTTTTTTCTGTTCCGCTAATTGTGCCGGTGTGTGTATATAGTTTTAGAAGATTTAGATAAATCCAAATAGATTAAAATATAATAAGGCATAGGGGACAAGACGAGGAAAATTTGATGCCCAAAAGTTATTACAAGTTAAATAAATCTAGTACGATTTCGACCGAATGACAGCTCGCGTTCATACTAACAGACATGACGCTTGAGCTTCAAAGTTTTGTAAGAAAATATTCCCAATGCCCCCTCTATGTCCCTGATATTTTAATCTCTTTGAATAAACCATTCTAAAAATCTTACTATCTATGGTACGCGTAGTGCCTGCGTTCAAAATATGCAAATTTGAGTCCTCGACGACATTAAATATTTAGAATGGGCTCTTTCTCTTGTGAGCATGTTGGAGCCAGTTAATAATGTGCAAAGGTTCAAAGTTTTTCTGCATCCATATTTTAGGTTTTTGATACTTTCACAAGAATTTAATTTTAGGGCAGGTAAAGACAAATTACTGGTAATAAATGTAATCAAAAGTGATATATTATGCTTTAAGGAAAGATCCTATAGTAATTTAAAAAGCTGGTTCTCAAATGACGTCTATTTAAATTCTACACCAAATTGCTTGCCTTGTTATCAGCTTGGTGATTTATCAAAAATCTTTAAATGTTTAGTTTAGTAAAACATTATTTAGAAAAGGAATGTTTATTTAATTAAAAAATCGGTTGTCTGTAAAGTCGGTTTACGATAGTTGAACGTGACAACGTCATAACAATAAGAAAATACTGATGGAATGGATTGTGCCTCTTTGTCGCTCGTTGCGCGCTCTCGCTTGCACTGGAACGACGCATACGTCACACTTTTTCGGGAATGCCGCCGGCTCCATCAATTTATAAGACGTTGTCACGTCAAAAATCCGTCTATATTTAGTGTCTTTCTCTTCAACAGACCGTTTTTTTCGCCAATGGGAAGAGATGACGTGATCCAACAGCTTAGTTGAGGTGACTTTTGACTTTGGCTATGCTGCCATCAAAGTGCTACCAAATAAATTTACGCAAAACCACAGAATACGTAATGCAATACGGCTAACAAGTTTAGTATATTCAGTGACAATTGGTCCAATTATGACAAATTTTGGTAGACAAGCTGTACAAAACCCACGAAACTGGCAGTTATCATCATTATTTTCACGCACCAGAAACCGCGGGTCAATATTCGTAAAACAAACCGCAGATTTTGATAAATAATAGATCGGCGAGGTATGCAACAATTTAAAGGTACTCATTATTTTGTTCTCATGAATTCGTGAAATCTTTTGATTTTATTCTAAGAGTGTTCGAGTGAGTATTTTGTGCGAAAATTCTTGGACTTTGTTTTAGCATTTCAAACGTTATTTACTGACATAGATTAAGGCGAGTAGTGTCGTGAAATGGTCATCTTTGAAGGCATAAGGCTTATAAACGAGCAATCACAAAATTCCAGAAAAAATATATCTTAAGCATTGATATATAATCTTCATTTTCATAGTTTGAAAATGTTGTAGAACATTATTTACTATATGAAAAAAAATATTGCAACAAGGCTGTTTTGAATTTTAAATTCGCTTCTTCTTCTAAACTAAAAGAGATATTTTCATAGCTCTTGCGGGAAAACATTGGTAATTCATCTATCTAAAATTTTATAGTTCAGTTTTTTAAAAGACCAATTAGTTTTTACGCAAATTACGAAATAGCAGTTTCACCACAAATCGTCTCTAGCGGGTCCGTGCGGGGGCGACGGGAGTCAGTCCAGCGCTGACATTCAAGGAGAGAGGCCGCGCGCCGCGTTGTCGCTGCGCGCTCGAATTTTTACGCATTTTATGTGTAGTACAGTGTGCAAAGAGGGATGTCTTTTAAACTTATAACACAATAAAAAAAATATGAAAAATTGTTACTGGTTTATAAAAAAATTAAATATGTCGAATTTCGTAATATTGGTGTAAATATAGTGATTAATATTTTTTTTACTCAAAATTTTTTTTAAATCTCACCTCCTACCTCTTCCAAAATCTTAGAATATGAACACAATAACTTGCATGTACTTATAAAAATAAACGCGTAAGGCTTTCGCAAAGAATAATTATAAATAAACATAATACAACTAAAACGTTGAACTATGCTTTTCTATATATACATACATATTATAATAAAATTGTAACTGATGTCTGTACATATATAAGATATTTAAGAAAAACGAATGTGTTTGGGGGTCTTCATAACGGCAATAGAAGCCGAAACTATTATTTTTAGAATTCATCATAACAAGTAATAACTAACATCATCATCCTTATGAGGCAGTCGGGTAAGGGCTACAAAACATAAAGATTGATTCAAGGAAACAATAGGGGTGTTTTATTTGTTGTTGGAAACCTCAATTTATTGAAGTGGAACTGAAGATAATGGATTTTCAACCGACTTCAAAAAAGGAGGAGGTTCTCAATTCGGCTGCATGTTTTTTTATGTTTGTTTCCTCAGAACTTTAGACTGGGTGTACCGAATTTGGTGATTCTTTTTTTATTTTAAAGCTGGTGCTGGCCGTGTAGTCCAGTTCTGACAATGGCATATAGAGATATTAAGAAAACCATACAATTTAAAATCTGTTTTTTACTCTTTAGAGTTCTATTTTATTAATGCAAAACATTACCATACCAACCATAGTAATGTAAGCAACGGATCCGATCCGGTCCGATGTGACTTGATCCGATCCGGTCCGATGTGACCTGATCCGATCCGGTCCGATGTGACCTGATCCGATCCGGTCCGATGTGACCTGATCCGATCCGGTCCGATGGGACCTGATCCGATCCGGTCCGATGTGACCTGATCCGATCCGGTCCGATGTGACCTGATCCGATCCGCTGCGATGTGATCTGATCCGATTCAGTCTGATGTGGTCTGATCCGAGCCGGTCCGATTTTATGTGATCTGGTCCGATCCCATCCAATATGATGCAATCAGGTCCGGTACTATCCGATTTGGGCCTATCGGGTCCGATCTGATCCTATCCGACCTGGTCTGGTCTGATCAGATCGGTCCGGACCGATCCAGTTCAGATCAGATCGAACCCGAACGGATCTAACCAGACCGGATCGGACCACATCGGACTGTACCCAACCGGATCGGATCGGACGGAAAACACCCAATTCGCAAATCACTATGGATGTTCTTATAATATTTGAAGAGTTTCCTTGATTTCTCTAGACTCCCATCATCAGATCCTGACTTAATGATAGTGGGAACAACACCCGGAAAGTATAGGATTTCAAACAAAAAAAGAATTTTCGGAACCTGTCCTGTCGACTTCGAGTAATCGGGGAAAAAACCGACAAACTGAGAACCTCGCGCTTTTTTTGAAGTCGGCTAATAACATTATTAGACACAATATAAAATGAGGAAAAGATGTACATAGACAATATTTATTACCATGATCCATGTTAGCTTTCACGAATCTCCTTCATTAAATCGTTTTTTTTTATTTAAGCAATAATACCGAATACCGTGATCAACTAAAGTGACCGATTTATCGGCGGTCCCCCTTTTACTTATAGTTTGGTCTCTTTTTCTTCATAGGGGTTTAGAATAGGCTGTTTCAGGTCAGTTTATAGCAAAATATGTCACTTCCATTCTAAGGGTGCGATAAATCTATGAATATTATAGTGTACACCTATTGCAATTTGGGTTTAACTAGTACATTTACTCTTGGTAAGCACCATTTGGTGAAGTGGAACTGATGATGAAGACCAGATTGGGCTACCTAAACTACTCAATGATTAGTATTTTATTTGTTGCGATTGTATTAATAATTTGTGAGTGGTCGAGTCGACAGAGGGCGACCTAGGCATACTTACATCGATCAGATCGGCGATGTATTGAAAAAAAAGCCAGATAAAGAGTACCCGAAACCGACGAGCTTGTATGAACCGATTGATGGATGTGGATGAGGCACGTGAGGTATGCCAGGATCGTAGCAGGTGGTTGTCTCTGCCTACCCCTTCGGGAAAAAGGCGTGAGCATATGTATGTATGTATGTATTAATAATAATAATATTACTTTTATTAGTATTACTTTGATAGAGTTGCCAAGCATTTTATGCTCGTCCGTCACAATGCATACTACCTATGGTTAGTGGAGTTGATGGTGAAGTGGCAGGAGAACTCTTCCACAATTTTGCTTTCTAGGTTTTTGTTATCAGTTTATTATAATTACTAAAAGATGTTTGGTGTTTGAAGTAACGTTCCATTCACAAAATGTTTTGTTATGAATGTTACATCAAAGATTCATTTTTATATTGATGCAAGTTTCGTTTTGTATTGTATATATTTTATTACTGACCCTACTGCGTTATCAAGACGCGTGGTCAAAATGCGGGGAAGCGCGGAGCGGGAAACATAAGCTCCGCCCTGAAGCCCAAGGCCGTTGGCGGCTACAGTCGCCTTAAAGTTCAATTCGATATTTAAATTGTTGTCTTTCTTTTTGAATAAATAAATCTATATACCTACGGCATAAAATAAAACTGTATCTGGGTGATGTCTGTACAATAATTTAAGATATAAGAAAACTTAATATAAGGAGCCTTTATAACATCAAAATAGATTATTTTTAGAATTTTTCTTTGTCTGTTTATCTGTCTGTAGGTATGTTTGTACGCGCATCACGAAAAAAGTATTGCATTAAACTGGATGCGGTTTTCATTGTTGTATTTTTGCCTGTCTAACTTAAAATCTGGTATATGTTTAATCTTGATACGCCCTGTAAGCCGAATTGTCCTACTAATAATTTATAAACACTAAAGATGATGTATAGATATATGGATGTTTGTTCCTATTTCACGCAAACATTACTGAACGCATTGTGATTAAACTTTACAGTTATATTATAGCTTACTATAACATAAGAATAACTAGTATTATTATAGGTGTAGGTCTCCATAAAATTAATTAAATAAATAAATAACACATAAGCTATATTTTATCCCACGGGAACGGGAACTACGCAGGTGAAACTGGGGGGCGCCGCTAGTCTAGACATAAATAGTTTTTTTAACTATGTCAGTACGCGGATGAAGTTGCGGGCGTCCGCTAGTAGGTACATAATGATTGTTGTCACATGTGTATGAGCATGTGTGTATGTCTAGTTGTGGTAGTTGTAACTAACGTGATGAATGATGATTGATTGATTACCTTTCGTATGCATAAATCACATTAATCATTCCGTACCTGAACTACGTAAATATATTATGTATACTAGCGGTTCTGCGCGGTTTCACCTGCGTAGTTCCCGTTCCCGTGGGAATACGGGAATAAAATATAGCCTATGTTACTCAGAGATATTCTAGCTTTGCATTGCTGAAAGATTTTTTTAAATACTACAATATCCCAATACACATAAATAATAAAAAAATACTTACATAACTTAACTGAACAAAAATACTAAAATAAATAAATAATTTAACATTTTTGAAATTGCTCTAGTAGTTTTTGAGTTTATTCGTAACAAAATACAAATCTTTCCTCTTTATAATATTAGTATACATTACTTATGATATTAGACATACCAAAATTGGTCAATCGCAACTATGAGTTACGTCCAGCCATATCGAACAATAATAATTTTAGACAAAAACAAAACCGACTTTAAACAGAAAAGCACTAGTTGCCACTACGATTTTCGAAGGTTCCCCTCGATTTCTATGATTCTGGTTTCCTTATCATGGTACCTGGGGAAATGGAGATATTGGTGATTCTTTTTTTGATGGGAAAGAGTTTCCAACAAAAAAAGAATCAACAAAATTGGTTCTTAAACGGCGAAGTTATTCGCGAACACACATAAATATATATATATGAGGTCGAATTGAGAAACCCCCTTCTTTTTTGAAGTCGATTAAAAAATCCCCTTTCGGATCGCCCCTGCTTGATCATGCCTTTCCTACGTCTGTTTGCGTTGACCTTTACAATTTTTACATCATGTCTAGAAAGCCTGCAAATAGAACTATTTAGCTTTGAATTTTGTAATACCCAGTTATTAAAAAAATGTGTTTTACAATTATCTATTAGTAAAACACTGAAAAAAAAAAACAGAAAGTTATTTCATTTAATTTAGTCATATAAAATATCCAGATGCTTTTACAACCAGATGATGTACAACTTTTTTAATATAAAATTTCGCAAAAATAAAAAAAAATACTTATATATTTAAAAAAAGTTAACAATTGCCGAAATGAAGATGCATATATGAGTAGTTATTATTATCTATTGTCTATACCAGTTCCATGAGTTGGACAGCTGGTTTAGTATTTAAAGTAAAAAAAAAATACCAGTTCCCTTATATACCGGACCTTATATATGGTCGAGTTTAGTGTGCCATGTTTTTAGACTATTGACTGTTCTAAGTGTAATTCTTATTACCTATATAATAAATACATTTTAATTTTCACCAATTATTCTTTTTTACTTGCTTAAGAAGATTACGTAAGAAAAAGAATACTTAACGGTATTTTTCGTAAACAAAATTACAGAAGTTTTCGGGCAAACAAGTCGAGAAATAGACAAAACACCACAAAACACCGTTTTATTCACACAGACAGGTCTTAGATAAAATCTAGTTCTTAACAACAGATAACACCTTTGTATGAGCGCTAAGTTTTATTTCATCTTTCTTTGAACATGAATATCTGGCAAAGTTTCCGACGTCGTTGATTTTTTATACAATGAGAGTTCGCTCTATTTTGAACACAGCGCGCGATGAAATTTTGAAAGTCTCGCGAAAATGTTCGTCCGTGGAGTTTGCTTCACAGCATATATTATACTTATTATGCATATATTAGATTTAGTTGGGGGATCTTAGTAACATATATAGTAAAACATGAATGTATTTTTTTGTCTGTAATTAAGAAAATAATCTCGGTATCATTACTAATTTTAAACGAGAGCCAAATTCTGCAAAGATCTATACAATAGATATATTAATACTCATACGTACTAGACGAAAGTTTAGGACGCTGTTATGTGTATTTACGGAATATTTTGACTCTGTTATCCGTTTTTTTCCGCTCAATTTTGAGGTGTACCTCATACTAGATTTTGCTAGTGTTGAGCACAAACAACACACATGTCTCAGAATTAATTCTGAGACATGTGTAAACAGACCCGGTCCGGCGATAGGCTCACCACCTATCACGTCTAGGGGTCCAATATATCTCGTGAAATGTGGGTATATCCAGTAATGGAATACCTCTGCCTACCCCCTCGGGGATAAAAAAGGCGTGAGATTATATATATATTATATGAGCACAAACAAGATTTTGTTGGTTCCCTTTGTTTTATACGTCGCAATTTGTATCTCATAGAATTACTTATGTTACGGAGGGTAAAGAGAATAGAAATTAAAAGGCCATACTTTGATAGCTATAAAATTATATATTTTTTCATTGACATAAACAACATAACACCATGGTAACCTATTAGGACGAGTTCCCAACAGAGGGTATTATTTAAAATGCAAATTTAATGATTTCGATAATAAAATTATTATCATACTGCCCGTTCATATAGGGCATTCTTTAAACAGCCCGGGAATTTTTTTATTGCTGATAGGCTTACTCTTGACCCCAGACTTGCCCAAAGGCAACGACGGGGCAGAGTGTAGGATGGGACGAGCCTGTCCAGAAGATGCCTGTTCACTCGAGCCTTAAAGGCTGACGGTTATATGAACTCGGAAATACAGACGCCGGCAAATGGTTCCACTCCTTGGCGGTGCGTATAATAAAATACATTGAAAAGCGCTTCGTGCGTATATACATATTATGTGGGATATCCACTAAGTAGGGATGACGCCGAACCGTACGTCGTACGTCTGGCATTATGAATGATGAAAACATAAATGGCAAACCTTTTGTGATTTTGTAATTATTCGCATAGCGAAAGTGTTTCAGTTTTATGCGCTACTAATATTTGCCTGCGACTTTTATCAATTTTAAAGACAACAGTAACCTGAAGCCTTCTGCAAGATGATCTCCCCGCCTATAAATTAATAATGACCTATTAAGTGGTTTCAGTGAATATGTAACAAACACACATACAAATTTAGTTCTTCATCTGTATCATCAAAAAAGGTAGAAGAGATAAACATAATTATACGTCCACTCAACTAGGCATTTTTATTAATTCATGAAAGACGAGTGGGTGTGGAATGCTCCTCCATCGTGAAAAGTGAAGATTTCCTCCAGTCGAGGTGATCGTTGTCCAACGGTTGATGTCAGACAGTTCTTATACAAAATTCAATAGAGCTTTCTAGAATTGTGACGTCACGCTCTTGTCACCTGTTTAGAGCTTGTTCGTTTTATGTAGGATCTCTCTATCGGCGTCGCTACACATTTTTTTTTATTTGTACAGTAGGTAATTAACCTTTAACTATCTGCCAAATTGTATTAAAACAGTTTGTTGGCAATAATAGTGCTCTCTTATTACAATTATTTACTGCCTTTCATATTAATGATACCACTGACATAATACACGGCGCAATCTAGGTATAGATAGTTTACATAATTACTTTAATTGTTGACTTTCACTAAGTTTTCTATAAATTTTATTATAATAATATAATATAGGCCATAATAATTGCAAAAACTTGGTACTAATAGGGTTTTCTTATCAAGCTTTCTATGCAATAGTGAACAGGTCACATAGATACCTACGCATGACATAGATTGCCATCATCATTGTGGCTTTGCATACTCCGGCGCGTGTTACACATGCGAATTTAAATTCTAGTGCTTGCAGCACAGAGCGTAGATTGGAAACAATCTAATTGCTTTTAAATTTATATCTTCCCATTTTAGCTTGCCAGATCTCCTGTCCAGCTATTTCCATAGCAGGATTAAGATACCTCGCCTTGTTAATAAATTAGAATTCAATTACTGCTTTACGAGCCATGAAAAAGCTAATCATTTGGCTTGTGACACTGGTGTACTTAACTCCAAAATATGTGTGTCTAGAGATAGCATTTAGAGATGTGTAAACATAGAGATCTAAATTTTCTTGTTTATTCCGAAATCTTTGTTCTAACGCGTCAGTTAAAACTTAGCAAAGGGCCTAGGAAAGTGGCTAAAATTGGTGTTTCACGTAGCATTTGGAGGTATCTAAAAATAGATAACTAAATATTTGGAATTATTCTGAATTATTCTGAATTATTCTGAATTATTCTGAATTCGGAGAGGGGGGGGGGGGTACATATTAAATCCGTACCGATTTACACCTGCCTAGAGCAGACTTTGTATAATAAAACAAGGAACAAATAGGCATCCAGCTTTCCCGAGGGAATATTTTATGCTTCCGGATAAGAATATCCGTTAATCCAGAACATTGTGGATAACAAAAACAGAGCAAGGAATTGAAGCGAGGTCGAATGTTAAAACAAGCTTCTGTTCATAAGACGATCATGTTACGATTTCTATAGGAAGTTGATTCTTCCTGATAATTTGATTTTATAGATTCGAGTAGATACGTTTTGTAATCCTACTATAATATTATAAATGCGTAAGTTTGTATGGATGGATGTATGGATGTGTGGATATATGAAAAAACCACTGAACAGATTTTAATAAAACTTTACTGTTATATAGCTTATATATCAGAATAACACATAGGCTATGTTTTATCCCCGTATTCTATAATAATAGTATGATAACTGCAGTGATTGCATTGTATGCCTGAAGAAGTGAGTATGCCTTACATTCATGAGGCCTGGTTTTCATTCTAGCCCCAGCTCATTTATTTGTTTATTTATTCACATTTGCATTTGTGGCTTTGCAGTTGAATCTAAAGCACCATAAATTTCAACAAAATAATTATCATAATTAATCACTACATAGTATAAAACAAAGTCGCTTTCTCTATCCCTATATCCCTATGTATGCTTAAATCTTTAAAACTACGCAACGGATTTTGATGCGGTTTTTTTGATAGATAGAGTGATTCAAGAGGAAGGTTTTAGTGTTAGCATTGCACCCGTGCGAAGCCGGGGCGGGTCGCTAGTTTATAATATGTATAGGATAGGTTTATCAGAGTATATCAGAGTTACGTTATCTGTGGAGTAACCAGAAGCACACTAAGTCGTTAGCGTAATGCTAGTTATTAATAAAAGATCCGTAGTAATCAGGCTACCGGCTACAGAGCTAACTTGTTACCCTGGTACCCAAATCTACAGCAGTGCAGTACAGCTCAAACTAGTAACACGTTTAACTGAACAGCTGGTGAATAATGTACCGACGTACAGCGTTCAGCACTGACGGATGGAGGCCGGGCGACGAGCGGCTGGCCAGTTTCATACGAGACTAGCAATGGTTGAGGAAGTTCATACAAGTATTGACGCATTTAAAACAATAACTAAATTATCATCAATTAGGATTGATCGCAAACGGGTACGTGTGTGTAAAACACTGACATTTGGTCTTAAACTAGACAGAGTTTGTAGTACGGATGCCTTGTTTGGACAGAAGGACACTAAAATACTCAGACAGAATATTTCAAAACTTGTAAGTACATGTAGTCTTATGATATTTGATTACGTTATTATGTGACTCTAACTACTTATATTGACGTTGAAAGCGAGCACGGTTCACGGTGAAGCTGCGTTCAATTTTTATCCTTTGACTTAAACTAATGTAAGTACCTTAGTACCTAATCAAAGTTCAACACAAATGCGGTTTTACTATTGCATATATTGCTGGTCTTTTGGCTTTCTTCCGGAAAATCTACAAACATGCCTCAGAAAGAAATAATATGTCAAGAACATACAAACATTTACGTTACGTATGCAATGAATAAAAACGTAGATATAAACAAATATATAGGAGCCCACGAGATCGGTGTACGGGTCATGAAAATCAAATTATATTACCCTTTTACCCAAAGTTGATGTATAAATATCCACGAAAGGGCACTCCACGTGTCAATTTGGCAGCAATATGTGGGTAAATTTAAGGAATACCTCGAACATTTCGCATAATATTTGAGAAAATTGTTCTTCGACCGATACCTGGTAGTACAATAGCTTAATTGGCAACATTTAGTATAGAATAGCAAGTCTCGAAATTGATTTTGATGGGTATGTAATAGGCTCCCAACCCATCATCACTTTTAGGGGTCCCAAAAAATATACTGGCGAAAAGTAGGTAAGTACCTATAATATCTAGAAATGGATCCGATCTGCTGATGAACACATTTAGTTTATTCAACAACGAAATAGTTCTATCAAAGATATATCATAGAGTAGTGGTAGTTTTACGGTTAAAGAGCCTGCTTCAAATGATGATAATCAGTGAGGCTCGGGTTCGAATCCTGGCATGTACCAATGAGTTTTTCAAAACTTACGTACATATTCATCACTAGTAAACTCGACGGTGAAGTAAAACATCGTGAGGAAACCAACAGGTCCCAGAAATAATTCTGAGACGTGTGTAACACACCCGGTCCGGCGATGGGCTCACCACCTATCAGGTTTAGTAAACAAAGTAGTAGTAAGTAAACAAAGAATATCTCGTGAAAAGTGGGTATATCCAGAAATGGAATACCTCTGCATTCCCCCTTGGGGATAAAAGGCTCGAGATTATTATTTATTATTATATCAAAGGTTATTCTTTTTAAAAATGGAATAATTACTTACTTTTAGAATTTTGAGAGCCCATTTACTGAAAGGTAGCCGCTTACACCATAAGTTTACTGTACTAATTAGGGCCATAAAAATTGTAGCCCTAGACCCATTAGCAGTTAGAACTTGATGCCCTTGAACTTTGAATAGACGATTATTTTACAAAGGATAGAAAGAGATGCCACTATGAAATGTAATTTCGTTATCTCTTTTCGTCCCTATCCATAATTGTGGTTCGCACATTACATAGCGTTCCCACAAATTTATGTCACTTGTTTTCAATTAAAATCGGATGGCCTGGCAATTTACAACCCGGCGCAATTAAGGCAATAGCTCATACACCATAATAAAATCCGTTACAACAGTTTTTTTTCAGGATTAACATTTATTGTCGCATGTATAGGTCGGTTAACTTGAGCTGACACTTTTGCATTACCCACACCGTTGCAATTTTAATATACACTAGTGGTTCCCATAGGAATATGGGAATAAAATATAGCCTATGTTACTCAGGGATATTGTAGCTTTCCATTGGTGAAAGATTTTTAAAAATCGGTCCTGTAGTTTTTGAGTTTATTCGTTACAAACATACAAAAATACAAATCTTTCATCTTTATATTATTAGTGTAAACTTGTTTTAAAATCTGTGAGTTAGTTGTTATGACTGTGTTGAGAAGCGGAGGTGGAGAGGTGGAGTTTTTCTTGCCGTCTATATAGCTTTAAACTTGTACGTAGAAACGATAGAGGTCGCTACATTTTTGTTTAAAATAAAAATAAAACATCACGCCAAAGATATTATATTTAAAAAGACGTAGATATGTTACTAGAGCGCAGAAAATGAGGCTAACAAATGTAGTTAATTTACCACATTTTATTTAGTCGCATTGTATTTCAAGTCGTATTTCAAGCGCAACTCTTGACAGATAGCTGTCTCTTTCTTTATTGTTGTATCTTATAAGTATTGTAGCCACTCGTAGCCATCTCGTAGCGGATGAATTTTTAAACTCGCGTAGTTATGCATTATGAAATATAACTCATCTTTTTAAAATATCTTTGCATCACGCTATATTTCATAAGGAAGTATAAATAGGCTTTTACAAGCGCAATGTGTACTGGACCAGTTTAATTCTTGTAATCTCTAGTAGTTTGAGGTGGCTTAATGGAGCAACTCAAAAGTGAATCCTAAATGCCCCTCAAAGCCGCTTAGCTCTCATGCAATGAGTCAAAAGAACATGTCTGCAGTTTAGCTACATGCTGAGTTGCAGTCTCCCGGGCCAGTGACGTCGACAACCCCCTCCATGCCATGCGTTCATCGATGCAATTTCCTTGTGGTCCGTTCATGGTCCGTTCAATCTTGCGGATACAAATAAAGTTGTAACAAACCAATCTCTAGGAGATATTTAAGATAACTAAATATTAGGGGCTTTATACTATCAATAAGCTCGATTCTGCTTTACAGTGATTAAACTTATTTTAGTTTAGTCCTGACACTTTCTTTCTCCTAGAAAAGAAAAGAGACGAGAGATATTTAGTCCTCTGAAATTAAAATTAGTCCTGTCAACTAAGGCGTGTTTGGCAATTTTAGCGACGATGTAACAAGGTCATGGATAAAAGTGACAGATAAGCACGTTCATAAGGTTCAAATTATTTGGGTTTTACATGTTTGTCATTAATTTATGGTTTGTTTTCTGTCCTTTCTTCCGTATTCTATGGAGAAGGATAGGCTAACTTAAAATTAGGAATTGTAGCTGGTCTGCAGAATCGACTCACGCCTTTTATCCCCGAGGGGGTAGGCAGAGGTATTCCATTACTGAATATACCCACATTTCACGAGATATATTGGACCCCTAAACGTAATAGGTGGTGAGCCCATCGCCGGACCGGGTCTGTTTACACATGTCTAAGAATGAATTCTGAGACCTGCGGGTTTCCTCACGATGTTTTCCATCACCGTCGAACTAGTGATAAATATGTATGATATATATTTATTTATATATACTTATATTTTTATATATATTTATGCAGAATCGAGTCCAATAGCAGCCAAAACAATTATTATTATATTCTTTGTCTGTCTGACCTTATACTTGGATGCGGTTTTTATCGTTATATATGTATGTATATTGGTGCCGGCCTAACTTAAAATCTTATATACGAGTATGTTAAATTGTGCTAAATAAGGATTTTCAAGTTTATTTATATGTGTATTTCCTGATAAAACGCGACGGTAAACGAATACAAAACGCCGAGTGAAGCCAGGCACAATATAATATTATAATTTACCACAAACTTCAAAGGAGTTGAAGGTTCATACAACAACAAAGTACCTAAATAGTTTATTGCCATTTCCATTACTATAGAATTAACTCTGTTGTATGCTCATCTATTAATTAATTATTGTTTAATTGGTTATTGGAGTCGGCATATATTACGTTCAGCTGTATAGGCAGAATAAGCATGGTTACAGTCAAGAGCATAGTGATAGCCTTAGGTTAAAGAGCCTGCTTTACATGATGACAATCAGTGAGGCTCGGGCTCTAATCTTGGCATGTACCAATGAGTTTTTCAAAACTTACGTAAATATTTATCACTAGCTGGACGGAGAAGGAAAACATCGTGAGTAAACCCCCAGGTCCCAGAATTAATTCTGAGACATATAAAGACCCGGTCCGTCGATAGGCTTACCACCTATCACGTTTAGGGGTCCAAAGAATATCTCGTTAAAAGTGGGTATATCCAGAAATGGAATACCTCTGCCTACCCCCTCGGGGATAAAATTACAAAGTTACATGTGTCAAGCTCCTCGTGCTGGTGACTGTACACCTATAGGTGACCTGATTAAAGATTAAAGGATTATACTTATATTATGATACAGGAAAAGGAAACAAAAAATATATATACCTACGTACATACCAATATAATAAAACTTCTAAATGTCTGACATGACCTCAATATAAATGCCAAAATGTTGTGTGAAAATTGCTTTTATAAAAATAACCGTTTCTAGAATTTTGCCAATTTTATCTTGGACAGACCCCGAAATGGTTCAACGGGTTTCAATGGAAATTGTAAGTGTTAAGACCGGAATTTTAACTAAAATTTTCGTGTATGTTCCAAGGAAAAATCCCACGGGAACGTCACTGACGGTAATATAAAGCTGTTCCATTCGATGGCAGATTAACCTCCTTTGAAGAATATTACGTTTTCTTGTATATATTATGTATGTCATATCGCTGCGACTTTTACAGCGTACATATACAACATGTAACAGGATAAGCGTAAGTAATTCCTGAAATTAGTTTGTTCAGTATCGACTACTAATTCGATTTTAGCTATTTTCAATGTGTAGTTTTTTTTTTCGAAAAAGAATTAGCGTAGCTGAATTTAGTGCTTTCTATAGAAATCGTGCTATTATTAATCGATATCTAAGAAAATTGGTTAGACAGAACTAAAGTTCGATTGCATCATATTTTTTTTATATTAATATACTATTTGGAGTGTATGAGGAATTGCGCTTTTTTCTGTTACGCTTTGTATATTATCGCGCTTTTTTATGACACCGTGCGTGTTTCTCGTGTGATTTTCATACTATTTAGTACGATGCGTCGGAAATTATTCCCCATACTTCCTCATGTGTGAGGAATGACCGTTTATAGCTCATGGGCGCACGGGTTGATAATGAGAAATACGTCTTACGCCGTAGTATTGTAAATTAAATAAATAAATACGAGCCAGCCTCAGGGGTTTTTTTATTTAACTTCTCTACTAGTCAACCATCAGGCTAAGCCGAAATAATTTAAGTGAATTTAATTAAATTTTAAGTAGGTACTTATTGTGTTTTTCGGACTATTAATTTTTAACATTATTTTGTTCTTTTTCTAAAAATCCTCGCCATCTAATAGCGAGATAGCGCTCTTTTTTATTGCATAGATACATCATAATCAGAATATACCTAACTGATTCTTCATTAATTACTACTTGAAAAACCCAGTAGTCCCTACCCCCTCACCGGGGATCAAATCGTAAAGAAAAGGTATTGTGTGGTTTGCCTAAAATATTGGCTGAAATAAAAAAAGAACAAAACCCCCGACAAACGAAAAAAATCATAAAGAGAAACTTCAAAAGTTAACATGATGTAAATAAAAAAATATCAGAAGAAAAAGGTATGTAAGTAATCCCCTGTCAGAAGTCCTAATTCAGATATCGCCTTGGGAACTGCCCGGGCATAGGCTGCGAGGGAATGAGATTGGGAACATCTTGTGACAATAAAAGTCGTAAATTTTATGGCGACATTTACGCATACTTCCCACTTCTTTATTGACTGGCAACCGTTAGTCTGTATTTTTTTTTATTTTAAACAGTTTTTTTTATTTTACTTTGTTGCGTAAGGTGTTTTCTGTCGTGAAGGATAGCAAGTTTGATTTTCTTTACTGAAAGACATTTCTTTTGAATAATTATAGTCTGACAAGCGGTATACTGCTCCTTAGGTGCTGCGTGCAGAGAAGGGCGAGCTTATATAGCACCTTTGAAATTTACGCCACTCATCAAAACGATATTGGTAATGTACCTTTTAATAAAAGAAATAAAAACGAAACCAACAACAACACCACCATCACATTAAACCATAACCGACATTTTGTTTTATTACGACACAGGGCTTTGGTGTTTAATTGCCTGTCAGAAGCGCCAGTAGGCTATACGGTTAGTATAGGCATTTGGTCGCATAGACAGGACATATGGTTACCAACATAAATCGTTAGCGCTCGTTGGCGAATACTTGCTTATGTCAATTCCACACATTTCCATTCTATGAGATCATTCGATTTATACCGAGGATATGTTTTATACCGAAACATGGCCGAAAAATGCTTCGCCATAAACTAATAACATGTGTAGGCACTAAAAGATAAATGAGGACTAAATTAATATTTTTCTCTCATCTTCCATCTCATACATTAATGTAAAAGGATTCTTTGACCTCGAGTAAAGCGTAGTCGCGACCAGAAATTTACGCGCTTGAAAATTCCATATCTTTTGATCCTGATTCAAGATGACAACTTCCATAAATTCAACTCTTTCCACCAGCTGACACTCGGAATAAGTACCGGGATGATAAAGCGGGAACAATCCCTAAAGACCGTCGACCGATCCCGGCTCCAGCGAAGAATATTTTAAATTTTGAAGAATGGAATTTAACCAAATAAAGAGATTCGTGTTTTGAATTTAAACTCGTTCTATAATATTATTTTTAAGGTTATGCCGCCTTGACATTACTTAATTGCTTTTATAGATTTCTTCAGCTTAGCAAAGTACTAAAACCATGTAACTTGTACTTTGTATTGTATTGAGGTCTTTCTTGTCATACATACCGAAGCGGTGGAGTTGCAATGACTTTCAATTAGTAGACTTATAAGCCCCTATATTGAATAAAACGTGTGTCAATAATTTTTGGTTTGCACAATTAAAAAAAATATATATATAAATCTCACGCCTTTCATCCCCGAGGGGGTAGGCAGAGGTATTCCATTACTGGATACACCCACATTTCACGAGATACACTGGACCCCTAAACGTGATAGGTGGTGAGCCCATCGTCGGACCGGGTCTATTTAGACATGCACAATTTATAAATATACTGCATGATTTTTTTTACCGTCTGGAAAAAAATATGACGTATGAGGTATCTAGAGCCAATGTTATACACGAGATTAATTGTTAACTATAGTCATGTTTAATGCAATTTACAAAATCTAGAAAACTACTCACAGTACTACGCGCAGCTGGCGGTTGTAGGTAAATTGCGCATAAATGAAAGCTACGAGCCTGTTTCTTTTTAAAATACTATTTCAAATATTTCAGTGTGTATTATTGACTACAATTGAGTAATGTATATTAGTTGAAGCAAGAAAAATTTTTTTGAGAAAAAAAAATTTTTTTTTTAGTTACATTGCCAAATGAATCCATTACACTTACCTATCACACCACATTTTTTTCCAGACGGTAAAAAAAGTCACCTTGTATAAATGTGTCTGTGGGTATACTTATTATTATAAAAAACTGAAGAGCAGCTATTTTAATAATAATAATTAATTTAAATCATATGTTGGAAATTGATTTTGCTTACGAGGATTTAATTACTTAAGTTCTCTTTATTATTATGTACGTATACGCTGTAATTACTCTAGCTTGCTCAAGTACGTACTTTGTAATAAACTTAATTTAGGGCTGTTGCTATTCTGATTTAGATAAAAATTTATTTAGTTTTAATAAATATTAGTACATATAGTGAGTAATTAGATATTTTTTACACTGCCAAATTGAAAAATCTAATTAATATCTATTAAACTAAGTAGTTTCTTTATGAGACACACACACAATGTAATGTACATTGTGTGCATTATACATATATTATGTCGCAGTGTTATTATAATTGCACGAACTTTTGTAAATCGTCTCAATTTCATACAATACTAGCGGCCTGCCCCGGCTTCGCATGGGTGGACATTTGTTTTTTAAACATTTTGGGATGCACTTAGAGTAAATATATCTTTATGCAGAACATAAGATAGGTTCTTATTATTTTTCAAATAGCCTGTGCCCAGCGGCGTTGCCCGCGCCGAATTCCTGTTTCAGTGGAAATTTCTGAAAATCCCTTCATAGAGCGTTTGCGAACGAAATATTATTATAAGACACTTACATACCATATTTCAAGTTTCTAGGTAGGTATTATCGATTGGGAGTAGTACGTATTTCTCTTTTTAACCAGTTTTTAGGGTTCCATACCCAAATGGTAAAACGGGATCCTATTACTAAGTCTCCCCTGTCTGTCTGTCCATCTGTCACCAAGCTGTATCTCATGAACCGTGATAGTTAGACAGTTGAAATTTTCACAGATGATGTACCTATTTCTGTTGCCGCTATAACAACAAATACTACAAAACAGAATAAAATAAATTTAAGGGGCTCCCATACAACAAACGTTATTTTTTTGGCGTTTTTATGTTGATAGACACAAAAAACCACTTCTCCATACTAACTTCACACCCTACTTTCACCCCTATAGGGGATGATTTTCGAAAAATCCAAAAACACGTCTCATAATTTATTTCTAAGAGTATTTGTGTAAAGTTTGAAGTTGATAGACGTAAAAAACAACACATCTCCATACAAACTCCTATCCCCTGTTTCACCCCCTTAGGGGGTGATTTTCGGAAAATCCAGAAATAGGTGCCTCGTTGTTTGTTTTGAGGAGTATTTTTACAAAGTTTGGTATTGATACACCCAAAAATGAGGGTTTTCCATACAAACTTCAACCCCTACTTTCACCCCCTTGGAGGATGATTTTCGAAAAATCCTAGAATCTCTCTCTCCTTTTATATATATAGATTACAGGACATATAATTTTATGAAGTTGATTCAGTGACAAAGACATAATTACTCTCAAATACACACTTTTGGTGCAGTCGGTAAAACAAAGGAATTTTGCTAGCCCCAAAATAGAAAAGAACAAATAATAACATTTCGCAGTAGATTACACATTGTTCATCTTATAGCCGAATTGTGAACGTTTTATGACGTCATAACCTTTTATAGGGTTCAGTACTCAAGGGGTTCCTTGCCGTTCCGACATCGGTCTTGCCAAAGACAAACATCCCGACTGTAGTATATTGGACTGGCAAGTTTAATAATAAATTGTGGGACACAATTCACACACTGATATTTAGTCCTAAACTAGGCAGCGCCTGTACTATGGGTACTAAACAACTGATAAACATACGTACTTTTTAAACGACCAGACACGAAGCCAACAGACATGTTCATGCACACAAATGTTGGCCCCAAGCGGGGATCGAACCCGCGACCTCCGACTCAGAAGGCAGTCATTACCAACTGAGCCAACAAGCCCGTCAAGTTTAAGAACCACCTCTAGTTTTATTGAAGTTTTTAGTTTCAAATTTGGTTAGGTAGTCCGAAACTAGACAGAGCCTGTGACAACTGTAAAACAACTTAAATCAATATTAAACAACAGACATGTTCATGCACACAAACTGTTATTGCTGTAAGCCTATGAACGAAATAGTCGCCAAACCCTAGCGTAGAAAACAAACACCCTCTATTTTCAGTCAAAGTCTAATATTAACCGCTAGGGTATAACGTAGTAAAGCCACAAAGAAAATCTACTGCAGAACATGTTGGTAACAAAAGTTTCTCGTCAGTTTTTTTCAACGTAATCCTCGTTGCAAAATTTAATAACCGCTCACATTGTGGCCGAAACAAAGTTGGGAACCTTTGACGTTGCGTTATAACGTAACTAGATTTAGCACAAAGCAAGACAGCCGGGACCACGGGAATAACTTATCGATAACTTTATCCTATAACGTAACGTAACTGGAATATCGATTCGAGATGGTTAGTTTCATGAGTAGCATATGGAAAATCATATGAAATGTATTTTTAAACCTCACACTTCTCACCTTCGCGTAGCCTACTAGTTATGAAATCTCAATTCATGTAAATTTCATTTCCCTTTTAATTTTCTTATTTCATTTCCAGTAGCAAGAGTGATTTTTCATCGCAATTAAAAAATATTGTCTGTAAATTAATCACAAGGGAAATCATGTAAAAAATTCATCAAATGAAAATGATGAAAGTAACAATCAAACCCATCCCTAATATCGATGGATAAAATCGAAGTGTGCCACACTAGTGGTCGTTTGGGTGACCTCAATCCGTGACTCGATTTAGAAAATATATTACGGAATGTTTTCGAATTTCTATAATATATAAAATATAATCTCACGCCTTTTTTATCCCCGAGGGGGTAGGCAGAGGTATTCCATTACTGGATATACCCACATTTCACGAGATATATTGGACCCCTAAACGTGATAGGTGGTGAGCCTATCGCCGGACCGGGTCTGTTTACACATGTCTCAGAATTAATTCTGAGACCTGCGGGTTTCCTCACGATGTTTTCCTTCACCGTCGAGCTAGTGATAAATATGTACGTAAGTTTTTGAAAAACTCATTGGTACATGCCAGGATTTGAACCCGAGCCTCACTGATTTTTGGCCGGCTCTTTAACCGTCCGGGCTATCACTGCTCTCGAATTTCGAATTTCCTCGTTGATTAATCATGAAGTAAACTGAGTATGTGATGATGACTTGCGTTTTACTAAGTGACTTGATAATGAAGATATAAGTAAATCTTACACAATGGAATGGGATACTTCACAGGTTATTTATAGCTCATTTGAGCCCAGTTGGCCCTGATCGAATCATATTTTTTTTTTTTTTTTTTATTATTTCTTTTACAAATAATACTTAATACAGTTTTATACTATACTCGCCAAACTACAAAGCAGTTTGTCGGCGAGAATAACGCTCTTTTCTTATATTTATAATTTGCCATAATATTATAACCCTACACCTATTTATTTACTTATAAATAACAATATATACCTACTTGTTTATTAAAGGAAATTATGATTACAAGGAAAGAATGTGTCACTTGTCCGTCTGTCTGTCAGAGCATATATATTCGAGGAAAACGTTCATATAAAAGTACCTTACTCGTCCCCCATGCACAATTGATGTGGGAGCTCACCACATATCAGTTTTTGAAAAGAGAACAGTTCCCAGTGGTCCCCATCGGACGCGGACTACCTGCCTCCTAACTAGTGTCCGACCGAAAGTTCGGTATCGGTTTCGGCCCAGTTTCGGCCAAAAATCAAGTTTCGGCGGCAGTTTGGGTTTTTGGCCGAAACTTTTGCCGAAACCGAAACTGATTTCGGAAGCTGTCGTGCACGCTCGCCTAACTTCGTTTCTCGCGGCAACGCTTTGGCGGACGTTGGCGGCCCAGTCGGAAATAGTCATGCGTTAATATTTTTCAAAAATTATATTAAATAAATGATTACAACAAAATTTATATACTGTGTTTCCATTTCATTTCCTAATTAATACAGAATAATAGGTGAAATGAACCAAATTTCAGTATTTTAAGGAATTTTATACTTGACCATTTGAGTTTCGGTTTTGGTTTCGGCCGAAACTGAAGCCACGGCCGAATGTTCGGTTTCGGTTTCGGCCGGACAACCAGTTTCCGTCGGACACTACTCCTAACCCCTTTTTAATAGGTATTTGAATCCAGTCAACTTACGGAATGTAGCACCCAATAATATTATTTATTGTCATTCATCGCCCGTGAGACGCTTAAACTTGACTGTTTCCTATTATATTTCACTAGTTCTGCACGGCTTCACCAGCGTAGTTCCCGTTCCCGTGGGAAACACGGATAAAATATAGCTAATATTACTCGAGGATATTGTAGCTTTTTAATTGTGAAAGAATTTTTGAAATCGTTACAGAAGTTTTTGAGTTTATTCGATACAAACATACAAATCTTTTCTCTTTATAATATTAGTATAGAGATAGTATAGATATGGCAATTCTCTTGTCCCATATATATACTACTAGCTATCCCCTGCGTTTTCACCTGCGTAGTTCCCGTGGGAAATACAGATAAATATAGCCTATATTACTCAGGAATATTATAGCGTTCTAATTGTGAAAGAATTTTTGAAATCGGTACACAAGTTTTTGAGTTTATTCGTTATAAAAATATCTTTTCTCTTTATAATATTAGTGTAAATTAGAATAGAAGTGTAGATTGGAGTACTTACTATGTAAAACTAGTTTTGGATTTTATTAAATAATGGCTCACCACCTATCACGTTTAGGGGTCCAATATATCTCGTGAAATGTGGGTATATCCAGTAATAGAAAACCTCTGCCTACCCCCTCGGAGATAAAAAAGGGGTGAGATTATATTATTATTATTAAATAATGAAAAAGGTACAAACAGACATCAAATATATTATTTTTATAATGTGTAGTATAGTAACATCATAAAAGTAAACGCACATTTAAGTTGTTCGATCAAAACTTTCTAAACTATTATGTTTTTAATGAATTTAGAAGCAATAAAAAAAAAAAAAACTCACGCCTTTTATCCCTGAGGGGGTAGGCAGAGGTATTTCATTTGTGGATACACCCACATTTCACGAGAAGCCAAAAAAGATAATCAAAATCAAACTACGAATTCTTGTGGAAACTGATATTAACTGACAATAAAACATTAACCGTCTCTGTTCCATCGTGGCTAAAAAGGCATCAATCTGTTATACTATGTTAGCGTTTGGTAAATGAGGTAATATAGCTTCTTGGATATGAATATTTGCCGCTACCGCTTCCGCCGCATTTGAACTAAATTTCCGTAGCTCCCATCGAGTATTACCGTTCGTAAATTGGAAAAGTGGTCTTGTTATAACGGTCGCTCGTTATTTTTTTATGAACGGATTGCCTTATAGAAATTTTATGAATTTCCTCTTTTGAAGCAAAACAACTTTGAGATAAGTTTCTTAATTATGTTACAAAGTAATCTAGTATCTACTTTCAGTATACTTCTATTTTTTCTTAAAACACTCAAATTTTTTTTACTGCGTAAAATTAAGTACATTTTATGATTTACTGGTAATTTAATGATACCCGACAAATCCTTTGTATTCCCGTTCCCAAGGCAACTTCCGAAAATCATATCTTAGTGTTCACTTACGTCATATAAGAAACATTTTTGCAAAATTTCAACAAAAAAATCTATTAACTAGTTAATATTTTTTCGGTCATCTTCTAAAATATTCATCTATATACATCGATGTTATAATTTTGAACTTAAACCCACCCAACACTATTTTATCGAAGCCTACAATTTAAAGCACACGAACCTCGTTACAAGTTTGATGGGACTGAGATTCATCGACACGTGACGCTCCCTCACTAGCAGTAACACAGATATAGAGTTAAACAGACAAAGCCAAATTGAGCTACTATGCGTGCCTCGAGAGAAACTAAAATAATTATACAATCTGTAACAGAATAAGCGCAATTGCTACAATAAGTTCAATATCGACTACTTAAAATGACGATTTCAGCAGATTTTATAATGTGTAAAATTATTCTGAAAACTGAATTAGCACAACTGAATTTAGCGCTACCTATGGAAACCGCACTATTATTGCTTTTTATTTAAGAAATTTGGTTAGACAAAACTGAAGTACGAATGCATTATATTTTTTGTATTAATGTAGTACTTAATTGGGGTGTATGAGGAATTGCGCTTATTCTGTGACGCGTTGTATAGTAGTGAGTTGATATTACCAAGCAACTTTTGGGAAAATTATCCAGTTTGCAGTGCAGAGCAGTGATAGCCCGGACGGTTAAAGAGCCGGCCGAAAATCAGTGAGGCTCGGGTTCGAATCCTGGCATGTACCAATGAGTTTTTCAAAACTTACGTACATATTTATCACTAGCTCGACGGTGAAGGAAAACATCGTGAGGAAACCCGCAGGTCTCAGAATTAATTCTGAGACATGTGTAAACAGACCCGGTCCAGCGATGGGCTCACCACCTATCACGTTTAGGGGTCCAATGTATCTCGTGAAATGTGGGTATATCCAGTAATGGAATACCTCTGCCTACCCCCTCGGGGATGAAAAGCGTGAGATTATTATTATTATTATTATCCAGTTTGCGAGATCCGCGCTATTTATTCCTCGTAATAAAGTAGATTTTACAACAATAGGGTTTCCCAAATTCCGATAAAAGATTGAAACAACCGTCCGCGTAAGTAACGCACCTGGCACCTATTAGGTAGTTTACAAAAATACCCTTAATTAAACAAATTATAGGTACAAAAAATAACATACACTTGTTTTCATTTGACGGGCCGGTTTATGTGGGTGGGTACAATTCACGCCCGTAACGTTTGCGTGCATGTTGTTGGTTTCATGTCTGAGACATGTGAGTGTTTGTATGTATTTAAGTAAATATTATATGTCTCAGCTATTTAGCACCCATAGCACAGGCTCTGCCTGGTTTGGGATTTAATAGCCGTGTATGAATTGTGTTCCACTAATCCCAATTATTTGATAAATTTATCTAGCTAACGGTATATCTGTGAGCAGGAGACAGTTTCAGAGCTAGTTTGCAGGCCAGTCACGTGTTCGATACACCGGTTTAGCCCTAATGTATGTTGGGCGTAATGATTCATTAAGTCGTACCGATTGGCTTCGAGATTTGATCTACCTCGTGTACTTTGAAAGAATACTAAATACTACAGTCTCTGTTACTCGTTAAACAAATTCTCGGAATTAACCTATCATAAAGTAGTTGACTAAAAACTCTATTTAGTGCCTCGGTTAGGTTACAAAAAATATTGGATACGTATTTTTACTTTTGTCTGGCATAATGCGCTACAGTTTTAAACAAGGAGTGACTGATGATTATAGGTAAGTTAGCAAAAAAATAAGTTTTTTTTTGGAAGATATAGGTTCTATAAATATTTTCATATAGGGAACAATGTTAAACAGTGCTCAGAAGACTGTGACAGAAGAATGCGAAGGACCAAATGCACTGACAGCTCTATAATAAGTTGCCGTGCTTACGGATCCCATGGTCTCAACCCCAAATGACACGAACATCGTTATTTACACTTTGGCACTATAAGATGGCACATAACACTTGTGTTTTTATTTTCAAGACTCATTTGAGTATTATTCTCTCTTATTTTTCTATTTTTTTTAAATTTTGGGATTTGGCCACACACACACTTGGAAAATTCAGCCTGTATCCTCAGAGTATTTGGTAAATATGAACAGATTTTGATCCGTTGCCGATTTGATGGCCGTCGAAATAGAACAACTCAAAGCCGATAGAACAGCTGCCAGACGCGATTTCTAAAACTATCGGGGAAATTGCCCTCAAGCCCATTTGAAAATGAACTCTATCAGCAGCCAATAAACTTTTCTCTCCCAAACCATATAAATCAAATTTAACATTAAAAATGAAATATGCTTGAACATAGTACAGGACGCTTATTGGATTGTGCCGTCATTGTATTTTCTACAACGAGGAAAAAACGGTAATCAGATCGTGACCTAATCCTCCAGTTTAGGGTGATACGGTTTGAGCGGATTTTTTTATGAAGTCAGAGCAAAAACATTTATTTTCCCTACCTCGTATATTATATTATTATGCGAAAGTAATTTTCTCGTTTATTTATTTATTTATTTTATCAGTTACAATACAAGTTTACAGTAAACACCAAAGCACATGTATGTCAATGTTTAGGGTTTGTTTCTGTAATCTGAATATCAAAGTAATTATTTTCTTATTTGTATTACTGTAGATCCATTTTCATGAGGTTTTCCTTCACCGTCGAGCTGTTGATTTTTGAAAAACTCGTTACTTACAAGATTTTTTCTTCATACATAGCATGTAACTCAGTTATGTACGAAGAACAAGGATTTCTTGGTACATTACCAGGTTGTGTACGAAGAATATTTTTTCTTTATACATAGCTAGTAATGTAACTCAGTTATGTACGAAGAACAAAGGGAACACGAGCCCCACGCACCGAGAAAATGTCAAAAAACAAAGTCACAATTATTTTTATAATATTCCGCGCGACCTTCGCTCGCTCCAGAGGGTCCAAAAATCGTAAATCGCGAGGACAAATTCGCAGTTTTTATTACAGAAGGGTAGCTGAAATGCAGCCATTTAGGGACCCTTTGCCGTGATATTTCATGCTCGCTATTATTATACCGTTAACCAAACGTTACTGCAATTCATGCTGACGTTTATTAATAGAATTATTGGCTAGCATTATTTTTTCCCTCGTTCCCCTTGAGAGCGCGGAAACAAAACTGATTAGGGTCTAAAAATAAGTAGAGCAAAAATTATGTTATACTTACATACTCGTACATACATAATCTCACGCCTATTTACCATTGGAGTAGGCAGAGACAACAGACCACCACTTGCTACGAATCTGGCAGATCTCTCGTGCTTCCTCCACATCCATCAAACGACTCATGCATGCTCGTTGGTTTTGGGTACTCTTTGTCTGGATTTTCTTCAACACATCGCTGTAAGTACGCCTAGGTCGTCCTCTACCGACTCGCCCATTCTCAACACCCTTGTATATTTCTCTCGTTAGTCGACTTTCATTCATCCGCTCAATGTGACCAAACCACCTCAGCATTCCTCTATCAATCCTAGTCACTATATCATCTTTCAAGCCGCAACGCTCTCGGATCACACTATTCTTCACTCTATCTATCAATCTTACTCCACTAATGCTTCTTAATGAACGAATTTCTACTGCATTTATTTATATTCAACGTTTACTAAAAGAAAGCAGAGACAGCTTTGAGGCTCGAGATCCCGTTTCTCAGCCGTATGGCTCGGGTTCGAATACTGGCGAGGGCTGTGCCTATACATTATAAAAACTTAAGTACATGTTCACAACTAGCTCGACGGTGAAAGACATCATGGTGAGGTCCCAGAATTAATTCTGAGATATGATATGTAATGATGGGATCACCGACTATCAAATTTAGGGGTCCAAAGAATATACCTGTGAAACGTTTGTATTTACAGAAATGGAATACCTACCTACTATGCCTATCGTGGGTATATCCAGTAATGGAATACCTCTGCCTACCCCCTCGGGGATAAAAGGCGTGAGATTACACTTAAAAGTTCCAGTATGACAAAAAGTTACTCTACTTTACGAATTTTAGTTAATATCAGGACCACTCATTAGTCCAACGATTAAAATAAATACTAATGGCGGTTAACAACAACATAGAACTCTAAAGAGTAAAAAAAACGACTTTAATGAATTATACTAAAAAAATACATCCGAATTGAGAACTTCTTCCTTTTTTGAAGTAGGTAGGTTAAAAAAAGAATCATCGAAATCGGTTGGCGTGATATTGATTTATTCGTCCATTTGTCCCGCACACACTTAATACAAATTTAAGACTTAAGGTAAACGCAGCTATTAACGACCCATCGAAAATCTGCAGGTATTGCCGACCCATTCTGCTTATTCTTATTTTTATCGGTTTGGAACGATTTGAGTCACTAGAGAGTATAATATACACACATGTTTGTATGTTTCCTAATTAATTTACTGGTGTTAGTGTACATAGGTTCACGGGAATGTGACCAAATACGTTAGTTTCTGTGAACGTAGCGAGTGCGCCGATGGTGTCATACTAACCCTTACTTCCTCAGGTAAGTACTCGAATTTTTTGCTTAAGATATTTTATATATAAATATTTACGTTAAGTTTATTCTGAATAACTCAACATATTCCTTTATTTGTATATTCCACATTTCGAAACAAAATTATTATGTTTTAAGGGATTTTAAAAAGTATTTTTGAAATTAAAATAGAACGGCAATAGCTGCAGTGCATTTTAGTAGTGCAGTCATTGCCGACCCATGGATCGGCAATGGCTAAGAGGTTATGCTTTATTTTTTCAATTTTTCGTGAATGCTTATAATAATTAAACAAGTTTTTATAACACCATTTCAATGTTAAGAATTCTAAAATTATAAGCATCTATTAGCGACATACACCATGTTATATTATAAACTTGTTTTTCCGCGATAAACTGCCACGCATTATTAAACATTTAGACGTGGGATATGAAAGAAACTACTTAGAGTTTTCTTCGTATTTATATGAAAATGGTGTATTTTTTTATAGTTTAGGTCTAAATCAATAAATTATTGTATTAAATCGGATGGGGAAATATATTACAATTAATATCGATTATTTTTCGTGGCTCGTTAAAAGATTTGTTCATTTTTTTATTTAACACTAATTACCGATCCATATGAATCGGTGATTACAACAAAGAGAAGCTATCACCGATTATAGACCGAATAATTGGTATTTTTGGATTAACGGTATGTAATGTCTAAAAAAAAGCTACTAATTTTTTTCAATATAATGATTTGATTTAATAAGTTACGTTAGGTTTAATTTCATTTAATGTCTTTAAATTTCATTTTCATTTCATATCCTTAAAAACAATCTACTGAAGACTTGGCTGTATGTATAGTTCCCTTTGCCTACCCAGAATGGGTGAAGAAAACAAAAAAAAACTCTGCTTTTAATCTTTTACGGTTGGCGCGATTTTCCAAAAATTGTATTTATTGTATTTTTATTATTTTATTAAATTGCTTAATTTTTTCGCAACTGTATTAAAAATAGTTATTAAGTACACGTGCGGAACCGTCATTGCAACTTGTCCCGATAGTCAACCCTCACCTTCGGCTGCGCTAAACTTTTCGAAAAAAATTACAGGCTTTTTGGGAAATAAAACAAAGGGTTTAAGTTATTTTGAAAAAAAAATAAATTGTCTAATTATTGTTATTCAAAACATGTAAATTATACATTTATAATTGTTTTTACTTTTATTTTCAGGTTTGTGACTCTGACTTAAATAGTATAAAGTATTAGTGCTAGCCACGGTGGAGCAAATCATGATTCATGTGTGAAAAAGCACCAGCCGCTATCCCAACTTGAAAAACTCTGATTATATAACTATAATTATTGTTATGAATCAAGTACAAAAATGAGAAGCAAATAAAAGTAAACGGGACATTTCGAAAACGGGATATTTTGGGAAAGGGATATTTCGCTCAAATTAATAATTATTTTGAGAATCGAACATGTAGGTAGGTATTTTGTGAAAAAAAGTATGCTTTATTTACTTACGGTCGGTGTTAGATTCATAAAAATCGTTAATAGCTTCAAAGCGTTTCGTGTGGGTCGGTAATAGAAACAATTGACTTCAACAATCCTTTGATTATATTTTCAATGAAAACATGATATTTATAAACAAATGAAAATATAAATATAAAATATACAATCTATATTTAAATATAAAATAAAAAAATCTGGTGTGTTTGCAACCACTACCCTTAATTCTAATAATCAATTTCAAAACTTGCTTAAGGGGGTCGGTAATAGCTGCGTTTACCTTATATGGTTTTCTCATGTATCAAATAGATTGACTTGGCAATCGCCCATAACAATCTAATTTAATATGATATGTATCACTTGTGAGATACATTGTGTTTTTATGCGATGGCCAAGTCATTCTGTTCATTTAAAACATAAAAGATTTTTAATATTGATATGTTCACTATAAGATGTTATTATGTTAGCTAATTACGTGGTAACTTAAGACAGAAAGTCCCTTAGTAGGGACTGAATAAATTAACCGACTTGGTATTACATGGATCTCACAACTTTTCATGCTAGAAGAACTTAGTTGCGAGACTTGTTTTTTTACAAGTTTTGTTTTTGATGGCATGCCAGTGTCAGAACAGGATCAAATTAGCACCAGCTTTCAAATAAAAAATAATCATCCAAATCGGTTCACCCCGGCGAAAGTTCTGAGGTAACACACATAAAAAAACATACGTATCGAATTGAGAACCTCCTACTTTTTTGAAGTTGGTTAAAAATAATTAGAAACAGCTGTTTTAATTCTCAAGCCCACTTTTTAGAGTTTTGTTACTCTGAACGACCATTTACTCTCGTCCATGAATAAATCATCTGATTTGTAAAACTCAATCGGAAGTCAAGTAGGGATGGGAACAACGAATGAAGATGATTGAATTATTCTATTATTCAGTTTGATTTGTTCTAATAAAATCAAATACAGATCTTCCATTGACAGTTACCTACATATTCGATAGTCTAAAAAAGTCTAAAGATTTACGCTTTCATTTTTTGACAAAATGTAATAACTGTGTCAAGCTGAAAACAAATTATCGGACGCGGCTTACAGACGCGGCTGATAGCCGCGATATAGATAATGAATGTACACAGAGCTGTGCAAACTATCGGACGTAAGTCGTGGAAGTTACCTTGAGCGTTCGGACATCCGACAGAAATCTGGCGTGCTGAATTCAAAAGACTGTGTACACGTATCAGTCGCGGCTATCTGCCGCGTCCGTCAGCCGCGTCCGATAATTTGTTTCCAGCTTTACAACTATTTTCATACCGTTCTCTAAATTATGTAAAGTCACAGTACCACATTTTTACTTTTACCATTCAAGCATCAGAGCCTATGAGCATTCATATTTGAATTTTAACAATGATTTTGACCTACATTGATTTTTTTCATAATTAGTCAAGCACCGCGCGGTTCCAATGCGCACTGTAACAATTAAAATGATTCTTGGTTTGAGATGTATATATTTTGATCATATAATTTTAATTAATTACAGTAATTGACATGCTTACATGTAAGCTGAATACATTGTACATTATAATAATAATAGCAATAAAATCTGAATTTACTGTATTCTTGTAAATAAGATATTTCTATATAATTACTTACAAGAATTGCTCGTTAAAAGTAATACAGTAGATCAATTTATACTCGTACGTACACTGTAATTTCTATTGAAACGGAGCACGTTGTTACAAAGACGAAACTTACCACAGCATGCGCACTTCTACTACGAGTAGGTTAATCGAAATACATTTATCGACATCCGTCCAACACTAATCGATGTGTTCTCCAACTCTGATTGCCACTTCAATCGGCAGACGGAGTCAACTCCAATAATGCGAGCGGAAATATTGTTCAGTGAAACCTGTACGTAACTTTTAATTTGCTTTTGAACTAGGGCGGACTATTTGTGTTGGCTACGTGACTCGAAGCTGATGGGTTTGTGTGGCGTGGGCACTGTGCGTGGCCATCTTCTTGTTTCTTTACTGTTAACATAAAGTTAAGGTTTGTAAACTGTTTTTTTTTTGTGTTTATTGTGTACTGTTCAAGCAAATAAAGTTCAAGAAAATCAGTGAGGTTAGGGTTCGAATCCTGGCATGTACCAATGAGTTTTTCTATCTATCTATCGCTTATGAGTCAGGCTTGGATCCTTACTATATTGTACCCCGTTCAGTACCACAGTCCCCGACTTTTAGGTGTTCAAAAATAATTGGTATACGTATGGCGTGAAAAAAATATTAATTTTTTTCTTAGTCCAGGGTGCGATCGCGTGAGAGACTGTGGCCTAAACTTCCTAGCTAGAATAGACCCATAGCTTAGCAGTGGGCTGATACGGGTTGATAATAATGATCAAATTTCTTGGTAACATAGTTCTAATAGATAATATAATATCATAAATATGTTCCTAGTTACTGAGAAATATGAGCAAACAGTATGCTTTAGCAAAGCAAGAAATTTTGTGAAAGGTGCCCGAAAAGAACACCATAGTTTCGTTCGACTTTTCAGTATTTATGGCGATGTCAAAAGTCGAATGAATTTACCTTGTAGATTCTTTAAATGCTTACTGAAAAACAGTCACCTGATATTAGATAGGTAGGTACTCAATTTGTTTTGGGCGATAATCTATTGCTTACAAAAATTCGTAAAAACGTTTTAGTAGTAAAGTTCTTTGTCTCTATCCAGGCAGCCTAAGATCGATCCAAACTCAACGAAATTTATTCTTGTACAAAAACGAAAAGAGAAAAACAGCTGATCATACTTACTAAGAACAAAACAGCAATGCTCGCATAAGTAAAAAATGCATAGTTCTGTGTTTCACTTCCAATTAAAATCATCAGTTTTTGTAGAGTCAACTCCAAAACATAAATTACTGGGTTTTTGCAGTTCTTAAAAATATTAAAGAATAAATAAATTGTGCTACCTACACAATTCAAACTAGACAGTGCTTATACTAAACAACTGAAGAATATAGTAAAGTTGCATCTACTAAGAGTTTTATATCTCTTCTTTTACTCTGGAATCTGTTCTTCTAATGACCTCCTCAATCTTTCTGCGAAGACATGTGTGCACTTAACTGATCACTCCTCGAGGAATTAATCTGGCTCAGTAAAAGAGAACTTCGCTTTAAATTTGGACGTGGAAATCCTAACAAAAGTTTTTACTTTCTAAAATAAGCCTTGAGCTAACAGAATTAATGTTGCGTATCAGAGTTCATACTATGCTGACACATACTTCATAAGACGTAGATTATTACATTGTTTTTCAATAAATAAATAATAAATAGGGCTATTCAGTCCCAAACAAAACTAGGCAAAGCCTGTACTATGGGTAGGTACTAAACAACTGATAAACATACTTAAATAAGTATTAAACACCCAGACACGCAGCCAACAGAGATGTTCATGCAGACAAATGTTGGCCTCGAGCGGGACAAATGTTGGCATTACCAAACCAACTGAGCCAACAGGCCCGTCAAAACGAAAACTACCTTTTGTTCTTTCGCCACTTGGATATGGGGCAGTGAGTATCTGAAACCACATTTCGGATGCACATCGTATGTAAGGCCTCGTATGCATTAGTAGTAGTATTAGTAATCTTATACGCATTAAAGTTTCTGTATAAAGTTGCTACAGAGTATAGCGATGTCCTTCAATGCAGGTATATATTATTTGTTCTGGGAATACGTAAGATCCGAGTTTGAAATGGAAGAAGTTTGAAAAATAACGACAGTCATAATGTTCATACGTGCATTTTACGATTGTTTTATGTTCCATCCAGAAAGATCTTATGATATTTTCAAGTCACATCAGAAAGACGTGATGATCTAGCTTATCGTTATAATTTCTAACTATTATATTATTGACAGGCCTGTTGGCTCAGTTGGTAGCGACCCTGCCTTCTGAGCCGGAGGTCGCGGGTTCGATCCCCGCCCGGGACCAACATTTGTGTGCATGAACATGTCTGTCGTGTCTGGTCGTTTAATATTTATTTAAGTATGTTTATCAGTTGTTTAGTACCCATAGTACAGGTTCAGCCTAGTTTGGTACTAAATAACCGTGTGTGAAAAGGGCGAACCTTTATTGTTTAACAATAGAGATTCGCCCTTTTGCGACGTCAGCGACGAATTTATTTGTTATTATAATTTATTATTTTACACATTTTGTGATTTTGTCCATATATCTCATTAGTTTTTATTTATATTCTTTCAAACACTATTTGAAGGCTTCATTATTTCTGAGAGTGGCTTTCATAAGGGGTGTAAGTCGGAAATTATGTTAATGTACGTCAAATGAAGCAGATTTGCAAACAAACCCGATGTATTTTAAAGTTAAAGCCAAAGTGGATTGTAGAAACAAACAAAAACCAAAATGAAAATGCTGTTTGCTACTGAGGATTACTTCGCAATTGAACTTTCTGATTGTTTTTCCTCAATTAGAGAGTAAGAACTAAACTTTACACATTAAACATTTTCAGTTTAATTATGCAAATCTAAGTTGAGAATTTCGCATGTTTTCCACCACAAATTGAAAAAGGACTATTGTAGACACAAGATAAAACTTTGGTTAAAAATGTAGTTTTAACAGTGCAAAGCCAGACTAACTTTTAATCCTCTCGCAAAAGTTACACTTGCAACTTTCCTGTTTTAAAATCCCTAAAGTCGACAGTAAAATATACGGGGATGTCACGAAATACAATGAAATAAATTAGCTTATGTAACTTAATTAGGTTAAAATTTGTTAATGAGAAGCAATTTATAACAGTGTCGTGACATAATTATTTTTGTAATCGTGAAATTGAATATTATAAACAACATTTTAGCTTCATAAATTAATGTTATGGGCTGTTACTCGCTTGTTATTACTTTTTACCGTGACGCTTTTAAAACTAGCCTTGGTGAATTTGTAGCAATAGTAACATTTGGTACGTACTATTTAAAATATTGTACTGTATATAGTACATATCTCTAATTTATTTAATCTCTTATTGTTATAGGTATCATCCCCAACTACCGGACGATGGAACAGATTACCACATACCTCGTCATCATCGCTTCCTTAATGACTGTCAAACTTACCGTCACCGGAAGTAAGAATGATACCAAGCCAAAGATTGAAAGACGCTATTACCAACCAGTCTTCATAAACGTTTGCGACATTGAAGACCGAAGATCGAAAGTCCATTGCTATTGTGACAGTAACAAGGCTAAAATGGCCACAAGAGCTGACTGTTGGGTGTTTAGTGGGGGTATAGCCGAAGATGACCGAATCTGGCCAAGTTTTTCATCCCAATCGGAGATAGAACATCTAATGTTCAATGTTAGGTCGGATGAAGCACTGACGTTCATCCCAGCCAAAGCAATAGTTAGATTGGACAAATTAAAACACATATCGATCCAATTTGGAACAATCAAGCGGATCCCACCTTACGCTTTCACTAATTCCTCTACACTTAGACAGATTAATTTAAAATCGAACAAGATCACCAATTTGGAGAGGCATTCATTCGCGCAAATGATGATGCTCTCGAATCTGAGTCTAGACGACAATTTGATTTCAGAATTGAGACGCGACGTATTTTTCAATCTGCCCAACTTGCACATTCTGCATCTGTCGAACAACAACTTAACGCTTATACACGAAGGCTGTTTCAAACACTTAAACAACTTGATAGAATTGAAATTGGATTCGAACTACATATCAGTAGTTACGAGAGAAATGCTGGAAGGTCTCGAGAATCTATCGCGATTGAATTTGCGCAACAACAAATTGACTATGATCGGGAACTTGGCTTTTAGCGAATTGTGGGGACTTAAAGAGCTGATGCTTGATAATAATGCTATAGAGTATGTATCGGAGAGAGCGTTCGGTGGACTGACTCAGTTAAGAAAGTTGACGTTATCGGGAAATAAGTTGACGAGTTTGTATGAAGATATACTCGAAGATGTGAGGAGTCTTATAGTTTTGGACTTGAGAGATAATCTTCTGGAGACTTTGTCGTACGAAGCGATTCGACCGGTCGTGGAGAAAGATAAATCCATTTCCACAGCAGTTTATTTGGACGGTAAGTTTTAATCTCAGCTCGTTATTTTAAAGCCCTATTAAGCTGACGTGTTATAATCCAACTAGCGCGTACGTGACTGTGTTCCAGTTAATATGAACGCGGAGCACGTAGTGTTAAATGTAGATCTTTATTGCTACTGCGAACACAGGTAGTTTGAATTGAAACTTTCAGCTATCAAGATTAAAATGAAGACAAGGAGAATTACATATTTATGTAATTAGTTTTCGTGATTGGCACCATGTTTATCGCATAAAATACATTGTATTACCTAAGTAATTTTTTGACAATATTTGAGTATTAAAAATATCCTCCAAGAATGGATTATTTAGAGCAGTGCTAGACTGTCTGGAATACTTCTTTGAATAGCTACGCAATAATAATATGCTACATTGTAGAAATAAAAAACGAACGCTTTCCAATCCAATTTAAATAACATACAATTCCACATACCTTAAGATTGCATCATACAATTTATTTGACTATATGTTGCGGTCAGTGAAATTTGATATTTTGAGCATGAACGAGAACCGTAGGCGTGAGTTGGAATGATGGCAAGGGTCAAGTTGCTTTACCCTGAAGCCAAGTATTTACGAGCAACGATTTACGGAGCTGAGGTAACACAACACATATTACTTAGACGTGTAGGTATATAGATCTTAGGAAAAGCTGGTACGAAGCTGCTAAGTTGGAGAGTTTCATTACATAGGTCTTCCTTACCATGAAACGGAGTAATGATTTACTACAAAGCCACCTGCTTTAGTAAGATTTTCACTTACCAGTCATTTGCTAACCCACGGGCGGACGAAAACAACAGATTTTTTGATACAGATCTTGTGATATAAAAAAAAAGTTGATGTCGAATATAATGTCATCGCTATTAATGTCTATAAAATCTCTATAGATATACTGACAGGTTTAAATGATTCCAAGAATATAAACTGCAAATATAAAATGCAAATAAGATGAAATTTCCATTGAACCTTTGTTCTGTTTTCTTAGTTTTTGCTCCCAATAGAACTACGTTGCAGTGCAGAGCTGAAAAATAAGTCTTCATTTAGTATCTTGCGGTTAGCGGTAAACATGACTTTAAATTTTTAGTCCTCTTTATTTTCCTTAGAGCTAACATCTATTAAATCTTTTTTACGCTCAAGAACATGCAGGTTAACCTTACCTGACCATTGCTTTTTATTTATAGCATGTTTACTGAATGATTAATGAGATTTGTATTGCAATATATGTTAGAGGCACGGAATAATGTTTCTCAAGAAAATATTCTTGACCTTCTCGTGACCTATATACCCCAGTCTTCGATATTCATCCATCTAACTTTCAATAAAACGAATCGTTCCATCTCACCTGTCTAATAGGAATCGTGTTTAGAGCTTTGTTTTTACATACCACTTTGCGCTTATTGTGTCTATTTATTTCTTATTCCTTAGTAGAGTTGGCTGTAAAAGGCTCTGTGGAATTAATTGTATCATGTGATGTCATTTATTTGGTAATTTAATCAAATTTGGATCTATAATAATAATATAATAATAGTTATAATAAATAATATAATCTACTGCAACCGCGAAAAAGTGTATTTCCGCGAACTAATATTTTTACCACACTATATTTTATCATCCCAGTAAGCGTGCCATAGAATATATTATAATAATTAAATAAAGACTTAAATAAATTACCCTAGGAAATGGGTATTAAATAAAATTGCTGTAATATGAAACAATGTAAACCGAACATAAAATAATATTATGAATTTAGTACCTAATAGCGTTTTACTGAAATCAATATAATATATAAAATGATAAACTGACTGACTGATTAGCGATATATCAACGCACAGAGTAAACCGCTGAGTCTATAGACAGGCATCGACTAAGAAAGGAATTTGCAAAATTCAACCCCTAAGGGGGGGTCAAATAAACGTGCGTGAGCGAAGCCTCCGGTAAAAGCTAAATTATTTATAACACAGAAAGTTTTATAATAAATTATCATCACAGTATTTCACGAAATTCCAGTAAAATTACAAGAACAGTATATTATGTTAAAATCTAATTAGAGGTTACTTGTTATGACATTAATTTAATTTGGGGCTTATAGAGTCTTATGCAATAATGGATTGCCTGTCTGGTGATATTATAATTTCCATTTGCCGGAAAATATGAGACTAAACACTAAACACGAAATGTTATCAACTGAGTGGCATCACAGACATATATTTATATTGATAAGTATTCATTATTTGTTTCGCCAACAGTTACTGTATTAGCAAAAGAAAACATTTCTTACAATATATAATTTCGTAAATGCGTAACTAATTATAAGCAAACACCACAACCACAATTGCACTGATAAAGGGTTCAACAAGGACAGTTAACGTACAATTATCGTCAGCCCGCAATAGCTCACAGCTGAGCTAAGGGTCTTTCCTCACACTCGAGGAACTATGGGCTTTAATCTCCCACGCGAGCCCACCGCGGAAATGGAGATGGTGTTAAGCTAGTGGCCACTTAACAGTCTGAATTTTTCAAGCCACTCAAGGGTATCTGACATGGCTTAACGACTTCTAATTGTGCGTAAACACAACGAAAACCGGGACCAATAATTTAACGTGCCTTCCGAAACACGCAATCTTGCAGTACCTATACAATTTAGCAAATGCATATCTAATTATAAGCAAACACCATATCCGCAATTACACTGATAAAAGTCTCAACTAGGACAGTTACGTAAAACATAGGGCATCTAACATACGCTAAATAAAATTGAAATAAATAACTAAACGTAGGTATTTAAAATAAAAAAAATATCTTTAAAATACAAAATTAAACGTAGCAATGATAAAAATCAAACTAAAATTAGCTGACAGACTGTTAAATCTCATATCAACTGTTCTGACTGGTTGTTGAAAAGCGTTATGATTCTATTCAACCAATCATAACAGTTAAAATACGACTTAACAGTCTGTAAGCTAATTTTAGTTTGATTTGCCTTTCTATTTCCGGTGGATTACTGTTCTAATTAGGTACTTATAGGTCTACATTTAAATGATGAAGGGATGATATAGGATATAATTCAGACATTTTATTGCTTCATATTTTAATGCGACTTGCAAATCTAAGTTTCCTTATAATGTTTATCATTGATCGAGTTCAATGGGAAGTTGATTAAAAGGTTTTATTTCTCGTTTTCTACAAATCTATTGTTTCGACGGTATGTATTAAAATATGTATATAGGTACGGTACGTAGTAAAATCCTTAAAATATGTATGTACCTACAATACAAATATGTTACGGGCTTATGATGATGAAATATAGATCGGAATTCAATGTTGCGAAAATGATATTAAATTTAAGAAATATGAAATCACCAGCGGGTGCCACTGGTTGCCCCCAAAAACAGAATAAACAACATTGTTTGGTTACAATACTTATAATTCATGGATACACATTCTTATACTATCCTATGAAATTTACTTTACGAGCAAGAACCTAAGAGTGTTCTTCAAAATGGCGCTATAAATTTATAAAACTTATTTACTAGCAACGCCCCGCGGTTTCACCCGCGTAGTTCCCGTTACCGTGGGAATACGGGGATAAAATATAGCCTATGAGTTATTCTGATGTATAAGCTATATAACTGTAAAGTTTCATCAAAATCCGTTCAGTAGTTTTTGCTCGAAAGAGGAACAAACATCCATCCATACAAACTTTCGCATTTATAATATTAAGTAGGATTAAACAATTGTAATAGCTGCTCAATTTACAAACAACACGCTGTACTACCATACGGCATTCGTTTCTAAAATATGGGTTTAGCATACTCGAGCACTAAAATTCACAAGTCAGTTTCGGATACGGTTTAAGCGGACAAAAATGCTGACCGACTAAACCTATTCACATTTATTCATGAGTGGGTGGAAAAAGGCGTTTCTACAGTTTCCGGGTCCAACGTAACTCCTTCGGATTACCCGATGACTGGTTCACAGTCATTACATATGCATGCTGACCGCATGAATTATTCCATACATCATGCGATTACGCTATTAGTATTGACGTGATTAATTCAATCAGCTTGAAATACAGGAACTGTAAAATTGTAGCATAAATTGGATTGTAAGGGACGGCTCTAAGGAAAATGAGGAACTTTAGGAAACATATTATATTTCAATAAATTAATGCCTTCGACTCCGATTTCAAGTCTTAATTCAAAAGTGTTGAATATAACTTCTTTTTTTTTATTTAGGATTTTTGATTTTAGATATTCTTTGGATCCCTAAACGTTTTTTATTTAGATAACTAAAATAAATAAACAAAAAAAACGTGATAGGTGGTGAGCCCATCGCCGGGACGGGTCTGTTACACATGCCCAAGAATTAATTCTGGGACCTGCTGGTTTCCTCACGATGTTTTCCTTCACCGTCCAGCTAGTGATAAATATGTATCTACGTAAGTTTTTTGAAAAACTCTGTGGTACATGCCAGGATTCGAACCCGAGCCTCACTGATTATCATCATGTGAAGCTGGCTCTTTAACTGTATAAGGCTATCACTGCTCTATTTTCTACTTATTATTTTAGTTTTTGGCAGACGTGCCTCATACAGAGCTGCTCTATGAAGTTACATGACACAGCACTTGCACGCAATGAGAGATTGCTGTAAAAAGAGACGGGGTTGTTTTGTGTTAAAAGAAAATTATAGCTGTCAGATTTCCTATAGGTATCTAAAAAGTTTGACTTAGCAAAGCAGCATAATAGCAATTAAAAAACATATTTTCACATAAACACCTTATTTACCAATTTTGAAACTGCGAAGTTTTTAGTCAGGCGTGATTTTTGCAGGTTATAATCGGGTTGTTACAACAAATGTGTTATCATATGTGCTCTTAAATACTACAGCACTTGATAAAGCTGTTCTTTCAGAATTTTTATAAGATTTTATATCATGTCTATATTTTTTTCCAATGTTTTGTTAGTGCCTGGTAGCGAAGTCATAAAAGTAAATTTTATGACGCTATTTAGCCGAATTGATAGTATCAGGTATGAGAGATATTTGAATTTTAGGCGCGTTTCGCCCATTACGGGAGGTCACACCTTTCACACAAATTGTATTATAACCATTGCAGAAGATCTCTTTCTAGTCCGGCTCGTTTAGCAAAAGTAGCGACAGTTTCACGAAAGTCCTTAAGGTTGAATGCTCCATTAAATATACCATATTATGTCAGTAGGTATACATCAGAAAAACTCTAAATAACAAATTTATAATACACAATAATACAATTACTAAAGAAAGAGACGAAATAGAGACAAAATAAATATGATTTATAAAAACAAAAAGCACTTTTGACAGGTACATATGTAGGTACTAATGACATGCTAATTCCAACCCTATAATTATGTAGGTAAGTAGTAGTAAAATATGTGAGTATTATTATATTTATATTATTATATTACATTTACATACGTGTAGTATTGTTATTACGGAATCTATATCATTTTAATCATAATCATTTATTGATAGTCAACAAAGTTGTTAGGGTTACATGGCCAGTAACTAAGAATTCATTTTTCTGGGGAAGTCATAAATAAATCTTATTGATTAATGTTTATTTCGAAATTATTTCTTTGATCCCTATAATTTACCAAAAAAATACTATAAATACATTTAAGGCCTTAAGAGAAAAGTGAATCTTAATTTTTGGCCATGTAACACTAACAACTTTGTTGACTGTACCTAGGTATAATTAGATATTTTATAAACATTATATTTAAACATGTTTTGAGCCATATCTACACATATAATAAAACTCTAACGTCACCGTGTCTATACATGAAAACTTTTTTTTTGGTAAATTAGGTAAAATAGGTAAAATTATCTAAATTAAGTAGACAATTCATCATATACATTTCCTTTCCAAATGCCTGCAAGAATATATAGCAAAGTATCCCTCTGTATACCGTCTGTGTTTATAAATATGAAATAGAGCGACTACCGTGTCGTTTTTAAATCGAAATTTCTGGAAAATTGAGTTGCAGAGAGTTTTCTCGACAGACGTTCTATTCCGTGCACTATTACGCTTGCATATAACTGGGAAGGTAGTTACACTTTTAGTAAAATGGTAAGTTATGCGATCCTGTTACAACGTTTGTCAACAAAAAGCTTATACTGAACAAACGGTCAAAAACGGGCAATCAATAATGTGCCTATTGGCTCAATACGTAGTGTCCTTGCCTTCTGAATCGGAGGTCGCGGGCTCTATCCCGGCCAGGGCTAACATTTGTGTGTATGAGTAAGTCTGTTGGCTTTGTGTGTCAGGTTTTAATATTTATTTAAGTATGTGTATCAGTTGCGTAGCACCCATAATAGGTACAGGCTCTGCCTAGTTTGGGACTAAATCTACGTGTATCTGTACTAATATTATAAAAAAGATTTTATTTTATTTTATTATATTGTTGTCAGTTGCGAATAAACTCAAAACCTACTGGACCGATTTTAAGTTGTTTGTCACCCATGGAAAGCTAGAAGAAGAGTAACATAGGCTATATTGTGTTCCCTTATTCCCACGGCGAAAAGCTATGTGCCAATAAAAAAATGTTCCGGATTTATACTTTTCATAAGTATATGCTACTTTAGTTTGTGCTGCCTTTAAAGAAATTTAAAATTTACTAGGTGGAAAACTCTATCTATCTACCAGTGGCATGTTCATAATCGCGAATGACTTGATGGTTTACCAAAACATGATTGATTCCATTAATTTAATCCATTGAACAATTTGCAATGTTTTTAGGGTTCCGTACCTCAAAAGGAAAAAACGGAACCCTTATAGGATCACTTTGTTGTCCGTCTGTCCGTCCGTCCGTCCGTCTGTCAAGACCCTTTTTCTCAGGAACGCGTGGAGGTATGAAGCTGAAATTTATATCAATTACTCAAGTCTACTGTCCCTTGAAGCTGTGAAAAAATCAAACTTCTAAGCCAACGCAATCAAAAGATACAGCCGTTTATGCCGCAAATTTTCGATACTTGCAAGGGAATCAAAACCTACAGGGTGCTTCCCGTGAACTCAGAATCTTGAAATTTGGTACGAAGCAACGTCTTATAGCATAGATAAAGGAAAAATTACGAAAACCATAAATTTGCAAGGTTGTACGGAACCCTCGGTGCGCGAGTCCGACTCGCACTTGGCCGGTTTTTTGGATTAGGTTAATGAGTACAATTGAGGAGAGGAAAACGGAAACAGCGTGGTCCACGTTCCGTAGATCTGTTCAGAGTAGATTTATACACAGACACGAAAACAAGAGACATGCTCACAGACACACATTTTAGTTCCTAGCGACTCAGAAAGTTAGGGTAGTGTGTTATGGTGTTATATGTAAATTTGAGCTGCAGGTGTCCATGGGCGACGGTAGTCACTTACCATCAGGTGACCCGTCTGCTCGTTTGCCCCCTTTTTTATATAAAAAAAAAACATAGAAAACTGGCTTCGCCTTAACTTATCGAAATGAGCGTACTATATTACGCAATCATACGTGATGGCGGAAAAAACAGGCATCACGTAATTTCCGTTTATGTAATACTTTACACACGTTATGCCAGTGACGTATCCAGGTTTTACCGGGTCATAAATGTAAAATATTACGGTTGTAATTTATTTCTCATCGTACTTTTATAGTATTAAAAGGGTTTGCAATTTGAAAAACGTGCAAAACATCATTATAATATAATTGCTATATAAGAACCAACGCAATCTAAATTTAGAAATCACCTATTGTGACTTTAAATGGGTAGCCACTTCAAAAATAACTGACCATATTTTTATGCATGTGGCATGTTAACCTCATACAATAATTTATAGAGCACTTGAAGTTATTGGCGTGTAATCGTAAGATCTTCCATACAAATATCTATAGCACGTCTTTTACATTGTATGAGATGAGTGGAGTGTTTCTGATGTGTTCTCTGGTCAGTACTAAGGCATCGTTGGTTCGTGTCCATTTATTTATGTGCTATAACATTGTCAGAAATTGTACACTCGATGCTCCACTCTTCTGTATGTTATCAGTGAGTACTACATCTACAGTATCTAAATCATCATTAAAATTTACTTGCCCTTTTCCCATTATTTGGGGTCGGCGCACTATGTTTTTTCCTTCCATTTAGATCTATCATACCTCATATTATCTTCCTTCTCTTCCATCTTGCACATATCATCCTTCCCACAATCCAAACATCTTTTATCTACAGTACCTAAATATATACTTAAAATATAATGAGAGAAAACATGACTGACTGACTCGTCGACGCACATCCAAAACTTCTGAAGCAAGGTCCTTGAAATGTCAAAAGAAGATTTCTTTCTAACCTGAGCATTGGATAAGAAATTTTTTCGCTAAATTCCCACGGGAACGGGAAAATAAGAAAGTCACTAAGCGCCTACTAATGTACTAGTACAAAATACAATATGTAACAGAATAAGCGCAATTCCTGAAATTAGTTTGTTCAGTATCGACTACTTAATCGATTTTAGCTATTTTTAATATGTGTTAAATTTTTCCGAAAAATGAATTAGCGTAGCTGAATTTAGTGCTATCTATGGAAATCGTGCTATTATTGATCGATATTTAAGAAAATTGGTTAGACACAACTAAAGTTCGATTGCAACATATTTTTTTATGTGAATGTACTTATTGGGGTGTATAAGGAATTGCGCTTTTTCTGTTACGCGTTGTATATTTATTTTGAATATAAATAAAGGAACTGACTAACGGATCGATTAACGCACAATCGAAATTAGAAGCATGAAATTTTTAACAAAGGTTCGTTAAATGACGTAAGTGAGCACTAAGAAGGGATTTTTGGAAATTCCCGCGGGAACGGGAATAAATAAAATCTGCGCCACAACACACGCTAGTTAGCTTGTTCGACAGACTCATAGTGACCCAGAATCGGAGGTCGGGGGTTCGAACTTGCTCGGGACAACCTTTGTGTGCATGAACATCTCTGTTAGCTTCGTGTGTAGGTGTTTAATATTTACTTAAGTACATACATTTATCAATAGTTTAGTACCCATAGTACAGGGCTGCCTAGATTGGGACTAAAAACCTTGTGTGAATTGTGTCCCATAATTTATTGTTTTAATTTTTAACTTATTGTTTTAATTTCCCCCGCAAACCTCCTTGATGCGGCGCTGTGAGTCGAGACGTACCCCCAGCTATCGCGTACGTAAATCACCAGCTATAGTCCCGAATCGTACGTATATTTCGCAAAGGGACCCGATAAATTTGCGCGGCTCCATCGAGAGATGCTTTTTATTTGCCAACACTCTTGTTTATTAGCCAGTTATATCTATTGTGCACCGAACACCGAGTTTTATTATTCATGAATACTGTTTGTGTGGTTTCAAGATATAAAATAATATTTTGGCTGTATTTTCAAAGGATGAGCTGCAAATTTTATGTTATAAATATTTTTATTGCAGCGGTTTATTAGTCCACGAAATGCTTGCTTGGTTTTGTTGAGAGTATAATTTGCCATCCAACTAAATTATTTGATTTTTGCATAATAATAAAGTTATAAAACATGATAGATGAGATATTAATAGTTTATGATATAATAGATTATATAATGAGCGAATCATATTATTCAAATATTTAATCTAAGTTACTTAGGCCGAAATATTATGCAAATTAAATTAAATATTACCCTGTGATATGCGTGTGAAAAGAGACTCAAAGAGAATACGAAATAACTTATTTAAATATATTTTTTAAATGAAAAACAGCCGTCTGCTTTCTTTGACAATGTTTTGTTTTATTTCACCTGCCTTAATGAATATGAATATCAGACAGGAACAAAGAAAGAGAAAGAAAGACGTCCACTGCTGAACATAGGCCTCCCCAAGCATCGCCACTATGACCAGGGGGCCAATTCCACTAAATGTCAACGGTTATAGTTGGATGACAATGACGTGTCAATGGTCAGTCAATGGTGTAATTTGGCACTTTTCTTTCAGAACAAAGAACACCATTAACTGACCAGTGACATGTCATTGTCATCCAACTATAACCGTTGACATTTAGTGGAATTGGCCCCAGTCTTGTGCTTCCCGCACCAAGGTGTACACGCAACTTTCACTAGATCATCGGTTCATCTTGTAATATGCCAAGCTAAGGCTGCGCCTTCCAGTAAGCGATCACCACTCCGGAGCTATTCGGCCCCATCGGCCGTCTGATAAAACAATATGCCCTCTAAGCAAAGAGATCAAAATATACTATTATATTTTAATCTCTTTGCCTCTAACTAACTATACTACAACCGTGATCACTAAGCAATGGCGTAGCTTACTGTATTGAAATATTTTTTAGAATTGGGCCAACGGATCCAGCGATTCTCTTACAAACATCCTTACTGGAGATGGGTAAGATGTGCTACTTTGATATCATTTTTATTCAATGAATAGTTTTTTACATACTGAAAATGAAATATTATGATAATTAAAATAAATTATGGGAAACAATTCACACACGGTTATTTAATCCCAAACTAGGCAGAGCCTGTAATAAGGGTAGTAAAACACCCAGACACGAAGCCAATAGACATGTGTACACAAATGTTGGCCTTGAAATGAAATATGAAAGTGCAATGAAATTAGCAAGATTTATGATTTCTATGATTTCATATTATGTAGCAAGCTAAGTGGTGAGGGATACTAGCGAAGTATGAAAATTCATTTCATAAGATTTTTCACATGCTATCCATAAAATGACCAATTTTCAACGATCTCTAAAACATGTTGGGATTGGATGTAATGAATTGTTTTTTTTACATGTGATTTATTCTAATGAAAATAACATTAGCTAAACGTACTTATATCCGCAACATGCTTCGTCGGTAATATTTATATAAGAATGATCTACACACAGGTTTCGTCGGGACGAGAACAGCTGAAAATCCGTAACATGTATAATTGATGTATAAGGTGGTTTGGTCATATTAAGAGGATGAATGAAAGGCGATTAACGAGACAAATAAACAAGAGTGTTGTGAATGAGCGAGTCGGTAGAGGGGGACCAAGGCCATTACATCGACCAGATCGGCCATGTATAGAAGAAAAGCCAAATAAAGAGTACCCGAAACCGACGAGCATGCATTAGTCGTTTGATGGATGTGGATGAAGCACGAGAGATCTGCCAGGTTCGTAGCAAGTGGCAATCTATTGTCTCTGCCTACCCCAAGGGGAAAAAGGCGTGAGATTATGTATGTATAATTGAAACACAGTGTGACCTGATCGGAGCTCGCCATATTCTAGTTGTCAAAACAGACGACTGGTCGGAAATAATTATTGTTTAATGTATGCCAAACCACGGAACCCTCGAATACTGGAGCACACCGCCGCCCGCGGCTCTATTCACATTCAAATTGTTTATTAAATATACCTCCCACTACACCCGCTCGTGAATACGTCAATCAGAATCAGGATTGTTTTATGATGTTAGTAGGCTAGAGACAGATGCATATACATTTTATAAGATTTCGCCGTTTTGTATAGAGAATGTCAACAAAATATATTTTGTAGGGTTCCGTATCCAAATGCAAAAACACGCTGTCCGTCCGTCTGTCACCAGGATGTATCTCATGAACCTTGATAGTTGGACAGTTAAAATTTTCATAGATGATGTATTAACTGTTGGCGGTCTAACAACAAATACTAAAAATAAAATAAAATAAATATTTAATGGGAGGTCCCATACAACAAACTTGTTTTTATAGATAACGGTACGGAACCCTTTATGCGCGAGTGCGACTGGCACTTGGCCGGTTTTTTATTATATATTAAAATTATTTCTTGATTTTAATCTAGTGAAACTGTGTACCTATGTATTGTAGTGAAATCATTCACTTAAATCAGCAATATTCGTTTTGAATTAAATATTAAATAATGATCTCTAAATTACAGAATTTTAGGAAGGTAAGAAATTTTAAAACCCCGCAATTACATCAGTCTCTAAAGAGGCGGCGAACCTCCCCATGTTACAAAAAAAGACAAGCTAAAAATAAAATGTGGGGAGAAATACAGAAGAACTTGAACAACCTGTATAATGTCAATGGTTTGAAGTTGTGTTACATAATAATAAATTGTGGGAATAAAAGGCGTGAGATTATTTATTATTATTATTACAATTGACACACGGTTATTTAGTCCTAAACTAGGCAGAGCCTGTACTATGGGTATACTAAAGAACTGATAAACATACTTTTATAAATATTAAACGACCAGACACGAAGCCATCAGACGTGTTCATGCACACAAATGTTGGCCCCGAGCGGGGATCAAACCCGCGACCTCCGACTCTGAAGGCAGGGTCACTACCAACTGAGCCAACAGGCCCGTCCTTTACATTATGTTGAATGTAAAAAAAAACAGGAGTGCTAGTAAAAATATTCTCATTCCAGTATTTAAATGAATAATAAAAATCTGATCTGTTCCATTTGGCCATAAATCTGCTTGAACTAATCATTGTAAACTGCGAACACAACCATGCTATGGCCTCTCCCATACCAGTTCCACGTTTCACATCCAATTAACGAGTTTATTTCGCAGAATTCAACTGAATTGAATTCCTTCGTTTATGTTTTACTGGCGGAATTGTTGTTTCATTTCAAAGTTATTTACATTAAAAATATATAATTTCTAGTGAAAAATTATTTAAATAATGGGATTCAACATTCTGGAAAATCAACTTTTACGGAATGCAACTTTACGCGAAATCGACTTGATGGTCCAGGAATTTATTGACAAATGTTTATACTGGTTTGAAAATTTCGTCCAATATAAATTAATAAGGAGTACTTACAAGATTTTAGTACCTATTTAAAGATATCTAAGACATATTTCGCATAGTTTCACTATGTTATCGCAAATATTCGATAAAGTTATTATATTTCGAGAGAATGTTTGTGAAGATGAATGGATGTTTGTTGCTTTCTTGATTTTAATTAAACTTTACAGTGATGTAGCTTATAGATTAGAATAACACACAGGCTCATTTTAATCCCAGAACGGAGACGAAGTCGCTGGGATAAGCTAATCTAGAGTATGCATAAATGTATGAACTTGTCCAGTTTTACCTGGAGTCCTATTTGATAACACTTTTTACAACTGAGATAGGTTCTAGAAGAGCGTTGCCTTCCCTAACAAGTAAGTTTTTTGGTGTGGAGTTTTTTTACTGTAGGCACACATATTCATACTCAGGGTAGATAATACACTAATATAATGTATGTGTGTGTTCCAAATGATTACAAACATAGACTTTAAGTTTCTTTGTAACTAACATCTTTGGATAAACTTGTCTGAAATATTTTTTTATCATTATTATTATATTAATTTGGAATCGGTGCGTCAGCGCCTCTACTAGCTCGAGCTTGTACCGAGGCGATACCGTTACGATACTGACTAGTGTGCGATAAAGTAAGAAATTTCATACAAACAATACTGCTCCAGTTATGCTAGAGGTCCTCTAAAATACTCTTTACTGAGATAGTGATAGCGTCATGTCTTAAAAAATACATTGGCGGATTTGCCCTAAGGCTCCTCAGGCCCGGGCCTGGGGCCTGTTACGGCCAGATATTAGGGTCGGCCAATCAATCAATCGTAACAAAAAAGTCAGTGATGATAACAAGAAATAACTTAGAGAACCTAAATATTCTAAAGACTGGCACGTTATGGCGGGCCGCATAGCTCTGCATAGTACCTATAACAATAATTTTCCTGAACCACTTTCTACATTTTTTTGTTGAAAGAAATAAAAGTTGGCTATAAAGTAAATTCATGATGTAGTCTATATGATGGGTACTGAGAAAGGGACGGCTGGTTCTTACTACATGGCCTGGGACATAGGGCGGCTAAGACTGAAAATCCGCCAATGAAAAAGTAGGTACACTGTAGGTACAGTATGACAAGGAATAACTATGGTATCACACTAAAATAGACAGATTCTTCGAGATACGAGTAGGAGAATTTCTACGAATTTCCCAGGAGCTGTCATGTTCTGGTAAATAAGGGTATGTGACAGCACTAGAATCGGAAGAATAAACATAGTAATGATGTCTACACGAATCCTCGCGCGGTTCATTAGAGATTCCGCACAGATATTGGTAGAACACTTCCCTAACAAAATTGTGCTAGTTCCCTTACCCAGTGTTTGTTGACAGGGGCGTGGATATACGAGTAGGAAAGAAAAGAAATGGAATGTTCATTCCCAAGTTTCGATAGGGTAAGTTTAGGTGTTCAAGAAAAGAACCGAGCTTTAGTTTTTCGGAATGCGCAGAGCGATTCTTTCATGAGCGTGGTGTTAGATAAGAAATAAAAGACTGTCTTTTTAGGTTACGAAATTTGTAAAGATTTCACTGACGATGTATTATTATTTAATCAAATACATATAGTTGAACCTTGAAATACGAGTTTTAAAATAATAAATTAAAAAAAAAAACGTTTTTAATTCCTTGAGTTGTAATAGGAAGATGCTCCTAATAGTTAGTTTTTTTCAACATCTGCAGGCGTATTCAGGGAGCTTCGATATTCGATATCGGAAAATCTGTCAAACACTTTCGAGATGGGCTGATGTTGGTGTCAAAAACTTTCAAGATGGGCTGATGTTGGTATCGAAAACTAATTTCATATGTGACATAAGGAAAAATTTTCTGTGGCTGTCAGAAACGCCTAGAAAAAAGTTTTCGAAGTCGATAGACTCGACTTCGGAAAATTTTTCACTCGATCCGAATCGAACGGAAACGGTATCGAGTCTCCGTGAATACGCCTGCTGAAGTATTAACAATACCTTCGCAAATTTAACCCCAACTTATCCAGTTTTTTGGTCTAGGCTATATTATATAAAAAAAAGACGTGTGGCACTCGGGGACTGCCGCGGTAAAGCTATTGCATAGCATTTTTTATCAACAAGACTGCCGAAAAGAAACGACGTTAGACAATTCACGGCCTTCAAGCCACACGGGTGTTATTTAAATGGTTAGCAGAGTATTCATATTTTTGTAAGCAGAAAAATATAATCTGTAAGCAGAAATAGCTAATTGGTCAGCAACTCATGGCCAGCAAACATTACAAAACCTATCAGCATTTTATGTCATTCTGGATGGCTGTAATTATTATTTTTGACCTGCAATGAGCTGCTACTGCTTCATAAAATTTTGGTAAGCACTCAGAGGAGAAGCCAAAAAATATTTTTTAAGCTGCATATAAAAGTAGCAAAAATAATCTTTTCATATCTCATACTCGGAAAGTAGTGTATGTTTGATCTGAGTACCGGGTCGGAAGCGATGATTCCCACCACAGAGAGATACAGGGCTGTGATTCCCGCCCTCGGTCGGGAAAGACTCATAGTAATTGCTTCCGGCCTTAGGGCGGGAATGAATTAAAAAAAATAGTACTACATTTGGCAAAGACGTTTAAAGAAAAAGTTTATCTAGGAAAGAGAATGACTTTCTTCCAACCTCTTTGGGTACTTAGTAGGGATACGAAACTTTTTACATCAATTAGAATAAGAAAAAAAGGTGCGGCCTTGTGAGTGTAGGTATAAACAATAGCCCGCGCGCGGGGCGGTACGCGTTCCATATTTAAAATTATAAAAAGAGTACCTAATAATTTGGTAAGCTGTTCCGAAATTCAAAATCTTGTTTTTCATCGACACTAATAAGCACATAAGACTATTACTCGGCTAAAAGTACATAATAATATAAAGAGGAAGGATTTGTATATTATTTTTGTAATGTTATTTAGGTTAGGTACTCTATGATGTAGTATTCAAAGAAGTTTAAAAGAAAAAGTTTCTCTTTCTTCCAACCTCTTTGGTTGTATTGTTGACAATTTTGATTTTTTTGTAGGTATTATTGCGTTTTTGCATGTTTGAATTTTTGTAAAATTGTAATTTTTTTTGTTTACTTTCCTTGAATTCGAAATGAAAAGTAGAGTGTTTAACGCGGGTGGAAGTTATCAATTCCTACTCGGACTATATCCGCCCTCGCTGCGCTCGGGCGTCTAAATACCTCGTATGGGAGGGAGTTGATTCCTTCCGACCCTTGTATAACAATCTACAATGGCAACTTGTCATGCGCAAAATGGGCGCATTCCTTACAAAGATTAAGAAGGACTTTGGATTATGCAACTTTTATCATTATAATTATTATTACCATTACAAGTAGTGGTGGTGGTGGTGGTGGTGGTGGTGGTTGGTGGTAGTGGTGGTAGTGGAAGTGGGAGTGGGGGTGGAAGTGGGGTTGGGGGTGGGGTGGGAGTGGGAGTGGGAGTCAGAGTGGGAGTGGGACTGAGACCGGCTCCCGGCTCCCGGCTCCTGGCTCCCGGCTCTCGGCTCTTGACTCTTGACTCTGGACTCTGGACTCGGACTCGGACTCGGACCTCCGTGCCCGTCGGAGTGGGGAGCGTGAGGTTTTTTTCGTTACGGCATTTCTGGATTCGGTCCCCGCGCTCGAGGCCCGCGATAGAAGCTATGCAATAGCTTAATAACTGGATTCGACCAACAAACAGTAAGAATTGATCGGAGAGTTAAGTAAAATGCGATTTATACATGGCACTGTGCTACACTGTGGACAAATCTAGGCTTAGTAAATTATTTTATAAATAGCTGTTCCCTGCGAATTCACCCGTTAGATCACGTTGCTGTCGGGAAAATATAGTCCTGTCACTCCCAGAAATATAAGGTTTATATTGGTAAAAGATTTTTTTACATCAGTCCGGTAGGGATGTTTTGGAGTCCACTCTTTACAAAAAAACTTTTAAAAAAAGTTTCTCATAATATTAGGGTAGACTAGGAAACACCCTTAGTAGACTTTGCTTGCCTGAATCCCATCGAATTGCTTTGAAAATTTTGTGAGACTATTCCTTGATACTGTCTACGCCGTTAAAAACTATCTACTTTCCAAATATTAGCTTCATGGATATAGCTGCTCTAGTACAAATATAGACCATGCTTCTACTACATGTGTAACTTAATATAGAATTCTAAACATCTTGTTAACGTCTTCACATCTATATTTAATTTTGCGTAAATATAATATTAAGTCAGTACAAATAAAGTGCGGAAATTGAAAAGATATATTTGCAGATATTAAAACGTTTTTTTTGGCTGTTATGAAAGGCTTCCACGGCGCTGTTATTTCGTTAAGTATAATTCTCCTTCGAGTTTTTGGCGATTGTGTTTGAAGATAAAAATAACTGTCGTTTTCATCACATAATTTAATAAGAACATTATTAAATTAACTCTTCGATATTGTTAAACGAGTGAAATGTGTTTTTTAGGCTATATGCTAAAATATTTAATGTAGAAAACATTTATAGTGAAATATTTACGTCTTTAGTATATTTTTCACAGGCATATAGCTTTTTTGCCGAATATTAAACTATTTTGTATAGATTTAGTAACTTGACTAGCTTACTAAATATCGTCATTTATGTAAGAGATTTTTGATTAATTTTTAAATTTTCACTGTAAACCTATTTAGTAGAAAACAAGTCAACAGATAAATAGGTAATACTCGTACCTATGGCCACGATCAAATGCACGGGCAAAAAAAATCTATATAAAGTGAGGTAAGTATGCGTTATCCGTGCTCAACATTTGGCAATATAAAAATCAGGTTATTGCAAGAAAAGGCTCTATTTACACACGAACCTGTCATCGCGAAATGTAATTTTTACCCAACTGCGGCGAATCAAAAAGAGAGGTTATGATTTTGGATGGTGTGTATGTAGGTATGTATGTTAATGTTCCCTCTTAACTTTTAAACTAGGTGCTTATACTAATTTGATAAATGACGTATCGTTGGAAGCGTCTTGATCGTCTTGTATTGTTTGTTTAAGGCAGGTGGCATACGACCAGTGCAATCCTCTGAATCTCGCAATGAATATTTATTAAATATATTAAAATATATTTAGTATACGTTGTTCACTCCACAGATTCTTAAAAATTGAGTTATTTGTACATAAAAATTTAATATGAGTTTTTTCTTCTTTAATTCTTTTTAGAGCGAGATTTTTCAGTAGTCGTAGTTTTGAACTTATTTTGTTTGTAAATGGGTTTGATTAAGAATAATTTAAATTAAAGTTTATTCTGTGATTATTTTTCAAATGTAAAGGTACAAAAATTTCCGATCGTGAACGTGATATCTTTTATAGCTAGCAAAATGTGGTAACTGGTAGGTACTGTCGCCATTTATTTACTCCACCTATAAAATGTCATCGCACACAAGTACTAAATCACAGAAAGAGCGTTAAATCCAACGATTGTATCAGCCAATACACAATTGAAAGAAATACAACGTCTACTATAAAATGTTTCACACTAACTGCTCCAAGAACAAGTTCCGAAAAAGTCCTGGCACGTGCCAAGTTCACGGAAGACCCATTTTTCGTTCACCAGCGGACTCGAACTATCTGTTCAGTGCAGGTTGCAATCTTGGCAACTTTCTGGGTAATTCTGCCACACTGGCTGAATGCAAATGAAAAGTATTAGCTCCGGTGCTCCGCTAAAATGTCCCGTGGGCTGAACGGGTGTTTGAAAATATGCTGCATCTGCATTTCTTTTTTTTGATTCCACGTTTCGAATTCTGAATTGTAATTTCAAACGTTTCACGTCCAGAAATCTGTGTAAACTTTTTTTTGTAATGTTGCTTTCTATTTAAATTGTTCACATTCTGTTATTGCATGTGAATTATAATAACTTGCATTGTGTATAAGAAATACAAATTTTATTTCTAGCAAAAGCCTAAAATAGTTTAATAAAATATAGTGTCTTAATTTTTTTAATTTTAAAGTTATCAACGTTTTTTTTCCTAAAGGAACTGTGACACATGATGGAGTGAAATTTAAACTAGAACTAAAAAAAGTTTCGTCTGTAAAAAGCTAGTTCAGCCAGCTTGGAAGTTCCCAGAAATAAATATACAAAGCTAGAATTCTACATTTGAAATAAATCAGTTCTTTTCTGAAAATAGCTGATGCGTTGTGGAAACCATTTTGTGAATGATGTAACCTTGATGTTACATAATTTTGTTATCTAATGTGGAAGTGCGGGGCACAAAGGAATTCACAAAAGGACACAACACAAAAGCTACGGGTAGTCGGAACGAGAAAGTTCTGAATATGTATTCCAACATTATATTGCCTATAAAATATCAAGTAATTTTAATTTGTTAAGGGAGGCATTTTTGTGAAAGACTATTTGGGACAAATCGACAAAAATTAAAAACTTCCATTTGTAAGGCAAAAATAATAAAAAAATATTTTTGCTCGACTGCGCCAGAAGGATGTAGGATAGGATAGGATAGGTAGTAGAAGGATATGTTTTTCGAGAGTATGTATGTATAATTGTTTGGCACGCTCTGCGTCCTGAACGGATCGATCGGTTTTAGCTTGAGAGGTGTCGTTAGATTCGTATTTACTGTGGGAGTGACTCTGGGCTTATATAAAATAAAAAAAACGCCGGATATTTTGTGAAAAAAATAATAATTACGAAATATGTTAAGTGGGGTATCATTGAATATGTATTTGAAAATCATGTTTTCTTTTACCATTCTTCATTTCGAATGACCATCTAGGACTTATAACGGTTTAAAGTTACTAACTAAAAATACTATTGCCTAAAAAGCTGGAAAGAAGACCTATTAGTGAAGTAGGAAGTAAAGACCATCTGCTGCACAATTTTACAACAATCTCATGAAGTCGGCAGCAATGTCTTTATTGTTGAACTGAGAAGATAGTCTTTACTTTCTATACTTCACTAATATTAAGTCTTATTTCCAGCTTATTATATAGTCGGATTTTTGGTTCTTTAAATTAACTTTTTTTATTTCATTGATCGATTTGACTGCTAATAAGTATTATTACAATATCATCGTGCCAGATAAAAGCTGTACTCTCTCGGGGGCCAATTCCTCTAAATGTGAACGGTTATAGTTGGTTGACAATGACATGCCAATGATCAGTTAATGGTGTTATTTGCTCTGAAAAGTTCCAAGTAACACCATTGACTGACCATTGACATGTCATTGTCATCCAACTATAACCTTTGAAATTTAGTGGAATTTGCCCCCTGGACATAGGCCTCCCTTAAACATAGCCGTAACGACCGGTCTTGTGCTTCCCGCATGCAAAGTGTACCCGCCTCTTTCACCATATCATTTTATGACATTTTTGTAAAGTACATGAGTTCACTTAAAGAAGCGAGAAGCAAGATAATAAGCATTCTTTTGAACCTTTTCTGCGTGGAATCCTAAAAAGGATGTTATAATATTATATCTCGAGCCGCGCTCATAAACTGTCTCTCTCGGAGAGTCATAAAGCTCAGATTTTGATAGTAAGCTATTACTGAAGAAGAGGAAGGCATGTAGACTAGTTGAAATTTATAGTGATGGTTCAATATTAAAACAAAAGCGTCAAAGTTTCTTATAACATTTTGTACTAAGTTTTATAAGTAAAAGCATGGGCTCAGAATCCAGTAAAGCTTACTTCGTTTTCCGCCCGATTATTGTTGGTTTCCTGTCTGTCATCTATTGTTCATCTGCCTAATTAAGGGTCAAATAACTGTATGTGAACTGTGTATCCCTGTCCCTAAAATACAACGCTGCTACAAAATTGTTGTAATTAATAAATAATATAAAATAGTAAATTATGCAACAACATATTTATAAACTCAATAAAAAAAATTGGAAATAACCTTTTATTTTGAGTATCGTGTCATAGATTAAAAATTTGAAAATGCGAAGTAAAAAATAATTAAAATGTTTGAAGGTCACAAAACACTTTCAAAAAAATATAAAAACTGTTGAGACCATGTGAAAAATTGCATATTAAAACCTAATATTAGCTTTGCCTTCGACTTCCGTAAATTTACAACCTATCACAAAGTTTATAGCTCTAATCTATTGTCCTAGCCGGGGCATAACTTTCGATCGCATCCGCTCATCCGCTCAGCCGTTACTGTGTCAACCTCCACTGTACAAACAAAATGGCTAACTTTTACAGAATTTCACGAAAATATATCAACCTTTTTTAAATTCCTTTTTGAGGAATATGCATGATAGGTATGTATTCCATTCAGCTTTAGATTGGTTTTTATTTTTATTTTATTTTTTAGGTTTACCAACTTGTGTTCACACTGTTACATTTTATATAAAGAAAAATATAAAACAATATAATTAGTCTAAGTATGACAAACAATTATAGGTAAATACCCATGCTATAAAGCCAATATTAATAACAGAAAAAAGTAACAATAAAAAGATTGTTAGTTCTTAGTTGCAGCACAGATTACTAAAAAGTCACTAGTTGCAGTAGCTAACTGTCAGATATGTACCAAATATTTAACGCAACCTGTTGGGCCCTTTATAGTGTCAAAACCAACATAGTGCACTAAAAACTAAATTATCTACACTTGTTACAGGTAACCCTTTCATCTGCGACTGCCGTCTCTCTTGGGTATACGCCCTTCGAAATGAGACCAAGGACAACACCCTGAAGCACGCCCTAGAAAAAGTCTCATGCGTCACCGAGCCAGCCAAAGTTATGCGACCAAATGAGGAAGAAGACAACAAAGTAGGTAGCGGTAACGTTATAACTGAAGACTATGATTATAATGGGTACAATGGCTACTATGACAAAGGCGACGAATATAATGACAAAGATAAATTTAAAGATAGTTCTAGTAAAGCTAATAAGCTAGTAGATATACCGGTAGAAATGCTGCCCTGTCCCGTGGAAGTAATGCAAACGATAGTAGAAAATTACGGCCACCCAGTTCAAAACGAGATAAGGTTGAAAGCGTTTTCCAATGTTGGTAGCATTGCACCAGGTTTTATTGTTTACGTCATGTTTTTATTAATATTTTAAAAGTATTTTGACCGACGAAACAAAATATTTGTGATATTAGATGTTAATAATTTTAAAGTATTCTATAAAATAGTTATTGTGAAATAATTCTTAGGTAATAATTTTATGTGAATGGTATTATATTTCAAGTCGTTATAAATGTTTAATGATATATTATAATAAAAAAGAAAAAAGCTTCATTTTTCAAACTCTCTTTCACTTTCCATACTTTTTCTGTACAAAAATTTAATATGGCGTTCCCCAAATACTCTTATTTTAATACAACCTTGAAATATTATGCCTGCAAGAAGCGTTATTCTCTTTTTTATGGCCTTGAAGGAAGTGTTTGTAATGATTTCCATCTCAAGTAGTCTGAACCAAAAAGTTTTAACCCGGTTAGAATACTTATAAGTAGTACAAGTATAACAAAGTTGTAGAGATTTTGAAAAAACTTTTAAAAGAGTTTAGTCATGTTTCCTACGGGAATAGCAGAAACTAGATTTAAAAAGTCTTTGATGAACACAAGCAAAATAGTCTTAGTTATTTTTGAAATGCATACGTTCTATTGTATTCTCTTTGCAAAAGCTACACAAAGCCGGTATTTTCAATGTTTGTATCCAAATATTGTATCAAGACTACCTTTTATTACCAAATGCGTTGTGGATATCTCTGTTTATTAATTAACAGAGTTTAGTTCAGCTGCCTGTTTTGTTTTGATACATTTTATTTTTCAATGAACTCTGTTTTCTCTAACTGTTAGCTTCATTTTGAAGTGGGTTATGCGGGCGACTGCCTAGCCAGTGTAATTATGGAACGGGAAACATTTACGCTTGTTATTTCATTTTATCGTAACATCACGCTCTCTTTAATGAAGTTGGTAGTCGTTTATTTATTTAAACACTAGCTGTTCCGCGATTTCACCTGCGCAGTTCCCGTTCCCATGGGAATACGGGAATAAAATGTAGCCTATGCTACTCAATGATAATGTAGCTTTCCATTGGTGAAAGAATTTTTAAAATCGGTCTTTTTGAATTTATTCGTTACAAACATACAAAAATACAAATCTTTCCTGTTTTTAATATTAGTGTAGAAGTGTAGATGAATTTTTATATTCGTTATGTATATTTTACCTAATAACGATTTAAAACAGTCTTAATATCCCCAATATTCAAAGGAAAATATAAAAAATCTGCTGTCAAAACTTAGGTAGGTATTATTTTTCGCCGTTTTTGCGACATAAAAAACTTTGCTATTCTACTTGAAATTCGAATCGCTTACTTTTTTATTTATAGTTTTTTTTCTTCTAATGTTTGATGTTTAAATAATATACAGGCTGCCAGTGCTTACGTGCCTGGTGTATAAAATAATAAATGAGCTTCTAAAAAGTTTTTGCAAGACCCGAGTGTAGAAAAAGAATTTCCAAGAGCGAATGTTTTACTTTTTTACGAGTTTGTTGTAGTATGTTTTCTACTCACTACGGCCTTGCTTGTTTCTTTACCACATCAGTTTATCGTTAACTATTCTACGTGTAATTACCATGCATAAAACAGGAAAAAATAATTTGTATTCTACTATTGTGATTATTTAGTAACTTGTTATAACAGACTTTTAAACACAGACCATTAATGGTAGGTATGTGCTTATAAATATACGAGTAGCATGTCCAAGAACATGGAACAGGATAAAATTTACTGATATTTTATTATCCGCGTAAAAATTCTCAGTTAAACATGTCATGTCAGTCATAATGTCAGTCATAGACATAAAATTTACAGCATCTAATTTGTGAAGCCGAATAAAATTACATAACAACGTAACTGGAGTAATATTTCATTGCCAATGGCAATCGGGGATTTAAATATAGTGGATTATTTTGTTACTGTTCTATTTTATATGATCTGCTGAGTAATGAGAAAATAATTCTATGGACCTAATTTCATAAAGAGTACTTACAATATTCAAGAAGACTAGACTAATAACTCCGTTGGGATATCCTGAGCGCAGTGAAGAAGCCAGATTTGATGGAACTTGTCCGAGGCAGTCTCTCGGGTTGGCTAGATTAAAAAAGCTATGTGTCTTTCGGCGTAAACTTCGATACTAAAATATTAATACCCTAATTTTTTTAAATATTAGTTTCGTGGTGCTTCAATGGACTTTGTGTCTAAAAATATTAAGAATTTGTGTTTTGGTCCCTAAACGTGTAGAAGGTATCAAATGATTTATTATTATTATTATTGATTTAATTAATAAGCACACAAATAATCTTAATGCTACATACATTGCCCCACAAAACTGTGGAAACAGTTTGATTGTGGGATCGGATGTCTCTTTTTAGAAAAAAATATACTTATTACAAAGAGATTAAAATATAATAAGAGTATAAAATATAATAAGGCATAGAGGGGACAAAGCGAGGAAAATTTGAACTCAAAAGTTATTCCAAGTGGAATAAGTCTAGTACAATTTCGACCTAATGACAGCTCGCGTTTGTACTAACTGACATGACAAGGACATGACGCTTAGGCTTCAAAGTTTTGTATGAAAATATTCCCAATGCCCCCTCTATGCCCTATTATATTTAAATCTTTTTGACTTAGTAGAATTTAAAATTCTTAGCGTGTCACTTGCCCAAATCAAATGTTCATAAATCCGACAAAATCGAATATGGAGTTATGGAATTTTGATCAAGTAAGAACTATAATCCCCATTTGGGTCAATCGTGGACTAGTCCTTAATAATAAAAGGGAATACATACACACGTAAATATGCTCATGCCTTTTTATCAAAGGGGTAGGCAGAGACAATAGACCTGCTACGCCACCTGCTACGATCCTGGCACACCTTTCGCTCTTCATCTACATCTCAATCGATGTAAGTACGCCTAGGTCGGCCTCTGCTGACTCAGTCACTCACAATCCCTATAAATTTGTCTCTTTAGACACCTTTCATCTACCTGCTCAATATATCCAAACCTCCTAAGCAAAGAGATTTAAATATAATAGGGCATAGAGGGGACAAAGCGAGGAAAATTTGAAGTCAAAAGTTATTCCAAGTGGAATAAGTCTAGTACAATTTCGACCGAATGAGAGCTCGCGTTCAGACTAACATGACAAGGACATGACGCTTAGGCTTCAAAGTTTTGTATGAAAATATTCCCAATGCCCCCTCTATGCCCTATTATATTTAAATCTCTTTAACTTATTAGAATTTTAAATTCTTAGCGTGTCACTTGCCCAAATCAAATGTTCATAAATCCGACAAAATCGAATATGGAGTTATGGAATTTTGATCAAGTAAGAACTATAATCCCCATTTGGGTCAATCGTGGACTAGTTCTTTATAATAAAAAGGAATACATACACACGTAAATATGCTCATGCCTTTTTGTCGAAGGGGTAGGCAGAGACAATAGACCTGCTACGCCACCTGCTACGATCCTGGCACACCTTTCGCTTTTCATCTACATCTCGATCGATGTAAGTACGCCTAGTACTACTACTAGGTCGCCCTCTGCTGACTCAGTCACTCACAATCCCTATAAATTTGTCTCTTTAGACACCTTTCATCTACCTGCTCAATATATCCAAACCTCCTAAGCAAAGAGATTTAAATATAATAGGGCATAGAGGGGACAAAGCGAGGAAAATTTGAAGTCAAAAGTTATTCCAAGTGGAATAAGTCTAGTACAATTTCGACCGAATGAGAGCTCGCGTTCAGACTAACATGACAAGGACATGACGCTTAGGCTTCAAAGTTTTGTATGAAAATATTCCCAATGCCCCCTCTATGCCCTATTATATTTAAATCTCTTTAACTTATTAGAATTTTAAATTCTTAGCGTGTCACTTGCCCAAATCAAATGTTCATAAATCCGACAAAATCGAATATGGAGTTATGGAATTTTGATCAAGTAAGAACTATAATCCCCATTTGGGTCAATCGTGGACTAGTTCTTTATAATAAAAAGGAATACATACACACGTAAATATGCTCATGCCTTTTTGTCGAAGGGGTAGGCAGAGACAATAGACCTGCTACGCCACCTGCTACGATCCTGGCACACCTTTCGCTTTTCATCTACATCTCGATCGATGTAAGTACGCCTAGTACTACTACTAGGTCGCCCTCTGCTGACTCAGTCACTCACAATCCAGATAACTATGTCTCGTTAGACGCCTTTCATGTATCCGCTCAATATATCCAAACCTCTTAAGCATTTTTATCTCAATCTTATTAAAAAAAATGGAATTCTACTAACTAATTGAATTAAATAAAAATTTGCGCGCATTGTAATAGCGCAGTAACATTAATATTGTATTGTGAAGTGGTCCCATGAATGTATGGAATTTTGTGTTTTTTTTTCTTTGTTTATCTACAATCAGTCTTATCGGCCTTTTATCGGCTATGTGTTTTGGGAAGGTTTGCTATGCGGGTGCCACAACCAATGTCGTGTTTAAGGAGCCATTTACTCGAGGGCAATCCACTAAGAGAATCCACTAAGACTGCATACAAAAAAAACTTGAGGACAATCCATTCCATTGTCTGTAGTCTTAGTGGATTGTCTTAGTGGATTGCCCTCGTGTAAATGGCTCCTAACTCTCGACTAAATATTCGTGCGGTGCGGGAGGGGGACAGATGATGCAACAACACTGTATAGGGAGAGAGAAACAGGTCTGTGTGCACTGTGCATTTTTAACCTACTTCAAAAAAGGATTTGGTTAACAGTTCGTAGCTTTTCTATTAGTTCTGTTTTTTTTTTTATTTGAAACCTGGTGCTTCCCGTGTCCAGTTCTGACAATGGCATATATGAGAGCACCATATAAGTCTTAAATTTGCATTATATATGTGCGCGACAAATGGACGAATAAATATCACGCCAACCGATTTCGATGATTTTGTAACCGACTTCAAAAAAGGAAGAGGTTCTCAATTTGACTGTATTTTTTAGTATTATTCGTTGAAGACGGTTTTTTACTCTTTATATCCATTTGTATTCAGCGCGATATTCCTTGGTGTGACGTCATTCGTGACCCGTCCCGCCCCCACCAGCTCCCGTACCCTAGGAACTGTCTCAGTTAAGCAGTAAACCTATAGAATACTGATCTCTAATAGTCTGTTGACATTTACGGAGGTATAACAAGTAAATTCTAGGCCATTTTTTGCCACTTGAGCCTCCTTTTGTATATTGTCGAACATTGTTTAAGTTCACCCTTAGCAGTAGTCGATTTCATCAGCCTTGTTAAACCAGAGAGAGAGTACCCACATGGGGTTTTGTTTTGATTTCTCTCTAAATCTATAGTGCACGTATACATTAGCTGATCCTTTGTCAGCTGATAATGTGTCGGTCGGCGGAACTCCTTTTCTTTAGGTTTTCCTCCTTTTTATATGGCCTTGTACTCACTATGTGCTGTTCATCAAGGCCTCCTTTGATCATGGATAAATATTACAGTAATACAACCCAAAATACAGAACTGTACTTTATGACTTGTACAAATAGAGGCCGAATTTCAGTCGGAGTTTTGTTTATACAAAGCGCTGCAAACATACACAACCCTTAGTCAATACTTACATTACGTCATTATGTTCATTGACATTTGAAAGTGTTTATTTAAACAATATTGTCGGCAAAAATTGTGCTATAATGCATTATATTTATCTATTTATTTAGTAAGGAAGAATGAAGTGTCTCATAACAAGGTTTTGTGAATTTAAATAATTTCAAGGACTATGATACTCATGGTACTTTTTCTTTATTCAACTTTGTCCTTTATTCAACTAGGGTAGAATATTAAGAGTAGGTAGTTATCAATATTAGTACTTACTTGATGATTTTTATTAAAAATAAAAATAGCCCTGATATGAGTAACAGTATAAATTTTTCCACTGTAGACTGGAAGTGAAATCGTTAATTCAAATTATTCACCTGAAAATGTCACATAATCTAGTTAACCAAACCTGCTAGCAAAAAAATACTCTTGAGACTATACCTTTTTTGCCGAATGCGAACTTGAATAGGTAGTTCAATGTTTGTCGAACTACACACTTGGGACATGTCCGATGTTTCTTATCTTTTGTTTCGTTTCAAATTCTGTATTTGTCCTTATAAGCGACCTACAGATTACGACGCATTTTGGAGCGACGTTAGACGTTACATTCGTTGTTATAATTGATGAGGTTTTCAAAATAAGTATATGCAATTGAATCGTCTAATCATAATATTCAGGCGCTGTCCACTATTGATCATCTATTGCATGGTGCGACTGTGACTCTACTAAATGTTTTGATTGACGCTCGCGCGATCAGTTCGCGAATGCATGAATAGTTTCATCGCATCGAATCAACGCGCTTGAGGTGACCAATACAAACAACACTGTTGTTTCAGTTTCGACATTCAACAGAGATTATTATGAGATGCCCAAAGGCAAATATTTTATTCTTCTTTTCGACTCAAACTTCCATAATATATTTTTAGTAACGCAATCCCCAAACATTTTACAAGAAAACCACGTATGATGCGTGTTCACTAGCTATATACGTTTCCCATGTTTTCGCGGTACGAGCTTCCCCGTGAATTAGTTATGTGTAATCTTTCCAGCTCTGGAACAGTATTACATGCTGTCGTAATTGGCAGTGCGCGAACAACTTGATACATTTCATAATCAAATATTCATCACCTTCATTATCAGCCTTAAGGTGTGTAAAACACTTGGTAAGTATGTTCGGTGGTTTTTTTTGGGAAGTAGGAAGATAAACATTTTTATTTGCCTCTAAACTGTGTTTGTGTAGTGATATCTAGAAGTGGTCTCATGGCCAGCTTAATATGTTAATAAGATACTATTTTTTGGAGTCTTATAACTGCATTTGCTGTCTCAAACAGCACACACGTGAGATTGAGTGAGACTAGTATAGGGTTTATACGCCGCTGCTTATCTCTGTACCTCATAGAAACTCACTTTTACTAATATAGACCCTATGTCGACACATTGAATTAAGTGTCATCCTTTTCTTACTAACAAATGGACGGTTTATTGCCCTTACAAGAAACAGTTACCATTGGATTTAAAGAACAAATGAACGAGGAAAAGTATCGAACGCATTTCTCACTCATTTTAAAATAGGTTACAGAAAAATACTCGTTCCGAAAACGGTTTTAAGATCCTTTGTTACTGTTTATAAACTGAGTCTACATAGATTGCTACACCCTGACAGGGTCTGTACAAGTGTACATACTCTTATTGTGTTAAATATTTTTGTAATAAATTGATATGAATAAATATTTAGTTGCAATAAATGAATATGAAAATCTTAGATCTGGTGCATAAAATTGGAATTGTTGTATATCGATCTTGCTTTCGAGTGAAACGGGTATTTTGTAAAATGTTCGAATTTCGAAAATAAGTTTGGACCCATATGTATAGGGGCCGGGTCACCCGCATCCAACGCCTGCCAATGATCTTCATCTAATTCCCGGTCCATCTAGCAGAGGGTCGACCCTCAATGAGTCTTTCGAATAGTATTATCGATCAACCTCAATGGGGTAGTAAATCGATTGGTATTCCCCAGCGCGGTCTTAGTTTCACGTCTTTACTTCGTCAAAAGCATTGCCTTATGTTTGGATTTGAGACCTTATTTCTTTGGCAATAGCTCTAATTTTCTTTCACGGCTTCACTTCGATACGCTTCACTTCAAGATAGCAATAAATGCTTGAGTTTGATTGCAGCCTCTGATAGAACCGGTGGCCATCTCATTACTAATTTATATTTAATTTTAATATATTGATCTGTATATGGATTTTAATAACAACTAAGTATAATACATATTTCGAAGTATGACCTAGTCTTAGCAACCTTCGACGAAACACATACACATCAAAAACTCGATTAATTGCTAATCATTTTGGAGAATATTGCAATGTACCAATATTTTAAACTAGCAGCACCCCGCGGTTTCACCTGCGTAGTTCCCGTTCCCGTTTGAATACGGTGGTAAAATATAGCCTTTGTGTTATTCTGATGTATAAGCTATATAACTGTAAAGTTTCATCAAAATCCGTTTGGTAGATTTTGCGTGGAAGAGGAACAAACATCCAGACATCCATACATCCATAATACAAACTTTCGCATTTATAATATTAGTAGGATTATATCTAAATATCTTTGTGAAAAATCTACCTATTTGAATATCGCAAGAAAGACGTCCACTGCTGGACATAGGCCTCCCCAACCATCGCCATAATGACCGGTTTTTATGGTTATATGCAATACATTTTTATATGTGTTTGGAGACAATGTTTGGAAAAATGGTTTCTTGCGAATTAATTTTGATTACACTTAATTACCGTATTCAAATGTCTCGATAATTTTTTCTGTTTTTTTTATACTTATAGTATTATTTAGCCACTTGACTCCCAAATTACGTTACAGATTATAGTTATAATAATAAAGTTTATAAGTTATAATAAGAATTGTACTAATCACGAAACGGAAACGAACCGTATTTTTTAACATACCTAATTGAAACACCCGTAAGTCATCGGACTAGAGATGTAGCACAATTTCCACAACGTAAGACCTCATAAAGGTTATTTCGTAAAACTGCAATAGTGGAGGCACTTTGAACAGAACAAGTTTCGCAACACTCTCCTAGGTACCATAAAAGTGTTTTACAATCCGCGATAAAATGAAACACCTGGGTTTTTCAATTTTATTTAAAGTTTCAAACTCTTTTACTAAAGCTTTCTTCTATACTGGTGCAGGATATAAATAACATAAGATAAGAGGGAGAAATAAAGCGTGTTTGACAACGAAAATTAAAATCTATTTATTTATCTTCTCTATCTACGTATACAGGTATTGTATAAAAGAAGAAATTGATTGGCTGATCGATCAACGCACAGTCGAAACCGCTGGATCTAGATCCTTTTAGAACCCTAGATCCTACCTTTTTATTAAAAAAATCAAATCTCTAAATTTAACCCAAGATATCCCGAAAGATAAGACATGAGACATGAGACTAAAAAGAGCTGCCCTGCTGCTGAAATTTAAACAAAAGCATGAAATTTTGCACAAAGATGACGAAATCGCGAATTCTGATGACGTAAGTGATCACTAAGAAAGGATTTTTAGAAATCCTAAGGGAACGGCAATAAGCAGGATTCGCGCGGAAAATGCTGTTGGGAACCCGCTAGTTTATTACATTTTATATAAAATACACCCTTTTTTAATATTGGTGAATTTGATCTCTGGTTTAAAAGGTAGTCCACGGAAAATTCTATGATTCAATAAATTCAATCAGATACTCGGCAATACGTATTTTTGTCTCGTCTACGTTCAGATATTTAATAAAAATAATTCTAACTGTACTACAACTAAGTTAGTAACTTGTTTATCTAAGTTATCCGACCGAAAATTTCGTACAGTTAGTCTCCGAAATCCCGGGAGCTTTTATTTTTCTTAGGAATACTCTGTCAGTTATGCTGGTATACTGAAAAGCCTTGGTTATTGGAAAAATGTTAGATAAATGTTCAAGAATGACTTCATTTTCATATTTAGTGTATACTCGTAATATGTACTTATTAATCATGTGTTTACTATAACTATTAACAAACTTCAAAAACCAGGTCTCGGTTATATATTGTATACAATATGTTACAGAATAATCGCAATTCCTGAAATTAGTTTGTTCAATATCGACTAATTAATCGATTTCAGCAATGTTTTATATGTGTTAATTTTTTCCGAAAAATTCATTAGCATAGCTGAATTTAGTGCTACCTGTGGAAATTGTACAATTATTGCTTTTGATTTAAGAAAATTGGTTAGACACAACTAAAGAACGAAGGCGTCATAGTTTTTTTATATTAATATACCTACTAGTTAGGGTGTATGAGGAATTGCGCTTATTCTGTTACGCGCTGTATAAAATACTTTTTTGACTTTTGAACTAAATACGTACTCACCACAAGCATTATGAAAGGTAGTCTTTACCTTCTGTAAGTATAATTATGTATTTAGGAAAGCAGGTTATAAGTGTATCTATTTTATTGATTGAGTGTTTTTATGCGATTTAAATTATACAAATGCACCTATTATTGTAAATAAATATGCACCTGTCATTAAAAGTGTCATAATTAACGATCATATCATTATACCATATCTTATGTACGACGTTTGATTGCTTCTCGTAAATTGTTATATAAATAAAGTTACAAATATTTAATGCTTGGTTTCAGAAGTTACATGGAGTTATTAGTAGCTTCTACCGACAGCACAGCCGAGTTACGATAGACGCTGTATTGAAAGTCAGTCACCCTATCTCCCATCCTTAGGCTCTAGCTAAACGAGGAAAGGACAACCACCCACTCTCTTTTCATTGCCGTGACATTTGTCTTTTTAATAGCAAATAACAGACTACTTTGTAGGTATTTATAGTCAATCATAATGCGCTATGCTCATTTGCAGCCAGCACCTAAGTTTTATTACTGGACTTCAAATTTTTCGTCCCTTTATTTAGCAACGATAGACAATAAAAAAATAAAAATAACTGTTTATCTCTATTCTCTGTGTTCGGATGAGCCATTTTATTTACCAATTAAGATCGCAAATTACAAACTGAAAGTTGAACGTCGATGTCGGAAATTTAAAGATTGTTGTATAAACAGTACCTGTTGGACCAAACCGATGTTTATGTATTTCAGTTGTATATATATTTTTTTCAATATGGCGTCTCTAAATAGTCATTTACACAGAAAAAACTGCCGGTAGGCGTTACTGATACCGGCTGGTAGTAACTGAAACCGGCCGTAAATCGAATTGTATAACAATGAAAATTGTACAAAATATAGTCTTTATCAAATAGTTCTACTTTGTTAAGCGGAATTGTGTAATACATATTATTAGGTTGTGTATAGTTCTCTAATTCTGTTGTAATAAATATTTCTACCCGTGACACATTACTCATTATTTATCCCTGTTCTCTTTAAAATAAAGTGGTAGAGTCGAATTTTTCTTAGATAATAATATTTGATTCCCCTGCCCTGTTCTTTTAAAGTCTATTGTTAAAAATGTACTTAATGTTTTTGTATATAACTTTCATAATGTTTAAATCTGCATTGTCTTCACTGTCAGCAATGTTTCTTAAATATTTATAATATATTTTTTATATACTGTTATTTTATACATCATGTACCTACACGTGTACCTACTGCGCGTAATGGAAAAGCAAAATCGAATAAAAGCACATTGAATTTTCTTGTCATCTCACACGAATGGCGAAAGATGAAGTGCGACAAATCTTTTTCAAATTCATTCCGGCCGACGGTGACAGCCCTCTGAATTCCAACTAAATACACTCATGGAACCTGACAAAACAAGTAAGCAACAGCAATTTCCTTCCATTCACGTCACATCACTCGCAGCAATGTTCCACCAAAATTATTGCCTCACATTCTTATTGAAACATCTATATTTGATAGTTTTGTGCTCTATACAAAAAAGAAATATGAATGAACTGGCTTTCAAAAGGAAGTGGAATATATTTGTACCCGGCGTGGCGGGGAAATATTAAAGTTTCTTTTGAAGTGAACTCAGCTTTTTGTAGGTGGAAAATTGGGCAGAGATAATATATTTCTTCGACCCATTTCTTCCTGGCAGTACCCCTGGGAGCTTATTTGATATTTATAATTGCTTGCCTCACGGTGTTTGCGTGTGGAATCGCGCAGTAAAACTGTTTTGGATTTGTATTATTTATTTGATGGGCGAGAGGCCTATAAAATTATATGGAGGGAATGGTATTGAGATAACTTAAGTAAGATGAAGTATTTGACGAAGTGGAAATTGTATGATAACAATAACTTACGAGACAATAATTATAGCTTTTTAGAAGTGTAACTTGCTTTATGGGATGGAGTGTGTAGCCATCAGTTTTCCAAAAAAACATTTTCATCTCTCCGGGCGGAAAGTGTAAATTTTCAGCCAACTGTGCTAAGCGACGTTGCCGCTTTCCGCCTTCGTATCCATCCATCCTAAAAAAAGTATACACACCTCGGTTACTTCCCGAGGTATCCCTCCTATCACATGTTAATTTACATGTGATCTGAAACATTTCTTATTTTACTTCCCATAGTATGTAATAATATAGGTACTATTTCTTCTGAGGTAGTTGAGTGTAAGTACATTTTTTAAAGTATAGGTACTAAATAGTAAAATTTTGGTAGTAATCTCAAAAGAATTCGTTAAGATACACCCGCCATTCTGACTCTCATGTAAAAACACACGCACATATGAAAATGAAAAAAATATTTATTTCTTTTATTTATTTTAAGAGAAGTGATAGCCCGAACGGTTAAAGAGCCGGCCGAAAACCAGTGAGGCTCGGGTTCGAATCCTGGCATGTACCAATGAGTTTTTAAAAAACTTACGTACTTACATATTTATCACTAGCTCGACGGTGAAGGAAAACATCGTCACACATGTCTTAGAATTAATTCTGAGACATGTGTAAATAGACCCGGTCCGGCGATGGGCTCACCACCTATCACGTTTAGAAGTCCAATATATCTCGTGAAATGTGGGTATATCCAGTAATGAAATACCTCCGCCTAGCCCCTCGGGGATAAAGAAAAGGCGTGAGATTATATTATTATATTATTTATTTCTTTAATTTACTCGTATTTTAAGACAGCTTTTTGTGATTAAGACCTTATTGAAGTGTAAGAACACCTGTGCCAGAAGATCCCGCTCTTCCATATCTGTGCAATTGGCCACATTGACGGAGAAGGAAAACATCGTGATAAAACCTGCATATCCCAGAGTAGGTTCAGCGATGGGCTTACTACCTGTCATGGTTAGGGCTCCAAAAATTCATCGGAGAAAAGTGGCTACTACAGAAAACAAACAGCTCTGTCAAGATTAAATCATATTACATACATACATAATCTCACACCTCTTTCCCATTGGGGTAGGCAGAGACAATATACATCAACTAGTGTCCGACCGTAGTGGTTTTCTGGACGAAACCGAAACCAAAACCGAATGTTCGGCCGTGGCTTCAGTTTCTATATAAGACAAACTTTTCTACAAAAGAATTCAAAACTTCCGAATGTCATCAATGTCATGAAACAGGCTGTGAAATTTTGGACGCTGCGGAACAAAAGTGGAGTATCGCTTATCGACATGCCAACATTGACCGAGTCGATCACGGCCAACTTCGGTCTCGATGACTTTCAGAAATTTACATAAAGGTTCCGCTTGCGTTAACAATTTTACTGTTTAAAAAGTTTCACTGGGGATTAAACTGCACGCCTCATTACTAAATTGATAAGTAGCTGGGTATTCTATAAAAGTATTTTTTTTAATAAATTGTGGGACACAATTTACGCACGGTTGTTTTAGTCCCAAGCTAGATGGAGCCTGTACTACGATATAACATTAATAGGGCAGACACTAGAAAGATACCTACTAAATTGAATCTAGTCTATATGGACAGATTTAGATACTGAATCCATCAAACAGTGAGGTATATGTAGATAAGGCATGCGCTTGACTAAATGGCTTATGGAAAATTAAAAAAAAATAATCTTTCAAGTTTTTCTACATGTACTAATGTAAAACAGATTTATCTTAATTTACTTACAATGAAAGAAAGAAATAAATCTTTTTTCGATCTTTTCGGATTTTTTCGGATCTTAAAATATTAAAAGTGGTGACTTTATTTTGCTCTACCTCATATTCTACATACGCCTCAGAATCAATTCTGTGGCCTGCGGGTTTCCTCATGATATTTCCTTAACCTACAAGCTCATGATAAAAGTGTAGGTGCAGGTAAGTTTTTGAAAAACTTATGGACTTATTTTATGACCTACAAACAACAATTAAATATTTTAACTATTTTTAATATTATTTTTTTATAATAGAAGGTAAAAAAAGGTTCTTTAAAATAATAATAACTATTAGGAACTACATGCCCAAAGAGATTAAAATATAATAAGGCATAGAGGGGACAAAGCAAGAAAAATTTGAAGTCAAAAGTTATTCCAAGTGGAATAAGTCTAGTACAATTTCGACCGAATGACAGTTCGCGTTCATACTAACTGACATAAAAAGGACATGACGCTTAGGCTTCAAAGTTTTGTATGAAAATATTTCCAATGCCCCCTCTATGCCCTATTATATTTAAATCTCTTTGTACATGCCACTGACTTATACTGCTTTAAAGCAATCTAATGTCAATATCATACATACTCGTACATACTTGGCTAAGCCCTCTGGATGGAAACAAACCTTAATAAAGAGTAAAAAAAACTACTTCAATCTTCAACTTATATGGTTTTCTCATGGATGCCGTTGTCAGAACTGGACGAAATAAAATGGAACCCATCTAAAAGCACCAGCTTTCAAATAAAAAAAGTATCATCCAAATCGGTTCTCACAGTCGAAAGTTCTGAGGTAACAAACATAAAAAAAACAGACGAATTGTTAACCTCCTCCTTTTTGAAGTCAGTTAAAAAGAGTAAGTGTCAAAACACTACTAAAAGGAAATATAATCCACGTGGATTTTAAACCTGAATTCACCTAACGAACCATTACTTACTACACGTAGTCCTAATCTCCCTGTTTTGGAAAAAAAATACCAAAAGCGGCGCGGTATACAAATTGCTGAATATGCTGCCAAGTTGGACCCGCTCCAAAATCAAGCCAGAAGTTCGCATTAATCTGACACAGTAAATTGGCAGGATTATTGTTTATTCAAAATTATGGACCACGCCCGGTGGCTGTTCCGCTTGAATTTACAACGTGGGTGTATTAAGAAAATTTAAATATTGTCTGCCAGATGCAAAGGTGGAGGAAACTAATACGGTAAACTAAATAATAAATAACTTGGCATGTGGTAAATACAAAACCAGCAAAGTGCGAGTTGGACTTGCGCGCGAAAGGTTGTTGTATGGGTCTTAAATATTTATTTTATTTTGCTTTTGATAGGTATTTGTTGTTATAGCGGCAAAACAAATACATATTTTGTGAAAATTTCAGCTGTCAGACAGACGGACCGACAGCAAAGTCTTAGTAATAAGGTCCCGTTTTTATCCTTTGGGTATGGAATCCAAAAAACCAACTGTCTTCATCATAAGGTATCGCTTTAAATTATTTAAAAATTCACTATTTATTTTCAAGAGGTAATATAATATGATATCCATTTCGTCGACGTCGAGTAATCGAAAGTCCATTTGACCGATGGGCCATTTAATCGAAAGGCTATATAACTGAAAAACTAAATGTGCAACAGTACATTTTATCGACAGGCCATTGTCTCGAATGCCACATGATCGACGATCGGTAAGCTACTAGGTATTGCTGGGTGGCTAGACCTAACACCACCTATTAGAAAATAAGTGAATTCCATATTCCAAAATCAAACTCGTTTATTGCAAGTCACAGTAATAAAATATGTTCAACAATAGAGTATCATTCCAATCTTGAATACATTATATATACAGCCTAAAATTATTGGAAAGGCATTTCGAACAACATTTCTATTCATTTCATATAACTAACTAGCTCTTCCGCGAGATTTCCCGTGGGAATACGGGAATAAAAATTAAATACAGCCTATGTTACTTCTAGAAAAGTAAGATTTCCACTGGTAAAAGAATTTTTAAAATCAGCCAGTAGTTTTTGAGTTTATTCGTCACAAAGATACAAACATACCAAAATTCAAATCTTTCCTTTTTATGATATTAGTGTGAAAAGCTAGATTTTAGTCTAGCAACTTAATGTAACAAAAAGAAGTACAATGTATATTGATATCATTGTGACCTGCCAATGTTACTACATAACTCATCACTTATGAGAATATCTAAGGTTAGCATACTCTGTTGTAAGTAGGTTTATAGACATTTATTTTCAAACAACTTAGTTGATATTTCACTTAAAGGGATACTTATGTCTAAATTAAGTTGTGCTACATAATAATATTTAACAAATTGTTTTAAAATTAGCAATTTTGTTAAGTCTTAATATTCAGCGTTTCTAATATTTTCGTTAATTTCGACTGCGCTATGAAATATATAGTAAGTAATGTTTTATTTTTATTTTATAAAAAAACCTTCCCATCTAACTCACAGATTCAAAGAAACTGTATGCTAAATTACATTGGTGTGTTTACTGAAAAGGCGCCATGTTATGTTAACCGACCTATAAGACACGCATCACAACGGTTTTAGTGTCGCACTAAATTCTATGAAAGGTGTAAGCTTCAAAGTCATGCCTCAAAACATTTACGACTAAATTGCTTTACCTAGCAAGATTTCACCGGAGATCAGAAGATAGATGGCGGTGTCAAGGCAGAACCGATCAAATCCTGGGATTAAGTGAATCTTAGCCCGTAAGTACAGATAAACGGTTTTTTAGCGTAAAAAGAGCGATATCAAAGTAGATGAGAGGGAAATAAGAAGTTCATTACTGTAACGGGTATAAGTAAAATAGCAATATCACTGATCAAAATTTTAACAGGAAATATTTAAATGTTTTGCTGCGTTTTAAAAATTAAGAAAATAATTAAAAGTTATTATTTTTCGAATGTTTTTATTTATGAAAGAACAATGGCAAAAGTCCATGTGTTCTGGGGTACCCAGAACACATGGACTTACACCTGCCCAAGGAAGACGAAACCGTGTAAAATCGATAGTTCTTGGACAGACTAAGATAATATGTAATCATACCACATTTTTATAAGTTGAGGTTTAAAAGTTATTCGTTACCTAGTGAATTTTGTAGGTTATTATGAGATTTTAGGTACCAAAGACGTGTAAAGAAAAAGTTTCTCTAGGAAAGAAAATGATTTTCTTCCAACCTCTTTGTTAGAAAATAGCACTGCCTACCACATGCCACATAAGTTACTCTATGCCAGTGAATGATGGCTTGGGCAAAAAATATCGATACCTATATTAAAATATCGATATTTTTCCAAATAATAAATTAGCATATTATATATATCGTCGATATTTTTAATGGCGATATATCGACATTTATTTTACAGTATCGAATAATAATATAATAATAATATAATCTCACGCCTTTTTTATCCCCGAGGGGGTAGGCAGAGGTATTCCATTACTGGATATACCCACAATTCACGAGATATATTGGACCCCTAAACGTGATAAGTGGTGAGCCCATCGCCGGACCGGGTCTGTTTACACATGTCTCAGAATTAATTCTGAGACCTGTGGGTTTCCTCACGATGTTTTCCTTCACCGTCGAGCTAGTGATAAATATGTACGTAAGTTTTGAAAAACTCATTGGTACATGCCAGGATTTGAACCCGAGCCTCACTGATTTTCGGCCGGCTCTTTAACCGTCCGGGCTATCACTGCTCAGTATCGAATTCGTATCAATTTTAATATATTTTTAACGCAATTCTGGTTTCGTGTTTCATTTCATGTTAGGTACTAGATACTTGCCGACTCAAGCATTTATAAAAATATACTATTTTCATCGTCCTTTTTTACGAATTTGGGAATATGTATATGTAGTAATAATAATGTAAAACTGACGATATATCGATATTTTTCACTCGATTTTAATCTATAGTTTTTAGAAATGTCGATACGATAAATATCAATTTATTTTTTCACTTGGCCATCCGTAGTGAATGACATGGTTGACGTGATGACACGACGTTCAATTTTACCACAACAACAAAAAAGTTTTTGTATTAATCAAAGACATTAAAATATAATAGCATAGAGGGGGCATTGGGAATATTTTCATATAAAACTTTGAAGCTCAAGCGTCATGTCCTTGTCATGTCAGTTAGTATGAACGCGAGCTGTCATTCGGTCGAAATTGTACTAGACTTATTTCACTTGGAATAACTTTTGGCTTCAAATAATCCTCGCTTTGTCCCCTTCATGCCTTATATTATATTTTAATCTCTTTGGTATTAATAGATTTCCCAATCGATCGATTCGTGTTTCTATGATATTTCTGTTTTATTTGACTCAATATTTTCAACTGCTAGATTAATTTAAAAATATGGAAAATTTCGACTTGTTATGAGTCAATATAACAAGCATAGTGTGATACCCCGTGGGTGTCTATTTCAGTGGGTACCAAAGCTGCCGATATTCTTTGGGTATGTACAAATGTAATCAAGTATTTAACATACATCCTAAGTATTTCGCACTGACTGAATGAGATTTAAGTTAGTTTGTGAAAACTTTGAAAGCGTGTAACTTTTTCTTTTTAAATAAATTCTCCATAAGAAATAAGACTAAGTAAGTTGTTAAAATCTTTTTTCTGTTAACAACTCTATCATGATTGATGGCTCTCACTGATTATAGAAGTGAAAAATGGTCTGAAATACAACATAATATCGTTTCAGATGTCATTCAGTTTAAAAATAAAGAGAAATAAAACTTATGGATTACACTCGAGTCTACTTGATACGAAAAAGTTATGAACTTGATGAAGCCAATAACGAAATCACAAGAGAAAATCAGCAGTCTTGCACAATTTTTGATTTGACAGTTTTTTTCGAAACGTTGCTCCCGTAAAAGTTAATCGGTTTAAAAGTCACCATGTTTATTTTATCTCTCTTTCTACCCGACTGCACGAGAGAGGGAGAACATCTTGGGATATGTTTAAGTAAGTAGGTAGTAATTCCTTATCACAATCTGTAGCTTAAACGATTTAAAAATTTAAAAGTACGAGGTTTCTCTAGATTTCTTTTATCGCTGGAGTGACATATTGAGCTACGAGTATATCTCTAATTTATTTTAACGTGTAGTCAGGATGTTTTAGTTTTTTAAACTAATGTACTTACATACTTGTTTAAGATACAATACCTACCTGGGTGACCGAACTTCGCTCGTTCTAACACCAGTCTAACCATCTGTCTGTGAGTAGCCGTATTATTCTAATGCCATCTGCCGGTGAGTCGCCTTATTATTAATTTATTTTTTTGTGAAAATTGCTTTTATTCAAGAAATACAACTATGCAGTTGAACTTAAAATGAAAAAATGCATCTGTATACAAAATTTCATCAAAATCTTTACAGCCGTTTCCAAGATACCTCCAAGAATTGCTCGTTTAATATAATAGGATATTCCACAAATCAACACTAATAAGATGCAATCTCAACGACACTGAACTAATAAAAAATGGTGTAAATGCAGCTTAAAGGATCTCCTCGTCTTTATTTCCCAATTTTCCAGTGCTCAGCGCAACGTTGCCACTCAAATCCTCTGGCGGAGTGCCAGGGTTCAATCCGGGATTCGGTTGATAAAAACGAGCGCTGTGATTACATAAAATTACTTGTAAATTAACGTGCTGAGTCTGCAGTGTGGAAATCGAGCTTAGCTAGAAAGATCGGTGATAGGCTAGTTACCTGTTCTTCCTTAGTGTTACTGAATGTAAATTTAAATTAAGAATAATAATAGTTTTCTAAGAATATTCTGAATGGCAACTCCGTTTGGCACGGCGGCGAATATTCAGCCTGTGATACGCATTCGCGCGCGATAAATTTCAGGAGTTAGTAACAGATCTCTGTTATGATTGAAATATAATACAATTGTTTTATTAATCTCTCTCGAAGGATCAGCCAAGCTATCAAGGGAATGCGGCCAGTCTTCTGGGCACTGTCCCACATGGTTCCTCTTTGGAGGTCATTTTTTATCTGTAAATATTGTAAATGAATGTGTATTTTCTTTGTAAGTAAATGTTATAATTTGTTTTATATTGTTGCAGTTGAATAATACTTTCATTCCAAAACTCCTTCTGAACCATTCCATAGATAGAGACTGGTTGCAAAACCGACTTACCCACTTTTTCACATCTTCAACAATAAAGGTTTATAGCCGAATTATGGTAATCTTATTATAGGTAGAATTTACCAATGTGTGCTTGTAAGCTTCTGAAAGCTTTAAGTACCTACTCGATATGTATAAAAACAAAACGTTCCAATTAGAACGAACAAAAAGTATGAAAGTTACGTATTGGCGAACAAGTTTTCAAATTAAAAATTTCGGAAGATATTTATTTAGTTTACGATATTTCACCCATACTCGGCGGATTTGTTTAAAATTTGTATATGAACGTCGACGGCAAGTTTTCCTTAGGCATATTTGTTACCAATTCCATAAGCGTTTGAAATCCACAAACTTTTGGGAGGATTAAAAACTTTGTGGAAGTTGTAACAATAATATTTGTACCCGATTGTTTAACTAAAGAGACACATGAATTTAAATTTGTTGTCGTGTATGAGACTGTTTGTTTACTGATATCTATTTAATCTGTAAAGAACCGCGGGTTCTAATTGGAACCGAGACACAATTGACGGGCCTGTTGGCTCAGTTGGTAATGACCCTGCCTTCTGAGTCGGCCAACATTTGTGTGCATGAACATGTCTGTTGACTTCGTGTCTGGTCGTTTAATATTTATCTAAGTATGTTTATCAGTTGTTTAGTACCTATAGTACAGGCTCTGCCTAGTTTGGGACTGAATAACCGTGTGTGAATTATGTCCCACAATTTATTTATTTATTTAATTAAAAATCTATTGTGTCTCGAATGCTTGGTCTTAGAGGTTAATCAATTTTGTGATGTCATCACCATCACCATCATTAAAGGTTGACAGCCCACTGTATGGTTCTTTGTTAACATAATATGGGGAAGTAAGATTGGATGAATATGTGGTTACTTATTACAAGTCTTTCTGAGTCACTAGCGTGTGCCCATAGGCGTTGCCCGCGCATCCCATCTATTTTCGTTCCCGTGGGAATTTCTAAAAAAAACACTTGTTTGTACTCACTTACATTATTCAAGGATTTCAAAATTTCCTGCTACTAGACCCAACGGTTTTGACTGCGCGTTGATAATTCAGTCAGTCAATCAGTCAGTCAGTTTTTCTGATAAATATAGAAAGAGATAAATAGATAGATGTTACATACTAAGACTTTCCACTATAGGCCCTAAGTTAGTGAAGCATAACTAATTAGAAACATTATAAAGACTTTCAAATATTTTTTTAAGTCTTCTTTCCTGTCTGAACATCTGTCGATTTTCCCGCGTTATTTGACAAATATTTGAAACTCTCAGCAATTTTGCCACCCTTTTTAATCTTTTATTTAAATGAGGAGACTAATTTAACATATTTAAATTTCGCTAAAAGATGGAAAGTTTATCGGAAAATTAAGCATCAGATTTAAGTTTAGAAATATTCGATCTTTAAACTCAGTAAGTCATTTAATTACTGCTGTTATTAACTGGTTTCTCATTTAATTAATTTCGTTAAAATCAAATGAATACCTACTTAAGGTGTAATTACATCCTCACGAATCTCTTGTTGGGCATCTATCAAATCAATATTGTAATCGTACCTACACCTAACACCCGTTGGTGTTAGGTGTAGGCCGTTGCCTAGCCATGTAGACATTTCTTTTATATTTATAAATACACTATACTAGATTAGAATAATAAATGTATATGATTAACTTTATGTCATGCAAAGTTATTGACCATACGAACCCCTTAAAAATAATACTGGATTAGTTAATCATTCGATTATCTATCTTTCGATATAATAACACATCGATCTATTAATATTTCGATTATACCATAATAATATGTCATTTCATGTAACGACGCGTCGATAATGGAACCATCGCAGAATGTCAGATACGCAGAATATCGGATACACAAAATGTCGGATAAGCAGAATGTCGGATACGCAAAATTTGTCCGGCAAACAATAAGACGGTACAGTGCTCTAATATTCCACTAACGTCACGCCGTGCTACAAATTTTCGCAAGAAGTGACGTCAAAACTCCTGAACTTTGGTGCGATATATCTTCGTCAATTTTTATTTATTTGATAAAGCAAAAAAACACGTGTTAAATATTTTTTGATAATCTAACTGAGGGACCAAATACAATAGTTTGCTTTTTTCACAGGAAACATAAGTATTGCTATTCAATGTTGAGTAGAAAATCCAATACCTACAGAACTACCACAGCCGTCTGTGCTCTTGGGTGGCAGAAGTATAAAATTCCCCATGTTGAAGTACAAGAAACACTCTAGTTAATAACATTTTTAATGAGCTTTGCAGCTCATCTTGGCGCACAATGAAATTTATTTCAAGAATTCACGCTATTTAGCCAACAATTTTCGAAAACTCCCGACTCGGTACTGAAGCTTAACATGTACTTAAGTAAGCATAATTGTTTGAAAATCGTCGAGACGTGCTTCTGACGCACAAGATTGATAGGTCCTTTAGGATTATGGTGTTCGCTGGAAGTACCATTAATGTAATGATGGGTTGATTTGTACATACGTATATAAGTGTTTTGAGGATCGAACTTACTTGTTCTTTAGAATAAAAGTTGTAGATTTGGCTCGAGGTCGCTGGGGATTATTATTATTATTTATTATTATTATTTTGTACGTGGGAGAGTCATGCTTCGGCACGCTTGGGCCGACTCGACCGGAGTGATACCACGGCCTCACAGAAAACCAGCGTAAAGCAATGCTTGCATTGCGTTTCGTTGAGTGAGTGAGGTAACCAGAGGCCCCAATCCCCCCTCCCCCTCCCCTCCCCTCCCCATCCCCCTACTCCCACCTCAAAGGTCGGCAACGCAGTTGTGACTCTTGAGTTGCAGGTGTCCATGGGCGACGGACGTCACTTACCATCAGGTGACCCGTCTGCTCGTTTACCCCCTTTTTTATCATAAAAAAAATAAATACACTAGCAGCTTTTGATCGTGTATATCACTGCCGTTGTGTTTGTTGTTTAAAATGTTTATCGAGTCTATTTTTAAAACAATTCACTCATCGACGATTGAAGTGTCATCATTGTACAGTTATGTAACAGGAGACAAATAGATACCTTACAGGAGATAAATTTTAGGAGACCATTGGGTACGGGCTGTAAATTATTGGGATGTGTGAGTTCGAAGACGTTTTAATGAAACTGTTAGACATTTGGACATGCTGTAATGTGATCTAGTGACGATGGAAGTAGGAGAAGTAAGAATCTGTATGTTATGCCGCATGACTCTACGAGTTGCAACTACTTTTATACACTTCCACTATAGGATACATGAGAACTGATAACATACTTCGATACTAATAAACATCCAGAAATTAAACCAACTAACATCTTTATGCAGATAAGTTAAATAACGTCAAATCTATAATATAAAAATGAATCGCAAAATTTGTTGGTAAGCGCATAACTTAACAACGCCTGGACCAATTTGGCCATTTTTTTTTTTAAATGTTCGTTGAAGTTCAAAGATAAACCATCATACGGCTAGAAAAATTCAAATAATTGCCGGAAAAACCCTGAAACACGCGGGAACGGGAACGGGAACTACGCGGGTGAAACCGCGGGGTGCTGCTAGTATTACTATAAAAGACACTAAAAAAACAAAATATATATCAAAAATATTTTGTGATACGACGTTGTGACGCGTGCTAAAACGAAAACTGATGTCATTACATCTAAACTCTGAAAGCGTGTTGTGTAAATGAGTTTCTTTCACGCATGTCACGTTTTGACAAAATAACTTCGTCAAGAGAAGAGTATGTTATAAATATCCGCTTCCAGTCAAACTTTATTTCCCTAGGCGTCACCTACCTACTACGAGAATTTACTGAGCTAACTAAATTAATCCCCGAAACTGAGACAATAGCCGACTATTAGCAACACCGTACAAATACTTACGGAACTCTGCTTGTAATGATGTGCGCCTAATGATGCTATGATACCCGGCATGGCGGTAAAGTTCTTGACAAAAAAAAGACCATTCGAAACTTTCGTACTTCTTTATTTGACGATGTGATGACGAGATCCGACCGTTTTCGGCCATGGCAACCACTTAGACTGCTAGTCGATGCTGATGAGCCCGAATATGGCTTCTTTGTTTATGAAACTAATACCTGTTGCCCGAGACTTGAGTGAACCTTCAGATATCGCGCCTTAAGTATTTCCGGAATGAAAAGTCTATTGGTGTATAACTATATCGGCCAAATTCCATCAAGATTGGGGGTGACCCAATAAAAGAGGTTTAGCTGTGAAAATGTGTCTAAAGCTTGGGTCCCACGGTCCGTAAAATCGCGGATGCACGCAGACCAGCTCGCACGACGCACCGTGGGACCGGCCTCGTCCGTGATAGCACAGAACGTCTGTGGCGGTGCGCCCGTATCCATCGTGAGTCGGTAACTTCAAAGGTGCGCTCTTCTCTCTCTTTCTTTCGCTTTGCATTATGACAACATAAAAACATCTACACACACCGACACGCACCGTTGGACCGGCCCTGCCTGTGGTGCGTCGCCGTCCGTGCTCGTCGGCTGAGTGTAGCTGATCCGTAGAATAGCGGACCGTGGGACCCCAGCTTTAACACGCAAACAGTTATTACAGTTACAGTCGACGGGCCTGTTGGCTCAGTTGGTAGTGACCCTGCCGTCTGAGCTGGAGGTTGGGGGTTCGATCTCTGCTCGGGGCTAACATAAGATTTGTGTGCATGAACGAATATATCTGTTGGCTTCGTGTCTGGGTGTTTAATATTTATTTAAGTATGTTTATCAGGCATTTAGTACCCATAGTACAGGCCCCGCCTAGTTTGGGACTAAAATTAAATAAACGTGTGTGACTTGTGTGCCACAAATATTATTATTATTAGTTACTTTCGCACATTAAAAGGTATGTAAAATAATTTCCTATAAGTTAGAGATTAGTCGAATATAGTGACAAATGTGTGAATTAAGATTCGCACTTGACTTGCGTGAGGATTTATTGTGCAATGAAGTAAAATTTGACGCTACACTCTAAAGCATTATAGTCAGTAGTCACTGATGACACGCACGAACGGCGAATAAAACCTCGTTTACCATAGGAGATGACCCTATTAAATGCCAGTATCTTATTGGAGCCCAAACCAAAATTGTTACCTTTTTTTACCCGACTGCCTTAAACAGAGGGTAATGTTTTTTATATCTTTTATAATGAAGTAAATGTTTTATAGGTAAAATATATTTTTTTAAAAGTTCCTTCATATTGGATGCAATAAAAAAAGTAAGTTAAGCTCTTTTTGGTGTTGGGCTAAGATACCCGAAAACTAAATCCTTTTACCCGACTGCCCCGGAGAGAGGGTAATGTTTTTTTGGGTGAGACTCTCTCTTTATTATGATAGTATAGATGAGAGATATTAGAGTGGATAGTGTTTGTGTAAGCTAATATGCAAGTAATATGAGACTTTTGGGATCCAATCTACTTTTACTGGCTTTCACATGAACGTGAGGTAAAATGAGGCGATTCTATCGTATTCCTTACAGAAAACAGGTTTGAAAATATTTTATGCTATCTAAATGAAAATGCACTGAAAATATCGAAGCAACTTTGACATTCCCTGCTATTAACTAAATCAACATCTACACTATAATTATTATAAAGAGAAAAGTTTTGTATTTTTGTATGTTTGTAACGAATAAACTCAAAAACTACTAGACCGATTTTAAGAATTCTTTCACCAATGGAAAGCTATGTTTTATTCCCGTATTCCCATGGAAAGGGAAACTAAGCGGGTTAAACTACGCGGAAGAGCTAGTAATAAATATAAGCATTCCTGTATGTGTAGTTATCCTTAACAGTATGAAAATTTAAATTAACTGTAAGTATTTTTATACTTTTTATGGCTATAAGCCGGTTCCAAGCATAAATCATGAGAACGAGAATCCAATACGAAATCCTGTGAGCTCTCAAAATGATAAGCTGACACATCGGATTCTATTGTGAATTTAATCGAATCCAGCTGCTAATTCTCAAGGGCAGTGTGGTGATAGATTATCCGGGAATAAACTCCCGAAAACGGTCTCCTAATATGTTTGGAACTCAACTATTTGTTACGTATTTCATATAGCGCGCCTTTTTCTGCGTAACGTAGGTAGACTTTTTCCCTTACTCAATTTCCGTTTAAATTTAGTTTATGGTAAGTATATGACTAATTAATGCCCAGCTTCGGAAAATACAAGGTGTTATTAGTAAATACAGGCAGTCAATCTATTTAATACTAAACGTATTACTGGACATACAAATAATTTAAATATTGATTTCTTTCTAAGCAAACTTGCTCTACCGTCGGCAAGTCTACAGAGAGTGAGGTCTGATTAAAATCCAATGTTCCAATCCAATTTCACTCTAGTGTTAGAAATTAAAAAATGCAAACAGTTTTCAAAATAAATTCCATTGCTCAAGGTCGCTAGTTAGGGCGTAAGCACACGGTGCGTTTAGGGCAGTGGCGTGGCGTGATTTCGCATTCGGACGGTGCGCAGAATTGGTCAAAAAATATGGCTATGACGAAAACAAGCGTTGCAACGCATACAACCTGAGCATCTTGACGGACGGGCTCAGGTAGTAGTGACACTGCCTTCGGCAGTGACTGAGTCGGAGGTCGCGGGTTCGATTCACGCTCGGGGCCAACATTTGTGTTCATAAACATGTCTGTTGGCTTCCTGTCTGGTCATTTAATTTTTATTTAAGTATGTTTATCAGTTGTTTAGTACCCATAGTCCAGGCCCTGCCTAGTTTGGGAGTAAATAACTGTGTAATTATTATTATTATTTTCTTCTTCTTTTCTAAAGCTCAGTATTGGTATACTGGTATAATGATATGGACGGGCCGAGGCCAAGTGCATATCATGAGTGTCTGGTTTGAGACGCGCGCACTTCGCGTATCGCGCACCCCGAGAGCGTATTGTCTGTCTGCAAAAACTTCCTAGTTATTCGGCATGTATTTAGGATTACGGCTTTCTGCATTATGCTGTAGGTGTAAGGTGGAAGGGAAAGTGTCTTCAGGGAGTTGTGGAGTTGGACGGGGATGACATCTGTAGTGGACAAAACTATGGGTACTATGGTGACCTGTTTAAGTTTCCAGATTCGGGTTTATTATTATCATACGGTTCACAATGCGTTGCGGCGTCGTACACAACCGTCGTGCGGTGTCGTGTGACATTTATACCATGAATTTTTGTCTGTAGGACGCTGCTGCGAGACCGCCGCAGCAACGCACCGTGTGCATAGGCGCTTACGATGGTACAGTCAAGAGCACATGAAGCTTTACACTTGTAGTGCGAGTCTGAACTTAAAGGTTATTGTAATAAGAACGTTACAAAGTTCAATGTGTCCACGTACTCCGATGTACCATTTTCGGCGGTAGCCCCCTCTGGTAAACATCGCGGCACTAATTCCGTGTTTTTATGGTATAGCGTGCTGGGACGGAGTGTGATGCTAAAGTTAACATTATACGAATAGCGTCCGAGTAGAGGCCGGTGAAAACGCAGCTATAGATACTATATAGCGGCAAGTTTCGACACTGCCTTTCCAAGATATTAGACATATTTTAGTGTTTCACGAAGACCTATTTGATGTACTACTGCGGATAGTGTATCGTAGAAAATACGATACGATGATTAAATGGCTATATCAATCTGGTAGTCTTATCTACGAACAAAATGTTAGTCTTATTATTATGAAAGATGAGTTGTTCTTATATTCAATTTTACGGATCCGTATGCAAAAAGTGTCAACGGAATCCCGCTGACTGTCCGTCTATCCGTCTATCGCTATTAACAAATAATGCAAATTAAAATAATAAGGGGTCGCCATACAAAAGGTTATTTATTTCACGGTCTCGAACTTGGCCGGTTTTTTAGAACTCCAAACTATATGATCTTTCAGTCCATTTGTCTCTTTCTCAATCTCAAAATTGAAATGGGCACTCATATGAAAACTGGCGAATATGTTAAAAATGGCCAATTAGAATGTTACGATACTTGTTACATTTGTTCACAGAGATATGTTAAATATTTCTAACAAAAATAATACTCAAAGAAAATAAGCAAAAATTTAAATTTCATTTTCCTATTTTCCTTCTAGTTAACTACCATGCTTGGAATAATAAAATATTTATTAGGGTTTTGTCAAAAAACCTTTTGTCCGCGGGCACTCCTACCAAATGTAATTCGTAATTTGATACGAAGATACTTGAAAGAAATTCCTAATTTGATTATTGTGTACAAAACTATTTCTTTATGTCATCAAAGATTTCAGAAATGTAAAATCGGATCGCGACCGAATTCCCGCTTTTCCCGTCTCGGCCCACGATCCGAAACGATTTTTTTGGAATGTTCGAAGATGCATGCAGACATAACAAAATCAAACAATATAAAAAATTCTCTTCCCGGTTTTTTGACCTTATGTGTTGGAGTGAATAACAAGTTTTGAACTATTTTTCTATTCATTGTTCAAACAATGTTCAAACCAACAAATAAAAAAATCGATGATGATAATATTATACGACAAAATGTGAAAGTCGCCTTTAGCTAGAAAACTCGGAGTTGCAGGTTTACGGGCTTTATTCTCTGATTGTCTGCGTATGGCAATAACCTTTTCAATGCCTTTGAGGTTATGTTTTATTGTATCAAAGGACTTTGATGTCAGCGAAATGTCTGGAGTCTTAAACATTGATTATTTGTGAAGACATCACAGTTGGAGGATAAAGACCGTCTTGGGATTCATGTTTAGGGTTCCGAACCTCAAAAGGAAAAAAGGAATTCTTAAAGAACTACTTCGTTGTCCGTCTGTCAAGACCTTTTTTCTAATAAATGCCAGGAAAACATGACCATAACTTAACACAATGAAAAAAACCATTTATGCCGCATATTTTGATAATCTATTAGTCATAATATAAAATAAAAGAGTGCCGTGTAGTTAGTGTAGTTAAAAAACAATAGTTACTGACCTCTAGAAGGTCGGCCGACACTTGAGGGTGACGTAGTAAAATGAAGAAAAATATAATTATGTGTGCTAGTGTTACAGAATCACCGACCTATATATCACTCTCTAAAATCGTTATGACATACGTACGAATCACTGTAGGCAATGATTATACATTCAAAGAATTTCACCATTTTCTTTTGTTGGTCTCGGGTATAGCCAAGAGCAATTCACTTCCGTCCTCAATGGCTTCGGGTAGGGACGGCTTCCATTGACTTCTTGGGCTTTCAGAGCTTTTGATGGTCCGGCGATAAATTCTCTGAGTTTACATTGAGTACCGAGATTTGTCGCCTCGATGTTCGGGCAGAAGGATAGGTTCAGGCACAAAATGACTACTTTACTATTAAGACCACCAAGTCGAAATGTCTATCTACATTTCTATTCCTTCTACTGCAAGGATCTAAATCAACATTTCCTTTTAACAAAGAGATTAAAACATAATAAGGCATAGAGGGGACAAAGCGAGGAAAATTTGAAGCCAAAAGTTATTACAAGTGGAATAAATCGAGTACGATTTCGACCGAATGACAGCTCGCGTTCATACTAACTGACATGACGCTTGAGCCAGTACTATTACTTATTCTGTGCTTGAGCTTCAAAGTTTTGTATGAAAATATTCCCAATGCCCCCTGTATGTCCTATTATATTTTAATCTCTTTGCCTTTGAAAGACCTCAAGTTATAATAGTGTTACGAAATTACTACTTTTCTAATACCTACGACTAAGTAGGTACTCGTAGGATAAACCTCTTTGTGATAAATGTTAAATATTGATAAGTAAATTTTATGCGGTAGGTACTTCAAAATAGTAAACTGTATCGAAATTAAATTGCGATTATTCATTAGTTATTAATTAATATTATCTATCTATCTATACATCTCTCTCTACTTCTCTCATTCTGATTATTGTGGCCATGCCTGGACTTACAAATGCATTGGACGTCTTTCAGCTGATATATTTATGTTAATGATTTCAAAATACCTCTGAATTTTTGAATTATATAAAAAAGTTGCCATCGAAATCTAACAATAAGCAATTAAGCATCTGAGAAATTTTATAACCATAATGTCATCCGTGTATATTGAATATCCTTGGGTGTTGAATAATTCTGACTAGTGTTCCCTAGTGAAGTAGGTAAGTCAGGTAGGTTACCTTAATACCTGCCGCAGGTATTGTAAAGTATTGTAGAGTAAAGTAGACTGATATAGGTAAGGCATGTTGCACGCCTGCCTATGTAGGTTAGTAGCATTTATTCAAGCCTAGATAGACTCCAACCAAATTGTTGTTAATAAGCAAACAAAAGTGAAAACTTTATAAACATCATGAATAATCTTATTCAAATATGGTATACCATTCTAAATGCTAAGTAAATAGTTTCTTGGAAATTCAAGCAAGTCTCATTCAAACTGACGCGAATTAGACAATGTTTGCAACTATTTCAAATTTCCATTATGTTATGTTTGTCCAAATAACAGTTTCCAAGTCCATCTGCCCCGTCCGACCCTCTGGGAAGGGCCGGCCCTTTTGCCCTTAAAGTCGCGGTCCCATGGAGCTTGAATGCTTCTTTGGGAGTGGCCTTTAGCGTAACCTTTGTAGGGAAAGAATAGGTAGTTTATAACATGCAGCCTTTGTGCACTGTTTCTACCGCTAAATAAAAAAGATTATAGAGAGAATAAACTAAATCTTAAATTATGGATAATAATAATTATATTATACAGTAACATACATCTTCTATGCAAACGTGTGTGGTGGATATGGAAAATGTGACAACCTTAATGTGGGCTACATTTTTGTGCCGTTTGGGATGGAAACCATATGACCAGCTTATAAAAGATCTAGGTATGGTTTATGCTTCAGGTGACCAGATTGCTGGCAATTTTCTCTGTCAAAGTATCACCCTAGGCTATCCAGAGGGAATGCTGCCAATATTTTGGTCACTCTTTGGAGGTAATTTTTATCTTTAATTAAGGTAAACAAATATATTTTTTATTTATTAATACATGTAATATGGTTGGAACTTGATAAAGTACGTAATAATTTAGATATAGAGTTAAAATCTCAATTGACCTTTTATAAAAAAGTTAAGGTAATTTCGTCAATATTCGTCTAAAATTAGCCGTTAGCCATTAGCTATCGACAAAGCTTGCCCTTAATATCCATCTAACCAAGAGTACCTATATACTCAGTGACCTATCAAAGGAAGTGGTTCGTTAATAGATTGATGGATAGTGATTAAAATATACAAGGTTGAGGGTCTATTATTTTAGGTCAAGCCCATCCTATCCCTTCTTTACCTACAAATATATTTGAAATAAAATTAAAAAATAAATTATAGGAACATAAGTTTCAAAAAATGATTTTGCTATTTTGAATAATTCGTTTAACATTTTATCGAGCCACTCTATAAATACCTACACGTTTGTGTAATTTAAAAAAAAAAACTTTCGTTTGTGACCGAAAATGGTAATCATTATAAAATAATAATATTATTATTTATTTATTTATTAAACTTTCTTTCTTAAATACTTTTACAGTTCCCTGTAAAACTGTTTATGACAGTTTGTCTGCAGGTATGAGTCTCTGGTATAATAGGTAATAGTTAAAAAAATAGAGCTATTTCTAATAATAGGACCACCGGACGATTTAGCTAGCTCGACGGCGAAGAAAAACATAGTGAGGAAACCCGCAGGTTCCAGAATTAATTTTGAGACACGTGTAACAGACATGGTCCGGCGAGTGACTCACCACCTATTACGTTTAGGGGTCCAAAGAATATCTCGTGAAAAGTAGGTACATCCAGAAATAGAATTTTATTTTTATATTTTACTGTAGAGAGTCCTAGTTTATATTTATTTAAAGAACTTTTAATGTAACCTACAGCCATGCAATAAATTTATTTAGATTTTGATGCGAAGGTGGCCTAATAATGTTATACTCCATCCTCTTTAAAGACGCTTCTTCTCCATACAAACTCTCCGTATTTACAAAAGTAAACATTATTTACCTATCCACCTACGGCTATGCGTAGGTACTGAAGTTTCGAAGTAATTACATGTTATTTCTGACACGAAAACTCCATCGAGATCCGATGAACTTCTCAGGTACTTGGCTTTTATATTATGTATTATTTAGAATTTTCCGAGCTTCAATAAATATTGTGAAGTTATGGAAGAGCGGAGATGGAGTGGTTTTGCGTCTGAGGGAATGATCTTCTAGTGGTGATTATGCCTATTAGCTTCAACTCGAGCCGTTTTGTATTAGTTTTATGAAATTTCCTACTACGACGCACACTTATTCGTGAAGTTAGCGAATATAGGCGAGACGTGTGTGTGACGATCGTTTCCAAGTTCATGTTTGTTACATACCTTTACCCCCAGTTTCTGAAAAACATTTATTTTTATTTTTTATTTATTCGGAGAAAAAACAGTACGTAGTGTATACAAATTCTTATAGAATATGTATTAAACTTGCCCATGTCTATGGCAATTAAATAAAAATTAGCTAACATACTGTTAAATCTCATGTCAACTGTTTTTATTGAAATGAAATGAAATGAAATGAAATTATTTATTTCGGACATGAATCCATATAAATGTTAGTATCACTTACTAGCTATGTAAGTAAATTTTAAAATTTAAAATATACACTGGGTGTTCTGTGCACAGCCACCCAATGTGCAACAATAGGGCTGTCAGGTTTTTCAGCGATTACCTTCAGAAGAGTGTTGGTGCTGCCCCGCATTCGCTCCCACAGGGAGGCCACCCGTATTATTTAATCAATCAGAACAGCTAGCATGAGATATAACAGTCTGTCAGATAATTTTAGTTTTATTTGCCTTTCGGAAACCGAGGGCTAGTCTATTATTGCACGGCGTTTTACTTTACGTCACGCAATAATGGACTAGCTAATTTAGTCACACGTAACTTAATATATAAAAAAAACTGACTGGTGGATTGGTTGATCGATCTGTGATCAACGCACAGCCTAAACCACGGTCTAGACACGTACAATTTTGCACAACGGATTTAAACGACGTAAATGAGCACTAAGAAAATTCTTACGGGAACGGAAATAAGTAGGACCAGCGCGTGTGTAACGTGTACCATAAAAGCAATCAGTGGACACTGAGTATCATGTGCGTATCGTTCACTTGTTCAAAAGTGACTCTGGCGCGGAACCGTTTATTTGTTGTTATAGCAGCAACAAAAATACATAATTTGTAAAAAATTCAACTGTGTAGCTATCGCGGTTCTTGAGATACAGCCTGGTGACAGACAGACAGTGAAGTCTTAGTACTTGTAATAGGGTCCTCTCGTTTTAAATACCCCCTGTTTTTTTACCGTCTGGAAAAAAATATGGTGTGATAGGTAGGTAATTGTAATAGATTCATTTGGCTTTGTATTTAATTTTTTTTACAAATTTCTTATAATATCATTTTATTAGATAATGTAAATAAAATATTTAAATAATACTTAATTATAGTTAATATTACACACTGAAAAATTTATATTTAAAGAATAAAACTGGCTCGTAAATTCCATTCATGCTCGATCTACCTACAACCACCAGCTGCTACATAGCAGTGTGCGTACTTTTCTAGGCTTTGAAAATTGCATTTAACATGACTATATTTAACGAATAATAACTTCGGCTATAGATACTTTATACGTAATATTTTTTCCAGACGGTAAAAAAATCATTCAGTATATCATTGACACAACACGGCATAATTACGGGGCACTCCCGAATTGATGTCACCTCTACAGCGTCAGTGGGTAATATTATGTTGAGTTTGAGCAATTTATGTGACAGGCGTAGTAACGGGTGGTGTTACGAATTAATTACCAGGTCTCAGTCGCGGCTAATTAACCGGGTAAGGAGAACCGGGTAAAAGGATCTCGGGTAGTTAGATCCGCGGATGAAATTGTACGGCTGGGTGATTTGCGATGTAGGAATTACTTATCGAGTTCAGTATTAGGGGTTCTTAGGAAACAAAAGTTCACGGATTGACCGGAATTGTAACAATAGGGTACTTTACTTCCTAGTCAAATGAGATGAGCTATCAAAACGAAAATTTACTGTAGAAAATGTACTGAGTTCTGACTTTGTGACCTACTCAATTGCATAAATTATTATTTAAAAATACTATAGTTGTAAAATAAAAATCTAAATGCATTTTAGAGGTGTTCTGGTATAAGCTTTTTAATTAATGTTTACTCAATTTAATTTCGATACAGTGAAATACCGTATTTCATATAACACAATATGTAGGAATTTCAATTATCATAATAATATGCTGGATGCAGAACATAATTTATAGTAATCATTTAGTTGTTTTCATAATATAGATATTTCAATTTTAAATCCACACCAAGTTTTGGGTTAGGATATCCTTGCTGGGATATAACTATTCCTTGCTAAACAAAGTCGGAATCAGGGCAGGCCTGTCCGCCTCTGTAGTTTAGTTATTAAATATTTGCCTACAGCGAGCACGCCTACTCGACAGACGAGTCGCAAAACTCGCAAGGGGCGCCAAGCGTTGACTGTAAATAAAAATAATATTGCGAAAGGGGTCTAGACGGAAAAAATTAAGACCAAAAGTTCTAACGACGACACTTTCAAGGCCAAAAGTTGATGCTAGACGGATGATGATGATGATGATAATGATGACGATGACGATGACGATGACGATGACGATGACGACGACGACGACGACGATGACGATGACGACGACGACGACGACGACGACGACGACGACGACGACGACGACGATGATGATGATGGAACTTCGTTCCATCCGGGTGTCCCTTGACACCTCTCAAGTTTTTTTTTTATTTACTCTCAACAATCAAGTAGCTTAAGATAGGTACAGAATGCATACGTATATTGCTATTTTATTCGTGTTTGTCTTACTAATGCTCAAAGGAACTTGAGGCGACCTTCTGTATATTAGTATAGTTACTATAATATATTCTGTGATCAGGGGTTATTGTAAGTAATTCATTAACCAATTCCTTCTCCATCATACCAATTGTTCAGTCACTAATTATTCTACGAGAACCCCTCACAATTTTCCTTATTCTTCCAACAATACCATTCGCTTAAAGGGCTCATTGTTAGTTACATTAATCAAAGTGTATGTTGGAAAGACATAAATTGCTGGCTATTGATCTGAAAGCTAATATACCGGAGGGCGGTAAGCATTCAATCACACCATTCTCGATTGTAGTTGGATTCGCTGAATAGACTCGCTGTTAAAGCACCTGAATGTTTATACCTATTGAAAAACCGGCCAAGTGCGAGTTGGACTCACACACAAAGGGTTCCATAATATAGAATAAAAAACCGTAAAATATTCTTTGTATTCAAAACCACTTTACAAACTTTTATTTAACTTGCAATGTATGTTTGTAAGAGTGAAATCTTGCAACTCAGTGTATCTTTACTGTGCTAAATGTTGGCATACTTGTATATACAGCAACTCCCCAATGGATACTCGTAAACCTTTTGGAGATTGAAAACTAGTTTTTTTAGTTCTCATAAACTATAATTAATTACTTATTTTAAATTCTAGGACACAACTGTTCACACACGGGTATCTATCCTATACATACACCTACTTATATACCTATATAGGTACATGTAAGATACAAAACCAATAACCATGTTCATGTTATATTAGCTCCGGGCGGAAATCGAACCAGCGAGAGTTTGACAGCTCTATAGATATGATACTTTAATAGAACTTCTGAGTATGCTAACTTGAATCTTAGGGTGCTTTCCCATCAGATAGTTGCTAGGTAGATAAGCGGGGTATTATTCCACCTCCTCCAGTGGCTCTGCCTTGGTGCCAAGGCAGACGGGGAAAAAGTTTCATCAGCACTACCGAAGTAGAGAGAATTGATGTGATATGAACCACGTGCACCCCCTCCCCCCCCCACCCAGCCAAGACGCATAGCTCTAACTAAGCGAATGATTTTGTAGATAGTAATGTATGAAACGAGCTATTCATGCAATTTATAAAATGGGGTCTAGGATGTCTCTAAGGGAGAAATTCATTGAAAAATGTACGTTAAAAAGAATTATAAACAAAAAAAATTGTGACAGACATTGTATAAACACTTGAAATAAGAATATTAGACTATTGACTTTTCTATAGTATTTTCTATACTTACAGAAAATTAATGATTTTAACTTCGAATATGGGATTGACAAAGCACAAGACTTGCCAAAGAGCGCTAATGTTAACCCATACATGTCAATCTATAAAATCAAATGCCACTTGGCTAGGGGGGCAGATAAGACGTTTAGACATGTATGGGTGTTAACATTAGCGCTCGTTGTCAAGTCTTGTGCTGTGACTGTGTAGAGTACTAAGCGTTTGAATTTCAATATATTTACATGCATTATCTGATCACCTCCATCCACACAGTCTATTCCATCCATCACATCTCAACCAAATAATAGGATGACGAAGAACCAAGGCTCCAAAGTGACTTCGAATGTGTAGCGAAACTACTTAGAACGCGCCAATAGACGGCGGAGTTCTAAACCACGCTAGCGAAGGTTTCTAATGAGCTTGTATAAATACAACATCAACCGTTGGACCGCGGTCCCTAGGCACGATCACTTCGCCTAAAGGAAGATCTTCCCGTTTCACGATGGAAGAGCATTCCACCTCCGCCCCTCCATAAAAGTAGGAAAATTACACTATATACTTTATTAATTGTGCATCTAAGTGTATAAGTATACCTCTGATAACCCGTAAGACTTCAAAATACAAGCGAGCAAAAAATAGAAAAGTCAGTCAATTCAAAGAATATTAATTCCCTCCCCTGTCATTAGAAGTGTAGCTAAAACTTGTGTTCGTTCGGCCACCGTTTGACCACTAATGTAATGAAACTTAACTTAGACGGTCCGACTTCCCATTCGAAACGGCTCTTTACTGCAAAAGTTGACATCAACTATGGGGAGTATGTACGGATTATGTCTATGGATTGGGGTTGAGTGAAGTATAATTTAACGTATCTATACTAATATTATAAAGAGGACAACATTGCGTTTTTGTAACAAATAAACTCAAAAACTACTGGATCGATTTTAAAAATTATTTCACCAATGGAAAGCTTACTTTTCTGGGAGTAATAAGCTATCTTTTATAGCGGTATTGTGTAATGATTGAAAATACAAAACACTTCTAGTAGACAAGGTCTAAATAAATACAACAAAAATAAATAAATATGCTCTCGCCTCTACCCCAGGGGGTTGACAAAGGTATTCCATTCCTGTAAATACCCACTTTACATCAGTCAGTATATTTTTTGAGTAAATAAAAGTGACAGGTGGCGAGTCCATCGCTGCTCTATAATTACATCTAAATAAATAAGAAAGAAAAAGACCGAGAAGTCTGTCTGGAATATTATTATATAATAACGAACGGGTCGTTCGACCGTCAATCTATATTTAACCCGATGACACCTCAGCCGGTAAAAGGCTGGCTTCCGACCCCGTTTACTCGCCACCTCCATCACAAAACCGTGCGGTAGTTATTCTTGAATTATTTTTACAATGTACTTATAATTTTTTATTTTAATATTTTTTTAATTAAAAAAAATAAAAAAGAATACAAATTTAAAAAGTAAATGTAAGTGTAAGACATTTACTTTTTAAATTTGTATTCTTTTTTTGTTCACTTCCGTAACAGTATGTTCCTAGTTACACCACCATCAACCTAGCATACACGATTTATTGTAATCTGTGGTTAACGGTGCTGGTGGCACAATTACTGCTGTTAATTGACCTATTGTTTATGTGATTATTTATTGTTGTTATCACTGTTTGATGACCTAAATAAATAAATAAAAAACCAGGTGTTCCAATCGATTTTAACAAAAAAAAATTTTATTGTTATTAATTTCATTTATAGTTTAGCAAAAACACTAGGACTTATATAGGCGGATAAAATCAAGTAGAATATATTCGATTTTTCCCGTGTAAGTCCCGTTTCCGAGGGAATACGAGAATAATAAAATAGCTTACGTTACTCCCTGTTAATGTAGCTTTCCATTGGTGAAAGTATTTTCAAAATCAGTTTAGTGATTTATGCGTGAAAGCGTAACAAACAAAGGAACAAACTAAGTCACTTTGGTATTTATAATATTCAGGATAGGATGATTGCCTAACTTCAAAATATACTTTTAAACTGAACCTGTAAACTAAATACGGTGACAGTATAATAGGTGGTTTAACCAAAGTACATATCATCACTATCACTACATAGTATAAAACAAAGTCCCTTTCTCTGTCCATATATATCCCTATGTCCCTATGTATGCTTAAATCTTTAAAACTACGAAACGGATTTTGATGCGGTTTTTTTTAATAGATAGAGTGATTCAAGAGGAAGGTTTTAGTGTTAACATTGCACCTGTGCCTTGCAAGCCGGGGCGGATCGTTAGTTTCAATATATATCAGAATATACATACATATTACTTGCACTAACATTTTCCCATGAATCCATTAAGGTACCTCCCAGTACCCGAGTCGGATCCTGACACAATTTTAATTTACTGGGATCTGTTGTCAACTTAGGAAATGGGTTTTCCCAGAAACTTGGCCCATAAATCCCCACGCGGGCCAATTGCGAATTGAAAGACATTGGACAGCTGACAGGCGTTTGTGCCCCACTGATATTAAACTATTTATAAAATAATATATAATATAATATAATGTAAATAATATAGTAGTTTACTCAATAAATAATCTCACGACTTTCATCCCCAAGGGGGTAGGCAGAGGTATTCCATTACTGGATATACCCACATTTCACGAGATACATTGGACCCCTAAACGTGATAGGTGGTGATCCCATCGCCGGACCGGAATTAATTCTGAGACCTGCGAGTTTCCTCTGTGGTTGAATCTAAGAATTCTGTTCCATAGCTAACTTTTGTCTGGAAATTCGTCCCAGTAGGTACAGACCTAGTAAAAACACTCAGTTTTATAAGAACTCTCAAGAGAAAAAATCCAACTTCAACGAATTATACTAAAAAATACAGTCGAATTGAGAACCGCTTCTTTTTTGACGTAGGTTAAAAAAAGAATCATCGAAATCGGTTGGCGTGATATTGAGTTATTCGTCAATTTGTCACACACATACTTAATTCAAATTTAAGACTTATATGGTTTTTCAAGGATGCCATTGTCAGAACTGGACTAAATTAAAATGGGACCACACGGGAAACACCAGCTTTCAAATAAAGAATCATCCAAATCAGTTCACCCAGTCGGAAGTTCTAAGGTAACAAACATAAAAAAAACATACGCTACGAATTGATAACGTCCTCCTTTTTTTGGAGTAAAACATTAAAAAAATTAAGGTATACCAGCAGCAATTTATCCAACTGTATAAATTTTTTAGCATTAGTTATTGCGTGAATTACGGATCAAAGCACAGACGAAATTTCTAGAAATAATTGTTTTAGCTACTATTTTTGTCGTAAAGGCCCTTTATATTAAGTTTTATTAAATATCTATTATGTACAGACTACAGACATTGGCTAGTTACCATTTTATTATACGAGTATGTAGGTTTATATATTTCCGATATAACAATTAACAAATAATATAAGTTTAAAATAGGGTTTCTTGTAGTAACGAACCCTTCGTGTGGGTCCGTCTCACACTTGTTTGTTTTTTAAGTAAGAGTAAAATAACACAGACTTCATTCGGTAATTGTCAGGTTCGATGCCCATGCTCAGCCATAAATATTAATACACGGAAGTTGGGCTGTCATTTATGAGCCCTTGTTTGGACGAGGGTCACATCTCAGAAGTAGAAGGAAAGCGTCATAAATCTATTTCAACCGGTTTCAAAACCTACGAGGATCCAGTCGTTCAATAATTTATGTCAACAAAGTAATAACAGATAAATTAAAAGTAAAAAACTCTTTTAAAACACGCCTTAGGATATTGAGTGACGTCACTTTTTTTTCGAGTTATTCTCAGCAAGACCTTTTATTGTAGGAGTTCATTGTCCGCCATCTTGGATGTTTCGCCCTGTTGAATTTAGAATGACGTCACACAGCTAACCATGCATTCTCATCCAAACCAAACGTGTAACAAAACTTCTGCTCAATCGGTTGAAAATCATCATTTACTGCTACTACTACAAATATCTGCTTCAAAATTATTATTTGTTTCGGCTCTACCGGGGAGTGATAACACGGCCTCACAGACAACCAGCGTAAAGCAATGCTTGCATTGCATCTCGCTGAGTGAGTGAGGTAACCGGAGGCCCAAACCCTCCCTTCCTTCCCTCTCTGGATAGCTAGGCTGATCATTTGACAGATATAGCTGCTAGCTCTTTATAGACAATATAAAAAGATGCATGTCGGCTCGTCGACAACAGTTACTATCTCTTTTCTATTCGATGAAGAGATGCGAGCAACTTCCACAGGTCTGATCAATTCGAATCCTGTTACTTCAATGTGTTGTAAATGGTTACCTTGACCTGATGCTGCAGTATAACTTGGAATCAGTTTTTTATAACCGAATTGTAAACTGATTTTTTATATTTTGTTTGAAAGAGTAGTCATTTATTTAACCTATAACCCTAAAACCTACCTAAGTATAAATATGCAGACACAATACCCTCCTGTCATTCTCAATCCGTTGTCTTAAACTAACATTTTGCA